>JAGTTD010000010.1:14665893-16105113 GCA_018398585.1 Simmondsia chinensis | reverse complement strand
TAAATTCTAGCCTCGGATTTCGGTTTGTAACATTCCCTTCCCCTTGAAAACATTCTTGTCCTCAAGAATGAAAGAGAACGAGTCATGGAAATCACTTATTGGAGGCTTCGCCCTTCCGAAACTGGAGTTTTTTTGGACTTGTACAACTTCATAGTGAGGTCGTGCAATTCCTTCCTTCGAGCTATCGGATCCACTTCATCCTCGCTTCCATTGTCTTGATCAAACTCCTCGTTTTCAGCGTCATCTTCACCACTTCCGAGTTCCTCATCAACTCCTCTTGCCATCATGAAAAGCTGAGGGTTGCACCTATGACCAGGTACATAAGGTTGATGGCATTTAAAACAGCGGTTTCGGGACACCAACTCAATGTTTCGGGGGTCTTTATGCTCATTCCCTTTCTTGTGGTCTAACCCCTTGTGAGGGTGTTGGAAGTTCTCTTCTCTATGCTTGGGCCGATCAAGAAATGTCTCCTGATGCTTGAGCCGATCGAGAATCGTTAAGTCGGAAGGCCTCAATTAATTTTGCCTTTGCAAAGGCTTGTAACTAGGAAATAGGTTCAAGGGCCTTCACCAAATTCTTGATTTTCGGTTTTAACCCACTGATGAAGCTCGAGACATAGAAGGACTCGGGAGCTCGAGGTGCAATGGTAATCATACTAGCTCGGAGATTTTCAAATTTCGTCATATAGGCCTTCACGGTAGTGACTTGCGTTAATTTGTTGAAGCTTTCCACGACATCACCCACTTCTTCATCATCATAGCGCTCGCATATCTCAGACACGAACTTGTCCCAAGTAAGAACGGGATTGCTCTTTAGCAAGCTGTAGAACCACACTTCGTGATCCCCTTGGAGATAAACCGCGGCCAATTCCACCTTTTGATCATCGGGGATGGAATAGAAATGGAAATATCGCTCGCATCTTCATATCCACGAGTGAGGTTGCTTCCCATCAAAATTTTCAAGTTGAACTCGTGGTTGTCGAAAGCCATTGCGTCCATTACCATAAGAGGATTCATTGCTTCGATTAATAACAAATTCAGATGCATTTTGTCCCCACATTATACTGCTGGACAACTTCGGGGGCTTGAACATTATGCTTGGCAAATAAACCAATAGACCGGGAATGTGATGGATCATGAAGAGGATCGAAATGTCCTGTCTCTGCAGCATTGAACCTGTTCGGTACAGCAGTATCATCATCAGGTCGATAGGGTGGATCGGGAGGGTGATCTTTTGGTCCAAAAAATCATACTTTCACCTCGGCTTTGCCTCGGATCTTTAGCTTGCTCATGAAGGCCATCAACGTTGATGAAATTCCTCAAATTGTTAGCTCGGTCTGCACTTGGTTGCTTCGGTTCTGCATCTGGTGGCTTCGGTTCTGCAGCAGCGTTCATGGTTTGAGTTTGAGGCGAGTTAGAAGTTCCCAAGATCTGACTTAATGGTAACAACCCTCCTCCATTTACACCTACATTCATCCCTTGTGCTTGATTTCGCAACGATGCCAATTGTTCACTCACTCGTGCATCAATTGCTTGCTTGTTGATCTCATTAAACCTCTCTTCAAAATTTTGTAATTGTCGGTTTAAATAAGCATCGATCCTTCCGTCAATCTCTTGAAGTTGATGTTGCACATTATCACTAATCTTCTCTTCCAAGGCTTGTAACTTCTCAACTTTCTCTTCAACTTGTTGCAACCGTGCATCTTTATCCATCATCATCTTTAACATCTGCTGAATGTTATCATTTTGCTGTTCAAGCCTTGCATTTTGCTAATCAAACTTCATATCAAACCTTGCATTTTGCTGATCCATCTTAGCATTCAATTGTTCCAGCTTGTCATTCAATTCCCTGAGGTGATCGGATGAAGCATTCACCCCTGAATTTGTAACTGCAGCAACGAAATCCATTCCCGAACCAGGAGCATTGGCACCTCCAGCTCCAGATCTGGTCCTCACGCCTTCAGTCATGCTTCACTCCAAATCGGCACAATGTGAATTGCTTTAATTGAGTTCAAATGACAGCCACACAATCACAGTTTTGTTCACAAATTCTGTTATTAAGATCAACAGTTTGCTGAAATTTCAGATCAAAATCTGTACTGATCTTGATCAAATTGTCTTCCAACTGTTCTGATAAAGACCAGCTCTACTTCAGCCACCGTGAGTAATGCAGCACATAGAATCACGCAGCTGTTCTTCACAAAATTGAGCTTCACGGTAACATTTTTTTTTTTTTTTTTATCTGAATTTTGAGCTGGAGACTCAAATCTGATTTTGCACACCGATCTGATCGTTGATCTAAACAATGCTGAACAGATCGAATTCTGCACTTGAGCAACCAGTTCAGTACCTGTTTGAATCTGCACTTCCACTGCAAGCTTTACCAGATTCTGATCTGTTTTTCCCGATCAATAACAGCAACACCTGAGTTGTTTTTTTGATCTGCTTTCTTCACTGAATTCTGTTCCAGAACTTCAAAATCCAGCACTGACGTAGTTTTCTGAAAATTTTTTTTTTTATTTAAAATTTGATTGCGCTCTCGATCGGATCAAGGCTCTGATACCAATTGTTACGCTCGGGCTTGAACCACGAACGTAAACTAATATAATTTTGGATAGAATTGAGAGTTTGGGATGAGAAAGAATATGAAATTGAGATGAGAAGATAGAATTTAGAGTTAGATGAGACAAAGAAGGGAAAAGGAGACGAGAAAGAGGATTAAATCTCAAATGACATTAATGTTCAGATATTTTCATTGATTTTCATGCCCAAATGAACATACATTCACACTTATTTATAACAATCTAATGTAAGAACTAAACAATGAACCTACACACTCTTAGGAACAATCTAGAATGTAAAGTTATTATTCTTTGGCGCCAAAACCAGCTTAAGCAGCAACTAACAGCAGCACAACATGTAAATCAGCAGCAAGTAGTTAAGCAGCAGAACAGAACGCAGACAACAGCAACCAGTTTAACAGATTTTGCCGCCACTGCATTTTCCCGCCTAATTCACCCATTTAAATTCTAGCCTCGGATTTCGGTTTGTAACACATAGCTACAACGTGCGTCCACCACTGGGTATAAGATAATTAGTAGAAGATAATTCCTTTAAAACAAATAAAAAACATCACAATGGGGGAACATGTTTTCCTTTAGAAAAAAAACAACGGAAAAACTCAATAGGAATTGCCTTCTCCATGGAACCTTTTCCAATGGAAAAGGTTTTCAGGGGGAAGAGTACTTCCGTCGAAACAATGGAAAAAAACTCAAGTGCCGAATAAACCATGAAGTGATCACGCGGTCCTTTCTCTTTTTTGGGCTATGCAGTCATTGATATGCATTTTGGCCAATACTAAGGGACATCTGTTTCAACACTCGATTGGAAAATCAGCCATACAAAGATAAGAGTAGAAATATTCTAACCATGAACAACGGAGCAATGTAGTAATCCCCTTGCAAGTATTCGAACGACCTCGTTGCTTTCTGCCGATAATCAAACACAATATCCGCTGCAACAAACACAAATACCAAATCTCAACAAACAACTAATCATTCTAACATTATGAATTATTAAGCTTCGAAGTAGAGGAAATTACAGTCCCGGCCAAGAAAACTCCCCGCAAACAGATCATCAATCACGCCGGACCTCGCCCCAACAGCGATGTTCACATTATCAGCCTCGGCGCCAAGCCTATAGAGATAATCATTCCCCTTCGAGTCCTTCGCTTCCCACGACGATTACTCCGACAGTCTTTTCTTCTTGGCCATTGGACCGGACTCCTCGAACCCATTTCCAAGTTCCTTATCGTCGTCAAGTTTATGGGAAATTGTGTAATTCCTGGAAAAAGGAGGAAATCGAAAGGCGTTTCTACATCTTGATGGTGGAAAATTGAGTAAAATTGGGAACGTACAGAGGAATGAGAGCGATCGAGAAGGGTAGTGATTTGACGTTGCAGTTAAGGAGTGTGAGGGAAGGAGGGCCATTGGGAGAGTGTTTTGAGGTGATAGTGGAGAGCATAGTATTATCAACAACAAATAATCCATAAATAATTTAATTATATATTAATATATTAAAAAATAATTTAATTCTATTTTAATTAAAAAACAATCAAACTTTAACTTTTTTACAACCCCACCAAAGGGCAATAGTCGGGGGCAAAAAATAATCAAAATAACAGATAAATATAACTAGAAAATAAGTCAAACCAAAAATATGTAGAAAAAATATATTATCAAAGTATCTTATCACACACCACAATTCAGTATTTTTTCAATCAAATTTTTAGAGTTTGATTATTTTTTGCCAGAAAAGTTAGAGTTGGATTTTTTTTTTTAGGAAATAGATTTGGGTTATTTTTTTATAAAAAAGTTAGAGTTAGATTATTTTCTAATAAAAAATTTAGGGGGGTTATTTTTAATTAGAAAATAAAGTTGCGTTATTTTTTAATATAATAATATATAGTTAAGTTATTTTTAGACTAATTGTCATATTATAAAATAGTGGGTTCGCATTTGGTGCCACATGTGAAGGAAAGCATAGCATGGCAGCCGTAGAAACTCGGTTTTCCTTTTATCATTAATGAATGGTCAAGAAAAGCACGAGCACCAGCAGGCTTCCGTTGGAAGGATAGTAAATACAATGAATGTCGTTAAATTATTATGCATCAAACTGAGCAAAAATAATAATAAATTATTTCTTTAATTTTAAATTTTAGTAAGGACATTTTCTAGTAAATATTAAAATGAATCTCAATTTTTAATTTCATCAACGGTGAAATTGGTAAATTTGAGCAAATGACATGGGAATTTAGCTCCATTTGGGCGTTTCGAGCAACGGAATAGAGATTTTGGCTAATTTGGTGATTTCGAGTAATAAGAAGGGGATCTTTATAAATTTGGTCATTTCGAAAAACGGAGCAGTGACTTTGGTCAATTTGGTCATTTCAAGCAATAGAATGGGGATTTTGGCCCAATTGGTCATTTCGAGCAACGTAATGGTAATTTTGGTCAATTCAGTAATTTCAAGCAATGAAATATGGATTTGGGTCAATTTGGTAATATCGAGCTGCGAAATGGTGATTTTGGTCAATTTGATCATTTCAAGCAACATAATAGGGATTTTGTTCAATTTGGTCATTTCAAGCAAGGGAACGGGGATTTTAGTCAATTGGGTTATTTCAAGCAACGGAACGGAGATTTTGGTCAATTTCATCATTTCGAGCAACAGACTGGTCAATTTGGTCATTTCGAGCAACGACATGTAGATTTTGTCAATTTGGTCATTCCGAGCAACGGAATGAGAATTTTGGTCAAGTTGGTCATTCGAACAATGGAATGCAGATTTTGGTCAATTTGGTCATTTCGAGCAACGGATGAGAGATCTTGGCCAATTTGGTCATTTCGACAATGGAATGGGGAGTTTGGTCAATTTTTTTCATTTCAAGCAACGTAACGGAAAATTAGGGACAATTTGGCCATTCAAAGTAAAGGAAATGGGATTTTGGTCATTTTGACCAACGACTAACAAATTTTGGTCAATTTAGTAATTTCAAGTAATGGAATGGAGATTTTGGTCAATTTGGTCATTTAATGAATCAAGATTTAGGATTTTCAACAATTTGTCCATTTCGAGCAAGGCAATGAAGATTTTAGTCGATTTGGCTATTTTGAGCAACAGAATGGGGATTTTCGACAATTTGGTCATTTTGAGTAACAGGACGGAGATTTCGGTCTACTTGGTCATACCGAGAAACAATATGGTGATTTTGGTCAATTTGGTCATTTCGAGCAACGGGATGGCAATTTTGGTCAATTTGGTCATTCCGAGCAACGGAATAGGGGAGTTTTGGTCAATTCAGTCATTCCAAGCACTGGAATGCGATCTTGGTCAATTTGTTCATTTCAAGCAATAGAATGGGGATTTTGGTCAATTTGGTGACTTCGAAGTTAAGCATGCTTGGGCAAAAGTAGTGCCAGGATGGGTGACCTTCTGGGAAGTCCTCACCCTCATGTTGGAGGCACTCTGAAATAGCCTCTCTTTAGGGGGAAGGCTGCGTACAACCCCCCCCCCCCCCCCGACCCTGCTTAAGCGAGAGCCCTTGGACACTACGTATGTTGCAGGTCAATTTGGTGACTTCAAGCAACAAAATGGTGATTTGAGTCAACTTAGTCATTCGAAGTAACAAAATGGGGATTTTGGTCTTTTTAAGCAACAGAATGGGATTTTGGTCAATTTCGTCATTCCGAGCAATGGAATGGGAATTTTGGTCATTTCGAGAAATAGAATGGGGATTCTGGACGATCTGGTCACTTCGAGCAACGACTAGGAAAATTTTGGTCAATTTGGTCATCTGATGCATGTAAATTAAGCTCAAGCTGGCACCCGAAGCATGAGGTGGCAATACCTAAGTAGGAGATGTCAACCATTAGTAAAAGGTGGTAGCCACTAAGCACGAGGTAGCATAAAACCCACCCCCAAAAAAAAAAATCACATTTATTTCATAACTTTGCAGAATCCTCAACATAAATAAGAGTACAAATGTGAGTAGTTCAAACCAACTCTAAACAAAAATTCATAAAAAAAGGAACAAGCCATAAGTATTCCGGTGTGTGGAAATATCCCAACAAAGAGTAATAACAGCAAAGTAAGTAAATTATCATCAATCTCTTGTAATTAAGTTTTGTTTTTGCATCTAATATGTTTATTTGCTTAAGTAGTTAATTTGTTCGATAACATGATTAAATTCTCATTTTTCTTGAAAATATTTGAAGAATTGTTTAGATGTGTTTGGAGTGTAAAAAATGTTTATTTTAAAAACTTGCATCAAATATGAAAGTAAAACTTTTTTGGGGTAAAAATGAATTTTTAAGCTTTGTTCAGATCAGATAAGCAAATTATCTACTAGATGCAACCTCACACTAAATTCATGTGATTTATCATTAAATTTATAAAATAGAATGTTTTATATTGAAAGATGCTGGTTTGCCAAAATTGTGTGACTTTTTTGAAAGTATGTTGCTTGAAATTTGAAACAATGTTGGAAAAATGATGAGTTTTGCATAGTTTGAGTTAGAAATATAAGAAAAATAACCAGGTTATGTTAAAAGCTTTTTTGGAATGGTGAAGCATGTTGCACACATTGGTAGAGAGGTTGACTACCTAACTTAACCGTTAGGTGAGATATTGCTGTGAACAGTGGTGTTAAACGTTCTGAAACAATAATTTGGCCATATATGTGGTGTTAAATTCAACCGACTCTATTGAAATTGCCACCGTCCATCTAAGTTGTGTGAGAGATTATCTTGTGCGGAAAGATAGAATGAGTTTTTATTTGTAATACCATAGTTAAACTGGTTTTATGGTAAATGAAGATTTCCGTAATGAGCTTCAGCTCATTCATTTTTTGTTTTTCTTAAAATGTTTCGGATATTACTTGAAGACGAATCATGGGCACTAGATAAACTTACACAAATTTAGGTGTTTTGTACTGAAGGAGACTCAGTTTTCCTTCCTTTTTTATAAGAACATATGTAGTTTTTTTAGATTGTACTACTTTGTAATAAAAGTCATTATATGTGTCAAATTTATGATACTTCAAAGAAGATTAAATATTTCGTTACTTTTAATAGGTATAAAGGCCAGTGTAGGTTCTAAGCATGCCTACGGTGTGTAACACCAAATTTTAGAGGATTTAGGGTGTTATGATTGTGAGCAACAGAATGGGAATTTCTATCAATTTAGTCATTTCAAGAAACAGAACGGGGATTTTAGCATTTTAGTCAATTCGAACGATAGAATAGGGATTTTAGTCAATTTAGACATTTCGAGCTACGGAATTATGATTTTGGTCAATTTGGTCATTTCCTGCTAGGAAATGGGGAATTTGGTCAACATGATTAGAGCAATGGCATTGGGATTTAGGTCAATTTGGTCTTTCCGAGCAATAGAATGGGGTATTTCCATCAATTTGGTCATTTCGAGCAACGGAATGTGATTTTGGTCAATTTGGTCATTTCGAGCAAACGAATGAGAGTGGCCATGCAAGTGTTGGTCAATTTGGTTATTCTGAGTAATGGAATGGGGAATTTGGTCAATTTGAGATCTAGAATTGGGATTTTAGTAATTTCGAGCAATGGAATGCTTATTTTGGTCAATTTGGCAATTGCAAGACATGGCATGCAAATTTTGGAGAATTTGGTCATTTTGAGCAACAGAATGGGGCTTTCGGTAAATTTGGTTACTTTGATTAGCAAATGGGGATTTTGGTCAATTTGGTCATCTCGAGCAACGAAATGAGGATTTCGGACAATTTGGTAATTTCAAGCAACGGAATACGGGATTTTGGTCATTTTGGGCAGCAAAATAGGGATTTTGGTCAATTTGGTCATTTTGAGCAACATGATTGAAATTTCAGTCAATTTAGTCATTTCGAGCAACAGAATGGGGATTTTGGTCAATTTGGTCATTTAGAGCAACACAATGGGACTTTTGGTCAAGTTGGTCATTTCGAGCAACGCCATGGGAATTTTGATCAATTTGGTCATTTCAAGTAATGGAGTGGAAATTTTGGTCAATTCGAGCAACGGATTGGGGACTTTGGTTGTTCAATGAAACAAAATGGGGCTTTTGGTCTATTCGGTCATTTTGAGCAACAAAACAGAGGTTTTGCTCCTTTCGAACAAGGGAAT
This sequence comes from Simmondsia chinensis, assembly GCA_018398585.1. Lineage (NCBI taxonomy): Eukaryota > Viridiplantae > Streptophyta > Magnoliopsida > Caryophyllales > Simmondsiaceae > Simmondsia > Simmondsia chinensis. The sequence continues at coordinate 16,096,421 of JAGTTD010000010.1, read as the reverse complement.
GGGGAGTTTTGTCATTTTGCTCATTTTGAGCAAGGTAATGAGGATTTTGGTTATTTTGGTCTATTTGGTCATTTTGAACAACATGCCGATTTTTGTTAATTTGGTCATTTTGAAGAATGGAATAAAGATGCCAATTTGTCATTCAGTGCAACAAAATGGGGATTTTGGTCAATATGGTCATTTTGAACCATGGCATGGGAACTTTGGTTAATTGGGTTATTTCGAGAGAAACTTTGGTTAATTGGATCATTTCGAGCAAAGGAATGTGGATTTGGGACAATTTGGTCATTTGAGCAAGGAATGGAGATTTTGGACAATTAGGTCATTTCAAGTAACAGATTAGGGATTCTTGTCCATTGGGTCATTCCAAGTAACGGAATGGAAATTGTGGTTAATTTGGTCATTTTGGGCAATGATGTGCAGATTTCAGACAATTAGGTGATTTCAAACAACAAAATGGGAATATTCATCAATTTCGTCATTTATAGCAACGGAACGGCGATTTTTGTCAATTTGGTCATTTCAAGCAATGGAATGGGGATTTTAATCAATTTGGTCATTCCGGACAATGCAACCAATCAAGAGAACTGAGATTTTGGTCAATTCAAGAAACAAAACATCGATTTTTCACAATTTTTCATTTTGCACGATGGAAAGGGGGTTGTTTGCTTTATTTTGTTTGCAGTTACGTGTGATGTGACATGTTAAGAAGCTCTCTCTCTCTCTCTCTCTCTCTCTCTCTCTCTACGTTCCCTAACATTTTCAAACGTCTCCTGACACCTCCCACCCCCCTCTGTTCGCTGACACCACCCCCTCCCCTCTATCCCGTCGGCAACCTCGCCGACCCACCTCACCGGGTCACCCCCACCGCCAGCGACGCCACCTAGATGGCGAAGACCAAACGCCGGTCACGGGTCGCACCACACCCACCCACCCGCACCACCGCCATCGAACCCAACCCCAATGCCACCATCTACACCATCCCGACATCGAACCTCACCACCACATCGCCTCACCGACCTCGAACCCCATTGCCTCACCCACGCAACCTCGAACACCACCGCCATCTTGCCTTACCCATGCAACCTCCAACACCACTGCCATCTGGCCCACCACACAACCATCTACCCATCACCACCCCCCGACTAGACACCGGCACCGGCACCACCCCCACCGCTACCCACATCCCACCCCAACCCAGCCCACCGCACCCCACCACGCCCAATCACCACCACCACACCACACCTCACCCGCCTCTCCACCACCGCCAGCCCCATCACCACTAGCACCACCGCTAACACTCCAAAGCCAGCAGCCCGCACCCAACAATCAAGAGCGGGCCCAGGAAAGTATTAGCCGGGTCGGAGTATCAACAACGCAACAGCCCCAGGTTTGATCTATCCTTTATTACAACAGGGTAGTGTTTTAATTTACCGTTGTTGTGTATTTTTCACTTGGTTCACTTGGTTCTGTCTCCTTTCATTATTTTGAATTTCGATGGTCCTATTGATTGTGGCGTTAATCTCGTGCGTATATGCTATATTAAGCTTCTTGTCTTAGTTGATCACTTACCCGCGTTAGTCATAGCTAGTTGATGAGCGCTACCAGTTATGGAACTCTGACATTGAAGACATCTTCAAAGGGGTTGGGGAGGGGAAGGGCGAGGCTAAAGGGGATAGGGAACTTGATACTAGGGACACTAAATGTCGGGACACTTACGAAGAAGAGTTTCGAGGTGGCCCAAATGATGATGAAGAGAAACATCAACATCCTTTGTCTGCAAGAGACTAAATGGGTTGGCGTGAAAGCCAGGGAGGTGCTGGGGCATAAGCTCTGGTATGCAGGCAAGGTCAGAGGCAGGAATGGAGTTGGGATCATTGTGGAAAGCAGCCTCAAGGATAAAGTAGTCGGAGTATCAGGAGCTGGCGATAGGATCGTAAGTATCAAGATGGTCCTAGATGGAGAAGTATTGAATGTAATCAGTGCCTACGCACCTCAAACTGGACTAACTGAGCATGAGAAGGCAACATTCTGGGAGGACCTAGACACATTGATTCAAGGCATACCCCAAACCGAACAAGTGATGATTGGCGGGGATTTCAATGGGCACGTTGGTGCGACGGAGGACGGTTACGCTTCTCACCACGGAAGATTCGATTTTGGAACCAGGAATGCAGAGGGAAAAGCCCTACTAGACTTTGTGGTTACATACGACCTAACGGTGGCCAACACCTTCTTCAGAAAGCATGAGCAACACATCATCACGTACCAAAGCGGTGGGACAAGAACACAGATTAACTACATACTATTAAGGAAAAGGCTGCAAAGAGACTGCAGGGATTGCAAGGCTGCCCTAGGAGAAGACCTGTCTACACAACATAGGGTGTTGTGGGCGAATATAAAGGCCAAGAAGAGGGCCAGAAGAATCTGCAAACCCGCGCATATGTATACCTATTAGAGGGAGTTGAAGGGGGAGAAGTATAAGGTATACAAGGAAAGAGTGGAGGCCGAGCTCGGGGAGGACTTCGAGGGAGATACAAACCAAATGTGGAACCAACTGGCTCAAAAGGTGAGAGGACTGGCACGGGAAGTTCTCGGCACGTCAAACGGAACAGTACCAAGCAACAAAGAGTCTTGGTGGTGGGGCGAGGAGGTCCAAGAGAAGATTAAGGCGAAACATGTTTGTTTCAAAGAGTGGGATCATAGCAGAGAGGAGGATAAGCGACAGCGGTATCTTCAAGCTAGGAGAGAAGCAAAGCGAGTAGTCAAAGAAGCACAATCAAGAGCTTACGAGGATTTCTCCAAAAGATTGGAGACCAAGGAGGGGGTGAGGGACCTATATAAAATCGCCAAAGCTAGAGAAAGGAAGACTAGGGACTTGGATAGAGTACAATGCATAAGAGGGGAAGATGGACAGGTACTCATGGACAGGCATCTAATTAAGGCTAGGTGGAAAACGTACTTCCACGAGCTGTTCAACGAACAAGGAGGGACAGAGATATCCTTAGGTGATATTCAAACATCTGAGGAGGATCAAAACCACTATGACTGTAAGCAAATTAGTCCCAAGGAAGTCAAGGAAGCCCTGAGATCCATGGGAAAGGGTAAAGCAGTTGGCCCAGATGGCATACCCATAGAAGTTTGGAAATGCCTTGGACGGAAGGGCGTTAGTTGGCTGACTAAACTATTTAACCAAATCCTTCTGGAGGACAAGATGCCTGAGGAATGGAGGAACAACACTTTAATTCCGATATATAAGAACAAAGGCGACATTCAGAGTTGCGCTAACTATCGGGGTATCAAACTAATGTGCCACACTCTGAAGTTGTGGTAACGGATCATAGAGAGGAGGTTAGGGCAACAGACGGAGGTGTCCGAGAACCAGTTCGGATTTATGCCCAGCAGATCAACAATAGAAGCCATCCACATCCTAAGGCGGACAATAGAGCAATACAGGGAGAGACAAAAGGACCTTCATATGGTTTTCATTGATTTAGAGAAGGCATATGATAGAGTGCCTAGGGAAGTCCTTTGAAGAGTTTTGGACAAGAGAGGCATCCCCATGTCATACATCCGAGCCATTAGAGACATGTATGAGGAGGCACTGACTATAGTGCGTACAGTGGATGGGGATACAAACGCTTTCTCGATAACAGTAGGGGTACACCAAGGGTATGCTTTGAGCCCCTATCTGTTCATTTTGGTTATGGATGAGCTCACTAGGCACATTCGGGGATGTGTACCTTGGTGCATGTTTTTTGCAGATGACATAGTACTGGTGGGGGAGTCGCGGGAAGAGATAAATGAGAAGCTAGAACTGTGGAGAGGAGTTCTAGAGTCGAAGGGTTTACATCTAAGCAGAGCCAAGACCGAGCACATGGAACTCAAGTTCGATCCCTCTACCACTGCTAGCCGGGAAGAAGTCAAGATTGGATCTGTGGGCATATCGAAGAAGGAGAGATTCAGGTACTTGGGGTCCATGATACAGCACAACGACAAAGTGGACGAGGATGTTAGCAACCGGATTAAAGCTGGATGGCATAAGTGGAGGATGGCCTCTGCAATACTTTGTGTCAGAAAGTTCCCCTTGAAGCTAAAGGGAAGATACTATAAGATGGTTGTGAGGCCAGCCATGACGTATGGGGCGGAGTGCAGGGTGATGAAACAACAGATGAAGGTGGCAGAGATGAGAATGCTGAAGTGGATGTGCGGACACACAAGGAAGGATAGGATCAGAAACGACATCCTAAGACGCAAATTGGGCGCAACCTCCATTGAAGATAAATTGAGGGAGCAATGTCTGAGGTGGTTCGAACATGTGACAAGGAGACCAGACAATGCTCCAATAAGGAGATTTGAGCAACCCCTTACTACACTAGGAAGAAGAGGCAGAGGCAAGCCAAAGAAGAGATGGCTTGAGACAATCCGACAAGACCTCACCCACCTAAACCTTCGGGAGGAGATGACCTTAAATAGGGCCCAATGGAGGGCTAGCATAGGGGTATTAGATGCTCCGGTTGGAGTAGGGTAGTCCATCTTACTAGTGCTTGGTCCTCTCGGCGCACGTAGGCTGTGTTCTGGCTCTCATGAGATGTGCTTGCTGCTTGCCTACTTATCTTATTTCTGTCTCTACCTCTATCTCTATCTCGACCTCTATCCCTATCTCTTTCTCTATCCTCTACCTCTGTTCTTTTCTTTATCTTATCTGTTGATTTGTGCCTATTGTGGCTTACTTGGAGTCTGCTATTTTGCTCACCGTGTGTTTTTGCCCTACTCTTGCTTTGGTGCTCTCAATGCTGACAGGTCTTTTGATCATTGCTCCGGACAACTTCTCAGGTTGGGGGTCCTTGGAAACAGCCTCTCTTCAGGGTAGCCCCCTAAAGGGGGAAGGCTGGGTACATCTACCCCTCCCAATCCCTGCTTATGCGGGAGCCCTTGGAGGCACTGGGTTTGTTATTGTTGTTGTTGTAGTTACATGTGATGTGGTCACCGTAAAATGATAAACAAAACAAATGTGCAAAAGGGACTCATCGCAACTAAGGAGTGAGCCTAATTATGAAACCTCATGCCCTTGACCTCAACCACTCGCCGTTTTCGAAGAAAAGGTTGTGATATATTGGCGTATCTGACTTCGGTTATATCGTGAGTTCTATTTATACTTCAATTAAGAAGACTTTTGCTAAGTATTTTAATGAATTTATATATATATGAATGTTGACAGAAAATAAAAGGATATGGCAGTTACAGTGACGGAGCAGGGCCCACAGAAACTTTTTCTCGTACACTTAAAAGGCATGAATTGGGGCGTAAAAATACCCAAGAACTCATCAGTCCACTTATAAGCCCAAATCAATCAGGTTTTCAAGCCTGGCACCGTTGACAAGATTAAGGTGGAGCAAACCGTATTCAGGTCACTGAGTTAGGACCAACGCAATCAAGGTCAAGCATTGGCCATTAAAGCCCTATACAATGGCATGAACCCAAGTTCACCTGATTTATTAAGCGGTGACAATAGTGTTAAGAGCAATGCAATCAAGGTCAAGCCTTGGCTGTCAAAGTCTTAAATTAAAACATCAATTTTCAACTCGTCGAAATTTGGGAACTAATTCAAACTGGAAGTCCATACCTGATACCTGAGAAACTGTATTACTGATGAAGCAATTACAACAAGTTCTAAGTTAATCTAAGCTATGTCACGCTACTCCTAAGAAAAAGCGCGTGTTCTGTAGAAAAAAAACATGAAGAAGTTTTGTATTAAGTGTGTGTACTACTTTGGACTGACTTGGAGTCCTTTTTTTATTGAAAATAAAAAATAACGGCTACTCCTATTTCTGTGGCAGCTTCACCCACGTCTGGCCGCTAGGCTTCTTCTTTGCACACTCAAATTTTTAATGAACGTGTTCTAAATTCAGTATTGGAGGGAAATCCTTGGTGCCCACATCCATAATCATAGCGGAAGTCCCTTTTAGAAACCCCATGTCCTTTTCGATTAAGCTTAATGCTCAAGTATCTGAGATTGTGCTCCAAATAACCATCTCGAGCCTAAAAACCACCTGTCTTGCACCCTTCTTGGCAGCCCCTTGAACTCGAGCTCCTTATACCCTTCAACCATCGAGTGGTTGATAGCTTTGTCAGGTTGATCATTTCTTTAAGGTACTGGGCTCGAGATGCCTAAAGACTTGATTCTCCTCGAGGGAGGCCACATGCGTGTTAAGTGCGCGGCACTTTGCTCAAAACGGCTTCAACCCAATCCTTTCAAAATTAGGGTCTACACGTGGACTTTGGTCAATTTGGTCATTTCGTGCAACGGAATGGGGATATTGGTCAATTTGGTAACTTTAAGCAACATAATGGGAATTGCTGTCAATTTTGTGATTTCAAGCAACTGAATTTGATTTTTTGGTAAATTTGGTAATCTCGAGCAATGGCATGGGCATCTTGCAAAATTTTGTCAATTACGGCAATGGCTAGAAGATTTTTGTTTATTTGGTAATTTCAAGCGCAGGAATTGGAATTTTGGTAAATTTGGTTATTTATTTCTACAAAATAAGGATTTTGGTCAATTTGGTAATTTTGAGCAACGGATTGAGGGATTTTGGTCAATTTGGTTGTTTAGTGCAACAAAATGAGGATTTTGGTCTATTTTGTCATTTCGAGCAACAAGATGGGGGTTTTGGTCCGTTCAAACAAGGGAATGGGGATTTTTTTGTCATTTTTCTCACTTAAAGCAAACATAATGAGGATTTTGGAAATTTAGTGTGACAAAATGGGAATTTTGGTCAATTTGGTAATTTCGAGCCGCGGTATAGAGATTTTTGTCGATTTGGGCAATTCGAGCGATGGAATGGATTTTTTTGGACTTGCTTGTTTCAAAAACCAGAATGGAGATTTTTGTACATTTTGGTTAGTCGAGAAATAGAAAGGGGATTTTGGCCAATTTGATCATTCCGAGCAGCGGAATAGGGTTTTTTTTTCAATTTGGTAATTTCGAGTAATGGAATGGACATTATTTTTGAATTTGGTCGTTTCAAGCATTGGAATGCGGATTTTGTTCATTTCGAGCAACAAAATGGAGATTTTGGTTAATTTTGTCATTTCATGCAACGGAATGGGCATTTGTGGTCAGTTTTCCCCTTTCTAGAAACGGAATGCGGATTTTGGTCAATTTGGTAATTGTGAGCAACGACATGTCGATTTTGGTCAATTTGTCATTTCGAGCAATAGAATGGGATTTTGTTCAATTTGGTCATCTTCAGCAGCAAAATGGGGATTATGGTCAATTTGGTCGTTTCGAGCAATGGAATCGTGACTTTTGTAAATTTGGTCGTCTCGACCGACGGAATGGGGGTTGTCAATTTGATCGTTTCAAGAAACAGAAGGCGGATTTTGGTCTTTTTGAGCTACGAAATGAGGATTCAAATCTATTTGGTCAATCAAGCAACGGAATGTGGATTTCAGTCAATTTGGTTAGTGTGAGCGATGACATGTGGATTTCGGTCAATTTGGACACTTCGATTAGCAGAATGGGGAGTTGCGTCAGTATGGTCATTTTGTGCACCAGAATGGGGATTTTCGTCAATTTGTCATTTCGAGGAACGGAAATGGTGTCTTCGAGAATTTGGACATTTCGAGCAATAGAATAGGAATTTTGATCAATTTGGTCATTTCGAGCAACAACAAGCCGATTTTTTTTAATTTCGTCATTTCGAGGAACAGAGTGAAGATTTCTATCAATTTTTCATTGAGTACAACAAAATGGGGACTTTGGTCAATATGGTCATTTTGGGCAACTTAATGGGAACTTTGGTTAATTCAGTCATTTAGAGCAAGGGAATGGGAACTTTGGTTAATTCGGTCATTTAGGCAAGAATTGGGGTGGAGAAAAAACCCAAGAGCTTAGCCGTCCACTTACAAGCTCAAGTCAATAAGGTTTTCAAGCCTGGTACTCTCGACTTATAATAACTCGAATGAGTTAAGATAGGAAAACATTAAGGCTGAGAAAACCGTATTCAGGTCACTGAATTGGGACTAACACAATCAAGGTCAAGCCTTGGCCGCCCAAGCCCTGTACAATTGCGTGATCCTAAGTTCACCTAACTTACTAAGCAGTGACAGTAGTGTTAAGAGCAATGCAATCAAGGTCATGCCTTGGCCGTCATAGCCTTAAGCCAAAGCCTCAATTCTCAATTCATCGAAGTTTGGAAAAAAATTCAGAATGCAAGTTCATAACTGAAACCTGAAAAACTGTATTACTAATGAAGCAAGTACAACAAGTCCCACATTAATCTAAGCTAATCTAGGTTACGCTATTCCTAGAAAAAAAAAAAAAAAAAAGCACAAGTATGCTGTAAAAACACTCCAAGAAGTTTTGTGTTGAGTATGTCTACTACTTTGGACTGACGTGGAGTCCTTTCTTTTTGAAATTGAAAAATAAGGGCTGCTCCTAATTCTGCGGCAGCTTCACCCCCGTCTGGCTGCTAAGCTTCAGTTTTGCATGCTCAAATCTTTAATGAACATGCCTTGAATTAAGTATTGGAGGGAAATCCTTGGTGCCCACATCCACAATCTTAGGGCGGAAGTCTCTTCTAGAAATCCCACATCCTCCTAGATTAAGTTTAGTGCCCAAGTATCTGGGATTGTGCTCTAACTAACCATCTCGAGCCTGAAAACCACCTGTCTTGCACCCTTCTTGGCAGTCCCTTGAACTCGAGCTCCTTATACCCTTCAACCATTGAGTGGTTGATACGTTTGCTAGGGTGATCATCTTTTCAGGGGAATAGGCTCGAGACGCCATTACATCAGAGCCTAAAGACTTGATTCTCCTCGAGGGAGGCCTCTGGCGTGTTAAGCACACGGCACTTTGCTCAAAACGGCTTCGTCCTAGTCCTTTCAAAATTAGGGTGTACATGGGGACTTTGGTCAATTAGGTCATTTCAAGCAACGGAATGGGGGTATTGGTCAATTTGGTAACTTTAGGCAACAGAATGGAAATTGCTATCAATTTTGTGATTTCGAGCAACATAATTGGGATTTTGGTAAATTTGGTAATCTCAAGCAATGGCATGGGCATCATGGAGAATTTGGTCAATTAGAGCATGAATAGAAGATTTTTGCTTATTTGGTAATTTTGAGTACAACAATTGGAATTTTGCTAAATTTCGTCATTTATTTCTATAAAATGGGTATTGTAATTGATGTAAATCTTAAATTTGTTAAAAATAGTTTTGTCGATTCTTTTTCTTCATCTGCGTTGCCAAGAAAGGAGATTGTAATTGACCAATTTAATGTTTCGGTAGCGTCTTCGACTTCTATCTCAACATAAGAAGAATTGACATCATATGCATCTATTGGCTGTGTTTCATTATGAGTATGGTTGAGTATCATTTCTCTATCATGGTGTTGTAAGATTTTTGTACACCGTGATTTGAGTTGTCCTGAGAATCTGACAATAATTAACCTTGGTGGTGTTTGATTTGTATTGGTAGGTTGAAATATTTCATATGCCATTGCGGCCATTGCTATTTGATTTAGAGTATTTGTTATTGTTAAAAATTACAGCAACAAAATTTGACGAAATATAGCAACGAAAATTGACGAAAATTACAGCAAGTATCGCAAGGAAAATACTTTAAAATTGCAGTAAAACACTAGATATTGTAGTAAAATACTACAGTAAAATACAGTTAAAAATCAGTAAAAAATTACAGATAATGTTTTGCAGCGGAACAGCGATAAAATGCTCTGAAATAATCTGTCAAAATTCAGTGAGAAGTCGCAGAAATAGGCGCAGTAAAGTGCAGCACAGAATTCACGTAAAATACCTAAACACAGCAATCAAATAGTACCAAGATGTGGGGAAGTAGATTGAATACCGAAGATACCGCGCTGTGGGAAATAGCACTGTCCTAAAAGACGATTTTGCCGCTGTTCCGGTGCAAATAGTGTTATCGGCGGTTGTCCTCCAGGATTAACATGGTCCAATAGTTGACTTGCACTTGTTAATCTTCGGGTAGGAGAGCCAAAGAATTTTTCCCAAGTAATTTTAAGAGAGAGAGGGAGGAACGAAGGAAGAGAAGAGGAAAGATGAAGTGTATCAGATGATGTATATTTGTTGAGTATGCATTGTTCTATATTTATACTAATATAAATGTACACGATAATAAAAAGAACAACCACACCCTCGTTCGATCACCGGCACGGCGGGCGGGCGGGCGGCGCGCGTGTGGTTCCCACCATTCTCTCACCCATGGCTTAATTTAAATGAGTTGAGGGCATATACCCTTATAAACTCAACTAAAACCCCATAATTTCTCTATGTGGGATAGAGGGCTTCTTATTATATTCTCAAAGTGGGATGTAAATTTTCCCATAACTTTCAAGTTTAGCTTGTATTATTTTTCCAACAATTATTCCATATTCTGATTTTCCATCAATGTTCCAATCATGGATATCTTTTCCAATGAAAGACATAGTGGTAAATTGATTTCTTTCAGGAGGAGTTAGCCTTGGATAGTAGGTTTTTGTCGGTAGATATTTTCAATTATTTTTTATTTGATTTATTGATGATTCGAGATTTTCAATCGTGTTTGTGTTAAATTGTTCTTCTGTTTTTTGGATTTCTGTTTCACTTAGGGATATTGATGATGTTTCTTCATTAGAAACTTCCTCTTCTCCTTTGAAAATAGTTTGGATTGTGGGGCCATTTGTAGATGGGTTGTGTGTTAATTTGAGTTTTTGTGTTATTCTTTCTATTATATCATCATCAGAATTTTTTGTTTTTTTGTTTTTTTGAGTTTTATTTTTTCTTTATCTTTTAAGTTAAATTGAAAGGTTGAAATGCTGGTTGTTGAGTTCCTGTGAAAAATGGATTTTCTTGTGTTTGTTCCGATTTTTGAATTCAGAAATTTGGTTGGATAAAGTAACTTCGGGAGGCTGGCTGTGGGAAAGGTTGGATAGGATAATTTTGAGGAATTGGTTGTGGGATAGTTTGAAGGATTGGTGGTTGTAATTTTTGTTTATCACTAGCATTTGATACTTTGTTATGGATTATATCCAATTGTTCTGATATTGTTTTGAGTTTTAAAGTTTGAAAATTATTTTGTTCGTATATTTTGTTTATATCTTTAATTGTAGTTGCCGATTCACCTTCTTTCTCCTCTTTGCCCCTATGAAAAGCAGTGGCTGCGAGTTGTTGATTTTGGACATTGATTAGCAAATATTTTGTTGGAGGGTGTATAGATTGGATAATCTATCCATCAGTTGTAAGTCATTTGGTTGTTAAATCTGTATTAACATTTTATTAAATCTTGAATAAAGGGATTTGGTATTTCCTTTGTTGATGCATACGATTCTGGCCATTTGAAAAATAGAATATTACATTTTAATTGATTTAATTCTTTGTAATAAGTTTCTCTTAATTCTATTATACTTTCTTTGGTGAAAGTTTGAAAAAAAAACCATTCTCGTTGAGCTTTATTGTTTTTAGATTCATATTCATTACTTAAATATTTTTTTATTAATTATAAAGTCTTTTGTTAAGACATTTATTGAAGGTGCCCTCATTTTTAGGCTGTTGGAGAATCAGGGTTTGAAGAAGATTCAATTTGGAAATCTGGCGCTAAAGAAGGATTAAAACGTATTCACCTGAACCTTGTTGTGTTTGTACTAGTTTGATAGTCTTCTTGCCTTGGATTGGGTAGGGATGAAGTTGAATGTCTAGAGGATTCAGTATATGTTGTATTGGAAATTATTGTTTGTTTACCTAATTCAATATTATAATTTTGCCATCAGGTTCTTCTATAGCTCGTTGAACTTGTCTTTTTGCAATATTTGTTGGTGGTTCTCGATTTTCAATTTTCCAAATGTCTGGAATGGTTATTTCATTCCATTTCAGACGTTTTGGAGTATAGGTTGACGCTTGTTCTGCTTTAACTTCAGGCAGTGAAGTTTCTCTCGAAGGAGATTATTTAAGACACTTTGGATTAAGTTGGCTTCCTAATAGTCTGAAATAAATCCTATAGATCAGAACAAAGCTCTGTCTATTTTCTTTTATTTCAATATTAGGCACATGAATATCTAGGGTTAAAGTATCCAAGATGGTTGGATCTCGAAGAGAAACAAAAAAATTTGGATAGCAATTGAAATAAATTGGTCCATTGTGTAAATTAGTTTGAACTATTGCCAGAAGAGATTCTTCGAACCTAAAAAACGTTGAATCTCTTAAGGTTAGCATAACTGGTTGGTTATATTCTACTCTTAATAAAGGTCTAATTTCAACTTGAATTAGACCATAGTGTATATAATGAAAACCTTTTGGCATATACTTTTGAAGGGACATATCTGAGAGTAATTGAACTGTGTGAGTTTCTTGATCAATAGTCATTGACTGTTCATGTATTTTACCTGAAAAAACTATTTTGAAGTCAAAAGTTCCACTTTAATAAATGGATTCAAAATTTTCACTTGGAATATTCCAATTGACAAAGCCTTTGGAATTTGTAATTTCTTTTGAAATCTCTTTTGAAATGATTACAATTGAACAAGTATTAGGATGTTTTAAAAACATTCTTCTAAATGGTCCAACGACACTAAACCTTGGCATGGTTAAAGCTTTAGTTGTTTAGGTTCAATCGTTACCAAACAGTCTTACTATTTCACACTGTTGAGAACGGGAACACCAGAGCAACAGTAACGGGAACACCTAACACGGCTTACCAACGCTTACGGGGTTAACTCAAAAGGATAAAGAACATATAAAATTCAAAAAAAATTGAAAACTCAGATGATGATATAATAGAATGAATAACTAAAAAACTCAAATTAACATAGAACCCATTTAACCCATCAACAAGTGGCCCCACAATCCAAAGTATGTCTAAAGAAGAAAAGGAAGTTTCTAAGGAAGAAACATCATCAATATCCCTAAGTGACACACAAATCCAAAAAACAGAAGATCAATTTAACACAAACACAATTGAAGATCCCAAATCATCAATAAATCGAAGAAAAATAATTGAAAAAATTAACCTACAAAAACCTGCTATCCAAAGCCAACCCCTCCCGATATTCAGTACGAAGAAAGAAATCAATTTACCACTATGCCTTTCAATAGAAAAAATATCCATGATTGGAACACAGATGGAAAATAAAAATATGAACTAACAAATACTCTAAATCAAATGGCAATGGCCGCAATGGCATATGAAATAGTTCAACCTTCCAATACAGTAGCAAGGGTAATTGTTGCCGGATTCTCAGGACAACTCAAATCATAGTGGACAAAAATCTTACAACACCATGATAGAGAAATCATACTCAACCATACTCATAATTAAACATAGACATGAGATCCAAATGATGTCAACTCTCCTTATGTTGAGATAGAAGTCAAAGACGTTGTCGAAACATTAATTTGGTCATTAATAATAGCCTTTCTTGGCAGCGCAGATGAAGAAAAAGAGTCAACAAATCTATTTTTAACAAATTTAAGATGTCCATCATTACAAGAGTTTAGATGGTACAAAAATATGTTTTTAACTCATGTACTCAAAAGAGATGACGGAAATCAACCATTTTGGAAAGAAAGATTTGTAATTAGACTTCCAAAATTATTTGCAGAAAGAATAATGACAAAAATTCAAGATACTTGCGGAACCTAATCAATTCCATGGCAAAATATAACCTATGGACAATTATTTGGTTTCATTAAAAAGAAGTATTAAAACAATGCCCAGAACAAAAACTCCGTAATAATCTCAAAAAAGCTCAAACAAGGAAATAGATGTACTCAATATGGCATCCATGATTTCAACCCCCTTCAAAATGACACAAGAAGAAAAATTTTCAACAAGAATTTAAATACTATAAATGTCAAAAAAGAAACAAATATAATCGACAACCAACTCCTCAATATTATTAAAATAAGAAGAAATATTCAAAGAAAAAATCAAATGAAATTCCAGTTTGTTATTAATGCAAAAAGTCTAGTCGCTACCAAAAAGATGGCAAAATGAAACAAAAAAACTAATGAAATAGAAGATGAAGAATTAAGAGACAAATTAACGAACTTGTTTCTATCTGAATCAAGTTCTTAAAAAGAAGATTATATTTTTAAAATTCACGAAACTTCAGAGGATGAAACTTCATCTTCTGACTCAACTCAAGATCTGTGTCCCTGTAAATTCAAGTCAATATATGTATTAAGCAAATAAAGAAGAATTACAAGACATCGTAGAAAAAATTCAAGATCAAGAAAGAAAAAAAATATCTTCTCAAACTAAAAGAAATCATATTTAAAGAACAAGAATTATCCATACCAAAACAACCTGGGACAGATATTCAAAAGATATCCTACTCCAAATTTAATCAAATAAATCTCAATTGCAGACTTACAAAGAGAAATTAATGATTTAAAAGGACAAGTTAAGCATTTACAAACAGAATTATTAACCATGCAATATCAAGATTTAGAATCAAAATCAAAACCATCACTTCTAGAATCAAAAGGTTTAGAATTAGAATCAAGATTAACATGTCTAGAATCAAAGCCAATTAATTGGTGCTCAAATAAATCTAATACATAACAAGAAAAATCATATTCAACATCTTCAAAAGGACATAGAATTTTAAAGGATAGAAAAACAACTAAGCCAACCAAGTTCAAGAAAAAATTAATCAACTAAATAATAAAATAATTCAAAAAAGCATGCTCAAATCTCCCCCATGCATTTTGGGATAAAAAACATCATATTTTTCAACTACCTTATGAAAAAGATTTCAATAAAAAAATATTCCTGCAAAAGCAAGACCCATTCAAACGAACAAAGATTTGTTAGAACATTGCAAAGATGAGATTCAAACACTTTTAGATAAAAAATTAATAAGACCCTCAAAATCTCCTTGGAGCTGCTCAGCCTTTAAACAAAAAGAGGAGTTCCAAGACTTGTAATCAATTACAAACCTTTAAACAAAGCTCTTCAATGGATTAGATACCCAATTCCAAACAAAAGAGACTTACTTAACAGACTCTATGATGCAAATATATTCTCAAAATTTGATCCTAAAAGTGGCTTCTAACAAATTCAAATTAGTGAAAAAGATTGTTACAAAACATTATTTACAGTTCCATTTCGACACTACGAATGAAATGTAATGCCTTTTGGACTCAAAAATGCTACATCAAAACTTCAAAACATAATGAAAGATATTTTCACTCCTTATACGGATTTCATCATTGTATACATTGGTGATATTCTTGTTTTCTCAAAAAAAATATAGATCAACACTTCAAACATCTAAACATTCTTCTACATATTATTAAAAGAAATGGTTTAGTGTTACCTGCCTAAAAAATAAAATTATTTCAAACAAAAATTAGATTTCTAGGTTATGACATATTTCAAGGGAAAATAAAACCAATTGTAAGAGCAATTGAGTTTGCTAACAAATTTTCAAATGAATTAAAAGAAAAAACCTAATTACAGAGATTTTTGGGGTGTTTAAACGATATTGCATTTTTTTTTCCAAATCTTTGTAATATATGTCAACCATTATATTAAAGGCTTAAGAAGAACCCTCTTCTTTGGATAGAGGAACATGCAGAAATAGTTCAAACCTTGAAAGAAAAGGTCAAGAGTCTTCCAAGCTTAGCCCTTCTAGATCCAAGGGCATTTCTCATAGTAGAAACTAATGCCTCAAACATAGGATATGGAGGTATGCTCAAACAAAAATTCGACTCAAACCCTGAACAAATAATTAGATTCCATTCAGGTCAATGGCTTGGACCTCAAAAGAATTATTCAACCATCAAAAAAGAAATTTTATTGTTTTATGTATTTTCAAATTTCAAGATGTTTTATATAATAAAAGTTTTCTTTTAAGGATTGATTGTAAATCAGCAAAAAGAAGTTTTGCTAAAAGATGTCAACAACTTAGTCTCAAAACAAAGTTTTGCAAGATGGCAAGCAATCATTTCTATTTTCGATTTTCAAATTGAATTCATCAAAGGAGTAACAACTCTCTCCCAGATTTCCTTTCCAGAGAATTTCTTCAAGGTCATGACTCAATTCAACCGCTGAGCTTAGGACTATGTCAAAAGATAAAGGAAAAGAAAAGGAAGAATTTCAATCCTTAAAGGACAACGAAGATTTCCAATCCCCAAAGGACTATGCAATGACACATCGTCCGCATCCTCAATATCCCACAATCAAAATACCAATTCAAAATGCCTATTCAATCCTTGCTGAAGATTTTCCACCAAATAACCTATGCAGCAGCAAGCTTAAGAAACCCTCAAAACCCATTTCCACTTCGACCTCCTCCTCCACATCAATCTCAGCCTTCTCAATCAGCCCAATATTTCTCAAAACCGCAATTAGAACATATATTTTTGACAATGCTTTATGAACCCCTCTCCACAAATGAAATTCAAGGCATGACAAAATCAATATTTCCTGAAAATTTTCAATGGATTCCTGACGACGTCCGTTAGACTCAAAAATTCTACGAATTCATTTTAGTCGATTCAAAGTTTGCCCAGATCAAACATAAAGAAACAACAAAGATGGGCAGGTTATGCATTCAACTTGCAAAATTCTTAATGTCTTACATCGAAAAGATTTTGGTTACAATCCTTTTACTTCAAAATAGTTTTCTCAACCACTTCAACCCTCTGGTCATACATATCAAGATTACAAAATGGCCTGGTTTAGGATCTTCCTTTACCGACAATTTGATCATTATTGGTTCTTTCAATTCACAAAAAAAATCAAGATTTTTTCCACGATGGTTTTTTAAATGGTGGCGTTACTTCAGCCCAACCACCATCTATCCTGCCAATGTCCAAACGTTATTCAATTTTTATTCAAAATATTTGGAGGAAAAACATCTAGATACAATCATGAGCTTTCATTCAAATTTTCAAATTCTTTGGATTTTATGTTGGTCTTTCAATACCACTCAAATTTTTGAACAACCTTACCCGCTATCTTTGTAAGGGAATACAAAATCAAATGGTAGGATAAATACGTCATAGAACATGATTGTTCTACTGAAATCCTTTCAAAGTTTTTCAAAGAATACAAAAACAAAAATGTTCAAATATTTTCTTCAAACTCTACTTCTACCCCTTCTAAACCTCAACCCTGCAAGGTATCAGATTCAAGTTCCTCCTCATGATCCAAATCCAAAGGCAAGATCTCAAAGGAACTCTTATCTTGGCTCCTGAAGCACATTCAAGATTCTTCTGAAGAAGATGAAGATGAAGATGAAGATGAAATGCTAAATCTTCACAGAGTGATCCGTTCAACTTCCTTCAATAATAAACTCAACAAAAACAACTTTTCAATTCGGCGCCAATAGACTGTAGCACGGACAACTAGCTCTCCAGGTGCTGTAGCAATAATTCAAATCTTTATAAACCGTAAAATAATTTAAGGCAGGTGTCCCATACTATAGCAATTTTGAAGACAGTTGTCCCGAATTTCAAAAATTTTCAATTCTGATTCAATTTCTAGAGGCTTTAAAAGGAGACGGCCAGCTTCAGTTCAAGGCAGAGCGAGTTTGGAGAACGTTGAAGTTGTTACTCACATACCTCCTCAGCAAATACAAAATTTTCTTTTGTATGTTTATCTTCGAAGCTTTGTATTCAAGTCCTCAGTTTCAATTTGTGAGTTCCTTATCTGTATTTCAATTTCTGTCTTTGTATTTTATTTCAATCCATTATAAATTAACTTTTTTATGTTATCAATAAATCTTTCTCATCCTCTTCTGTCTGTTCTCGATCCTGCCCCCTTCCCAGTATCAGAGCCAAGTTTAAGTTGTTTTCAGCAGTAATTTCGCGGAAATACTGTTAAGCACTTAGTAGGAGTGTCTGGCAAGCTGAGTGTAGTGTTGGCTAGCCCGTAAGCATTGGTAAGTCATGATAGGTGTTCCTATTGGGTGTTCCCGTTACTGTTACTTTGGAGTTCCCGTTCTCAAAAGTGTGAAATAGTAAGACTGTTTCGTTACTGTTGAACCCAAACAACTAAGGCTTTAACCATGTCAAGGTTTATTGTTGTTGGACCATTTAGAAGAATGTTTTGAAAACATCCTGATACTCGTTCAAATGTAATTAATTCAAAAGAGATTTCAAAAGAAATTACAAATCCCAAAGACTTTGTCAATTGGAATATTACAAGTGAAATTTTGAATCCATTTATCAAATTGGAACATTTGACTCACATGAATAGTCAATGACTATTAATCAAGAAACTCAAACAACTCAATTACTCTCAGATCTGTCCCTTCAAAAGTATACTTCAAAAGGTTTTCATTATATACACTCTAGTCTAATTCAAGTTACAATCAGACTTTTATCAAGAATAGGACATAACCTACTAGTTATGCTAGCCTTAAGAGATTCAACCTTTTTGAGGTTCGAAGAATCTCTTCTGGCAATAGTTCAAAATAATTTACACAATGGACGAATTTATTTCAATTGCTACCCAAATTTTTCTATTTCTCTCCGAGATCCCACCATCTTGGATACTTTAACCCTAGATATTCATATGCCTAATATTGAAATAAAAGAAAATAAACAGAGCTTTATTCTGATCCATAGAATTTATTTCAGACTATTAGGTAGCCAACTTAATTCAAAGTGTCTCAAACAATCTTCTGCTGATGAAACTTCACTGCTTGAAGTTCAAGCAAAACAGCTTTCAATGTATACTTCAAAACGTCTGAAATGGAATGAAATAACCATTGCAGACATTTGAAAAATTGAAAATCTACAACCACCGAGAAACATTACAAAAAGACAAGTTCAACGGGTTATAGTAGAATCTGATGGCAAAATTACAATATTGAATCAGGTAAACAAATAATAATTTCCAATACAACATATACTGAATCAGGTAAACATACAATAATTTCCAGTACAACATATATTGAATCCTCTGGACATTCTACTTCATCCCTACTCATTCAAAAGGAAGAAGATAATCAAACTAGTACAAACACAAGAAGGTTGGGGGGAATACATTTTAATCCTCCTCTAACGGAACCATTTTTCCATACTGAATCTTCTTCAAACCCTGATTCTCCAATACCCTCCCAAATGAAGGCACCTTCAATAAATGTCTTAACAAAAAGACTTTACAATTAATGAAAAATATTCAAGTAATGAATTTGAATCCCAAAACAATAAAGCTCAACGAGAATGGTTTTTTCAAACTTTCACCAAAGAAAGTACAATACAATTATGAGAAACTTATTACAAATAACTAAATCAATTAAAATACAATATTCCATTTTTCAAATGGCTAGAATCGTATATATCAACAAAGGAAATACCAAATCCCTTTATTCAAAATTCAATAAATGTTAATACAGATTTAACAATCAAATGGCTTATAACTGATGAACAGATTATCCAATCTATTCACCCTCCAAAAAAAAATTTACTAATCAATGTCCAAAATCAATAACTCGCAGCCACTGCTTTTCGTAGGGGAAGAGAGGAGAAAGAAGGTGAATCGGCAACTACAATTAAAGATATAAAAAAATATATGAACAAAATAATTTCCAAACTTTAAATTTCAAAACAATATCAGAACAATTGGATATAATCCACAACAAAGTATTAAACGCTGGTGATAAACAAAAATTACAACCACCAGTCCTTCAAACTATCCCACAACCAATTCTTCAAAATTACCCTATCCAACCTTTCCCACAGCCAGTCTCCCAAAGTTACTTTATCCAACCAAATTTCCTAATTCAAAAATCAGAACAAACACAAGAAAATCCATTTTTAAGAGGAATTCAACAACTAGCATTTCAACCTTTCAATTTAACTCAATAGATAAAGAAAAAATAAAACTCAAAAAAATAAAAAAATTTCGATGATGATATAATAGAAAGAATAACTCAAAAACTCAAATTAACAGACAACCTACCTACAAATGGTCCCACAATCCAAACTATTTTCAAAGGAGAAGAGGAAGTTTCTGATGAAGAAAAATCATCAATATCCCTAAATGAAATAGAAATCCAAAAAAACAGAAGAATAATTTAACACAAACACAATTGAAAATCTTGAATCATCAATAAATTGAATAAAAAATAATTGAAAAAATCAACCTACAAAAACCTACTATCCAAGGCTAAGTCCTCCTGAC
This sequence comes from Simmondsia chinensis, assembly GCA_018398585.1. Lineage (NCBI taxonomy): Eukaryota > Viridiplantae > Streptophyta > Magnoliopsida > Caryophyllales > Simmondsiaceae > Simmondsia > Simmondsia chinensis. The sequence continues at coordinate 16,076,262 of JAGTTD010000010.1, read as the reverse complement.
ATTCAATATGAAGAGTGAAATCAATTTACCACTATGTCTTTCAATGGAAAAGATATCCATGATTGGAACATTGATGAAAAATCAGAATATGGAATAACTGTTGAAAAAATGATACAAGCAAAACTTAAAAGTTATGGGAAAATTTACATCCCACTTTGAGAATACAATAAGAAGCCCTCTATCCCACATAGACAAATTAAGGGGTTTTAGTTGAGTTTATAAGGGTATATGCCCTTAACTCATTTGAATTAAGCCATGGGTGAGAGAATGGTGGGAACCACAAGAGCGCTGCCTGCCCGCCGTGCCATGATTGGGCGAGCGTGTGGTTGTTCTTTTTATTATCGAGTACATTTATTTTACGGAAAATAAGTTACCAATACTATCATTATTCCAGCCATTACCGTTTTGATTTTGTATTAATCACACAAATAGCTGTTGGAATAAACTAAATGCTACTACCCATTGCTTCCCATAGCTGTTCATTTTCGATTTACCGCAGGCATTAAAACAAAAAACGTTTCTAGCTGTTGGAGATTAGATTTACTACACAATTGTATTAGTATAAATATAGAACAATGCACGCTCATCAAATGTACGTCATCTGATACACTTCATCTTTTTTCTTTTCTTCCTTCGTTCCTTCCTCTCTCTCTTAAAATTACTTGGGCAAAGTTCTTTTGCTCTCCTGCCCGATGATTAACGAGTGTATGTTAACAATGGGACCATGTTAATCCTGGAGGACGGTCGCTGATAACACTGTTTACATTGGAGCAGAGGCGAAGTCGTCTTTTAGGACAGTGGTATTTCCCACGGTGCGTTATCTTCGGCATTCAATCTACTTCTCCACTTCTTGGTACTATTTGATTGCTGTGTTTAGGTATTTTACGTGAATTCTGCGCTGCATTTTACTGCACCTGTTTCTGCAACTTATCACTGAATTTTGACAGATTATTTCACTGCGTTTTATCGCTGCTCCGCTGCAAAACATTTTCTGCAATTTTTTTTATACTGATTTTTATTGTATTTTACTGCCGTAGTTTACTGCAGTATTTTACTACAATATCTAGTGTTTTGCTGTAATTTTACAGTATTTTCCTTGCAATACTTGCTGTAATTTTTGTCAATTTTTGCTACTATATTTCATCAAATTTTGTTGCTGTAATTTTTAACAATAACAAATACTCTAAATCAAATGGCAATGGCTGCAATGGCACATGAAATATTTCAACCTACCAATACAAATCAAACACCACCAAGGTTAATTGTTACCAGATTCTCAGGACAACTCAAATCATTGTGGACAAAAATTTTACAACACCATGATAGAGCAATGATACTCAACCATACTCATAATGAAACACAGTCATTAGATCCAAATGACGTCAATTCTCCTTCTGTTGAGATAGAAGTTGAAGATGCTGTTGAAATATTATTTGGTCAATAACAATAGCTTTTCTTTGCAGCGCAGATGAAGAAAAAGAATCAACAAAACTATTTTTAACAAATTTAAGATATCCATCATTACAAGACTTTCGATGGTACAAAGATATTTTTCTAATTCATGTACTCAAAAGAGATGACGGAAATCAACAATTTTGGAAAGAAAGATTTGTAACCGTACTTCTAAAATTATTTACAGAAAGAATAATGACAGAAATTAAATATAATTGCACAATCCAATCAATTCCATGGCAAAATATAACCTACAGACAATTATTTGCTTTCATTAAAAAAGAAGCATTAAAACTATGCCAAGAACAAAAACTCCGTAATAATCTCGAAAAAGCTCAAACAAGTATCAGTTAGACTTTTGCTGTACTCAAGATGGCATCCATGATTTCAAACCCCCTTGAAAACGACACAAGAAAAAAAATTTCAACAAGATTCAGGGGAATGCGTTTTAATCCTCCTCTAGCGGAACCAGTTTTTCAAACTGAATCTTCTTCTAACCCTGATTCTCCAACAGCGTCCCAAATGAGGGCACTTTCAACAAATGTCTTAACAAAAGACTTTACAATTAATAAAAAAAATATTTAAGTAATGAATTTGAATCCGAAACCAATAAAGCTCAACGAGAATGGTTTTTGTAAACTTTCACCAAAGAAAGTACAATAGAATTAAGAGAAAATTATTACAACGAATTAAATCAATTAAAATATAATATTCCATTTTTCAAATGGCTAGAGTCATATACATCAACAAAGGAAATACCAAATCCCTTTATTCAGAATTCAATAAATGTTAATACAGATTTAACAACCCAATGGCTTATAACTGATGGACAGATTATCCAATCTAAACACCCTCCATCAAAAAATTTACTAATCAATGTCCAAAATCAACAACTCGCAGCCACTGCTTTTCGTAGGGGAAGACAGGAGAAAGAAGGTGAATCGGCAACTATAATTAAAGATATAAACAAAATATAAGAACAAACTAATTTCCAAACTTTAAATCTCAAAATAATATCAGAACAATTGGATATATAATCCATAACAAAGTATCAACCGCTAGTGATAAACAAAAATTACAACCACCATCCTTCAAACTATCCCACAACCAATTCCTCAAAATTATCCTATCCAACCTTTCCCACGGCTAGTCTCCCAAAGTTACTTTATCCAACAAAATTTTCCAATTCAAAAATCAGAACAAACACAAGAAAATCCATTGTTCAGAGTAATTCAACAACCAACATTTCAACCTTTCAATTTAACTCAAAAGATAAAGAAAAAAATAAAAAATTCTGGTGACGATATAATGGAAAGAATAACTAAAAAACTCAAATGAACAGACAACCCATCTACAAATGGCCCCACAATCCATACTATTTTCGAAGGAGAAGAGGAAGTTTCTGATGAAGAAACATCAACAATATCCCGAATAAAAAATAACTGGAAAAATTAACCTAAAAAAACTACTATCCAAGGCTAACTCCTCCTGATATTCAATTTGAAGAAAGAAATCCAATACAAATCCTGTAAATCAAATTGCAATGGCTGCAGTGGCATATGAATTATTTCAACCTACCAATACAAATCAAACACCCGCAAGGTTAATTATTGCCGGATTCTCAGCTCAACTCAAATCATGATGGAAAAAAATCATACAACACCATGATAGAGAAATAATGCTCAACCATACTCATAATGAAACACAACCATTAGATCCAGATGATGTCAATTATCCTTGTGTTGAGATAGAAGTCGAAGATGCTATCGAAACACTAATTTGGTCAATAACAATAGCTTTTCTTAGTAGTGTAGATGAAGAAAAAGAATCAATAAAACTATTTTTAATAAATTTAATATATCCATCATTACAAGACTTTCGATAGTACAAAGATATATTTCTAGCTCATGTATTCAAAAGAGATGACTGAAATCAACCATTTTGGAAAGAAAAATTTGTAACCGAACTTCCAAAATTATTTGAAGAAAGAATAATGACAAAAATTCAAGATACTTGCGCAATCCAATCAAATCCATGGAAAAATATAACCTATAGACAATTATTTGCTTTCATTAAAAAAGAAGCATTAAAACTATGCCAAGAGCAAAAACTCCATAATAATCTCAAATAAGCTCAAACAAGTAATGAGTTAGGCTTTTTCTGTGCATGATTTCAAACCCCCTTCAAAACTACACAAGGAAAAAAAATTTCAACAAGAATTTAAATACTACAAAACGTTGAAAAAGAAAAAAAAATATAATTAACAACTACCTCCTCAGAAAATACAAAATTTTCTTTTGTAATTTTATTTTCGAAGCTTTGTATTCAAGTCCTCAGTTTCAATTTGTAAGTTCCTTATCTGTATTTCAATTTATGTCTTTGTATTTTATTTTAATCTATTGTAAATTATCCTTTTTGTGTTTTCAATAAATTCATCTTTCTCATCCTCTTCTGTCTGTTCCCGATCCTGCCCCCTTCTTGGTATCAGAGCCTGACAGACTGTACAAACAGGTGGTCCCAATAAAGATCCATGATTGAAAACACAAATATTGCCTACTATCCAAGGCCAACTCCTCAAATACAAAGATAGAAACTGAAATACAGTTAACAACTTACAAATTGAAACTGAAGTCTTGAATACAAAGCTTCAAAAATATAATTACAAAAGGAAATTTTGTATTTTCTGAGGAGGTATGTGAATAACAATTTCAATATTCTCCAAACTTGCTCTGCCTTGAACTGAGGCTGGCAGACTTCTTTTATAGCCTCTGAAAATTGGATCATAATTGAAAAATTTTGAAATCCGGCACAGTTCTCTTCAAAATTGCTACAGTATGGGGCACCTGACTTGAATTATTGTACGGTCTACAGAGATTTGAATTATTGTTACAGCACCTGGACAGCTGGTTTTCCTTGCTGCAGTTGCTGCTACAGTTTGTTGGCGCCGAATCCCAAAGTTGCCAAAAGTTGAGTTTATTATTGGAGGAAGTTGAACGGCTCACTTTGTGAAGATTCAGCATTAGCATCTTCATCTTCATCCTCTTCAAAGGAATCTTAAATGTGTTTGAGGAGCTGAGATAAGAGTTCCTTTGAGATCTTGCCTTTGGATTTAGATCTTGAGGAGGAACTTGAATCTGATGCCTTGCAAGGTTGAGGCTTAAAACGGGTAGAAGTAGAGCTTGAAGAAAATATTTGAATATTCTTGTTTTTGTGTTCTTTGAAAAACTTTGAAAGGATTTCAGTAGAACAATTACATTCTACGACGTATTTATCCCACCATTGTATGCCCTTACAAAAGATAGCGTCTAAGGTTGTTCAAAAATTTGAGTGATATTGAAAGACCAATATAAAATCCAAGGAATTTGAAAGTGAATGATTGTATCTAGAGGTTTTCCTCAAAATATTTTGAATAAAGATTGAATAATGCTTGGACATTGTTAGGATAGAGGTTGGTCGTTGGGCCAAAGTAACGCCACCATTCAAAAAACCATCGTGGGAAAAAATTGATTTGTTTGTGAATTGTAAGAACCAAGAATGATCAAATGATCAGTGAAGAAAGGTCCTCAACTAGGCCATTTTGTAATCTTGATATGTATAACCAGAAGGTTGAAATGGTTGAGAAAACTGTTTAGAAGTAAAAGGGTTGTAAACAAAATCTTATCGTTATAAGACATTAAGAATTTTGCAAGTTAAATACATAACCTGTCCATCTTTGTTGTTTCTTTTATGTTTTGTTTGGGCATACTTTGAATTAACAAAAATGAATTCGTAAAATCTTTAAGTCCAACAGATGTCAACAGGAATCCATTGAAAATTTTCTGGAAATGCGGATTTTGCTATGCCTTGAATTTCATTTGTGGAGAGTGGTTCATAAAGCATTGTCAAAAATATGTGTTCTATTTTAGGTTTTATGAAATATTGGGCTGTTTGAGAAGGCTGAGATTGATGAGGAAGAGGAGAAGGAGGACGAAGTGGAAAAGGGTTTTGAGGGTTTCTTGAGGTTGCTGCTGCATAGGTTAGTGGAGGGAAATCTTCAGCAAGAATTGAATAGGTATTTTGAATTGGTATTCTGATTGAAGGATTTTGAGGATGAGGACGAAGTGTCATTGCATAGTCCTTTGGGGATTGGAAATCTTCTTTGTCTTTGAGGATTGAAATTCTTCCTTTTCTTTTCCTTTGTCTTCTGACATAGTCCTAAATTAAGGGGTTGAATTGAGTCATGACCTCAAAGAAATTCTCTTGGGAGGAAATCAGTGAGAGAGTTGTTTTCTCCTTTGATAAATTCAATTTGAAAATAAAAAAAAGAAAGGATTGCTTGCCATCTCGCAAAAATTTGTTTTGAGACTAAGTTTTTGACATCTTTTTGCAAAACTTCTTTTGTTGATTTACAGTCAATCCTGAAAAGAAAACTTTTGTTATATAAATCATCTTGAAATTTTGAAATATATAAAATAATAGATAAAATTTCCTTTTCAATGGTTGAATAGCTCTTTTGAGGTCCAAGCCATAGACCCGAATGGAACCTAATTATTTGTTCAGGGTTTGAGTCTAATTTTTGTTTGAGTATACCTCCATATCCTATGTTTGAGGCATCAGTTTCTACTATGAGAAATGCTCTTGGATCTGGAAGGGCTATGCATGGAAGACTTTTTACCTTTTCTTTCAATGGTTGAACTATTTTTGTGTGTTCCTTTATCCAAGGAACGGGGTTTTTCTTAAGCCTTTGATATAATGGTTGACTTATATTCAAAGATTTGGGAAAAAAAAATCTACAATATAGTTTAAACATCCCAAAAATCTCTGTAATTGGTTTTTTCTTTAATTCATTTGGAAATTTGTTAGCAAATTAAGTTGCTCTTGCAATTGATTTTATCGTCCCTTGAAATATGTCATTGCCTAAAAATATGATTTTTGTTTGAAATAATTTCATTTTTAAGGCAGATAACACTAAACCATTAGAAGAATTTAAATGTTTGAAGTGTTGATCTATATTTTTTGAGGAAACAAGAATATCATCAATGTATATAATGAAGAAATCAGTATATGGAGTGAAAATATCATTCATTATGTTTTGAAATTCTATTGGAGCATTTTTCAGTCCAAAAGGCATTACATTCCATTCGTAGTACTGAAATTGCTGCTTTGTAACAATCTTTTTCACTAATTTGAATTTGTCACAAACCACTTTTTAGATCAAATTTTGAGAATATATTTGCATTATAGAGTTTGTTGAGTAAGTCTCTTTTATTTGGAATTAGGTATCTAATCCATTGGAGAGCTTTGTTTAAAGGTTCGTAATTGATTATAAGTCTTGGAACTCCTCTTTCTATTTCTACTTGTTTGTTGACATGAAATGTTGAGCAGTTCCAAGGAGATTTTGAGGGTCTTATTAATTTTTATCTAAAAGTGTTTGAATCTCAACTTTGCAATGTTCTAACAAATCTTTGTTCATTTGAATGGGTCTTGCATTTGTGGGAATATTTTTTCATTAAAATCTTTTTGATAAGGTAGTTGAACAATATGCTATTTTCTGTCCCAAAATGTATTGGGGAGATCTGAGCATACTTCTTTAATTATTGCATTAAAGTTGATTAGTTTTTTCTTGAACATTTGGTTGGCTTAGTTGTTTTTTTATCCTTTGAAATTCTATTTCCCTTTGAAGATGTTGAATATGATTTTTCTTGTTATGTATTAGAATTTATTTGTTTAAATATTGTAGTTGATTGTAAAAGATTTAGGTCTTTTTGTTGAATTGGATTAATGAAACGGAAAGTTACTGGAGAATTATTTTTATTTTAGTATGGACTCCTTCTTTTTCGACAGTAAAAGGATAGATTTGGCTTATAAATGGAGTTTCTAAGATAACCTGTTGTTGAAGATTTTTGACCAAAATAAATGAGGTTTTGAAGCACATGCCATTATTGCAAATATAGGAGTTTGATATCATTTTGATTTTGATTCTAAATCTTGATAATGCATGGTTAATAATTCTGTTTGTAAATGCTTAACTTATCCTTTTAAATCATGGATTTCTCTTTGTTTCTAGTTGAGATTTGGAGCAGGATATCTTTCGAATATGTATTCCAGTGAAATGGGTTGTTTGGGTATGGATAATTCTTGTTCTTTGAATATAATTTCTTTTAATTTGAGAAGATATTCTTTTCTTAATTCTTGATCTTGAATTTTTTCTACGATGTCTAATAATGCTTCTTTATTTGCTTTAGTTAATACATTGATTGACTTGAATTTATAGGGACATAGTTCTTGAGTTGAGTCAAAAGATGAAGTTTCATCCTCTGAAGTTTCTTAAATTGTAAAAATATAATCTTCTTTTTCAGAACTTGATTCAGATAGGAACAAGTTCATTAATTTGTCTCTTAATTCTTCATCTTCTATTTCATTGATTTTTTGTTTCATTTTGCAGTCATTTTGGTAATGACTAGGTTTTTTGCATTTATAACAAATTAGAATTTTATTTGATTTTTTCTTTGAATATTTCTTCTTATTTTTATAACATAGAGGAGGTGATTGTTGATTATATTGTTTCTTTTTTGACGTTTGTAGTATTTAAATTCTTATTGACTTTTTTCTTCTTGTGTTAGGGGATTTGAAATCATGGATGCCATATTGAGCACAGAAAGAGCCTAACTCTTTTCTTGTTTGAGCTTGTTTGAGATGATTACGGAGTTTTTGTTCTTAGCATAGTTTTAATGCTTCTTTTTTTAATAAAAGCAAATAATAATCTATAGGTCATACCGAGCCATGAAATTGATTGGGTTCCACAAGTATCGTGAATTTTTGTCATTATTCTTTCTGTAAATATTTTTGGAAGTCGAATTACAAATCTTTCTTTATAGAATGGTTGATTTTAGTCATCTCTTTTAAGTACATGAATTAGAAACATATATTTTTACCATGGGAAGTCTTGTAATGGTGGATATCTTAAATTTGTTAAAAATAGTTTTGTTGATTCTTTTTCTTCATCTACACTACTAAGAAAAGCTATTGTTATTGACCAAATTAATGTTTCGACAGCATCTTCAGCTTCTATCTCAACAAAGGAGAATCGACATCATTTGGATTTAATGGCTGTGTTTCATTATGAGTATGGTTGAGCATCATTTCTCTATCATGGTGTTTTATCTGTATGGTTGAGTTTCATTTCAATTCTGTAGTATTTTGAAATATCACTTGTGCTTTCAACGCTGTTCCCATTACTATGTTGCTGGTGTTCTCGTTCTGAACAGTGTCAAATAGTACAACTGTTCTCAACGGAGTTAAATAGTAAGACTGTTAGGTGACTGTTGAACCCAAACAACTGAGGCTGTAATATTTTTAGGTTTCAGAATTGCTGGACCTTTTAGAAAGATATTTTAAAAACAACCCTATACTAGTTTAAACATAGTTAATTCAAAAGAAGTTTCAAAAGAAATTACAAACCAAAAGATTTTGTCCATTGGAGCATTCCAAATGAAAATTTAGAATCAATTTATCAAATTAGAACTTTTGATTTTAAAATGGCTTTTTCTTGTAAAACACATGAACAATCAATTGCTATTGATTAAGAAACCCAAATAGTTCAATTACTTTAAAGCTTATCTCTTCAAAAATATATTGCAAAACGTTAGCATTATATACACTATGATTTAGTTCAAGTAGTTATCAACCCTTTAACAAGGACAGGGCATAACCAACTGGTTATGTTAGGCCTTAGAGATTCAACATATTTAAAACATGAAGAATCTTTACTAGCAATTGTCCAAACAAATTTACACAATGGACTAATTTATTTCAATTGCTATCCAAACTTTTTGGTTGCTTTTCGAGATTCGAAAATTTTGGATACTTTAACGTTAGATATTTATTTGTCAAATATTAATATCAAAGAGAACAGACAAAACTTTATTCTCATTCATAGAATTTATTTCAGGCTTTTAGGAAGCCAACTCAATCCAAAATGCCTCAAACAATCTCCTCCTGGAGAAACTTTAATTCTTGAGTTTCAGGCTGAACAAGCTTCAACCTTTACCCCAAAATGTCTCAAATGGAATGATATAATCATTCCAGATATTTGGAGGATTCAAAACCCTCAACTTCCAAGAAATATTTCAAAAAGACAAGTTTAACAAATTATTGAAGAACCTGATGGTAAAATTACCATTAAGTTCGAATCAGCGCAACAAACAATTATTTTAGAACTTTCCTATATTGAATCTTCAACACGATCAACTTCATCTTTTCCATATAACAGAGAAAAAAATTTTCAAAATACTTCTATTTCCAGGTTTAAAGGAATACATCTTAACTCTCCTCTTACCGAACCAGTTTTTCAAAATGAATTATTTTCAAACCCGAGTTCTTCAACAACTTCTCAACTGTCAATAAATATTTTAACACAAGATTTTACAATAAATAAAGAATTTTTAAGCAATGAATTTGAATCTGATCATAATAAGATTCAATGACAGTAGTTTTTTCAAATTCTTACAAAAGAATCAACAATCAAAATTAGAGAAACTTATTACAAAGAATTAAATCAATTAAAATGTAATATTCTATTTTTCAAATGGTTAGAATCATACACATCAAGGAATCAAATATGAAATCCTTATAAATGTTAATACAGATCCTATGACCAAATGGCTAACAACGGATGAACAAATAATCCAAACTATTCATCCTCCAACAAATAATCTAATTGTTACTGTTCAAAATTAAGAAATGACAGCTACTCCTTTCCACAGGGGAAGAGAGGAAAACGAAGGTGCAGATTAACCACCTACAATCAAAGATATAAAAACAATTTATGAACAAAATAATTTTTAAGCTTTAAATCTGAAAACAATATCGAAACAATTAAATTTAATACGTAATAATATAATAAACAACAAGGATAAACAGAAAATGGAACAATCTCTAATAGTCCAATCAATGCCTCAACCAACATATCAAAATTATATGATCCCTCAACCAATACCTCAAATACCTTCAAGCTACCTAATCAACAAAGCTTTCCAACTCCACAATCACAGACAAATCCAATTTTTCAAGGAATTTAACAACCCTTATTCGAACCTTTTAATTTAACTCAAAAGGATAAAGAACAGCTAAAACTCAAAAAATCATAGAATTCTGATTATGATATCATTGAAAGAATCACTCAAAAACTCAAATTAACAGATAACCTAACTGCAAGTAGCCCCACAATCCAAAAGGAGAAAATGAAGACTTAAATGAAGAAACCTCATCAATTTTCCTAAGTGAAGCAGAAATTCAAAAAACAGAAGAGCAGTTTAATACCAATACAATTAAAAATCTTGAATCATCAATAAATAGAATAAAGAATAATTGGAAAAACCAACCCACAAGAAACTATTATCCAAGGCCAACTCCTCCCGATATACAGTATAAAAAAAGAAATTAATTTACTTCTGTATCCTTCAATGGAAGTGACATCCATAAATGAAATATAGACGGAAAATCCGAATATGAAATCAAAAATATTCTACAGCAATGGCAATGGCATCAACGACATTTGAAATATTCAATCCCGCACATACAAATAATTTGATTTCATTCTGGACTTTGGCTTGGAGCTCAAAAAATTATTCAACAATTAAAAAGAAAGTTTTATCTATTATTTTATGCATTTCAAAATTTCAAGATGATTTATAGTTTCAAAACAAATATTTGCAAGATGGCAAGCCATCCTTTCTGTTTTTGACTTTCAAATTGAATTTATTAGAGGGGAAAATAACTCGTTACTAGACTTTATCTCAAGAGAATTTCTTCAAAAACCATAATTCAATTCAATTACTTTTCCCAGAAGAATGTCAAAAGACAAAGGTCAAGGAAAGATCCAATCCGCAAAAGACTATGCAATGACCCTTAAACCCCATCCTCAATCTTCTTCAATCAAAATTCCAACTTAAAACCCTTTCAAAATTCTAAATGAGGATTTTCCTTCAGACTGCTACTCTGCCGCTATTTCAAGACCTCCAAATCCTCTCTCAATCCAACCTCCGGCTCCTCCTCAATCCCTTAATTAGAGACTCCAAAATACTTTACCAGCCCCAACAAATCAATATTTTCTAAAGCCTCAACTAGAACACATTTTCTTAACAAAACATAGAGAACCTCTCCCATTAATTGGAATTCAAATTTTAGTAAAAACCACATTTCCCGACAATTTTCAATGGCTTCGAGATGATATTCAAAGGAAGCAAAAGTTTTATGAATTCATTTTAATAGATTCAGGTTCTGCCCTTATTAAACATGAAAGATGTAATAATGGGCAAATCTAATATTCAAAGTACAAAATTTTAAATATTTGGGATATCAAAGATTTTGGTTACACTTCTTATACCTCAAAATAATTTTCTCAAACTTTTATTCCAACCAGCTATACTTATCAAGATTACAAAATGGCTTAGTTTAAAACCTTTCTTTTCCGACTTTTTGATCATTCCTGGTTCTTTCAATTTCAGAAAAAATCAAGAACTTTTCTAGCCTGGTTTTGTGAATGGTGGCATTTTTTTAGAAGCACTACTGACATTTACCCTGGAAATGGCAAAGCATTATTCATCATTTATTCAAAGCATTCAGAAGATGATTCTTTAAATGCAATTATAAATTTTCATTGAAACTTTCAAATTCCTTAGATACTTTGTTGGTTCTTGAAGACTACTCAATTTCTGGAACAATCTTATCCCATATCCTTAGTTCGTGAATTCAAAATTAAGTGGTGGAAAAAATACGTCCTTAAACGAGATTGTACCACTAATTCTTTGTACAAATTTTTCAAAAACAAAAATAAGAACATTCAAATTCTGAAACAGAATTCTCCAGGCATTCCGAAAACTCCTTCTAAATCTAATCCTCAAAAAGCCTCACCATCAAACTCTTCCTCAAAATCCAAATACAAAATCTCAAAGGAACTCCTAACTCAACTCCTTCAACAAATTCAAAATTCTTCCTCTGATGAAGATGATGAAGAAGCCAGTTCAAGTCAAAGTGATTTGTTCAATCTCTTCTGATGATTTCATACACTGAACAATTCAAAGGAGTTCAATAATTCAATAACAGAACAAAGGCTAAAGACAAAAGATGCACAGTACTTCAAGATAATGTTAGAAGGTGCATAATACTGCTCAATAATTCAAGAAAAGGACAAATGACATAAGTGACTTGTGCCAATTCAAATTATTAGTGGCTACTGTTCTGATTGCAAATTCTGCATTTCAAATCCGGGGTGCTTCTTCATCTATAAATGGGACATCTTGACTTCATTCAAAGGCAGAGCAAAAATTATACTCTCAGATACAAGTTTAAAAATTGTAGTATCAAAGTTTTATTTTTTTTATCTTCAAAGTGTTGTACTTCAGTCCCCCATTCCAATTTGTAAGTTTTATCTGTATTTTAATTTTATTTTTGTATTTCAATTAATCTTTTGTACTCAATCTATGTTTAAACTTCTCAAATAATAAATCCATCTTTCTCATCTTCTTCTGCTTGTGTCCGCCGATCCTGCCCCTTTGTGGTATTAGAGCCAAGTTCAAGGTATTTTCAACAGTAATTTCATGAAAATACTGCTAAGCACTAAGAACGCTTTACTATTAAAGCACTTACTTGGGGCATTGGTAAGCCGGTAGTGTAGCTTTGGTAAGCCCTGAATAGCGTTGGTAAGCCGTGGAAAGGTATACCCGCTGGATGTTCCCGTTACTGTGTTGCTGGTGTTCCCGTTCTCAACAGTGTTAAATAGTACAACTGTTCTCAATGGTGTTAAATAGGAAGACTGTTAGGTGACTGTTGAACCCAAACAACTGAGGTTGTAACCATGTCAGGTTTCATAATTAAGATCCCTATTTGTTCAGAGCAACAGTCATAATTTCAAACCATCGTTAACAGAAAACAAAAGGAAAAAAAATTCAAAACAAAACCCAAATAGGATTCCAATCTGTTACAGGTGTAGAAAACCTGGCCATTTTGTGAGAAATTGCAAACAGCATCAACAAATTGATGAAAATGGAGATCAGCAATTCATAGACAAATTAATAAATTTATCAAATCCAAAGATCAGGTTGGGGGTCCTCGGAAACAACCTCTCGTCAGGGTCCCACCCTGATGGGGTGAGGCTGCGGACATCCTACCCTCTCCAGACACTACGCAAGTGGGAGCCCTTGTGGTAATGGGACTGCAGTTGTTGTATCAAATCCAACCTTAGAAAATGTAAGATATAATTCTAAAATTCAAAAGAGTATAGAAGCTAAAACCCTGTCTTCTAATTCAACTCATATAGAAAATAAAAACTTAACCTTTGATTCAACTACAAAAATATATCACCATAAAATAATACAACACAAAAATCAAGAATCTGAATCAAATTCAACCTTATCAAATAAAAGTGAATTTTACAAAACTTCAAAAAATTTTATATTATAAAATTCCCCTTTCAATACTCTATTATAAATTTTGCAAAGCCAATTATACAAAATACAATTTCAAAACTAAAAACAGTTTGAACATCCTTTCAAATGTACCTTTTCAAGACCCTTCTCTCAGGGATTATCTTTGGAAAGATATTTTGGTTATTTATCTGCAGGCTATGAAGACAGATAAAGGAAAAGGGAAGATTCAATCCTCAGAAGACTATGCAATAATTCTCAATCCCCATTCCCACTCTTGTTCAATGAAAAATATACTCACAATAAAAGATCTTTCAAATCCCCGAGAAACTTCAAAACCTCTTGACCAATCGCTACGAATAAGCCAATATATTTCAAAACCTCAAATGGAACACATATTATTTACAAGAAAAAAGGAACCACTATCTCACGATGACATCAAAAATCTTGTAAAAACTATTTTCCCAAAAAAATTTCATTGGTTTTCCAATGACATTCGGAAAACTCATGAATTTTATGAACTCATTTTGATTGCAGGTGGTGTATCTGCACCTTCTTTTTCCTCTCTTCCCTCGTGGAAAGGAGTAGCTGTCATTTCTTGATTTTGAACAGTAATAATTAGATTTTTTTTGTTAGAGGATGAATAGTTTGGATTACTTGTCCATCCGTTGTTAGCTATTTGGTCGTAGGGTTTGCTTTAACATTTATAAAATTTTGAATAAAAGGATTTGGTATTTGATTCCTTGATATGTATGATTTTAACCATTTGATGTATGAGTCTTTGTAATAAGTTTCTCTAATTTTGATTGTTAATTCTTTTGTATAAGTTTGAAAAACCACTTTCTTTGAATCTTATTATAATCAGATTCAAATTCATTGCTTAAAAATTATTTACTTATTGTAAAATCTTTTGTTAAATCGTTTATTGAAGGTGGTCTCATTTGAGAAGCTGTTGGAGAACTTGGGTTTGAAAATAATTCATTTTGAAAAACTGGTTTGGGAAGAGGAGAGTTAAAATGTATTCCTCTGAACCTAGAAGTAGGAGTATTTTGAAAATCCTTTTCTCTATTATATGGAAAGGATGAAGTTGATTGTGTTAAAGATTCAATATAGGAAGGTTCTGAAATAATTGTTTGTTTCCCTGATTCGAACTTAATGATAGTTTTACCATCAGGTTCTTCAGTAATTGTTGAACTTGTCTTTTTACAATATTTCTTGGAGGTTGAGGGTTTTCAATCCTCCAATATAGGAACGTATTCCATTTGAGACGTTTTGGGGTAAAGGTTGAAGCTTGTTCAGCCTGAACCTCAAGTAGTAAAGTTTCTTCAGGAGGAGATTGTTTGAGGCATTTTGGATTAAGTTGGCTTTCTAAAAACCTGAAGTAAATTCTGTAAATGAGAACAAAGTTTTGTCTATTCTCTTTGATATTAATATTTGGCAAATGAATATCTAACGTTAAAGTATCCAAAATTGTCGGATCTCGAAGAGCGACCAAAAATTTTGGATAGCAATTGAAATAAATTTGTCCTTTGTGTAAATTTGTTTGGACAATTGCTAGTAAAGATTCTATATATTTTAAATATGTTGAATCTCTAAGGGCTAACATAACCGGTTGGTTATGTCCTGTCTTTGTTAAAGGGTTGATAGTTACTTAAACTAAACCATAGTGTATATAATGATAACCCTTTGCAATATATTTTGAAGACATAAATTTGAAAGTAATTGGACTATTTGGGTTTCTTGATCAATAGCCATTGATTGTCCATGTATTTTACAAGAAAAAGCCATTTTAAAATAAGAAGTTCCAATTTTATAAATTGATTCTAAATTTTCATTTGGAATGCTCCAATTGACAAAATCTTTTTGGGTTTGTAATTTTTTTTTTAACTTCCTTTGAATTGACTATGTTTAAACTAGTATTGGGTTATTTTGAAAACACAAATACAATTGAAATGTTTATCTTATTATGATCAGAGGTAACGAATACAAAAGATAAAACTTAAAGACGGTATTTCAATTTATAAAATGAATACTGAAAATGCTCCATCAGAAAATGAAGGCTGCTGTTTGATTTGTACTTAATCTTTTGTACTTAGTCTATGTTAAACTTACAAATTAAAATGTTTCATTATTGAGTTATCCTAGGAATCCGACAACAGTTAACCTTGTTGTTGTTTGATTTGTATTGGTAGGATGAAATATTTCATATGCCATTGTGGCCATTGCCATTTGATTTAGAGTATTTGTTATTCCATATTCTGATTTTCCGTCGATGTTCCAATCATGGATATCTTTTCCATTGAAAGACATAGTGGTAAATTGATTTCTTTCTTCATATTGAAAATTGGGAGGAGATAGCCTTGGATAGTAGGTTTTTGTAGGTTGATTTTTCCAATTATTTTTTACTCGATTTATTGACGATTCGAGATTTTCAATTGTGTTTGTGTTAAATTGATCTTCTGTTTTTTGGATTTTTATTTCACTCAGGGATATTGATGATGTTTCTTCATTACAAACTTCCTCTTCTCCTTTGAAAATAGTTTGGATTGTGGGGCCATTTGTAGATAGGTTTTCTATTAATTTGAGTTTTTGAGTTATTCTTTCTATTATATCATCATCAAATTTTTTTTTTGTTTTTTGAGTTTTATTTTTTCTTTATCTTTTTGAGTTAAATTGAAAGGTTAAAATGTCGGTTGTTGAATTTCTCTGAAAAATAGATTTTGTTTTGTTTGTTCTAATTTTTGAATTGGGAAATTTGGTTGGATAAAGCAACTTTGGGAGACTGGCTTTGGGAAAGGTTTGATAGGATAATTTTGAGGAATTGCTTGTGGGATAGTTTGAATGATTGGTGGTTGTAATTTTTGTTTATCACTAGTGTTTGATACTTTGTTGTGGATTATATCCAATTGTTTTGAGATTTAATGTTTGGCAATTTTTTGTTGATATATTTTGTTTTTATCTTTAATTGTAGGTACCGACTCACCTTCTTTATCCTCTTCTCCCCTACGAAAAGGAGTGGCTACTAGTTGTTGATTTTGGACATTGATTAGTAAATTTTTTGTTGGAGGGTGTACATATTGGATAATCTGTCTATCAGTTGTAAGCCATTTGGTTGTTAAATCTGTATTAACATTTATTGAATTTTAAATAAAGGGATTTGGTATTTTATTTCTGGATTTTTGCGATTCTAACCATTTGAAAAATGGAATATTACATTTTAATTGATTTTGCAATAAGTTTCTCCTAATTTTATGGTACTTTCTTTGGTTAAAGTTTAAAAAAACCATTCTCGCTGAGCTTTATTATTTTCGGATTCAAATTTATTACTTAAATATTTTTTTTTTATTAATTGTAAAGTCTTTTGTTAAGGCATTTATTCAAGGTGCCCTCATTTGGGAGGCTGTTGGAGAATCAAGGTTTGAAGAAGATTTTGTTTGGAAAACTGGTTCAGCTAGAGGAGGATTAAAATGTATTTCCCTGAACCTTGTTGTATTTGTACCAGTTTGATAATCTTCTTCCCTTTGAATGGGTAGGGATGAATTTGAATATCTAGAGGATTCTCTATATGTTGCATTGGAAATTATTGTTTGTTTACATGATTCAAATTGTATTGTAATTTTGCCATCAGGTTCTTCTATAACTCGTTGAACTTGTCTTTTTGCAATGTTTCTTGGTGGTTGAGGATTTTCAAATTTTCAAATGTCTGGAATGATTATTTCATTCCATTTCAGATGCTTTGGAGTATACATTGAGGCTTGTTCTACTTGAACCTCAAGCAGCAAAGTTTCTCTAGGAGACGATTGTTTGAGACACTTTGGATTGAGTTGGTGGCCTAAAAGTCTGAAATAAATTATATAGATCAGAACAAAGCTCTGTCTATTTTCTTTTATTTCAATATTAGGCATATGAATATCTAGGGTTAAAGTATCCAAGATCGTTGGATCTCGGAGAGGAACAAAAAAATTTGGATAGTAGTTAAAATAAATTGGTCCATTGTGTAGATTAGTTTGAACTATAGCTAGAAGAGATTCTTTGAACCTTAAGAAGAGGATGTTAATTTTATTAATCTTGCAAAAAATCTGATTCAAAATCTCCTTTTGATTCTCGGAATATTTGAATTCAATATGATGCTTTAACAGTTTTGACGCTTACAAATTGAACTACATGGACATTGATTAGTAAATTAGTAAACATTCCTTAATCTGATTTCAACCTTACTGATAATTGTTACCGATATTTAATTCTGTTAAAACGTAGATATTATTTCATATGGAGGCTGTATTGTGTCATCAGAACTATTTTTGTAAGGAGCAACCTTACATATATTTATTGATTAGTAAATTTTTTATTAGTTGTAGATTTAATTCCTTTTGAGTTTATTATTGGAGGAAGTTGAACGGATCACTTTGTGTAGATTTTGTTGGAAAAAGTTGCCCAACAAACACCAAAAAACACAATGACTAATATAAAACTTCAATAACAACAAATACCAACAATAATTGAATTAAAGGCAGAAATTAAATAGAGCAAAGGTTTAGAAACGCCTGTGTGGGTTGAGGCACGCAAAAGTGTGCTCTCCTTAGAAAGGAAACGCCCCTCCTGCACGAGTATCATAATGCTGGCGTGCCAGTCCCTTCGTAAGCGGATCCACAATATTATCTTCTGACCTAACAAAGTCAACAGCAATCACACCATGTGTAAGTAAATGCTTAATTGATTCATGCCTTACTCTCACGTGCCTCTTTTTTTCATCAAAATTTTTATTTTTAATTTTAGCTATTACAGCTTGATTGTCACATTGTAACAAAATTGGAGGCATAGGTTTAGGCAATAATGGTATATCAGTCATAAAACTTTTGATCCACTCAGTTTCAATACTAGCAGCATCTAGTGCTACTGACTCTGCTTCCATAGCGGAACGAGAAATAATTGCCTGTTTTGCAGACTTCCAAGACACTGCACCACCACCCAGTGTAAGCACATAACCAGTTGTAGATTTTGTATTATCAGAATCAGCTTTCCAGTTAGCATCTCTAAATCCTTCAATTACAGCAAGAAAACCACGATAATGAATATCGTAGTCTAAAGTTCCTTTTAGGTACTTAAATACCTTTTCTAAAGCCGCCCAATGTATGATACTTGGGTTGTGTAATCTTGACACGGCATGTGAAATGTCCGATCTAGTATGATTAGCTAGATGTAACAAGAAACCAATTATTTGAGAATATTTGTGTTGTGAAACACTTTCACCTTCATTTTTCTATATTTTAAATGTTGGATCAAAAGGACTAGTAACAGGAGTCATATCAATATAATCGAACTTTTTCAACAATTTTTCAATATAGCGTGACTGGGTCAAAGCAATTCCACTTTCATTCTTAATTAATTTCATACCCAGAATAACATCAACATGACCAAGATCTTTCATATCAAAATTACTAGACAAGAAAGACTTAATGTCCAGAATATCACCGAGATTACTTCCAAATATCAATATATCATCAACATATAAACAAAGCATAACACCAGTTTGTTCAATATATACACAATTATCAGCACTATTAGTTTGAAAGCCATAAAAGAACATTACTTTATCAAACTTTTCATGCCATTGTTTAGGTGCTTGTTTTAATATATAAAGGGATTTTACTAGCTTACAAACTTCTTGCCCAGGAACAACAAAACCTTCTGGTTGATCGATATAAATTTCTTCTTCTAAATCACCATTTAGAAATGCTGTCTTAACATCCATTTGGTGAATTTCTAATTTATATATAGAAGCAAGGGCAAGCAAGATTCTTATTGTAGTAATCTTAGAAACCGGTGAATAAGTATCAAAGAAATCTATTCCTTCTTCTTGTTTAAATCTCTTAGCCACTAATCTTGCTTTAAACTTTTCAATTGAACCATCAGTTCTCAGTTTTTTCCTAAAAATCCATTTACACCCAATTAGTTTACATCCATACGGTAAATAAGTCAAAATCCAAGTTTTATTTGCCATAATAGATTCAATTTCATCTTTAACTGCTTCTTTCCAGAAGGGAGCATCAACTGATTATATAGCTTCTTTATAAGTTCTAGGCTCATCTTCTATTAAAAAGGTATAGAAGTCATCATTAAAATTTTTAGCCTTTCTCGCCCTTTTACTTCTTTTAGGTTCATTGTGATATTGATTATCATTATCATAATCTATAGGACTAATAGAACTAAAAGAACTACCATCAGAAGTAATTCTAGATACTCTATTTTTCATTGGAAAAACATTTTCAAAGAAAGTAGCATCACGGGATTCAATAATAGTATTATTAGAAATTTAAAAAAATTTTGAATTTAATACTAAAAATCTATAAGTAGTGCTATTTGTAAGATATCCAACAAATGCACAATCTACAGTTTTAGGACCTAATTCTCTTTTCTTTATGATAATTATATTTACCTTAGCCAAACACCCCCACACTTTAAAGTATTTCAAAGAGGGTTTTCTATTTTTTCATAATTCATAGGGTGTTTTATCAACCTTCTTATATGGTACCCTATTTAGAACGTGACACACAGAGTAAAAAGCTTCACCCCATAAATTATTTGGTAAACCAGAAGTAATAAGTATAGCATTAACCATATCTAATAAAGTTCTATTTGTTCTTTCAGTTACACCATTAGATTGAGGAGAATAGGGAGGTGATACTTGATGTATTATACCATACATTTCACAAAAATCGTTCATTTCAGTAAGAGCATATTCACCACCTCTATCTGAACATAATATTTTAATTTTTCTTTCGAGTTGATTTTTAGCTTCTGCTTTATAGATTTTAAATTTATCAAATAACTCACTTTTACAGTATATTAAATTGACATGAAAATATTTTGAAAAATCATCTATAAAGGTAATAAAGTATCATTTTCCACCACGAGTCAAAACTTGATTATTATCACAAATATCACTATGAATTAATTCTAGTAATTTAGTTTCTCTTTCTGCTTGTTTAAAGGGTTTTCTAGGTTGCTTAGCTTGCACACATATTTCACATTTTTCATTCATGTTTACACATGATTTAGGCATAAGGTCCACGTTCATCACTCTTTTTATAGTATTTAAGTTAACATGATCAAGTCTACTATGCTAGATATCACAATTTTCAACATTTGCAATAGATGGCAAAGATGAAGAATTTTTATTATTAGAAATATTCAAAATACTTAAACGGAAAAGGCCATCTAACAAATATCCTTTACCAATAAATGACCCAAATCTACTAATTACAACCTTATTGGACTCAAAAACAACTTGAAACCCTTGTTGAACTAAAAGAGACGTGCTAATTAGATTTTTTCTAATGTCGGGTACATGGACGACTCCATCCAAAACCAAGGATTTTCCGGATGACAACTCTAAACGAACTTGCCCTTGACCTAGGACATGACCCACACTCCCATTCCCCATGCTCATAGTTCTTGTGCCTGATATCTGATAAGATAAAAATGAGTTTCTATCATTGCACAAGTGAACATTTGCTCCAGAGTCTATCCACTAGTCGTTTGAATTGAAAATTATTGAATTTAACACTGGGCAACTAACAAAGTACCTGTTAGTAGGGGAATTGGAGTTGGCCCCCACAGTCACTACATTAGCTTGCGGTCTAGGAGCGTTGTATGATCTAGGCACTTCAGATGGCTGACCATGACGATGGTAGCAATCCTTAGCTCTATGGTTAGTCTTCCCACAGACCCAACACGAACTTTGATTTAAGTTATTGCCTTTAGGCCTATTATTATTGCTTTTGTAGCTATTACCACCATTAGGTCGTTTAAAACCATTTTTCTTAAATGTTTTTTGTTTAGGCTTATGGTTAGTTTCAACATTATGTGCCTTAGCCTGAAATTCAGTTTTTTGCAATTGTTGCTTTGGCGAGCGGTGACTATCCTCGATTCTTAAAGTAACATATAATTCCTCCAATGAAAAACTTTCAGGTTTATGTTTCAATGATCTACCAAACTCAGACCATGAAGGTGGTAATTTTTTTAATAAGGGATGTAATGAGTACAATTTCTGGAATTTCAATCCCTTTTATTTTCATATTAAAAATTAATTTTTGAAATTCATGAACCTGTTCAGAAACTCTTTTTCCGTCAATCATTTGATAATCAAGCCAGGTTTCAATAGAACATCTTTCTAGACCTCTTTCTTTAGTGCCATATCTATGACCTAAGGCATTCCACAATTCTATTGCAGATTTAGTATGATAAAAGCTACTGTAGATATTGTCAGATAGAGCACTCAAAATTCTCCAATGGCATAGAATGTCCTTTTTGGTGGATGTGGTTTTACTAGTGGATGTTTAATCTCCACTAGTAGGAGTACCACCAACCGATTCCGAGGATTTTTCACTACCTTTTTCCTTATTACCTAAAATTACCGAAATTAATCCTAGTTCAGTCGGCCAAAACCTCATTTGTTATTGCCAACAAAGGAAATTTTGCCCAGCAAATTAATTCCATGCTTGTAGACATATTTTTTGTTTCTTCTAGTTTTTAATTTAGGCAATGATAATTTCCTTTCTAAGACTGTTGGAAAAAGTTACCTAATAAACACCAAAAAACACAATGACTAATATAAAACTTCAATAACAACAAATACCAACAATAATTGAACTAAAGGTAGAAATTAAATAGATCAAAGGTTTAGAAATGCCTGTGTGGGTTGAGGCACGCAAAAGTACGCTCTCCTTAGAAAAAAAACGCCTCTCCTGCACGAGTATCACAATGCTTGAACTTGAAAGCGCTCCTCTCCCAGGATTCCACAATCCATCGGACCTCTATCAGTGCAGTAATTAAAGATCCTCGAACCTCAATCACTATAGCTCACAATTTCTTTTAAGAGGGGGAGGAAGGAGAGTACTGAAAACCAGTTATTATATTTCTCAGATATTGTTTTCCAATGAGATATCTTTAACTCACACTATCAACCCTTTTTATAACACAAAAATAAATATTATTGTTATTAGTTTATTTTTATTTTCCAAACAACAATATCCAAATAATATGAAAATTAGCCGTTCACAACCCCTAAAAATTAGGCAAACAGTTACACGGATGATATAAAAACAATAGTCCCCACTTTTGTTGGGATTTTCATATGATTGTATCAACACTTTAACAAATAATTTAATATTAAAAATCAAATCTAAATCTACATATTTTAAATACAAAATATATGTGTGTGTATATATATATATATATATATATATATATGGAAATAATGAATAAAATAATTTTTTAAATCAATAAAAATATTTTAATTTTTAACATATTTAACATTTTCATCTTCTTCTTCTTCAGAAGAATTTTAAATGTGCTTGAGGAGCTGAGATAAGAGTTCCTTTGAGACTGGTTAATCAATCAATAGACTATTGAGAACACTTATGAAATAAAATGTCTTAACAAAAGAGTTTACCATTAATAAAAAAATATTTAAGTAACAAATTTGAATCCAAAAACAATAAAGCTCAATGAGAATAATCAAACTTTCACCAAAGAAAGTACAATAAAATTAAGAGAAACTTATTACAAAGAACTAAATCAATTAAAAAGTAATATTCCATTTTTCAAATGGCTAGAATGATATACATCAAGAATCCCTGTATTCAAAATTCAATAAATGTTAATACAGATTTAACGACCAAATGGCTTATAACTGATGGACTAATTATCCAATCTGCACACCCTCCAACAAAAAATTTACTAATCAATGTCCAAAATCAACAACTCGCGGCCACTCCTTTTCGTAAAGGAAGAGAGGAGAAAGAGGGTGAATCGGCACCTGCAATCAAAATATATGAACAAAATAATTTCCAAACTTTAAATCTCAAAATAATATCAGAACAATTGGATATAATCCACAACAAAGTATCAAATGCTAGTGATCAACAAAAATTACAACCACCAATCATTCAAACCATCCCACAACCAATTCTCAAAATTATCCTATGCAGCCTTTCTTACAGCCAATCTCCCAAAGTTATTTTATCCAACCAAATTTCCCAATTAAAAAATTGAAAACAACACAAGAAAATGCATTTTTCAGAGGAATTCAACAACACTCATTTCAACCTTTTAATTTAACTCAAAAGGATAAAGAACAAATAAAACTCAAAAAGATTAAAAACTCAGATGGTGATATAATAGAAAGAATAACTCAAAAACTCAAACTAACAGGCAACCCATCTAACCCACCCACAAGTGACCCCACAAGCCAAACTATTTCTAAAGAAGAAGAGGAAGTTTCTAATGAAGAAACATCATCAATAAGTGAAACAGAAATCCAAAAAACAGAAGAATAATTTAACACAAACACAATTGAAAATCCCAAATCATCAACAAATCGAATAAAAAATAATTGGAAAAATCAACCTACAAAAACCTACTATCCAAGGCCAAGTCCTTCTGATATTCAATATGAAGAAAGAAATCAATTTACCACTATGTCTTTCAATGTAAAAGATATCCATAATTGGAACATAGATGGAAAATCAGAATATGAAATAACAAATACTCTAAATCAAATAGCAATGGCCGCAGTGGCATATGAAATATTTCAACCTACCAGTACAAATCAAACAGCAGCAAGGTTAATTGTTGCCGGATTCTCCGGACAACTCAAATCATGGTGGACAAAAATCTTACAACACCATGATAGAGAAATCATACTCAACCATACTCATAATTAAACACAGCCATTTGATCCAAATGATGTTAACTCTCTCTATGTTGGGATAGAAGTCGAAAGCGCTGTCAAAACATTAATTTGGTCAATAACAATAGCCTTTCTTGGCAGTGTAGATGAAGAAAAGAATCAACAAATCTATTTTTAAAAAATTTAAGATGTCCATGATTACAAGACTTTCGATAGTACAAAGATATGTTTTTAACACATGTACTCAAAAGAGATGATGGAAATCAACCATTTTGGAAAGAAAGATTTGTAATCGGACTTCCAAAGTTATTTGCAGAAAGAATAATGACAAAAATTCAAGATACTTGCGGAACCCAATCAATTCCATGGCAAAATATAACCAATGGACAATTATTTGCTTTCATTGAAAAAGAAGCATTAAAACTATGCCAAGATCAAAAACTTCGTAATAATCTCAAAATAGCTCAAACAAGGAAAGAGTTAGACTCTTTCTGTGCTTAATATGGCATCGGTGATTTCAAACCCCCACAATATTATAAAAATAAGAACAAATATTCAAAGAAAAATTCAAATACAATTTCAATTTGTTATAAATACAAAAAGCCTGGTCATTACCAAAAAGACTGCAAAATGAAACAAAAAATCAATAAAATAGAAGATGAAGAATTAATAGACAAATTAATGAACTAGTTTCTATCTGAATCAAGTTCTGAAAAAGAAGATTATATTTTTGAAGTTCAAGAAACGTTAAAGGATGAAACTTCATCTTTTGACTCAACTTAAGAACTATGTCCCTGTAAATTCAAGTCAATTAATGTATTAAGCAAATAAAAAAGACATCGTAGAAAACAAGAAATATCCATACCAAAACAACCCATTTCACTGGAACAAATATTTGAACGGTATCCTGCTCCAAATTTAATCAACAAATCTCAACTGGAGACTTACAAAGAGAAATCAATGATTTAAAAAGGACAAGTTAAGCATTAACAAACAGAATTATTAACCATGCAATATCAGGATTTAAAATCAAAATCAAAACCATCACTTCTAGAATCAAAAGGTTTAGAATTAGAATAAAGATTAATGTATCCATAATCAAAGCCAAATAATCCAATAACTGAACCAGATCTAAGTCATTTGGAAAACATTCAAATACTAGACAATCTAATCTCAAATGAAAACTTCCTTCAAATAATAGACAGAATAGAATATCGAAAATGGTATATCCATATAACCCTCTATATCTCAAAAGAGTACAAAATACAAACTCAAGTTGTCCTTGACACAGGAGCAGATCTTAATTGTATTCAAGAAGGACTTCAAAGTGTTATGAAAAAACACTGGAAAGTGTTCACACAGCTAGTGGGGATAAAATGAATATCAAATACAAATTGTCAAACTCCTATATTTGCAATAATGGCATATGCTTCAAAACCTCATTCATTTTGGTCAAAAATATTCAACAACAGATTATCTTAGGGACTCCATTTATAAACCAAATCTATCCTTTCACTATCTCAAAAGAAGGGGTCCATACAAAAATAAAAAATACTCCAGTAACTTTCCTTTTCATTAATCCAATTCATCAAAAAGACCTAAATTTTTTCAATCAATTAAATTATTTAAACAAATAAATCTAATACATAACAAGAAAAATTATATTCAACATCTTCAAAAGGAAATAGAATTTCAAAGGATAGAAAAACAATTAAGCCCACCATATGTTCAAGAAAAAAATAATCAACTAAATAATAAAATAATTAAGCTAGCATGCTCAGATCTCCCCAATGTTTTTTGGGATAGAAAACAGCATATTATTCAACTATCTCATGAAAAAGATTTCAATGAAAAAATATTCCTACAAAAGCAAGAGCCATTTAAATGAATAAAGATTTGTTAGAACATTGCAAAAATGAGATTCAAACACTTTCAGATAAAATTAATAAAACCCTCAAATCTCCTTGGAGCTGCTCAACCTTTTATGTCAACAAACAAGCAGAAATAGAAAGAGGAGTTCCAAGACTTGTAATGAATTACAAAACTTTAAACAAAGCTCTCCAATGGATTAGATACTTAATTCCAAACAAAAGAGACTTACTCAACAAACTCTATAATGCAAATATATTTTCAAAATTTGATCTAAAAAGTGGTTTCTGACAAATTCAAATTAGTGAAAAAAATCGTTACAAAACAGAATTTACGGTTCCATTTGGACTTAAAAAAGCTGCATCAGAATTTTAAAACATAATAAATGATATTTTCACTCCATATACGGATTTCATCATAGTATACATTGATGATATTCTTGTTTTCTCAAAAATATAGATTAATACTTCAAATATCTCAACATTCTTCTATACATTATTAAAAGAAATGGTTTAGTGTTATTTGCCTCAAAAATAAAATTATTTTCAAACAAAAATTAGATTTCTCGGTCATGACATATTTCAAGGGACAATAAAACCTATTGCAAGAAAAATTTTTGTTAACAAATTTCCAAATGAATTAAAAGAATATCCCAATTACAGAGATTTTTGGGATGTTTAAACTATATTGCAGATTTTTTCCCAAATCTTCGCAATATATGTCAACCATTATATCAAAGGCTTAAGAAGAACCCTCTTCCTTGGACAAAGGAACATACAAAAGTAGTTCAAACCTTGAAAGAAAAGGTCAAGAGTCTTCCAAGCTTAGCCTTTCCAGATCCAAGAGCATTTCTCACAGTAGAAACTTATGCCTCAAACATAAGATATGGAGGTATACTCAAACAGAAATTAGACTCAAACCCTGAACAAATAATTAGATTCCATTTGGGTCTATTGCTTGGACCTCAAAAGAATTATTCAACAATCAAAAAGGAAATTTTATTTGTTGTTTTATGTATTTTAAAATTTCAAAATAATTTATATAACAAAAGTTTTCTTTTAAGGATTGACTATAAATCAGCAAAAGAAGTTTTGTTAAAAAATGTCAAAAACATAGTCTCAAAACAAATTTTTGATAGATGGCAAAGCAATTCTTTCTGTTTTCGATTTTCAAATTGAATTAGAAGAAAACAACTCTCTCCCTGATGTCCTTTCAAGAGAATTTCTTCAAGGCCATGACTCAATTCAACCACTTAGCTTAGGACTATGTCAAAAGACAAAGGAAAAGAAAAGGAAGAGTTTCAATCCTCAAAGGAAATGAAGATTTCCCATCCCCAAAGGACTATGCAATGACACTTCGTCCGCATCCTCAAAATCCCTCAATCAGAATACCAATTCAAAATACCTATTTAATCATTGCTGAAAATTTTCCTCCGATAACCTATGCAGCAGCAACCTCAAGAAACCCTCAAAACCCAATTGCACTTCGACCTCCTCCTCCACATCAATCTCAGCCTTCTCAATCAGCCCAATATTTCTCAAAACCGCAATTAGAACATATATTTTTGACAATGCTTATGAACACCTCTCCACAAATGAAATTCAAGGCATGGCAAAATCAAACATAAAAGAAACAACAAAGATGGGCAGATTATGCATTCAACTTGCAAAATTCTTAATGTCTTACATTGAGAAGATTTTGGTTACAGCCCTTCTACTTCAAAACAGTTTTCTCAACCATTTCAACCCTTTGGTTAGACATATCAAGATTACAAAACGGCCTAGTTTATGACCTTCCTTTACTGACCATTTGATGATCGTTGGTTCTTTCAATTCACACAAAAATCAAGATTTTTCCCCGGATGGTTTTTTGAATGGTGGGGTTACTTTGGCCCAATCACTAACATCTATTGAAAATTTTCCGGAAATGTAGATTTCGATATGCCTTGAGTTTCATTTGAGGACAGGGGTTCATAAAGTATTGCCAAAAATAATATGTTCTAACTGAGGTTTTGTTTGAAAAGGCTGAGATTGATGAGGAAGAGGAGGAGGACGAAGAAGTGGAAATGGGTTTTGAGGGTTTCTTGAGGTTGGTGTTGCATAGGTTGTTGGAGGGAAATCTTCAGCAAGGATTGAATAGGTATTTTTAATTGGTTTTCTGATTGAGGGATTTTGAGGATGTGGACGAAGTGTCATTGCATAGTCCTTTGGGGATTGGAAATCTTCTTTGTATTTTGAGGATTGAAATTCTTCCTTTTATTTTCCTTTATCTTTTCACATAATCCTAGATGAAGTGGTTGAATTGACTCATGATCTTGAAGAAATTCTCTTGAGAAGAAATCAGGGAAAGAGTTGTTTTTTCCTTTGATGAATTTAATTTGAAAATCAAAAACTGAAAGGATTGCTTGCTATCTTGCGAAAATTTGTTTTGAGAGGATAATTTTGAGGAATTGGTTGTGGAATAGTTTGAATGATTGGTGGTTATAATTTTTGTTTAACACTAGCGTTTGATACTTTGTTGTGGATTATATCCAATTGTTCTGATATTGTTTTGAGATTCAAAGTTTGTAAATTATTTTGTTCATATATTTTGATTGTTGGTGCCGATTCACCTTCTTTCTTCTCTCTTCCCCTATGAAAAGGAGTGGCTGCGAGTTGTTGATTTGGATATTGATTAGTAAATATTTTGTTGGAGGGTGTACAGATTGGATAATCTGTCCATTAGTTGTAAGCCATTTTGTTGTTAAATCTATATTAACATTTATTGAATTTTGAATAAAGGGATTTGGTATTTCATTTCTTGATATATATGATTCTAGCCATTTGAAAAAACAAATATATTACATTTTAATTGATTTAATTCTTTTTAATAATTTTCCCTTAATTTTACTGTACTTTCTTTAGTGAAAGTTTGAAAAAACCATTCTCGTTGAGTTTTATTGTTTTCGGAGTCAAATTCATTACTTAAATATTTTTTATTAATTGTAAAGTCTTTTGTTAAGACATTTTATTTCATATGCCTTCTCAATAGTCTGTTGATTGATTAACCAGTCTCAAAGGAACTCTTATCTTAGCTCCTCAAGCACATTCAAGATTCTTCTGAAGAAGATGAAGATGAAGATATTAAATCCTTACAAAGTGATCCGTTCAACTTCCTCCAATAATAAACTCAAAAGGAATTAAATCAACAACTAATAAAAAATTTACTAATCAATCAATATATGTAAGGTTGCTCCTTACAAAAATAGTTCTGATAACACAATATAGCCTCCATATGAAATAATATATATGTTTTAAAAGAATTAAATATTGGTATCAAATATTGGTAAGGTTGAAATGAGATTTAGGAATATTTACTAATTTACTAATCAATGTGCATATAGTTCAATTTGTACCCCAACCCTCAGAACTGTTAAAACTTCATATTGAATTCAAATATTCCTATAATCAAAAGGAGATCTTGATTCAGATTTTTTGCAAGATTAATAAAATTAACATCCCCTTCTTAAGGTTCCAAGAATCTCTTCTAGCTGTAGTTCAAACAAATCTACAAAATGGACCAATTTATTTTAACTGCTGTCCAACATTTTCTGTTTCTCTTCGAGATCCAACAATCTTGGATACTTTAACCATAGATATCCATATGCCTAATATTGAAATAAAAGAAAATAGACAGAGCTTTTTTCTGATCTATAGAATTTATTTCAAACTTTTAGTTAGCCAATTCAATCCAAAGTGTCTCAAAAAATCTCCTCCTAGAGAAACTTTGCTGCTTGAGGTTCAAGGAGAACAAGTTGAATGTGTACTCTAAAGTGTAACCATTCCAGACATTTGGAAAATTGAAAATCCTCAACCACCTCAAAACATTGCAAAAAGAACAAAATTACAATACAATTTGAATCAGGTCAACAAATAATAATTTCCAACGCAACATATGCTGAATGACATTTAATTTCATCTCTACCCACTCAAAAGGAAGAAATAGAACTAGTACTAATACAACAAGGTTAAGAGGAATACCTTTTAATCCTCCTCTAGCTGAACCATTTTTCCCAACCGAATCTTTTTCAAACCCTGATGCTCCAACGGCCTCCCAAATGAGAGCACCTTCAATAAATGTCTTAACAAAAGACTTTACAATTAATAAAAATACTTAAGTAATGAATTTGAATTCGAAAAAAATAAAACTAAAAGAGAATGGTTTTTCCAAACTTCAAAGGAAGTACAATAAAATTAAGAGAAACTTATTACAAGAATTAAATCAATATACATCAAGAAATGAAATACAAATCACTTTATTCAAAATTCAATAAATGTCAATGCAGATTTGACAACCAAATGGCTTACAACTGATGGACAGATTATCCAATTTGTACACCACCAATAAAAAATTTACTAATCAATGTCCAAAATCAACAACTCGCAGCCACTCCTTTTCGTAGGGGAAGAGAGGCGAAAGAAGGTGAATCGACACCTACAATTAAAGATATAAACAAAGATATATGGGCAAAATAATTTTCAAACTTTAAATCTCAAAACTCTATCAGAAAATAAGATATAATCCACAACAAAATAAAAAATGCTAGTGATAAGCAAAAATTACAACCACCAATCATTCAAACTATCCCACAACCAATTCCTCAAAATTATCCTATCCAACCTTTTCCACAAACAGTCCTTCAAAGTTATTATATACAATCAAATTTTCCAATTCAAAAACTAGAACAACCTTAGTAAAATCTATTCTTCAGAAGAATTCAACTACCCTCATTTTAACCTTTTAATTTAAGTCCAAACGATAAAGAACAAATAAAAATCAAAAAGATTAAAACTCAGATGATGATATAATAGAATGAATAACTCAAAAACTCAAATTACCAGACAACCCATCTACAAGTGGCCCCACAATCCAAACTATTTCCAAAGGAGAAGAGGAAGTTTCTAATGAAGAAACATCATCATTATCCCTAAGTGAAACATAAATCCAAAAAACAGAAGAACAGTTTAACACAAACACAATTAAAAATCCCGAATCATCAATAAATCGAATAAAAAATAATTGGAAAAATCAACCTATAGAAACCTACTATCCACAGCCAACTCCTTTCGATATTCAATATGAAGAAAGAAATCAATTTACCACTATGTCTTTCAATGAAAAGGATATCCATGTTTGGAACATGGATGGAAAATTAGAATATGAAATAACAAATACTGTAAATCAAATGGCAATGGCATAGGAAATACTTCAACTGTCGGACTCAAAGATTTTACGAATTCATTTTAGTTGATTCAAAGTCTGGCTAAATCAAGCATAAAAGAAACAACAAAGATGGGCATGTTATGTATTCAACTAGCAAAATATTAAATGTTTTGCATCAAAAAGATTTTGGTAATAACCCTTCTACCTCAAAACAGTTTTCTCAACTATTTCAACCTTCAGGTTATACATATCAAGATTACACAATGGCCTGGTTTAGGACCTTCCTTTACTAACCATTTGATCATTCCCGATTCTTTCAATTTACAAAACAATCAAGATTTTTCCCAGGATGGTTTTTTGAATGGTGGCGCTACTTTAGTTCAACCGCCAATATCTATCCTGCCAATATTCAAACATTATTCAATTTTTATTCAAAATATTTTGAGCAAAAACCTCTTGACACAATCATTAGTTTTCATCCAAATTTTCAAATTCCTTGGATTTTATGTTCTTTCAATACCGCTAAAATTTTTGAACAACCTTACCCGCTATCTTTTGTAAGGGAATACAAAATCAAATGGTGGGATAAATACGTTGTAGAACGTGATTGTCAGCTGAAATCCTTTCAAATTTTTTCAAAGAATTCTAAAACAAGAATATTTAAATATTTTCCTCAAACTCTACTTATGCCTCTTCGAAACCTCAACCCTGCAAGGTATTAGATTCAAGTTCCTCCTCAAGATCCAAATCTAAAGACAAGATCTCAAAGGAACTCTTATCTCAGCTCCTCAAGCACATTCAAGATTCTTCTCAAGAAGATGAAGATGAAGATGCTAAATCTTCACAATGTGATCCATTCAACTTCCTCCAATAACAAACTGTCATAGCCACTGTAGCAAGGAAAACCAGCTGTCCAGGTGCTGTAGCAATAATTCAAATCACTGTAGACCATACAATAATTCAAGACAGCTGGCTCGAATTTTAAAATTGTTCAATTCTGATTCAATTTCCAGAGGCTTTAAAAGGAGACGGCTAGCCTCAGTTCAAGGGAGAGCAAGTTTGGAAGGCAATTAGAGAAAAGGTTTAAGAGTTCACAAAAAATCTCCTTTGCCACTCTCTTTTGTAATTTTATTTTTGAAATTTTATTCAAGTCCTCAGTAATAGTATTTTTGGTCGGTTCGGTCATTTCGAGCAAAGGAGTGGACACTTTTTTTAATTTGGTAATTTCGAGCAACTGAATGGAGATTTTACTTCGTGCAAACAACATGGTTACTTCGTTACTTCGTGCATAGGATCCGTTTTTTTTCTTTCGTGAAACGAAATTCGGGTTTTAGTCTATCTGGTAATTGCATGCAGCAACATGCTGATTTTTTTCAATTTGGTCATTTCGAGCAAAAGATTGGGGATCTTGGTCATCTCGAGAACCAGTTTTGGTCAATTTGGTCATTTCGGAAAACATAGTGCAGCTTTTGGTCAATACGGTCATTGTTTGCAATGGAATGAGGATTTGGGTCTACTAGGTCAATCGAGAAATGGAATGTGGATTTTGGTCAATATGGTTACTATGAGCAGCGACGTGCGGATTTTTGTCAATTTGGACAGTTCAAGTAACAGAATGGACATATCGGTGATTTTGGTCATTTTGTGCACCGAAATGGGGATTTCGGTCAATTTGGTCATTCGAACAACTGAAATGATATTTTCAACAATTTTGTCATTTCGAGCAGCAGAATGGGAACTTTGACCAATTTGGTCATTTCAAGCAACATAATGGGAGTTTTAACCAATTCGGCTATTTCTAACATGCTTATATTTGTTAATTTGGTCATTTTGAGGAACTTACTAAAGATTTCTTTCTATTTGCCAATTAGTGCAACAAAATGGGGATTTTTGTCAATGAGATCATTTTGAGCAATGGATTGGAAACTTTGGTTGGCAATTTCGTGCAAGGGAATGTGGCTTAGGGCCTATTTATTCATTTTGAGCAACGGAATTGGGATATTGGTCAAGTTGTTAACTTTAGGCAATGGAATGGACATTGTGATCTCAAGCAACAGATTACAGCTTTTAGTCAATTTGGGAATCTCAAGTAATAGCATAGGCATCTTGGAGAATTCAGTCAATTACAGAACCAGAAAGGGGATTTTTGTTTATTTGGTCATTTCGAGCGCCAGAATGCAAATTTTGGTAAATTTGGTCATTGATCTCTACAAAATAGGGATTTGTGTTACTTTGCTCATTTACAGCAATGGATTGGAGATTTTTGTCAATATGGTTATTTAGTGCAACAACATAGGGCATTAGGACCATTTGGTCATTTTGAGAACAAAAAGGGGGTTTTGGTCATTTCGAGCAGGGGAATAGAGAGTTATGTCATTTTTGTAACATCGAGCAACGTAATGAGAATTTTGGAATTTTAGTGTGATGAAATGGAAATATCGGTGAATTTGGCAATTTCCAGTAACGGATTAGAGATTTTGGTCAATCTGGGCATTTCAAACAACATAATGGATTTTTGTTTATTTGGTTGTTTCGGGATAATTTCGTGATATAGAGGGGGGTGTTTGGTCAATTTTGTCATTTTGAGTAACGGAAGGGATTTTAGTTAATTTTTTTATTTTGTGCACCGGATTGGGCATTTGTCCTTTCAAGAAACGGATTGTGGATCAATTTGGCAATTGCGAGCAACTACATGCCAATTTTGTCAATTTTATCATTTTGAGTAATGGAATGGGGATCAATTTGGTTATCCCGACCAATAATATAGGGTTTTTGAGAACTTGGTCACTTTGAGCAGTATAATGGGGACTAATTTGGTTATCTCGAGCAACAAAATATGGGTTTTGGCCAATTTGGTCATTTCGGGCAATGGAATCGGGATTTTGGTCATTTAGTCATCTTGAGCATCGAAATAAAAATTATTGGTCAATTTGCTAATTTCGAGAAGCAGAATGTGGATTCTGGTCAATTTGGTCTTTTCTACCCGCGGAATAAGGATTTGGGTATGGTCAATCGAGAAACGGAAAGTCGATTTCATTCAATTTAGTTATTGTGAGCCATGCAGGCCATGGTAAATTTCGATACTTCAACCAAAGGAATAGGAACTTTGGTTAATTGGGTCATTTTGAGAAAGGGAATGTGGATTTGGGTCAATGTGTTATTTCGAGCAATGGAATGTGGATTGTGGTCAATTTTGATATTTCAAGCAACAGAATTGGGATTTTAGTCAATTTGGTAATCTTGAGCCATGGGCTATCTGGAGAATTTTTTCGATTAGAGCAATGGAAAGGGGATTTTTTCTTGGACATTTTCAGTGCCGGAATGGCGATTTGGATAAAAAAAAGGGGCATTTTTGTCCATTTGGTCATTTTGGGATTAGATATTTTGGTCAATTCCGTTGTTCAATGCAACCAAATGGGGGGGTTTTTGTCTATTTGGTCACTTTGAGCAATGTAATGAGAATTTTGTCAGGGAATTGGGAGTATTGTCATTTTGGTCAAGTAACGAGAATTTTGTGATTTAGTGCCACGAAATGGGAATTTAGGTCAATATGGGCATTTTGAGCAGCGAAACGGATTTTTGTTTATATGGTTATTTCGAGAAATGGAAAGGTGACTTTGGTTAATTTGATCATTTTGAGCAACAGAAGGGGTTTTTGGTCAATTTGGTCAATTTGGTCATTTTGAGTAACATAAGTAACATTTTAGTTAAATTTGTCATTTCGTGCAATGGAATGATCATTTGGGTCAATTTTGACCCATCGAGAATTGGAATCCGAATTTTAGTCAATGTGGTCATTTTCAACGATAAAATGGGGTTTTTGGTCAATTTGGTCTTCTCGAGCAACAAAATGGGTTTGTAAATTTGGTTGTTTCGGGCAATGGAATCGGGTTTTCAATCAATTTTGTCACCGAGCAATGGCATGGGGATTCGGTCATTTTGCACAATGAAATGAGGATTTTGGTTAATTTGGATGCTTCAAGCGACGTAGTGGAGATTGCAGTCAATTTGGTCTTTTTGTATTGCAAAATGGAGATTTTGGTCAATTTAGTCATTTTGAGCAACGAAAAAGGTATTTTTGACAATTTGGGCATTTTGAGGAATCGAATGTGAATTTTGATCTTTTGGTTATTTCGAGTAATGGAGTGAAGATTTCTCTCAATTTTTCATTTAGTACAACATAATAGGGATTTTAGTCAATATGGTTATTTTGAGAACCGGAAAGGAACTTTGGTTCATTGGGTCGTTTCGAGCAATGGATGTTGACTGTGGTCAATTTGGTCATTTCTCTCAATTGAACGGGAATTTTCGACAATTGGGTCATTTGGAGCAACGAAATGGAGATTTTTGTCAATTGCATCATTGCATGTAAGGAATGAGAACTTTGGTGAATCTCATCATTTCGAGCAACTACATGCAGATTTCAAACGACAGAATTGGAATTTTTGTCAATTTGGTCGTTTCGAGCAACTGAATAGTGGTTTTTCTCAATTGGGTCATTTCGAAAGATGGAATGGGAATTTTGGTCAATTTGGTCATTCCAAGCAACACAATGTGGATTTTGGTCAATTTGATCATTCCGATCAAGAGAATGATGGTTTTGGTCAATTCTAGCTACAGAATTTGGATTTTTGTCAGTATGGTGATTTCCTACAACGGAAAGGGAACTTTGGTTAATTTGGTCATTTTGAGCAACGGAATGGGGATGTTTGTCAATTGGGTCATTTCAAGCAACCGAATGGGAATTGTGCTCAATTAGGTCATAATGGTGGTTAATTGTGCTCAAATGATGGAATAGCGATTTTCGTCAATTTTGTCATTTTGGGCAACGGAATGATGGTTTTTTTCAATTTGGTCATTTTGAGCAATGAAATGAGGATTTTGTTCAATTTGGTAATTCTGAGCAACGCAATGTGGATTTCAATCATTTGGTCATTCCGATCAAGAGAAGGGAGATTTTTGTCATTTTAGTCAATTCGAGCAACAGAATGTGGATTTTTGTCAATTTTAACATTTCGTGCAACGGAAAGTGTACTTCGGTCAATTTCGTCATTTAAAGAAACGGAATGGGGATATTGGTCAATTTGGTAACATTAGGCAATTGAATGGAGATTGTTTTACATTTTTTCATTTCGAGCAATAGAATTGGGAATTTTATGAATTTGGTAAAGCCGAGCAATGGCATTGGCATAGTGGGGAGTTCGGTCAACTAGTGCAACTGAAAGGGAATTTTTGTTCATTTGGTCATTTTGAGTACCGGAATGGCGATTTTTGGTAAATTAGGTCATTTATTTCTGAAAAATGAGGGTTTTGGTCCATTAGGACTTTCTGAGCAACATGTTATGGATTTTTGTCAATTTGATTGTTTAGAGCAACAAAATTGGCCTTTGGTCAAATTGATCATTTTGAGGAACAAAATGGGGGTTTTGGTCATTTCGAGCTAGGGAATCGTGTTGGTCTCTTTGAGCAACGTAATGAGGATTTTGGTCATTTAATGCGACGAAAAGGAAATTTCAGTCAGTTTTGTCATTTCGAGCAACCGATTAAGGATTTTTTTTCAATTTGGGCATTCGAGGAATGGAATGGATTTTGTTTGATTTGGTCGTTTTGAGAAGCAGAATGGAGATTTTGGTACATTTTGATCAATTTGATCATTTCAAGCAATGGAAGGAGTTTGTTTTCGTAAATTTGGTCATCTCGAGCAATAAAATGAGAATTTTGGTCGATTTAGTCATCTCGAGCAATAGAAACGGGATTTTTGACAAATTGGTCATCCCGAGCAATGGACTAAGGATTTTGGTCATTGTGGTCATTTCGAGAAACAGAATGTGGATTGTGGTCAATCTGGCCATATTCGATCAATAGAATGAGGATTTGGATTAAGTCAATGTAGAAACGGAATGTGGATTTCAGTCAATTCGGTTATTGTGAGCATGTCAATTTTTTTCAATTTGGAGGCTTCGAGCAACAGAATGGATATATTGGGAAATTTGGTCATTTTGTGTGCCAAAATGGGGATTTTGGTCATTTCAGGCAATGAGAATCATATTTTCGTCAATTTGGCCATTTTGCGCAACAATGTGCGAATTTTTGTTAATTTTGTCATTTCGAGGAACAAAATGAAGATTTCTATCAGTTTGTCATTTAACAAAATGGTAATTTTGGTCAATAAGGTCATTTCGATCAACGGAATGGAAACTTTTGTTAATTTGGTCATTTCTGGTTAGGGAATGTGGATTTGGGTCATTATTTGGTTATTTCTTGCAAAGGAATGGGGATTTTGACAGTGGGTCATTTTGAGATGGCATGGAGATTTTGGTCAATTAGGTCATTTCATACAAAGGAACGTGAACTTTCATCAATTTTGTCATTCTGAGTAATGCAATGTGGATTTTAGTCAACTCGGTCATTCTAGTCCAGAGAATAATGATTTTGGTCAATTCGACCAATATAACGACGATTTTTTTTTTTTGTCAATTGGTTATTTTGGTATCTATATGCAAGGGAACTGGGATTGTGGTCAATTTTGTCATTTCAAGCAACTCAATTCGGATTCTGGAAAATTTGATAAAGTCAAGCAATGGCATTGGCATCCTGGGAAATTATGTCAATTAGAGCAATGGAAAGGGGATTTTTGTTTATTTGGTCATTTTGAGTACCCAAATGGAGATTTTTGGTTAATTTGGTTATTTCGAGCAATGAATTGGGGATTTTGGTCAGTTTGGTTGTTTAGTGCAAAAAAATGGGGCCATTGGTTAATGGTTTTGGTCGTTTGAAGCTAGGGAATGGGGAGTTTTGTCATTCAGCAATGTAATGAGGATTTTGTCATTTTGTGGAACGGAAAGAACATTTGGGTCAATTTTGCTTTTCGAGAATCAGAATCCGGATTTTAGTCAATTTGATAATTCCGAGCAACGACATGACAACTTTAAGTTTGAGCAATAACATGGGGATTTTTGTCGATTTGGTCATCTCGAGCAAAATTCCGTTGTTTCGAGCAATGGAATCGGGATATCGGTCGTATTGGTCAGCTCGAGTATTGGTTAGCTCGAGCAATGGAATGGGGATTTCGTCATTTCGGGCAATGAATTGCGGATTGTAAAGACCTAGAAATTAGGTAGCAAAACATAGAGGAATAATGCTCCCACTTTAAGCATGAGGTGACGTTTTTAAGCAAGTGGTCGCACAGAGATAGGTCACGAGGTGGCATTTTAAGCATGTGGTTTGGCCCGTAGTTGGCGAATTAGCACGAGGTGGCGTTGAAGGAGGTGAATTAGCACAAGGTGACATTTTAATCACGAGGTGGCACCCGAAGCAGGTGAATCAACTCAAGGTGGCACTTTTAAGCACTAGGTGGCACCCGAAGCTGGTGAATCCGCAGGAGGCTGCATCGGATGCATTTAGACCTGAGATTGCAATTGAAGCATGAGGTGGCAACACCTAAGTAGGAAGTGTCAATCACCAGCAATGGGTGGTAGCCACCAAGCATGAGGTGGCATTAAGCCAATCAACCTAAGCTTTCTCCCCTCCCATCAGATTTCCTTAGGTTTGAAAAACCTTTAAAGTATAAATAGGGATGAAGTGTGAGTAGTTCCAAACTAGCTTCAAACAAAAATATTCATAAGAAAATAAGAAGAAAACGTCATAAATATTTTGGTGTGTTCTAATATCTCAAAAAAAATTAATAACAACAAGGTAAGTAAATTATCATGAATCTTTTGTAACTAAGCTTTGTTTTTGCAATTATTGAGTTTTATTCAAAATTCTGCTGGAGTAGTTAGTTTTTCTAAAATATGATTCAATTGTCATTTTTGATGAAAATGCTTAATGAAGTAAGCTTTAAGTTCATATATGGATATGTTTTAGAGTGTAAAAAATTATTTGCATCAGATATAAAAGAAAAACTCTATGGAGGAAAGAGATTGAATTAATGCTAAATAAAAATTTAGTTTTAAGCTTTGTTTTGATAAAATTAGGCAAATGACATACTTAATGTAACCTAAAATAAATTTTGTATGAATTTTCACTAATTTCATAAAATAATGCTGGTTTAGGGAATATTGTGTGAGTTTTGAAATTATGTTACGTGAAATTTGAAACAATGTTGGAAAATGAAGAGTTTTATATCCGTTAAGTTGGAAGCATATAAAAATAACCATAGTGTGTTAAGAGCTGTTTTGGTGTGGTAGTACATGTTGCATACATTGATGGATCGGTTGATTACCTAAATTAAATGTTAGGAGTGGAGCAGTGCACAGTGGTGTTAAAATATTTCGGAACAATAATTTGTTGTGAAAGTCAGTCGACTCAAAGGAAATGGCTACCCTCCTTCTAAATCATTTGATTGAGAAATTGTGTGTACAAAAAGCTAGAATGGGCTTTTTTGTAATAACATGGTTAAATTGGTTGTACGCTTGATGAATATTTGCTTCTTGAGCTTTTTAGCTCACTCGTTTTGTGTTTTTCTTAAATGTTAATGAGACTACTTGAAGACGGACCATGGGGCACTAGAGTGGACTAGTTTGTAATGGAAGTTACCATATATATAATTTCGTGATACTAATCAAGACCAAATATTTTATCACTTCAGCGATGTTTAAAAAGCCTAGTAGGTTCTAAATGTGCCTACGGCGTGTAACCCTCAATTTTAAGAAATTTGGGGCGTTACACGGATTTTGGTCAATTCGGTCACTTCAAGCAACATTAGATTTCGGTCAATTTGGTCATTTTGTACAACGAAATGTGGATTTTCGTCAATTTGGTCATTTTGAGCAATAGAAATGGTATTTTCGACAATTTGGGCATTTTGAGGAACAGAATGAGAATTTTGATTATTCGGTTATTTCGAGTAACGGAGTGAAGATTTCTATCAATTTTTAATTTTGTACAACAAAATGAAAATTGTGTTCAATATGGTCATTTTGAGCAATGGAATGGAGACTTTGGTTCATTGGGTCATTTTGAGCAAATGAATGTAGATTTGAGTCAATTTGGTCATTTCGAGGAACGGGATGGGAATTTTGGCAATGGGATGAGGAATAATGAAATAGTTAGGGGCCCTTGGAAACAGCATCTCTTCAGGGTAGCATCCTAAAGGGGAAAGGCTGCATATATCCGCCCCCCAGACCCTACGTACGCGCAAGCCCTTGTGGCACTGAGACTGCTATTGTTGTATAGTTGATATTTACTAGAAACATTGCATGTCATCGTTAGATTATTGAAGTGGACCTAAAAAAATAATTGTTTGAATATAAAATGAGCTCAAAATTGCATTGGATTCAAATCTAAATGGGCCCAGAAAAAAAAAAAAAAAAAAAAAAAAAGGCACATATCATTGTAAGCTAAAAATAAAATCGATTAGGCCAATGAAATTAAACCCATATTATGTAGGCCGAAAATGATTTCTTTAAAAAAAAGGGAAAGAACAAGTTAACCAAAAATGAACAAAGAGAAAAAATAAAATTAAAATCACACTTCCCCCCTCATTTCCCATGTTTGAGTAGTGGAGCCTTTACATAAGGCTTGGAAAATTAGGAAAAAGGAGAGCATATGGAAAAAATTTCAGGCAAAAAAAAAAAAAGGAAAAAAAAAAGTGAGAGATGGGGAAGTGAGAAAGAAGAAGATGAAGGAAGAAGAAGAAGAAGATTTAAAATTAAAGCAAAGAAATTTTGTTTGTATCAACCTTTTTGGAAAAAAATTTCAATTGTTAATAGAAGATATACAATTTCTCTTCTATGCACTTTTAATGTGACTTTAGAGGTTGTTTTAAAATCGTTTACTCGCAGGCGTACGAGATCGTCGTAGCTAAATTGGGTAAACGAGTCGTATATGGAGGGAATCGGAGTTAAGTTAGATTTTGTTACTAACGAGCAGTTAAAATCGAGTTTTAGGTTGGTATAAATGATTTGTTAACCAAAATAGCAAAACTAAAGATAAACTAAAAGTGTCAATTTAATTGAGGTTAGTTCAGGGAATAAATTCAAGGTAGTTTTAGTCGTATCCCATCATTATATTCTACTATAACAATGGTCTAGATGGCTTAGGCTACAAGCACTAAGC
Source organism: Simmondsia chinensis (assembly GCA_018398585.1). Taxonomy (NCBI): domain Eukaryota; kingdom Viridiplantae; phylum Streptophyta; class Magnoliopsida; order Caryophyllales; family Simmondsiaceae; genus Simmondsia; species Simmondsia chinensis. The sequence goes on along the minus strand of JAGTTD010000010.1, from coordinate 16,034,583 downwards.
CTGGGTTAGTATTTAAACTAGGGCTTAGGGTAATGAACTAGTCTAGAGGCATAACCTATCATATTAACTTACGTGTAGTATAGGTTTTCTCATTAGCACTACTTAATTCCTTTCTTGCTCCTAATTCAATATTAAACCTGAATTAATACTTAAGTTAGGGGTTTAGAGTAATGAAATAGTCTAAGGGCATAACCCATCATATCACCCTAGGTGTAACATGGACTATCTCAATAGCACTAAGAAATTCCTTTGTCACTCCTAACCAAATATTAATTTGCATAAAGATTGTGTTTAGAAATACAACCTCAACCCTGACCACGGGTGAAAACTAATTATGTTATGGTCTAGGCTACAAGCTCGTAAACTAACGTTAATAATTTGGAAATCTTAACATGGTTACAAGCTCATACAAAGAAAACCAAACAACGATCATAAATTCCTCACAGGGATGCATATATAACATAACAAAACCATTATTTATAATAAAGTGTGAATCTGGGATACGGACTGCAACCAGTCCTTTATTCTTAAACTAAAAGTCTAATCCCCATAGGAGTTTTAAACTTCATAAAATCTGAGAAAGAAAACAATAATGATAAAACCAAGGATTTGAAGACCACCTTCGGCGTTTGAGAACCCCTTAGATCTCGTAGCGGCTTCGGGAAGGAGAGAATGAGAGGAGGCTGTTAAGCCTCTAGTTGAACTAGAAGTCTAACCTTGTGAAAGAGAGAGTTAGATGAGAAAAGAAGAGAAAGAGATGAGAAGTTAGAGAAGAATTAGATGAGAGAGAGAAAAATATCTCAAAGAGATTGGTTGTATTTAATTGAATGATGAATCTTACACTTAAGTCTACTACTTATAGAAATCTAATTACGATGAATCAAGACAAGTATCAACCGACTCACAACTAACTCAGCCGCCACAATTGACCCTTACTTGACTTATTTAACCAACTTAACCAACTAATACAAGACTTTGCACCAAACTAACAATTCAAACTTAACAACAAGGAACTAAAGACAACAACCAACAATTAACAAAACAAGCTTCAATTAACAAAAGCTAAACATCAACAACAACCACCAAGGACATCTGCAGCACAATCATAACATTCCCTTCCTCTTGAAAACATTCTTGTCCTCAAGAATGAAAGCTAGGAAATTAACTCTTCAAGAATTGGAGCTCCTTCGAAGTTGAAAATTTGTCATCCAGATTAGCCCACTGCACTAAAACCTCTTGTTTGATTTTGCAACCGTATGTCAACTTGCGTGAATTAAGCAAAGCAGTAGGTTCTAGCAAAATAGCTCCATTTGAAGCTGTGTCAGGAGGTTGAATTGAGCTTTCACAACCCTTCTTCACCTGTTTCTTGAAGAAGGACACATGAAAAACAGGATGAACGTAAGAGTTAGGTGATAAGTCAAGCTTATAAGCTTCTTTGCCAATCTTTTCTAAGATCTTGTATGGTCCAAAGAACCTAGCGCAGAAATTCACATTCCTCTTCATAGCCATGGTTGATTGTCTGTAAGGATGTAGCTTCAGATAAACCATGTCTCCAACTTTAAAATTTCCGTCCACACGTTTCCTGTTTGCATATAACTTCATTCTAGCTTGTGCTTGATGGAGATTGTCCTTGAACACTTGCATCAATTGTATCCTCTATTGAAGTAAATTAGGCACTTCAGGTACTATGGACACAATGCCTTATAACATCAAGTGTGTTGGTGGATCATAGCCATAGAGAGCTTTGAATGGAGTAGTTCCAATGGAAGCATGAGTATGAGTATTGTACAAATACTCTACCAGAAATAGCCACTTACTCCACACCTTGGGACATACTCCTAAGGTATTGCTCAATGCATTGGTCGACTCTTTCAGTTTCTCCATCAGTTTGGGGATGGTATGATGAGCTAAGAGCTAAGGTTGTTCCCATCAACTTGAACAATTCTTTCCAAGAATGGCTAGTCAAGATTCTATCACGATATGATACAATAGATTAAGGCAGCCCATGTAACTTATAAATGTTATCCAAGAAGCTCTTAGCTAATTTCTCAGTTGTTACTGGTCTAGCCAAGCCAATGAAATGACTGAATTTGGTGAACCGATCTACCACAACCCATATAACCTCCTTTCCTTCTGACTTGGGCAACCCTTCAATGAAGTCCATGCTAATGTTTTGCCAAGCTCCTTCAGGGACCGGTAAAGGTTGGAGAAGCCCTGGATATCTATGACCTCCAAGCTTAGTTTGCTGGCAAACCTCATAAGTTTGAACAAAATCAGCAACTGCCTTCTTTATGCCTATCCAATAGAAATAAGCTTTAAGCCTTTGGTAGGTGCCTTCAACTCCAGTGTGTCCTCCCCATGCTGACTCGTGTGAGGCACTAATGATTTGCTGTCTTAAACCAGTGGAAGAGCCTATATACAACTTACCCTTCATCCTAATAATTCCTCTCACCGCAGACACCTCAGCATCATTGACTTCACTGCCAGTTTTGCTCACATTGAAAGCAGTAATGCATTCTTGTGCTAAAGGACCATCTTCATTGGACTTATATACCTCATCAACCCAAGCTAGAAGTATAATTGATACTGCTCCACAAAAAGCTAACTCACAATCTTCCAATCTTTGAGATAATGCATCAGTTGCAGCATTATCCTTCCCTTTCTTGTATTCAATGTCATAATCCAGCCCCAACATCTTCATTAATCCTTTCTTCTAGATTCTTGTTATAATTTTCTGCTCCAACAGATGTTTCAGACTTTGATGATCTGTCTTAATTGTGAAATGATGCCCATTTAAGTAATGCCTCCACTTATCAACAACAAGTAGAATTGCGTGGTACTTCTTTTCAAAAGTGGATAAAACTTGGTGCTTAGGACTCAGAGCTTGGCTGAGGTATAGGCTTCTTCCCTTCTTAAGACAGAACAACCCTAATTCCACTTCCACAAGCATCTATCTCCAAGATGAATCTCAAGGTGAACGTAGGAATTGCTAGAACTGGTGCCTTACACATTGGAGACTTCAAGGCTTTGAATGCTTCTTGTGCTTTGTCTGACCAATTAAAAGTATTCCTTCTTCAACAACCCTATTAGAGGTTTGGCCATAATTCCATAGTTAGCAACAAACTTTCGATAGTAACCTATCAAGCCCAAAAATCCTCTTAATTGCTTCAAGGTTATAGGTACAGGCCACTCCAACATAGCTTTCACTTTGGAAGGATCATTTGAGACTCCTTCATAAGATATCACATGGCCCAAACATTCTAAATGAGTTTGAGCAAAAGAACACTTACCCAATTTGGCATATAACTTGTGCTTGCGCATAACCAAGAACACTTCCCTTAAATGCTTCAGATGATCTTCAAGTGAGGTGTTGTAAATCAGAATGTCATCGAAAAATACCAATACAAACTTCCTCAAGAACTGCTTGAAGACATCATTCATAAGAGCCTGGAAGGTAGCTGGAGCATTGGTCAATCAAAATGGCTTGACCACAAATTCAAAGTATCCATGATGTGTTCTGAACGCAGTTTTATGCACATCTTGCTCCAACACTCTGATTTGGTGATAGCCTTGCCTCAAATCACCTTGGAGAAGACCTGTGCTCCATATAATTCATCAAGCAAGTAATCTATGATAGAAATTGGAAACTTATCCTTCACCGTCATTGAATTTAGCTGTCTGTAGTCTATGCACATCCTTGCTATACCATCTTTATTCTTAGCAAGGATTACAGGAGAAGCAAAAGGGAAATGACTCTGCCTTATGAAAATTGTCTTGTGTAATTCATCCACCTGCTTCTCAATTTCTGTCTTTTGGGCATGTGGATACTTGCATGGCCTTAACTTCATAGGTTCTGCATCAGACTAGAGAGGGATAGCATGGTCCAGGCCCCTCTTAGGAGGTAAGGCCTTGGGCAATTCAAAGAAATCTTCAAACTCCTCAATCACTGTCTGAGCTTCAGGCTGAGTAACCTTCAACATTTCAGTTGCAGATAAAGCAAACAATTGTCCTACCCATTGATAAGCACATTTCTTGAATCCTTTCTCCAACTTCTTGCCATTCATTGTCTGTAATTGAGCCTAATCTGCCATACCTTACAAGGTGACTTTAGATCCTTGAATCTCAAATGAGATTGCAACTTAGCAAAGTCGAAGAGAACTGGACTGTAAGATCTCATCCAATCTACCCCAAGGACCATGTCACATCCACCTGAAGGCAATACCTTGAAGTCATAATCAAACTTGCGATCTTGCATCCACCACTGGAATCCTTGGCATTTGTTCTGAGTTAACACTGAGTTTCCATCTGCAACTGTCACTGCCAATGGATGTGTCTTGATTACTTCATGTCCCACCTTCTTCACTACCTTTGGATCAACAAAACTATGGGTGCTTCCACTATCAATCAAGATTATGATTGATCTCTTTCCTGCCTTCCTCTTGATCCTTATGGTGTTATGGGTTCCATTACTAGTTAATGCTCTCATAAAAATTCCAACTTCATCTTCACTAAGTTCCTCTAGCGATTCTTGTTCTGAACTTTCATTATCCCCTTCAGATAATCCCACAGCACTCTTTCCCCTAGCTGACATGAGGAATTTTGGATTGCATTTACGGCCAAATTGATAAGGTTGATTGCACTTGAAACATAGCCTTTGTGGCCTCTTCACACTAGATCGATTGACCTTGGCCTTATCAACCCCTTTTTGTTGCTTAGAACTGCTTCCACGATACCTTGATCCTTCATTTGGTGCAAGAACTGTTGCCTCAAATAGATTGGCCTTAGCATAAGCCTTAGACAGGGTTGCCGGATCAACAGCCTTAACAAGGTTCTTAACTTTTGGCTTTAAACCACTTATGAAGCTTAAGAAATAGTATGACTCAGTAGCTTAAGGATAGGCAGTTATCATGCTTGCCTTAAGGTTCTCAAACCTTGTCATATACTCCTCCACCGAAGTCTCCTGTATCACTTTATTAAATCTATCAACAATATCACTGGAATCTTCCTCTCCATATCGCTCACAAAGCTCTTTCACAAATTCAGCCCAAGAAAGTGTAGGATTGCTCTTCAGTAAGTTGTAAAACCGCGCCTCATGGTCTCCCAAAAGATACACAGATGCTATCTGCACCTTCTCAGTATCATCAATGTGGTAGAAATGGAAATAACGCTCGCATCTTCTCAACCATGAATAAAGTTGCTTCCCATCAAAAGGATCTATCTAAACTCTTGGCTGCCTGTAACCACTACTTCTGTTATTGGATGAAGTATCATTGGTTAATGAATGTTGCTGGTTCCACTAATCAGGTGGACGATCAAGTTGTTCAACATTAGAATTGGCAGATCTGGAGTGAATTCGATGATCAGGAGGCCGATCAATCTGTCCTGGAACTAAGCTGGTAGTTCGTGACTGAACTTGATTAGATGATCGATCTTGTGCTCTGGCAGTTACCTCAGCTTCTTGATCCACTGGAGCACGATCAAGAGGTCTAGCAGCAACATTTGGCATTTGAGGATTCACCTCATCAGAAGGCCTCCTCTGTTGATTATTGTGTAACCGATTAGCATGAATTACAGGTTCAGGAGCAGATGACACATTTTGCCTGTTTAATTGGTTGTGTAACTCATTGAACTTCTCTTCAATGTTCTGTGACTGTTAATTCAACCTGCCGGTGATCCTTTCCGCAAAACTCTTGAGCTTGCTGATTCACACGACTAGTTATCTTCTCCTTTAAACCTTGTAGTTGTTGTGACACTAGGCCTTCATTACTTTGATTGTTTTCTCTAAGGACCTGCCTCATCTGTTGAAGCATTAGATCTTTATCCTCTTGCCTCTGCTGCTGAATCCGATTGAACATTTGTTCCATATGCAATGGCCGTTGATCATTTGTAACAAACTGTACCTCTCTTGCTGCACTTGTACCAACTGTTGCAGCATAGGAAACATTAGGATCAATAAATGCAGCTAGATTTCCAGCTTGAGCTCTTAATCGCGTAGTAACTCCACTAGATATTGCTAATTGTTGATTCTTGCGCTTCGCCAGCTCTGATTTATCAAGCAAAAGATCAAAATCACCTTGATCTAAGCGTAAACAATCAAATTGAAGTAATTCAACTTAATTGAAAGCCTAAAATGAGGCCCTGGTACCAATTGTTAAGCCTTTAGTTGAACTAGAAGTCTAACCTTGTGAAAGAGAGAGTTAGAAGAGAAAAGAAGAGAAAGAAATGAGAAATTAGAGAAGAATTAGATGAGAGAAAAAAATATCTCAAAGAGATTGGTTGTACTTGATTGAATGAATAATCTTACACTTAAGCCTACTACTTATAGAAATCTAATTACAATGAATGAAGACAAGTATCAACCGACTCACAACTCACTCAGCCACCACAATTGACCCTTGCTTGACTTATTTAGTCGACTTAACCAACTAACACAAGACCTGGCTCCAAATTAACAATTCAAACTTAACAACAAGCAACTAAAGACAGCAGCCAACAATTACCAAAACAAGCTTCAATTACCAAAAGCGAAATATCAGCAGCAACCACCAAGGACTACTGCAGCACGATCATAATAGAGGCATGGCAAAAGATCCCTAACATAATTAGGTATTCGACATTTAAACAAACATGCGGCGTGCTGCTTGTGTGCGTCCTCCTCCCATAAACTATATTTATAATATATTATATAATATATATTAACTATCCACGAGACTTATTTGTATTACCGAATTATGACCCGATTGGTTCTTTTTCGCACACGTGGTCGGGTTTCTCAAAACAGTCTTCAAATATGCCCCGATTATGCTTGACTTTGTCGGTTTTCCACCTTTTGTCACTTCGTTGTGCTCCAAGCCTAAATATACCTAGATTACAACAAAAACGCACATGTAAAAGCCGAATATTTTGCAAGAGTGAAGAATAAAATATGTAAATGTAAGGTACATCAACATCCCCAAACCCACTTCTTACTTGTCCTCGAGCAAGATTCAACATAAAGTAGCCAATGATGGAAAATTTCAGCCGGGCATGCAATAGTAAGAATAACTTGTAAAAACTATTTTTCGATTATATTGGAAGGTGTACCAGAGAGTAAAGAATCTTTATGTGATATTATTATACTGGTTCTAACTCGAGTCTCGCAATTCAAGTCTTTTTAATAGTATGTGAGCTTGAGACTTCTCTCCCCTTTGTTTTATTTCAAATCCTCCAAATTTAAGAGAATAGAGGGAATGATAGAAGAAATCAGCCATCCTAATCATTTACTGCTAATCAATAGTGAAATCAAATGGCTTCTCTTTCCTTTCTTGTTTTCCCTTTTTCTTCCCCCTTTTTTTTTACAGTCAGACGCGTCTCCCTCAGACTCATGTAGCGAGTTTTGGGCCAGCATCTCCTGATCCAGTTGGCTACGGACCTAATGGCTCGAATCCTAGGGATTCACAGCCTAATCCGTTAGCACATACTCCTTTTTTCATTAGGTATTAGTGCTTATTATAGTGACCTAAAGGACTAATTCTCTTTTAAGCTTTCCTTGTGGCCCATGCAGCGAGCTTTGGATCAGCAACTCCTGACCTAGTTGGCTCAAGGTACCAGTAGAGGTGGCCACAGACCGGGCTGTGCCAGGCACGGGCCCGGGCCCGGGCCTGCTAGTCCCACTACTGTGGCAGGCTGTGCAGGGCCAAGCCCCACCAAACCCGGGCTGAGTTAGCCCTATCCCGTCCCCCCCCCCCCCCCCCCCCCCCCCCCCCCCCCCCCCTTCTTTTATTATTTTAAAAAATATATAAAATTAAAAAAATACAAATTCTTTTTGTATAAAAATTATTATAATTCATTGATGAATAATATAATATACAAATACAATTCATCGCAATCATTAATAATGCTAAATATATGTAATAAAATAAAATATATATTAAATAATGGCAAATAATGTAATAAATACAACTACATCAGTTGGATCCTACTATTTAAAAGTACAAATGTATTTATTACAAAAATTACAAACAAGATATAGATGTACAACAATAAGAAATTGGTTTACGCTGCCTGGGGGTTGCAGTGCTGCCATCTGACATATTGGTAGTGTGGTCGTCTTCATCTTCATTCGATGAACCTAGCCCCAGTTCGTTTTGCTCCCTAGCCTCTGAGTGCGTCCAGTCCTTTATGCACATAGACATCTTCTAACAGGACGGTGATAGCTTCGCCCTCTTCGTTCTTAGCAGCCTGCCACTAAGACTAAAAGCACACTCCAATGCTACTGAAGAGATTGAACACATTAGTATATCACGTGCCACGGTGGAAAGCACGGGATACCAGATTTGATTTGTACACAGCTATTTCAAAATATCAAATTGCGGATTCGCCAGTGTCGAGAAGAACTAGATCAGCGGCGTCCACATATAGTAATCTAACTCATCACATGACGTGGGAGCTTGTGTAGGTGCAAATTGGTCCAACAGCTTCCACGCATATGACATGTGTGCACTACTCGCACTAGATGTGGAAGATCCAACTATAGTTGTTAAGTATCAAGATGAATCTTGATCTTAACCTAGGAGAGAGAGTTGAGATGAGAGAAAGAAGGGAAGGAGATGAGAGATTAGAGAGAAAATATCTAAGATATTTCAAGTTTATTATCAATGAATGATTCTTACAACTCAAACTAGCTACTTATAGCTATTACAAGATCAAGAAACTAACAATGAATCAAGACCAGCAACATAAACCAACCGACTCAACAATCGAACCCTCAAATACAACTTCAACTACCTTTCCCGTCAAAAATACAATTTCAATTACATTTCGGGATATGACAATACCCTCCCCTTAAACTCATTCTTGTCTCAAGAATGGAATGAAGGGAATTGGGACTTAATGAAGTAGCAGTTCTCCCATGTCGCCTGTGCAAGACCCAGATTGGTCCATTGGATCAAAACCTGTTTAGTATTGACTCCCTGTTGCTACACCACTCTTCTGCCCAGGATTACTTCAGGTTCCAAGGTCAGTTGCCCATTATGTCCAGCCCGTAAGCTAGCTACTACCCCCTGTTCTGCACCTGCTGCCTTGGCTTTTTCTGATATCTTCTTCTTCAGTAAAGAAAAGTGGAAAATAGGATGGACTAAACAATTAGGCGGAAGCTCCAATCTATAAGCTACCTAACCAATTCTTTCAATAACCTTGTAATGTCCATAAAATCGAGCTGAAAACTTAATGTTCTTGTGTATTGCCACAGAACTCTGCCAGTGAGGCTGTAATTTAAGATAAACCAAGTCTCCAACATTGAAACTTCGATCAATCCTCTTTCTATCAGCGTAAAATTTCATTCTGGCTTGGGCTAACTGCAAATTGTCCCTGAGCTGCCAGGCTAGCTGAACTGTTTGATGAAGTAGATCATTAACTCCTTGCACATGCGAAATCACTTCTTGATTGAGCAAGAGAGAAGGAGGATCATACCCATAGAGGGCCTTAAAAGGAGTAGTTCCCAAGGAATTATGGAAGTGAGTGTTGTACCAATACTCAGCAAGGGATATCCATTTATGCCACTGCTTGGGATGTGAGAATGTTATGCCACGTAAGTACTACTCCACACACTGGTTTGCCCTCTCAGTTTGTCCATCTGACTGTGGATGATATGATGAACTCAGAGCTAATGTAGTGCCAAGCAATAAGAACAACTCACGCCAAAAGTTACTGGTAAACAATCAGTCCCTATTTGAAACTATTGTTTGGGGAAGCCCATGCAGTTTGTAGATGTGATCTAAGAATAGTCTAGCAAGTTTCTTAGCAGTGAGGGGGTGATGAAGTGCAATGAAGTGTCCATATCGAGTAAAACGATCAATTACTACCCAAATGATTTCCCTGCCTTCAGATTTGGGTAGCCCCTCAATAAAGTCCATACTAATGTGAGTTCAAGAACCCCCAGGAACTGGAAGAGGCCGTAATAACCCCTTATAAGGAGTGTGCTCAACCTTAATCTATTGACAAGTATCACATTGTTGCACAAAATCCTGCACATGCTTCTTCATCCCGAGCCACTGAAAGTATTGCTTAATCCTCTGATATGTTCCTTCCATTCCAAAATGTCCACCCCATGGAGAGTCATGAGATGTTGCAATAATTGGTTTCCTCAATTCACTACTGTTACCCACATAGATCTTTCCCTTGATTCTGATTATCCCCTTACTAACAGTCATGCTGGCATCAGGACTTGCAGACAGAGGTTGGATGCAGTGAGGAACAATGTGTGATTGGGAAAATTCATTAAGCTCATAAGACTTAATTACTTCAGTCATCCATAGGGGTATTACTTGAGTAACTGCAGCACACATAGCCTCTTCTATCTCTTCTGATTTCCCTTCTTCTGTACGTCTAGAAAGTGCATCAGCCACTCTATTTTCAGCCCCTTTTCTGTACTCAATGGTATATTCTAGCCCCAACATCTTCATCAACCCTTTCCTTTGAACTCTTGCGGAAATCCTCTGTTCTAACAGGTACTTGAGGCTCTGGTGGTCAGTTTTAATCACAAACTGATGGCCCTCCAAGTAATGTCGCCATTTTTGAACAGCTAGAAGTATTGCCATGTACTCCTTCTCATAAATGGAAAGCTTTTGATTCTTGGGTCCCAAAGCCTAGCTTAGATAAGCTAAGGGTCCGCCACCTTAAGAAAGCACTGCCCCAATACCCAAGCTGCTTGCATCTGTTTCAAGTGTGAAGGGTTGGCTGAAATTCGGCATTGCTAAGACTGGAGCCTGAGTCATAGCCTGCTTCAGTGATTCAAAAGCCTCTCTAGCTGATTCATTCCAATTGAAGCTATCTTTCTTCAACAGATCTGTCAAAGGTTTAGCAAGTAAGCCATACCCAACAATGAATTTGCGATAATACCCTGTTAAGCTAAAGAATCCCCACAACTCCTTAAGTGATTTTGGCTCAGGCCAACTTTCCATAGCTTGAACCTTACTAACATCAGTAGCACCCCCCTCTGCTGAGATAATGTGACCCAGATATTCAACATGAGTCTTGGCAAAAGCATATTTGGAAAGCTTAGCAAACAGCTTGTGATCTCTCATAGTCTGAAAAACTAGCCTCCAGTGCTCCAAGTGCTCCTATAATTTGGGGCTATAAACCAGTATGTCATCAAAGAAAACAAGGACAAACCTCCTCGAATAGGCCTTGAACACCTTGTTCATCAAAGCTTGGAAAGTTGCTAGTGCATTGGACAAACCAAAAGGCATTACTACAAATTCATAATGCCCTTGATGGGTCCTAAATGTTGTCATATGTATGTCTCTTTCTTGCACTCTTATCTGATAATACCCTTGTCGGAGATCTAACTTGGAGAAGTAACATGCTCCATAGAGTTCATCAACCAAGTCATCGATGATAGGAATTGGAAACTTGTCCTTAACTGTAAGGGAGTTCAATTGATGATAGTTAATACACATTCTTGAAGTGCCATCTTTCATCTTTACCAAAATCACTGGGATGCAAAAGGACTGTGGCTATGTCTTATAAACTTGGTCCTTAGCAACTCATCCACCTGCCTGTCTATCTCATCCTTCTGAGAATGGGGATATTTGTAAGGGCGTAGATTAACTGGATTAGATCCATCTTTGAGAGGAATTGAGTGATCAAGTGCCCTTCTTGGAGGCAATTTCACAGGCTGCTCAAACAAATCCCTGTACTGCTCTAACAAAGCATCCAAAGGAGCCCTGGCACCTCCCTGATCATATACTAGAGCAGGAGCAATTGAGTAGAGTTGTCCTACCCAATGGTAATCACTCTTCTTTAGGACCTTCTGCAACTGTTTGCCTTTCATAAACTGAAGCTGGCTTTGCTCAACTATACCCTGCAACTTGATCTTGAGACCATCTTTCTCAAAGGATACTGCCAGTTGCGAGAAATCAAAGAATATTGGACTAAAAGACTTCATCCAATCCACCCCTAAAACCATGTCGTAGCCTCCAAGTCTCAAGAGTCGAAAATCATAGACAAATTTATGTCCTTGCATCTTCCAACTGAAATTCGTACATTTAGTGTTGTTAGGAGTGAATTCCCATCGACCACTGTAACTGCCAGAGGGCTTGTTTTGATGATCTCTTGTCCCACTGCTCGCACCACCTTAGGGTCAATAAAGCTATGTGTACTCCCGCTGTCAATGAGTATCAACAATGCCTGCTGCCCTGAGACTCCCTTGATTCGAATGGTGTTGTGAGAACCATTTCTTGTTAGAGCCTTCATGGAGATTTCAACAGAATTGTCATCATCAGTGTCTAAACTTTCTTCCTCCAATTGTGGTTCTTGAGGAACCATTTCATCTGGATCATCATCATCACGTACTTTCCCCGTGACTGTCATTAAGTACTTGGGATCACACTTGTGACCAAAGAAGTACTTTTGATTGCATTGGTAGCATAACTTGTGTGGCCTCTTATCATCAAAGCTGCCAATCTTATTGCTAGGCTGGCTAACTTATGTGGATGAGGAACCAGGGAAGTTTCCCTTCACCTTAGGAGTCTCCACATTTGTCAACACAGAACTCTCCACCTTCCTAGCCTTGGTGTATGCTTGAGCCAAGTTTTCAGGTTCAAAAGCTTTCACCAAACTCTTGATGCGTGGTTTGAGTCCACTCACAACGCTGGACACATAGAAGGCTTTTGGTGCATCAGGATAAACAGAGAGCATTCTGGCTCGCAATCCTTCAAAACTAGTCATATAGTCCTTAACAGAAGTAGTTTGCACCAGCTTATTGAAGTTATCAATGACTTCACTCACATCTTCATCACCATACCTTGAACACAATTCATTCGAGAATGTAGTCCAAGTAAGGTTAGGCTTAATACGTAGCATGCCATAGTACCAGGTCTCCATTTCACCACGCAAATAAACTGCTGCAAGCTCTACCTTCTCTTGATCATCAATATTATAGAACTTGAAGTATCTTTCACATTTTCTCAACCATGATTGAGACAAAGTACCATTAAATGGTTCCAAATCAACCCGAGGCTGTCTGTATGCATAATTTCTTGCATTAGAGGCACTGTCACTCAAATCAGCAGCCAGAGGAGTGTGATCTGGTGGTCTAGTTGGCTGACGGAATGGTTGCTGGCTAGCTGGAAGAAGAATTCCACCACTAGGTTGCTGAGATTCACTTCGCCTCTGCCAATCAGAGAGGTGTTGAGAAAATTGTTGCGATTGATTCTCAATAATCTGATCTAACTTCTAAGCTTGAGTGTCTAACTTTTGATGCAGCTTATGCTCCATATCTTGTTGGAAATCCCTAAACATATTCTGCATCATCTGCAGAACTTGATCCATCTGAATTCCTTGAGCATTGCCTTCATCAGCTCCAGCTACAGCAGCATAAGTAGGAGCTCCTCCGGCTGCACTGCTTGTAGTAACATTGGGCACGGTATTAGTGGCATTATTAGCTACATTGGAGTGAGTATTAGGAGCCATAGCCTATCTTCTTTTCCTAGCTAGACTTGAACAAATCTCAATTCAGCTTGTAGTCGAACCACAACTACTCAATCAATTGAATTGGAGTGAAATACAATCCGATCAAATGCTTAGCTTGAGGCTCTGATACCAATTGTTAAGTATCAAGATGAATCTTGATCTTAACCTAGGAGAGAGAGTTCAGATGAGAGAAAGAAGGGCAGAAGATGAGAGATTAGAGAGAAAATATCTAAGATATTTCAAGTTTATTATCAATGAATGATTCTTACAACTCAAACTAGCTACTTATAGCTATTACAAGATCAAGAAACTAACAATGAATTAAGACCAACAACATAAACCAACCGACTCAACAACCGAACCCTCAAATACAACTTCAACTACCTTTCCTGCCAAAAATACAATTTCAATTACATTCTAGGATATGACAGCAGTAGAAGTAACATGTGGATTATTAGATGATAATCTCCGAGAATAATGGAAAAATAAATTGCGAAGGTCTGAATCGACTTGCGCAATAATTTTTTCGGTGTCAAAATCAAAATTTAATTGTTCGTAAAAATATTTGGTAAACAAGTTCAAACCCGTGAGTTTATAACAGGGATCCAAAATAGTGGCAAAACAATATATAAGGGGTAGTTCAGAATAATATTTATCAACTTCATTTTCATTGCCTTAATCGATTCAGTCAACACGGGGTTGGATTCATTATCCGACATTCAAGTCACAATATCAATCAATCTAGAAAATGCTTGTAGTATGGTCAGATAATATCAATCGAAAAAAAAGGTGGTAGCGTCTCTAAAAATGGTAAAATATTTACAAATTTCATTAATGGTGTCCCTGTGTACATTATTCAAATTATAATCACTTAAATCTCAACGAATATCTTGTATAAATTCCACTAGGACATCCTTGTATGATGGTATGCGCTCTAACATGTCTACGGTTGATGACCACCTAGTTGGTGAGTCTAATTTAAATTGTTGATACTCTATCCCATGCGTCCTACAGAGAAGTTTAAATCTTCTCGTTCTGGTGTTGGATGATTTTATAGCTACTGTTATATCTCTTAAAGTGGAAAGTTCTTTATTAGACCTAAAACATCCATAACCATTAAATGCAGTATATGACAGATGCAACGTAAATGAAAACAACGCCCACCTAACACGGGTCTCATATGCCTACTTAGTTGTTTAACAGATGCGTTATTACTAGTAGTGTTGTTGTCGAATGTGATACTAAAAATACAACGCTCTATCCCCCACTCGCGGACTGCCTCCATAATCACACCCGTGATTATGTTGGTAGTGTGGGGATAATCTAAATATGCAAAATGGATTATTCGTTTTTTAATGGTGAAGGAGGAATAGATCCAGTGAGCCGTTACACATAAGTAAGGCACAATGGGTTTCGACTTCCAAGTGTCGGACGTCAACGAGAATATGCTTGTGTTTGCCCTAAAAATTTCGAAGACCTTAGTTTTCATCCTTTAGTAAGCTTTAAACGCGTCCTGCTTTAAAGTATTCTGAGGAACCCTTACGATGGTGGGGTTCAACATTGTTTGGAGATACTTGATGAATATAAGGTCTTCGCCGGTGCTAAAAGGCTTTTCAATCCCAATTACATATTTAGCTAGTTCCTATCTATTAGTTTCTTGGGAGAACCTAAAGTTAGGAAGCGCACCGATAGCTTGCAATACTAACTGTTATTGGGCTCTTTCTGGGTCATGTTCGGGGGGGCACCTAATTATACGTCTAGTTAATGTGCCTGTCCCACTGCCGGGTGGATGACTAAAGGCCTTGGGTGGGTTACATAATTTACAAATCGCTTTATTAGTTTTCTTATCTAAGTTGAAGTGCTTCCATACCCATTAGTACTAAACCTACTAGTACTAGTTTTTGCAGGCCGGGTTTCGGTGGCAGTTGTGAGTTCCTCTTCAATCTGTGAGTCTCCACAACCACCACCCGACTCAGAAAAATCCTGGTCATTGTAGTACTATTGTTGTTGGAAGTCCCAATCTATATTGTCAGTGTATGGAGGTGATGGGCCTGGTTCCAAAAATGCTCGTTCATTAGTATCAAATTCGACAACTCTACCTCTCTTAGGTACTTTAGGCGGTCGAGAAGAGTTAGAAATAGAACGACCAGCTCCAAACGAAGATGTGTTGTGTGTCATAGTAGTATTAATTATTAGTATTTAAAAAATGCAACTAATAATGCAAATTAAGTAGATAAAAATACGAAAAAAATATAATTTTGATACTAAAATTGCTGAAGCGAACAATGAAATTTGAGCTTGACCGAGATTCTATGAGCTAGAGGTGACCAATTTGGTACACAATTATTACAAGTAGAAGGAAGTAGATGAATGTAGAGAGAGAAGAGAGAATTGGATGAAAATTTGTTATGAGAAAATGGAATGGGGGAATGGATATTTATAGATGATTTTTATTTTAATTAAAAAAGAAGGGGGGAGCAATGGGTCCCCCTTTAAAGAGCTGTTCGGCCAGGCCCGGGCTTAGGTCGGGCTGGGTCGGACCCCAAAATTTTTGTGGCCCGTGGCCCGGCCCGGTCCGGTATAGGATCGGGCAAGGCCTAGGCCCAAACGGGCTGGGTTCTCGGCCAAACCGGCCCACTGGCCACCTTTAAGTACCAGGTTTTAAGTTACCCCTACGGGCTAACTTGCTCAAGATACAGGGGCTACGAGAACCAACGAGTCACTTTTTTTTTTTTAAGGGAATATAAATACGCAAGCTAAAGATAGAGCAAATCAATTTCAACATTGCTAGCAGTAGAATTGTGGATTTTAAATCCTAATGTTATTACCGCTATTTCAACCTAAAAAGTAGGATATATCACAAGATTAAGGGTGATAAATAATAATCTCTCTAACGAGTTAAAAGACAAAAAAAAAAAAAAAAAAAAAGCCTAAGCAACGAATTTACAAATTGATTTGACGGCTTATACAAAGGACTTACTTATCTGGATGTACTCGAAAAAAGACTCGATTATGCAGTAATAAAACTAACAAAGAATACTTACCTAAAATATATGATCCGTTTTTAAATGGACCCTATCATGGAATACTAAAAAAATGCTTTTCAACTTCACTTATAAATGAAATATACAGACTCCATAGTTAGCTCTAGAAATAATTTCATTACATAAATATTCTAATCATCATAGTGCATCTCAAATTTGATCTTCAATAGAAATCACCAACAACTCTATATTCATTCATGCCAAAACGTAGCTAATTTAAGCAAAATGAAGCTAATAGGACAAACAAAAGTTCACACCATACATGCCATTCGCAAACCCAAACCTTGCATTGTCCTCGATGCAAATTGACAAAAATAAGTACAGGCAAAGAAAGGAAAAAAGACAACATGAGGTGGAGCATATCCAGCTATACGTGGTGAGCAAATCCAAAAAGGAAAACAGAAGTAGCAACTGCAATTGAACACATAAAAGATAGAATGCTAAACAAACTTGTTAGTAGTGTTAGAAATAAGGATCGTACGAGTGTTTAATACAAGAGAAACAAAGTTAACAGGGTAGGGATAACAAAAAGATCTGTAATTGAGAGAGAGTTCATGTTGAAAAACAAATTAAAACAAAACTAAAGTTAGGTTGGGTTGCCTCCCAAGAGCGCTAAGTTTAACGTCTTAGATCACAATGTCAACCAAAATCTGAGGCAGTGTCTGCCGTAGAACTTAGGTTGACAAAGTAGGGACGATTTCCCAAACCCAATGGCATTTCTTAGCCCGTGACTATCAAGGAGGGAAACATTAGGAGCATCGGGGTCTCGAATCTCTATCCTACCAGGTGTAGGTGATGAAGGACTGCTATCGACACAGACAGGGAAACTAATACAATCAGCATTTATAGAAGAATCAGGCTTACCAGGCTTTACCAAAGGGTCAATATCATCAGCCATGTAGCATTCCAACTCGTCCTCAGTCTCAAGGTGTCAAAAAAAGTTCGAGACCTTCAATTTGCCCTTGAGGTAACCTTTAACACTCCCGTCCTACAATGAATCACAGCATCAGCCATGGCCAAGAACGGTCGACCTCGAATAATGGGAGCGTTGTGTTTTGCCTAGGAGTAGGGTCCACATCTAAGACGAGAAAATCAACAGGGAATACAAACTTGTCAACCTTGACAAATATATCTTTCACTACCCAACAAGGTACCCGCTCTGTCCTATCAACCAACTAAACTGTAAGACTCATTGGCTTAAGGTCTCCTATACCTAATTCCTGAAAAACTGAGTAAGGAATAAGGTTAACACTCCCTCCTAGATCTAGCAAAGCTTGGCTAGTGTAACGCTCTCCTAAGACACATGGAACTGTAAATGCTGCAGGGTCTCGAAACTTGGGTGGGGTGCCCGACACTAATATGCCGCTCTCCTTCTCAGTGAGCTGGACCTTCTTTCGAATATGCGCTTGCGCGCGCTTCTTGTTGGTGCAAAGGTCCTTGAGGAACTTGGCAGACATTGGAATATATTTAATGGCTTCGATCAATGGCAAGTTGATCTTCACGTCTTTGAACACATCTATGAGCTCAGCCCTCTTTGGGTCATCCTTTTTCTTTGGTCATATAAGGGCTAAAAGAAAAGGGACAATGGGTTCAAAAACCCAACATTGTGGGTCCTCCCTATTAGCAATGGGGGAGGGATCCGTACTCTCCTTCTCAGCCTCGACCTCCACATTTCTAAGGTTCCCCTCCCCAGACACTGACACCACCTGAACTTTCTCGTGAGAAGGCAAGTTAAGGTTAGAACTAGTTAACCCTGCTGGAATTGCCAGATGTTGGGAGGGTAACCTCCCTTCCTCTTACCTACGAAGTGCTTGGGTCAATTGTCCTATCTGGTTTTTTAATCTAGCTATGGACTGAGAATGGGATCGGACTAGTTGTGCATTGTCTTCCATGAATTTGCATATGCTCCTCGAACTGAGAAGAGCATCCCAAAGGTGGGGGAAGGGGGTCAGCATGTAAAACTGGGAGGGGAGGTTGAGAAATATAACTCTGCCCTTCCGAAAAGGCAGGAGCGTGTTCGTTACCTAACATACCAGGATTCTGTTGTCTTGTGGGTGGATTCTGATGGTCATTCTGTCTCCAAGAGAAATTCGGGTGGTTGCACCATCCAGGATTTTAGGTGTTTGAGAATGGGTCACCATTCTTTGAAAAGCCCTGTGCCCCATAAATATGCTCCTGCACAAATTCGGGAAATTGTGAGGCATAAAGGCAGTCAAGTACAGACTGGTCAGCGCTAGAACAAATGCCATAGGTGTTGGCACCATGTGATGACTCAACAACATTAATTGCATGCACATTAGTAGGGTTCGCCAGAGATGCCGTGATCCGATCAACTTTCCTACTAAGCGTTTCTAACTTAAATGCGATGCCATCATTTGATGCCACCCATGGATACCATGTGCACCTCTCCTGACCATCCTAGCAGATAAGGCATGGTCAAGACAGTGCTCACTAAGACGCTCAAAAAGGTCCGCACTTTATTCTCATCGTGTTGGTTAAATGCTCCCCCGCATGAAGCATTAACCATTTGTTTGTGGGACGCAGTGAGACCATATTAGAAATTTTACACTAGAGCCCACTTGGGAGACCCGTGGTAGGGACAGCTCCTAAGGGGCTCCATAAACCTGTCCCAACTCTCATGAAATTACTCTTGGCCTTTTTGTTCAAAATAGTTGATAGCACGCCTAACAGCCATAGTTTTAGCCTTAGAATAAAATTTGACGAAGGATCTTTTTTGAAGGTCCTACCAAGTTTTGATTTCATCCCTAGGTAGGGACTGAAACCACCATTTGGCTACGTCTTTCAACGAAAAAGGGAAAAGACATAATCTAACCACGGAGAATCGGAGTTAAGTCAAATTTTATTATTAACAAGCCGTTAAAATCGAGTTTTGAGTTGATTTAAATGATTTGTTAACTAAAATAGCAAAACTGGTGATAAACTAAAAGTGTAAATTCAATTGAGATTAGTTTAATGAATGAATTCAGGATAGTTTTACTCGTATTCTGTCATTATATTCTGGTATAACAATGGTTTAGGAGACTTAGGCTACAAGCACTAAGCCGGGGTTAGTATTTAAACTAGGGCTTAGGGTAATGAATTAGTCTAAAAGCATAACCTATCATATCACCTTATGTGTAGCATATAATATCTCATTAGCACTACTTGATGTTTTTCTTACTCCTAGTTCAATATTAAACCTGAATAATACTTAAGTTAGGGTTTAGGTAATGAAGTAGTCTAAGGGCATAACCCATCGTATTACCCTTGGTGTAGCATAGCACTGAAAAAGATTGCGCTTAGGGTTGGGTACAACCTCAATCCTGACCACGCATGAAAACTAGTTATGTTATGGTCTAGGCAACAAGCTCGTAGACTAATATTAATAATTTAGAAATCTTAACATGGCTACAAGCTCACACAACGAAAACCAAACAATGATCACAAATTCCCCACAAGGGTGCGTATATAATATAACAAAACTATTGTTTACAATAAAATATAAATCTGGGATACGAATGGCTACCCATCGTTCATCCCTAAACTAAAAGTTTACTTCCCCCATAAGAGTTCTAAACACCATAAAATCTAAGAAAGAAAACAATAATCATAAAACTAAGGGTTTGAAGAGTCCCCCAATTGATGTTTGACGTTGATCCTTGCTTTAATTCCCCCAGTACTCCGACTACCTGCACTTCGGCATTTAAGAATCCCTTGGATCTCCTAACGGCCTTGGGAAGGAGGCGTGGCAAAAGATCCCCAAAATAATTAGGTATTCGACATTTAAACAAATAGGCGGCGTGCGGCTTGCGTGCGTCCTCTTCCCGTCAACTATATATATATAACATTATATAATATAATATATGATATATATTAACTATCCACGAGACTTATTCGGATTACTAAATTACGACCCGATTGGTCCTTTTTCGCACACAATTAGTCTTTAAATATGCCTTGATTATTTTTGATTTTGTCACTTTTCTACCTTTGTTCGCTTCGTTATACTCCAAGCCTAAATGTACCTAGATTACAACAAAAATGCACGTGTAAAAGCCGAATATTTCGCATGAGTGAAGAATAAAATATGTAAATATAGGGTACATCAGCTTTTATCTTCTATTTCCTATTCTAAATTTTCACATTTGCTCTTAATATTTATTTATCTTTTTCCTATTTCAAATTAATCTTGAAAAGAAAAATTTTTTGTTTCTCCCAAACCAAATTAAAAAAAAGAAAAAGAAATCTCTATGTCGCTTTTAACGTAAAATGCTTTACCGGTGACATAATCAAAAAGAATTTAAAAATGTTACACCCACAGTGGAACCAAAAGGATCCGAGTTGGGTCAAGATTTAGACTCTAGCACGTCCATTGATTCCAGAGGAACCAACAAATTATTTAGACTCTAGCGGGTCCATGGATTCTAGCGGATACAACATATTATACGAACTCTAGTGGGTCCATGGATTCTTGCGGATCCAATAGCTATACGGACTCTGACAAGTCCATCCAACAAATATATGGACTCTTAACAGTTCCATGAAAACTAATGGTTTCAGCATTTTAGTTTCAGTTACTAAAGTGGACTTTTCGATTTCATGAAACCTAACTAAAAACTCATCTGGATTCGTGATATTTTTCTAATGATTTCATAAAACTTTTTTTTCTTTTCCTTTTTTTTTCCTTGTAAAAAATCTAGATTAAAAAAAAACAAAATGAAAGAAAGAAGAAAGAAAGGGGGGTAGTAGATAATTTTTTTTTTCTTTCGTTTAGAAAAAATAAAAAGAAAAGAAAAACTAATAAAAAGAACAGAAAATATGAAAAGAGGAAAAAAAGGAATAAAAAATATTGATGTAAAAATCCAAAACGTTCAAAATCAAATTAAAACATTTTCCAATGTTCTGTTTTTAGAATTATGTTAAGCTAATCCCGAAAAGGGTACGTAAGAAACCTGAAATAAAAAGTTGGGTGCTGTTACAAATATTAGAAAAATCGATTTGGAAAATTCGATATTCTATTTTTATAGAACTGCATCGACTTGGTCCCAAAAAGGATACGTAAGAAACCCGAGATTAAATGGCGGGTGCAGTCGCAATTAAAAAATATATATCAAACATGAAATGCCGGAATCAGATGGTTTGACCAAGAAGAACCCAAAATTGAGGTTTGACGGGGGTAGAAAACGACATAAACGAACTTGAACTCGAGGTTCAAATGAAGTATAGAAAAGAGAAGAAGAAGAAATATAAATGTGTTGGACGGGATATACTTTAATTAGCTAAATGGGATCTGATGTGCTTCATATTCGCATAACTTATTTCTCATTCCCGTGATATATTTGGCTTCTACATATGAGTTTTGGTTGTCATTAAAGCACATTTGTACTTGAAACACATCGGAGCAAACAGAGTATGAATAGTGGCAAAATCAGGCACTACTTAAGCACATTTGAAGACTGTTTGGAGAAACCCGACCACATGTGCAAAAGGAAGACTCAACAGGTCACAATTGGATGAACCAAATACATCTCATAATGTTTTGGAACCCAATTGAACAATCGGCAAGGAGAATCAATCGATCAGCAGCTTATAATTACATGAACCTAACAGTGAGCCCGCCGATCGATCGGCCAACCGTACAGATTGATCGGCTCAGACTGCCAATCGATCGGCAATGCATCTGCATGTGTAACCCTAAAACACGCCGCGATATAAATAGAAAAGGGGGGGATTAGTTTTGAGGGACCTTTTCGGCCACGCCTCTTCCCTTCCTCTCGAACGTGAAGCCTCTACGAGATCTACCAGTTCTCAAATGCCGAAGCACAGGTGGTCGGAGTACGGGGAAGGATTCAAAGCTCAGATCAACATCAGCACAAGATTGAGGGAGTATTTTCTTCTAGTTCATTTTACGCATTACTTTTCTTTTATTTGGATTACATGATGTGTAAAACACCCATGGAGGAGTAGTCGCTTTAGTTCAGGGATGAAGGACAGGCAGCTGTCTGTACTTCCGTTTTATGTTTTGCTAGATGATGATTTAGTTATGTTATATTCGCACCCCTGTGGGGAGTTATTTATGATTGTTGGTATTTTTGTATGTCTGCTTGTAGCCATGTCTAGATCTCCAACTTTTCGGCGATTAGTCTTGTGCTTATCGCCTACACTATAACATAACAGGATTTCACGCGTGGTCAGGGTCGAGGTTGTACACAACTCTTAACCCAATCTTTTATAACCGTTAATATTGAATTAGGAGTGTTAAAGGAATTAAGTAGTGCTAATGAGATAACCTATGCAACACTTAGGGTGATAAGATTGGTTATGCCTTTAGACTATAGTCCATTACCCTAAACCCTAATTTATATATTAACACAGAACTAGTGCTTGTAGCCTAACTCCCTCAAATCGTCGTCTTAATAAAATATAATAACGGGATACGATTAGAACTACCCCGAATTCCGTCCCTAAACTGCCCTCAATTGAATTGTCATTTCTTTCATTGCCAAATTGCTTTCTGCTTACTTGATAACTTAAACCAACTGAAAACAACTGATTTTAACCGTTCGTTAAGCATTAGTTCTAACTTAACATCGATTCCCTATGGACAAGACCCGTATACTTGCCAAAGCTATGATGATCTCGTATGCTTGCAAGTAGACGGTTTTAAGATACACTTTAAAATCACATCAAGTTTTTGGCGCTATTGTAGGGGAATTGGTTCGCTAGGTTAGAATTTGAGATTAACGAACTCTGTTTTGTTCATTTTTTGTTTATTGCTTTTTGTTGTTTTTATCTTTTTTTTTCTTGGCTTGGGTTTTAAGTCATGGTCAGCGTGGATTCAACCCAGCTTCAGTATTGCATGCACGATAGACGTTTGCTCAATCCCAAACTGTTACCCAGCTTCTGCATTGCATGCACGGTTTCCAGGGAGAGCAAAGGTATGGCTCTTCTTCTAACCCTTCGGTACCCAATGCTAACCCTCCTAACCTCTGTGCCACACCTCTCAGTTTGAGGAGCGTATGCTCCGCTTTATGGAGGAAAACCAATAGTTGGTCCAATCTCATTCACCGTCAATTTCTAAGCTAGAGAACCAACTAGGACAGTTAGCTTAGGCTAAGAACATGAAAGAAGAAGGGAGTTTACCCTCCCAAGCTCTTGCTAATCCCCGGGGAGCAACTAGTTCTAGCCTTAGCCAGGTCACTTACGAGCAAGCTAAGGTTGTTTCGGTTTCAAGGGAGGACGATTTGAGAAAGGTAGGAATAGAAGTTAAGTAGGAGAATGGGACGACACCCCCCACTGCTGATAGGGATGGAGTTCCTATACCTTCCCTGAACTCGTCGTTCCTTTTCCTACGGCCCTTCTAGGACCAAAGAACAAGGGCGACCCGAAGAGAGCCGAGCTAATGGACTTCTTTAATGAAGTCAAGATCAACTTACCCTTGACTGATGCTATTAAGCATGTTCCCATGTACACTAAGTTTCTTGAGGACCTATGCTTTAGAACGAAGAGAGCGCAAGCTCACATCCCTAGGAAGGTTCAGCTCACTGAAAAAGTGAGCAGCATCTTAGTTTGGGGCATCCCACCCCTGTGTAGAGATCCGGGAGCTTGTACAATCCTATGCGTCATAGGAGAGAGCTACACGAGTCGAGCTCTTTTTGATTTAGGGGTGAGCTTGAACCTCATCCCATACTCTATTTTTCAAGAAATGGGCATGGGAGATCTTAAACCAACTTGTGTTACACTCCAATTGGCTGACAGATCAGAGCGTTTACCTAAAGGGATGCTGGAAGATGTACTTGTCAAAGTTGACAAGCTCATATTCCCTATTGACTTTATCGTACTAGATATGGACCCCATCCCTCATCAGAGGAACCATACACGCATCATTTTAGGATGACCGTTCTGAGCAACGACCGATTCTGGTCAAATTGAATGTGTCAAATGCTGCTAAGTTCCCTAGTGATGAGCATGGCTTTGATTATTTTATGGTCAATGCTATTGAACCTTTGATGGAGTCAGTATCTACTGATTTATCAAAGGAGATGACTTGTCTGATTCGTTTACTTTGGTTGAAATTGATGCTGATGCTGATACTGACGACTTGTTTGATGTGCAGGATGTTATGAGAATTGAGGCTAGGGGTTTGATTTTCAAACCCCTAATTGGCCTTTATAGTGAACCTGCTAAACCATTGATTGAGTGTTCACCGGTGTTGGAACTCAAGCCTCTCCCCGCCACCCTAAAATATGTATTTTTACGGCCAAATGACACCCTTCCTGTGATTATTGCTTCTGACCTGATTGAGACACTGGAGTCTAGGTTTTAGTTATCCTACAGAACCATAAACGATCCATAGGGTAGTCGATCGCTGATTTGAGAGGAATTAACCCCTCAGTACGCTTGCATAGGGTACACTTAGAGGGTAATGTTAAGCCTTCTTGGCAAATGCAAAGGAGGCGTAACTTGAACATGAGGGAGGTGGTTAAGAAAGGGGTGATGAAACTGTTGGATGCGGGTATTATGTATCCGATCTCTGATACTCCATGGGTCAATCCAGTTCAAGTGGTCCCTAAAAAGTCTAGAATCACAGTGGTTATCAATGCACAAGGGGAATTGATTCCTACACGTACAACTACAGTGTGGAGAGTATGCATTGACTATCGTAGAGGGTCAAGCTATTTTCTCTTACACTTTTTGGACTAGATCTTAGATAGAGTAGCGGGTGGAGAGTATGCATTGACTAAGAGAAAACAACTTTCATATGTCCTTTTGGTACGTTTGCATATCGGAGATGCCCTTCGGTCTGTGCAACGCACCCGCTACTTTCCAACAAGGTGGTTAAGAGAATTACCTGGAAGTGTGTATGGATGACTTTTCTATGTTTGGGTCATCTTTTGGTGATGTCTTTCTCACTTGGAGCTTGTCTTGCAGCATTGTGAGGATTACAATTGGGTGCTTAGTTGAGAGAAGAGCTATTTCATGGTTCAGTAGATTATAGTGCTAGGACATGTGTATCCAAAGAGGGTATCATTGTAGAAAAAGCAAAGGTGGATTTAATTGCCAACCTTCCTCCATCGACCTCGGTGAAGGAAGCTCGCTTTTTCCTTGGCCATGCTAGTTTCTACAGGCGTTTTATCACCGACTTTAGTAAAATTGCTAAGGATTTACCCTTTGGTTTTTATGATGACTGTTTAGCCACTTTTACTAAGTTGAAAACCTTATTGTTACAGCTCCAATTATTCAACCTCCCGACTATTCGTTACCATTTGAGATCATGTGTGACGCGTCGAATTATGTTGTAGGAGCCGTACTCAGTCAACGAAAGGATCATAAACCAGTCGTTGCGTACTATGCTAGTGAATCCTTAGACGAAGCACAAAAGAATTACACCACCACTGAAAAAGAATTACTAGCTATAGTTTTCGCACTTTACAAGTTTCAACCTTATGTTTTAGGCAGAGAGTGATAGTCTTTTCTGACCTGCTGCCATTCGATTCCTTGTTATCAAGAAGGAAACGAAGCCTAGGTTGATTCGTTGAGTTATTACTCTAGGAATTTAACCTAGAGATTAAGCATAGGAAAAGCTTGGATAATATAGTGGCGGATCACCTTTCAAGGATAGTGTTCTCATCAGATGCCACTACTAGTGCCATTAATGACTGTTTTCCTAATTAACATTTGTTTGCAATTGCAAGAGGTAGACCCTGTGGTATGCACACATCGTGAATTACTTGGCAACGGGACGGCATACTCACCACTGGTCGAAGCAAGCATGGGACCCTTTCTTCTCTCAATCAAGGCATTCCTTTTGGAATGATCCAGATCTGTTTAAGGTATGTTCTGATAAGGTAATATGTCGTTGTGTCCTGAAAATTGAGAAGGAGAGTATATTGAAATTTTTCATAGTTTAGCTTGTGGAGGACATTTTGGGGGACAACACACGGCTATGAAAGTCTTTCAAAGTGGCTTCTTTTGGCTAACTCTTTTTCAAGAAGCTCGTGATTTTTGTAGGGTGTGCAATTGCTTTCAATGCACAGGTGCCCTAGCAAAACGTGATGAGATGCCTCAACGGATTTTAGTTTGTGAAGTTTTGATGTTTGGGGCATCGATTTCGTGGGGCCTTTTCTCAACTCACAAGATTTTTCTTTTATTTTGGTGGCTGTTGATTATGTGCCAAAATGGGTGGAGGCTATCGTAACTAGGACAAACGACCACAAGGTGTGTTGTAGAGTTTGTCAAAGACAATGTTCTCTCATGTTTTGGGATTCCTAGGGAGGTAATTAGTGATGGGGGGACACACTTTACTCATCGGTCGGTTGAGTCACTTTTTCGGAGGTATTCAGTCACTCATAAATTGGCTGCCCCTTAGCACCGTCAAACTAGCGGCCAAGTTGAGGTTTCATATCGAGAAATAAAGTCTATCCTTGAGAAGACCATTAGATCGGACCACAAAGATTGGTGTTTAAGGTTGAATGACGTTCTTTGGGTTTATCGTATAGCCTTTAGGACTCGGCATGTCTCCCTATCACTTAGTCTTTGGGAAGGTTTGTCACTTGCCAGTAGAGCTTAAGCACCATGCATACTGGGCAATTAAGTAGTTCAATCACGACAAGCACAGCATCAGGCCGCATCGACGACTTCATCTCAGCGAGTTGGAAGAGATGCGGGGTATATGAAAATGCCAAGCTCTACAAAGAAAGAACCAAAGCTTTTCATGACAAAAGAATTTCACGCAAAAGTTTTGAAGCTGGTCAGAAAGTCTGGCTACAATTCAAAGCTTTGGTTCTTTCCCAGGAAACTACGTTCACAATGGGATGAACCTTATGAAGTGGTCCAAGCATACCTTGGGGCAATTGAGATTCTGACCTCATTGAGGGCCGCCTTCTCACTATTAATGCCCATCATTTTAAACCCACCATTGGGTTAGGGGATTGTCCACTCGAGTCTGAAGAAATTCATCTCAGGGACCGGATCTCGGGAACACCATAGAGTCGTAGTCAAACACCGCGTCCTTTTGAAGATGTTAAACTTAGCGCTTTTAGGAGTCAACCCAATTTGTTTAATGCTTCATAGTTTTTGCTTTTAGGAGTCAAAACAAAGCAGGGGACGTTTTATTAAAAAAAGAAAAAAATCATTGCTTTTCGTACGGGTTCTACCGCAACCCTCCTAATCGATCGGCTATTCTCCCGACGGATCGGGAGTGCCTCTGTTGGAGGGTCTGACGCATTTGATATGGTGGCTCACTACAACACCCCCTCTTTTTAAACCCCCCACCCATTTTTCTTTCTTTTCTTCTTCCTCTCCTTTCATCTTCTTCCTTCCCCCACTCCAAAACCTAGCCTGCACATCCCAGCTCCCTCCTTTTCCAGCAACCAACTCCGATCTACCCATCACCACTTTCTCTCTTCATATTTCACTCCCTGCAAAGTATTTGTTTCTCCTTTCTTTTACATTTTCATTTTACCTTGTTTACCATTAGAGAGAGCATGTTTTAGGGCTTTCCTTTATTGTAGTCGAATGGTCCTGATTTAGGTCATATTTTTTGGCAAAGTTAGGGTTTTATTCATGTACTATGTCTTCACCTTTGCCCAAGAACCATGCTCAAATAGGATTACAATGACCGGATCTCAAACTGTAATGTTTGTGGTTGCTTGATTTGTGATGTTTGGGTTATGATATGCCCGATCTGGGGGTTTAAGGTGTTATTTGGTTATCTTTTGGTTTTTCTTTCATTTTGATCATGTTTTGATATTATCAGTTTAACTTTTCCAAATTCTTCTGTGTTTCGTTGATAGTTTTCATGTTATGAGTTTTAATAGTCCCCTTTTTGTCAAATTTTCTTTTCCCCGATGTTTTAATTTTAGGGGAGGTTGAAGTGCTTTTTTTTTTTTTTTTTTTTTTGTTGTTCTTTCTACTAGATTAGAGTTCCCTTTTACTTCCTTCTGCTCATTTCGTCTTTGTCTTATCCTACCCTTCTTTTTTCTTTTGTGTTGGCTTGTTCTTGCATTTTCAAACAATGCCTCGTCAAAAGAGAAGCCGCCGTGAGGAGAGATATAGTTCGCAACTGCTAAACCTTCCCCCCCCCCCCCCCCCCCCCCCGGCCCCGTATCAAAGCAGTGCCCATAATTAGGGAAACGATATTTGGTTAGAATTTTGAACCGGAGGGTGCTTGGGCAATTCGGTTCTGTACGAATGTGGGTCTCGCCTACCTTCTTGGTAGGGATTTGGAGGAGGACCTTGTTTTTTCATCTTTGGTAAGGGAATTTTATTCCTCTTACACTCTCCACCATGAAGGGGGCTGCACCTCCTGAAGGTTAATATCCATGGCTAGAACTTCAGGTTGGATAGTAATGAAGTGGCCGAAGCTATTCGCTACCCACTCGACATCGAAGACAAAGTTTGGTCCCCACTCGAGAACCCACCAAAGGCCGTGGACATCATCACTCAGATATGTGACGACCATTTTGCTAAGGATAGCGTATCGACCACCTTTTGATCTGCCCTTCCTCCGCGTATGTAGCTTCCGGGCATCATTCTTAAGGCCAATTTGTGGCTTGCGGGACATGCACAGGAGCACATAGGACTTCTCTTGGAACTTCTTTGGCAGTTCTACCAGGGTACTTAGGTTGACGTCGGGGCTGCTTTCTTACAAAGCTTTGCTGCTGTACGCCATAGGCTTTAGCACTTCGCTATTTGGGGGGGGGGGGGGGGGGGGGGGGGGGGGCTCTTTGCACTTTCCCTGTCTTATTACTCAACTTTTGCAGCACGCTTGGGTTCGGTTACCAAACATCCCCGACTTACTACTCCCTCATTCTAGAAAATGAACGAGGGTTGAGGGCAGACCAAGAGGACAATCCCAGACAAGCCAGCCAGGCCCAGCGACAAGGACTACCCCACCTCCTGCCCCTGCCAATCCTAACATCATCCCACCATATGTGACGGCCATTATGGACTGTCTTGATCGTATTGAATTCAAGATGGATGCACTTTGGCGATTGCAGACTGGTGGCTCCCCTTCACACTTCCCCACCCCTTGATTTCTTTTATTTCTCTTGTACTAAACATTTATTCGGTGCATAATTATTTTCATCTTATTAAAAAATTTGTTCAGTACACGGTCTTCTATGTCTTTTTTGTAGCTTACTATTTCTGCGTTCACCTTTTGGTTTCGCTCCACATGTGTCGCTGCATATTCCCGCTCTTACGTCGTCCATTTTCTCCCCTTATGTATATTTATTTTACTTCATTTGCATTGAGGACAGTGCAAGGTTTGGGTTTGGGGATGGCAGATGAGAGTTTCACTTATGTTTGTCCTTTTAACTTAATTTGGCTTAAATTAGCACCATTTTTTGCATGAATGAGTTTAGAGTTGTTTGTGACATTTATTGTAGACCAAATTTGAGATGTATTATGACAATTAGAATCTTATTTAATGAGTTGGATTCAACTTCTAAATCTGGATTTTTGTTTTCTAACTCGTTGGAGATATTATTACTTTTTATCCTTAATCTTGTGACATATCCAACTGTTTAGGTTGAAATAGAAGAAATAATTTTAGGAATTTGAATCCAACATTCTACTTCTAATAATATTGAAATCAATTTTCGTTCTCCTTATCTAGAGTGACCTGAGAAAAAAGGGTTCCTGTGACGATAGCTAGAGAGAAGCGACCAGGTAGAGAAGGGACGATGAAGGCCGATGACTCAAGCAATGCCTATTCAATTAGGTAAGTAACCGTGACTTGTTGGTTTTTATAGCCCTGTATCTCAAGCAAGTAAGCCCGTAGGGGTATCTTAACACCATGTACCTTGAGCCAGCTAAGTCGGGAGTTGCTGGTCCAAAGCTCGCTACATGAGCCACAAGGAAATCTTAAGAAGAATCAACCAGCTTAGGTTACCATAGTAAGCACTACTGCCAAAAAAAATCATTATAAAAAAATAAAATAAAGGTATGTGCTAGTAGCAGCTTAGGTTGTGAATTCCTTAGACTTGAGCCATTAGGTCCGAGAGGTGCTCTTCACCCGGTACCTTGAGCCAACTGGGTCGGGAGTCACTAGCCAAAAACTCGCTACATAGGTCTGAGGGAGACACGCCTGACAATGACAGGAAAAGGGAAAACCAGAGAGAAAAGAGGAGTTCTTTGATTTCATTATTAATTAGCGGTGAAGGGTTAGGATAGCTAATTCCCTCACTGATTCTTTCGATTTCCTCTTAAATTTGAAGGGTTCGAAATAAGACGAAGGACAGAGAACTTTTAAGCTCACTAACTAATAAAAAGACTTCAATCACAGGAGTTTGAGCTAGAACCAGTGCAATAACTGTTAGAAATAGTGTCCTAAAATTCAGATTTATTCTGTTGATATTATTTTATTAAAGAATAAAATTAAAATTTCAGTCATTTTCTTGTTAAATTTGTGTAAGCAAGCATTTATACAGCATATGATTTTCTTTTTTGGAAACATCCATGAGATGAGTATAGTCCTCGGACTACAATTTACATGTTTGATCTAAGTGGATTATGAGATTAACCCACAAATAGACTTGAAATAAATAGTATGGATTGTTATTTGAAAGACTCGCCATCCAAGACAAGTTTGGACCACTTGAATGCTAAGACTATAACGTGATACTTTAGATGACTTGTCTTGGTCATGTGGATAGTGATCCAAAAGTGTTAGGTTGGTGTGTTTAATAAGACTAGCACACTGAGTTGGACCATGTGAGTTGCTTGTTTCTAAACTACTATCAGATATAAGTGATTCATGTTGTACTATTTGAACGACGACTCTAAATCTTGAGGGTATTCTGGACTTGTGCATGGAGCGTTAGTTACTTTGGTGTACTATAAGTAAGGTCTAAACGCATGACTGAATTCCTACACACACTGGGTAGCGGCATAAAATGTAAAAAGGATCAGGTATTCAATAGGGAATCTACAATCTTTTATGAGATACAGATGTCTCCTTAGTTGATTCGCAAATATTTGAATAGTTCGGAATCTTTGGCCAAAGTATTCAATGTGTTTGACCTTTGGAATTTATACTATGACTATGCTCAAGTATAAATGAATTATTCAGTGAAGGGCGAACTGGTAACTAATTGAGAAGCTGTGAGAAGGATAATGGTAGTGATTATATTTATCCTTTGTCATGGACATCTAGTGGAGGGGTTGTTGTCATCAATACAGTCTATTAGGGAGATATTGAATAAATAGTTTAAGTCTGGAGTGCAGTAAGATTAATTTAGTGGAACTAAATCTCATTAAATGGTAATTAAATTATTTTATGAGATGACTGATTTAGCCCATTTGGGGATATATTTAAATTGTCCTTGAGGTCCATGCGTAAGCCTCTGTATTTATTGCTATCGAAAAAATATCAAAGCATTCATGAGATTAATTATTTATCCACAAGATAGGTAAATTAATTTTGCTAAATATTATTCATGAGATGAATAAAAATTAAAAATTATAAATAAAACAATTTAAAAAAAAATTAAAATTCATGAGAAGAATTTTTTACACGTGAGAAACAAAGCAAAAAAAATGGAAAAATACAAAAATCGCTTTAACATGTCGTGATCCTCGTCATCGCTTCTGGACCAACCAGCGCGTGGCACGGCAAGATCCGTGTGCGTGTGAGTGGACCAATCCACGTGTCACGCAGTATGAATTAAAAAACTAAGCAATTTTTGTCTTGATGAAACGCTGCATTTTAAGTTTTATTTTTAATTAAAAAATGCGTTTTGTTTTAACCTGGGCGGTTATTTTTGGCTCTGGTATACTACTATAAATAAATGTACCTATTCCAAAGGTTTGGTATTCAATTGAAACAAATTATTTAGGGTTTCTAAAATTGTTTCAGAGACCTAATTGGGAAGAAAATTTTTCATTGAAGTTTTTCTTTCCTAGTTTAATATTTTTCGGAGCCCACCATCTAGGCAGCTCGAGGTCATTGCGTAGAAGATCGTGGGGTCTCAATTTTTGAAGATTATTTTTTTTTTTTGGTTTTCTTATTATTGGAGTAGTTCCATGTCTTCTTTCTTCACTTTTAGTTTTCGCTTTTATATTTATTTACAGTATTTCTTATTATGCATGTTTAAGTTCATTTATTGTTATTAATGTATTACAGTAAAAGGCCAATAGATCTGAAATAAGAATTTAGATCTAAAATTATGAATTTAAATCAACCCTAGGTTTAGAAATATGAATTCTAAACCCCTTTCGCTGCGTAAACTTTATAAAATTGGGGAGAATTTTTGAAATTCGTCCCAACTATCGGTATTAGAGCAAAGGGATTTATAGAGATAACCCTATTCCAGGGAACTCTAGCGGGTAAGGTGTCACGAAGCGTGAATCTTCGACCGGGGGCTTAGGCAAAGAGAAGAGTCTTATACTCTAAGTGCTCTAATAGGTGCCTTTTGTTGTGACCATAGTTGAGAACTGTAAACCCGACACTTAGCATCAAAGTTATTTTTTTCCCAACAATAACAATGCCACATAAGGATTCTCTACTCTCAGGTACACCTTCAAATATGATCAGACAATAATTTTCACAAGTGACTCTTGCTATTACATGCCCGGCTAAATTTTTTCCACCTTTAGTTGGTTTAGGTTGAAACTTGCTCTAGGACAAGCAAGGAGTGAGTTTGGGGATATTGTTGTACTTTACTTCATATTTACATACTTTATTTATCATTCCTGCTATTTATTTGGCTTCTACATGTGAGTTTTGGTTGTCATTTAGGCACATTTGTACTTGGAATGCATCGGAGCAAACAGAGAACGAATAGTGGTAAATCAGGCACTACTTAAGCATATTTGATGACTATTTGGAAAAACCCCACCATGTGTGCAAACGAAAGACTCATTGGGTCACAATTCGGTGAACCAAATACATCTCATAGCTTTTCGGGACCCAATCGTACAATCAGCTCGGAGACCCGATCAATTAGCAGCTCAAAGTCAGATGAACCTAACAGTGAGCCCGCCGATCGATCGGCTGACAGTACCGGTCAATTTGCATTTCTGCAGTAAGCTCGCCAATCAATCGGGTCAGACAGCCGATCGATCGGCAATGCATCTGCATGCTTAAGACTAAAACACACTGTGATATAAACAGAGAAGGGGGGATTAGTTTTCAAGGATCTTTTCAGCCATGCCTCTTCCCTTCCCCTCGAACCCAAAGCCGCTACGAGATCTATGAGTTCTCAAATGCTGAAGCACAGGTGGTCAAAGTACGTGGAGGATTCAATGCTCGGATCAACGCCAGCACAAGACTGAGGGAGCCTTTTCTTCTAGGTTTTTTTAAGCATTACTTTTCTTTTATTTGGATTACATAATGTTTAAAACACCCACGGAGGAGTGGATGCTTTAGTTTAGAGATGGAGGACGGGTAGCCGTCCGTACTTTCGTTTTGTATTTTGCTAGAAGATGGTTTAGTTATGTTATATTCGCACTCATGTGGGGAGTTAATTATAATTGTTGGTATTTCTGTATGTGTGCTTGTAGCCGTATCTAGATCTCAAACTTTTTAGCGATTAGTCTTGTGCTTATAGGATAGACCATAACATAACAGGATTTCACGCGTGATCAGGGTTGAGATTATACCAACCCATGAACCCAGTCTCTTATGACCATTAATATTGAATTAGGAGTAACAAAGGAATTAAATAGTATTAATGGGATAACCTATGCTATATTTAGGATGATAAGATAGGTTACGCCTTTAAACTAGTTCATTACCCTAAACACTAATTTATATATTAACCAAGGACTAGAGCTTATAGCCTAAGTACTTACCAAAAAAAAGCTTATAGCCTAAGTCCCTTAAAATCGTCATCCTAAGTAAAATATAATAATAGGATATGAGTAGAGCTACCCCAAATTCAGTCCCTAAACTGCCCCTAATCGAATTGACATTTCTTTCATTACCAAATTGGTTTTCGCTTACTTGATAAATTAAACCAACCGAAAAAAACTGATTTTAACCGTTCTTAAAGTATTAGTTCTAACTTAACATATATTCCCTGTAGACACGACCCATATACCGGCCAAAGCTACGACGATCTCGTTAGCTTGTGAGTAGACAGTTTTAAACCACACTATAAAACCACATCAGGATCCAATACCTTTAAATTAAATTTAAAAACAAAACTGAACTACGAATGACTTGATTCCTTAAAAGGGTACGTAGGCAACCAAGCTCGATTAGACTCAGGCAATCTAAACCAAATGACTCCTATGTCCAATCCAAACCAAAACATCCCTATGTCCGGTCCAATTCAAAATGACTTCATATTAAAATCCAAGGATATCCCCATGTCAAACCAAATTCCAAAAAAAAAAAAAAAAAAAAAAAATTGACTTTTATGTCAATTTAAAATCAAATTAAATTTCGTTTTGCACCCAGAAATCCAAATTATTCTCTATCGAGTTCAAATTCATATGCAAAATAACCTAAACCTAAATCAACTTCCATGTCACACTTAACCCAATTTATATCAAATCTAAATTCAAAAGAGCTGCCACGCCAAACCAAATTTAAACTCAAAACCCAATTCCTATGCTAAGCTAACTTTTTTTTTGGTAAATCAATGATAAATACCATATATGATCAAAAATATATGTACGAGTCTAAGAGGGGCATACCCCAAGCCAAGGCCAAAAGGCCTACATCAAAGAATCAATCAAAGAAAGAAACAAAGCAAGAAGTATCAACGGTCAACATGACCAAACAAAGAGAACAAGGAAATGAAAGCAATCAAAGAAGATGATGGATGGAATCCTCCTCCCTCAAACTGCGAACCATCTCTCATGCCGATCTAGTGGTGAAAACCGCAGATGGGCCCCTCATCCATCGTACACTGTCAGCTACCCTTGGTCAGGGCCTGAAGTCAACAAAATTCCAGATAGGAAGCAGCTCATCAATATCCCGTGAGAAACGCCACTGATCACCCTCAATAATATCTGAAACTCGAGAGCCCAAACGATGACCAGTGGAATGGAGGAGGCGGAAAGTGAACCGCCCCTCCAGACGTCGACACGGCAGCCAGTAATTGGACCAAGTCAATTTCAAATCATAAATGCCAAACCAAAGCCAAGATGTCTTCCAAATTAAATTACAATTTAAAAGACATCTCAATCAATTTTAAGCCCGAGTCGAACCCCAAATCAAAACCTCAATCAAAATTACTTCCTAACCAAACCAAAGTCCAAATTTCCAAATCAAGCCTGAATTTCCAAGTCAAGTCTAAGCCAAAGTCAAATCAAGTCCAACATGATTTCCAAGTCAAACCTAAACCCAAGTTAAACTCCAGTCTCAAAAGACTTCCAAGTCAATCCTAAATCCAAAATACTTTTCAAGTCAAACCTAAATGCAAATGACTCCTAAGCCAAGAGTAAAACGAACTAACCTTCAAATTGAACCTTCCAAAAATACAAATCAACCCAAAACGTCTCCCTTAGACTTAAATCAATTAATGGGCTAGTCGCCTTGTTGATTGAATAAAATATAAACACACCACCAGTCTGAATCAAAGCGATTGCCATAAGGGAGATGTAATTAAGGGTGTATATCACCTTGGATAGGGTCATTTCATAAATTAATAAAACCTATGTGCACCTCGTATATAGGAAAATTCATATTTTGTAAATTTCATATTTTTGCACAACATGGGTCATTTGGAGCAACGAAATGGGGTTTTTTCTCAATTGGGTCTTTCCAAGTAATGCTATGTGAATTGTGGTCAATTTCAGTCATTTCGACCAATGATGTGCAAGATTTTCGTCAATTAGGTCGTTTCAAATTACGAAATCGGGACTTTTGACAATTTGGTCATTTCGAGCAACAGAATCACGGTTTTTGTTAGTTTGGTCATTTCGAGCAAGCAATGCAATGTGAATTTTGGTCAATTAAGTAATTTTGATTAAGAGAATAGGGAGTTTGATCAATTCGAGCAATGTAATGTGGATTTTTTTGTCAATTATGTCATTTCACCGAAGACTTTGGTCAATTCCAGCAACGGAATGGGGATATTGATCAATTTCATAACTTTAGGCAATAGATTGATGATTGTGGTCAATTTTTTGATTTCAAGCAATTGAATTGGGATTTTGGTAAATTTGGTAATGCTGACCAATGGCTTTGGCATTCCTGGGGAATCCGGTCAATTATAGCAAGAGAATGGCAATTTTTGCTTATTTGGTCATTTCGATTACCATAATGGCGATTTTTGGTAAATTTGGTAATTTATTTCTACAAAATGGGGATTTTGGTCAGTTTGGTAATTTTGAGCAATATATTAGGGATTTTGGTCGGTTTGAAGTTGTTTAGCATAAAGGGGCTTTTGTTCGATTTGGTTTTGGTCATTTTGAGCAAGGAAGTGGGGAGTTTCCTCGTTTTAGTCACTTCGAGCAATGTAATGAGGACTTTATCATTTATGGGTATTTCAGTCAATTTGGTCATTTCGAGAAATGGATTAGATATTTTTGTCAATTTGGGCACTTCGAGGAATGGAATGGAGATTTTCATACATTTTGGTTATTTCGAGAAATGGAAAGGGGATTTTGGTCTATTGGATCATTTTTACCTGCGAAGGGGTTTTTTGGCCAATTTGGTCATCTACAGCAACATAATTAGGATTTTGGCGAGTTTGGTCGTTTCAAGCTATGGAATCGGGTTTTTGGTCAATTATGTCATCTCGAGCGATGGAATGGGAATTTTGTACAATTTGGTGATTTTGAGAAGCAGAATGCAGAGTCTGGTCATTTCAAGCAAAAGAATGAGGATTTGGTTCTGTTTAGTCAATCTAGAAACAAAATCTGGATTTCAGTCAATTTGATTATTATGAGCATGTGGATTTTTGTCTATTTGGACACTTCGAGCTGAATTGAGATATTGGGCAATTTGGTCATTTTGAGCAACGAGAACCGTATTTTCGACAATATGGCCATTTTGCACAACAACGTGGGGATTTTTATTAATTTGATCATTTCGATGGATGGACTGAAGATTTCTATCAATTTGTCATTTAACAAAATGGTATTTTTTTTTGTCCGTAAGGTCATTTCAAGCAACCGAATGAGAACTTTGGTTTATTTGGTCATTTCGCCCAAGGGAATATGGATTTCAGTCAATTTGGTCATTTCGAGCAAAGGAGCGGGGATTTCGGACAATGGGTAATTTTGAGCAATGGAATTGGGGTTTTTGTTAATTCTGTCTTTCCAAGTAACAAACTGGAATTGTCGTCATCTTGGTCATTTCAAGCAGCGATGTGCAGATTTTGGTCATTCCAAACAACGGAATGGGGACTGTTGCCAATTTGGTTATTTTGAGCAACGGAATCACAATATTTGTCAATTTGGTCATTTTGAGAAATGCAATGGAGATTTTGGTCAATATGGTCATTCCGACCAACTCAGTGTGGATTTTGGCCAATTCTGTCATTCCGATCAAGATAACAGGGATTTTTGTCAATTCGCGCAACATAACGTGGAACTTTGTCAAATTTGTCGCTTCATGCAAGACTTTGGTCATTTGGTCCTTTCCAGCAATGGAATGGAGATATTAGTCAATTTGGTAACCTTAGGCAACCAAATGGGGATTGTGGTCAATTTTGTGATTTCATGCAACTGAATTGGGATTTTTTTCATTTTGGTAATGTTCGAGCAATTGCATTGGCATCTTGGGGAATTCAGTCAATTAGAGCAATGGAAAGGCAATTTTTGTTTATTGGTCTTTTGGAGTACTGGAATGGGGAATTTTCGTAAATTTGGTCATTTATTTCTTCAAAATAAGGATTTTGGTCAATTTGGTGATTTCGAGCAATGGATTGTGGATTTTGGTCAGTTTGATTGTTTAGTGCAAAAAAATGGGGCCATTGGTTGATTTGGCTCTGGTCATTCCGTGCAAGGGAAAGCGGAGTTTTTTCATTACAGTCACGTCGAGTAATGTAATGTGGATTTTTTCTTTTAGTGCGATGAAATGGGAATTTCGGTCAATTTGGTCATTTAAATCAAGGGATTAGAGAATTTTTTTAATTTTGTCATTTCGAGAAACAGGAATGGTATTTTCGACCATTTCGTTATTTCAAGCGACAAAATGGGAATTTTTATCAATTTTGTCAATTTCAGCAACGTGCCGAATTTTCTTAATTTGGTCAATTTGTCATTCAATGCAACAAAATGGGGATTTCAGTTAATGTGGTCATTTTGAGCAACGGAGAAGGAAAGTTATGAATGTCATTTCGAGCAAGGAAATGTGGATGTTAAGTCAATTTGATAACTGTGGGCAACAACATGCTGATTTGGGTCGATTTGACCTTTCAGAGCAATAGAATGGGGTTTTTGGTCAATCTGATCATTTTGGGCAACAAAATGGAGATTTTGGTCAATTGGGTCGTTTCGACCAATGGAATCAAAATTTTGGTTAATTTGGTCATCTTGAGCAATAGGATGGGGATTTTTGTCAATTTAGTCATTTCAAGAAATGGAATTCGGATTTTGGTCAATTTGATCATTTGAACAATGTAGTGGTCAATTTGGTCAATTTAGAGATTTTTGTGAATTTAGCTACTTCAAGCAACAGAATTGAGTTTTTTTTCTTAATTTTTTCATTTTGTGCACCGAAATGCAGATTTTGCTCAATTTGGTCTTTTCGTTTAACAAAAATGGTATTTTCGACAATTAGGTCATTTCCAGCAACAACATGCCCATTATTTTTAATATGGCCACTTCAAGCAGGGTTACATCCTAAAGGAGTACGGCTGCATACTTCCTCTGCCGTGCCCTGCTTAGGTGGGAGCCCTTTAGGCACTGGTTCTGTTATCGTTGTTGTATGGCCACTTCAAGCAACGGAATTGGAACTTTTGTTAATTGGGTGATTTTGAACAAGGGAATGTGGATTTGGGTAAATTTGGTCGCTACGAGCAAAGGAATGGACAATTGGATCATTACAAGCAACTGAATTGGTATTTTTGAATGGGGAGTGTGGTCAACTTGGTCATCTCGAGTATCAAAATGTAACAAAATGTAACAGTGAATTTAGTTATTGTGAACAACGACATGCAGATTTTTGTCAATTTGGACAGTTCGAGCAACAAAATGGGGATTTTGGTCAAGTTTATTATTTTGTGCACAAAAATGGCGATTTCGATCAATTTGGTCATTTTGAGCAAGGGAAATGGTATTTTCCAATATTTGGTCATTTTGAGCAGTGGAACGGGCATTTCGATCAATTTCGTCATTTCAAGCAACAACATGCCGGTTATCGTTAATTTGGTTATTTTAGGGACAGCAGTGATGATTTCTATCAATTTGTCATTTAGTGCAAAAAATGGAGGCTTTGGTCAATATGGTCATTTCGAGCAGCGGAATGGGATTTGGGTCAATTTGGCCATTTCGAGAAACGGAATGGGGAATTTGGGCAGTTGGGTCATTTCGAGCAGTTGAATTTGGAGTTTTGTCAAGGGTGTCATTCTATGTAACACAACGGGAATTGTGGTCAATTTGGTCATTTCGAGCAACGACAAGCAGATTTCAGTC
Source organism: Simmondsia chinensis (assembly GCA_018398585.1). Lineage (NCBI taxonomy): Eukaryota > Viridiplantae > Streptophyta > Magnoliopsida > Caryophyllales > Simmondsiaceae > Simmondsia > Simmondsia chinensis. Next base: position 15,994,546 of record JAGTTD010000010.1, on the reverse strand, counting down.
AATCAAGTCATTCCAAACCACGGACTGGGGTTTTTGTGAATTTGGTCATTTTGAGAAACGGAATGGCAGTTTTCGTCAATTTGGTTATTTCGAGCAATGGAAGAGAGATTTTAGCTAATTTGGTCATTCCGAGCAGTGCAATGTGAATGGTGGTAAATTTTGTCAATTCGAGCGACAGAGCATTGATTTTTGATTGTTCATTTTGTGCAATGGAAAGGGACTTTGGTCATTTCGAGCAACAGAATGGGGATGTCAATTTGGTGATTTCGAGCATCATAACTAGGATTTTGGTTAAATTGGTGATATCTAGCTATGGCATGTGCATATACTGGAGATTTTGGTCAATTTGAGCAATGGGTAGAAGATTTTATTTTTTTTTTTTTAATTAGAAATTTTGAGTACAAGAATGGGGATTTTGGTAAATTTGGTCATTTATCTCTAAAAAAGAGCGATTTTGGTTAATTTCGTCATTTCATGCAATGGATCAGGGATTTTGGTCATTTTAGTTGTTTAGTGCAACAAAATAGGGCTTTTGGCCTATTTGGTCATATTGGGAAACAAAATGGGCATTTTGGTTATTTCGAGCCAAGGAACGGGGAGATTTTTTGATTTGGTCACTTCGAGGAAATTAATAAGGATTTTGGTCATTTAGTGCGACGAAATGAGAATCTTGGTTAATTTGGTCATTTCGAGCAATGTATTAGAGATTGGGAAGTTTAAGTAACAGAATGGATTTTTGCCGATATGGTCGTTTTGAGAGCCGAAATGGAGATTTTGTTGCATTCTGGTTATTTTGTGAAATGGAAAGGGGATTTTTTTTTTTTTAATTTGATCATTTCGAGCAACAACAAGGGGTATCATTTCAAGTAACCGAATGGGCATTATTTTTGAATTTCATCATTTTGAGCATTGGAATGCAGATTTTGGCCTTTTTGACCAAAGGAATGGGTATTTTCGTCAATTTGGTCACTTGAGAAACGGAATATGGATTTTGGTTGATTCAGTCATTTCGAGCAATGGAGTGAGGATTTGAGTCTATTTGGCCAATGGAGAAATGGGGTGTGGATTTCAGTCACTTTGATCAATTTGGAAAATTTGAGCAACAAGATGGAGATTTTAGTCCATTTGGTTTGTGCAACAGAAATGGGAAATTTGATCAATTTGGTCATTTCAAGCAACAACATGCTAATTTTTGTTATTTTTGGTCATTTCAAGGACGGAGTGAAGATCTCTATAAATTTCCTGTTTAGTGCAACAAAATAGGTATTTTAGTCAATATGGTCATTTTGAGCAATGGAATGGGCACTTTGGTTAATTGGGTCATTTCAAGCAAGAGAATTTGGACTTAGGTCTTGGACATTTCGAGTGATGGAATGGGGTTTTTTGACAACTAGGTCATTTCAAGCGATGGACTGGGGACTTCTGTCAATTGGGTCATTCCAAGTGATGGAATGAGAATTTTGATCATTTTCGAGCAACAACATGTAGATTTCAGTCGATTAGGTGATTTCAAATGATGGAATTGGAATTTTCGTCAATTCTGTCAACTCAAGCAACAGAAAGTTCATTTTTTTTTTTTTTTTCAAATTTTGTCATTTCTTGCAAAGGAAAGGGGACTTTTGTCAATTTAGTCCTTTCGAAGAATGGAATGGGCATGTCGGTTAATTTGGTTATCTTGAGCAACAAAACTGGGATTTTGGTCAATTTGGAAATTGATTTCTACAAAATAGGAATTTTGGTCAATTTGATCATTTCGAGCAACGGATTCGGGGATTTTTTCAATTTGGTAGTTTAGGGCAGCAAAATGGGGCTTTTGGCCTACTTGCTCATTTCTGGCAACAGAATGGGGGGTTTGGTCATTTCGAGCCAAGAAACAGGGACTTTTGTTATTTTGGTCACTTCGAGCAAATTAATGAGGAATTTGGTCATTTAGTGTGACGAAATGGACATTTTGGTCAATTAGGTCATTTTGACTAACAGATTAGATATTTTTGGTCAATCTAAGAATTTCGAGCCACGGGATGGATTTTTGTCGATTTGGTCATTTCGAGAAGCGGAACGGAGATTTTTGTGCATTTTGGTTATTTCAAGAAATGGAAAGGGGATTTTGGTCAATTTGATCATTTCGAGCAACAAAAGGGGGTTTTTGGTGAATTTGGTCACTTCGAGTAACAGAATAGACATTATTAAATTTGGTCATTTCAGGCATTGGAATGCAGATTTTGGTCAATTCAAGCAACGGAATGGGTATTTTGGTCAATTTGGTCATTTGAGAAACGAATGAACATTATTGTTAATTTGGTCATTTCAAGCAATGGGATGAGGATTTGGGTCTATTTGGTCATCTCGAGGAACAAAATGGGAATTTCGGTCAATTTTGTTGTTTCGAGCAATGAAATCAGGATTTTGGTGAATTTGGCCATTTCGAGCAGCAGAATGGGGATTTTGGTTTCGAGAAATGCAATGCTGATTTTGGTCAATCTGGTTATTTCGACCGATGGAATGTGGATTTATAGCATTGTGGTTACTGCCAGAAACAACATGAGGATTTTGGTCAATTTCGACATTTCGAGCAACAGAATGGTGATTTTGGGCATTTTAGTCATTTTGTGCACCGAATTGGGAAATTTGATCAATTTGGTCATTTTAAGCAATGGGAATGGTGTTTTCGATAATTTGGTCATTTTGAGCAACAGAATGGGAATTTTGCTGAATTTGGTCATTTCGAGCATCAACATGCCAATTTTTGTTAATTTGGTCATTTTGAGAAATGGAGTGAATATTTCTATCAATTTGTCATTTAGTGCAACAAAATGGGGATTTTCGTCAGTATGATCGTTTTGAGCAACGGAATGGGAACTTTTGGTTAAATGGGTCATTTCGAGCAAGAGAATGTAGATTTGGACAATTCGGTCATTTATAACAACAGGTTGAGAATTTTGGACAATTGGGTCATTTCGAGCAATGGAATGAGGACTTTTGTCAATTTGGCCATTTCAAGAAACGGAAAGGCAACTGCGGTCAATTTGGTCATTTCAAGCAACGACATGCAGATTTCAATCAATTAGGTCATTTCAAACGTTGGAATGGGGAATTTCGTCAATTTGGTCAGTTTGAGTAATGAAATGGAGGTTGTTTTCAATTTTGCCATTTCGAGCAATGCAATTGGGATTTTGGTCAATTTGGTCATTCCGATCAAGAGAAGTGGGATTTTGGTCAATCTAGTCATTCTGAATAGAGAATGGGGATTTTGGATAATTTGGTCAATTCAAACAACAGAACGTGGGTGTTGTCAATTTTGTCATTTGAGACAACGCAAAGGCGACTTTGGTCAATTTGGTCAGTTTGAGCAAAGCAATGGGGAAATTGGTGAATTTGGTATCTTTAGACCACCAAATAGGGCTTGTGGTCAATTTTGTAACAGAATTGAGATTTTGGTTTATTTGGTAAATCTCGAGCAATGGCATTGGCATCCTAGAGAATTTGGTGAATTGGAGAAATGGAAAGGGTATTTTTGTTTATTTGGTCATTCGAGTGCCGGAATGGCAACTTTGGTAAATTTTATCAATTATTTCTAAAAAGGGGGATTTTGGGTAATTTTGTCATTTCGAAAAACGGATTCGGGATTTTGGTCAATTTTGTTGTTTAGTACAACAAAATGGGCTTTTGGTCATTTCGAGTAACAAAATGTGGCTTTTAGTCTATTTGGTCATTTCAAGCAAGGAAATGTGAGTTTTGCTCATTTTGAGCAAAGGAATGTGAAGTTTTGTCTTTTTGGTCAGTTTAAGCAACGTAATGAGGATTTTGGTCATTTAGTGCTATGAAATGGGAATTTCTAGTTGTTTTGAGCAATGGATTACAGAATTTGGTTGATTTGGGCATTTTGAGCTGCGGAATGGGTTTTTTTGAGAACCGGAACGAAGATTTTGTACATTTTGGTTATTTCGAGATATGGAAAGGGGATTTTCATCAATTTGAGCATTTTGAGTAGCGATAGGGGTTTTTTGGTCATTTCGAGTAAGCAATGGACGTTATATTTGAATTTGGTCATTTCGAGCATTGGATTTTGGTCAATTTGGCCATTTCAATGTTAAGCGTGCTTTGACGAGAGTAGTACCAGAACGGGTGACCTCCTGGAAAGTCCTCATCCCTCAGGTTGGGGATACTTGAAAACAGCTTCTCTCCAGGGTTGTACTCTAAAGGGGGAAGACTGTGTACATCCATTCCTCCCACACCCTGCTTAGACGGGTGCCATTGAGGCACTGAGAATGTTGTTGTTGTTGTTGGCCATTTTGAGCAACGGAATGGAGATTTTATTTGATTGTGTCATTTTGTTAAATGGGCATTAGGGTCCATTTTGTCCTTTCCAGAAACATAATACGTATTTTAGTCATAATTGCGAGCAATAGAAAGGCGGATTTTGGTCAATTTGGTCATTTTGAGCAACAGAAATGGGGATTTTGGTTAATTTGGTCATCTTGAGCAACAAAATAGGGATTATGGTCAATTTATTCATTTCAAGCAATGGAATCGGGATTTTGGTCAATTTGATCATCTCGATTACATCTTCAGGTTGGGGGTCCGCGAAAACAGCCTCTCTTTTACCCGGAAGGGGGAAGGCTGCGTACATCCACTCCCCCAGACCCCGCTCGTGTGGGAGCCTCTGTGGCACTGGGACTGTTGTTGTTGTTGTTGTTGTTGTTGTTGATCATCTCGATTACAGAATGGGGATTTTAGTTAACGTTGTCATTTCCAGAGACAGAATCTGGATTTTGGTCAATTTGGTTATCTCGAGAAATGTAATGTGGATTTAAATTTGGTTATTGTGAGCAACGACATGGGTATTTTGGTCAATTGGACACTTTGAGCAGCAAAATGGGATTTCAGTCTATTTAGTCATTTTTTGCACCATAATAGTGATTTTGGTCAATTTGGTCATTTCAAGCGACAAGAATGGCATTTTCGAGTGAATGGAAAGCCATTGGGAACCTCGCTTTTGAAAAGAAGCTGCATATGTTGATGCTCTCGCTCAGGAAATGGTCTAAGGATGTCTTTGGCAACACTGTACACCGTTTTCAGCACTTGAAAGTGATTTGGAGGCTCTGCATCTTTAGGCTGAGCTCTTGGCCTTAACTGAAGAGGAACACAGTAGGAAAGCTGCAGCTACTTTGCAATTGTGGGGTTGGTATCATAAGATAGAGGTATTGGCTTCAAGTGTCAAGGAGTAAAGAAATCAAGCAGTTGGACCAAAATACGGAGTATTTCATAAGTTAGCAACCATTCAGGCAAGGAGGAAATCAGTATTCAACATTAAACTTAATCAAACCGGGTTTCGATTTGCTTTCTCTTACACTCCTCCTTCCCTCGCAGGCAGCAATCCAGGAACAGTTGCCGCCATTTGAGGAAATCAGAGCTGCAAAGTGGGGCTGTGATTCTAGAAAAGCTCCAGGTTATGATGGTTTTAATTTTAAATCTATTAAAAGTATGTAAGAAACGATCGGGCCTAGCTTCATCTACCAAGTACGACAGCTCTTTGAGGTCGGCTCTTTCCAGACCAATATTAATACTATGTGGTTTTCTCTAATTTCGAAAATTCGTGGTGTAACAAATATCAAGGATATCTGGCCTATCAGTATGGTTGGGTGCGTTTACGGGGTTCCAAGATTCTCAGTACTAGGCTTGCAGCAGTAGTCCCAGATTTGGTGGATGAGTGTCAGCGTGCCTTTGTAGTGGGAAGCTGATTCCTTGACGGTGCGTTAATAGCTAATGAGGTAGTACATTGGCTAAAAAAGAAGAATAAAAAAGGGGTGCTCCAGAAGTTAGATTTTCACAAGGCATGTCACTCGATAAATTGGAACTTCGTGGATATTGTCTTGGAACGAATGGGCTTCGGGTCTACTTGGAGCATGGATCTTATATGGCATATCCACTCCGTCTATGTCAATTCTTGTTAATGAGTTAGGCCCCACCGTCTAAAATTGAGTGCGGACTTGGAATCCTTTTATCATCATTCTTGTTCATTTTGGTTGGGGGCGAGAGTAGTACCAAGATGGGTGACCTTCTGGGAAGTCCTCACCCTCAGGTTGCGAGCACTCAGAAACAACCTGTTTTCAGGGGTAATACCCTGAAGGGGGAAGGCTGCGTAGATCCGCCCCCCAGACCCTGCTTAGGCTAGAGCCCTTGGGGCACTGTGTATATTGTTTTGTTGTTGGTTTCTTGTTCATTTTTGTTGCGGAAGTGCTCAACCAACTTCTTATCCAAGCAGTTAATTTGGGGTATATAAAAGGTTAGGAAATTGGTCGAGATGGGGTATTGCCTACTCACCTTCAGTTTGCGGATGACACTTAGATCTTTTGTCTTCTTGATCATGATATGGTTCTTCGTGTGAAGACGATGCTGTAATGGTTTGAGGTGATTTCCGAGCTGCAAATTAACTTCTCAAAATCCCCAATTTTATTCTTAGAAGCGACTGAGGATTGGGAGATGAATATGGAAAGTGCATTGGGGTGCTCGATTGCATCCTTACCAACCAACTACCTTGGGATTCCCTTGGGTACCAATCCGATATTGTAGTCTTCTTGGAAACCTAGCCTTGACTGTGTTGAGTTCAAGTTAGTGGGGTCAAAGGCTAAATTCCTTTTGAGAGCGTGTTGACTTACATTGATCAAATCTGTCTTAAACAATCTTCTCACATATTACTTATCCATATTCCGAATGCCGAAAAAAGTGTGTAATAAAATCATAAAGCTTCAACGTCACTTTTTTTGGAGGTTTTGAAGATATTAAATTTAGCATTGTGGGAAGTGATACAACCCACATTAGTGGGATAAAGCAACAAATGTCACCATATATGGCTAGGGAGCTATTCCACATGTTACTAATTGGTTTTGAAATGAAACCTCATTTGTTTTGTAACAATATCACAGGTGAGATACCTAAACCTCATTTGGTGTTGTGCAGTAATAATACACACCACTTCGGTCGGATAAAATAAGAAATGCCAAAATATATAAAGGAGCTACTCCACCTATTGCCATTTGGTCTTGTGATTGAACCTCTTTTGTTGTGTATCAATGGCATCAGTGCCATCGATCTTGCTCCATGAATTTTGGGTCATATGGGGGGCCAACATCACCTGATGGTCTTTTGGGGGACCAGTGTGCGACATGTTAAGGTCGATTGCCACTAAAAATATGCAAGCCCCACACCCCGAGGCTCAAATGGTGACGCTGGGATTCAAATGTTTGCTTGGGACTAGAGGAAACTCTAGTTGACATCGGAATTACAAAACCTAAGACAAAGCTAGTCTTTAAAAGTGCGGATGGTGACATAGGAATTGCAGTGTTCGTCCAGGACTAGTATTTAGTACAAAACCAACTTGCATGGACACAAGATGCAAAGCATGGTGGATTGATACATCCAAATCAGGGAGAAAAAGCATAAAATGCCAAAATATATACTAAGGAAGCTACTCCACCCATGCCAATTGAATTCGCAATAGAACCTCCTTTGATGTATATCAGGAAGCAATACATATTGGAAATTGGGGCACTTGGCGATAAAGCATAATAGACAATAGTATGAGATTGTTTATTTGCATAGTGATTTCAACTACAAATATTAAAGAATATTGAAAAGCTTTATGATTAAGTTCTCATAATTTCGTGTACTAGCATTTATGTCATTACAAAAGCCATTACGCAGGAGTCGCTCATTTAAAATGGTGGTTTTGGAGCCTCAAAAAGGTACCGACCCCAATTGTGCTACAAGTTGTACCGACAGTAGAAAATAAGGCCGCCAAAACACAGAGAATAAGAATGAGAACTTAAGAGAGGAATTGAGAAATCACAATTTTCTTTAAACCATTTAAAAACATACGGTGGCCACTAAATACACAGCGAGAGAGTGATGGGAGCAGTGAAGCGTAAGGGTAATTAATTCATTAGGATACCACGCCATCTCATTGTGCTCCTAACCCCCTATTAGGGCTGACAATATTTGTCACGAAATGATAACACTGTAGTTAGAGGGTTCGGGTTGAGGGTTTTGTTTTAGTATCGGGTTGAATTTGGGTTGACACTTTAGCCCACTTAAATAATTGGGTTGAAATTGGGTTCGGATCGTGTCATCCTATTTCCAACACGATTAATTGCGGTTTTAGGTGGATCGTGTTTATAGCAGGTTGAACCGGCTTACCATTTATATATGGGAATAATTATTTTCAGTTCAGTTTTTTTATGTAAGTTATAATTTTTTTAATTAATGAATAAATAAATTAGTCACACCACATCCCTTTAGCCACCCTAGTTAGTACTAACTTTTTGTATATAGACTTCGAACTACTCTGCGAATTCAATGAGACATTGCAAAGCTAATGTGATTATTGACGTCGAGCTATTCTGCGAAGTCAATGAGAGCAACAAAATCAAAGTTGCAAAGCACAAGTTCAACGAGCTCCACGGCAAAAAGAAGTGGTCTAGACCAACTCACAAGTGTATTCCTTATTCTTTTGCTACGTTATTTTTGCTAAAGGGATTGCGGAAGAGGATTGCATTTCTCTTCAATGGAGGGACATTGGATTTTGTGTTTCGCACATCTACACATACGGTCATGGGTGCTGCACCATCTATGTTTGTTTCTCTTGTTCAGAAGGAAGGGGTTAATAGGAGGAGAGCGATGAAGAGGGGACGAAGAAGAGGAGGTAAAGGGTTCAAGAAAATGGGAGGGAGAAGTAAAGAGCGAGTGCACAGGATGAGGATAAAGAAAAGAAGCAGGGGTAGCAATAAATTTTAGAGATGATAGGGGTCACAGAAGGGGAAGAGGTGCTACAACTTAGTGGCGTGCAACGAGGGAATATCACGGGAAGTTGCTGCTGTTTCATGGCTTCTATAACGAAGGTGCGGTATGTTGCATGATGTTACAAACGGCGTGTAACGTTGCAGACCATTTATAACTCGAACATTGTATGACGTCTGGAACGGTGTGCAACATTGCACACCGCTTCTAACATCGTGCAACGTTGTCCAAGTTATTGTAAGCCGTTTGAAACGGTGTGCAACGACAAGTGAACAGTAAAGTGTGCCATTTTGCTAAATATTTTTCCAGATGTACCATTTGGCAAATTTGAAATTGTGCTAATTTGCTCAACTTTGAAAATGCAAATTCCTTACAATTTTTAACAACCGTCAATTCTTATTTTTAAGTGACCTTTTTACTCTTTTTATTTTTTTCTTCTCTTTTTTATTTAAATAGGTTTTTTTATTTACTATGAGAAATGCTTGAGGTGGTTCGGTCATGCTAGAAGGAGACCGTCCACTGCCCCATTCAGGAGATGTGAACAACCCCATAGTACGCTAGGAACGAGAGGGAGAGGTAGGCCAAAGAAGAGATGGCTGGAGAAGATCCGACATGACCTCACCCACCTAAACCTACGGGAGGAGATGGTTGGACCTAGAGCTCGATGGATGGCTTGCAATAGTGCTTCTAGGTATCTTGGCTTCCTCGTTGGAGCACAAATTTCCTTATCTGTGTACTTGATCACTTGAGCACTTGCCGATTATTTGCCTATAGTTACATTCCATTGAGTTTTGCTTCATTATGCTTGTCTTGAATTATGTGTTACTCTAATACTATGTTTCTCTCATGCTTACATGCTACTATGCTTTCGTGATGATACGCTCCTCAAGTTGGGGGTCCTCAGAAATAGCCTCCCTTCGGGGAGAAGGCTGTATACATCCACCCCCCAAACCCCGCTTACGTGGGAGCCCTTGTGGCACTGAGACTGTTGTTATTGTTGGGTTTTATAACATGTAAATCTCATTCATTTTCACTTCCCTTTTGATGCAGCGCGTAGATGGAAAATTACGGAACTGGAAGGTTCAACGACCTTCCCTTAAATTTTATTACAAAAATAATAAAACAAGGGGAAAAAGGATTACTCAAATTCTCACAATCCAAGAATAGGAGAAAACACTCTAGAAAATAATGAGAAAAATCTGAATAATTGAATGATAAATAAAACCCTAACCAACCCTCTTTTTAAATAGAGGAGCTTTCCTAGCTAGACTCAAACTAATACAAACTTTAAATTAAATCTCAATTTAAAGATCAACGGTGGAGATTAGCTATCCGTGTGCTCATCTAGCAATCCATGTGATCATCGTAAAATAAAACTAAAAATTAAAAAGATAAACAAAATTATATAAAAATCTGCTAATCTAATCTAAGTCTCATAATTAACTCTTCAAGCCATATCTCTAGCTGCATCTATCCGTAGCTCGCCAACTAGATCAGCTTGCGAAGAGTCATTGGCTAAGAATGCCGCCAATTGTGAAAGGCAAGCATCATCCTCTCCGACCTGAAGAGAATTCGCTCTCGAATTCGTCAATGGATCTTCTGCACTATTCTTGCCAGGTTGCTTTCCCTCATGCCAGTTTCCAATCTCGCTAAGCGCCATCACGCCATGCCTGGCCCGGATGTGGATTGTTGATCGACTCGCCAAAACGAGTGTTGCAACTCGTCTCGCCAAGAAGAAGGTTGCATCATCCTCCCCGGCTTGGAAAGAATTCACCCTTAACGTCACCAATGGTGCTTTCGGATCTTTCCCACTAAGTCAAGGGTTGCATCATTCTCGCCAACGAACCTCAAGGAAATGGAACCTTCCATTAAAAGAACACGTACCCAAAACAGTTGGCACAGTCTGTGGGTAATCAAAAACTTTCCCCCTAACAAATCCATGGAATCTCCCCCTTCCATTAATCATGATGGAATATCTAAAGATAGTGAACGAAGTAGCAAAAACATTTTTCCTGTTCAAGATCCACCTCATACAACAAGGGGCAAACACCAAAGCAGACCAATTGAGCTAAATAGCCAGCTCAAAACTAGAAGAAAAACGCCTGCATCTCGCCATCCCTATAGAAGAGATTCGGAGTTCATGCAGGGACCCATGTTCTTCGAGAAAAATCGCGCAAATACGGACCACTAATGATTGGCGATGCCGGCTTGTAGAATTTATAAAAAACTGTATCCTTTCTGATGACTAGATAGAGGCGAAACAAATCCGAAAACAGGCTCCCGGCTTCGTGTTAATCGATGAAGACCTATTTCGTACACCCAGTGTTAAAATGTGTGGACAAGGAAGAAGAGGAGTATGTTTTATGCGAGATCCATGAAGGTATTTGTGGGCGGCATCTAGGTAGCTGAGCATTGACCAATAAGGCCTTGCGACCTGGATATTACTGGCCCATCATGAAAAAAGATGCTTAGGACCTTGTACAAATATGCGAAAGATGCTAGAAACATGCCTTGATAATTCACACGCTAGCATCTTTGCTTCAGCCCATACTCAACCAATTCCATTTGCACAATGGCGGTTGGATATCTCGAGACCATACCCAAAGGCAACCGTACAAAGAAAGTATATTATCGTAGCAGTAGATTACTTCAGTAAATGGATAGAGGCCGAACCTATTGCTCAAATTACAGATCGCGCTATTAAGTACTTCCTTTGGAAAGAGATCATCACCCGACTCGGGATCTCACAAATTTTGGTTACCAATATTGGTACCGAATTCAGCTCACAAAGATTCTGAGATTACTGTGGAAAGCTAGGAATTAAAGTAAATTACGCCTCGGTAGCGCACCGCAAAGCAACAGCCTAGCGGAATCCGCCAACAAACATATCCTCTCAGGATTAAAACGTAGGCTAGACCAAGCCAAATGAAGCTGGGCAGAAGAGCTTCCCAGCGTACTGTGGGCCTACAAGATGATGACACGGAACGCCATAGGAGAGACCCCGTACAACCTTGTATATGGGAAGCGGTACTGCCAATAGAAGTATGAGAGCCCAGCCTCCAAGTATGAGATTATAACCATGAACGTAATGAGGGAGCGTTAAGTCAGTCACTGAACGACCTGAAAGATACACGCAAGAGCGCATTAATCAGAATGATTGCCCAAAAGCAAAGGATGGCCAAATATTTCAATTCCAAGGTGAAAAGGAGAAGTTTTGAAGAAGGAGAGCTGGTGCTCAGACGAATAGAATCCTCAGGTCATCACCATGGCAAATTATCCACTAATTGGGAAGGAACCTACAGGGTCTCCTGGGCAACCAAAGATGGAGCCTACCATCTACAACAGTTAGACGGAACCCCAATCCAAGAACTTGGAACATTCTAAATTTAAGGAAATACTATGTATGAAATTATGAGAAGAATATGAATGTGCTCTACATTTTCGCAAGAACTCTCTCTCTCTCCATTGCAATGGGAAAGCAAAGATTCACACTTAAGTCGTAAGCCCATCCGAGGTGGGTGAAAGTCCTTGAGCCGTAAGCTCTTCTAAGGCAGGCAAAATTCCTTGAGCTGTAAGCCCTTCCGAGGCGGGCGAAATACATTAAGCCATAAGCCCTTCCGAGGCAGGCGAGATACATCATCTAAAGCCATAAGCCCTTTCGAGGCCGGCGAGATAGATCATCTAAAGGCATAAGCCCTTCCGAGGCAGGCGAGATGCATCATCTAAAGCCACAAGTCATTCCGAGGTAGGCGAGACACATCATCTAAAGCCACAAGCCCTTCCGAGGCAACCAAGATACATCATTCGTAGCCATAAAATGAGTAAGGGCCTTAACAGGCCTCTCAAAGAAGCAATACGTATAGTGGAGAAAAATATCAATAATGAGCGGTAATAAACAAAAATAAAATAATACATTCACAAATCATCAAATCACTAGCAACGATATCATCAAAGAAAAAAATCAAGGGCAAAAAGTGGATACAATCCATTCCATCATAAGTATTCGTTGCCAAGAACACAAAACGACGGGGATAACATACACAAAACAGGGCCAAAAGAATCCCCAAGCTAACAGAAAACATAAAGGAAGAACAAAAACATAAATAAAAAACCCTCACTAACTTGGGGCAGGGTTAGTAACGTCCGAGGAACCAGCCGCTCCGAGTCTCCCCTCCTTCGCATCATCTAAGACAGACTTGTAGACTTCTTGAAGGAAAGAAACTCCAAGAGCAGAATCCAAGTGTTTTTCCTTCTTCACGGCAAGACCTACCCCGGCATCAAAACCTTTCCAATATTGGCCTCAAAACTCAGGTCCTCTCCTAAAATAGGAAATAACGAGCAAAACCTGTTCCCGGATCGTTGAAATAAGGGCCTCTTGTTCTGAGATACGGGCATCCCTCGCCGAAATAAGCACCTCCAATTCGAAGATATGGGCATCTCGTGCTTAAATAAGGGTCTCTTGTTCCAAGATACGGACGTCCTGCACCGAAATACGGGCGTTTTGCTCTAAGGTGATGAGACCCAACTGTGATAATTGCGACTTGAGCTCGCCATTCAGCAGCTGCAGCTTCCCTAGCTCCCGGCAACATTGCCTCCAGCAAAGATAGACAAAGGCCGACGGTGCAAAAACTGCCACCAAAAGCAAACAAACAAGGAAGTGAGGTTAGCAAAAAGATTCTCCTTCAAATAAGAAATCACAAAGGGACAATACTAATAACCTGAAACATCACCTGAGATAAATGGACGAATGCGTATTTTGGAAAGATCTCGTCCAAACGAGCAGAGTCTTCTGAGAAGAGGTGGCATACGCACATCTCCTAGTAGGCATCAACGTTTTCTGTAAATGCATAATGATAGTTATTTATCAGGGTACCAACCCTTCCTGGAACCGAGACAAACCAAAGCCCTTAGCCGCAGTAAAAGAACACGCCACATACGAATGGGCATGGGTGAAGGGCTCCTGTCGTCAAGAAGGTGTAAAGGATGAGAAAGGCTCCATCAAATTCGAATCGGAGGAACCCAAGGTGTCTGGTACACCAGCAGCTTCCCCTGTTGCCTTATGAGTAACAGGACCAGGCACGAAAGTAGGAATTTCCACGGGAACCGCGAGCCCGGAAGAGGGTCCGCAACCCTTCGCAATCTCGGGGCGAGCAGAGCAATCACCAACGACTCAAGAGAGGACCCTTGGGGGTGAGTATGAAGACGCTTTGAAGCTCTTTCAGGTGAGGAATCTGCAGAAGGTCTTGGGGCGGGTACAGCCACAGATATCCCAGCATCTCGAGCTAAGTCTTTCCGCATTCCAGCCGGAGAAGCGATCACAATTGGGAGATGCCAAGAGCCTTGATCTCCTGAAGACTCCGCGGCAATGGGAAAATTGGCGATATCAACCCCTGCCAGTCCATCGGCTAAAAAAAGGGAGAAAGAAGAAAGAGGAAGTCAGCAGAATTCGACAAATAGAAAAGCAAGAAATCACCAAACACACAAACAGCCAATAAGATACGAAAGCTGGGAACAATTACTTGAAAAAGGTTTTTGAGAAAGGCTAGCTTTAATAAGCGCTCTTTCTTGCTCAAGCAGCTCCTTAGAAGCTAAGAACCTCTTGCCCACAAAATTTTTGTTATAACGAATGACCCGTTTTTCCCGAGAAGCTAAAAGACTTCTCTTTATTAGACAAGGACATTGAATCATACTCCATGAAGTCCAAAACGAAAGGAGAGAGGAAGGCTTCACCCAAACAAACTTATTCTCCTAGTTCTTTACATTAGAAGGGTAATGTTTCATGAAGATAAAAACCTCCTCAACTCTCAAAAGCTACCAAATGCTTGAAATATCTAATCTTAAAAAGAATGTCAAATTTCCTAAAAGAAGGAGCAAAGCCATTTACATAACATGTAAGCATAAAGTCGTATACATTCCTAAACCCATTCAGAGTGACCTGCCTAGGACAAATGTGACAATGTTGAAGCAACTACTATATGAAAGGAGGAAGGGGAAAGCGGACGCATGCCTTTAAGGAATCTACAGGAATTGAAAAGCTCCCCTCTTTAGGTGGGAGCAAAGGACAATCATCCAGTTGAGGCCCCCACACCTCATAGTCATCTTAGAAGAAATACTTTGAACGAATCGCAACAACACCATCGTCACCAAAAGTACTCGACATAAAGCTTCCAAGGGGGCGAATCTGGGAAATCTTGGGAAACCTAACCAATAAGGAAGAGCTTTCATCCGGGGAACACCGATTTAATGGATCTGCAGCAATACCCTCCACCTCAGGAGACAATCCATCCTCACTCCGAGCCTTGGAAGAAGAGGCCTCAACACGGCTCCGCTTGGGTACCATCAAGAAAACAGGAGGAAAATTGTACGAAAACACGAAAAAGGAGAAAAAGAAGGAAAGTGAAAATTCAAAAAGGAACTTACTTGTACCCAAGACCCTATTATGTGTGTAGTTAACAACAAACACTGCTGCTGGAGAGGAGAATCTGACTCTCAAAATCCCCTCGTCCTTTACGGTTATCAAAGAACCCTCTGTCAGCAAGAGAATTTCACTGAGCACCTCTTCGCTCAGCTCCTCCTCTTCAAACATCCAAGAGGGTAGAAAAATCGGGCAGCGCAGTAATGACAAGGGACCGAGTAAAATAAGGGGAAAGGATAATCGATCAATTTCGGCCCAATATCCATCCTCATACAAAGAAACATCCATAAAAGGAAAAAAGGATCCAAAGACTCACCCGGAAAATGCCAAGAATAACAAGTAAACTACACCTAGAAAACCTTAAAAAAAAAGAGAGAGAGATAGAGAAAAGGGTTAGGCCAGCTGTGCGACACCCGCAAGGGGAAGAATAACCCCCAATCTCGCCCTCGATCGGCGAAAGACCCAAAGTAAACAGGACCACGCTGACGTATGAAGCACCGGGAGGCGAAAACTCCTTCCAATCCACACCAATAATGCCCAATTAGAAGAAAGAAGGGAGTTAGGGCGCAATTTTAACAAAAAACAAAAACTCCCAAATTAAATCCAGTTTTGCCACCACAGGAGGAGAAAAACAACAAAAAAGGACGAAGACTTACCTGGGAAGCGTTGGGAAGCAAAAGCCCTCTCAAATCAAAATGAAAAATTGGCTCTAGCCCCTGGTGCCATTCACCTAAAGAAGAAGAAGAGAAGAGAGAGGAGGAAGGGGGAAAAGTGACGAGGAGAAAGTACAAATCTATTAATTAAGGAGACCCCTCAATCGCGCATGAAACTTTGGGCGAAATGGAGAGGACCCATCCCTATGGATTGGAGAAAAGTCAAGGAAAAAAAAAGAAGAGAAAAACACTCAAAAGGGAAGCTACACACACATATAAGCAACAATATATATATATATATATAACCATCCCATCAGAAAAATCAGTCAAAATCCAAAATCAAACCAAGTCAGAGAATGCAATTCGAGACAAAAACGGGCAAATGATTCCATTAAAAGCTTCTAAACCCAGATACAAGTACATTATCAAAACTAGCACCCAAAATGCCCCAAAAAACCAAAAATCTGCTATAGCCGAGAGATACCTTAAAAGATGGAAACAAAAGACTCATACATAATTCTAAAAAGGCAAGGTAGGGCCCGGCAACTCAGGGTAAAGAGTTCCAGTATATGGGTACAATGAAATGAGCCTTCGATAAGAGTACCGCCCTAGACATTCCAAGAGCCCATGCTCAGGCCCATCTATACGACACTGGTATATTCCACCCGCACAGGCCAAGATCAGATATCGGCCCGATATGGTGAAGCTAGCAACGTATGAATAGCCAAACTCACAAGGGATTGGAAACCAGTATTGGACGCTCTTGTAAAAGACCCTCCAAAAAGCGTGCCACAAAGCAGGACCAGACACAGGGAAGTATCCAAGGCCAAAGGACCATCCGAACGAAATAAACCCACATCATCACTTTGGGTAATGTTCCGATGGATTCCCGATGGAAAGAATAGGAATTCCGTAGTATTCAAGAAAATGTTCCAGCGAACGATGTAGTGTGAGAGAAGGGGGATTGGTTCGAGATATAGGGTCCCCAATCCAACTTTAGGAAGATTGTGTCATCAATGCAAGCTGGGACATGCAATAGCAAATTCCGCCCTCCAGTGTTGAGCTCTCGCTTATAAATCCAGCCGCCTTCCCAAGAAAACACCTTATGGGTGTTAGACCATTCTCCCTCGCTAAATTCGGAGGTATGATTATAAACCAACAACAAAGAAGCCGAATGGCGCGGCGGATTCCTGACACCCAAGGATGGCTGTTATGGGACATTGAATGAATGAAGATAGTACTCCTTCAGTCAAGGAACCCCCAAAGGAAGGTAGAAATGGATGGCCGGGATTGAAAATAGAAAGGCAGGAAGGACCAATCGGACTGAACTCTCAGCATAGACCAGCCCCCCATGACATCCCATGATCCTCCTATAACTTGAAAGGAACTCCACAGAAGAAATCAGGACTGTCCTGTCAGCAGGAGCACCAGGGAAGACCAAGATATCGTCTGGATCAATGTAACATCGTGATTGAACAAGAAACCCATCAGCATATCAATCTAGGGAGCGAGAAGCATGAGCCTCTATTAAAGGTCGAGTACTGATAAGTTGGGCGTGGGAACGAGACACAGTTCAGAACCTTAAAAGAGACTTCACGGGGAAATAGAAAAAAAAATTTCAAAAGTAACATCTACGGACTCAGCCATTCGTTTATCAAACCAAAAAATTGGTGGGAACTTGAGATATGTGGATTTGAAGTACGGAAGACCGAGTGAAGAGGTTCCCCTTCCCTTCATCCACATTTATAACAAGCCATAAAATGGACCATAAATGGAAATCATTTGCAGATTGGAAGGGAATAACTGTAACAAATCATTAACGACTCTCGAGTAAAGAAATAACGAATAGGCCTTTGGAAGCGTTGCATGCATCTCGCCAAGAGATGCCTCCCAAACTGTAGCCACCAAGGACTTCGTTTTCGCCATCTGCAGCTCCATCCCGCTACTGAAATATATGTACGAGCCTTTGCCGAACCTCGGAGGCCGAGATATAAGCCTTGACTATGAAGAGGATCTCGCCCTGAGTTGCGAGATCAACTCCAACTCTGGATTACTCCAACCACCCATTACAACACACATGAGAACATCCGAGATCAAGAAGCATGCATCTCATGGGTATCTTGCCCCGGAATACCATACCTGGAGGAATACACCCCCATACTCCATAAGACGCGAAAAGTCCTCCCAAAAAAGCAATAAATACCACCCAATATCTTGGAAATAGGACAGATTTCCCACTTCTTTCTTTTCTTTCAGTACTCTTGTACTAAATAAGAAACTACTCTTGTGTTAAATTCGTTAACTAATGAAATAAAGATTTGGGATTGACCTTTCATTAAAAGAACCTATACCCAGAGCAAGGTTCCGAGATTCTCAGTACTAGGCTTGCAGCGGTAATCCTAGAGTTGGTGGGTGAGTGTCAGCGTGCCTTGTAGCAGGAAGACAAATCCTTGATGGTGCGTTAATAGCTAATGAAGTAGTACATTGGTTAAAAATGAAGAAGAAAAAAGGGGTCCTCTAGAAGCCAGATTTTCAAAAGGCATGTGACTCTGTAAATTGGAACTTTGTGGATATTGTCTTGGAACGGATGGGCTTCAAGTCTACTTGGAAGAGCATGGATCTCATATTGAATTTCTACTCCGTCTATGTTGATTCTTGTGAAGGGGTTAGGCCCCACTTTCAAAAATCAAGTGTGGACTGGGAATCCTTTATCACCATGCTTGTTCATTTTGTTGCGAAAGTGCTCAACCAGCTTCTTATCCAAGCAGCTAATTTGGGGATATAAAAGGTTAGGAAATTGGTCGATATGGGGTATTGCTTACTCACCTTCAGTTTGCGGATGATACTTTGATCTTTTGTCCTCTTGATCTTGATATTGTTCTTCGTGTGAAAACGATTCCGTAATGCTTTGAGGTGATTTATGGGCCACAAATTCACCTCTCAAAATCCTAAATTTTTTTCTTAGGAGCGAGTGAGGATTGGGAGACGAATATGGCGAGTGCACTGGGGTGCTTGGTGGCATCCTTACCAACTAACTACCTTGGGATCCCCTTGGGTGCTAATCCGATATTGTAGTCTACTTGGAAACCTATCCTTGACCAGGTTGAGTTGAAGTTAGTGGGGTCGAGGCTAAATTCCTTTCGAGACCGTTTTGTCTAACATTGATCAAATCCGTCTTAAACAATCTTCCCACATATTATTTATCTATTTTCCGAATGTCGTAAAAAGTGTGTAATAAAATAAAGCTTCAGTGTCGCTTGTTTTTTGGGGTTTTGAAGACATTAAATTTAGCATTGTGGGAAGTGATACAACCCACATTAGTGGGATAAAGCAACAAATGTCACCATATATGCCTAGGGAGCTATTCCACATATTACTAGTTGGTTTTGAAATTATCATAGGTGAGATACCTAAACCTCATTTGGTGGTGTGCAGCAATAATACACAGCACATCGGTGGGATAAAATAAGAAATGCCAAAATATATAAGGGAGCTACTCCATCTGGTGCTATTTAGTCGTGTGATTGAATCTCTTTTGTTGTGTATCAATGGTATCAGTGCCATCGATCTTGCTCCATGAATTTTCGGTCATATGGGAGGCCAACGTCACCTGATGGTCTTATAAGGGACCGGTGTGTGATGTGTTGAGGTTGATTGCCACTAAAAATATGCCAGCCCCACACCCTAAGGCCCAAAAGGTGACGTTGATTTTCAAGTGTTCGCCTAGGACTAGAGGAAAGTTGATGTCGGAATTACAAAACCTGAGACTAGGTACAAAGCCAGTCCGTAAAAAGTGCGAATGGTGACATAGGAATTGCAATGTTCGTTCAGGACTAGTATTTAGTACAAAACCAACTGGCATACAACTGGCATACAAAAGATGTGAAGCATGGTGGATTGATACATCCAAATCAAGGGGGAAAAGCACGAAATGCCAAAATATATACTAAGGGAGCTACTCCACCCATACCAATTGATTTCGCAATAGAACCTCTGGTGTATATCAGGAAGCAATGCATATTGGAAATTGGGGCACTTGGCGACAAACCATAATAGACAATAGTATGAGATTGTTTGTTTTCATAGTGATTTCAACTACAAATTTTTAATAATAATAACAAGCTTTATGATTAACTTCTCATTATTTTGTGTACTAGCATCTATATCATTAAAAAAACCATTACACATGAATCGCTCATTTAAAATGGTTGTTTTGGAGCCTCAAAAATGTACCGACCCTAATTGTGCTACTGAATTGCAAAAAGTAGTATTGACTCTAGAGATTAAGGTTGCCAAAATACAGAGAATAAGAATGAGAACCTAAGAGAGGAATTGAGAAACCGCAATTTTCTTTAAACCATTTAAAAACATACGGTGGTGACTAAATTCACCGCTAGAGAATGATGGGAGCAGTGAAGCGTAAGGGTAATTGATTCATTAGGATATCACGCCATTTCATTGTGCTCCTAACACCTGATTAGGGCTGACAATATTTAACACGATACGATAACAGGACATATAGTTAGAAGGAAGGGGTTGATGGAAGGAGAGCGATGAAGAGGGGATGAAGAAGAGGAGGTAAAAGGTTCAAAAAAATAGGAGGGAGAAATAAAGAGCGAGTTCACGGGATGGGGATGAAGAAAACAAATAAGGGATTGCAGTAAATCTTGGAGATAATAGGGGCCACAGAAGGGGAAGAGGTACTGCAACTTAATGGCGTGCAACGAGGGAATATCACAGGAAGTTACTGCTGTTTCATGGCTTCTGTAACGAAGGTGCTGTATGTTGCACAACGTTACAAACGGCATGCAAACGTCGAACGTTCTACTACGTCTGAAACGGCGTGCAACATCGTGCAATGTTGTCCAAGTTATTGTAAGCCATTTGAAACGGCGTGCAATGACAAGTAAACAGTAAAGTGTGCCATTTTGCTAAATATTTTTCCAGATATGCCATTTGGCTAATTTTTTTTTTGAAATTGTGCTAATTTGCTAATTTACTCAACCTTGAAAATGTAAATTCCTTTCAACTTTTAACACCCGTCAATTCTTATTTATAAGTGATCTTTCAACTCTTTTTATTTTTGTTTTTCATTTTGCTTCTCTCCTTTTTTTTAAAATTTCTATAGTTGTTTTATTTACTTTCAAACATGTAAATCTCATTCATTTTCATTTCCCTTTTGACGAAGCACATAGATAAAAAATTAGGGAACTGGATGGTTCAACAAGCTTCCCTTAAATTTTATTACAAAAATAATAAAACAAGGGCTAAAAGGGTTACTCAAATTCGCAGTTCGTGAATATGAAAAAAAACACTCAAGAAAATAATGAGAAAATTTTGAATAATTGAATGCTAAATAAAACCCTAACCAACCCTTTTTTTAGATAGATGAGCTTTCCTAGCTAAACTCAAACTAATACAAAATTTAAATTAAATCTCTATCTAAAGATCAATGGTGGAGATTAGCTAGTCGTGTACTCATCTAGCAATCTGTGTAATCATTGTAAAATAAAACTAAAAATAAAAAGATAAACAAAATTAAATAAAAATCTACTAATCTAATATAAGTCTCCGAATTAACTCTTCAAGCCATATTTCAAGCCGCATCTATCCGTAGCTTGCCAACTCGATCAACTTGCAAAGAGTCACCCGCCAAGAATCCCGCCAATTGTGAAAGGCGGGTTGCATCATCCTCTCCGGCTTGGAGAGAATTCACTCTCAATTTCGTCAATGGATCTTCTGGGCTATTCTTGCCAAGTTGCTTTCCCTCATGCCAGCTTCCAATCTCGCCAAGCTCCATCATGACATGCTTGCCCCGGATGTGGATTGTTGACCCACCTCGCCAAGACGCGAGTTACAACCCGTCTGGCCAAGAAGAAGGCTACATCATCCTCCCTGGCTTGGAAAGAATTCTCCCTTGAATTTGCCAACGGTGCTTCCGGATCTTTTCCACTAAATCAAGGATGGCATCATTCTCGCCAACGTCTCGACTACTCGCCATCTTCCACAACAGCTTCTGACAATTGCGATGTTGGCGGAGTCGCCATGCTTATACCCCTCAAGTATCCCTCCTCAGAACTCGGACTTGGTCTTCCACTCACCTTCTGGCGGAATTTGATTTTGGTGGTATTTGTTAGTTAGACCTAACTTGTTAGACACCGTCGAATTTAGCAATTGGTAAAGGAAGTTTTTCAACCACGACACGAGTAATCGAAGTCGTACTGTGATCTTATTGTTGGTTCTACTATCAAGGCATATCTGCCAAGTCCCATCCTTTGTTGGCATCAAGATAGCCGTCCTGCTCTTGAGGCTCTCTCGAATGAAACCCATGCCGAGCAGCTTCCAAACTTGGCGCCTAAGATCTTCATGCCCCATAAGGTTCATTCGGTAACATGGCCCTGACGGTAAGGTGACCTCTAACACCCGATCAATCTAGTGTTGTTTGCTTCTTAATGGTGGCAACAATCTCGGCAAACTTTTTGCGCATACTTCCTTTGACAGATGTCCCGCCTCATCCGATACTTTCACTTGTCTCGCTTGGCACTCCACATCCATCAGTATAGGTACCAACACGTTCTCACCAACTTCTTTGGCATTCATGGCACTAGTTTGGCTAGCCGGTTTCTCCGTTTCTACCGAACGTGGTGCTTTGTCCTTCTTAGGAAACAAGATTAATCTCGTGCCTTCAAACACGAAGCTATACGTATCCTCCCATCATTGATGGTGCCTCTGTCAAATTACCATTGGCGTCCAAGCAATAAGTGGCACGCAACCATGTTAACGACATCATACCATACCCCATCCCGGTACTTCAACCCAATCGAAAAATTAACCAAACAATGTTTAGATACCATTACCTGATCTCCTCTCTCGAGCCATGATAAGTTGTAAGGGTTCGGATGCTCTTCAACCCCGCTTCTGGACTGCTCCCTCGGAGATGGCACTCTCACAACTCCCGGAGTCAATAACTAGGCGGCATACCCTTCTGCCAATCGTACACGTCATCTGGAAGATGTTATCTCGAAGTCAATCAACTCCTTTTGCTTCCTTAGGCGTGAAATTAACCCACCGGATCATTAATAGGTGGTCGTCCTCGGTTTTATCCTCTTCACCCCCTTCTGGTGAGTCTTGAGGCTGAGTCGTAGGTGTTTGGTTGGGACTCGCACCCAATTGAACCAAGCACCGCTCGATTCGTCGGAATCTCTCTTCAATATCCTCGAACCTCCTCTCGTCTGCCATTGAAAGTCTCGCTCATATACGTCTCTGATGGCAGTGTGCCTTGGTCGCCCATGGGCCATCTCAGAAACCGTTTTGAACTCTGATACAGACTGATACAGTGTATAGATTAAAAATTAGGGAACGGAAAGGTTCAACAGGCTTTTCTTAAATTTTATTACGAAAATAATAAAACGAGGGGAAAAAAGGTACCTCAAATTCTCACAATCCCAGAATAGGAGAAAAACACTCTAGAAAATAATGAGAAAAATATGAATAATTGAATGCTAATAAAACCCTAAAAGGAGTTTTCCTAGCTAGAATCAAACTAATACAAATTTTAAATTAAATCTTTATCTAAAGATGAACGATAGAGAGTAGCTATCTGTGTGATCACCGTAAAATAAAAACTAAAAATTAAAAAGATAAACAAAATTAAATAAAAATCTACTAATATATTATAAGTCTCTTGATTAACACTTCAAGCCATATCTCTAGCCGCATATCCATAACCGTATCTATCCGTAGCTCGTCAACTCGATCAACTCGCCAAGAGTCACCCGACCAAGAATCCCGCCAATTGTGAAAGGCGGGCTCCAGCACCTTCTATCTCACATTCAATGTTATTTTTCCTCTCCAGATCTAGTACAAGTTCTTTTTATGCATTTTTATTTGAATTTGTGGCTAATTATTTGATTTTTAATTTTCCTACTTGCTAGTATACAAGTAATATTTTTTTGTTGGCATTAATGGGGCCTAGTTTTTTTTATTCATATAGGCATTTGATTTTGTAAGTCTAAAACTCTATTTTGGGCTCCTCTATATGTTTTCTCTTAGTTGTTGGGATTGAGGTTGATATACTTGTAGCAATTTGACATTGTATGATTTTTCCTATACATCATGCTATTTCTTAGTAGTAGTTTCATTAATTATAATATATATTTAATATACGTAGTAAACATATACTTTTGGCATGTTAGCAAGTTGGCGTGTTGATAGTTGACCCAATAATCACCGTTTAATTAAGTGGGTAACCCATAGATTGCCGTTTATTAATTAGGTCGTGTTAGGGTTGAGGGTGCTTAACCCGTTTAATAAACAGGTCGTATTTGTGTCAGCCCTTTTACTAGAATCCTCATGTACGACACGACACGAACCCGACCCAACACGACACAACACACATGTCACACCTACACCCGATTTCCCCATCTCTGATTGTTGCTCAATCAGTGTTGTACTATGCGCCTTAAGGCTCCGCTTGTTTCGGGTGAAGTACTTTTCTCCCGAAAAGCATTTTCCTTAGGAAAAGGTTTTCCAAGGAAAAACACATTCTAATTAACGTTTTTTGTTGTTTGTTTCAGTGGAAAACGTGCTCCTGCCTCATAGTATGGCTTATTTGTTCTAATAGAAATAGTCTTCTATTAATCATACAATACATTGTTATAAGATAACATAAAGTAAGAAAACTATATACTATAAGCTATATAGGCATCATTTGGTTGTGAAGAAGTTATTTTTAATGAAAAAATATGAAAATTTATCACTTAGGGACCTAAGGTCTGACAATTTATTATTTAGATAACCTACATATTTCAAAATATACAACAAGACCCCTTGATGTTTCAAAATTTTATCATTCAGATATGGAGCATGGTGAATTTTTATCAAAATCTAATCAATTTTTATCATAGAACATTGACATGGTACATGCTTACAATCATATATATAATTATATCAAAGTTTTTAACGAAAATCCAGCAAATTACGAGAAAAAATTCACTAAATTATGAAGGAATCTACATATTAGTGAAATAATGGGTCATATTAGCATTTTACAATTAAAAATCCTATTATTATGATAGATAACACATATTGTTATAATTATGTTCCATAGTAGTAATTTCTAATAAAAATCTATCAAACTTTAGCAAAGGATACCTAGTTAATAAAATTCTTAAACTTCAAAATACCTGAGTTATAAAGTCTTGGAGCCTCAGGATATCTTATTGTATATATTAAAAGACTAGAATATTTATGTTATGTGCTCAAAAAGAAAAAAAATTATTTATGTTATATATCATAAAATCTTAGGGTACCTAAATAATAGATTATAAAAAATATATATTAGAAAGAAAAAGTAATTCCAAGAAAAGATAAATCGATAAATAGTTTTCTTACACTTGAATTGATAGACATTGTTTCGTGATTATATTCACTATATCATGTAGTAAAGACCTTTAAAATATAAAATATCAGTCACAAATGAGAATTAAATTGGATCACATAATTCTATCCAAAATCAGACCCGACTTATCATTATTTGTCTTGTCCTTATCCCACATTATTACCTCTAGTGATCTATAATCCCATTTAATTCATTTCTATATGATCCGTATTACAACCGAAGTATGCCCCAAAACTTTTTAAATCACTTGGAATGTTCACTTCCCTTCTTTTATAAAGGAAAACATTTTCCCCATTGAGAAGCTCTTCCTTCATAAAATGTTTTCCGTTAAAAAGCGCGAGCGAAACAACGGAAAGTAGGAAAGCCATTTCTAAAAATCTCTTTTTCCTTCGAAACAAATAGAGCCTAAATTTGGATTGGGTGAGCGCCAAGTCCATGGAACTAGCAACATGACAAAAGACCGTCTTGGATGGTGTAATGAAAAGGGAAAATATCCCCGCAACATGCAATTGGGCACAGTATGCGAGGACAACCTTATTCTTCAATCACTCGTAAATCAACTTGCCTATCTAAATAAAATTAATACAAGTGAAACATGAAGTGTTTATTGGGGGCCCTCTATACAATGAAAATTTGATCTCACCTTGAAAATCACTTTGGAAGCAACTAATGCTGCCAAAAGCAAGACTGGAAAAAAGTAGTAAGTTTAGCTCAAACGACTGTACAACAACCTATACAAGCGACATGTAGCTTACAACAAACAGCAAGAACCTATAAGAAATATTTACCAATTGTTCATTTTGTCACTGATAAAGATCATGATTTCCATTAGATGCCGAAGAAGGCAGTCTCGTTGCAGTAGGTTGTAATGGCGGAGCAGTAAGAGCATAAGTGAGACTGGAAGCATTACTCTCAATTAGACCAGCAACACCAGCAGCCGCAGACTGCGAATTTGAAGGGAGAAACAGGTCATGCCTCTGGTCCTTGTATGCGCTCCAAACCTGCACCAGGGAACGAAAAAGGCTGAAATTATTGGAAACATATATAATAAAATACAGAAGATGAAATAAGATAACCAACTTAGTCATGATTCTAGATTTCAAGTAACATCAACTTGATGCCTTCAATGCTTGGAGGAAATATCCAACTTCTATTATTTTTAATACTATTATGATTCAAGATCAATCTTGAATCATAGCCTAGGATAGAAGAGGAAATTGAGATGAGAAGTAGAAGAAGGAGATGAGAAATAGAGAGAATTAGGGGTTGAGAGGAAAAGAACCAAGATATTATCATTCAATGAATCCAATTACTTATTTATACTAATTGAGGCCAAGCTAAGATACAAAGAAAAGGAACATAAGCCAACCAATCTAACCAGAAGCTGCAGCCGCCAACTTCTAAAGAAACTAACAAGCCAACTAACACCAACCACCCTTCCTGCCAAGAAACAATTCAAACCTTATTCACTATTTACAGCATTAGACATCATTACTCGTAGATGATCACCAAAAGCAGGCTAAAACTGATCAAAACCAGCCTTGATCATAACAAATACTTTCCTGCTAGTCCATTGCCTTACAAAATGGTAGCTTCCATTGCTTCTCTAGCCAATCATCTTAATTAAATAGAAACGTTTGTCACTTGAATTTTTCATCTATGCTGGCCTTAAGCAAACTATACCACTGCAAATTAAAAGCTTCATCAAACCCATCATCATTGACTTCTTTAGGCTTGATAATAGGCATAATTCAAATTTGAAGTCTTTCTCGAAAGTTGTAGCCATCATGGCCAAAAGAGCATATTCTGGTTCTTCAAGTAGAGCTCCAAGACAAGTGTTACCTAACTAGAATCTCCAATAGGTTCGACAGCATCCAAAACCACCTCCTAGCTATCTCCTATGAAGAACTGCGAGTATCTTTCCATATGAAAACCTAGACTTCTTTAACACATTCTTGGGAAAGCGACTCTTCATTAATGTATTTTTCCGAAGATTCCCATTGTTCTGTGGTGTAATGCGCAGCTAGAGAGGCAAAAATTGTGAGATATTCCACTTCATGTTGTCGTTTTTGTTACACATCTTCAAACACTTATTCATCAATCTTCTCAAATTCTTGTATCAGTTCTTTTTCAACCACCTCAAAAAACGGTCACAAAAAGGTGAATTGAAATCTAACCCACTTTCTCTTCACCATGCTTCTCAACAATGAAACCAATCTTATTCCATGTTGATTTGGGAGATTCCTCACCCATTAAGTGCTCAAACAAATATCTCTAACGGATATTAAAATCACCGTGTTGGTCATAACTTTCCACTACATACTCCTTGATGTTGCTAGGTGGAAGCTGCTCCTCACAGTCAACATCCTGGTCCAACCGTTGGTAGGGCTGCATAGCAAAACTCCGATTGTGATAACCAAGCTTCTCCATATTTTTATATCAACACTTAAAAAGACTTCTCACCAAGGCTTCAATCAAACAAATCCCCCGCCCCCTTGATGTTTGCTTGGGTTGAGTTAGCAACTCAAACCTACCACTTGAGTTAGACTCCAAACTCCAACCAACTTTCTTCCACTGAAGATTGTGTGAGAACTCAAAAGTTTACAAGATAGCTCTAATACAATGTTAAGAGTCTCAACACTCTCCAATCCTGCAGCTATATAACCAAAGACAAGCTACAAAGTTGGATCAAAAGAAACTTATGACAAGGAGGAAATACAATAAACCCAGACTTTATTTGGCGACCTGGACACACACCACCTCTTTTGGTATTTCTTTGACACACATATCATCTCGACATAAGTAATTTATATCATCTCGACATAAGTGATTTATATACAACCTCTCTAAAATCTTATAGTGATTGAATAATGACCATACATAATGACACTGTATAATCCAATCATGAATCTCAGCTGTGCATTAATTTAGGAAAATAATAAGTATGAACCTAGAAAATGTGGTATATCAACTCAGGCAAATATGTCAATGAACATAATTCTAGGTGATGCAAGAACCAAGTTAGCATCAATTTTTAACAGTTTGGGAGAGCGGTGAATTTTGTAATTCTTGTGCAAGGATGCCAAGAAATCAGCGGGTGACATCAGCTTAAATATCCATATCCTAAGGAATCTGTTGGTAGTTTGCATAGCAAATAAGCTTAACAATTCTATCATGGAGAATCTCCTTCTCCTTCTTCTTCTTCTTCCTCTCCTTCTCCTTTTTCTCTCCTTCTTCTACTTTTGCCTCTATATACATGTTATTGATTGGTAGTTTATCTGCAGGCACTCAGCTACTTCAGGTTGAGGGTCCCCGGAAACAGTCTCCTTTCCTGCCGGAAGGGGTAAGGCTGCGTACATCACCCCCCACCCCCCGACCCTGCGTTCTGCGGGAGCCGCAAGGCACTGGGATTGTTGTTGTTGTTGTTGTAGTAACAAACGAAGTATGTAACCTAATGACCATGACACAAGGAATCTTGAGCCAGCTTTCAAGAAGTGATACAATTTTGAGATCCTCTAAAATATATGTACATTATATTTTACTTACTAAAATACATTTATGTTTGATAAAAACTATTAAAAACTATAAAACTGAGTCATTCGATGGCTATTCATCCAAATATTTGTGAACTAAGGCTTAAAAGAAACTTCACGGAGGAAGACATTTTTCTTTGGAAGGGATAAAAACTTTCCATTCTATCTTACATCCTCAATCTCACATTTATCTCAAATGGACCAAACAAATAATGCAATTGATTTTGTAAACAAGAGAAAAGAAGTATTGGGAAAAAACAGTTCTGGTTAAATATCTTTTCAAAAGAAATGCTTTCCATGAGGAAAATGCACTCTCTCCAACATACTTTCTGTCTAGACAGAGAAGACAGTATGTCAACAGTTGCGCATATGGTTGGGGAATGGGTAATTGCAGGGTGCAGCGAACTTACATTGGAGGCATTCAATATTTCACGTACTCTAGTACAATGTGCCCCTTCTCTTGCGAATGCATGGAGCACCTGGACCAACTTAGGAGAAGGATATTAGACAGTGCAGTAGCAACAGAAGATAATATCAGTAAGTACCCAATTTGAAAAGCTTCATAAATGGATCTGCAATCAATGTGATGACAGTCGGAATTAATGGAAGTTCATGGTGGTCTGTCTTGAAGAATCTTCCCATATTTGTAAAGATGTAAAAGTAGTATCCTTCCATATTTGTAAATCTAATTTGTAGCCTATGCTTTATCGATTAGATCCTGGATCTGTAAGGATTTTTCAATGTCTTTGATTCCTTCTTGTGTTAGCTACTTTATTTTATAAAAGAGGGATGAAGAAAAAACACATTTTCTTCATGGTATCACAGCTAGGCTTCTGAAAAGTCAATTTTTTTGCTAGCATACGACCTTCACTCCCGAAGAGGCAACCTAGAAAACCCCGTTTCCTTCACTTTGAAAAAACTTTTTGAAACGGTAAAAAACCCCTAGCAAACTAAATTCCACCAATGAGATCTGCAGAACATTAATCCTTCATATGGACTAAATGGAAGGAACTGCTTGCTGGGAAAAAAAGACCTTGACATCTCTCAACGAGGCTTTTTCAACAATTCCGTGAAGGAAAATTAGAGAACCGTCATGTTTGAGTCTACGAGGGATTAGCCTGTCTCCACAAAGGTCACCGAGAAAGAAACAAGGAGAGTGGAAAAACAAACGGCCAGCAACCTACAAGTCATAAACCAATTTGGTGCACGTACTACAAGAAGCTTCGCCGAACTAAGAATACATGCTGAAATCTCAATAGGAAAACATCAGGGGAATGTCGAAAGGTTGGTTACAGAAGAGGACGCTCAAGACAGCAAGCACACATTACACAAGTTCAGAACCCATGCCATAATGCAAGAGAGCAAGAATCTCAAAAGGGAGGAGATTGAGGCTGCATTTGGTTCAACTTTTTAACAAGTTAGAACCGCAAAGAAGTTTTAATTAACCACGAGGCTTGTATTTGATTGATAGAAAAAACTTTTTTACATCTCTCTCACAAGTAAAATAAGAACATGCAAAAGCTGTTTTATAACTAAAACTTCTTTTTTTTCACTACTCAGAAAAATGTTTTAAAAAGACTATGTTAACCTTCAACACCACCCCCACCCACCATCATAACTCGCTACACTCACCATCCCCGAATATCATGACTAGCCATTATCATGATTCATTACTAAGCACAATAACTCACCAGCATCGTCTCACCATAACC
Organism: Simmondsia chinensis; assembly: GCA_018398585.1. Classification (NCBI taxonomy): domain Eukaryota; kingdom Viridiplantae; phylum Streptophyta; class Magnoliopsida; order Caryophyllales; family Simmondsiaceae; genus Simmondsia; species Simmondsia chinensis. Next base: position 15,964,037 of record JAGTTD010000010.1, on the reverse strand, counting down.
ACAAGTCCCTCTATCACCATCCACCGTGAGTGGCTACCACCACGGTGTGCTCACACCATGCACTACTATGGCCCACCATGGTTTGCTACTCCCATTATTTCACCTCATCGCCATTGTCCCCCACAAGCTTGGCACATTGAGATCAAAAAAAGCTTTTGGCACTCCATGGTCCACCGTGACCTCCCCTTTCATCACCTCACCCCATGCATCCAAACATTGTATTCTATTAAAAAGATCTTTCTATATTACAGACCAAACAACATATTGTAAAGAGATACATATCTTAAGTATAAAGATCTTAATAAAACAAACAAGTAGAAAATAGATGTACCAAGTACACCCGAGAGATTAAGAAATCTACTTCATTCCCTTAAAAAACCTAGTGGATCATGTTCACAAGCTCAAACTGGTATGTTTTCTAATTCTCGTGCCCTTAGTGCCACTCATACATCCGGTGGTAACTTGGGTTTTACACTTATAAGCTAAAAACAATATGATGTTTTCCCTTCATTCATTCTAGTAATAAAAAGGTGAAAATTGCAAATGAATCTCTTACCACCATTGCAAGTCAAGGGATTGTGACGTAGTACGATCGAAGCGTTTCAGGAAGTAGTACACAAGAAAAATTTATGATTAATTACGAGTCCTTTCTATTTTATTAGGAGTCTTTTAGTTTTAAATTCAAATTGGTTGGAGTTTATTTAGATTAGAGTTTCTAATTAGAATAGGATTTTAATTTCTTTATTCTAGTTAGGTTATGAGTATACTTCTTTATCTTTTATGGTTCAGGGTTCCTACTCTATAAATAGGACCTTTATGTACTCTATTTAGGCCTCAGAATGCCGTACACGAAAGACATTCTCTTTCTCCACGATGCGGTCGTGAGGATCGTGTTGACATAACTACGAGAGTCAAGGTGGATGTTCCCACCTTTGATGGGAAGTTGGACCCTATAGTGTTTTCTGATTGGGTAAACTCCATGGAAGACTATTTTGATTGGTACAATATGGATGACATAGAGCGAGTCCGTTTTGCTAGGATGAAGCTAGTAGGTTCTGTAAAAAAATACTGGCAAACTATCCTGCGCAACATCGAGAGACTTCGTGAGGCCCCTATTAATCAATGGGAGGTCATGAAAGCAAAATTGAAAGAAAAGTACATACCTAGCTTCCATAGAACCCAACTTGTAGATCAAATGCTCAACCTTAGGCGGTCACCTCTTAGTGTCACTGAGTATATGGATCGTTTTGAGGAAGTTTTGCTTAGGTGTGGTGTAGATGAGGACCCACTTATGACCTTGACTAGGTTCGTAAATGGTCTTAACCTAGACATTAAGAGAGAAGTTAGTCTTTATGCCCCTACAACTTTAGAGCAGGCTTACCAAAGGCCCTTGAGTTTGAAAAATATTCTAGAACCCAATCTACTCGTCGTTTGACCAATTCAGGGAGTAATTCGCGATCATATCATCCCTCATCCAATGCCCCTTTTAAGGGAAAAGAGTCCTCTATTATTGGGCCCCATACTGTAGGATCTCCCACCCCTAACCCTACGCGTCCTAGTGGCCCTATGTCTCGTTCTGGTGGAACAACTAGTACTTTCTGCTCTTCTGGCTCATCTTCTATTAAGTGTTTCCATTGTCAACAATTAGGCCACATTACTTCACAATGTCCTTATCGTAATCTCGTCATAATCAAGAGATTGACCAACCAGACCTAGAAGAAGAACAAATTGTTGAAGCTGAGCCCTGTTCTGGGGATGAGAATGAGAATAATATAACTTTAGATGATTCCATAGAGAGAGTGAATGTGGTTAGATGTGTCTTGACAAATGCAACCAAAGATGATTCTTGGAAATGCACTTCAATTTTTCATATTGTCATTAGGAGCGGCCCGCGATCCGCTAAACAGGGGCTCCCGCACGAAGCAGGGTCTGGGGGGGGTGGATGTACGCAACCTTCCCCCTTCCGGGTGAAAGAGAGGAGCTTCTATCCGTTAAACAAGCGATCACAGATTTAGATTGTCAAGAAACTTTCAATCCTACTCACTATGTTTTTCAGGATGGGGCTACGGGAGGGTGTCAACAGTCTAATTTGGAGTGAGCAGTAAAGGATTAAGGAGTGATAATGCACAGGATTACTTCAAACAGACCTTATCACCAGTTTAACGAATAGGAAGGTAACATTCATTGTTCCTATGGTGTAGACACGCCTCAACAAAATGTAGTCGCCAGAAAAATCGGCATCTACTTGATGCAACTAGAGCCCTCCTGTTTCAAATCTAAGTTCCTAAGACAAACAGGAAGTAAGCGATCCTCACTGCGGCAAGTTTTTTATGAATACGTTGCCTTCAAAGGTTCTAGGACTCAAAGGATAGTATTTCTAACCACATTCCAAATTCACAATTAACCATCAAACTTCCCCCAAAGTTTTCAGATGTTAGTCTTTTTCATGTCCACAATAGAGAAAAACTTGATCCACCATGCCCAAAGTGCATAATTGTTGGCTATTCTACCACATAAAGAAAATTCTGTGTCCATGGATGCAACATTTTTGAGAGGGAACCATTCTTTTCTAGTACTTATATGCACAGGGAGAAACACTGTGCGTGACAAGTACAAATACCTAGTTGTTCTTCACTGATTTCTTTACAGAATTACCACCTTTACAGCCCACTAAACCTCATACTTGAACCAACCCAAAAACAGCCTACAACAGCTCAAAATCTGAACATTCAACCAAGACCAGAACCAGAAAACACCATATAGGGCCCTCCAAATCTGTCAATACAACCGTGGGGAGAACCTGAAATAGCCCCTCAAAACACATTTCAGCCATCACAAACAAACTGAAACTCCATTCTTGATGCATTCGAGAAAAAGAGTACCTGATCCTTTACAAAATAAAGTTCAAGATTCCAACCTGAAGTCAGGTATAGAAACTTAAGATCATTCCCCTACTACTGATGATCTAAAGATTACCATAGCATCCAGAAAAGGGGCTTGAATTTGAATTCAACACCTAATATCTCATTTAATTTCCTTATAAAAATGTTCCCCACAAGACAAATGTTTCTTCACTACAAGCTCTCCACAAGACCCTTAAAATAAGCATTCGAAAAATGGCATAAATGAGGAAACGAAAGGGCCAATAAAGCACATGGGTAGGTTAGTTGCTAAAGGTACACTCACTACAAGGAAAGAGACTTGTAGGTTAAATGGGTTTTCACTGCAAAGCATAAAGCAGGTGGGTGGTCCTTAGAAACAGACAAGGCAAGGTTAGTAGCTAAATACACTCAAACCTATGGGGTAAACTACAAGCAATCCTTTGCCTTGATTGGAGTTTGCAACAAGGTGATGTAAAAATACACATTTTTAGATGGAGATTTGGAATACATGGAACCTCCACTGGGTTCTGAAAAATACTTTGACAAAAATAAAGTCTGCATGTTGAAGAAGGCATAACGTGGACATAAAAAAAAAAATTTCCTCAAACTCAGTTTGGAAGATTCACTAAGACGATGCTCGAAACGAAATACATTCAGTCAAGGGCCCACACCTTGTTCATCTAACACTTGAGCATAAATTGTGTGTTGATAATAAAACTGCTACAGTTGGTAACCCAGAGGAAATACAAAGAGTCCAATGTAGACTGGAAAAAGAATTTGATATCAAGGACCTCAGAGGACTTAATTAATTCTTGGAAATAGAACTAGGTCGTTCAAAAGGAGGGATGTTCATGTCTCAAGAGAGAGATTTCTAAACCTCCTAAAAGAAACAGGAATATTGGGGGTGCAAGCCAGCTGATACACACATAGAACCGAACTACAAACTGAGCGAGGCCAAAAAAGAGTAACATGTTGACCGAGGAAGATACAGGAAGCTAATCGGTAATCTGCTTGTCACACACACAGCCAGTTATAGCATATGTCATGAGTATCAAGCATAGGTTGGTCTAGTGAATCACCAGGGCCGAAAGACACCAACCCCACTAATCAGGATCAAATCCCACTAGTTACGCCCCTCCCCCACCTCCTCCTTAGTGCAATAAGTCAATTCATGCATGATTCAAAAAACATCCTCCTTCAAATAGTCTCTAGAGTTTTGAATAACCTTAAGGCTACCTCCGAGAAAGGAATCATTTTAAAGAAGACTGCAAAGAAAACGGTCAGCATGTTTAGTTATGAATGGAAAGTCAACCACCGACTACTGTAACCTACTTGGGAAAACTTGGTAACCTAAACGAGTGAGAAACAAAATGTGGTGACAAGATCAAGTGCAAAAACAGAAGTTAGAGCGAAGATGGTATTTTTGAACTTTTTATGCATAAAGATCATTTTAAATGACCTCAAGATCAAGCAGCAAAGACCAATGAGATTTAATTGCGACAACCAGTCAGTTATCTGCATAATACACAATCCAATTCAACATGAAGCACGAAAACACACTGTAGTGGATTGACATTTTATCAAAGTAAAAGCTAGAGAGTGGATTGATTTGCTCACTTTATGTTCCTACCTATGGATTAAATGGCGAATATATTGACCAAGGGACAGCGTCATATCGCAAAATAAGAAGCAAGCTGGGAAGAGAGAGTGCCTATTCACTAGATTAAGGGGGAGCGCTGAAGAATCTTCCATATCTGTAATGATGCAAAAGTAAAAGCAAATTTTTTCATATTTCTAAATTTGATTTGTGTGCTATTTTTAGGTATTAGATACCGAGTTTGTATGAATTTCTCATTTCTTTTGATCCCTTCCTACATTGGTTACTTTTGAATGGAAGAAAAAACACGCTTTCTTCAGTCTCCACGAGCATACATGTCTGCAGTCAGATGAACTTTCCTCGTCTTTTCAAGACAACATAATGTTCAAGCAGCTCTAAAACAACTATCCTTCTGCGCCCAGTCTCAAGATGTCATTACATTTGACCTCCTCAAACATTGATAAATATAATATCAACAATGTCCTCAACATCATCATACACAAATATCCTGATCACAGCATTTTGTAAACATGATTTCTTTTATGTACGAAGGACTAATTCAACTCTAATAGGTTTGGCGAAATAGTTTTCAAGTACATAAAAGTTATGTTTAAAGGTTTAATCCACCTGTCAAAGTGAAATAATTTTTAGTCCAAACACTGGCATAAGAAGTCACCTTTCTAGTGCCATGCTGCACGTAAATTAAATTTTTTTGATAATATACCTAAGCTACCACCGATACATGCAAATTACTAAAATATCCCCACCCTCCCATTCCCCACACAACTCCCTACCCTAATCATGACAATCACTGGATACTGACTCCAAGACACCGCTGGCGGTCCCACCACCCCATCCCCACCTACCCTCCCTCCCACCCTTCCCCCTCAGCCATCACCCTATCTCCCACCAAAATACCACCAAAGGTCCAATCCCCACCCCACCTCCTTTCGATAATTTTTTACCATGCATCGTTGAGTTGTCCGACTTTACTCCGTCAGACTGTGAAGATGGCATGTTGGCAGTGGGTGTCAGGGAGGGCTCTAAGATGCCAGGGTTGTAGGAATGGTGTTGGATAATGGTGGCGTCAATGTTGGGGGGCTGACGTAAGGTGCCAGTTGGGGTGGGTCTCGAGGAAGTGGAGATAGGAGGTTATGCTCTAGCATCGACAAGGGTTGAGGGATTGGGACCGATAGTCAGGAGATGGGGAGGGTGACACGGTAGATTTTCATTGGCTGAATAAGGCTACTTTTGCAGTTGAACCATAATGCAGTTTTTCATAAGAGTAATTTGGTCTTTCTACACATTTTGGAGGACATATTGACAGCTGGATTAAACAATTATTTCATTCTAACATGCCAACTAAAAAGTAGTACATGTTTGCCTGTTCGCACTAGACATGCCTGTTTTCACTGGATAGAGTACGATTCCTTCTAGGTTTGAGGGTCCTTTGGAAACCGTCTCTCTACAAGGTAGCACCCTACTGCATACATTTTACCCTCCCAAACTCTGCCTTAGCAGAAGCCTCTGAGGCACTAGGCTATTGTTGTTGTATGCCAACGAAAGATTCAAACATAAGTTTTGGACTAAAATCTATTTACTAAAACCTTAGGTTAAAGAAGTATGACTATTGCTAAAAATCATATGATTCAACTGTATTACAATTTATAAGAAAAGATGGCAGCACATGCAAAATATTCTTCTAAATTGGTCATCCATGAACTCAATTTTCTCTGCTCAAAAAAAATAAAAATAAAAATAAAAAATGAACTCAATTTTCAACAACCTAATCATTTCACAGTCAACCATTCAATTGAGCTCATCCACAGAATTCTTCCCTTTGGCTCATCTTCATCTTACTCACCTACTTGATCCTGCCATCCTTTGTTTTTTGCCATTAGACCATCCACAATATCAGACCCCGAAAATTTCAGAAGAAAAAGGTGACAATTACAGAATTTACAAAGATGGGACAGGTTTTGATAAAGATGAATGTAAATGAGCTAAATTTATGAATGGCAACATGCAATAGCTAAGTATTCAATTAATCAAGGCAACGACCATATGGATTAGATTCCTAGAATTAGTTTCTAATCAATCGTAAAAACAGTTCGATTAATCAGAGAAGTGTTCAAGTAATCAAAGCCCAAAATTCAGTCAATCAAATAGATGGACCATGGTTGTAAACTTTTGATGTCCTGCAGCCAGGCAGCATTTATACATCACGAATGCTGTATCGACTGCAAGGCATAACAAGACCAATTTGGCCCACTGTATCTTGGGGTTGCTTTTTTTTTTTTTTTTTTTTTTTGGGGGGGGGGGGAGGATATCACCATAATGTTGATCTCCTCTCAACGCTAGCCAATAATGAAGCGACCTGATTGTCGGAGAAACTCTCGGAATGACTCAATCATAAAAGTACAGTTTTATTTCCAATTAGTAGTATCTTGCATATGACCACCATGTGCAATTGGATAGTAGTCACTTTTATGCAATATAAGAGATGACTTTGTGATGCAAAAGCAATAATGAACATACTATAAGCAAACCATTTACTGCCTGGCAAAATAACAGATATATCATCAAAAGCAAGTGATGGGGCGATGCAACACATAAGTCAACAGCAGACAGGAGTTCTGACCTCAACAGCCAGCACCCGGCCAATTGATGCCTCAGATTCATTCCACTTCATTTGTGAACAAAGTCCATCTGTTCCCCCAGCTCTCCAATCAAGAAGGCCAAGAAGAACCTCAACAAGCCCAACCCTTCACAATTCACCAAGCAACATACAAATAGATGTTACCTTCTTGGTTTTACTAGTCACAAGGGAGGAAATTAAAAAAGGAAATTTTCTATTATGATTACTGAACCTACTATGAAAACTAAAGAATGCAAGCTATCGAGATTTTGGCCAGAATGAAGGTTAAATTAATGGAAGTATTTTCAACTTCAGAACCCTTTCTCCTGCATCTCAATTACTTGTTTCCTAAGGGTTATGAGCTGCTTCACTTCTGCACATATACTTACGAATCAAACACCAATTAAATGACTTTAAACTTTAAGGTTTATTGGCCATATCAATACATTACTATGACGGTCCACAAGACTGGGAAAAAAAAAAAAAAGGAAATGCACTTCTCGGTGGGGTAGTAGCAACCAGGGTTGCAACAGGAGAGAAAGTATGAGAGCTTCCAATAAATGAAGATGGGCCTAAATATTGTATGGCAGTTGGCTAGAAAAAGATTGATCCCTATGAGTCCACATATTATGAAAAATAGTATAACAGGATACACAAAAAGATCGACAACACTTTCAATTCTGATGCCAAGAACCAAGCAATAAATTGGTAAAAACATAAATTTTTTTGTTTATAGAAACAAAGATTTTAAGAGAGAAAGAATGTACAAAAGGGTTAAGGACCAGAAGTCCTCAAAAATACAAAATGCAATAACGAAACTTTAAATTAACGACATAAAGCCCTCCGACCCCTTTGCTCAACGAAGGCTATGTCAGCAAAACCTACAAAGCTCTTCGTCCAGAGAGTTGCTGAAAGACTAATTTCTCGCATAAGAAATTAACCGGTCTACATTGATCTATTATGCTCCTAGCATTCGCCAAATACACCAGATAATCGCAATCTTGGCTGTGCAGAATAACGCTAAAACGTCTTCCTTCTTTCCTACAGTATGAAACTTCATTAGAAAGATGCCCTCAACCGATTTTGGACTAACCCACATCTGGTCAAAAGTGGTCAATAGCTTGCACCATAAATCCCAAGCCACAACATAATGCAAAAATAAATGGTCGTGCAAATCCCCACTCTTGAAGCACAGATCTCTAAAGAGAAAACCTTAAAAGGTCTTTGTTTCTGCTAGGGGTGTAAATGAGCCGAGGGCTCGGGAACCAGCTCGTCATAAAGCGTGAAAGGCTCAACTCGAGCTAACTCGTTTAGCTTATTGAGCCAAGCCAGAGCCTAGTGAAGCTCGAGCTTGTAGGCACGCGAAATTAAACGAGCCTAAGCGAGCCTTTCTTAGTATAATATAATTGCTTAAATATGCCCAATGTAGCCAAATTTGAGTAAATGAGCAAGCCTGAGCTTAAACGAGTCCAAATGAGCCTAGATTGAGATTAAATGAGAAGAATATTGCAAGCTTAATTCGAAGCTCACTGAGCTTAGAGTGAGCCAAGCCCAAAAGTTTGATCAGTCGTGCTCGAGCTTGAACATTTCGAGCTCTGTGAGCTTCAAACCAAGCCTGAACCAAGCTTGATGCAAATGAGTTGAGCCTTGAGCCTAGCGCGCTCGACTCGGCTCAAATACATCCCAAGTTTCCGCAGACAATCTTGAGTATTAAGCTTGCTTGTAAACTCCATGGAAAAACCTTGATTCTAAAGGGTACCTTAGCTTTCCAAACATAAGAGCACAAGCGGAAGGCCGGAAAAGGATTATGTGAAAAAAGATGTTGGAAAAAGGATTTAGACGTAAAAGTGCCAAACTCATCCAAATCCAGCCCTCTTGTCAAGAAGTGAAGACAGGAGTACTTGGTCTAGAATATGGCTTAATTGTGAATTCATGTATTTCCCTTGTAGTAAGATTTCTACAAAGGTGCAAGTTCCAAGACAATGAACCACCTTGCTGAGAAAAATAAATTAACCGGGCATCGTGTACAGTGGATGATCTATATAAAAGTGGAAACTGATGAGAGACAACAGTATCCCCAACCCAATTGCTTCAAGAAAATTAGTACGGTCACCCGACCAAATCATGAGGCCATTACAAGAAGGAAAAACAGTAAAGCTGCAAGATAAACTTCCAAAGAGACGAACAACGGACCCTATCCACCAACCTTACATCCCACCCATTATCTTGAACACCGTACTTACTTTTAGTCACTATGTGCCAAAGGCAATCAGGGTTCCCTATAGAATCGCCATAACTATTTACCCAGAAGGGGCATGTTCTTGAACACCGAATTACCAATACCCAACACCCCTAGTTGTGCAGCTTATAGACTCTGTCTCAATTGACTAAATGATTGCGAAGGTCTTCATCTACCCTTGATCAAAGAAAATATCTCATAATCTGCTCAATACGCTTTGCAACTATCGTCCGAATCTTAAAGAGAGAGGCTAGTACTACTGAGACATGACTGGACAAGAGTAAGATGATCCCTTGAAGAAAAGAAAGCATGTTTCTAACCATCCAACTTTCTTGCAATTTTCCTAATCTTAGGGTCCCAAAAGTTAGAAGACCTAAGATTACCACCAAGAAAACTCCAAGGTAAATAAGCTACAAATGATGTACCACATAACCAAACAAAGAGGAATACACATTTAAGGTCGAATCATTTAGGTTAATCCCTAGAATGCTAGACTTTGAAAAGTTGATTTTAAGACCTGAGAATTGTTCAAACAATATCATGATTATCAGAACGACTTTACAACCATCTAAGTTATCTTCCAAGAAAGAATAGTGTCATATGTGAATTGCAAGTGGAAAACCAACACCAACTCCCTACCTACATCAATTCCTCGAAATGAGTTACAATTCTGACCGTGAGAGAGCATACGACTCAATAGATCAACAACAAGAGTGAAGAGAAAAGGGAAGAGGATCACCTTGCCTTAACCTGCAAGGCAAAAAGCCAATTCTTTTGAGTTCCCATTAACGATAAATAAGAGACATTATCAAAACATCCTTTAATCCAATTGCACCATCTATCACTAAACACCTTCTTCCAAGGCACCCAAAGCAAGAAACCCTATCATAGCCCTTCTCCAAGTCAAGCTTTAGTAATCCCCTTCAACCAAATCGTCCTAAAAAAGTCTTCTACAGAAAACATCAACATAATTTAAGAACAACAAAGAATCTAGGTTGCAATTGGGTCAATTAGGTCAGGTTCGGTTTTGTGATAATCTTTGGTCGAGTCAGGCTCAGGTTCATCCAATTGGGTTTGAGTTACTTTCATTTTCCCCAGGTACGGCTAGGCCTAGTTCAAGTTACTTCAGGTTTGAATAGCTTCAATATTATGTTATCCTAGTTACTGGTCAACAATCTGAGGCAAAGTTGTGCGGGTTTCAGATGGATTTTGGCTTGAACCATTATGTTACTCTTTTTTGCCTCAACAATATTGTTTATATATACATTAAGTTTCTTTTCCCTATGTTTTTTCACTTCTTTTCTACTTTCTTAAGTTCCCATCCATTTTGATCTGCTCTCTTTAGAAGAAGATCGGCATCTTAATTACATTCATTTTAGATGTTGACAGTAACAGAATATGGATATATTTCAACTTTAACTCTATAATATTTTACGCAAGAATGCTCTTTTATACAAAAGGAACTGCGTATCAGAAAAAATAATGATTGCAACTTCCATAACTCTATAACATAATACTTCACATGTGAGTTTTTGTTTTTATTGAAGCATTTTCAGATATGTTAAGCGAAAAAAAAAAAATTTATGTGAAAACATTTTGATTGAAACAGCCATTCTGTATATTTTCTAAACAAAATTTATTTTTTACATAATGTTGCTTTTATTCAATTTCAGAGCAAAGATCTTAGTGAGTAAAAGATAAAGCAAATTTTGACTCAATAATAACCACGGTGACGCAATTCCAAACATTAAGAAATGAAGAAAAAGAAAAATTGACAAATTTATTTGAAAGCGAAATGAGTCAGGAAACTACGAAGTTTATATCTGGTACTTCGGATTGCAACTTACTACTACTCTTGTCAAGCAAGTTAGGTCGTATATGGATTCCACTGTACTCGGGTTGGTGGTTCCAGGTCGAGTTATTTTTGCTCCATTTGGCTCTAACACGAAGTGAGGTGGCTATTGTTGCAGTTGTCTTGTGGCAATACAGGGCTGTGTACAACAACAACAAAACCAATGCTTCAAGGGGCTCCCGCCTGAGCAGGGTCTGGGGGGGTGGATTTACACAGTTTTACCCCTTTAAGGTGTTACCTTGAGAGGTTGTTTCTGGGAATATACAGTGCTGTGTACTTACCAAAAAATACAGTGCTGCGTGGAGAAATAGTTGAAATGTTTGGTAACATTTTATAACTACCAATGGAAGTCTTATGAGATGTAAAATTACCATTTTGGACATCTATGTAACGACACTGACTTGACTTCATTATCTTAGCGAATGTACGTTAAAAGAACATAGAATTTATTCCTATTGCTTATGATAATTTATTATTATAATTAACTTAATATGTTAGATTGTATTATTTTAGAAACTATGTTGTACTTAAATTAGTATCTCAGATGAAGAATATATAATTTATGTTAAATATAAAAGAACTCATCAGCAAACTTTTTAAGATTTTAGTTACATTATTTATTTACCAATATCAAAGACTAGTATTTTCATATGGGTTGTTCGTGGCTATATTGCAAATGCCAATGAGCTGGTTTTAATTTATGATATTTAGTAGAGATAAGTTTTGTCTTTTTACTGCAGAAGTGCTTCTTTCAAAACCAGCCTTTCCAAAATGCAACCATGTCCGAGCTTTCTTGAAAAGCTGGCTTCAAAAACAAATTTTTTCGAACCCCACTCTAAAACATCATCGTTTTTATAGAAACCTAGAAAGCAGCGATGCTCTTTTTTGGCCAAAGTATGAATGTCCAACACGTATCCGACACCGACACGCTTCCTACACATGTCCGATACGTGAGAAAAGTATCCGACACACTTCCAATAAGTGAAAAAAGTATCCGATTTGTTTTTTATTTTTAATTTTGAATTTTCGATATGTTCCGTCATGTTTTTTATGTTTTGACTTTAGAAATATAATATTTCAATATATTATCACACGTATATGTATATAATTAGATAATATACATATTAAATGGTTAAATTATATTGTATAAAGTTTAATATGGATTCGTTTTAATTAAATTTAAAAATAAACTAATATTTTTAAATGTTTTATAGTTGTTTTAATTAAAAGAAAAAATATTTTTGTACAATCTGAAAGAAAAAGAAAATGATGAAAAAAGGAGAAAGAAGCCTCTTTTAAGTCGCGGGGGGGGGGGGGGGGGGGGGGGGCCGGCGGGGGGAGAGAGACAGAGAGACGCAGTGTTGCTTGAATCTTTATTATCTATGCTTGAATTTCCTCTATTTTAGTTAAGCATTATTTTTTTCTTAAGCTATTATAATTTTCTTCTTTTTTTTTTTTTTGGGGGGGGGGGGGGGGTGTGGGTTTGGGTTTATAACTTATGTTTTTTCATCAATTATGTGGATATATATCTAAGAAAATACATAATTTTTAAGTAAGGTGTCCCCGAGGTGTAGTATCCTAGTTTTTTAAAAAATTACGTGTCGGAGTATCGGTATCGTATCGTTTGTATCTAGAAATGGCAATGGGATGGGTAAAACCCGCTACCTATGGGTACCCACCCCAATTGGTATAAGTGAGGTGGGTAGCAGGTACAGGTTGGGTGTACCCGCCCCTAGAGGTGGCCACCGGGCCGGGCTAGCCCGGAAACCGGCCCTGCCCGACCCGCCCGGGCCCATTTTTGGTGGCCTCGGGGCCCGGCCCGGGCCTAGCCCGACGTAATTAAAAAAAAAAAATTATATTTTTTTTCCAATAAATACTTAAACCTCCCCAGCCCATTTCCTCACCAAATCTTCAATCCTCTCTTCTCTCTCTATACATTCATCATCTCCCATCTTCTCTAACCTTGCTAATTGCAAAATTGTGCTCTAAAGTTCGAAGTTCGTAAAGTATTTGGCTGAAGTTCGAATTTCATTGTTCTCTCGTTTTGGTAATTTTAGTATCGCAATTTTATTTGATTCGCATTTTTAGTTATTTAATTTGCATTACTACTTACATTTTATAAATACTAATCACTTATACTAATATGGCACACAACTCTTCATCATCCTCTAGAGCCGGTCGTGCTAGTTCTAGCTCTTCTCGGCCACCCAGAATCCCTAAAAGGAGTAGAATTGTCTTACTTAATACTGAAGAACGAGCTTTTATACAACCAGACCCATCACCCCCATACAGTGATGATAGCATAGATTATGACTTTTCACAACAACAAGATTATCATGAGTCAGGTGGTGGCGGGGTTGGAGACTCACAAACTGATGAGGAACCCACGCCCACGACCGAAGCCCAGCCTGAAACTAGTACCCGCGCTAGTAGGCGTACAACTAGTGGGGTATGAAAGCACTTTACCCTTAATAAGATAACTAATAAAGCAACTTGTAAATTATGTGACCCAGCTAAGGATTTTAGTCATCAACCTGGCAGTGGGACGGGCACATTAAACAAACATATACTTAGGTGCCACCTCGAGCAATACCCAGAAAAGAGCCAACAACGTCTAGTACAGCAAATGACCGGTGCACTTGCTAATTTTAGGTTCTCTCAAGAGAGCAACCGAAAGGGGCTAGCTAAATATATAATTTTGAGTGAAAGGCCTTTTAATACCGGCGAAGACCCAAATTTCGTTAGCTACCTCCAACGAAATGTGAACCTCGCCATTGTGAGGATTCCTCGGAACACCGTAAAGCGGGACGCTTTTACGTTGTACCACGGGATGAAAGCTAGGGTCTTCACACATTTTGCGACGAACACGAGCATGTTCTCGTTGACGTCGGACGTATGGACGTTGAAACCCGGCAAACCTTATGTGTGCATAACGACACACTAGACCGATGAATCCTTCATCATCCAAAAGAGGATAATTCATTTTGGACTTTTAGATTGCCCCCACAATGCCGAGGTAATTACAGGTGCGATTATGTCGGCAGTCTGCGACTAGGACATAGAGCAACGTATCTTCAGTATTACGTTCGACAATGCTACCAATAACACTGCAGCCGTTACACATTTAATTAGGCAAATGAGACCCATGTTACGTGGGAAGCGTTTCCATATTCGTTACATTTGTCACATTTTGCATTTAATGGTAATGAATGGTTTAGATCTTATAAAAGTATCCCTTCCCACCTTAAGATCCGTAATAATATCGATTAAATCATCACGCACTAGAAAAAAAAGATTTAGAAATTTATGTACGTTGCATAACATAGAATATAAACAATTCAAATTAGACTCCCAAACTAGGTGGTCGTCTATGGTAGAAATGTTAGAGCGCATTCTACCATACGAAGACGTTCTGATGGAATTCGCCCAGGAAAATCGTACAGAATGGAGCGATTACAACCTGGCCGGTATAAATTGGGAGACAATAGATCAAATTTGTAACTTTTTTAGCATGTTTAAAGAGTCAACGACATTTTTTTCGGGTTGCAACTATCCGACCATGCCTCAAGCAATATCAAGATTGCTTGATATTGTCAATTGGATGGTGGGTAATGAATCCAACCCCATTTTGTTCGAATCGATTAAGGCAGTGAAAGAAAAGTTTGCCAAATATTATTCTGAACTACCTCTTACATACTGCTTGGCAACTATTTTAGACCCTCGTTGTAAACGCGGGGGTTTTAACTTGTTTTGCCAACATTTTTTCAAATATTTGCATCCTAGTCTTAATATCGACACTTTCATTGCCGATGTCGATAACGACTTGCATCGTTTATTTTCTCAATATTCCCGTCAATTAGCGTCCAATAATCCTAGTACTGCTGCAGTAGGATCTTCCACATCTAGTGGAAGTAGTTCACACATGTCATATTCGTGGAAGCTGTTGGAGCAATTTACGCCCACAGTAGCCCCCACGTCATGTGACGAGCTAGATTATTATTTGCGGACACCGTTGGTCCATATTTTCGGGCCGCCAGCCAACCCGCATTTTGACCTTTTACAATGGTGGAACACAAACCAAGCCCAGTATCCCGTGCTTTCCACCATGGCACGTGATATACTAAGTTGTCCGGTGTCTTCAGTAGCATCGGAGTGTGCTTTCGGTCTTGGTGGCAAGTTGCTTGGAAAGAAGAGAGCAAAGCTATCGCCGTCAAGCTTGGAGATGTCCGTGTGCTTGAAGGATTGGCTGCTAGCAGAGGCCAGCGATCAACAGAGAATGAAGCTGGATTCATCGAGCGATGAAGAAGACGACCGCATAACTGATACGTCAAATGATGGCGTAGAAACCCCCCTATGCGACTGATATCAACACTTTTGTATGTCAATTATTTACTTTTAAGTATTTACGTCAAAAGACGACCGCACCCCCCATATGTCAAACTTTGTATTTTTTGATAAACAAATTTGTACTTTTAAATATTAGGCCCCAACTGCGTTGTATTTGTACTTGTATTTGTTACGTTATTTATTTACCATTATTTTTTTATAAGATATTTACCATTACTTATTGTATATTGAATTTTATTACATATATGTAGCATTATTTTTTTTGAACATGCATATTTAGCATTATTAGTGCTTGAAAAAAAAATGTATTTGTATCTCATATTATTTATCAATGAATTACAATAATTTTAGTACAAAATGACTTTGTATTATTTTAATTTTTTTTTATTTCTGTAAAAAAAGCGGGCCCAGGCCGGGCCCGCCCGCACTGTAGAGGCCCCGGGCTGCCCGGCCCGCCCGTTGGCCACCTCTACCCGCCCCATACATGCCACAAGTATGAGGCGGGTATGGGTATAGTGTTGTACTCGCCCCACCCCGTTTTATACCCACTATACTCATTCCATTTTGTATCTAATTAACTTTCAAATTAAAAAACACATGCTCAAATTCAATTACTTAAATTATTTATGAACGTTTTACAAAAATATATTTGAATTTTAAAAAACAGTATTAAATAATAATATGTGTTAGATAATCATTTTGGACCCACGTTAGGGCGAGTACGGAGTGCGTAATGGATACCCGTTGGACACCTGAGGGTAATGGGGTAGGTATGGGTATGGGTTTGTACCCGTAGGGGCGTATATGGATATCCATTTCACACCCGTGGCGGGTGATGGGGCAAGTATGGGTATGGATTTGGGTGGCAGGTACGGGTATGGAGGAGGCAACCCCCGTACCCTCCCCGCCCCGTCCCATTGCCATCCCTACTCGTATCCATATTTGTATCTGTGCTTCCCAGATAAAAACTGCTCCATTTTTCTCCAAAATGCGGTTTAGAAGCGAGACTACTCTCTAATAAGAATGGTGAAGTCACTATGGGTACCAGATCATTTTTTTGGGGGTTGAGCTTAAATCATTAATCTCGGATCGTGTCATTTAACTTGAGTACCCTTATTTAAAACAAACTTTTAGGACATGGTTAGGTCTGCTTATTGATTTTCAGGTCATGTCTTCAGATCAAGTTGCCTTTTCCATTTTTTCATGCCTGGAGAAGATCCAAACACTTCCAATCAAATAAAAATCCTAAAACTGGAGGGATTTTTACCCATTTTCTATCCCAATATGTATTAAGTTTTAAGAAAAATAGATCTTTTTGTCTCTTTTTTTGAGTTTTTGATTTTTTTTTTCTGTTTTCATTGTCCTTATTTCCAGTGGGAGGGATGCTTCGGTGGGAGGGATGCTTGCTAAGCAAACTAATCCTGATATGAAACTGAACTTTTCTCTCCGTTGACTTGAGTTGGTTAGGTAAATGCTTATAGGGGTTCCACGTTCATTTAGACCATATATAGATTTCACCCCGTACATAATATAATATTACCATTCATCACCGGTCGTGAACTGCAACGCATGCTCGAATAGTAGTACGATTTTCTTATTTTGATTGAGGAAAGTTCGTTTTGAGATAACTTACTTCAGCCCCTGTGCCACAAGTGCATCGCGAGCACGATTTCCAGCAGCTACCGCACGTTTAAGTGTCTCAAGAGCCAGAACGCTTCCCCCTTGCCATCCAATGGCCTTCATTAGAAGTGGAACCACCTGAGAGAAAGGCCATTTCAAGGAAGAGACTAAGCATTTTAAGGCGCTATCAATTAATTCATAGTTCAACAGAGGCATGAAACCTCCAATGTTTCAGCAAGGAGAAAAATAACTAAACAAATAAAAACGACCTTGCATGTACATGATTATTTCATTGAATTATGACACTGCACAAAATAGCATCTCTAAGTTTGCTTCATAGGGCAGATACCTTTTTTTTCTGTAGCAGCCATTGGTTCAAGTGAGTAGTTGGAAAAGACAAGGGAAAGAGTTTAGAGATGCAAAGGGGAAAAAAAAAAACAAATAAATTCCCTTTTCAAACAAGAATGTTCGGTGTCAAAATTACCCATCTTAAGCACCATAGCTTCTAGCACCACAGCTGATGAACCATCCGTTAGCGGTAGCGGCTATTGTCGCAAGGCAATGAGTTGTTACTTATCTCCCACAAAAATTTGTATGATACCATAATTTCTAGTTTTCAATTAATCAATAATCATGAAAATGAGAGCAACAACCAAGTGGAAAACTAGATGTTAGAGAAATCATAAGAGATTGCTCCATGCAAAGATGGATAAAGCAAACATAGTGGACGACAAGAAGTAGAGCTAGAAGTAAGAATGTATAACAAATTAAGGACAAGATATTCTTAAAATTACAATCATGCAACATTAAGAAAATCATGAACTAATAGCATAAAACCCTACCATCCCTCTATAAATCAGCTAAAGACATGTCAAGGAAGCTCCCAAAGCTCTTTGTTCAAAGAGCTCCTCAAAGGACCATATTTTCCCATAAGAAATTAAACACTGTATATTGGTCTTTAAAAATTCAGCATTATTTTCAAGTCAAATACACCAAAAAATCTCAATTTAGGCAGTGGAGGATAACATTAAGACATTAAGACGTCTTTCCACTTTGCAAAGCCAAGTCATTTCATTAGAAGGGTACGCTCAGCTGATTTTGAGCTAACCCACATCTAGCAAGAAAGAGAGGATAGCTTGCACCATAAACTCCAAGCCATTGCACATTGCAAAAATAAGGTGTCTCCCACTCTAGAAGCACATTACACGGTCCAAGAGACGGCCTCAAAGATACCTTGAATATAAAAGCTACCTTAGCTTTCAAAATTCAAAAGTATAAGAGGAAAACTGGAAAAGTATTATGTAATATAAGATGTTGGGAAAAGGATTTAGTAAAAGTTTTAAACCCATCCAACAACTATCTCCTCTCATGAAGCAACGAGACAAGTGTACTTGATCCAGAATGTGGCTGAACTGTGTGAATTCATATAGCTACCTATCTAAGATAGCGAGCCATCCTATTGACATGTAAAGAAAGTCACTGGGTCTACAGATGCACATCGATCGATGACAGGACAAAAGTAGATTGACAACTGAACTATCTCAAATCATCATACCATGTATAGGACCGATCAAAACCAAGTCTTGGACTCGCTTCGTTGTGCTCCTCTATCGTAAACCGCTATGTCAGCCACATGTATTCCAACCCGCCACTCACCTCTATCTAAAGTTGTCTCCTCGTTTAGGTTAAGTGGGTTATTGTCTAATCGTCTCCATCTAGCTTTTCTTTGGCCTTTCTCTACCTCTCCTCCCATGCGTAATATGAAGTTGTTCACATATCTTGATGGGGAAGTGGTCGGCCTCCCCCTAACATGCCCAAACCATTGCAGATGTTGCTCCTTCAACTTCTCATCAATTGGAGTCATGCCTAATTTGCTTCTTATAACATCATTTTTGATCCTACCCTTCTTTGTGTGTCCACACATCCACCGCTACATCCTCATCTCCACCACCTTCAACTTCTATGTATATTACCGTTTAACTGGCCAACATTCAGCACCATATAACATAGCCGGTCTCACTACCGTCTTATAGTATTTATCCTTCAACTTAACCGGAAACTTCCCATTGTATAGTACATCAGAAGCCATCTTCCACTCTTACTACTTTAATTCAGTTGTTGACATCCTAATCAATTCCGCCATCCTGCTCCCCCATGAACCTAAATATTAGAAACATTCTTTTTTTGGTATGCATTCCGACTCAATCTTCACGTCTTCTATCCTTGGCCTGGTTGGGGTAAAGAACTTGAATTCCAAATACTTGGTTTTGGATCTGCTGAGCCGAAAGCCTTATGATTCCAAAACCCTTCTCCAAAGTTCCAGCTTCTCATTTATCTCTTCTCTTAAGTGAGAACGTTCATAACCCAAAATAAACAGGGAGGCCTCAAGGTTGATCTTTGATGTAACCCAACTCTTATAGAGAGACGCTCCCTTTCCGTTGTACGCACATTGATTAACACGTCCTCATACATGTCTTTAATGGCTCAAATATAAGATACGAGGGCATCTTTCTTCTCCAAGACCCTCCATAAGACCTCTCTTGGCACTCTATCATATATCTTCTCCAAATCGATGAAAACCATGTGTAGATCCTTTTGTCCATCTCTGTAGTATACTAAAGCAAGCCTTAGAAGATGGATGGCTTCTATTGTAGATCTACCCAGCTTAAGTCCCAATTGATTCTCTAAGCACCTGTTTGTTGTCATAGCCTCCTTTCTATTACCCGCTTCTATAGCTTCATAGTGTGGCTCCTTAATTTTATACCCTTACAGTTGGCACAACTCTGAATATCGCCTTTGTTCTTATAAATTGGTATCAACGTACTTTTCCTCCACTAGTCAGGCATCTTTTTACTTAAGAATTTGGTTGAAGAGTTTAGTCAACCAGTTAAAGGTCTTTCCTCCAACGCATTTCCATGCCTTAGATGGGTATTGCATCTAGGCCGATTAGTTTACCCCTACCCATCTTTTTCAAAGCTTCCCTGATATCTTCAGGTCTAATACCCTATAGTAACAATAGTTCTGATGTTGCTAAGATCACCGAAGTTCTCGTAAGGATATATTTGTACCCTCAACTCCATTGAACAAATCAAAGAAGTAGGCTTTCCACTCCCTTCTGATGCACTTTACCTAATCCAGGTCTCTAGTCCTCCTTTCTCTCGCTTTATCAATTTCGTATAGGTCCCTTGCTCCCTCCTCAATATCCAATCTCTGGTAGAAATCATCGTATGCCCTGGATGGTGCTTCTCCAACTGTTATCTTTGCTTCTTTCTTGGCTTGTTTATATTGTGATTCCTTACATAAATGGTGACGCCTAATGGTGCATCTAAAAGCATATATCTAACGAAGGAACCAATTTTCACATGCATTATCCCAACAGTCGCAAGTATAAGTAAGAAGCAAGCTATCAACAAAATTGTAAATAGTCATGGTTTCGGAATGTAAATTGCTATGATTTAGACATAGAACCTAAAATTATGTTTAAGGTCTCAGGATGTCTACATTATGTCGAGTTGGAAAAAATAACCACACACTTAAGTTACAAACTTCCCCCAACAAAGCTAGCCCTTCCATAGCCAGGAAAAACAATTACACAGGTCAAGGTTTGCCATGGCTAAGTCTTGTCATTCAGGTTGGGAAGCTACTTGTCATACTCCAGAACTCTGTAATCTTAAGACAGTTAACTTTAGATTGGATATAGCTGAAAATGGAATGTCTCTAAGACAGAATATACTCTTGCGCTCCTCCCCCCCTTTCAGGTAAATTAATCTTTCTCCACAAGCTTTTTCAAATTCATCTTATTGCGGCCCTCTATCCCTTTTAAACAGAGTGGAATAATGTTGGCCTCTTCATCACACAAGCTTAATCACATATTTCTACTCTTTCTGTTGTCTATGAATTCTACACAGTCTAAACACTGATGATGTGGATTTCTAGGGGCCTAAATTTTATCGAAATATCCATATGCATATTCATGCAATTTTTACATAGAACTCCAAAATTTCACAAAGAAAAGATGCTCTCATTTAAGCGAAAATATAGAAAAATATTAGCATCAATAGAACATCTATGCATTATACTAGTATTGAGTCATTGACAAGGTCACAGAAATATAGCATGTAAATGAGATCTAAATTTGTCTATACAGGAGCCTTCTATAGGACAATGGAAAAGAAACTTAATATTATAGCAGTTCAATTAATATAATGGGACTTTTAACTATACAATCATTTCAAAGTTGGTCATCAACTCATCTATGCATTATATTAGCATGTAAATGAGATCTAAATTTATCTATATAGGAGCCTTCTATAGGACAATGGAAAAGAAACTTAATATTATAGCAGTTCAATTAATGTAATGGGAGTTTAACTAAAGTACAATCATTTCAAACTTAATATTAAAACATCTATGCATTATATTAGTATTGAGTCATTGACAAGATCACAGAAATATAGCATGTAAATGGGAACTAAATTTGTCTATATAGGAGCCTTCTATAGGTCAATGGAAAAGAAACTTACTATTATAGCAGTTCAATTAATATAATGGAAGTTTAACTTAAGTACAATCATTTCAAAGTTGGTCATCAACTCATCATACACATATAGGTCAAGTAAATGGTAAGGGTTAAAATGGGTTAGTAGTTTTTGATCGAAAAAAAGAATTTATATTAAGAGAGAAAGAATGTACCAACAATTAAGGACAAGATGTCCTCAAAAAATACAATCATGCTAACTACATAAGGCCCTCCAATCCCGTTGTAAATCAGATAAAACTATGTCGGCAAGGCTGCCAAAGCTCTTTTTCCATAGAACTCCTAAAAATACCACCTTCTCCCATAAGAACTGAGCTAGCATATACTGGTCTTTAAAGATCCTAGCATTCTTTTCAAACCAAATACACCAAAGAATCGCGACCTTTGCCGTGGAGAATAATATTAACACATCTTTCCTCTTTCTAAAGCCGTAAGACTTCGTCACAGGAATACATGCAACTGATCTTGGGCTAACCCATATCTAGACAAAAAGAAAGAATGTTATATCCCATAAATTCCAAACCACTTCACATTGCAAAAATAAATGATCATGTGTCTCCCCATAGTGAAAGCACATGACACAGATTCTTGGAGACAAAGCCTTGAAAGGTCTTTGTTTCTAAAGGCAATCAACAACAACAACAACAGTCCCAATGCCTCAAGGGCTCCCGCCTAAGCAGGGTCTGGGGGAGTTGGATGTACGCAGCCTTCCCACTTCAGGGTGAAGGGAGGCTATTTCCGAGGACCCCCAACCTGAGAAGCTTGTCATCATGGGAGCATGGAAGCCTGTAAGCAAGAGAGCAACGAAGCATAAGGGTAGGACATAGCATAAAGCAGGCATTACGAAGCAAAGCTCCATAGAATGCAACTACAAGGCAAATCAAAGGCATGGAAGTGCTCAAGTACACCAATATACAAATAAGTGCTCTAATACGTGCGCCAAAGAGGAAGTCAAGACACCTAGAAACACTAGTGTAAGTCGTAAACGATGCACTACTCTAAACCGCTATATCGGCTACCCCTATGCTAACCCTCCACCGAGCTCTAACTAAAAGCAATTTTGAGGCAAAATGAAGAGGGTTAAATTTTAACCCATGAATACTTTTCCCTCATATAGGGCTCAAAGTATTGAACTACATCCCCCCAGTTCAACACTTCTAACCTGATAGAGTAAAGGTTTCCACTAGATGCGGCCAATGGTTTGGGTCAAAGGTTGACCCAAACCATACCTAACATATCTACATAGTTGACCCATGAATTGGTGACCCACCATACATAAGGATTGGATGAGTTTTGACCCACGCTCAACCCATTGCCTTTCAACCTTCACCTACTACCTTGCAACAATTGTAACTCATTAAAGATTGAGCCATTAAAGGTTGCACTATCACAACTTCTCCATTCTTAACTCAAACCCAAACACACCCATAATGTTAACGCAACTACATGAAGTGAAAGAAAAACAACTTAAACGTACTGCAAAACAAAGTGTTGAATCTTAAAAGTTCTGTATCCTAAAAAAAAAAAAAAAAAAAAATTAGAACTCGGATAACGACCAGGGGAGAATCTAGGAAATTTGTTAAGGCTGCATGTAAAGCATGAAGTTAAATAATAGCTGTGATGTAATAGTAAATATATAAATTATAAATCATTTAAGAAAGTAAACTGAAACAATACATTAACAGAAATGATTAGTACTACTGATAGCTATTAGACATATAATACTTTAACTCATAATCGCAGGAGGTAGGAATAGGAGCTTGGGATTGGGTCATCCTAAAAGTTTCTGAAGTAAGAAGCATTAGGGTGTGCTCATATTAAATGTATTAATTATATATGGAACATGACCTAATTCTCATAAATTAAACCGTAAAACCATAACATTATAGAATAAAATTAACTCAAGTTCAATTGTTAAAATGAGAACTAGTATAATTGATGAATGAGTTCATTTAATTTTATTTAGTTTCGAGGTCCAGCTTCTAGGCTCAAGAGCAACAGATACAAAGCCTAAAATTTAATTTAGTTAAGATGCCCAGGTATTGCATATACATGCGTGCCTGTTTTGGTTTTAAGATTGCCAATGCAAATTTTGTTTACTGCATTACTAGTTGACAACAAACGCTAGTAAATGTTAATTTAGATAGCCAAAGCAAACTTCATTTATTACACATGTTCACCATTGTGGTTGCACACATAAATGAAATTTTGCACGTCTCTTCGTCTAATCCTCCCTTTACATGATACTGTAGATGTCTTAAGCAGACTCCTTCCTTCCATGCTTTTCCTTGTTGGCTCTCCCTCTCCCTCTCCCTCTATGGCTCTCCTCTGCATTCCTTTTCATTCTTAGATTTATGTATACTAATTTCTCTCATGCTTTCCTTTCTCATAGATGAGGAACCCATTCCCTATCCACGCATTTCATTACCCTTTCTCACCTTCTTCCCACAGTTTTTTCCTCCACTACTATCAAATTCTCTCAAGATTTTTTCTTAATAAAGGAAGAAACAATGCAATTGGTAATGGATATTAGAAGTTTATTAAGACAGGGATACCAAGAAAGACAAAACTGAGGTGAAGCTCGAGCACATCTTTAAAATTTTACTTTATATCACTATGAGCTCTACACTTACTCCTCAAAAACCAAAAGGTTAGGTGCAAGGAATTAACTATTAACATTAGACAAGTGACTAGAGTAGCCATTAAATCATTGGATAAGGCCAAAATAAATTAATCTACAAAACTTATTCTTTTTTATCCAAACGATTCAATCATAGGCTGAATCATGTTTCGTGTAAGTTTAATATGCATTGCCTACACGTTTCCAACTCGGAAACTCCAAATCACATTTCTAAGTATGATACGTTAGTGTATTTTCTGCAACTATAGTTTAAAGTTTCCCTTCTCTAAACATGTATAGCAAAAAAAAAAAGCTAGCAGAAGAAACTCATGATTGCCCCTCGATTTCTCATGTTTTCAAACCTCATAAATTGTTTGAAGAACATTAACAAAGTAGACAAAAATATTAGAATTTAGAATTAAGGTCTTTTTGTGATCTTTACTTCTTAACAAGCTTAACACTCATGATTACTTACGGAAATGGAGACCTTTCATGGCTTTGTCTCCAGGGATCTATGTTATGTGCTTCCAGAGTGGGAGACACATGACCACTTATTCTTGCACTGTGTCGTGGCTTGGGATTTGTGGCGCAAGCTATTGTCTACTTTTTTGACCAAATGTGGGTTAGCCCAAGCTCAATTGAGGGCTTCTTTCTAATGAAGCTCCATAGCATACGAAAGAGGAAAGATGTTTCAAAGTTATTCTCCACAAGTGAGATTGCAATTCTCTAGTGTATTTGGCTTGAAAGAAATGCTAAGATTTTTAAAGATCAGCATACAGCGGTTAATTTTTTATAAAAAGGTGGTGTTTTTAGGAGCTCTTTGGACAAATAGATTTTGAGGTTTCGCTAACATAGCCTTAGTAGATTTGCAAGGGACTGGAGGGTTTTATGTTATTAGTTTATGATTTTTGTGTTCTTTTTTGTATTTGTAAGGACATCTTGTCCTCAGCACTTCATACACACTCTCTCTCTTAATACTACTTTTTCGATCGAAATAAATTACTTATACAAGAAAGTAAAATTAGAGGATACAGAAAGTTGTGCAGAAGAGAAGGAAGCAATATCTATAATGTAGTTAAGGCATTGTCTTGGGCCAGTTCTACTAAAACCACTTCCTTTACAGACTTCATAAAAGAGTGGCACTAAGTCACTGGCAGCACAATACAGGAGAGATGATGTAAGCCATTTTTCTCACTGGGTTTTACAATGGAATTTGCAAGAAGAGAGATGAGCGGAAATTTTCCAGAGGCCTAACAGTGTGAGTAACACCTTTAACTACAAATGCTACTTTTTGGTTGGGGCTGTCAGGCCAATCAAAAACAAAGCAAAAAAGAATAACTCAATATCACATTGAAAAAAAAAGGAAAAAATAAAGCAACGCAAATGCCCTCATTTCCCTGCTGTTTCCTGCCCCTCTCTATTGTCTCTCCCAAACCCAGAACATTGAAAATGTGTTTCTTTTCCATTAGCATTCGATCTTTACTCTAGTTGTACCTCTACTCTTTCACTCTCACTCTCTGTCTTTACTCTAGTTCTGGCTCTAATCTTTCACTCTCACTCTCTCCGTCAACCTTTGCTTGCATAAGTCAACCAAATGCTACACCAACTCAATGTTTTTCCTCGTTGCAACCCACGTTTACAATAGTATAATGTAAAAATGTTTTACTCCACGAGGTGTAACTAAGTTGGTAAACTTGATACAGAGGAATTTTCATAGATTCATCAAAACCATGCCATCGGGTGTAGGACATAGGAGAATGGAAAAGCTACCTATATAAAATGGTAAATAATTATTTTTCACATATCATTATCCCAATGTTGTCATTCTTTAAATATAGCCCGCAGCAGAAAAGCCACGTCAACCATGATGCCTTGTCACAGAAATAGAGATACAGAAATCCTCCTCTCTCCCAGAAAAAAGAAGGAAGCAATATTCCCAAAAAATCTTAGGCAGAAATCATGAAATGGTCTTTACCTGAGGAGTGCCCACACTGGTAGCAGCCATAGCCTCAGCACACGTTGTACTGGCAGCAAGCTGATGCAGCACACGCAAACAACTAAGGCGGATACGCTCTCTAGGATTTTCTTTACTAGGTTGCGTTGACACATCCCCATTACCACGATTGTCATCCGTGTAACTGCCATTTTTTATATCAGCTGAGGCCATTGTCTCTCTCTTTCCCTCATGGGCCATTGCAGCCACAAGTTTTGGTACATATCCCAGATACCCTACATGATCTGAAAGGGCAGGGTGTACCCGCAGCAAGGATACAAGCGCAGCAGAAAGAAGCAGAGGAAGCTCAGGATCAGCAGCTTGTGTGTCATAATGCGTAGCAGCAATAGATGAAACATACTGGTCAAGAAGTCCTTCTAAGAATTTCTTTGGATTTCTTAGTGGGAACTTGGGATCCTTCAAAAAGAGCCTGACATAGATTCCGCTAACCTACATTCAAAATTTGTGTTTATGCCATGTTCAAAGAAGCTAGAAACTAAATTCATGGAGAGTGAACCAAGTTACCTGTGGTTCATCTCTCATTTCCTGCTGACCGGATGCCTGTTCAGGCACATCCCAATCAACAACTTGACCCTTCATTTGTTCTCTGTACAAGTCCGAAGCCATTGTTGCAATTTGTGCAGACAAAGAAGCTGCCATTGCTGGTGTCCATACTAGTTCTGGTGTTTCAGTTGTCTGATCAAGGACCTGTACAACAGCTTCACCAGGACCATCCTTGATTGCGGATACCAGTCCATCTGGAAGAAACCTGGCAAGGGTTATAGCTACTCGAGGTCCATGCATGGGTTGGCCAACAAGCCTCCCAAGCAAAGAGGCAGCTGCAGCTCTCTGTTGCAATGGTATTTCTTCTGCACAGGATTAGTTCATTGATCAGCAAAGGATATCTAGGGGGAAATTTTACAGAAATCCAATAGATAATGTACCATGCAAAGGCAACAGCAGTTCAAGGATGTACACAACTCCTCCATGCTTAGCAGCTGCCCATGCAAGTTCAGGCGTGCTTGCCAAAGAAGAAAGAACATGGAGAGCTCCTTCACGACAACTGGGAGAAGAATGAAGCATTTGTAGCAAGAGGAGAAGACTAGACCCATCTGCAACCATTGCTTCCAAGCATGGAGCACAAGCAGTTAAGAGTGACAAAACATTTAAACATAGCAGAACAATGCCACTTTCTGACGCAACAGGAACCGACAAGCATTCAAATAATGGCAACAACCGCTCTTTGGTAGAGAATACAGATGCCAAGTTTGGATTGTTGGTTAGCAGATTCTGCAACATAGATTATACTAGTCAGCATATTATTAAACTTAAAGAGTCAAAGCTGAACATGAACTGAATCTCACCTTCAGTGAAGTCATTCCAAGCGAAAGTTTCTTAACCAGTTCAGACTCATTCTTTCTAGTTGTAGCAGAAGAATCATCAGGACTAGGCATCTCACTGTGTGACCTATCTGTTATTTTCTCCGATGGCACAACAAACGAATCATCTTGAGAGTGCTGTTCATGTGAATCATCTGCTAGATCTACTGCTGACTCCAACATCGAAATATCAGAGTTACCTGGATTTCCATTGGCATGAGACAAAGAATCTGTTGCATTTTGTGCGCGTAGAAGATTGGCAATGAAATCAATAAGAGCAACACAAAAGGATTCAGGATCAGTGATCTCAAAATCCGGTTGGTCATTGTAGACCCTCAAGTACACATTGCCAACATAAAGTTCCTTGGATAAGCACTGGTATGCAAATTCATGTGAATCAGTAAGATCATATGACCCATCAGGGCCTTGTCTTGCACGCTGCTCATCAACAAACTTCAGCAGTTCAGCACGGGTCAACGAGTTCCAGATAATCTGCAATTGAGCATTATCAACTCAGCAAAAGATAATGACAGAAGAATCACATAGCAATTGAAAGATCTAGTAGCTTGGACTCTCCGATGATCTGAGAGCTCGCATGCCTTCTAACAGGAAACGCTGATAAGCATATGCCTTTGCCAAAATATCCATCCAGTAAAGTCACATCCGATTTTATAGCAATCTAGTTGAGCTAACATTATGAAACAAGAATGGTGGTTAAAAGAAAGAGGAATATAGGGGCCAACCGTGCTCATCTATGCCATCACAAAGGCCTTGTATTTCAACATAGCATGATCATGCCAACATCATTGAAGAACTTAACCAAACATGAGAAACAACATCAGAGAGCATATACTAAACAAGTAAACATGTCCCTCAAGCAATATAATTACCTCCGGCGACTCCAAATTTGAGTTTAATTTAGAAAGTAAATCTCTGAACAGTTGATCCTTTAGCATAGTAGCAAGCTTAGGGGTTAGCAATGCCTTAAGGGCATCAGCTGCAGGCTTGTTATATGGTGTTGTACTCTCCTCACTACATATACCACTGAACCTTGATAATGCATTTGATGCTTGTATAGCATGCGTGTTCTTTGCAATTTGAATGCTAGCACCAACACCATGTGCCTCTGTCAAATCGGATTCCTCTGCTGTGGAATCATACTGAAGCAACAATGGCAAAAGATACCTGATAAAATCACAATTAGCTTGTTAGAAATAGCAAGTGAACCGTGTATATGGAGAGATTTCTAGGTATGTAAGCAGGGTTGAGGAAGAGAAGATTTAATCCAGGACCTCTAGTCCTAAAGCCTCAACAGTGTCAAAAAGAAGTGTATATAAATACTATTTACTGTTTCTTTTTCCCTTCTTTCCTTAGTTTACAAGCATTGCGTTGTTCCTTTTTACTAGTTCTTCTCCTTGCTTTTTCTGCCTCCTCTTTGTGATGCTATGCTTCCTTTTGTACTGTAAATGGACCAGATCAAATTATTCGTATGTTGGAATCTGTAGGTTGGAATCTGTAGGTCACAAACCCTTTGATTTTCTTTTACGAGAACTCACATTTCCACTAGGTCGACTTTATGTTAATACAAACTTCACACCTCAACACATGCAAATTCCCGTTGCTCAGACTCAAGTACACCATCTACAAGTTCTCATGAAATGTACTAGTGTGCTGCCTTAACATGCAGAAATAGGCCCTTTTTTTGTCATTGTATTTCTCAGCTTTAGGCCCCCCCCCCCCCTCTTTCTTTTTTCTATTTTTTTGGGGGTTTTGGTAGGGTGCATGGGCATGTGTGTTATTCACTTCATGCATGCACAGTTATGTAACAGGTTGGGGCAGTTGCATTAGGGTTTCAAGAGACATAAGTTGCTTTTAAGCCATATACTTAGTAGGAAAAGAATTTGGATGAATAGACCTACAATCGTTAACCTCTAGCTCTTTGATAGTCAACAAGAAAATACACAAATATCCTTTTACCAAAGAAATATATTGCAAATGCATTATAAGAGCCACTAAATTAAGCTTATTTTTGCAGTAGGTAACCAACACGAGGGGCATCCAAACCTTACTCCTCTTGCCCCTAGGGCCCACCTTTTGTGGTGCTTTTACCAAACCTTACTACTCTTGCCCCTAGGGCCCACCTTTTGCGGTGCTTTTACCACTGCCCTTTTGCGGTGCTTTTACCACTATAGCAAGGCCTCGTTCGCAATCATTACAAAAGTATCAATAGAAAAGAGCTAATCATAACATGGTTTGCCCAAACTAATATCCATTATTTGATTCCATGAATCAAACGACAGAACTATTAGAACAATGAAACATGCAATAACTGTTACAGAATTAGAAATAGACTAGGGATTTCAATGGAATAAATCATGCCTTCATATTGAGAAGACAATAACAAGAAGTGCACTTGATAGGTTAACAACTACACCATTTCTGTGAAAGGGAAATATTAGGGAAGAGGATGACCTAAAATTTACATACCATAAAACACCAGCCCTTATTAAGGCATTCTGATGTGCAGAAGATACAGAAAGATTAGCGATAGTCTGCAGAGCAGTATCAACAACTGCAGGAGCCAACTCAAGTTCTGTGCAATGTACAATGTCATCTACTAGACCAGAAAATTCAAGCATCTCAGTCCTGGCATTCTCGAATTTGCTCAATACAGAAAAAGTCTGCATCACATTCGTAACAATTATAGCAGATGGTTCACTTGCTGGAGTAGTTGGCTGCACAACACACATGCAACGGGAAAGGAGAGTTGCAAGAAGTTTTATCCCACCATCCCTCACTAACTCTTCACCGTTGAGCGAGGAAGAGGCACAACTGAAATAAAATTAGCAAATCTTTGAAACCAATTGAAATTTCATTGACATGCAACACGGATCAAAGATTCTAAACAGGTGAATCATCAAAAAAAGATTAAAAATAGATGGAATGCATACGTGAGCCAAGTGAGCTCAGATGCAGCAATAAGAAGTGGTGCTCTGTCAGCAGCAAGAAAATTGTTGTCATCCTTGTCCACAGTGATTGCATTCAGCAACATAGGATATCCAGCATACTTGAATGGCTCTAAAACAATGCCATATCTTCTGTACAAAATACATTGACCCTTCAACAACAGCAACAATCTCCAGGGCTGGGGACCTTGCAACCCTTGCATGGAAGCCTACAAGCAGCCATATTGAGAAAAGGGTATCAGAAAAAAATGAAATACATTGGTTCCATACACATAGAGATGATTCAGACTTGCAAATAGCTGATACATAAAATCAGCAAGGTAATATAAAATCAAAACTTAGAACAAAAGGAAAGAACAGTCACCAAACCCACTGAGATGATGATCACTGCTATGGAGCAATTTCAGCAGCCAAAATAAAATTAAATTCATGCAACAAACATCACTTAAGGGACTTCCACTAATAATACGAGAATTATGGAAGAGACTTGTCCCCCACAACCCAGGAAACAACTTAAAGTAAAAAAAACAAAAGAAAAAAGCATTCAGGTCTAGCAGCCCAATCCCCACGGAACAACTTGTAATACATGAAGATGCGTTATCTTCTCCCATTTCTTTTTGCTAACTTGTCAGGAATAGGATGGGAGTGAAAATTATGAACATTAGGCATCCTTTTTAAGTCATACCACCTAACAGTAGGGCTCTCTCAAAGTCACAACATCAATTCTAACTGCAACCTTCAAATCCAGAATGCTTCTAAGCAAGCCAAAAAAGCATTGCACCTATGCAACTGCAGTGCTTAAAACTTCAGCATTCCTGATCATCCAAACTCTATAAAAGAACACACAATAGATCGTCTGAACGTCACTTGCCCCATTTTCTCACCAGAGAAACAAAAAATTAACCAAAGTTAACCTAATGAACTTTGGCTCCATAGCGGAACGATGAGGTATTACTGGAGTGTAACAGAAAGAACAGAACTTATTTGTGAGATCCACAGTTTCAGTCAGGCATAACACATACAAACACGATGCCTGGTCAGTATTTGAGGATGCAATAATATATCTTAATCCCATTTAAGAGTAAATAACCCATCTTCTTGATCCTCCCAAAAGCGGTTCAGTCAAAGGCTGATTTCCAGAAGGAAACCAAAGAATAACCACAAATGTATTCACGAAGAAAAGAAGTCGTAACACTCAGGGCAAAAATTCAATTGAGCATCATACAAAGATTAAGGAAAAAAATCGTCTTCTGCTGCGCTACTGCCAAAGTTTATTATTTTTTCCAACTTGATATGGAGCTAAAGAGTTGATCAAATCTCAAAGAAAGAGAAGATGTGAAACCACATCCGAAAGTAGTCACTTGATTTTTCTTGCTTTATTAATACAAGTTGTTAGGTTGGTGGGTTCGACAAAACAAGAAATCAGGTGAACAAAAGTTGCTTTAAGAGGAAAAAAAAAATAAATAATCAATGACGCATTCAGTGACCTATTACTTCAAACATGCACACGGTTACCATAAGCATTTAGACACAAAGCTCAGTCACCTACAGCAGCATAGATTCACAACAGGTGGGCCAAATATATCTGATGGGTGATAAAAACAAAGCAAGAACATAAGTAAAACCCACAATATTGTAGGAGAAAATCCTTTTTGGTGAGAAAGAGGGCATTAGGGTAGAGCAAATTGGAACATAGGCGCTCTCATCCTAGGGCGACAACTTGGGCTTCTTGCAGAACAGGAAGGTGAATAACAACAGAACTTGGAGAACTTTGAAGAAATGTTTAATTCGTAATCAAATATCTAGAAACATTCATTGCGTCATTTATTTATAGGCAGACTGAAAATATAGCCAATATTCCTAATATGCCTCTCAAAGCTTGTGCAAGCCCAATCGAGAAAGAACAAGAAATGCTTTCTCAAATCCTTGGCAATCACTGCAGGGGCTAAAATCAGTTCATATACACTAGCAATCACAAATCAGCCTAAGATATGTGAGAACTATAACCAATTTCAAATCCATCCTAAAACCAGAAATCGACTCAGTTTGTTTATCTTGTCCTTCAATAAATTCTAAAGCTCTATTTTGGAGCGATTTGACATCTTCGTATCCAAGTTAAAAGATGTTTTGAAGCATGCATCCAGAGTCTTCCCAAATACTTCTCTAACAATCACAAAGTGAAAACCTCTTGTGAACAACTCCTCCCTTTCGAGGAATCAGTATGACCAATAGTTTTGTTTTTTGACAGTGTAACATGCATTGGTCAATCCAATCATCCCAAATGTGGAATACCATATCTTCACTACAAGGAAGAACAAGGAATCACAAATAGAACTTAGAGCAAGCTAAGATGTAGCAATCCAACCCTTTAAACAGTAGCCTTAATCGCAAACCAATGTTCAGTTTGGGCATACTATAGACAATGCGGTGGAGGGGAAGAACCCATATGAATATTATGCAATGGGCTCGGCATTAGCGAGGAAATGCTCAACAGGGATGTTGACACCTGACGCTTAGAGGTCACTGCAACTTATCCATGCACAAATAAAGGGGAGGACACCTCAGTATACTGAAGCATAAGCACTTCCATCACTTGTCCCACAACTGCAACAGCATTCCCTTCATTGAGTGGCCAGAATCATGTCTAACAAGCACTCCTTGAAAGACTTTCCATCACTTCAATAGAATTCTAAGACATTCATTTGCATTTTTTGAAAAATGATGCAAGATAAGTTCTAGCTTCTAGAAAAAGGTGAGCAACATGGAACAAGCACTCCCAAGATAAAGTTAGAGAACTCAACTAATCCACCATTCTTAACCAAAAAAGAAAACAAATCCTCCATGTCACCATAACTGGAGATGCATTTCCCTCCAATGTTTCACAATTTCCGAGTCTCAACTACATACTCCTCAAACCAGTGGAGAAACCCAACACTCCCTGCCCCCAAATCCCCAAAACCCCAACCCAGATATAGATACACTAGACCTCTATGTATGAGTCTAATTTGCAGCAACGATAAACAACCAGACAACAAGACTGGAATTTTAATCGAAACCTTTGGCTATAATACCAAACTAATAGATGACGTTCCTATACTGAAGTTCAAAACCTAATTCATGATGCACAACTGGAGTACACTATTAATATAAGAATAAGAATAATGTTCTGGTTTGATAGCTTGGACTGAAGCTAATGAAATACACGAACAGAAAAAATCTACTAGCTCGCTGATTAGATGCCAATGATAGACTACCATAATATTTTACTACTTCACATACCCCAAATGTCAACTTAAATGAATGAAGATAACAACATCAAAATAACAAACTATTATATTCATAGTTAGTTTAGTTCCAATTATGTCTTCCTCAATTATGTAACAATCGAACAAAAAAATTTTATGGTACAGAACAGAAATGAAATCCCAAGATCCAAAATATGTACGGTCCCACCAGGATGTTCATACAAACCGATTATATTGAATAAACTAACAAAACCAAATGGTACCTGGAGACGCTCATATGCCTTCTGTACAGCAAGAAACTTTTCTCTGCCTTCAGGATTTTTGTCAGGATGGTATCGCATAGCCAGTTTCCTATACTGCCGTTTGAGCTTTTCTTCATCAATGTTCTCAATCTTCTTCGATATGTTAGCAGCCTCCTCAGAAACATCAGATAGATGTGAAGTATAGGCATTATCTCTTGATACATCTTCCAGGGAAATCTCCAATATAATGCAAGCCTCTTCTTCAGAAAGATCCATAGGTTTTCGTGTCAACTCATCACGCCACATTGCCAACAGTGACTGTAGAAACTCAACATGTTCAACAATGGGCCAATTTGGAAATCGGATCTCATCGCATAGGTTCCGAAGGTAATAACGATGGCACCACATTTCATCTTTTAATTCTGGATAAGTAACAGGAGGCATAGGAGCATACTCATACAGTGCATGACAATGTTGTGATAATTTCTGGGGAAAATCACCAAGATGCTGCAAAACCTGATTCAAGATGCAGGGAAAAGCATACACAACAAAGAAGAGAACAAACGGGTTTAATGAAGGTTTCCAAAATATCGCATACATAATTGTGTGTCTAAAAGGAAAATGAGCCTTATCAGAAAAATAAAAGTAAAATGAGTGAAATGCCAGTTGTTATGGTGCACAAAAACAATGGAAAAAGAAAAATTAGCAGAAAATTAAGCTCTAAGCAGGATATCAGCTCAACGATCTTCAAAATATCATCAATTACGGCTGCTATGGGAGAGGAATCCTATATTTATAAACTCCCGAACTTGATCAACAAGAAATAAGCTCCTAAAAGTACTAACAATTTATCAGGCACTAAATCCTACTACCCTGCTGAATTTCATCTTAATACTTAGGGTATGTTTGGCCAAGTAGTGAAAAACAGCTTTTTTTCAAAAACATTTTTTGACTGAAGCACTTTTGTAAAAAAACGTCTTAAATAGATTTTTCGTTTCTACTTCTACTTTAAAGGAGAAGCATTATTTTCTTATTTTGGCATAAAAGTAAAAAGACAGCTTCTAAGGCTGCATTAGGTTCAGCTTTTTAACAACTTTAAGTTGTAAAAAAGTTCTAGTTGACTGCATAGCTTGCGTTTGGTTAACAGAAAAAATCTTTTTTTACATCTTTTTCACAGCTTAAATATAAAGATGAAAAAGTTGTTTCACAACTAAGCAAAATTGAGGTGGGCAAGGAGATGGTGCTAGTGTCTCATTTGCAATTCGCGGACAAAGTCATTTTTTTTTTTTGAAGATAACTTAGGGTTTTAAGGCTGTTTTGAAAATCATCTAGTTGTTTGAACAATTCTCAGGTCTTAAAATCAATTTGTCAAAGTCTAGTATCTTAGGCATCAACCTAGATGATCCAATCAGTCTAGTATCACCCCCCCCCCCCCCCCCCCCCCCCCAAAAAAAAAAAAAAAAACCCGGATATTCCATGTTGGTAGCTTCTTCCTCTGCTCTTCAATTGTGAAGAATTGGCTGCAGTTTCATGAGCAAGTGGCAACTACCCTTTGAACCAGATACGGAGAAATAGGAACAGCTCATTCCTTAGCTTGCTCCCCAAGAGGATTGAAATAAGGAGTCCCAGAAGCATCTAAACAGCTTCCTCCAAATGAGGATCATAGCACTACACATGAGCAAGAAAACATTGCCCAAGTGATGATTATGAATGGATGCAATCAGGTAACGGAACATGTAAAGGAAAAACATGTCCCACTCAGCATTACCAAGACTTGGACCATTTTTTAAGAGGAAAGCCTCCATAAAGAATTGGCTTAGATTGTGATGGATATATGGCATTCCAGTCCCCCATGACTGTGTCTCCTTCTTAAATTATCCCAACTAACCAAATAATCTTAATGTCCCTCATCTAACCCAGGCCACAAAAAGTCTTGCATTACACGCATTACAATTTGTGACAAGCATAGGGATCCTAAAGAGACATATAATACATGGCCCCTCAAGAAGAAAAGCACGCTTGAACCATCTGATCGTTTGGCGAATTTATTAACCATAGTCATGCAGTACAAGAATAAAGTAAAATACGGGATTCGTGAAAATATCTAGACAACAAGAAATTTAAATATATTTGTAATTTTTATATCTTCTAGATATTAATTTATTTTTTAGGATATATTATATTTAAAAAGTTTGCATATTTTAGGATTTTTTTTTTTTTACGTCAGCTGCCAGAGTTCTCTGACAATAAGCTATATCCCAAAGGGACTTGGGATTTTAAATATTTTAGAAAGTTCCCATATTTCATAGATTTTATCTATTTTAACAAGTATCCATACTTTTGAGATTTTGGCTAGGTTCCATATTTTAGATTAGAATAACATTCATAGAGACCCCCCGAACTATAAGTCAAAATCAAAGTAGGCCCCGAACTTTCAATTTCATTAAAGACACCTCCCAAACTATAGCTCAAAATCAATATGACCCCCCCAACTTCTAATTTCATCAAATACACCCCTGCAAACTATTGGTTAAAATCAAATTGACCCCCCAACTTCAAAAATTATATCAAAGACATTCGAAATAATTAAAAATATTCAAATCACTTTGCTTCAAGTATCCGAAGATTTGATAATATCAGGTGTCCTGAGATTTCAAAATATTTTACAATATCAAGAACTTTGGTAACTTTTTTTCTATATACTATCCCCATAATTCTTTTAGGATTTCGTTAAATTAAACTAACTTGACACTTGAAAAATAATACAACTAAGGGGAGAAAATTTCAATTGTATTTATAAAATCTTACAAACCAAAAAAAAAAAAAAATTAATAATTTTAAAAATATATTTATTTTCAAAATTTTTTATAGATAGTTTTAGGGACTATTATATTTTTTTTTAAATTATTTTAAATATTTTTAATTAAATATGATAGTTAAATTATGTTTGAGATATTTTCCTTTT
This sequence comes from Simmondsia chinensis, assembly GCA_018398585.1. Classification (NCBI taxonomy): domain Eukaryota; kingdom Viridiplantae; phylum Streptophyta; class Magnoliopsida; order Caryophyllales; family Simmondsiaceae; genus Simmondsia; species Simmondsia chinensis. Next base: position 15,926,915 of record JAGTTD010000010.1, on the reverse strand, counting down.
TTTTACTTGTCATATTAGCATAATTTAACGGTGCATTTTGAGGTTCTTGGTTAGGAGAGCCGAGCCTTCGAGAAAAGAGGCAGGACCAATGAATGGCTTAGCCAGCAAAATGAACAAACCATTAGAGGGACCCGCAGGTTTAGCCCACGGGGTTTTTTTTTTTTAAATAATTTTAGATGTCTTTAATCAAATTTGAAGTTAAGAGATCAAATTAATATTATTCAATAGTTCGAGGGGTATCCTTGATATTATTCAATAGTTCGAGGGGTATCCTTGATGTAATTTAGAAGTTGTGGGGATTACATTGAACTTAACCAATAGTTCGGGGCATGTGTTTGATGAAATTAGAAGTTCCTAGGGGGGGGCGCGGCCGGCCCGCATTTATTTTGGCCAATAGTTCAACGGGTGTCTTTGATGACATTAAAAGTTTGAGAGGTCACTTTAATTTTGACCAATAGTTTAGGGGATCTCTATGAATATTATCATTTAGATTATTTACTTCCATAATTTCTATTCCAGGGATGCTTATATAAGCTCATGCATTTTCTCATAATTAGGAAGATGGAATATACAATGGAGTTAAATGTTATTGATGTAGCATAACTTGCTAACCAAAACACAACTCAATTTTTATTCATCAAAACTTGAAAATAATGAATTACAAAGCTCTATTTATAAATAACTAAACCCTAAAAAGAAAATTAGATAAGATAAATCCTAAACCTAATAGAAAACTAATAAGATAAATCCTTAATCTAATAGAAAACCAATCTCCTAAATACAAGATAAAATAAAAAACTAAATTAAATAAACTGTGCTGCATCATTCTCCCCATCTTGAAAAAGAATGGTTCGTCCTCAAACGAGAAGAAGGGTTGCACGAACAACGTGGTGAAGTGCACCTAGGTAAGTCTCGTAGCAATTGAGGCTTCAAAGTGTGATAAGCTCCATCAACAGGAATTATCATAAAGTTGTCAAATCCATTATAGGTTATACAATGATCAAACTGCCAAGGAGGCCCTAGAATGATATCACAATCAAGGAGGCCCTAGAATGATATCACAATCAAGAAGGCCACACACGAAAAAGCATGTGGGAAAGAGCAAATCTCGAAGTCTCAAATCAATCTTCACTGTAGAGCGCACAGTCTTCCCAAAATCGTCATGTTGGAAGCCAAAGGGTAAAATAGAGCAGGAACGTTCCAATGGTACCCCCAATTCTTGTACTACTCGTCTACATAACAAATTAAAAGCAGCTCCCGTGTCAACAATAGCATATAGGGGTGTTTCATGTCCACACCAAGCGGCTACCCCAACATGTTTAAAAATAGCAGTGCGCGGTCTAAGAGGTGTACAATGCTTATTCTTGGACTTAGGGTGGTGAGGAGCAGAACATAGGAACATATCCAGTGAATCAAGGGCTCCCGCCTACGCAGGGTCGGAGGGGGCCCGGGGGGGTTGTACGCAGCCTTCCCCCTTCAGAGTATTAACCTGAAGAGAGGAATCTAAGGATGAGGACTTCCCAGGAGGTCACCCATCCTGGTATTACTCTCACCCAAGCATGCTTAACTTCAGAGTTCTAATGGGATCCGGTGACGGCGTGTTGATGCCCTCTTTGGCATGTTGGTGCCTTCCCCCATCCTGGTGAGAAGCAGCAACACAAATAATTAGCTTATCATCTTTGCTAGTCTAATCTTCCAATCCTGAATACTTAACTACCTCGACTATATGTTCCTTTAATTCACCTGTTTCTTCTCCGTTAGCTTCAGCAAATGCCGTATCACTAGATGAGTTAGGCTCTACTAGACTCACCATCTTTTTAAACTTCAAAGGGCAATCTCGAGCTGGGTGTCCTTTTACTCCACACTTATAACACACGATAGAACTTCTAAGAACCATATTTGACAGAGGATCTAAGGCTTCTCGTTGCATCTTCCATGCACGTTCTGCATTCATGGCATAAGAAACAACCATGTCTACAGACTCAAATGTCATACCATATAACTCCGTCTAAATATGAGATTTAAGACCAGCAATTTATCGTATGACATGTTGGTGCTCAAAGTCCTCAAATGAGCAACGAGTGACAAGTTTCTGAAACTCACGTGTATATGAATTGACATTATCCGTCATCTTTAAAGAACATAGTTTGGAATATAATTCTCGAGTATAATCAAAAGGAACAAATTTTCGAGTCATGGCTTCCTTTAATCGGTTCCAAGTCAAAATCGGACCTTGGAGACCTGGATGAGTCTCAATATAAATCCACCGACTAAGAGCATATCCCTTGAAACAAGTTATAGCATAATCAACCCAATCTTCTTCTTTAACCCTTTTACAAGTGAAAATATTCTCCATGTAACCAATTCAAACATATAATTACCCTTCCCCCCTCAAACTTCAGCAATTCCAATTTCAACCCATAACCTGACTTGTGAGTAGGATTAAGATTACCTAAATTAAAGTCCAAGAGCCTTACTATTTGTGAAGTAATGTGCGCAATCGCACTTGAAGTGCCATCAGGCTCCTCGAGGACAACTTGCTTCCCATAATGATTCATGGTCTTTCTAAGTTCTTGCAATTCTGCCATAATAGAAGACTGAGACTCCTTAATATTTGTTGAAAGTTGCTCAAAACGCTCATTAACTTGACTGCGCCATGAAGCAAGTTCAGCAACTTGCTGTTACAACTGCACAAAATTGTCGTTTTTCACCATGGTTGAGATATGAGGAATTAGGGTTCAGGTCGAATTAGGGTTCGAATTTGGGGAATTTTGACTCAGGATTTTCAAACTAGGGTTTCAGGTTAGGTTCTTCAAATTAGGGTTTTCGAAATCCAGATTTAGGGTTTTCGAAATCCAGATTTAGGGTTTTCGAAGTAGGGTTTCAGGTTAGGGCCTTCAAATTAGGGTTTTCAAAATCCAGATTTAGGATTTTTTCGAAATCTAGTTTTCGAAATTTAGGGTTTTCGAAGCTGGGTTCGATTGGGGTTGGGGTTTGAATCGAAGTAGGGTTCAATATGAGGCTAAAACTCAAATTGGTTTAGGGATTCGGTTCAAATTGGGTTTTTGGGTGGGGTGTAGTATCAATTTGAGGATTGAGGGACAAATCAAAGGCAAATCGTGGTTCTAGGGTTTGAATGGCAAGGTTTCGATTTTTAGGGTTTCGAAGCTATGTTTGAACTGGTGTATGGATTTCAATTTGGGCGATAGGTGGTGTTTCGTGGGTGATAGTTGAGTGGCGGAGGTTTTGATGGCGGTAGTGCTCGAGTGGTGAAGAGGTGGTGTTCGCAGCTTCTTTTTCGCAACTAGGGTTTTTTTTTTTTTTTGGTCGCCAGGGTTTTCTTTGAGAAGGTCGATTTTAGTAATTAGAATAGGTACCACTACACCGTGGCAGTGGCGAGGAGAAGATAAGAAAAGATACTACTCAACGGTAGTATCGCGCACAAGCAGCAGCACTAGGGCAGCAGCTACGACGGCTTTGCAGCGGGGTCCAGAACTAGAGCTCCGACACCAAATGATGTAGCACAACTTGCTAATCAATTCACAACTCAATTAATACTGAATTACAAAGCTCTATTTATAGAAAACTAAACCATAAAAGGATATTTGATAAGATAAATCCTAAAACTAATAGAAAACTAATAAGATAAATCCTTAATCTAATAGAAAATCAATCTCCTAAATATAAGATGAGATAGAAAACTAAATTAAATAAAACTATGTTGCATCAGTTATCTTTCTAAACTCCCTCTCCCTCTTCTCCTGATTCTCCCCACTCTTCTCCCTTCTCTCTTAGTCTTTTCTCTCTCACTATCTCTCTCTCCCCTCTCCCTCCTCTTTCTCCTTGTCCTACATTAATTTGGAATCAGAGCTCAAACCATGACCACCACAATCCATGAAATCATAGCCTCCATTCGGAGAAAAAGGCTACTGGTGGAAGGGCCCTATACAAGGCTTGAGAAATATCTCGAGGCAGCTGAAAGTTGGCTCCTTAATAGACCACCAGGTTAAATTAATACACTTCTCTCCTTGCTTAACTCAACTTTGAAAAGCTTGTTTAGGGTGGAACAATCACCATCAGAGTTAAAATGTATAACACTTTCTCCATTAATGAAGGCATTAGTCACCAATGAATTTTTGAGACATCAGGATTTTGATGTAAAGGTCGGAATTGCTGCATATTTTTGTGTGCGGTTATAAAGATCACAGCTCCAGATGCACCTTATGGTGATGGCCAATTGAAGGTAGCCTTTAAGTCGATTGTGTCATCTTTTGAGCAACTCCATGACCAATCTAGCAAGTCATACAACAAGAGGGTCTCAATTCTTAAACTAAGTTAGGACATGTGTTATGATGCTAAATCTTGAATGCAATAAACTGATTCTTGAAATGTTCCATCATTTTTTTTTCGAATCAATAAGGGATTATCATCATCATAATGTCTTTTCCTCCAAAGAGACAATTATGACAACAATCTTGGATGAAGGTAACAACATATCAACAGAGTATCGATCCTTGATGTTCTAAGAAAAGACAATAAGGCCGTTTCCCCTATTGATCAAAGGCTTAAAAGAGAAAGCGGCTGAAACGGCTACCGCAAGATAACCAACCAAAGAATTTTCGATTTGCGAGGAGCTAGCCGTGATAGATTATGAGTTCACATTCATTGAAAGACCTTAAGATTTGACTTTATTATACCTTCAAGATTTGACATTTATTTTGACAAGTCTTACAACGTGCATCTAAAACTATCTTTAGGCCATGATCATAAGTTGTGCTTCAACCTTGGAATATGGCTTGTGATTTGTTTTTCATCCTTCCCTTCGACAAAACTTGAGGTTGAGTTTTTCATAACTAGGGAAGAATGATGCAGCACGAGGAAGACAAAATATGGGATTCGTTGAGATATTTGAAAAAAAAAAAAAAAAAATTTATGTTGTAAATATTGGATATTCTTCAGGTACATTTTTATTATTAAAATTAAATATTATCAAATATCTAAAAAATTAGAAATTAGGTAAAAGATCTTTATATATACATATATTATATTCGTATATATGTAGATATTTTGCATGTATGGCACCTAAACGTGAAAGGTGTCAAAACAGAAAAGCAAGAGGCAATATCTCAACCTGCGTGGCAATTTCTTTACAAGCAATGCATGAGTCAACATTGTGTAAGTTCATGTACATATAGCAGAAACGGGGGACATTTTTTGAGATTAATAAAATTGAAATATTTGAGAGAACTAAAAACATTAGTTAGTTCCTAAGTTCTGGAATACAATACTTGCTATTTTTCTCTAATTATATTTGAGTTTATATTTTTATTCCCGTTTTATTGAGTATAATATGTCCCTAGATTTATAATACGTTTTCAGCACGAGTCTCTAGCCAATTAAAGACTGTCATATACTTGAGGTAAGTTATTTTTCCCTAATCTTTGTGATTTTCAATGGCTAATCTTACTAAGCTTGAATTTAGTGCTCTTGATATAACTGGCAAAAATTATTTGCCATCGACCGTTGATGTTGAGATTCACCTTGATGCTATGAATCTCGAAAACACGAAAACACAATTAAAAGGGGAAATAGCGCATCCCTGCAAGATCGCACCAAAGCAATGATATTTCTTAGGCGTCATATCCATGAAGACTGTAAAGGACTAGTTTGTCCTTTGGTTGACTTTAAAAGAGAGGTTTGGTCATCAAAAATATGTGACCCTACCTAAAGATCGCTATGAATGGATTCACTTGCGGTTGCAGGATTTTAAAATTGTCAACGAGTAAGACTCTGCAGTATTTAGTATTACCTCCCGACTGAAATTATGCGGGGGAAAATATTACTGAGGATAATATGTTGGAGAAAACATTCTCTACTTTTCATGTCTCAAATATGCTCTTGCAGCAATAATATCGAGAGCGAGGTTTCAAAAAATACTCAGAATTAATCTCATGTCTTCTTATTGCTAAACAAAACAATGAACTTTACATGAAAAATCATCAGTCACGACCAACTGGGTCAGAGTCATTCCCTAAAGTGAATGTTGCATCCCACGACAATGATACATATAGCCATGGTCGTGGTCGCGGTTGCGGACGTGGCCGTGGACGAGGTTATAGTCGTGGTCATAATAACTGGCACCATGGTAATCAAAATGGATCAAAGTTTAAGAAAAGTATGGCAACAATGAAGAGAAATATAAAAGGGAGAAAACCCAACAATAAAATTCTGCAAAAGACGTGGAAACAAATTGCTATAAATGTGATATGAAAGGTCACTGGGCACGCCCCTGTCGTACGGCTAAACATCTGATGAACCTTTATCAAGCATTGTTGAAAGAGAAAGGCAAACATGCAGAAACAAACTTTGCTGAAGATCATTCTCCACTTAATGTGACGCATCTTGATGTTTCTGATTTCTTTGAGGATGCCGGTGGGAAAATTGATCATTTGATAGGCGATAGAAATGTTAAACTCGACTGAGGTTTTTCTTTTTTAGTTATATATTATGTACTAAAGTTTGCTTTACTTTTAATGGAATAATATCGTTTTGTTGTGTGTAATTTAGTACAATATTATGTTTTTGATTTTAATAGGTTATTTTCGATAAAATCAGGCTTGATCAACTATATTTATAAAGTAGAATTCAGAAGTACTATTATATTATAGTCATTTTGAAATACTTTTTTTCATTACACTTTTGTAATTTTATTAATGCAAAACATAAATAGGGTTCCACTAATATATATGTATTTTATATTTCAAGAAACATAGATTTAGCTAATGGTGGAGATTTATATCTAGCTGATAGTGCAACAACACACACTATCTTCAAAAACAGAATATATTTTTCTCAGCTACAATTAGCTGGAGTTAATACAATATTGGGTGTTTCAAATTTAATTGAAGGTTCCGGAAGAGCATATGTTATGTTTCCTGGAGAAACAAAACTGATCATAAGCGACGCTCTTTTTTCTAGTAGATCAAAGAGAAACTTGATCAGCTTTCGAGATATTCGTCGCAATGGTTATCATATTGAGACAATAAATGAGGGTGATAAAGAATATCCTTAAATTACATTGCTTCTCTCAGGAAGAAAGAACATAGTGGAAAAATTATCAGCACTTTCTTTTGAGTTATATTATATGTATATAAATCCGATTGAATCTAATACAGTGATTAACTAGAAGTTAACTGATTACAAAACATTCACCTTATGGCATGATCATCTGGGCCATCTAGGTGTAACAATGATGAGAAAAATCATTGAAAGCTCTCATGGACATTCATTACAGAACCAGAAGATTCTTTTACCTGATGGAATTTCATGTGCTGCTTGTGCTCAAGGTAAAATGATTACTAGGCCATCTCCAATTAAAATTGGGAGTTGAATTTCCTACATTTTTAAAAAGAATATAAGGATATATATGTGGGCCTATTATTCCATCATGTAGACCATTTCGGTACTTTATAGTATTGATAGATGCCTCAACACGTTGGTCACATGTTTGCCCATTATCTACACGTAATGTGGTATTCGCAAGACTCCTTGCACAAATAATCCAATCACGAGCTCAATTTCCGAATCACAGGATCAAAAAGATCCGTCTTGATAATGTAGGAGAATTTACATCCCGAACTTTTAATGACTATTGTATGTCAATTGGGATTACAGTTGAGCACCTTGTAGCCTACCAGCATACACAAAATGGTCTAGTAGAATCTCTGACCAAAGGTCTCCAACTAATTGCTAGACCATTGCTCATGAAAACAAAATTGCCTAGTTCTACATGGGAGCACGCTATATGACATGCTGCAGCACCAATTCGTACTAGGCCAACTGCTTATCATAAATACTCCCACTACAACTTGTTTCTGGTCAAAAACCAAATATATCCCATTCACGAATTTTTGGTTACACTGTGTATGTTCCAATCACTCCAACCCAGCACACAAAGATGGGTTCACAAAGGAGACTTGGGATTTATGTTGGGTTTGAATATCCGCCAATTACAAAATATCTTGAACCATTGACTGGAGATATTTTTATAGCACGTTTTGCAAATTGTAAGTTTGACGAAACAATGTTTCCAAAACTAGGGGGAGGAAAATTAAAGCTGGAAAAGCAAGAAATTGTGGGTAGTGCACCATCAATATCACATTTTGATCCGCGTACAAATCAATGTGAATTGGAGGTTCAGAAAATTATCCCAACAAAATATTCCAAACCAATTACTAGATGCATTCGTTGATATAAAGAGAGCGACCAAGTCACATGTTCCAGCTATGAATGCTCCTGTTCGAATTGATATTCCAAATGAACAGCCTTTTAAAACATTGACAAGTACGTCTACTGCACACCAGAAGCGTGGTAGACCTATTGGTTCTAAAGATAAGAATCCAAGAAAGACAAGGGAGCAAAATAAACAAATTGGCTCCTCTATTAGACCTACTGAAGAGGAAGCCCCTGAAAAGGTACAAATGCAAATCCAAGGAAAGGACATGGAGGACAAAATGGCTCCTCGAGAATATCAAGTACATGAGAATTGTGACAATAATGAAAATATCGAGAATGAGGAAATCTCGATAAACTATGCTATTACAGCATACGATGGAATCGAAATAACACGATTATTGATCAAGTGTTCGCATATACCATGGCCATTGATTTGACCACAGGAGGTGAAAATCTTGAACATAAATCCGCTCAAGAAGGTCAAAGAAGAAATGATTGGCCGAAATGGAAAGAAGCAATTCAGGAGGAATTAGATTCACTTGCAAAATGTGCAATTTTTGGACCAGTAGTCCAAACGCCTGAAAACACAAAAACCCATAGGCTACCAGTGGGTATTTATACGGAAAAGAAATGAAAAGAATGAAATGGTCAAATATAAAGCACGACTTGTAGCTCAAGGTTTCTCACAGAGACCTGGAATTGATTATTAAGAGACATACTCACCAGTAATGGATGCAATTACATTTAGATTCCTAATAAGTTTGACGGTCTCTAAACGACCCCAAATGCATTTTATGGATGTGGTAACAGCTTGTCTATATGGATCACTTGATAATGATATCTATAAGAAAGTCCCTGACGGACTACAAATGCCAGATGCATATAACACAAAATCTTGGGAGCTGTGTTCAATCAAATTACAAAAATCTTTGTATGGATTAAAGCAATCAGGGCAAATGTGGTACAATCTTCTTAGTACATACCTTCTAAGAGAGGAATATGTTAACAATCTAGTTAGCCCATTTGTTTTTATTTAAGAAATCAAATTATAGATTTGCTATAATCGTAGTCTATGTTGATGATTCAAATATCATAGGAACTCCTGAAGCGATTGAACAAGCTGTTGCGTATCCGAATAAGGAGTTTGAAATGAAAGATCTCAAAAAGAAAAAATATTGCCTTGGCTTGCAAATAAAGCACTTATCTGATCGAATTTTGGTCCATCAATTTACTTATACAGAGAAAGTGCTAAAACGTTTTACTATGAATGAGGCACATCCGTTGAGTACCCCAATGGTCGTCCGATCCATTGATGTAAATAAGGATCCTTTTCACCCTCGAGAGGATAACGAAGAAATTCTTGGTCCTGAAGTGCCATATCTAAGTGCAATAGGTGCATTGATGTATCTTGGTAACTACACGAGACCAGATATAACATTTTCGGTTAACTTATTAGCAAGATATAGCTCAACTCCTACACGAAGACATTGGTATGGGATTAAACATATATTTTGGTATCTCTATAGTACATCTGATATAGGATTATTTTATTTGAAACAATCAAATCCAAGATTGATTAGCTATGCAGATATTGGATATTTGTCTGATCCACATAAAGGTCATTCACAAACAGGATATTTATTTACCTATGGTAATACTACTATTTCAAGGAAGTCCAACAGAAGATTAAGGCCGAACGAGACTTTTTCAAGGAATAGGAGCGTAGTGGAGAAGAAGACAAGCGACATTAATATCAAGCAAGCCAAGAAAAAAGCAAAGAAAATAGTCAGAGAAGCACAATCCAGGGCCTACGAGGAGTTCTACAAAAAGTTAGATACCAAGGAGGGAGCTAAGGATATACACAGAATCGCCAGAGCGAGAGAAAGGAAGACGAGGGACTTGGAGCGAGTAAAGTGCATAAAAGGGGTAGATGGACAGGTGCTTGTGGAAGGGCAACAAATTAAAGCCAAGTGGAAAGCCTACTTCCACGATCTGTTCAACGATCAGGGGAGCACAGAGTTATCCCTAGGGGATCTCCAAACATCAGAGGAGTATCAGAACTACAGCTATTGTAGGAGAATTACACCCAAGAAGTCCAAGAAGCCCTTAAACATATGGGAAAAGGTAAAGTAGTCGGCCCTAATAGAATACCAATAGAGGTATGGAAATGCCTTGGACAGAGGGGCATCAGTTGGCTGACTAAATTGTTTAACCAAATCCTTATGGGGAAGAAGATGCCTGATGAATGGAGAAAGAGTACATTGATTCCGATATACAAGAATAAAGGCAACATCCAAAGTTGTGCCAACTATCAGGAGATCAAGCTAATGAGCCACACTTTGAAGCTGTGGGAACGGGTCATAGAGAGGAGGTTAAGGCAACAGACGGAGATATCCGAGAATCAATTCGGATTTATACTCGGGAGATCAACAATAGAACCCATCCACCTCATAAGGCAGATGATAGAGCAGTACAGGGAGAGGCAGAAGGATCTCCACATGGTCTTCATTGATTTGGAGAAGGCGTATGATAGAGTGCCAAGAGAGGTCCTATGGAGGGTCTTGAGTAGGAAAGGCATCCCCATGCCATACATTCGGGCCATTAGGGACATGTATGGGGATGCACAAACTAATGTGCGTACAGGGGAAAGGGAGACAGACACATTCCCAATAACAGTTGGGGTACACCAAGGTTCTGCCTTGAGCCCCTTTATGTTCATTCTAGTCATGGATGAGCTCACCGGGAACATCCAAGGAGATGTACCTTGGTGTATGTTGTTTGCAGATGACATAGTATTGGTGGGGGACTCTCGAGTCGACATAATTGAGAAGCTGGAATTGTGGAGAAGGGCTACGAATCAGTAGATCCAAGACCGAGTACTTGGAACTCAAGTTCGGTCACTCTACTGTGCCTAGTACAGAAAACGTCAAGATAGGGTCTGAGACCATACCGAGGAAAGAGAGTTTCAGATACTTGGGTTCCATGGTACAGCAAAATGGTGAGGTTGACGAGGATGTCAACAACAGGATTAAGGTAGGCTGGTAGAAATGGAGGATGGCTTCCGGGGTCCTTTGCGATAGAAAGGTCCCGCTAAAGCTAAAGGGAAAATACTATAGGACAGTAGTGAGACCGGCTATGTTGTATGGGGTAGAGCGTCGCTCAATGAAACAACATCACACCCAAAAGATGAAGGTGGCAGAGATGAGGATGCTGCGATGGATGTGCGTGCACACAAGGAAGGATAGGGTTAGAAACGACGCTATAAGAGGAAAGTTGGGTGTAGCCTCGATCGAGGACAAATTGAGGGAGTAACGTTTGAAATGGGTTGGACATGTTAGGAGGAGACCGACCACAGCTCTAGTCAAAAGATGTGAACAGCTACATACGACGCTGGGAAGAAGAGGGAGAGGTAGGCCTAAGAAGAGTTGGATGGAGACGATCCGACATGACCTGACCCACCTAAACCTAAGTGAGGAGATGACCTTGGATAGAGCTCGTTGGAGAGCAAGCATAGGGGTAGCCAATGTAGCGGCCTAGAGTAATGCTGCGTATTGCTGCTAGCATAGGGTTTATAACGCGGATTTACCCCATGTGGTGTGCTTATGTGCGTATGCGTATGTGTGTATGGATGTGGTCTATTTGCCTTATTATGGACCGTGGATGTGTCATTGACATGACCTAACCCTTTTCAGGATGCCTTACTTCCACGACGGCAAGATCTTCAGGTTAGGGGTCCTCGAAAACAGCCTCTCTTCCATTCGGAAGGGGTAAGGCTATGTATATCCACCCCCCCAGACCCTGCTTTTGCGGGAGCCCGTGAGGCACTGGGAATGTTGTTGTTGTTGTCGTTTTTGTGTAATACTACTATATCATGGCGATCTACAAAACAAACAGTAGCAACAACTTCTTCAAATCATGCCAAAATACTTGCACTTCATGAGGCAAGTAGGGAACATTTATGGTTGAGATCTCTTATTCAACATATTTAGGAATGTAGTCTTCCAACAATCAAAGAGAGTCCGACAATACTATAGAGTCAGATTTCAAATAGCCAGAGGATCAGGTACAATCAGACGATGAAGAAAATGCTACATATATTGCTCAAATCAAAGGTGGATATATTAAAAGAGATAGAACTAAACATATCTCACCAAAGTTTTTCTTTACAAACGAGCTCCAGAAGACGGGTGGAATAAATGTTCATCAAGTTCGCTCACGTGAGAACCTAGCAAATTTATTCACAAAAGCATTGACGACAACTTTTTAAAAACTAGTTCACACGATTGGTATGCGTTGACTCAGAAAAGCCCCTTATTAATATATTCACATAAAGAAGAGTTAAAATACACACTGTACTCTTATTCCCTTCGCTATAGTTTTTTTCCCACAGGGTTTTTCTTGGCAAGGTTTTTAACGAGGCAGTTTAAAAAGTGTATATAACTTGGACACTATACTCTTTCAAGATTTTTGTCCCGTAATGTTTTAAAGGAGAATATCCAAAGGGGAAGTGTTGAAAATATTATATATTCTTCGGGTACAATTTTTATTGTTAATATAATATATTATCAAATACCTAGAAAATTGAAAATCATGTAAAAGACCTTTATATACACATATATTATGTATGTATACATGTGAATATTTTGCATGTATGACACCTAAACGTAAAAGGTGTCAAAATAGAAAAGCACGTGGCAATATTCTCAACCTGCATGGCAATTTCCTGACAATTAATGCATAAGTCAGCATTATGTAAGTTCATGTCTATATAGAAGGAACGGGGGACATTTTGAGATGAATAAAATTGAGATATTTGAGAGAACTAAAAACATTAGTTAGTTCTTGAGTTCTAGAATAAAATATTTGCTATCTTAATTATATTTGAGTTTGTATTTTTATTCTCGTCCTATTGAGTATAATATGTCCCTAGTTTTATAATAATATAGATATTATTACATTTTTATATTTTCTAAATATTAATTTATCTTTTAGAATTTTTAATATTTAGGAAGTTTTCATATTTTGAGACTTCAAATATTTTAGAAAGTCTCCATATCCTGAGAAGTTTCCATATTTTCAGATTTTGTCTATTTTAACTAGTTTCCATATTTTGAGATTTTAGCTAGTTTCCTTATCTTAGATTATTTAGTTTACTAATTTCTACTATATGGATGCCTATTTTGACTCTTGTAAGCTCTCATATTTGCAAGATGAAATTAAGTTAAAATATACTTTTTTAAGTCCCCTCTCCCTCACGGATTTTCTACTTCTTCCCCTTCCCTCTAATTCTCTCCTCTTCTCTCCTTCTTTCTCTCTTCTCCCTTCCCCTTTCCCTTGTCCTACATCACATAGCCCCAAGAAGTGGAAATGGGTACTGGTTTGTCTCACGAGGTTTGAATGGGTAACGATCCCTTGTCTATATCCCACTTGCGATTCTATAATGATACTCTTCTATTCCCTGAAGATAATTTCGAGGGTTTTAAAGTAGTTTGACCATCAATTAGTTGTTTTATACACTTCTTCTGGTCTCAAAATCAACCTCACCAACTCTAGTATTGTAGGTGTTAACCTCACTGATTTAACCATAAGTGCATATCCTTCATTATGTGTGTGGTGCATCAGTTGCATGTTACAGTATCGTGAGCTAGGAAGCTGAATCAAAGTTGAATTAGGGGCAAGATTCGAGTTTGGCAGCTGCTGCAGAGTGGTGCTGGATTTGGCGGGAAGAGCGGTTGGGAGAAGTGGCGGGCAACGACCTTTTAAATGGTCAGTCATGTGCCAGGCACGTGATTTACAGCAAAGCAAGAGTTAGTTACAGATATTTATAGATATTATCCAATACTTGTAGCTTCTTTTATTATTTTGCAATTTCCATGTCATTAGATGAGTCATATAAATAGTTAAGTTGTCAATGTGGGTTGATATGATGAATGGAATACAATTTTCTCTTCTCCCTTAACACTCTATCTTCTTTTCTCCCTTCAACCTCTAAAATTGTGATAAATTGCAACTGTATTAACCTAGATTTAACTAGGTTAACACTGGTATCAGAGCTCATGGTCCTCTCGACTGTGGGTAGAATCAAACAATGGCGGATAACACAAGATCTATGGCTGAAATGAGAAGGATCGAAGAATCCATGGCAAATCATTTCAGAGCTAGTGCCGAGAAGCAAGATACATTAGCTGAACAGATACGATTGAGCTTAGAGAAGCAGGAGCGAGCTCAAGAGGAAATGAGGGCAGTACTGCTGGGAATAAAAGATGTTTTGACAGGATTTACCATCAGGCACAATGTAGCCAATGGAAGAGGTGGAGCAGCTGAATGGGGGAGATCAGATTCCTGTGGTAGTAAGGGAACCAGCTCCGGTAACTCCATTGGGTAACAATTCATATTCTGCTCGCTTAACTAAGGTAGAATTTCCCCTTTTCTTTGGAGAAGATGTGAACAGCTGGATGTTTACTTGTGAGCAATTCTTTACAATTGATCAAACTGCTGATCTAGAGAAAGTTAGATTAGCTTCGGTGCATATGAGAGGACTAGCACTCCAATGGCATAGAAAATATATGACAACTAGGGGTAATCTGCCAATGCCTAGCTGGATTGCGTATTGTGATGCCCTTAAAATGAGATTTGGCAATGCATATGAGGACCCTGTGTCAGAAGTGATGAGTTTGAGACAAGATGGGACGGCTAAGGACTATGTAGCTAAATTTGATGCCGCTACAGTGCGGTCAGACCTTAGTGAGGCTCAACTTATTAGTTGTTTCCTCACGGGACTAAGAGAAGACATTGCACTAGAAGTAAGAACTTCCCAACCCACCATTCTTTACCACGCAGTATGCTTAGCTAAATTAGCTGAGGCCAAGTTTAAAGCCTTAGCCAAACAATTGAAGTATTCCAAAGTCCCTCTGTTACCCACACCCAATACCCAAAAATCAACTGTCAATCCTTACAAATCAAGCAATGCTCGACCTAACTATCAAGCCCAATCCAATTTCACCCCCTCTAAACCCCATAGAACCATGATCAGGGGAGAGATGCAAGAAAGGAGAGCAAAGGGATTATGTTATTTCTGTGATGAAAATTTTGAATTGGGCCATAGGTGTAAGAATAGAGGACCGCAACTCTTTGTGATTGAGGCTGAAGAAGAAATTGAGGAGGAGGAACCACAGGTAACTGAGAATGTGGGTGAATTGGGAAGAAGTGAAGAGCATACTGCACAAATTTCATTACATGCCTTATCAGGAGCTCCCACCTACCAAACACTGCGAGTGACTGGAGCCATTAAGAACAGACCAATTCATATATTGGTTGATTCAGGTTCTACTCACAATTTCATAGACTTGTCCCTAGCTCACAAGCTACAATGTCCAGTGCAATCAGTTCCATCAGTAGCAGTAGCTGATGGCAGCAATCTCAGCTGCAGTTCTCATTGCCAAGACCTTACTTTGAAGATGCAAGGGGCAACATATACTTCCAATTTCTTACTCATTCCCTTAGGGGGATGTGATATGGTATTAGGGATTGAGTGGCTCTCCACATTGGGGGAGATCAGATGCAATTTCAAAGATCTCACCATGACCTATACTTATGAAGGCACAACAAGGCAATTGAAGGGGGATGATTCGGTGCTCTGCAAGACAGTGGGAGCAAGGGCCCTCTCTAAGGCCTTGTCTGCTTCTCCAATTATAGCTCTGCTGCAGGTAATGCCCGAGGGTACTGATGATCAGGAGAAAGATCTGCAAGTGATGAGTTTGAGCTTAGAACAACTGCAGAATCAGCCTTTACCACAAGAGATCTCTGCTCTCTTGAATCAGTATAAGTTCCTCTTTGAAGAACCTCAGCAGTTACCCCCCAGAAGAGGTCCCTTTGACCACAAAATAAATTTGAAAGAGGGGACACAACCTATCAACAAGAGACCCTACCGTTATCCCTCACTGCAAAAGGATGTAATGGAAGGAATGATTCATGAGCTGTTGCAGAAAGGATATATACAACACAGTTTTAGCCCATTTGCATCAGCTATTGTGATGGTCAGAAAGAAGGATGGGGGATGGAGAATATGCATCGACTACAGAGATCTCAACAATGCAACAGTGAAGGATAAATTTCCTATACCCCTGGTGGAAGAATTGTTTGATGAGCTGGGCAATGCTAGGCTATTTTCCAAGCTAGATTTGAGGTCCGGGTACTACCAGATTTGAATGCAAGAAGAAGATGTCCAGAAGACTGCATTCAAAACTCACTTTGGGCATTTTGAGTTCCTAGTGATGCCCTTTGGGCTCACTAATGGCCCCTCAACATTTCAAGCTCTCATGAACTCAATTATTGCCCCCTATCTCAGAAAATTTGTCCTAGTCTTTTTCAATGACATATTGGTTTACAGTGATCATTTGAGAGACCATTTGCTGCATCTTGAGACAGTCTTCAATGTTCTGAGATCACATCAGCTGTTCGTTAAGCATAGTAAGTGCTCATTTGCAGCTTCCAAGATTGAATACTTGGGGCATGTTATATTTGATGGTAAAGTGGCTACAGATCCTCACAAGGTTGTTGTTGTGAGAGATTGGCCAGAGCCTAAAACCATGAAGCAATTGAGGGGATTTCTGGGACTTGCTGGCTATTATAGGAGGTTCATACAAAGGTATGGCATGATGGCCAAGCCTTTAACTGAACTCACTGGGCGAGACAAGCTGGAGTGGACTACAGCTACTCAACAAGCCTTCAATCTGTTGAAGGAGGCCATCATATCAGCTCCAGTTCTAGCCTTGCCTAACTTCTCCCTACCCTTTGAGGTGGAGTCAGATGCTAGCAATAGCGGCATAGGGGCTGTCTTGGCCCAAGAGGGTCACCCTATAGCCTTCCTCAGCAAAAGTTTAAGTCCCAGCCAACAAGCTCTATCAGTATATGAAAGAGAACTCATGGCTTTAGTTGCAGCTGTTCGGAAATGGCATCAATACCTCATGAATAACACTTTCATTGTGAAGACAGATCAGAAAAACTTGAAATTCTTACTGGAGCAGAAGGTTAGCACCCACTTCCAGCGACTGTGGTTGGCAAAATTAATGGGCTTCAGCTATGTGATTCAGTATAAAAAGGGCAAGAACAACATAGTTGCTGATGCACTCTCACAAATCACTAGCCAGCAGATAACTTGCCATCAACTGTCCTTTGTAGACAGTAATCTATATGCTATGATACAACTTGGATGGCAATCAGATCCCAACCTGCAATCACTCATTAAAGCCCTCTCCACTGGGTCTACGCAACACCCAAAGTACAGTTGGCAAGCAGAACAATTGAAAAGGAAGGGTAAGTTGGTGATTGGTAATGACTCGACACTCAAGGAAAAAATCTTGCAGTGGCTACATTCTTCTTCCAGTGGGGGTCATTCAGGCAGAGATGCCACCTATCACAGGGTAAAATCCATGTTCTTTTGGAAAGGAATGTCCAAGGACATAGCTGAGTTTGTGAAGAAATGTCAAGTCTGCCAATGCTTGCAAATCAGAGACCGTGGCTTCTCATGGTTTATTACAGCCCTTGCCCATCCCTCAAACTGTCTGGACTGATATCTCTATGGATTTCATAGAGGGCTTACCTAAATCCCATGGCAAGGATGTCATTTTTGTTGTGGTGGATCGCCTAGGTAAAGCAGCCCATTTCTTGTCATTAACTCATCCCTATACATCCCTCACAGTTGCACAAGTGTTCATGGACCAGGTGTATAAGCTCCATGGACTACCCCATTCCATTGTCAGTGAACGAGACACAGTATTTCAAAGTGATTTTTGGCAAGCCTTGTTCTCCATCCAAGGAGTAGAACTTCATCTCTCCACGGCTTACCATCCTCAATCAGATGGTCAGACTGAAGTGGTAAACAGAGGTTTAGAGACCTACCTTCGATGTATGTGCAGCTCACAACCCCACCACTAGTCCAAATGGTTACCACTTGCTGAATGGTGGTATAACACAACATGGCACTCCTCCCATCAGAAAACACCATATGAAGTGGTGTATGGCCAACCTCCTCCATTGCACATCCCTTACATACCGGGAGAAACCCACATTGAGGCTGTGGACAGAAGCCTATAGCAACAGGAAGAGGCTCTTCAGGTAGTCAAGTATCATCTGGCTCGAGCTCAAAACCGTATGAAACAAAAAGCTGATAAGAAAAGGTCAGACAGACCTTTCAAGCCTGGGAGATTGGGTGTATCTCAAATTGCACCCCTACAGACAGATCTCAGTGGCTCACAGGAGCTCCCATAAGCTCTCCCCGAAGTATTATGGTCCTTACATGATCCTTGCCACCATTGGTAAGGTTGCATATAGGCTGGAACTTCCAATTTCAGCAAAAATACATGATGTATTTCATGTTTCGCAGCTCAAAGCTCACCATGGACCTCTACCTACTGAGGTTGTTCATATTCTAGATGACCTTGAAGCTCCACCACAGAAAATACCTGAACTGATTTTGGATAGGAAGATGGGGAATCGCCACAATCGGGCTGCAACTAAGGTCCTTGTGAAATGGAAGAACTTGCCAAGGGAAGAAGCTTCGTGGGAATTTCTGTTCGATTTACAACTTAAATACCCTGAATTTCACCCTTGAGGACAAAGGTAAACTCAGGGGGGGAGTACTGTTACAGTGTCGTGAGCTAGGAAGCTGAATCAAAGCTGAATTAGGGGCGAGATTCGAGTTTGGTAGCTGCTGCAGAGTGGTGCTGGATTTGGCGGGAAGAGCGGTTGGGAGAAGCGGCGGGTAACGACCTTTTAAATGGTCGGTCATGTGCCAGGCACGTGATTTACAGCAAAGCAAGAGTTAGTTACAGATATTTATAGATATTATCCAATACTTGTAATTTCTTTTATTATTTTGCAATTTCCATGTCATTTATGAGTCATATAAATAGTTAAGTTGTCAATTAGGGTTGATATGATGAATGAAATACAATTTTCTCCTCCCTTAACACTGTATCTTCTATACTCCCTTCAACCTCTAAAATTGTGATAAATTGCAACTGTATTAACCTAGATTTAACTAGGTTAACATTGCACCTTTTGGAGTCAATTCAAGGTTAGTTTCTCGGGGCTATGTGATGTAGGACAAGGAAAATTGATGCAATTTTCCAACATATGACTACTTATCAAATCACTAAGACTCCCTTAAGCCATGAAATGCTAAAACATTCTTACATCTCTTTACTATAGAGTCGCGATATGTATTCCACGCCACTCACTACAACTTTCCTAAAATATCCTAATAAATATGGTGCGACCATAATAAAAGAAATTAAAAGAAACTTCCATGAAATACTAAACATTCTTACAGCTCCTTATACCTGTAATTTAAGTTTTCTTCCCTTTGTGTTCTGCATCTTATTGGTTGTCAGAGAATGTAAGTGTATTATTGGTCCAGTGCACAGTGCATATTGAGAAACACAAAATAATTAGCCGGGGGTTACCTGCTGGATCAAGTTCTCTGCTCGCATTTTGTGTGTCCATATAATTTCAGGTGTATCAGAATCAGAAACCATAGCTGCAGCAAATGAGGCAGGACCACTACGCTCCAACACATACAGCAAGGATTCAGGAAGCAGACCACCCAAAACACTACGTTTTGCCAACGGCAACGAGGCAGACACTGCAGCGGCTTCACCACCATGGAATGCCTGGTGGACATGCGTCACTGAGAAGAGTTGTGCAATCGAATGGAGATTAGATCCTGGATATGCAAGGGCAAAATAAAATGCCCCGGTGCTATATAACCGCACCATTGCTTTCGGATTCCTAGTAACAACAGCTTTCAACAAAGCAGCAGCGGCCTCCACTATAGTTGGTTCCCCAGAAAGCATAGCCTGGAATTTTTGAGCAGAAAGCATATTCAGTAACGTTCATTTTGAATACAAGTGCAATCCTGTGCTACTGAGTTTCACCTCAAAGCACGGTAGACATTCATTCATTCAATTAGAAGACACATGCGCTACAGTATTCAAATACTTATTGCCTAAGATTCACAGAAAAAAGATTGTCAAAGTATCAAGATACTAGCAGAAGATGGAGGCTTCTGCAACAATGTATAATGTTCAGCAAAAATATGATTGATGTCTTCAACCATCACCAAATGGACTAAATTTAACGGAGGTGAACCCAAATGATAGAGATGCTAAAATAATTTCAAAATATTAATCCCAAAGAAAGAGAAACTCTTTAGTGGATATTGAGGGTCGATTTTTCCACATCTGGTGTCAGGAGTTCATTTTCGCGTCTAGGGTTTTGGTCGGCGACGGGTTTGGGTTTGTGGACTGGGGTCGAGGTGATTCTGGGGTTAACTGGGATCTGCAGTTGACAGGTTCAGTGGCAGTGGTCGCATGAGTTTAGATTAGGGTTTTGTTGGTTAGGGTTTCTGAAAAAGGTAAGATCAATTTTTTTGGAGTTAAGATGGTAAGTGATGATTTGACACTAAACAACATAAAGGTCGAACCAAAACTTGCTCTGATACCAATTTGATGGAAATTGAAACGATAAAGGAGGGAACAAGGGTAGATCAGCCATATGCCCTCCCACTCAACAACCATGTGCCTCGTTTAAGCAGCCTTGTGCTTATAGAACAATAGAATTTAAACATAAAATTATTGTTCTGATCCACCAATTGGGATAAACTACAACTGTATTCATAAAAAACAGAAGCTAGAGTCCGGCTCGGTACAAGACTTCTAATCTGATAAAAATAATTATCCTAATAATATAATAAGATAATAAAAGGATTTTAAATGGAGTAAAATCCTAAATGAAATCAAAATCCAAGAGTTTCTATTTTTGCCGGACTAAAATTTTGAAAAGTTCCTAGAATCTCATCACCAAAAGCTCCTCGTCCTTGACATAGCTGCAGCTACTAATCTTATCAAAAATAAATACATGTTGCGGTTAGAAACACACCAAAAAGTAAGCAATCAATGACAATCAGTTCAGCTCAACAGGACTCCAATCACTGCAGTTGGACATTATCAGGATTACAAGAGTCAGATGCAAACTGTTTTTTGAACATATTTTGGGGTCCAGCTCGAATTTTAATGATAGGGAGATGAACCAAATGACAATAAGCATCAAAACTTCAGGACCAGCTCGATTTAATCTCAAGACTTCCCAAAGGAAAAATGGAAGAAAGACCACTTAGTAGACATAATAACTACCAGCTAAGATGATAAAAATATTAATATCAACAACCTGAGCAATATGTGGAAGAGAACGTGGACTTGACAAGATCCGTTTTACTCTAGGTGTTGGGGTGACTATCTCTCCAGCATCATCTAGATCAGAACGGGCCGCAACCATGCTATGTAGTATGGACAATGCTGCATCCCCAACCTGGTAAGGACGGAAAAATTGACAAAAACCAACTCAGCAAATCTATTAATTTGGAATAATTAAAAAACCAAAGTAGATATGATTCTCATTTAAGTGTGTCTGCTATGTATTCAAGCATAGCACCCATTCCGATTGAAGAAAGTAGAGTCCTCAATCCAATGATTTTCATCTCCTTGTTAAGGACAATGTCAAGATTGAAAACAATAAAATATTGACATTGACAAGGGTAGATTATGTAGTAGTGTCAATCATAGCATGATTTTGCTGTAAACATGCAAATCATGAACCCATTTTTGCAATTCATCCAGCACAGGACAATGATGCATTCAAGAAAATGAAATGCATGATGACAATTATTTGGTCTAATACAACAACAACAACAAACCCAGTGCCTCAAGGCCTCCCGCCAATGCATGGTCGAGGGGAGGATGCCCAAAAGGGAGGTTGTGTCCAAGGACCCCCAACCCAAAAATCTTAGGGAAGAACTAACATAAGCGATGAGTAAGAGAAGAATGAAATAAACCACATTAAAGAGACACCAATGACTCAAAGGAAAAGATTACACAACCAAGATTCTCCTCGAACTCGCAATCTCACCTGAGTTGGGGTTAAAACAGGAACTCGAGTAGCCAGTGCCCAGCGAAGCTCACGAATATCACGTAATCGTTTCCAGTCTGTCATTCCAAATGCTCGACATCTTGTTGTCCAGTCAATAGCTTTCTTCGACCACATTCTCCTGATAGCATCCTTCTCCATCGGCCCCACTTGAGAACCATGATTGTCAATTAAGATCCATTCCTTAAGTGGTTCCATGAAGGCAGTGGCAGCTATCAGATTAGATTGTAATGGAATAGCTGTTCTTTCGGAAGCTTCGTGAACTACTGTAAGCAGATCTACAGCTAATACACATCCTCCCACCAAGACGCATGCCTCTATATTTGACAAAACCTTCATTAGAACCTACAGATGCCAACATAAAAAATATTAATTCAGCATACCAAGGAAAGAGCATTGTCACAGGAAATGCCTAAAATGTCAATTATCATAAACATGATTTGTTGTTTCAAAAGTAAATTTGTTGAAATGTGTATCAGACAAAAAAGTGGAACACAATTCAACCAATATGGACATAAAATAATAACTTTTGTAGGGCGATTCATTTTTCTAGCCTAATTTGAAAACTTAGGTTGTGGTTGCATTTAATGCTTGCAACTAGGCTTGAAATTGGCTACCTTAAAAGGGCCTCGTGCCAACTTCAAGTTTAAAGGAACATTCCAAATAGTACATTGCTAACAGAGATGGTATAGCCCCCCATTGTAGGCTCAAAGATGTCTTACCGCATCATCGTAGCCACGATACAAAGCAAGAGGTACAAAATGCATCACATATTTGCACATCGTTAAACATAAATCAAATCATATTTTGGAAGTATGATAAATTATAGTAATATAAAAAAGAAAGGTTAAGTTCCATACTCCATAAACTTAGACAAACATGCTTAATCTCATTTTAGTTTTGAACGCATAGAAAAATGAGTAAGTTAATAATTAGTGCATTACAAACGAAGTATTTTAGAGAAATTAGAAAAGAACGACAAAATGTTGTTACAAATAAATAAAATAAAAATAAGCAATTTTCGCCAAAAGGGCACAATAATTAACGGATAAATGAATTACTTTTGGGAATAAAGTCCCTGGAATTATAAATTTAGCCTTTGTAGAGCTTAGCCCTTCTCTCTCTCAACTCTCAATATCACTTGTTTCAAGTGGATGAAATGTGAAATATGGATGATGAGAATGGGCGAGGGGGAGCTACTTATAGGAGGGAAAAGTTAAGTGCGTTACAGGGGGTAGGCTGGGTTGCATAGGTTATGCTACCAATAATATGTGCACTAATGTGGGGTTATGAGTTAAATCATACAAACCAAAGGTCACAAGAAATAATGGATATTAACCACAACAATATGCAAAATAATTAGATATCAAAGTGTGGTTTTACAATAACCCAAAGCTTGGACTAATTGTGATTATAAATAGGAGGTGATTATAAAATTTTTATTCCTTCATCTTAGGTTTTATCAATTAGAATCTTCATAGAGTAGAAATGTAGAACACAATTTTCTTGGTTAGTACTTGTTATTGACCATGTTTTAAAATGTTATGCTTTAATAGCTCAATTAACAAAATTTAAGTAATCTTCTATATACACCTAATATATTTAACACAAAAAATCACTGCATCTTCCTAGCATTAGAAACTCCTATAACCACCCGTTCCCTTGCTACCACTTCCAATCCCGCTCCCGCTTCACGTAGCTATGAATAAGAGGCATCCTGCACAATTCTCCCAAAAACAGATCTTTCCCCAAATATATGCCTGCATGGATAGCGCCTTCACATATGGCCTCAAAAGTCCAAGTTAAAATCACAATAATAAGTGCAATTTAATTGGCATAGCACATGGGACTATCGTGAGCCGAGTGACCAAAATGATTCTTATTTCCCACACCACTTCATATCACAAAAAACAGCAACAAACCCGGTGCTTCAATGGGCTCCCGCCAAAACAGGGTTTGGGAAGGGTGAGATGTAAGCAGCCTTACCTCTTTAGAGTGTTATCCTAAAAAAAGGTTGGTCTCGAAGGACCGCCAGCCTTAAGAAGCAAAGACACCACTTCATATCACATATGCATTAAATGGACTCTTAAGACATGACCCGAAGCAACATTTCCACCGTATAAATTGACCAACTGCATCTATTAAGAACCCATATTCCAACCATTTGAATTAGTCTAGACACTGAAATATGGTAACTACCTGCTAAATTTCTTTTGATCTATTGTAATGAAGCATACTAATTGAAGGGTTCATTTACCAGGCACTAATGCAACCGGATCCCATTAGAACTCCGAAGTTAAGCGTGCTTGGGCGAAAGTAGTACCAAGATGGGTGACCTCCTGGGAAGTCCTCGTATTGCCAACTCTATAAGGTTGGGGGTCCTCGGAAACAGCCTCTCGACAGGATTACACCCTGAAGGGGTAAGGCTGCATACATCCACCCCTCCCAAACCCCATTTATGCGGGAGCTCTTGAGGCACTGGGTCTGTTGTTGTTCTAATGAAGCATACTAATTGAACAAAAACCATTGGCCTATGAATAGAATTTTAGTGGCAGTAACTAAAAGCCTACATTATAACTGTCAAATATCTCAGCAATCAGACTATAGCTTAGGCTATTAAACAAAGAAGTATCATTCTTAAAGCAGCTTGACAAATGCAGAGTACTGTTGGTTAAATTATTTCCTAAAGCCACATTTGGCATTCGGAATTGGAGCTTCAAATGGAGGTTGAAATTGGAATTGGAGTCTAGAATTCCAATTCCAATATTTCCTTCACATGTCGGCAAGGAAATTACAATTGTGCTGCCTATTCATAGAATTAAATTTTAAACTAAAATCATCCATTCCAATTCTTTGGGTGGGAGAAAAGAAAAAAGAAATTCCACATCAACTCCACTAACCTAAAACCCAAAATGATTCAATTTTGACGAATACAAAACCCATGACTCAAAACCATAAGACCCTACATTACCCGAAACTTGAAATTACCAAACTCAAATTACTTGAACTTAAAATGACCTGAACCGACTTAAACCCAACCAGATTTACCCCTTATACCCAAAACGAGTCAAATTCAAAAATAAACCAACCTAACTTGAAATGTGATCCAACCAACTTGATTTGAAACTCGAAATAACCTGACCTAATTAACCCAAAACCCAAGACAACTCAAACATACAATGACCAAACCTAGTTTATTCTCGACATTACATATGACCCAACTTGAGATGACTCGCTGTTCGAAATGACACGAGCCAATTGACTCAAAACCTAGATGACTATAGCTCAAAATGGCCTAACCAATTAGAAACCAGCACTTGCAAAATCCCGAAATGACCCAACCCGATTAACCCAAAATCCGAGTTGAACGAAACATGAATGGTCTATCACGAATAAAACTCAATTCGAATTGACTCAAAACTCGAGATAACTTGAATGCAAAGCATCTACCAGAACTTGAAATGCTCCAAAATGATTAACCCAAAAACAGAAACTTCTGTTCACCTTAATGAAAGAGGTAGTGCTTCCTTCCTGATTGTTCATACTAACCACATTTGTGATAGAAGTAGAACCATTAAGTTGTTTGGTTATAGGTGGTTTGTTTCTTCTATTCATTCTTACAGCTCATGTACTTTGATTTTCTAAATGCACAATAAAATTAAGTCTTGCCAGGTTTTAAAGCATTTGCATACTAAAAAATGACAAACACCATGAAGAGCATTCCAAACCTATCTCAACAATCATGGCATCACAACACAACAAACAGTTACGCGGATACAAAAGGAGTTGCAGAAAAGAAGAATACTCATTTGCTGGAGATCCCTCATGTTCAGTATGAATGTTTCTAAAACTTACTGAGGTTGTCCCATAATTTAAGCAGCCAATCAGATGCCAATTGTGTGATCTGCTTGAAAGATGTTTATGGGAGCCAGATCATATATGGTTTCACTCAGATGTTTGGGTGTGTACCCAGGCACACAATCTACGCAACTTGCAGGCAAGTGGACACCTCATATCATGAAATACACCTTATTGGTTATTCAACTACTCAAAATGGCCATAATGCTACCATCCGCCCACCAGAAAGGCATCTATCACTATTGATGTCACTCTTGGATAACAAGAGGATCATTTTTCTGGAGAATTCTAAAGAGGAAAAGTCGACTTTCAACATTCACAGTCAAGGGATCATACAACTACTATCTTTCAAAAACAAAAGGGAAAAGAACACCACGTACCACCAGAAAAATGAAAAATAAAAAATAAAACAATTGAATGAGCTTCAGTTGTACCCTCTAAATAGTCGCGGAGCTAGTGGGCATGAAAGTTTTGCCCCCACTAAAGTCAAAAAGTACTTATTGTTGCGTATTACATTTACTAATAAATTCTTATTGCCCACACAAAAATAATACTTCCAATGGACACAAGTTATCGAAGCCAGGATCCAAATGAGCAAAGGAATGACATAAAAAACCAAGGGAAAAAAATTATATACAAAAAGCAATTATGCTATGTGTCATGATCTAAGTGATCAGGACCCAGTGACCAGGCGCACACCTTCTTTGTGTGCAGAAGCACGCATCCATGTGCTGCACGCATCTCAGGACGCACTGCCCTATGCACAGGCGCATGCATCCTTGCCTCATTCCAGCACCTTGTCACACGTCATGACCCAGGTAAATTTTACAATTATCTTTTTAATCAATGGGACTTCTTGCACATCATCTCTGTGCATTGTAAGTTAGCTTATTGTATATATTATCTTAAGAAGTTTTTAGATTTTATTTATCTTTTTATTTTACCAGAGTGGGGGTGTATGATTGCAGAAGCAGGGGGCATGTTCCCGCCTGCCAAGGCTATGGACACCAATTTTATGTATATATGTAGGAGAGTCCACTCAACTTGTAAACCTCATATCCGTTATATGCTATTTGTTGAATGCATTTGTTTATGTTTCCAAGCATTGTGTTTAAGGTGTGATTGTTTGCCATACACTTGAGTGGGAGTAACGCATCACCACATTCGCACATCTCAACATCCCGAGACCCAATGGTCCAAGTCCCTAAGACTGACGTGGGCTCAAAGTGATCTATAGCGCAGGCTACTGTGTGGTCCTAAGTGGATAGCGCACACTACACTGTTCCTAAATCCTAGGACCGTGACACTGTGCATGTTGTTACTTTGCTTTCCTTTTTTTGCCTCATTTTTGTGAGGAATCAGCGAAGGAAATAAGGAACAAAGATCATTATAACTTACATTAAGGGCATGTTTGCCATTAATTTCTATTTTTCCCAAAACCAGACCTTGGAAATAAATTTTCTAGTTCTTGATTTCTAGTTTTCAATTTTTTTCACCAAAACATCTAAAAAAACTAGAAACAAGAAATCAAAAAAATGTTGTTTTGAAGACCTAATGTTCAGTTTCCCAACAACCAAAAATTGAAAATAGAACATGCTACCAAACAAGCCATAAGATTTAACTTCTAAATATTACTAGCTTGTATGATCTGTTACTTAAGTATCAAATTATTTTTAATCAATTGACATGGTTCGCTAGTGCCTCTAATTTCAATTGTTATAGAAGGAGTTAAGATAAAGCCATCTATCCTGCACTGCCTAGTCAAGAAGACAGCCATGTAATATTGCTTGATCTTCCTATTGCAATAAGGAAAGTTTTGAGAACGCATGCTCTATTCAATCTCCAATCAAGAAATCATTACCGCATGCGTAGAAAGCCCTTGTTTAGCCTATGTCTATTACGTGACTCCCACAGCATAAGAAGGAAGCCCTTGTTGACCCTCAAAATGAAAGGAGGCTGTGATAAAAGATTTGAAGGCCAAAATCAAGAAAGGCACCCACGAGGTAGGAAGAATGTGGCAGTTCAGATGCAGTTGTTCACAACAAAGTACAAGGCAGATGTAACTATTGAACGCTAGGAATAGATTGGTGGTAGAAGTCTAGACACAAGCCTACCAGGTTGACTCCAATTACAAAGACGAACGTTATCAGGGTATTGTTATCAAACGCAACAAATCTAAGTTCGGACCTTCGAAAACTGTATGTAAAAAATGCCTCTCTAAGATACACATAAAAGTTGATCTTGGGTTTTCTTTTCAGAAAACCAGAGGCAAGGTTCATCCCTTGAATAAGTCCCTGTACATATACGAAACAGTTCCCAAAAGCCCAGTTTGACTTGATCAGTAAAGTTGTTAAGACCATAGGTACATGCAAAGCACTATAATCATAACTTAATTGTCAAAAGGTATGGCAACAAAATAATTGCTCTCATTATGTATATAGAGATATTTGGTGTCAAGAAATGTCCTTAAGAGATTTCGAGCCAAAGAGGACATCTTGCCATGGAATTTAAAATCAAGGACCTTAAGGAACTCTCATAATTTAAAAGGTAAAAGTTATACATTCAGGAAACAGTATATTGGTCTTTTCTATCTACTTAAAACAGATGAAAATGTCCTCAACATACTTAAACAGATGCAGATGTCCAGACGCAAGATGTTTCTATACACCAATCCTCCTCTTTTCTATCACACCTCCACTGTTAAATAGTTAATTTTTCCTGAGAGTAAGATTAAAGAAATTGATGGCTCTAGGGATTTCCAAGGATGTTGCTCCTGTAAAACTGGATGGAAAAAACATTCAAGCACCACAGCCTAGATGATGACCAGGTTTTAGGGATAATCAAGTCATAACGCACATTTCCTAGGCCTCACTGTAAATAGCAGTATATATTCCAGAAGAACAGAAAAACAAATATCAATAGTCCACGAAAAAGGAAGCAATTCTATTGCCTATCAAAGGAAGGGCCAGCCTCTCTATAGGGTAGCACCCTATAGAAATAAAGTCGCGTGCATCTTATCCTTCCTAGACCCTACCTTAGCGGAAGCCTCTTTAAGGCACTAGGCTGTTGAAAGGAAGGGCCAAAATTTGTGAATTTACCTTTAAAAGAAGAAGTAATCGGTGCCTCAAAGTTCGATCATTAGTCCTGTCAAGAAGAACAGTAATGTGAGCAGTGCCCTCAAAAGGCCCTATGGTGTTATAATGCTGCTCATACACAATCGCCATAGCCCTTGCACAAAGCTCCCTGACAGAAGAGCCACCTCCACCACCAAAACCATCTAATCTTCCCATATCACACCAATCATCTGATGCACCCAGTTCATCTGGAACAGCGCCATCTACAATAAGACCCACATCTGCATCACATAAAAACCTATGATATAGTGCTCTGAAGAAAGCCACGGGGTCACGAAGTGGAAAATCTTGTGCTCGGCCACTGTTTCCGCTTTCAAGAAGCAGACGGAGATAGTATTGACCAACGCAAACTTCTTTGGACAAGCTGGAATAACTAACAGAGAACTCAGAGTAGTTCCAAGATATCTGTGCTGCACCATCGTGACCCGCTATCATCTCCGAGGTCACATCTCTAGATACAATATCTTCACTGCGCTCCTTCTCAACATCCAAATTATGAACCTCCGCCCGCAGAGCCTCCCTTAGCTCCTGTCTGGTACGCTCATTCCATATAAGGTCCGCACGGTTGTGATCTAGGCTGAAGGCTCGCCAAAACTCTAGCCAGTTTAGCAGCAACCTGCCTGATCCTACTGGTGTGCTTTCCACAATAACCTGAGCAGGAGCAGGAATGCCAGAGTTCTGAAAACTAGCTGCTGCATTGGCATGAGAATCTGTATTAGAATTGATCGGATCCACTGCATCTTTTGTACCCACTAACTGAGTATCATAAGAACCACCACCAGCAGAAGCAAGACCATTGGATTGCAGAGCTGCAGCAGAGGGAATTTCACCGGTCAAGTTTTCTCCTGGCTGAGCAACAGGTGGTGGGAATCCAATATGCACAGAAACTGTACCAGCAGTAGATCTATGATGATCATCTGGACCTCTGTCGACACCCAATCCTGCCTGTGGGGAAGAATCACCAACTTCATTGTTATCTGCAGATTGCAAGGATTGCCCCAGAGGTGTCCCAGATGGTACAGTACGGTGCTTCCTTTGCTGGAATAATTGTCTCTGTCTCTTACTAACCACCATGCCTTCTTGGTCATGTAAATTATGCGCATCTTCAACCTTGTCAGAACGGGTATGCAGATAAGCAACAAGACCAGGGGGCAGGACTCTTGATAATAGATCAAGAGCTGGCTGATAAGAATCTGCCCAAAGAGCCACCAGCTGTCGACTAACTTCGCGGCGTTCTCCAGCAGAAAGAAAAAAAGCATGCAATAAATGCCTCAACAAAGCACCATCTCGTAGAGCTGCATCACGCATGGACTCTGCAGCAATTGCATCTTCTTCTGCAATGGTGCGCATGATGACAGCAACAGTCTCCCTCACGCTCGTAGCAGGATGCGCAAACAAGGCAAAGAGACGACGTTTCAAGCCAGCAACCTGGCGCAGTAATTCCACAAAAACTGTGTATTGAGTAGTTTCCCCGTGAGGCTCACATATCATGGCTTCCAAAACCTCAACCACAGCCATAGACAGTAATGGTGATACTGACATTGGTTTCAATCTGTTGACAAGAATAATCACATAGCTATTATGAGCAAACAGTACAGCCTTTGTGTGCATAATTGTTGCACGACTCTCCCCCTTTGTATCACTTAAGACATTAATGTCACAAGAGCCCCCACCAATGAGCATGGCAACAAGTGCAGCAGCTTCAGCAGCTACACCCTCTGAACCATTTCTAAGTAGACCCATTATTCTACCGACAGCAGCGGGAAATGACATGACATGAGAAGCAGCACTTCTTGAAGCTAATAATCTACGCAAACATGCAACAAAGCCTATGACAGTTGCAGCTGCTTTGGGAGATGGAGGTGGCAAGGGAGGGGACTCAGGAGGAAGATTTGGAGTAGCAGGCAGCATTGTTATTAAGGCCATCAAAGTCACCTCTGGTACCTCAATTTGAAGAGGCACCCCACTGTAAGGAATACAAGCATTGAACTCCCGGATTCTACGCCACAGTTTAGCTCTTGATCCAGGAATAGAAGGCCCTTCAGCAACAGCATCTTTGGCAGCAGCTGCTAGGTGCTTCAAATGCATGGAAGCATTTTCCGTATCAGCTAAAGGGCGCTGTTGAGCTTGCTGTTGCACTAGTAGATGAACTCTGCCACAGGGTGGATCGATACGATGACCAGGCATTGTTAACCGCGGCAATACAGGTATTGCACATTGACCCTGGAGATAGACAACAACGAACAAGACTAACTTCAGTCAAACATCTTAAAACAGCTTATACAATTCCAGAAGGAGAGTGGTTTGGAAGGTCTTTAAGCAACCTATGCAATTAATCAAATTACCAATCAAGAAAGAACAGATCTGCCTACCTCAGTCTGCAACACATCGAGAACGGATGCAAGTAAGCTGTCACGAGATGTACTTGCATAGACCTGACACATGACCACATAAAACATTTTGGTTAAAATAGGGTGTCTGCATATATCAGACGTTTCACATTACATATTTAATCAGTGTCACAGGGAACCACTAAAGCACATACATGGATGGGGCATCCATCATTAAATTCAATCGCAAACATCTGGGGCTCCTCAGCAAAACGAACAAGAGCGCTGACAGCAGATAATGGACGAACAATAACAGCCTGCACACATCAGACTACTGATATTAATTCAGTGATACTAAAAAAATATGAGCAGAACTCAAATATTTTGTCCTACTCCTAGGGGTGTAAATGAGTCAAAGCTAGATCATAGCCAAATTTCAAAAAGCTAAACCGAGCCTTGTCTTGGTACAGCTCAAGGTTGGAGGCCTGCGAGCCCAAACGAACCTAAACGAGTCAATCTCAATACCAAATACGAATCTAAATATGCCCAATAGAGCCCAGTTTGAGCCAAAACTAGAGAAGCTTCAGTTTAATTGAGCATAAACTAGCCTAGATCGAGCTTCAATGAGAAACATGGCAAGCTTACCTCAGGGCTTGCCACGCAATGTTTAAGCTCAACAAAGCTAAGACAAGCTCAAGCTCGTGACTAAGCTTAAGACCAACTCCATACCACGCTAGATATTAGCCATCCAAGACTCGAGCTTAACGAACTTGGGATCAACTAGGCTCAGCTCATTTACAACTCTACCTGCTCCTTTCATTCTTGGATGGAACACGGTCACATAAATGTTCATGCCAGTAAATATTTAAGAAAATAAAGCAAAGTTCCGATTTTCTAACTACTTGGTTTTGTAAATAATTTCCCACATAGCCTTCTCTATAGAAACGGAGAAACACACATTTAGATCATGTTCAAAACATGAACAAGAACAGAAGATGACAAAGAATTACTGACAATAGTGGTGAAGCATCAAACTAGTGGTAAATACATTATCAAGGTTGACACATCAGGACAAAAGGTCCCAAGTTCACATATCCCCGCTTACCCACCAAAAAAATAATGACAAAATCGCATTAAAAGATTTAGCATATTTAAGCCGTGACTCAAGCCCGCCCTGACCTTGGAAAATATTTTTAGACTCCAAATAAAATGTTAATGTTTTTGAAATTCACATGCTTTTCTCCCGTTTGAGCCCTTCCTAACTCCCAAACTTTATTCATTCCAGTTTAAATAAAATAATAGATTTAATCAACTCGATTAAAATAAAGTTCAACCAATCCCTGTTCCATGCTTCTTTTTTCTCACAAATAGAAGAAACATACAATTGGTCTTTACCCCTATATGACACTGCCTTACATGAGAAATTATCATCCCTAATACACCAGAAATAGATACTACGAACTATGGACTGCTATGCTTTAAGTTTTAGTAGCACTATTTTTTGACTGAACTCCATAAAGGCACCTTGAGGTTAGACCCACTTATGGAACCATCCAGACATTTAAAAAAGTTTACTAGGTATCTGAACTTTGGAGATCTTTTTTTTTTCCTAAGGCCTCCTACCTCACGGTGTTAGGGTTCTGTCGGCATTTTGTTAATTTTTCAGACCCAGTGCCTCAAGGGCTCTCGCATAAGCGGAGTCTGGGAGGGGCGGATGTACGCAGCCTTACCCCTTCAGGGTGTAACCCTACCGAGAGGCTGTTTCCGGGGACCACCAACCTTATAGGGTTAGAAACACGAGGACTTCCCAGAAGGTCAGCCATCCTGGTAGTACTCTCGCCCAAGCACGCTTAACTTCGGAGTTCTAATGGGATCCGGTGCCTTAGTGCCTGGTAAATGAACCCTTAATCCTTAATCCTTAAATCAGGAAAGTTACAAGATTAAAATATCCTTAATCCTTAACTAAAACAAAAATTTCTCACCTCTTGTACCACCGATCCCCTGTTCCCCACCACCCCTCCACTACCACCTGCAGCCCTCCACCCCTTTGGCAACGTCCCTCCACCGCCCCCACCCCCAATTAGCAACCCCCACCCCGCAAGGCACAGACACCCCTAGTTCCCCCACCATCCATGTCAGAGCACCCATTCCAACCTCAGTGCTGAGCAGCAAAGCCTCAAGATGAGGTAATCAACTGGGCTCGTTATGGTGGGATGGGTTATTGGGATGATGGCCGCAGGGCTGGGTGTAGAAGTGTCAGGGTTAGGGATGTCAAGGGGTAACGGTAGGGACAATCAGTGTCAGTGCCAGGGTGGGTGGGGTGGACTGCAGTCATCAGTATGAATGGCGGGGGCTATCTGAGCCTGGGGGGTA
Source organism: Simmondsia chinensis (assembly GCA_018398585.1). Taxonomy (NCBI): domain Eukaryota; kingdom Viridiplantae; phylum Streptophyta; class Magnoliopsida; order Caryophyllales; family Simmondsiaceae; genus Simmondsia; species Simmondsia chinensis. The sequence goes on along the minus strand of JAGTTD010000010.1, from coordinate 15,893,002 downwards.
GGGTGGGTTGGCAGGGGTGGGGTTGCCAGTGAAGGTGGTGTGGGCAGGCGGGGTTTTTTTAAATTTTTAATATTATTTTAAGATAAATTATCGCTTAGGTACCTTAAGATTGAGCATTTATTACTTAGGAACCCTAAAATTTCGATATATACAAAGGGGTATCCTAAGGTTTGAATATTTTATTATATAGATACCCTATGTCTGAATTTGATAAATTATTGTAAGAATTTGACAAATTTTGTACAAAAAATGATAACCTAATACATGATTAGGTTAATATATATAAATCATCCCAATGTTTTCATAAAAAATTGATGGAACTGTGATAATATTCACCGAATATTGATGTAAACTACCTAAATATTGCCACAATTATGTCATTTTCGCATTTTGAAGCAAAAAACATCAAATTCTAATAAGATACTAATATATCGTTGGAATCGTGTTCAATTTTAGCATTTTTCAGCAACATCTATCGAATTTCGACACAAGAGTACTAGATTGAAAAAATTCTAAAACTTCAAGGTACCTGGGTGATAAAATATTCAAACCCAGGGGTAGCCCATTGCATATATTGAAATGTTAGGGTACCTAAACGATAAATGCTCAAACCTCAAGGTACCTAAGTGATAATTTCTCTTATTTTAATATAACCAGTGTTCTAACCTTAAATAAATTGTATTCTAAGTGTTCTCTTTTTTAGTGTCTGTCAACAAAAATTAACAGAATCCTAATGCCACAAGGTGGATAGTGCCTAGAAAAGGATGTCAAAAATTAAAGACATCTGACAAACATTTACAATGTCCGAGTACTTCTAAATATTGTGCCAAAACATCAAAGTACCTAAAGGAATTTACTCTCATTTTTACCTAAAGCAGCTATGAGATTCGCCCAAAAAAATAATAATAATAAAAAAAAGTAAAAGAAATTCTTTGATTCTGTACAAAATTGTGACTCCAAAGAAAGTCCTCAAAAACTTCACAATCAAAGAAAGCAGGTTGAGTGAACAGTAAAGCTTAAAAAGCATGTAATTCAAGTCCCACCCTTGACCAAAATTCCATACACGCTACTTCAAAAACATCTAAATGCAGATGCGCCTGGGCTTGGGGCCTGAAACCTTGAAATATCCCTTTGTCAGAAAACAACACAGCCTAGCAAACGAAGGGCACACAGAAGTTGTGGTTTGGTGGCAGCTGAAAAATGCGAAAACATAAAGACAGGAAATTACAAGGTTGTTTAAAGGCAGCGGTTTTGGGTAGCAGCAAGGGTTTGGTTCTGCTACAGAAGACAACCTACGTACTCCCCCTTAAAGATTATACACCAATAACCCACATTTGCTCCATCATCGTTAACCCATGAATGACATTTCACCCAACGGAGGCAAGACCGGAAAACCATTATGACCAAAACTAACAAAACAATTATAGTAGTGTGTTTCGGCAAAAGGTACTCCCTCCACCTTGGCTGCAAGTTTTTCTCAAGCAATGCATTATTTGTAATTGGGTATTCTATTTAAAAAATAATAATACTCTGTGCATTTATTACATAGACCAGAACAAAAGGAGTCTCTTTGAGACAACGGCAATATTAGGAATAAAGTCAAACATAGAGATCCATAGTCAGAAACGGGTGGTCCAAGGAGAGATTATTAGAATTACACAGCATCACTGTGTACCCTGCATTTTTAGCAACACAAGGATATGTTTGTCTACCTCATAGTTCTCTGTGCGCCTCTCTATAAGTGACACTTTGGTAAGGTTTAACTGGCGAGACACAGCATCACCATGCTCTCCAAGTCCTCCCCTCGGACCAACTCCCAAACTCAATCCTGAAAGACTTAAAGTTCCACAAGCGGCAGTCCTCAATCTTGTAACTAACCAAGCCCCAACAGGGGTTTCATCTGCTCCAACTGCCTCTTTAGCTGCATGTTTTACAAAAGAAGTGCAAAAATTGATTACAATTCAAAGAAAGTGTGACAAGAACAGAGCAAGAGCATGCAGGCAGATGCCCCAAGATTACTTTTTTTGGTAAGTAGATTCCCCAAGATTACGTACCCCTTTGCTTAATGTAATCAGCAATAGTAAGTGACTGAGAGCTATCCACAGACAATGTCAACCCCACCATTGACCTTGCAGTTTTTGTCTGCAGGAAATTTGCAATGAAAAATTTTGATACAGAACATCCAGTGTAACTTATCATAAAAAATGCCAAGGGTTCACTATCAAGTAGAAGAGCTACCCATAAACCGCAAAATGGAATGAAGATACAAAATGAATCAATGGCTATCTAAAAGCAACTATGGATGGTTAAACCATACCAAGTTCGATATAATTGCAGTGGTTGATGTACCAGAAGCAGCTTGGAAAGCTTTGGACTTTCTTCCATAAAGTGGGCAAAGAACAAATCCCCCATGTTCACCACTTCTTCTCCCATAAGCATCAGTGAGAAGGATTACAGCAGGGGGGCTCATGTCTCTGAAATCTAGGCACCAGCGAAGATTTCCTGACTTTAAGTCAATGAGTTCAACTCCCACAGGAGTGATCTTCATTTTCTGTACAAGCCAGCAGTAACAGTAAGTGCAAAAACTGTTAACAGATGGAGCAGAAAGCCAGACAGATTAACACCAGAAGGCATAGAAGATCACTTTACAGAAATCATAAACTACGATTACCAAGTGAAGGCTAGTGTTGAAGCAAATTTAATAATACATTGGTGATTTGAGGTCAATGTTTCACTCATCTATGATTTCTCCAGTTTAGCAATCAATGACAGACAAACTCAATTAATTGACGGAATTCATATACCATACAATGAGAACATGCGAAGTCACAAGGCTAAAGGTTTGATCTCGGACAAATCTATTTCTCACATTGCAAAATTAATGCTGTCGGGATGCACTTTGCTACATACATGATAATTGATAAGAACAGTATTTTCTACTTGAAGTCATCTTGATTTCCAGCCTAAAATGCATATAAATGATCTATATGATCCAACTTAAAAAAATATTGATTAAAAAAATAATATAGATTGCTTTGTGGGCTTTACTGACATAGCCTTACCAGATTTATAAAAGGGATTGGGTTGTTTCATTTAGTAATTTTGAAAACATCCTGTTCTTAGCTCTTCGCACACTCTCTCTCCCTCTTAATATAATTTCTTTTTCTAATCAAAAAAATAAAACAAAATGTACATTTTTTTTTTCTTTATAATTAGAAAGGAAATTATGTTAAAAGAAAAGCTATAAACAGTGTTAAAGGACAAGATGCTATCATCAAAGTTGAAAGCAAAAAGACAGACTCCAACAATCAAACAAAGAAATCCCTCCAATATCTATTCCTATCAATCAATATCAACAAAGCTTCCAAAGTTTTTTGCCCAAATAGAGCTCACTTCTCCCACAAGAAATCTACAAGTTTGTATTGCGCTTTAAACTCCTGATGTTTCTCTCTAACCAAATACACGAATGATTTGCAACCTCAACAGTGAGGATTAGGCCCTTCACACTCTTTCTCTTCCAATCCCCAATCAAAAGAACACTTTTCCATAGTTTTAGAACACATCCACAGCTTTGGAGAAAATAAGAAAAACATGAACATAAGTCACCAGCAACAAAATGCAGTAAAAATAAAGGGGTTGTTTCTTCATTCAGGAAACACACATCAATCCCTCGTGACAAAGTTCTTAAGAATTCCGTTTACTGCAAGCAACCACGAATGTTAAGTATGTTGAGAATGGGAGATAGCAAGAAGGCCTCAATTTAGAAGAGTACCCAACTTTCCATTAAAAAAAATATGATGAGAGTAAAAAGTAGTGAGGTGAGTTATGCTTTTGAAACATGACTTAGCAGTGAAAATGCATGATCCATGCAAAATACAACTCCTCCTATAAGGCTGCAAAAACAATTGGCTGTGGTATAGACTGCAAAAACAATAATACTACCCTATATAAACAAATATAATTTATAAATCCCAACTTGTCACATGTTTGATACAACCCCTGCAACCCCTTACATAACATCAGCAGATGCTACCTCAAAAAGGCACGAATGACGATATGATTTTGGGTACTCTGAAAAGTGAACAACCTTTAATAAATGACACATGGTCAACCAAAAAGGCATCTCTAGAGCAAATGTCTTCAAAAACGCAACTACCTCAAATGTGGGTACGAAGAAATGGATTATGTTGAGAGATAAAATTCCGTGAATAGGAACAATCCAAAGAGCACGTCAAACCAGTACCTCAGTAACTCTCATGGAGACCATATTCACTCTAGAGTACATGTGACAAAGGACATTAGGTTCGTAAAAAATATCCATAACCATTTATCTAAAAGAGAGATGTCTATGGACACTGCATTACCCCTCCCCAACCCCTGTACTGAACGGCCTACAACCCCTGTTCCAGCTAACCAAATTCACTCCTGAGCCTTCCTTTTATTATGAGATCAGGCAAAAAAAAAAAAAAAAAAAAAAAAAAAAAAAATTCCCCTCTGGATATCTATGTCACAACAGAAAGCATGGGAAATCAAAGTTCCATGCTCATAGGGCAATTTATAGCATTCTACTAGCTCTTTTTTAACTCTTGATCTCTAACTCCAAGAGTAACTTGAAGGAGTGATCAGATTAACTGTACAAGCCTTGAGAGAAATGAAGAACCTTAAACCTAATGGACAGCTCCCATAAACAAGAAGACCTAAGATCATTCCCTGAAAGACCCAAATCTCTTCTCCTTTTTTGGGATAAGATGTTCATTCCTCCATCTAGGAAGGGGACCCTAAATTGAACGACAAAAATGATGACTTCGATAGACTACGGTGCTTTGCCAACTGAGGAAATGCCTAGTGAAATTTTGCGGGTGATGACAATTCTTGTTTCTTTTATGAGAGGGAAAATGGATTGCTTCCATTTTTTCTACAATTGAAATCACATAAAAAGGCTATGGTTCTCTCCAAGTGGAACTCGTGTGTTGGCAATATGGATATCAAGATACTATGGCTTTGATTCTTCTCATTGTTGGCCCAAATGTGAAAATAGGAATTGGGGGAAAGGAGGAAGCAATCTGCAATTCCTAACTTTGGTGTGGTAATGAACTTTGTATGGGACAAGACAATGAGTCCAAGTAGGAGCAGGGAGAACTAGATAAGCGACACAAAGTAAAAAGAACTCAAATCTTCTAGTTAAAGGGAGAACCAATCAGCAAGTTGAGTCAAGTCATCAATGGAACAAGCTTACACCTGCGGGTGAAAATCAATCGTAATCTTGCAACCAGAAAAACAAGGCGGAAGTCATTGCCTCCTACATTGGTACGAATGTAACCAAATATAACTAACAAATTGCAAAAGCAAAGTTCTCTCTATAAACTGGTTTATCATTCCTCTCACCAAGAACAAATGTAAGAAGGTACTTAAAAAAACAACATTTTTTTTTTTTCTAGCAAGGCCTCACTAGGACCATCTTCTCAGTAATAGTCAAGAACTAATACTCACCAAGGGATGGAATCAGGTAAAAACTTCCTTAAGCCATTGCTTCTAACCTCACCACAAGCTTTGATTCTTAAAATAAGTATTATTAAGATAAACCAAATACCACTCTGCTCACATTGACATTACTCATCAGGATTAATAATATTTGCATCATTCACTCAACAATGGCCATTCAAAGATTATTGCAACTATACTCTGATCAATTCTCTCCTTGTAACTTCAAAACTGTATCCAGACACTCAAATTCGTGTTGCATAAAGAAATAATACCACCTTAAAAGAAAGAAATAGCAAACAAACATTGAATGCACATAAAAGTAAACATAAACTTACGTAAGGAACCCACTCAGAACTCCGTCTCCGAAGATGAAGCACCGGAAAATCCACCGATGGCCCAATCATATTGATCCCCTTAATGCAGTGCAACTTTGTCAATATACTCGACTTGTACTTCGATGAAAACTTTATCCCCTTGAACTTCCCCTTCCCATCCGTCCGAACACTCAAATTAAACTCATTTGAATTCTCATCCCTCCCTAAAATTGGGGTCGCCCCCTCAAAATCACTCTCCACATCATACGAATTTGTAACTGACAAGGTCGATGGATCAAGGGTCAAAATCTTTGCATTTGACAAGCACAGAATCCGCTTGTACCGACCTCGCCACGAGTGCTTAACCACCATGTACCGGGCTAGGTATTCAGGCTCCTCCATCGCATGAGAGGCAGTGGCGAAGGAAGAAGGCAGTGTAGACTCTGACGGCCGGCTGTGGTGATGGTGGTCACCAGTGCTAGAGGCGGAGGAGGAAGTAGTGGCACGGCGGCTCGCAAAATCCATGTAGGGAAGGTACTCTAGAGTGTGAGACTTAGGGACATTAGAGCGCAATGGCCAGAACCCTAAGCCGGCCTGTCCCAGGCTCTGCCTTGACTGATTCGCCCCCAGTGCTTCAGATTGATCTTCTTCAGCCTGTCACCATAACCTTTGTTAGGGTGATATCTTTTCAATGTGAAATTGATGGTTTTTTTAACAGCCACATTAAAGCTGGACCCGTTGAGTCCCCTTTTGATGGCTGGATTTAGTAGCTTATCGTAATAGTTGAGCTTCTAGAATGTTACAATGGTGACTGCCCTATGAATATGGCCTTATGTCTGGTTTAGCAGAGTGAATAAGGAGAAGAAGATAGTGAGTCTGCAAGAAACACTGCTCCAATCCTCAATTTATATTGTAATTTTTGTTGCTCCCTCTGTGGTCGTAGGTTTCCGCCCAACGACATATAATCTGCTATTTTAATTTTTTACCCAATTCCCTTCCCTTTGCTACTTTTTTAATTTAGGGTTAAGTCTTTGTGGGTGCCGGGTGGTCCTAAGAATCGGTATCGAAGCCCTAGGTTGAACTGAAATCAGAGTCTTAGCACTAGTGGGAGGAAAGAACCGGTCGTCAGATTTGCTGTAGGCAAAGTGGACGGCGGTCAGAAGCAGTGTGTACCTGGGATTGGACGCTCTCGGTGGTGAGCGGAGGAGCTTGAGAGAAGATTGGTTTACCTGGGTGGTGGATCGGCTAGTCCCGATACTCAGACGGTGGTGATTCAGCCAGACCTGCGGTGGTCGTCGGTGTGAGGCTAACAATGCGACCGTGGTTGTGTCTCGGGTAGCCGGCCAGTCCGACGGTGGTGGGTCGTGGAAAGAAAAGAGAAGGGCTAAGCGCGTTGTCTCGGTGGTCGTGCGAAAGGGAACCTAAGATCGAGGAAGCAGCGGTCAATTGCTACGACGGTGGTTCGCTCGGGGGTGGCGTTTCAGTGTTCTCGCGCGGCTGTAGACGAGTGCCGTGAGTGGCTGAGCAAAGAAGTGGCGGTGCGAAGCTCCGAAAGAAGCCCGAAGATCGATGAATGGCCACGAAGCACCGCGGCGATCGCAACGACAGCTGTGGCGGTCTGAGGATCGGCGGAGGCCGTCAGTTACGAGCCGGCAACGACCGCTGGCTGGTGAGAAAAGAGAGAAAAGGACCGGGTAGAGGGAGAAAAGAGGCTCTGGTGTGCGCTGCAGTTTTTTGGAAGGGTCCTCCCCCTTTTTTTTTTTTTTTTTTTTTTTTTTGGTCGCCGGTGGGGTTAAACAATTTGCATAATTAACGAATAAAATATCTTTTATATTTTTATTTTTATGTTTAAAGGGCGTTTACGAATGATTACCAAAAATATGATATATATTTATTTTTTAATGTTAGCTATTTAATAAGTATTTTATAATACGTATTCGTATTTTTTCAATAAAAAGCAAAAAAAAAGTTGAAATTGATCATACTTAAACCTAAATTAAGTATTGCTTTGACATTACATATTTTGCAAAATTTGTCATTTCAACTTCTAAATTATTGACTTATTAAATTTCGTTTAATTCTGTTTTTGGTGACGAGGGATTGGGTTTCCCCAACTAAACCGGCCCATGAGAACAGCCCACAAGCCCCTATGAGCAGTTAAATCATAAGTATATCCTCAGTGAGAATCGAACTCCTAACCCCTGGGCGATGACCGCATGAGTAGGAGACACCACCAACTGAGATATCCTCGGCAAGGTTGTCAGAATCGGGATTCTACGTAAGATCGGTGAGGGGTCCTCAGGACCGGGATCGTAGAGTCGGATCGAGAATTGTAAGATTCTACTTTTTGTGTAAAACACTAGCTTATATCCATAAAAATCGCATTATAAGCCTCAAATATACAATAAAGAACATCACAAAGTGCAAAAAATATTAATTTCATAACACATTAAAAATTCATAAGTACGAAATTAATAGAGGTACATCAAGCAAACATACATTCAAACTAGCAACACCATCAAACTAATATTCGAAATCAAAATTGTTGTCATTAGTATCATCCGCAGTATACTGGAATATGAGGAGGCATTCATAATTAGTGAATATAATATTAATAAGTTAAACAAATTTTTAGTTCAATACATAATATAAATCAACAATCAACTTAACATTAAAACTAGGGAACAATATATTATATTATAAAGTTGAAGAAATATAATAAAATTGACTACAATCAAGTAATCAACAATTCAACACAAAAGTTCAAATGGGTATACTTAGATAACAAATCAAAACTTTTTTGAAAAAATTAGAAATTAAACAAAGCAAAACAAAACCAAGTTTAAAATAAACAAAATATAAATCAAAACAATTGCCAAGTAACTCAATAATATACTAGAAGAATAAGAAATTAAACAAAAATTAGGAATTTTTACCCAAAAAGAAAATAAGCTATGTTCGTGTCAGAACTTGGCTGGTGGCAGTCAGTCGGTGGTGTGGCTGGTGGCAGTCGGTCGGTGGGGTGGTGCCGCCTAGCGTCGTGGTGGTGATTGGTGGTTGTTGGGGTTGGGGTTGGGTTAGGGTTAGGGTTAAGGGGGAAGGGAAAGGGGATGGGTGGAGTGTGGGAGGAGAGAGAAACGTGGGGTGGTGGGGGGGCTGGGTGGGTGTTTTGGGTAATTTTTTTTTTAATTTTATAATTTTTTTGTTATCAAACTCGGTAGGATCGGTCAGAATCGTCGATCCTACCGATTCTGCACCGATCCTACCAATCCTACTGTCATGATCCTAGCAATGACATGGTCCAACGCATCAGCTAGGACAACAAATAATAAAAGATAAGTCGTTCTTAGAGGTTGTCAAGGAAGGCTAAGCAACCAAGTCAAGACAGGGTTCTGGTTCGCTACCGGGTCCGCACCAGGGTCCAGGGGTTCGCAGCAAGACCGTGTCAAGGTCGCAGAGGTTAAAGGTCTGGGTCGGACCAGTTCGCAACCTGGCAGTGTCACAAGGTCGGCCAGGCAGTGTCAAGGACTTGTCCGAGGCACCCGATAGTCCAGTCCTAAGCACCCGATAGTGTCAATGGTTGGCTTTCAGCTTCAAACGACCGTTGCAAGTGTCCTAGCAGCTCCTAAGGCGCGCCTATATCTGGAAGCATCTAGAATAATCTGGAAATGGCCAAGTTGGACGCTCCTCCAACCGCTTTTCCCGCCAATTATTTGAATAATCCCTTTTTCCCTCCATTATTTGAATTGTTGTTATTTCCCGCCATTTTACTTAAATAATTCAGATTTGTAATAGATTAGGAAGCTTCTATATTGAATTGTTAGAACTCTATAAATAGAAGAGAAAAATACTTGTAAAAATTAATCAATGAAAATATGAATGAAATCCATGAGTTCAACTCTTAATTCTCTTTCATCTCATACTCTCTATTCTTTCTCTCATCTAACTCTACTTCTTTTCTCATCTAAGTCTAAATTCACCTTCTTTCTCATCCCATGCTCTCTTAAACTCTATCAATTCTCACTATCAATTCATATCTCGAGCCATTAACTCGAGGTCACGAACTTAGGAACGTGATAAGGCAAGGTCACGAACTAAGGATCGTGACAAGTGGTATCAGAGCCATCTTCGTATAAAAAAAAATCCGCTGCATTTTCATCTGTATTGATCACATTCGAGCTCCTCAATCAATTTGGCTATCACTAGAAGCTACCATGCTACCTTGACAATGTCTTCATCCGAAGAGACCAACGCAACTCAAGAGAGATTCGCAGTCATTGAAAAATGCCTTGAGGTCATGTCCCGCATATGGCAACAAGACCGAGCAAAGGATCGGGAGGAGCAGCACCTCATCAACGAAAACCTTAGGTCCTCTTGCCAAAGGTTGGAGTTGGGGATGACAAAGGTTAAAGCTTCAGTAGACGCTGTGGCAGAAGTCATAAAAGGACTACAACAAGAAATTCGAAGAATGGAGAAAAGGCCAGAGGTAGAATCCGAAGTAGCCACTCAAGTTGTACTACACTAAGAAACGGGAGGAACCGGCAACTATGCAAGACTTGGTGGTCAAGGAATGATGCCACCTCCGCAACCGGAGCCAAGGGAGGATAGAAGCCACTCACGCAACATCGAAAATGGAGACCATAGTCGTAATAATGGAAGCAGCCGATCCTGGCCTGCGCATCATACACCGAAACTGGACTTACCAAGGTTTGACGGCACTAACCCAAGGGCGTGGATCAGAAAATGTCTCAAGTACTTCCGTTGGTACCACGTTCCAGTGGACGAATGGGTGGAATATGCTTCCAGTCACCTCCATGACTTGGGAGATTCTTGGCTCCACGCTTTGGAATTGAGGCATCCGCTCATGACATGGAAATTCTTTGTGGACGAACTATGCAAAAGGTTTGGGGACCGTACTCTACAAGAATTTGTGGAAGAATTTACTAAAATGACTCAAACCGGATTCGTGGAGGACTATGTTATTCGCTTTGAGGAATTGAAAAGTTGGATGCTGATCTACCATTCCGCATTGAGTGAATATTATTTCGTCTCGAGCTTTAATAGCAGTTTAAAGCCGGCAATGAGAGCTACTGTTAAGGCCGGTGAGCCACCTGATTTAAGTGCCGCATTTGAACAAGCACGGCTGCAGGAAATTGGAATGGAAGAACTGAAGATCCTCTTGCAACCCACACAGCGACCTGCTCAGGTGCGCAGGGAGGACACCGTGTCCAGAACCGTAGTGACCAGCCCGATCCAATAGCTGCAGCAGTCTGTCAGCTCAGGAATCAAGACAACCGTGTCCAAGGAGGGGCAAACCGTGTCAACGGGTTCCTCACAACCAGGGCATGACCACAAGAGGTGTTATAGATGTCAGGAACGTTATTTTCCCGGACACATGTGTAAAGAAAAGCAACTGAACAGCATGAATGGTGCGGTGGAAATAAAAGAGACGAACCATGAGGACGAGGAGGAATTTCAAGGCGAGGAAACGGAAGTTTCATTATGTGCCTTGGAGGATAATGTTACACACAACACTTTTAAATTGAAAGGACGCATTAAACGAAGACCTATGACGATCTTGGTGGATAGCGGAAGCACTCATAGCTTCATTGACAAGAACTTGGCTAAGAAACTGAAATTACCAACCCTACCGACAGCTGTAATGACAGTAACAGTGACAAATGGTGAGGTTCTAATGAGTTACTTAAGTTGTCCAAGGGTCGGGTGGAAGGTACAAGGCCAAACATTCGAAGATGACTTTCGGGCACTGAAGCTACGAGGAAGCGACATGATCCTTGGAGTAGATTGGCTCCAAAAACACGGCCCAATAACATTTGACTTCAAGGCACTTGAGTTCGCATGCTATCAAGAAGGGAAGAAAATCCAGCTTCGAGGAATAAAGAAGAAAGCTACTGTGAATACATTAACCGGACAAAACATAGCCAAAGCCGTCAAAAACAAAGTGGGACAGTTGATAGACCGATTTAAAAAGACAAAAGAAGAGGTCGTTAACATTGAGCCCATGAGCATTCTGGAACGCCGTTGGATCAAACGCAATGGAAGGAGAGTGAGTCAAGTCTTAGTGCAATGGGCTAATGGGACTGAAGGGGAGAGATGGGAAGACTTGTCCGAGGTTCGGAAGCAATTTTCGGACATCAATCCTTGAGGACAAGGATTAATTCGAGAGGGCGGCAATGTCATGATCCTAGCCATGACATGGTCCAATGCATCAGCTAGGACAACAAATAATAAAAGATAAGTCGTTCTTAGAGGTTGTCAAGGAAGGCCAAGCAACAAAGTCAAGACAGGGTTCTGGTTCGCTACCGGGTCCGCACCAGGGTCCAGGGGTTCGCAGCAAGACCGTGTCAAGGTTGCAGAGGTTAAAGGTCTGGGTCGGACCAGTTCGCAACCTGGCAGTGTCACAGGGTCGGCCAGGCAGTGTCAAGGGCTTGTCCTAGGCACCCGATAGTGTCAATGGTTGGCTTTTAGCTTCAAACGACCGTTGCAAGTGTCCCAGCAGCTCCTAAGGCGCGCCTATATCTAGAAGCATCTAGAATAATCTGGAAATGGCCAAGTTGGACACTCCTCCAACCGCTTTTCCTGCCAATTATTTGAATAATCCCTTTTTCCCTCCATTATTTGAATTGTTGTTATTTCCCGCCATTTTACTTAAATAATTCAGATTTGTAATAGATTAGGAAGCTTCTAGATTAAATTGTTAGAACTCTATAAATAGAAGAGAAAAATACTTGTAAAAATCAATCAATGAAAATATGAATGAAATCCAAGAGTTCAACTCTTAATTCTCTCTCATCTCATACTCTCTATTCTTTCTCTCATCTAACTCTACTTCTTTTCTCATCTAAGTCTAAATTCACCTTCTTTCTCATCCCATATTCTCTTAAACTCTATCAATTCTCACTATCAATTCATATCTCGAGCCATTAACTCGAGGTCACAAACTTAGGAACGTGATAAGGCAAGGTCACGAACCAAGGATTGTGACACCTACTTCAATTTTTTGCGACTCTACTTTTTTACGATTTTTTACACAATCCGGGTCGATTGGGCATAGTAGGATTGTAGGATCGTACGATCCGGATCGCGATTCTGATAACCATGATCCTCAGTTTAATTTTGTTTAATTCCCATACCGTATTGACGTGATTTTAAAGGTGTTTTAAAACCGTGCACTTGCAAGCATACGAGATTGTCGTAGCTAAATCGAGCATACAGGTCGTATCCACAAGGAATCGGTGTTAAGTCGGACTTAGTGATTAACGAGCGGTTGCAAATTCGGTTTTTGTTTGGTTTCAATAAGGTTAGTTGAGGGAGTGAATTCGTGGTAGCTCTACTTGTGCTCTATCATTATATTCTCTATAGGACGATAACTTGAAGGACTTAGGCTACAAACTCCGAGCTTGGGATAATATATAAATTAGGGCTTAAGGTAATGAACTAGTCCAAAGGCATAACTGATGTGCCTTATATTTACATATTTTATTCTTCGTTCCTACTAAATATTCGGCTTTTACATGTGTATTTTGTTGTAATCTATGTACATTTTGGCTTAGAGTGCAATGGAGCAAATAAAGGTTAAAATTGGCAGAATCAAATGTAATTGAAGCTTAATTGAAGACGACTTTGAGAAACCCAACCACATGTGGAAAAAATAACCAATCGAGTTGTAATTCGGTAACCCAAATAGGTTTCGTAGATAATCAATATATATACATACATATATATATATATATATATATAGCGGAGAACACGCACGCACCGGGGACGATGGGTTTAAATATCAAAAACCTAATCTTTTTAGGATATCTTTGGCCATGCCTCCTCTCATCCTCTCCCTCCTGAAGCCGCTACGAGATCCAAGGGGTTCTCAAACGCCAAAGCGCAGGTAGTCGGAGTACTGAAATGATCAAAGCAAGGATCAACGTCAATGCCAATTGAGGGAGTCTTCACGTCCTTAATTTTTATTTATTGTTTTTATCTTTATTAGATTTGAATGATGTGTAAAACTCCTATGGAGGATTAGACTTGTAGTTTAGGGATGAAGGGCGGGTAGCCGCCCATATCCCAGATTTATATAATGCTTTTGGTAATGGAATTATGTTATGTTATATGCGCACCCATGTGGGGAATTTTTGATTGTGCTTGGTGTGTCTTGTGTGTGCTTGTAGCCCGTGTTAAGATCTCCAAATTATTAGCGTTAGTCTATGAGGTTGTAGCCTAGATTATAACATAACTAGTTTTCACGCGTGGTTAGGGTTGAGGTTGTACCCAACCCTAAACACAATCCTTTATACAAATTAATATGTAATTAGGAGTGACAAAGGAATTTGTTAGTGCTATTGAGATAATCCATGCTACACCTAGGGTGATACGATGGATTATGCCCTTAGACTAGTTTATTACCCTAAACCCTAACTCAAGTATTAGTACAGGTTTAATATTAAACTAAGAGTAAGAAAGAAATTAAGTAGTGCTAATAAGATAACATATGCTACACATAGGGTGATATGATAGGATATGTCTTTAGACTAGTTCATTACCTTAATCCCTAATTTAAATATTAACCAAGGCTTAGTGCTTGTAGCCTAAGCCTTCTAAATTATTGTCATAGGAGAATATAATGATGGGATACGAGTCAAGCTACCATAAATCCATTCCCTGAACTAACCTTAATTGAATTGGTAACTTTAGTTTATATTTAGTTTTATTAATTTAGTTAACAAATTCAAATCAACAAAACCCAAAAATTCAATCGCTCATAATAACTAAATCCGACTTAACTCCGATTCCTTGTGGATACGGCCTGTATACCCAATTTAGCTACGACGATCTCGTACACGGTTTTAAAACACATTTTTACAATGCATCAAGTTTTTGGTGCCGTTGCCGGGTTTGGGGATGTTGATGTGCCTTATATTTACATATTTTATTCTTTGTTCCTGCGAAATGTTCGGCTTTTGTATATGCGTCTTGTTGTAATTTAGGTACATTTGGGCTTAAAGTGTAATGGAGCAGAAAAAGGGTGAAAAGTGGCAGAATCAAAAGTAATAAAGCCATAACTGAATACTATTTTGAGAAACCCGACCACATGTGGAATAGAATAACCAACTGGGTTGTAATTCGGTAACTCAAATAGATTTCATGGATAGTTAATATGTATATTTTATAATTTTATATTATATTATATTTATATAATATTTTTTATATATATAACGGGTTTAAATATAGAAAACCTAATCTTTTTAGGATATCTTTGGCCACGCCTCCTATCATCCTCTCCCTCCCAAAGCCACTACGAGATCCAAGGGGTTCTCAAACGCCAAAGTGCAGGTGGTCGGAGCATTGGAAGGATCAACGTCAAAGCCAATTGAGGGAGTTTTCAAGTCCTAATTTTTGTTCATTGTTTTTATCTTTATTAGATTTGAATGAAGTGTAAAACTCCTATGGAGGAGTAGACTTGTAGTTTAGGGATGCAGGGTGGGTAGCTGTCCGTACCCCAGATTTATATTATGCTTTTGACAATGGATTTATGTTATGTTATATGCACACCCCTATGGGGAATTTATGATTGTGTTTGGTGTGTCTTATGTGTGCTTGTAGCCATGTTGAGATCTCCAAATTATTAGCATTAGTCTATGAGCTTGTAGCCTAGACCATAACATAATTGGTTTTCAAGCGTGGTTAGAGTTGAGGTTGTACCCAACCCTCAACACAATCCTTTATACAAATTAATATTTAATTAGGAGTGACAAAGGAATTTGTTTGTGCTATTGAAATATCCATGCTACACCTACGGTGATACGATGGGTTATGCCCTTAGACTAGTTCATTACCCTAAACCCTAACTCAAGTATTAGTACAGGTTTAATATTAACTAAGAGCAAGAAAAGAATAAATAGTGCTAATGAGATAACTTATGCTACACATAGGGTGATATGTTAAGTTATGCCTGTAGATTAGATCATTACCTTAAGCCCTAGTTTAAATATTAACCTAGGCTTAGGTTACAATTATTGTCATAGTAGAATATAATGACGAGATATGAATAAAGCTACCCTCAATCCATTCCCTGAAGTAACCTTAATTGAATTGGCAACTTTAGTTTATATTTAGTTTTATTAATTTAGTTAACAAATTCAAATGAACAAAACCCCAAAAATTCAATCGCTAATAATAACTAAATCCGTCAGGCTTCATTGCGACGGATAAGCTTTTTAGGTTGGGGATCCTCGGAAACAGCCTGCCCAGAAGGGGGAAGGCCGCGTACATCTACCCCCCCAGACCCCGTTTATGCGGGAGCCCTTGAGGCACTGGGTTGTTCTTGTTGTTGTTTTTCATAATAACTAAATCCGACTTAAATCCAATTCCCTATCGTTACTACCCGTATACCAGATTTAGCTACGACGATCTCGTACGCTTGCGAGTACACGGTTTAAAAACACACTTTTAAAATATATCAAATTTTTGATGCTGTTGCCAGAGAATCGGTAGGCTAAGTTGATTTAGAAATTAACAAGCTATTTTTTTTCTATTTTTATTTATTTTTTTGATTTGTTTCAAAAACCAAAAAAAAAAAAATTACTTTTTTTTCTTTAGTTTATTTTTCTTTTTTTTAATTTTTTTAATTTTATGTTTATTTATTTGTTTAGTTATTTTAAATTTTTTTTTTTATGGTTAACTTCGCACCGCGTACGATTGGGGACAACTTTGTTCCCCAAGCGTACATCGCTCCCGTCGGAGTTACGTTATTCCCTGTGGGTAATGCAAACTTCAAAATTAAGCCGGGAATCATCAACATGCTTCCCACCTTCTATGGAAAGCCGATTGAGAGCCCGTATTAGCACCTTGATGCCTTTCTTGAAATTTGTGAAACATGTCATTATCGAGATATCTCGCATGACGCGGTTAGGTTACGTCTTTTCCCTTTTCCGTTGAAAGATGTAGCCAAACAGTAGTGTCATTCCCTACCAAAGAGTGAAATCACAACTTGAAAGGACCTTCAACAAAAATTCTTGGTCAAAATTTATCCAAAAGCTAAAACTATGGCTGTTAGGCACGCTATCCACAATTTTGAACAAAAAGACCAAGAGCTATTTCATGAGAGTTGGGACAGATTCAAAGAGCTCCTTAGGAGCTGTCCCCACCACGGGTCACTGAAGCGGGCTCTAGTGCAAAATTTTTATGATGGTCTCACTGCGCCTTACAAACAGATGGTTAATGCTTCCTGGCGAGGAGTATTTAACTAACATGATGAGAATGAAGCGTGGACACTTTTTGAGCCTTTTAGTGAGCAATCCTTTGACCAGGCCTCATCTGCTAGGATGGTTAGGGGAGGTGCACATGGTGTCTATGGGGTGACACCAAAAAATGGTATCGCATTTAAGTTAGAAGCGCTTAGTAGAAAAGTTGATCAGATCATGGCATCTCAGACCAATCCTACTAATGTGCACATGGTGCCAACAACTGTGGCATTTGTTCTAGCATTGACCATTCTGTACTTGACTGCCTTTATGCCTCAGAATTTCGTGAATTTGTGCAGGAACAGGTATTTGTGGCACAGGGCTTTTTGAAGAATGGTGACCCGTTCTCAAACACTTAAAATCTTGGATGGCACAACCACCCGAATTCCTCGTGGAGACAAAATGACCCAGGATCCACCCACGAAATAACAGAATCCTGGTATTGTAGGTAACGCACACCCTCCTGCCTTTTCGGGAGGGCAGAGGTATATTTCTCAACCTACCCTCCCTGTTTTACATGCT
The DNA here is from genome assembly GCA_018398585.1 of Simmondsia chinensis. Classification (NCBI taxonomy): domain Eukaryota; kingdom Viridiplantae; phylum Streptophyta; class Magnoliopsida; order Caryophyllales; family Simmondsiaceae; genus Simmondsia; species Simmondsia chinensis. The sequence continues at coordinate 15,875,421 of JAGTTD010000010.1, read as the reverse complement.
GACCCCCCCTCCCCCACCTCCAGGATATTCTTCTCAGTTCGAGGAGCATATGCTCAGATTTATGGAGGACAACACACAACTGTTCCGGTCTCATTCTCAGTCCATAGCTAGGTTAGAAGACCAGATATGACAATTGGCCCAAGCACTTCATAGGCGAGAGGAAGGGAGGTTACCCTCCCAACCTGTCACAATTCCAACAGGGTCAACTAGTTCTTACCCTAAATTGCCTCCTCATGAACAAGTTTAGGTTGTGTTAGTGTTTGGGGAGGAAAACCTTAGAGATGTGGGGGTCAAAGTTGAGAAGGAGAGCACGGACCCCTCCCCCACTTTTGATGGAGAGGGCCCCCAAGGTAGGCTTGCTAAACCTGCTATCCCTTTTCCTTCGGCCCTTAGAGGATAGAAAAAGAAGAATGATGAAAGCGGACTGAGCTCATAGATGTGTTTAAGGACACGAAAATCAACTTGTCGTTGATCGAAGCTATTAAACACATTCCTATGTATGCCAAGTTCCTCAAAGACCTTTGCACCAAAAAGAAGTGCGCACAAGTGCATATCCCAAAGAGGGTTCGGCTTACCGAAAAGGTGAGCAATATTAGAGCGTCGAAGGCTCTACCCAAGTTTTGTAAACCTCATCCCTTACTTAGTTTTTGGGGAATTGGGTATAGGAGACCTTAAGCCAATAAATGTTACACTTCAGTTGGCTGATAGGACAGAGCGGGTACCTCGTGGGCTAGTCAAAGATGTACTTGTCAAGGTTGAGAAGTTTGTCTTCCTTGTTGATTTTCTCATCCTAGATACAAACCCTGCTCCTAAGTAAAAGCACAACGCACCCATTATTCTAGGTCGACCGTCCTTAGCAACGGCCGACGTTGTGATTCATTGTAGGACGGGAGTGTTGGAGGTTTCTTTTGGAAACCTCAAGGGAAAATTGAAGGTCTCAAACATTGTTAAGCACCCTGAGACTGAGGACGAGTTGGAGGGCTATAGGGTTGATGATGTTGACCCTTTGGTAGTGTCGAATAAGCTCGATTCTACTAAAAGTGCTGATTGTAATAGTGTCCTTGTCTATGTTGATAGTTATGCTTCATCACCTACACCTAGTAAAATACGGATTTGCGACCCCGCTGCTGGTAATGTTTCCCTACTTGATAGTCACGGGTCTATAAACGCTGATGAGTTTGGGGATAGTCCCTACTGGGTCAACCTGAGTTCTATGCAGACACTGTCTCGGATTTTGGTTGACATTGTGCTCTAAACTACTCCAGCTGAAGACGTTAAACTCAGCGCTCTTGAGAGGCAACCCAATCTACTTTTAATTATGTTTTAATTTGTTTTTCAACATGAACTCTCTCTCGATTGCAGATCCTTTTGTTATCCCTACCATATTAACTTTGTTTCTCTTTTACTAAACACTTGTACGATCCTTATTTCTAATACTACTAACAAGTTTATTTATTATTCTATCTTCTATGTCTTCGATTGTAGCTTGCTACTTCTGTTTTCCCTTTTTGGATTTGCTCACCACCTATACCTGAATATGCCACGCTTCAGGTCGTCTCTTTCCTTTCCTTGCTTATATTTATTTTTCATCGATTCACATTGAAGACAATGTAAGGCTTGGGTTTAGGGATTGCATGAATGGTGTGAATTCTTGATTGCCCTTTTAGCATTGTTTTTGCTTAAATTAGCTATGTTTTGGCATGAATGAGCATAGAATTATTTGTGATTTCTATTGAAGATCAAATTTGAGATGTAATATGATGATTAGAATATTTATGCAATGAAATTATTTCTGGAGCTGACTTTTTAATCTGTATTTTTGTAACTCATTAGAGAGATTATTATTTTTCACCCTTAATCTTGTGACATATCCTACTTTTTAAGTTAAAATAGAGGTAATAATTTTAGGAATTGGAATCCACCATTCTACTTCTAGTACAGTTGAAATCGATTTTCTATCTCTTTATCTTGAGTATTCCAAAAAAAAAAGTGCCTCGTTGGTTCTTGTAGCCCCTGTGTCTCGAGCAAGTAAGCCCGTAGTGATGTCTTAAAACCTAGTACTTTGAGCCAACTGGGTCGGAAGCTGCTGGTCGAAAGCTCACTACATGGGTTACGGGAAAGCTTAAAAAGAATCAACCATTTAGGTCACTATAATATGCACTAATACCTAATGGAAAAAAAGGGAGTATGTGCTAACGACTGAGGCCGTGAATTCCTTGGACTCGAGCCATTAGGTCCATAGGGGTCTCTTAAAACCTGGTTCCTTGTAGTGGTGGCCACCGGGCCGGGCCTCGGGCCAATTTTTGGTGGCCTCAGGGCCCGGCCCGGCCCGCCCTCTTTTAAAAGAGCCGTTTAAAGGCTCTTCAAATAAAAAACTAAAAAATTTATATATTTTTTTCTATTAATACTTAAACCTCCCCAACCTATTTTCTCACCAAATCTTCAATCCTCTCTTCTCTCTCTATACATTCATCATCTCCCATCTTCTCTAACCTTGCTAATTGCAAAATTGTGCTCCAAAGTTCGAAGTTCGTAAAGTGTTTGGCTGAAGTTCGAATTTCATTGTTCTCTCATTTCGGTAATTTTAGTATCGCAATTTTATTTGATTCGCATTTTTAGTTATTTAATTTGCATTACTACTTGCATTTTATAAATACTAATCACTTATACTAATATGGCACACAACTCTTCATCATCCTCTGGAGTCGGTTGTGCTAGTTCTAGCTCTTCTCGACCATCCAGAATCCCTAAAAGGAGTAGAATTGTCTTACTTGATATTGAAGAACGAGCTTTTATACAACTAGACCCATCACCCCCATACACTGATGATAGCATAGATTATGACTTTTCACAACAACAAGATTATCATGAGTCAGGTGGTGGTGGGGTTGGAGACTCACAAACTGATGAGGAACCCACGCCCACAACCGAAGCCCAGCCTGAAACTAGTACCGGTGCGAGTAGGCGTACAACTAGTGGGGTATGGAAGCACTTTACCCTTAATAAGACAACTAATAAAGCAACTTGTAAATTATGTGACCCAGCTAGGGATTTTAGCCATCAACCTGGCAGTGGGACGGGTACATTAAACAGACATATACTTAGGTGCCACCCTGAGCAATACCCAGATAAGAGCCAGCAACGTCTAGTACAGCAAGTGACCCGTGCACTTGCTAATTTTAGGTTCTCTCAATAGAGCAACCGAAAGGGGCTAGTTAAGTATATAATTTTGAGTGAAAGGCCTTTTAATATCGGCGAAGACCCAAATTTCGTTAACTACCTCCAACGAAATGTGAACCCCGCCATTTTGTGGATTCCCCTGAACACCGTAAAGCGGGACGCTTTTACATTGTACCACGGGTTGAAAGCTGGGGTCTTAACACTTTTTGCGACGAACACGAGCATGTTCTCGTTGACGTTGGACGTATGGATGTCGAAACCCAGCCAACCTTATATGTGCATAACGGCACACTAGACCGGTAAATCCTTCATCCTCCAAAAGAGGATAATTCATTTTGGACTTTTAGATTGCCCCCACACTGCCGAGGTAACTACGGGTGCGATTATGTCGGCAGTCCGCGACTGGGGCATAGAGCGACGTATCTTCAGTATTTACTTTCGACAGTGCTACCAATAACACTGCATCCGTTACACATTTAATTAGGCAAATGAGACCCATGTTAGGTGGGAAGTGCTTCCTTATTCGTTGCATTTGTCACATTTTTGCTTGACATTGTCAATTGGATGGTGGGTAATGAATCCAACCCCATTTTGTTCGAATCGATTGAGGCAATGAAAGAAAAGTTTGCCAAATATTATTCTGAACTACCTCTTACATACTGCTTGGCAATTATTTTAGACCCTCGTTGTAAACGTGGGGGTTTAAACTTGTTTTGCCAACATTTTTTCAAATATTTGCATCCTATTCTTAATATCGGCACTTTCATTGCCGATGTCGATAACGAATTGCATAGTTTATTTTCTCAATATTCCCGTAAATTAGCGTCCAATAATCCTAGTAGTGCTGCAGTAAGATCTTCCACATCTAGTGGAAGTAGTTCACACACGTCATATTCGTGGAAGCTGTTGGAGCAATGTACGCCCACAGTAGCCCCCACGTCATGTGACGAGCTAGATTATTATTTGCGGACACCGTTGGTCCATATTTTCGGGCCGCCGGCCAACCCGCATTTTGACCTTTTACAATGGTGGAACACAAACCAATCCCAGTATCCCGTGCTTTCCACCATGGCACGTGATATACTAAGTTGTCCGGTGTCTTTAGTAGCATCGGAGTATGCTTTCAGTCTTGGTGGCAGGTTGCTTGGAATGAAGAGGGCGAAGCTATCACCGTTAAGCTTGGAGATGTCCGTGTGCTTGAAGGATTGGCTGCTAGCAGAGGCAAGAGATCAACAGAGAATGAAGCTGGATTCATCGAGCGATGAAGAAGACGACCGCACAACTGATATGTCAAATGATGGCGTAGAAACCCCCCTAGGCGACTGATATCAACACTTTTGTATGTCAATTATTTACTTTTAAATATTTACGTCAAAAGACGACGGCACCCCCCATATGTCAAACTTTGTATTTTTTGATAAACAAATTTGTATTTTTAAATATTAGGCCCCAGCTGCATTGTATTTGTACTTTTATTTGTTACGTTATTTATTTACCATTGTTTTTTGATAAGATATTTACCATTACTTATTGCATATTTTATTTTATTACATATATTTAGCATTATTTTTTTTTGAACCTGTATATTTAGTATTATTAGTGCTTGAAAAAAAATGTATTTGTATCTCATATTATTTATCAATGAATTACAATAATTTTAGTACAAAATGACTTTGTATTATTTAAATTTTTGGCCTGGCCCGCCTGCACTGTAGCGGACCCGGGCCAAGGGCCTGGCCGGACCTGGCCCTAGAGCACCCCGGGCCCGGGCCGGGCGGGCCTTTGGTCACCACTAGTACCTTGAGCCAACTGGACTGCGAGCTGCCGACGGAAAACTTGCTCTATAGATCTGAAGGAGATACGCCTGACGGTGAAAAAAAAGAAAAAAAAAAGCAAAGAAAGGAGAAAACAAGAGAGAAAAAAGAAGCATTTTAATTTCATTATTGATTAGCTGTGAATGGTTACGATAGTTGATTGCTTCTAGTATTCTCTCTATTCGTCTTAAATTTGGAGGATTTGAAATACGACAAAGGAGAGAGAAGTTCTAAGCTCACATACTAGTAAAAAGACTTGAATCACGAGACTCGAATTAAAACCAGTATAATAATAACATCACATAAAGATTCTCTCTACTCTCAAGTACCCCTTCAAATATGATCGGAAAAATAATTTTCACAAGTATTCTTGCTATTGCCTGCCCGTCAAAGTTTTTCCATCATTGGCTAATTTAAGTTGAGACTTGCTTGAGGGCAAACAAGGAGTGAGTTTGGGGATATTGATGTACCTTATATTTACATATTTTATTCTTCGTTCCTGCGAAACATTCGGCTTTTACATGTGTGTTTTGTTACAATCTAGGTACATTTTGGCTTAGAGTGCAATGGAGCAAACAAAAGTTAAAAAGTGGCCGAATCAAATGTAAACGAGGCATAATTGAAGACTATTTTGAGAAACACGATAACATGTGGAAAAGAATAACTAATTGGGTTGTAATTCGGTAACCCCAATAGGTTTCATGGATAGTTGATATATATATTTTATAATATTGTATATTATATTATATTTTTATAATATTATATATTGTATTATATTTATATAATATATATATATATATATATATATATATATATATATATATATGTGACGAGAGGGAGGACGCGGAGAACAAGCATGCACCGGGGACGACGGGTTTGAATATTGAAAACCTAATCTTTTTAGGATATCTTTGGCCATGCCTCCTCTCATCCTCTCCCTCCCGATACCGCTACGAGATCCAAGGGGTTCTCAAACGTCAAAGTGTAGGTAGTCGGAGTACTAGAATGATCAAAGCAAGGATCAACGTCAACGCGAATTGGGGGAGTCTTCCAGTCCTTAATTTTTATTCATTGTTTTTATCTTTATTAGATTTGAATGATGTGTAAAACTCCTATGGAGGAGTAGACTTGTAGCTTAGGGATGAAGGGCAGGTAGCCGCCCGTATACCAGATTTATATTATGCTTTTGACAATGGATTTATGTTATGTTATATGCGCACCCCTGTGGGGAATTTATGATTGTGTTTGGTGTGTCTTGTGTGTGCTTGTAGCCATGTTGAGATCTCCAAATTATTAGCATTAGTCTACGAGCGTGTAGCGCAGACCATGATATAACTGGTTTTCACGCATGGTTAGGGTTGAGGTTATACCTAATCCTAAACACAATCCTTTATACAAATTAGTATTTAATTAAGAGTGACAAAGGAATTTGTTAGTGCTATTGATATAATCCATGCTAGCGGCTCGCGAGTAGCTCGTGAGTAGCTCGAATAAAGCTCGACTCGAACTCGAATTAACCGAGTTCAAGTATCAAAAAATACTCGATTAATAAACGAGTTCGAGTCAAGTAGTGAACTACTCGGCTCGATACTTGATTAAATACTCGACTTGATACTTGAATTGGTACTCGACTCGATACTCGACTCGTATGAAGTAGTTATTGTGTATTATTTTCTTTTGAAATGGATGGCTTGTGACATTAATAATAGTGGAATGAAAGAAGGAAGATTGAATTCTTTGTAAAAGATTACATGTTATATTTGTGGTGAAGTGAAAGAACTTGTATTTGGTTTGTTGGTATTTTCTAAAACTTAGTTTTTGATACATAGTTGCTATTAATATATCAGTAATTTATGGTTATATATGCTAAAATATAGAGTGGGCAATAATTGAGTATTCAAATTGTGTATAACTAATGTTTGAGTGTATGGAATAATATTATAATAGAGCTAATTTGTTGAACTTTCATATGCACAATAAGCGATTAGAGTCGAGTCGAGTACTCGAATAGTTAATCGAGTTTGAGAAAAATTTACTAATCGCATTGAGTTCGAGTACTCAAATAGTTAATCGAGTTCGAGTCGAGTACTGAGATATTTGGCTTGGCTCGACTCGACTCGATTACACCCCTAATCCATGCTACACCTAGGGTGACACGATGGGTTATGCCCTTAGACTAACTCATTATCCTAAACCCTTACGCAAGTATTAGTACAAGTTTAATATTGAACTAAGAGCAGGAAAGGAATTAAGTAGTGCTAATGAGATAACCTTTGCTGCACTTAGGGCGATATGATAGGTTATGCCTTTAGACTAGTTAATTACCTTAGGCCCTAGTTTAAATATTAATCCAGGCTTAGTGCTTGTAGCCTACGCCTTCTAAATTATTTTCATAGTAGAATATAATAACGGGATAGGAGTAAAGCTACCCCAATTCCATTCCCTGAACTTGTTAGGAATAGTGTCCTATAATCAAGATTTATTATTTTAATATTATTTTATTAAAGAATAAAATTGAAGTTTCAGTCGTTTCCTTATTAAATTTGTGTAAGCGAGCATTTATACTGCATGTGATTTTCTTTTTGGAAACATCCATGAGATGGGTGTACACTACAATTTACATGTTTGTTCTAAGTGGTTTATGAGATTAACCCACAGATAGACTTGGAACAAATGGTATGGATTGTTGTTTGAAAGACTCGAGTCGAAGACAAGTTTGAACCACTTGTATGCTAAGATTATAACGTGGCACTTTAAATGACTTGTCTTGGTCATGTGGATGATGATTCAAAAGCGTTATGTTAGTGTGTATAATAAGATTGACACACTGAGTTGGACCATCTGAACTACTTGTTTCTAGATTACTATCGGAGATGAGTGATTCATGTTGTATTGTTTGAACGACGACTCTAAATCCTGAGAGTATTATGGACTTATGCATGGAGCGTTAGTTACTTTGGTGTGCTACAAGTAAGGTCTAAACGCATGACTGAATTCCTACGTACATTGGGTGGTGGCGTGAAGTGTGATAATGATCAGGTATTCAATAGAGAGTCTATTGTCTCTTATGAGATACATATGTCCCCTTGGTTGATTCCCAAGTATTTGAATAGTTTGAAAACTTCGGCCAAAGTATTCCAAGTGTTTGACATTTGGAATTTATACTATGAATATGTTTAAGTATAAATGAATTATTCAGTGAAGAACAAGTCGGTAACTAATGGAGAAGCTGTGAGAAGGATAATGATAGTAGTTATACTTATTCTTCATCATGGACATCTAGTGGAGGAGTTGTTTTCATCAATACAATCTATTGGGGAAATGTCGAATAAATGGTTTAAGTCTGGAGTACAGTGAGATTTATTTAGTGAAATTAAGTCTCATTAAATGATAATTAAATTATTTTATGAGATAATTAATTTAACCCATTCGGAGCTAGATTTAAATTGTCCCCGAGGTCCCTACGCTAGCTTTTGTAAGCCATAGGAAAAATATTAAAGAATTCATGAAATGAATTAATTTTTTTATTGGATAAGTAAATTTAATTTTGTCAAACATTATTCATGAGATGAATAAAAATTAAAAATTAAAAATAAAATAATTTTAAAAAATTAAAATTCATAGGATATATTTTTTACATGTGGGAAATAAAGCAAAAAAAATACCAAACCCACACAGCTCTCTCGATTCGCAACTTCCCGGGCGGGCCAACCAGTGCGCGAAACCCGGGGGAGTAATCCGCGTGCCCCGGGCTCGATAATAGGCGTGCGATACACGACATGCGTTTTGAATTAAAATATCACGTGATTTTTAGCAGTTTGTAAAACGCGTCGTTTTGTATTTTATTTATATAAAATGCTGCATTTTTTTTAAAATAGCTGGCTTGTTTCGGCGAATCCCACTTCGATAATTTGATTATTTTTCGCTCCGGTAACCTACTATAAATAGAGGTGCCTATTCCAGAGGTTTGGTATTTAATTAAACAAATTATTTTGGGTTTCTGAAAACTATATCAGACACCTAATTGGAGAGAAAATTTTCTGTAAAAAATTTTCTTTTCTCAGTTTAATATTTTTTGGAGCCCACCCTCTGAGCAACTCAAGGTCATTGCGTAGGAGATCGCGGGATCTTGATTTTGAAGATTATTATTATTTTCTGGTTTTCTTTATTTGGAGCAAATCTAGGTGTGTTTTCTTTCCTTTGCTTTTGATTTTCGCTTTTCTATTTATTTATAGTACACGTTATTATGCCTGTTTACGTTTATGCATTGTTATGAATGTATTAGAGTAAAAGGCACGTAGATCTAAATTAAGAATTTAGTCTGTAGATTTAAATTATGAATTTAAATCTGTAGATTTAAAATTAGGAATTTTAAATCAACCATAAGGTTAGAATTATAAATTATAAACCCGTTCCACTGCGTAAACTTTATAAAATTAGGGAGAATTTTTAAAATTTGTCTCAACAACTAGTATTAGAGTAAAGGGGTTTATAGAGATGACCCTATTCCTGGGAGCTCTCACACATGAGGTGTCATGAAGCGTGACTCTCCGACCGGGGGCTTAGGTGGAGAGAAGAATCTCCTACTCTAAGTGCTCTAATAAGTGCCTACTGCGGTGACCAGAGTTGAGAACTGTGAACCCAATAGTCCACATCAGAGTTTATTTTCCAACAAAAGTCATATTTTCCCAACAGGACTAACTTTAATTGAATTGGCAACTTTAATTTATTTTTAGTTTTGTTAATTTAGTTAACAAATTCAAATCAACAAAACCCCAAAAATTCTATCGCTCATAATAACTAAATCCGACTTAACTCCAATTCCCTGTGGATACTACCTGTATACCCGATTTAGCTATGACGATCTCGTACACTTGCGAGTATATGGTTTTAAAACACACTTTTAAAATACATTAATAGCCTATCTTATCATCCTGAGTGTAGCATATGTTATCTCATTAGCATTACTTAATTTTTTTGTTACTCCTAATTCAATATTAGCTACGTAAATGATTATGCTCAGAGTTGGGTACAACCTCAATCCTAACCACGCATGAAAGCCTGTTATGTTATGGTTTAGGCTAGAAGCACAAGACTAAACGCTAAAAAGCTAGAGATCTAATATGGTTGCAAGCACACATACAGAAACGCCAGGCAATCATGAATAATTCCCCATAGAGGTGCGAATATAACATAACTAAATCATCGTCAAAAAAATAATATAAATCTGGGATGCGGGCGGCTACCCCCCTTCATTCCCAAAACCATAAATCTATTTCTCTACAGGAGTTTTATACATTATTCAAATCTAACAAAGTTAAAACAATGAATAAAAATTAAGGACTTGAAGACTTCTTTAATTGACGTTGATGTTGACCCTTGCTTTGATCATTCCAGCACCCTGACCACCTGCGCTTCAGCGTTTGAGAACTCTTTGGATTTCTAAAATTTTAAGAATCTCTTCTGGCAGTAGTTGAAACCAATTTACATAATGGACTAATTTATTTCAATTGTTATCCAAATTTTTCTGTTGCTCGCCAGGATCCAATGATCTTGGATACTTTAACCTTAGATATCCATATGCCAAATATTGAAATGAAAGAAAATAGACAGAGCTTTGCTCTAATTTATAGAATTTATTTCAGACTTTTAGGCAGCCAACTCAACCCAAAATGTCTCAAATAATCTCCTCCTGGAGGAACTTTGCTGCTTGAAGTTCAAGCACAACAAGTTTCTACTTTTAATCCAAAACATATGAAATGGAATGAAATAACCATTCCAGATATTTAGAGAATTGAAAATCCTCAACGACCAAGAAATAAAAGGCAAGTCCAACAATTTACAGAAGACCCTGATGGTAAAATTACCATAAAATTTGAATAAGGTAAACATACAATAATTTCAACCACAACTTGTGCTGAGTCCTCAAGACATTCAACTTCGTCCCTGCCAACTCAAAGGGTAGAAGATGATCAAACAAACAATAGTACAACAAGGTTTCGAGGAATTCGTTTTAATCCTCCCCTTGCTGAACCGGTTTTCCAAGCTAAACCTTTCTCAAACCCTGACTCTCCGACTGCTTCACAAATGAGAGCACCTTTAATAAATATTTAAGCAAAAGATTTTACAGTAAGTAAAGAATATCTTCTTAAATTAAAAGAAATTATATTCAAAGAACAAGAAATATCTAGACCAAACAACCAATTTCTTTGGAACAGATATTTGAAAGATATCATGCTCCAAATATAATCCGCCAAATTTCGACCAGAGATTTTCACAAAGAAATCAATGTTTTAAAAGGACAAATTAAGCACTTACGAACCGAGTTAGTAATGATGCAATATCAAGAGTTAGAATCAAAATCAAAATTATCACTCTTAGAATCAAAAGGTTTAGAATTAGCAAGACTGTCATGTTTAGAATCAAGGATAAGCACTTCAAAAGAAGATCCAATTACAACCTAATTAGAAAACATCTAAATATCAGATGAGCCAATCCCAAACGATAAGTTTTTTTAAATTATAGAAAAAAATAGAATACCAAAAATGGTATATCAATGTAACTCTTCATATTTCAAAGGATTATAAAATTAGAATTCAAGCTCTCCTTAATAGGGGAGCAGACCTCAACTGTATTTAAGAAAGACTTGTCCCTCTAAAATACTATGAAAAGATAATAGAAAATCATTACACCGCTAGTGGAGATAGAATGAATATAAAATATGAACTATCAAATTCTTATATTTGCAATGACGGTATTTGTTTCAAAACACCATTCATTTTAGTCAAAGACCTTCAACAACAAATTATATTAGGAACTCCATTTATAAGTCAAATCTATCCTTTCACAGTTACAAAGGAAGGTGTCCATACCAAAATCAAGGAAACTCAAGTGACATTTTGTTTTATCAATCCAATCCAATCCAATCCAGCAAAGAGACTTAAATCTTCTACAATCAGCTGTTATATTTAAACAAATAAAATTAATATATAATAAGAGGAACAATATTCAATATCTTACAAAAAGAACAAGACTTTCAAAGGATAGAAAAACAACTAACTCAGTCAAATATTCAAGGAAAAAATTTATCAATTAAACAACAAAATAATAAAGGAAGTATGCTCAGATCTTCCCAATGTATTTTTGGGAATGAAAGCAGTATATTATTCAACTACCTTATGAAAAAGATTTCAATGAGAAAAATATTCCTACAAAAGTAAGACCCATCCAAATGAACAAGGAATTATTAGAACATTACAAAAGTGCAATTCAAACACTTTTAGAGAAAGTATTAGTAAGACCTTCAAAGTTTCCATGGAGCTGCTCAGCCTTTTATGTTACTAAACAGGCTGAAAAAGAAAGAGGAGTTCTGAGACTCGTAATCAATTATAAACCACTAAACAAAGTTCTTCATTGGATAAGATATCCAATTTCAAATAAAAAAGACTTATTGAATAGGCTATATGATGCAAATATATTTTCAAAATCTAATTAAAAAAGTGGCTTTTAGCAAATTCAAATTGATGAAAAAGATCATTATAAAACAATATTTACAGTTCCATTTGGATATTATGAATGGAATGTAATGCCTTTTGGACACAAAAATGCTCCTTCGGAATTACAAAACATTATCAATGACATTTTTACTCAATTTACTGATTTTATCATAGTATATATAGATGATATCCTCATTTTTTCAAAAAATATTGATCAACATTTAAAACATTTAAACACTCTTTTGAATATTGTTAGAAAAATTGCCTTAGTTTATCAGCTTCAAAAATGAAACTATTTCAAATAAAATTCAGATTTTCAGGTCATGACATATTTCAAGGAACAATAAAACCAATTGCAAAAGCAATTGAATTTGCTGCCAAATTTTCAAATAAATTGAAAGATAAAACCCAATTACCAAGGGTTTTGGGGTGTTTAAACTGTGTTGCAAACTTCGTTCCTAATCTTTGTAACCAGTGTCAACCATTATATCAAAGGCTCAAGAAGAATCCTCTTCCTTGGACAGAGAAACATACAAAAATTGTTCAAATCCTGAAAGAAAAAGTCAAGAGTCTTTCATGTTTAGCCCTTCCAAACCTGGGAGCATTTCTTATAGCTGAAATAGATGATTCTGATATATGTTATGGAGGAATACACAAACAAAAATTAGGTTCAAGGCCTGAACAAATAGTTAGATTTCATTCAAGTCTATTTGCCTCGGACCTCAAAAGAATTATTCAACCATCAAAAAAGAAATTCTATCTATTATCTTATGTATTTCAAAGGATTATAATATTAGAACTCAGGCTTTCCTTAATACGAGAACAAACCTCAATTGTATTCAAGAAGGACTTATCCATTCAAAATACTATGAAAAGATAATAGAAAATCTTCACACAGCCAGTGGAGATAGAATTGATATAAAATATAAACTATTGAATTCTTATATTTGTAATGGTGGTATTTGTTTCAAAACACCATTCATTTTAGTCAAAGACCTTCAACAACAAATTATATTAGAAACTCCATTTATAAGTCAAATCTATACTTTCACAATTACAGAAAAAGATCCAATTACATCTCAATTAGAAAACATCCAAATATCAAACGAGCCAATCCCAAATGATAAATTTCTTCAAATTATAGAAAAAATAGAATACCAAAAATGGTATATCTATGTGACTCTTCATATTTCAAAGGATTATAAAATTAGAACTCAAGCTCTCCTTAATGCGGGAGCAGACTTTAACTGTATTCTAGAAGGACCTATCCCTTCAAAATACTATGAAAAGACAATAGAAAATATTACAATGCCAGTCGAGATAGAATGACTATAAAATAAATCCATCTTTTTATCTTCATTTATTTTTGAATTTCTTGTTTGAGCTTTTTTGAGATTGTTACGGAGCTTTTGTTCTATTATATCATCATCAGAGTTTCTATCCTTTTTGAAATTTATTTGTTCTTTATCTTTTTGTGTTAAATTGAAAGGTTGAAACGAGGGTTGTTGGATTCCTCTAAAGAATGGATTTACCTATGGTTGTTCTGGTTTTTGAATTGGGAAATTGGGTTGGATAGGATAACTTTAAGGGATTGGTTGAGGGATAGTTTGAATGATAAATGGTTGCGATTTTTGTTTTTCTTTATTTTCTAATATCTTGTTATGAATTGCTTTTAATTGTTCTAATATTGTTTTAAGATTTAAAGCCTGAAATTTAATTTGTTCATATATCTTGTTTATATTTTTGATTATAGGTGCTAATTCACCTTCTTTCTATTATCTATCCCTACGGAAAGGAGTGGCTACAATATCTTGATTCTAAACATTTATAATTAAATTTGCTAATTTTAACTCTTCATATTAAATATATGATTGGCCCATCTGTTCATCCTCTTTCATGTTCGGAGGAGTGGGTCTTGGATAATAAGTTTTTCAACTAGTTAGAATCGTATGCATCAAGAAATGAAATGCCAAATCCTTTTATCGAAAACTCAATAAATGTTGATACAAATCATGCAACCAAATGGCTTACAACAGATGGATAGATTATCCAATCTGTTCATCTTCCAACAAAAAATTTAATTATCAATATTCAGAATCAAGATATTGTAGTAAGTCCTTTCTGTAGGGGTAGAGAAGAGAAAGAAGGTGAATTAGCACCTACAATCAAAGTTATAAACAAGATATATGAACAAAGTAATTTTTAGGCTTTATAATATTATGGTAATGATGATTGTTCATATTTGTTTCCTTTTTTATTTTTGTAAAATTTAAAATCTTGTTGAAATTTTTTCTTTTTATATCGTTTTGAAGAAGGTTTAAAATCATGAATACCATATTGAGCACATAAAGATCCTAATTCTTTCCTTGTTTGAGCTTTTTTGAGATTATTACGAAGCTTTTGTTTTTCATATAATTTTAATGCTTCTTCTTGATAAAAGCAAATAAACACTCTTTTGAATATTTTATTGAAGATATAAAAGCTTAATTTACAACCGATTGAAACAAAAGTACAAAGACAGAAATTGAAATACAGATAAGAAACTTACAAATTGAAATGGAAAACTTGAATACAAAGCTTTGAAAATTAAAATCACAAAAGAGAATTGTTTTTTAGGCAAAGGAGAATTTTGTGAGCTCTTAAGTGATATCTGAAATTGCCTCTTTTTAAATCAAAATTTGAAAATATATTTGCATCATATAGCCTATTCAATAAGTCTTTTTTATTTGGAATTGGATATATTATCCATTGAAGAAGTTAGTTTAGTGGTTTACAATTAATTACGAGTCTCGGATCTCCTGTTTCTTTTTCAGCTTGTTTATTAACATAAAAGGCTGAGCAGTTCATTTATTCATTCTTTATATTTTTGTGTGTACATTGATGAAAAAGATTTCAATAAAAAAGATATTCCCACAAAAGTAAGACCCATCCAAATGAACAAGGAATTATTAGAACATTGCAAAAGTGAAATTCAAATACGTTTAGAGAAAAAATTAATAAGACCTTCAAAGGATTATAAAATTAGAACTCAAGCTCTTCTTAATCTGGGAGCAGACCTCAACTATATTCAAGGAAGACTTATCCCTTCAAAATACTATGAAAAGACAATAGAAAATCTTCACACAATTAGTGGAGATAGAATGAATGTAAAATAAATCTATATTTCTTATCTTCATTTATTTTTGAGTTTCTTAACAAAAATTAGGTTCCTTTTCTCTAAAAGTGTTTGAATTTCACTTTTGCAATGTTCTAATAATTCATTGTTCATTTGGATGGGTCTTGCTTTTGTGGAAATATTTTTTGCATTGAAATCTTCTTCATAAGGTAGTTGAACAATATGCCGCTTTTGTTCCCAAAATGCATCGGGAAGATCTAAGCATGTTTCCGTTATTATTTTGTTATTTAATTGATTAATTTTTTCTTGAATATTTGACTAAGTTAGTTGTTTTTCTATCCTTTGAACGTCTAGTTCTTTTTGAAGATATTGAATATGGTTCCTCTTATTATAATTAAATTTATTTGTTTAATTATGCCGTTTTTCAACCTCTGTTTGCTCGGTTGCACTTTAAGCCTTAATGTACCTAAATTACAACAAAACGCACATGTAAAAGCCCAATATATTGTGGGAATGAAGAATAAAGTATGCAAATATGAGGCATATCAACATCCCCAAACCCACTTCTTGTTTGTCCTGGAGCAAGATTCAGCTCAAATTAGCTAAAGATGAAAATTTTCGATCAAACATGTAATAGCAAGAATTAATTGTGAAAAATATTTCAGACATACTCGAAGGTGTACTTAAGAGTAGAAAATATTTATGTAACGTTATTATTATACAGGTTCTAACTTAAGTTCTCATGATTCACATCCTTTTACTAGTACATGCGCAAATTTAGGACGAATAGAGAAAATAATCAAAAGAATTAATTATCCTAATCATTTACCGCCAATCAATAATGAAATAACGAGGCTTTTCTTTTCTCTCTTGTTTTTCTTTTTTTAATTGTTTTTCCCATGGTCTGGCGTGTCTCCCTCTGACCATGTGGCGAGTTTTCGGCCGATGACTCTCAATCCAATTGGCTTAAGGTACCGAGTGAAGAGCATTGTTGTGAATTGTATTCGTGTAGTCCTTCATTAGCATTAGTCAGGTCTTCTTGTTAGATATTTCGGCAGGAGTGTTGGTTGTATTAGTTAGAAGCTAGTTAAGTGAGTCAGATATTTTGATTGTTAGATTGGTTCTAGGTTTGTTTTGCTGCCTTATGAATTGTTTTGTTGCCCCAATGGTCAAGAGTATAAGTAGATTCGTTCTAGGTTTGTAAACGGCATTCAAGAAATAGAAAGTATCTTCTCTTCTCATCTATATTCTCTCTCTTCTTCCTCATCTCATATTCTCTCTCCTAGGATATGATCTAAGATCGACTTAGATCATAACAATGGGTATCAGAGCCGTCGATTCTCGGATTGATTCCAAGGAGCTCAGTTTGGTATGGGATGGGCCCTACTCCAGAGTCGTGCTTAGTCCGGTATGGGACGGACCGTGCTCTATGGTCGTGCTTAGTTCGGTATGGGACGGACCGTGCTCAATGGTGGTGCTGGACAAGCCGCTTGTAATGGGCCTAAGTTTCGAAAAGGGCTACCTAGAAGAGGGCTACCACAGTAGAGTGAACCCATCCACGAGAGAAAAGGGTTATCTACTCAGAGTGAAGCTAACTAGAGTGAAGCCGTCAAGGACGACGGTTGTGGAGCGTGGTGGTTTGATACAGCCCAAAGTGTAAACAAGGCAATCCTGTTGGGATAGGTGTCCTGGAAAACCGAATTATTTAGTTCTAAATATTAAATAAACAAAATTGTTTTATTTATTTATTGTCTAATTATGTTTTACGAGTCATACATGCATGATTGTTTTTCTAAAATGTTCCATGAGATGGACGTTGTCGAAGATGATGCGTCAGGTTTGGTTTAAGTGGTCAATGAGATTGAACTACAGAAAGACTTAGATCAAACTAATGACATGTTGTTAAAGTATGTTCATAGTCAGTGATAAGTTTGGACAACTTGTCTTATAAGATTATAATATGATACCTTTGATGACTTGTCACTCATATGGATAGAGATCCAAGAGTATTATGCTGGTGTTTTTTTTATAAGATTGGAACACTAAGTAAGACCACCTGAATTAGTTGTTTCTTTACTGCTACAAGAAATAATTAATTCTACAAGATGATAATTGTAAATTTAGAAAATAGTTTGAACTTGTGCATGTAATGTTAATTGCTTTGATGCCCAAAATAATGAGGTTAAAATTGAACAACTAGGATCTTGCGTCGTTGGGCAATTGTATGAAGTGTGACGGAATGGATATTTTACTAGGAATCTACAAGAAAGATATCCCCTTAGTTGATAAGCAAATACACGAACATATTCTAGAATCTTTGGCCAGAGTATTCCATATGTTTGACATTCTGAATTAATGCGGAAATTGTTTCTGTATTATGAACTATTCAAGAAGGGTGAGTCGGGAACTATGATGATAGAGGTGAGGAAAATAATGATAGTAGTTGGAGTTGTTTTTGCTCACAGATATCTAATAGAGAGGGTTAATTGTCACTATAAAATTGCTTGAAAAATTCTTGAGCGAATATATTTAATTCTAGAGTGCAGTAAAACTTAGTGGAATTAAGTTTTATTAAATGGGAGTCAATTGTTATCATGAGATGATAATACTATTTGACCCATTTGGAGCTAGAGTTAAATTGTCCCTGAGGTCTCTCCACAAGCCTCAACTTAAACACAAATTGAAAATATTTATATTGAATTCATGAGATGAGTTATTAGTTCACGGGATGAATAAATTAATTTTTGCTAAACAAAATTTATGATATGAATTATTTATTCATAAGATGAATAAATTAATTTTATAAAATAATATTTATAAGATGAATTTTATACATGTAGGAATTAAACAAAACAAAAAAGGGGAAAATGTAGGCTAAGTCTTAGGCCCGCGCGTGGGATATTGGGTAGAGTCAGGCGTGTGCAGCATCCCTATTATTTTTTTTAAAATCGGTATGCACACGTGACAACCAATCAGGGGTTGATACGTGGCATGGCTTTTGCTAATAAATATACTTGTTTTGGCCGTGACTTCGTGTGCGATTATAATTTTTGTTTTAAGGTTTTGGAACCTAATTTTTTCCCACGACGAAAAATTTAAAATTATTTTAGGATTTTTTAAAATTAATATTTAGCATAATTTTTTTGTAAAATTATTTTTCGGAAAATTAAAAGGAAAATTTTTGTTCTGAAATTTTTCATAAATTAAATATTTTGGGAGCCCACATTCAGGTGCTAATAAAGGTTATTGCGGAGAAGATCTTGAGGTGTCAAAAAATTCCTTCCTCAAATTTCAGATCTACGAAGTCAAAGTTTGGATTTGCACTTTAGTTACATCTAAATTTAGTATTTGACATTTAATTTACGTTTTCCTTTATTTTGTTTATTCTGTATACTATGTTTATGTATGTTTATACGTGTTTTATTAGAGTAAGATCTAGATCTAATTAAATAGTTTAATTAGATCGAGGGCATTAGATTTAAAATTAAGAATTATAAATCAATTTTTCATTAGGGAATTTTTTTTTGAAATATGTCCCCAACAATTGGTGTCAGAGTAAACTCTGAATAGATTCGTAATTGACCATAAAACATCTGGTTTGATAAAATTAAGATATGTAGAGTTATGAAAGTATGAAATTAGGAATTTCATTAAAGGAAAAAGACTGTCCTGAATATTGTTGTTAAAATAGTTTAATGACAAGATTGAATATTCATTAAAGTTTTAAATTGTTTAGAATTATTAGATGATTCATGATTCAATCAAGAAGCGTAAGACTAAATCGGATCTAGTTAGATTAGATATTTAAAGAGTTGAACGATTTACATTATTAGTCTAATTTGATTAGATTTGAGCCTAGGTATGAAATATTGAATTGCTGAATATTTTATGATAATCCAAAACAATGAAAATGTGATTGTTTTATTAAAGAGTTTAATAAAGACTGTTGTTCATCAAATTTAAATTGTTTGAATTAGGATAAATTATAATTAAAATAGTGGGTGAATATTTCTAAGTAATCTAATGAGATTAGATGTTCAAGTAGTTGATTGATTTTGATAAATACAATGTCACATATAATATCTAATTGGATTATATATTTGTTTTTCAATTTAATGAGATTAAATTTGGATTTAATTAATTATTTATTTTTTTGAATGATAAAATAATTTAAAAATTAAAATTAAAAAAAGGAATATTGAGGGACATGCCCAGTGCTGGGCACGCCCCAAATCAAAACAAATTTTATTTTTTATTATTATTTAAATAGTTTGAATAATTAAATAATTGATTAGAATGAAATCATGATTAAGATTATGTGATAATCTTTTCTAAAAGAAGTTAAGAAAAATGTTTAATTGCTCCAACCTTTAGGCCTTAATTAATGTTATTCAAATAGTTTAATAACAGGATGCTAATTAAATTTTGTTCAGATGTTTAATATTATTTAAAGAGTTAAATATTATGTATGATGTGCAAAAAATTATAAGGCCATGTAACTTGGTGAAATATTTGATTTCATTTTGTGGGAGAATTTTTTCAAATAGGTCTAGTTAGATTAGATAATTCAAAAGTTGAATTATTTGAAAAGAAAATTCTCATAATATATCTAATGAGATTAGATTAAATAGGTTGGATAATTAGAGGACCCTAATATGATTATGACTTTATTTAATTGTTAAATAAAATTTAAATATGATTCTATTTATTGGTTATGAGATAATCAAATTTTAAAAAGAAAGATCCACCATTGTAAAATTTCAAGTGGGAGTGAGAATCAGGAGTTAATTTCTCACGATCTCCATAGCCAGTCTGATACTATAGTAGACAGGAACAACTTCTCGAGGAGGGTGTTTGTTCATGGGATACAGGGTTAAACTTCTTAATGATAGATAGCGGTACAGGAAAAACGAGTGCGGCTACGCTGACGTGGAGTATCTTGTTTACCTATTCTAATGTCTAAACAATGGTATACACTTGCCTCGAGGAGATTGCTATAGTATTATAATGCTTTGTTTATTTTCTAAAATTATTTAAAAGTTTAAAATACTCAAAATATCAAGGGCGAACGAGCTTCTAAATGAATGCTCATGGCCTTCATTACTATACGCCACCATAGACGAATTTTGGTTTCCTTCCACAATGACCCACACTGCCATGTCAAGAATCTTTGCCAACCATCTCGGTGTCGGTCTGTGGGTTCTTTTGGAATTTTGTTTTCGTTTCAGTTTCAGAGTTGTTGAAATTTCTTTTTCATTTAGTGTTTAATTTTGTCTAATTTTGTCTAGCATCGGATTTCATTATGTTTGAGATGAATTTGGTCAGTGTGCTTATTCATCATATTTAAGTTAGGTTTGAGGTGGGATTTGTAAGGATGAGCTAAACTCAAGCGTATACGCCTGACTTGATATTCCCTGCGAGATCAAATGGTTAGAGGGGCCCGTGGAGTAACCCACCAGGGACCCCTCCGGCGCTCAAGTGAGTATCAATACCATGAAATAGCAAATAAGGGCAAGTAATAAATAGATTTAAAATACTTAGCTAGAGAGGAATAAGACGTTTTAACGATTATTGCTCCGGAGAGATGATCGTAGAAATGGGGTCCAGAAAATGGAGGCGTGTTTCCCTTTTTAAAGATGAAGGGTGTTTGTGGATGAGTATGACTTTTTGGATAAGTATGTTCAATTCTATTCTCTAGTTACTTGTGTCATAAATTAAAGAAAGTGGGAGAATTGTGTTGTTGTACAAAGTGGGCAAATAGTGTTGTATTGAGCATAATGGGCGAATTATGTTTTATTAGGCTTGGTGGGCGAATTGCATTGCTAGTGGGTGAATTGTGTTGTTGTACAAAGTAGGCGAATTATTGTCATGATTCAAGGTTAGCAAAAGTGAATATAAGGGCAATTCTTGTAATATTCAAATAGTATAGTTGCGGGAAAGGCTTAGCTATTGATATTAGTAGTTAAGTTGGTTAGATTCATGGTATTACTTGATATTTTGGTTCAATCGCTTAAGTAATTCATAGTATAAAAGATTAGCATTGTATTGTAAGAAGATTCATTGATAAATGATATGATCCAATTGTTCCTCTCTCAACCCTAACTCTCTCTACTTCTCATCTAAATTCTCTAATTCTCTTCTCATCTCTACTCTAATTCTTCATCTATCATAGGTCATGATTCAAGATTGATCCTGAATCATAACAATTCATATCAGAGCTTGCTTATTTGTTGTTGATCGAATTGAATTGCATCTAGTTTGATTGAATTTCTACATTCGATCATCTATAGCAATCTCTAGCAGTATAGTAGGTGGGTGTGGCTCCCCGAGGAGAGCATTGATTTGCGGAATACAAGGTTAGTCCTCTAAGAGATGAGCTAAGTCTAAGCAATCGAGTACGGCCACACCGATGTGGAGTATATCAAGACCTTGTATGAGTGTTCAGGTAATGGTCTACATTTGACTAGGGTCTACATTAGTCTCCCCGAGGAGCTCTGTTGTAGGACCTTAGAGGATGAGGAAAAAGTGGTGTATTAAATATGTTTAGTAAAGAGTTTACAAGAAAACATATTTATTGAGAAATATTCTCACCCTTCTAATGTCTCAATTTGGCCTTGCTGACGGGGAGTTTTGGGTGGTTTGGTTGGGTCTCCACGGCATACATGTAAGTGTCGGAAAGTGAACTCCAAACTTTGATTGTTTGCTAAAAACTAATAAATGTAATCTTGTGTGTTGTATGACTTATTTTATAGTTTTTGTTTTTAGACAGGTTGTTAGATTATGCATTGCAATCAATATTGGTACGTCTTGTCTATTCTAGTTTGTTCATTATAATATGATATGTTTTAGTACATGTTGAATACTTGGAGATGCTCAGAGTTCTCTAGGCTACTACTAGTA
This sequence comes from Simmondsia chinensis, assembly GCA_018398585.1. Taxonomy (NCBI): domain Eukaryota; kingdom Viridiplantae; phylum Streptophyta; class Magnoliopsida; order Caryophyllales; family Simmondsiaceae; genus Simmondsia; species Simmondsia chinensis. The sequence continues at coordinate 15,852,916 of JAGTTD010000010.1, read as the reverse complement.
GATCTACTAAGTTGAAAAGAGCGTTCGGAACATTAGACTATACTAAAGAGTTAGTCGGATGCAAGATTTGGACATTGGATGTTGAACTTATTCTAGTATTAGATGCTTGAATTATCTACTATAGTAGAGGTGATCATATATTTGAGGGAAGTGTTCGGTCCGAGAGCTAATAGCATGAGAACAATTTATGAGAAAGGTGTCATGAAATCTAAGGGAAGAGTCCACTTAGGATAAGCGTCTATCTCAGGGATTAGGAATCTTAAGGGGGTAAAATAAATTATGAGTCAAAATAGTTTTGCCTCTTTTATAAAATCATTGGACTTCAAAAGGAATTGCGTACGAACTTAGATACTATCATTGTCAAGACCAAAAGCCAACATGACAAGATATTTAATATCATGTCTCATCTAGTTGTGACTAGTAGATAATTCACTATTGTACTGGTGAATAGGTTTTAAGTCAGGGCATCGAGAGGTAATAGTTTAAGTCATGGAATGTGGTTTTGTATTTGAGTAACTATCTTGATGTACTTGAGAAATTTAATTTCTATCTACTATTTGTTTTGAAATAGTCTTTTGTATTTAATTGACTATCTTGATGTACTTAAGAAATTTAATTTCTATCTACTATTTGTTCTGAAATAGTCTTTTAGTTATTGTTCTAAAAATAGTATGTAAATAAAATGTTTATCTAATAGGTACATATAGTATGTAAATAAAATGTTTATCTAATAGGTACATTGATAAATAGTTGACTTATTTTAATCAAAATTACGTTAGTGACCATCGATTAGTCCAATACAAGCCACGCTGTGTAACCACATAAAAGAAGAAATTCCAGAAAACATATAGCCTTTAAGTGGTACTTAATCTTAGGTCACATTAATCAATATGATTGAAAACTAGTTTGATTTGTCTTATGGAATCATTAAGTACTAGAATGGTAACCGGTGTGGAAATCATGTTCAAATTAATGATGATTGAAAGTGTTTTTAAGAATAAAGATAGTAAGGACCACTAAGCTGCTAGGACTTATTCATAAAGTATTTATGGATAGCTAAAAGTTTAAGCGAGTGGAAGCAATGAGTATTTTATAAAATGTTTATGAATGACTATTCAATTAGTTGATGTATGGAGTTTGAAGCCTTGAATTCTTTGAAAGGTTCAAATAATTAAAGACTAAACTTGGAATTAGTTAGGTAATTGCATCAAGTCACCTTGATTAGATCAAAGTGGTGGGTTCAGGAGAGTTCTTAGTTTTCCTTATCACAATGAGTTGTAGAAAGGATCAATAATAATTGAATATGGTACGATTCATATGAGGAGCCACATTTACAAATCAAAAGGTTTACTATGTAGAATGTTTTAGAAAGTGTTATAAAAGTATAACAAATAGCATGTATTAGATAGATTGACAGTATGAGATAATGTGTCTCAACAGCACAATACAACTTATAATGTAGGTGATGTATTAGATATATCTTCAACTAAGTTATTGTCACACAAGGTACATGAGAGCTATGGTGCAGTGGGAGGATGGTCAGAGTCACCTGATGGATTCATGTCTTCAGTCTTAACAGTTAAGAATGATGATAAATCTGATCCTTTAGACTACAATAAAACTCTTTAAGTATAAAGATGCAGATCGATTGGTCAGGGTAATAAAAGTTAAAGTAATTGTATATTAACTAAGTTTAGAGCTTGCAGAGGCGTCAAAAGGCATTAAGTCTATTAGATAGGTTCTGAATGCATCTACAAGCATAAAGAGTTCATTGGATAAGAAGGTAGAGATCTACAACACTAGATTGATGGTAGTGGGTTAATGCTTTACTGGAAGGAATCATCTTTGATGGGACCTTCTAGCCAAATGCTATGCTTAAGTCCATAAGGTTTCTCTTTTCCATTGTATCTCATTGTGATGAGGTAGGGGAATGGAATTGAAGACAACTTTCTTTGAATGGTTATCTTGAAAGCTTATGTATATGATAGAACTAGACAAATTTGATGCCAAGAGTCAGGAGCATATAGTATACAAACTGAGGTAGTCTATTTATAGACTTAATAAGCATCTTGTCTTGTACGTTAAGGAATGGATCATGGCTTAGAATCCGCATCAAACAAGGAAAGTGGTAGATATGGAAGAGCCTAAAAATCAAGTTAGGTATGGGAAAAGCAATTATGAAAAGAGTGGAATTGACTCAATCAAAACGCGTACTCGAGCTCAAGCTTATGGCCTCGATCCTCTAGACCTAGTGTATATGCAGTCTTCGAGGTAGCACCCTTGAGGTGAGCTAAGGAAGACACCTCGAACTCAAGGTAAAGGCCTCGAGCTCAACCTAAGAATTAGAACTCGCCACTAGCTCATTTATGACAACTTAAACAAATACAATGGTAGTGAAAATAATGGTCCAGGTAAGAAAAAGACCACACCGGGATGCGCTTACTGGCTAGGCAAGGTAGGGCAGGTGCGTGCGTGTTCACCAAGCCCATTCTAGGCCCATAAGACTTTACCAAGTATAATAATAGGAGGGTATATAAACAAGGCTTCTCTCCTCCAAAATATCTATGTGGGATTGGGGTCTTTCACAAGATGAACAAAGATTGAAACATACTACCCCAAGTTCCAACAATCTTCCACATCATTCAATATTGAGAATGGAAAGAAAGAAAGAGTGTTACTGAGTAGTGAGACCCGCACTTGATGATGCTAATGTCTCTTGGACTTGAATCAACACCTAGCGACTAAGCATGTCCCACAACCATCACTTAGTGAACAAGGTATTGAAACATGAGCTGTACCTAACCCCTTCACGTGGCTCTCGAGATTGAGTTGCACTCCATGATAAGGACGTATGAGGACCCTCAAAAATAATTTGAAACCTGGTAATCTCAAGAATGCTCTAGAGAGTAAGGCCTTACTCTCGACAGGAGGACTTTCTACCCACACAATCCTGTAGGTGAGTCCATTAGGTGCGCTGTCCCGCACTACCATAAATGGCTATGGACATCATTAAGAGCCTTAGGCTCATCCTCACATCATGGTAGTAGCAGTGTGTCCATCAGGTGTGCTGCCTCACACCACCACAAAGGGCTATGGACAACATTAAGAGTCTTAAGCTCAACCTCTGTCATGGCAGATTTAGGAAATCCTAGAGCCACTCACATAACAAACATGGGAAGGGTTCGAGTGGCTATCATAAATTTCCTGGCCTCTGACTTTGTTTGACCCATTTATCATCGAGAGTAACTCCCGAGATGGGTATCCACCAGGATTAGGACACATATATGGGCTTTAAACCCATTCCCTCTGTTGTTTTATTTGTCAATTTTTTTTATCAGGCCTTTTGCTCAAGGATCTACCAGATTTTACTCACTCCTCTCAAACACGAGCGAGATGACATTGTTCGTGAATAAATATTTCATGGCACCATGCTTGAGGTGAATATACCTCTGCTTGGCATTATAAACCACACTTTGAGCAACTCCAATGGCTGCACACAAATCACAGTGCGACGACACTTAAAATGTGGTTTCCCTCACGATGGAATGTCTCCCAGGACACTCCTCAGCCATTCAGATTCGAGACCTGCCATCTCAAGAGTAATAAATTCCGAATCTATGGTCGATTTAGCAATACAGGTTTGTTTTGATGATTTTCACGAAATACTACAATTAGTAAGTACAAGACAATAGCCCCAATTTTGTCAAGATCAAACACCTAATTAGCATCACAGTGTCCCTCTAACGCAGCAGGAATTTCTTATATTGTAAACCCCAATTCATAGTACCCTTAAGATACCTTAACAACCTTTTTAATGCACTCCAGTGCTCATTACTAGCGTTATGGGTGTTACGGCTTAGTATTCTAACAGCATAAGCAATATTAGGACGAGTATAGTTCACTAAGAACATTATCTACCAATTATCTTAGTGTATTCAACCTGTGATACACTATCTCCTATGTTTCTCATCAAATAAACACTAGGGTCATTTGAAGTTTTAGCTGCTATGTCATTAAAGTGACAAAAATTTATCAATATTTTCTCCACATAATGGGATAGAGTCAACATTAAACCCTCGGCTGTTTTAGTAATTTTTAACCCAAGTATTACATCGGTCTCATCTAGGTCTTTCATATGAAAACTTATACTCAAAAAAGACTTAGTGTAATTCAAAACATTCACACTCGTGTGAAACATAAGCATGTCATAAATATACAAACAGATAATCACACAATCATTATCGACATGCATTAAATACACACATGCATCACCACTAGTTACAACAAAACCATGCGTGACCAAGGTACAATCAAATTTTTGATGCCACTGTTAAGGAGCTTGTTGAAGTCCATACAAGGACTTCAAAAGTTTACACACTTTGTGCTCCATGCCAGGAACCTCGAATCCCTTGGGTTGTTCCATATAGTTCTTTTTTCCCTTTAAGGTCACCAATCAAAAAAGTGGTTTTCAGCTAAAAGGGCTCTTATAGTAGCAATTTTTGTTATGGGTGTGTAAGTATCAATGAAATATATTTCCTATTTTTGGGTGTACCCTGTAGCCACTAGCTTGGCCTTAAATTTCTGTATGGACCTATCAGTCCTTAATTTCTTTCTAAACACCCATTTGCACCCTGTAGGTTTGCATCCCCTAGGAAGGTCCAGTAATACCCATGTATTATATTCGTTATAGAGTCGAGTTCATTATTTATGGGCTTTCACCAAAAAGAAGAATCTGTGGTTCACATGGCCTCATCATAAGTTTTGGGATCTTTTCTATAGCATGAACGCACTCACAACATGTTGATCAGGCTCATGATGTTCATACAAGAATGCAGTTATGAAATTAGATTCGAAACTAGTCTCAGTTCGAGCCCTCTTACCTCTTCTAAGTTCCTGAACCTCGAGATCAGGAGACGCGTGACTAGATGATGATGAAGCATGCATAGATTCTTTCATATGAAATTTATGCTTGAAGAATTCAGCGTCTTGAGATTCCATTATTTTACTAAGCCTAGGGCTTAAGTTTTTAGTTAACATGAATCTACATGTGCTTGCTCTATTTTGTTTCAAGTTGTGGTCGCAATAAATGTGAAAACAAAACAAGACGCTCAAAAGGGATTCACCATGACTAGGGAGTGAGCCTAATTATGAATCGCACATCTTTGACCTCAACAACTCACCACTTTCGGAGAAAAGTTTGTGGTTTGTTGGTGTATCTGACTTCTATTATACCGTGAGTTCTGCTTAGACTTTAGAGGATATGGATCTAACTCAAGTGGCAGTTACAGTGACAAAGTAGGGCCCACAGGCACCTTTCCCCGTACACTTAAAAGTCAGGAACTGGGTTGGAGAAAAACCGAAGAGCTCAACTGTCCATTTACAAGCCTGGGTCAATAAGATATTTAAGCTTGTCACCCTTGACTTATAATAACTCGAATGCGTTTAGCTTTGACAAGATTAAGGTGGAGCAAACCATATTTAGGTCACTGAATTAGGACCAATGCAATCAAGGGACAAGCTTTTGTCATCAAAGCTCTAATCAATGGCGCGAACCTAAGTTCACCTAACTTATCAATTAATGACAGCAGTGTTAAGACCCACACAATAAAGGTACAAAACCTTGGCCATCAAAGCTTTAAATTAAAGCCTCAAATCTCAATTTATCGATTTATGGGAACAGATTAAAACTTAAAAGTCATACCTAAAGTCCGAGAACTGTATTACTATAGAGGTAGGTACAGTAAAGATTTACACCACACTATGCCTAGCTAAGATATACTATTCCTAAAAAAGGCACAAGTGTGCTATTAAAAAAAAAAAAAAAAAAAACCCTAAAGAAGTGTCTTGATTGAATGTATACTATTTTGGACTAACATTGAAAAAAAAAAAAAAAATAACGGCTGCTCCCATCTTCACGAAAACTCCACCCACATCTTGCCATTGAGCTCTTCTTTTAAGTTTTGGGAAAATATCCTTGATGCCCACGTCTATAATTTTAGTAGAAGTTCCCTCTAGAAGCTCCACATTCTGTGGAATTAAGCTTAAGGCCCAAGCAATTGAAATTGCGCTCCAAGTGACTTCCTCGAGCCCGAAAACTACTACTCTTGCAGCCCCTCTAGCTCCTACTTATTTCACCCTTCAACCATCTCGAGTGGCTGATACCCTTGTCATGGGTAATAATGTTTGCTAGGAACTGGGCTTGAGCTGCCATTATTGTAGTACCCAAAGACTTGACTCCTCTATCGGAGAAGCTTACATCACCACGTGGCACTTTACTAAAAAACGGCATCATCCCAGCCCTGTTAAAACTATGGTGTAAAAAAATGCCCCTTTAGCCATTGGTAAATTTAAATTTACAAATGGTAAAAAGGCCTTCTTTGTTTGCCATTCAATGGCTAGAGTGAGCCCGAGAAAACACTGTACATCACTTGCTCTTCCTTCCCACGTCTCTTTTAAGTATGACGATTAGGGTTTGAACTTTTCACTTTCTGCTTTGTTCTCTCTTCATTATTATCAACCGTGCTTGTAATCTTTAGCCTTTGAATCGCTGAATTTCTTGATCCAATCTGCTCTTCATTATTCTGCTCCCCTCTAATCTGACAGTGACACAAATCTCATTAGCCATCTCTGCTCGCCTTCTTTAGGCAAATAGCCTATTGAACAACTAAATTAATTTCTCCAATTTGACGTTTCAATCTTCTCCTACCTTCTTTAGAGCCCAACTGATCTCCATGTCATCGAGGAGGATGTTTCTTGATTGTTAGAGAATGATCCCTCACTGAACCTGCCATCTTGCATCTTAGAACCACTTCTTGCTCCATCACTTTTCTGTCTAGGCCCAGCATCTTGTGATGGTCTCAAGCAAAGCAACCCTTGAATTCGCGGAGCAGAGTCAAGTACTTCTCTTTCTGCTACTCAGAGAGAAGAGCACTTAGACACGTAGGTCTTGGGTCCTTTGTCAAGCCCAATTGACCTCAAAGAGGGGGCCTTGGGCTTTAACTTATAGATCCTCCATTTCGGCTGGCTTTGCTCTTAGATCAGAAAGCTCCAATTCGTTTTCTTGTGCTGCATGGGCTTCAAAACCATTAAATGGTTGCTTAGCCTAAAGCTGACGCTCAGTGCGCCAGGCCATGAACCTTGTTAATGCTGAGGAGATGGCCTCTTGGGCCACTACTGGGAGGTATTGATGCTTCAACAGTGAGATTCTGCAGTGCATTGGGAGTCCTCTTTATCAAGAAGGCCCCTCACATATCCCCAGAACTCAGAATCTTCAGACTCAAAATTTGCTTGACCAACCTTAGCTTTGGTTAGTGGCTGTAAAGGATGGCCATTGTGTCTTGTTGTTGGGAAAATTATGAAGTGGCCCTCTTGATGTCTAGGGGTCCAACACCATGTTCATAGAATTTTGCCTCAACATAGTTGAATCAAGCTATGAATGGCCTATTATTTTCCAAAATAACCTCATACTTGTCGCGATTAGAGAAGATTAACAACCGGTGAAGTGAAAATGGAATATAATAACTGACATGCAACCAATCCCTACCAATCAAAGCATTATAGCTCAAGGTAGTTTCCACCACAAAGAAAGATGTTAGCTTGCCTAGGCTACCAATAACTAACTAAGTCAATGGGGTTGACTCGTTCAGATTTGGTGGTAGCTAAAGAAAAGCCACAGATCGCCACATCTCAAGTGATTAAGTCTTCTCGCAAAATACCAATGACCCCTTACATATATGAAGGAAAGACGTTCATAGCCGTGCCATTATCCACCAAGACCCTGTTTATCAGAATGACATCGAATTTGGCCTTGTCATGTAGGGGCTTGATGTTTTTATTGGTGGTATTGGGCCCATCAAACATTATCTTCATTATGTTAAGTGGATCATCAGGAAATTTAGATGTCGTAGCATTAACTGTAAAAGATAAAGGGTCAAGTGTAAATTTAATGGCTGCTACTTTAGCCATGAGCTCAACTTGAGGCTCCTCATCTGATGCTATTACATCACTATCGAAACCTTCTTGGGTATTGGCTGCCATGAATTCCAAGGGAAGCAATAGGGTGGTTCTGATGTCCACCTTTTCTGGCAACATCTTGAATTGAATTTGGACCCCTTGGTTTGTCTCTTTATCAGGGTTATTGACCACGGGTGTGTCCTCTCTCAGTTGTTGCGGAACACTGTTAGTTGGTATGTTCGATTCTTGAGGTTAGTTGCTGCAATCAACCTCTAAAGATCGAGACTCCTCCATAGGATAGGGGAAGTCTTCTTCCTGGACGTCATTTCCAATGTCAGACCATTGATGCTTAATGTTTGCTTAGCAAGTGCACTAAGTCATATCATGAAATATAGAAATGAGTAGAGTATCATCCCATGAGGATTGATATTGAATGAGTACCGAAATTAGCAGCTTCAGCATTATTTGAAAGACCAAAATTTGAAGTTTTTGATATGAAACAAAACAAAATGATAAAGAATAAAAATGGTTGCTAATTTTTATGAAGGTTTTCTGATTTTAGATGATTTTTTATGATTTAATACGATCTAAGGCATCCGATTTCACCTAGTTGCATCAATACGCCTTTCTATTTTTGATATTCAAGTTGTTATTACATGTTAATAGTTGAGAACCCTAATTTACTAAATATTCTCTCTACAAGTAGCATTTAGCATGCTCTTTTGCATATTAACTCATCAACCACTTGTATGAATTTAAATAAGAAAAGAGTTTGAAAATCCATGGTTTTCAATTAAGACCACACAAATTACGTTAATCTATCTCTAGCATTTGCACAATTTGTGGTGTTCATCACTTTAGTATTCATCATAAATCTCCTCTCAGAGTCATTATGAATTAGGCTTTGAATGGTGATCAAGCATTCAAAACTCATGAAGAATAATGATAAACACTCAAATAAAAAACTTTGAATACATTGAATTAAAAAAGAGCATATATTACAACTTAGGCTACATCATAGCCTTGGAAAGACAAAATTAGTTCATTGTACACATATTATAAAGCAAAACTAAAACAAAATCCATGAACTTAAAGAAGAAAAGGATAGAAAAGAACTTGAAAGTATGAAATTACAAACCAAATTTTCGTTCCTTCACTTCTTCTTCCCTCAGGTTTTCTCTCTATTTTTCTACTTTGGAATTGGTTTTTGCTAAATGAATTGATGCTAAAAGACTTCCCAAATACTCCTATTTATAGTGTTTGAGGTTGCAAATTCAAAAAAAAAAAAAAAAAAAACCATAAGCTTTGCTCTCATTTGTTCTTCTTGCCACCCATGTTCTGCTTTTTTAATCAACTTATTGATTTCTTTAGTTTTTTATTCAATTTGCCGCCCAAATTTAGTTCTTACATCATCTTGAACATGTTCTTGAAGTGTACTAGAATTTATTGCATTTAATTTGTCCATTTTGCTGCCCAAATGTGCAATTTGTAACAAATTGCGCAAGTTTATTGTTCATCCTTGCTTTAGCGTGTAGATTGATGTGTTTAGCCCCTTTTTTTGATTTTTTTTGATGTATCTTGCATTAACTTGTTGATATTGATGGCAAAACCTAGCCAGAATTAGCATAAAATGAGTGTTTTTTTTTTGCAAGGAAATAATGATAGGTACGAAAATGAGCAAAAAGCGATAAAATTTTGATGTAAAATGGTTTAAAAATGAACCTATATGAATAATTATGTACTAAATTTGACTTATTGAAATATTTCCTAACTTAAATCTTGCTCATCCTCGAGCAAGGCTAAATATTAAAGCGTAGGTTCTTATGCTTTTTAAGAATTTTTAGCACAATTCAAAGCGAGTCTACTTCTATTAGGAAAGAATAACCGAGGCTCAAGGTTTAAGGTCCTAAAGGCAAAACAATATTTTTAAAAAAATACCTGTCAATCACCTAGGTAACCGAATTTAATATTTGGCTAAGCAAATTAAGTTTATCCGTTCTTTCTAATCTTAAGAATTTCAAACCAAATAGATGACAAAAATCATGCCATTTATTACTAGATTCACAGGTATGCCCAAGACTAAAAGTTATTCACAAAATTTTCTCTTCTTCGTTTATTTTATTTTTTATTTTTTCTATTTACGAGGGACTGATCTACCCTAGTCAACCTCGGCACATGAGTATATCTTTCAACGAGAATTGAACCCTTGACCCCTGGGCGAAGACTGCATGGGTAAGACATGCCACCTCTGAGATGCCCTAAATATGACTGCGTGAGTGTATCTTCAGCAAGATTTGAACTCCTGACCCCTAGACGATGACCGCATGGGTAAGAGACGCCACCACTATGACGCCCTCATTATGACTGCATGAGTATATCTTCAGCGAGAATCAAACTCTTGACCCCTTGGGCAATGACGGCATGGGTAAGAGATGCCACCACTGAGATGCCCTCATGTTGGGAAGCACATATCGTGAAATGTTTATATGGAATAACGGTGCTAGAGATGCCTTCCTCTTTTTCTCTATCTCATTTTTTCATATTTTTCTTTAGACTTGGGCATTACTTTTCAAATTCTATTATGCAAAATGATAATCTTAATGTAATGCATTCAAATTTGAGCATATTTTAAGTAAAAAGAAAGGCAAAATAGCCATGCTAACTAGTAAACTCAAATACTACGGTTTTATAAAGATAGTTGTCATGATACGGATTTGGAAGTGGTCTTGTAGTGGCAATTCATGTATTGTTTTTAAATAATTTGTTTGGCGGGAAAGAGCTTGTAATAGTCTTGAGTTTGTTAAGTCGGTTAGTTCATTGCATTTGGTTCAATTGACTTAAGTGAATCCTAGTATAAAAGATTTAGCTTGTATCATAAGTTCTTCGTTGATGAATGATATGATTAAATTCCTCTTTTCTCAACCCTAATTCTCTCTAATTCTCATCTACTTCTCCAATTCTCTTCTCATCTCCACTCTAATTCTTCACCTATCTCATGTTAATGATTCAAGATTGATCTTGAATCATAACAATTGGTATCAAAGCTTAATTGTTGTTGTTATTCTCCGATTTCTGCACTGAAATGATCGATCATTGGTGGCATTGGATCACCTCAACATTGCTGATCGTTGTTGCTCTTTTTTTCATGGACAATCAATGGTAGTAGTTCCAAATGGTAGGAGGTGTAACAAAACGAGCTGGTGCTATTGCCAATACAGCTGGTAATGCTGGAGTTACTGTGGGAACTTATGCTGGAGTCATTGCAAGAGTTAATTTGGGTCACGGTGATAGTATGGAGATGATGTTCACTGAAATGTGACTATTGATAGCCACAGTGGCAGGCTTTTAAGAGAAATTAGGTAACACTGGCACCTCGAACCAGCAATTGCAGCAACAAATGAATGAGTTAAGATAGCATTTTGATCGACAGTCAGGGGCTGGACCCTTAACACCTGCTAGCGAGTAAAGGAGGCGTAATGGCTAGAGACAGCCTCAAGATCCTGAAGAAAGAACAGAAGTTACAGTCAGGAATAGGTTTATAGATAGCCAAAATTTGAAATTTATACCTTTGATGGATCACATCCACAGTCATGGATAAGAAGATGTGGGAGGTACTTTCACTTTTACCGTTTGATGGATGTAGAGAATGTAGAGCTTGCTGTAGTACATTTGCAAGGCGAACATGAGGTATGGTTCCACAGCCAAATGCTTAGTAATCCTAACATCTCGTGGTATGACTTTGTTAATGAATTCTGTGATAGGTATGGAGATGAGGACACGGGAGATGTGATGGATTTGTAAAGTAAAATAATTTTTAAAACCTATAAAGTAATATATATATTTAATCGCAAAACACACCGGAGGTCCATGTATAAGCGCGGCAGCAGCGCGTTGGGCTGCCTAGGGTAGAGATCTGCGTGCCTTTGGGCGGACCAATCTTGTGCCGCCATGTGGCATGCGGTAACAGGCTAATGCAAGCGTATTGATACAATGCATTTTGGCTTATTTTTGTATAAAACGCTGCATTTTGCGATTAACCTGTGCGTCTAACATCAAGGTTTCGGCTTGTTTTCGCTCCAGTAGCCTACTATAGATGGAGGTACCTTCTTCATGGTTTGGAATTCAGTTTGAATTGAAATATTTAGGCCTCTAAAAGTGTTTCGAAATGTAGTTCGAGAAAAAAATTTTCTTTAAAATTCTTCTTTCCTCAATTTAATATTTTTCGGAGCCCACTCTCCAGGCAGTTCGAGGTCGTTGCGTAGAAGGCCACTGGGTATCGGTGTTTTCTCAATTTGCTCAGCTTTCTTGAAGTATTTTATTATTCATCATGGTTTTCTTTTTTTCTGAGCAATTCCAAGTATGTCTTTCTTTCCTTCTCTTTTTTGTTTTCACTTATCTATTTATTTACAATTTTCTTATTATGCTAGTTATAGTTCATGTTGTTAGGTTATGTCTCACATTACTTGTTTTATTTTATATGGGGCTGCAGTGTGGTCACCGATCGATCGGGAGGGAAAGCCGATTGATCGGGTGATTTAAGGAAAGGATTCGGAATTTTGGCAGTAAAGGGGCCGATCGATCGGGAGTCGTTTTCCGCCGGCCCTAATTATTTTCTATAAATAAGGGTTTAGGGTTTCGGTATTTGGTGAGAAGTTTCTCCCATTCAGATCCAATCAAAGTGTGGTGAGCCGCCATTAAGAAAAAGAGGTGATTTCGTAATTCCTCCAAGATATTCGAGTGCTACGAGAGTTCAGAGGGAGTGATTGTAATTCTTCCATATATCTCATTCTGGGAAGTGTTGTTGTAATTCTTCCGTTCAGTTAATAAAGAATCTCCATCTCCGCCCGTGATTTTCTCCCCTCTCAATTGTAGAGGGGTTTCCACGTAAATATTATGTGTTCTTGTTTTGTTCTTTCTTTCTCTATATTTGTTTACTTCTCGTTTTGCGTGAGTCATATTATTTGAATCGAATCAAGTTATCAGGGCCCACGCTTCCGCATTAAGTTTTATTCGTAACAAGTTGGTATCAGAGCATATCATATTTGTTTAAGTTTTCTTCTCAAATTAGTATCAGAGCCCTGTTTATTTCGATTTGATAATATGACAACCACAATTAGATCCGAAATTGTGAAGTTTGGTGGCAAAGGGAGCTTTAGCTTGTGGCAGGTTCGCGTTAAGGGCCTCTTGACTCAGAATGGCTTGAAGAAAGCTTTAGATGGGAAAGAGAAGAAATAAGAGAATCTTACAGAAGCACAATGGGAGAAGTTGGATGAGAAGGCGCTCACAGCAATTCAGATGTGTCTTACCGATGACGTTTTGACAGAAGTTCTGGAAGTGAAGACCGCAAAGGAGTTGTGGGAGAAATTGCAGGATATGTTCTGTTTCAAGTCTGTCTCCAACAAACTAGCAGTTAAGCGCCGGTTGTTCACGTTCCGTATGTCAGAAGGTACGTCACTTGAGAATCACGTCAATGAATTTAATTCAATTATTCAAGATTTGAAAGAATTGGATGATGTTCCTAAGGATGAAGATCAGGCAATGTTGTTGTTATGTTCTCTCTCTACTTCATATAAGGGTTTTGTCGAAAGCTTGATTTATGGGGGTAGACAAACCATATCTGTTGATGAAGTTAAGAGAAACCTACTGAGTAAAGAACGAGTAGATAGGGAATTATCTGACTCTGTGTATAACTCAGGTAGTAGTTTATTTGTGAGGGGGAGAACCGAGTATGATCATAGTGGAAACAAGTCTAATTCTAGGTATCAAGACCTAACCTGTAACTACTGTCATAAGAAAGGGCACATTAAGAAAGACTGTTACAAGCTTAAGAGAAAATTAGAAGCAGATAATAGGTCTGATAAGAGATCCATAGCAGCTAGTGCTGTTGGTGGTGAGAATGAAGATTTTCTTTTGTCCGTGTCTGAACCTCAGTTCAACTTGAAAGGTAGTTGGTTTTTGGATTCGGGTTGCTCCTATCATGTCTGTCCCAACCGGGATTGGTTTTCCACGTACGAGTCCGTTCGAGGTGGAGTTGCTTTGATGGGTAATGATAATCCATGCAATGTTTTGGGTATAGGAACAATTTGTTTTAGGATGTTCGATGGCACTATCAGGGTTTTGGGTGATGTTCGTCATGTCCCTGATTTGAAGAAAAATCTCATCTCTTTGGGTACTCTTGAATCTAAAGGGTACAGGTACACAGTTGAAGGTGGAGTTTTGAAGGTCGTTAAGGGTGCATTGACAGTTATGAAGGGCAGAAGGTCAGGTACGTTGTATGAACTTGTCGGCTCCACATTTGTTAGATTTGTTGCAGTATCTTCATCATCCTTATTGTTGACAGAACCAGAGATCACAAATTCAGGACGTTTGAGATTGGATCGTTCAGGTGATAGGTGTCTGTCTGAGCATAGTGTAAGGGGCTCTTTGTGTGGTCAGTCCAGAGGACTGCTGGTATGTGAACAAGGGCTTTATGTGAAGCAGAAAGGTTTTCTCTTCAAACAATTCCTGACGAGACGTGTCATGTTTGGTGAGTCTTCATTATTGTTATCTCCACAGAAGATGTCATCAGTTGTTTGTGATTCAGGTCAGGTGAGTAAGCCAGAGGGAGTTCAGTTCAGTAACACAGTTCAGTAGCAGGTGGCTGTTTCAGTTGATGTGTCAAGAGCCAATTCAGAGAAGAAGATTGGCATTGCTGATAACCTCTCAGATATGTTCACTCAGTTTCTACCTAACAGGAAGTTCAAGCTTCGCACGGTTAGGTTTCGTACTTCGTTGAGTTAACCCCGTGTGTGGGGGGTTTTGTGGAGAAGGTGGTGGTAATTCTTTTATGTATGCAATTTGAGCCAATGTGGAGATTTGTTAGGTTATGTCTCAAATTACTTGTTTTATTTTATATGGGGCTGCCGTGTGGTCACCGATCGATCTGGTGATTTAAGGAAAGGATTTGGAATTTTGGCAGTAAAGGGGCCGATCGATTGGGACCCCGATCCATCGGGTCCCTCCCAATCGATCGGGAGTCGTTTTCCGCCGGCCCTAATTATTTTCCATAAATAAGGGTTTAGAGTTTCGGTATTTGGTGAGAAGTTTCTCCCATTCAGATCCAATCAAAGTGTGGTGAGCCGCCATTAAGAAAAAGAGGTGATTTCGTAATTCCTCCAAGATATTCGAGTGCTACGAGAGTTCAGAGGGAGTGATTGTAATTCTTCCATATATCTCGTTCTTGGAAGTGTCGTTGTAATTCTTCTGTTCAGTTAATAAAGAATCCCCATCTCCGCCCGTGGTTTTCTCCCCTCTTGATTGTAGAGGGGTTTCCATGTAAATATTGTGTGTTCTTATTTTGTTCTTTCTTTCTTCGTATTTGTTTACTTCTCGTTTTGCGTGAGTCATATTATTTGAATCGAATCAAGTTATCAGGGTCCACGCTTCCGCATTAAGTTTTATTCGTAACAAATTGGTATCAGAGCATATCATATTTGTTTAAGTTTTCTTCTCACATGTAATTGTTATAAATGTATTAGAGTAGATCCATGTCTATTTAAATTAGAAATTTAAATATGTAGATTTAAAATTAGGAATTTTGAATCAATCTTAGGTTTAAAATTAAGAATTTTAAACCCTTCCACAACATTAACCATATTCGATTAGGGAAAAATTTTTGAAATTCATTGCAGCAGCTAATTCCGTTAACGAGTGAGACCTCAGCCTGCTAACTAGCTATGAGGAGGTACTCGTTCACAGCTAACTTCTTGGAGGGACGTCCAGGCCGCGGAAGTTTGAGGCGATAACATGTTTGTAATGCCCTTAGATGTTCTAGGCAGCGATGGACCGGGTGCAAGTCTCGTGGTAAGGGCTACCAAAGAGGGCGAGACGCCCTTCGTGCCTGAACCCTATTGCACCAAAGGGCTCTGTTAACGAGTCCAATTTTTTAATCGTACTCAAAACTGCGCCAGGTCTCCAAGGTGCACGGTCTTTGGTTGATGGAACAAGTAGGCAAGGGAAGTTGGCAAAAATGGATCTGTAACTTAGGGAAAAGGATTGGCTTTGAGGGAGGGGAAGGGGGGTCTTGTTCCTGAACCCATCGACTGTAGGTGGACAGCTCGAGCTGCTCTGGTAGCACGAGAGGGCAACTGCATGTCGGCTGGGGGACGAACTGGGAATTTCTCCCTCGAGGGCCTTTCTCGGGTGTCAAACAATTCACTTAGAATTGGTATGGACAAGGGGAATTTGATTTTTTAATTAAAACAAAACATTTCGATGATCCCTTCGAATGTTTACGCGATGTGATTTCTGCCCAATGCTCTAGGTGTCAAATAGAAGAAATTCAACCAAGCGCGGGTAAAAAATGGGAGCAACTATGACCCTATTAAGGTAGCCAAATGCCTCATCATCTAATTAGTGACGTCCGTGAATGGACTTACAAGATTCCCAGTGTGCCCATCTACTATCCAACAAAGCCACAGCCCAGGGAATGGGCTTAGCAAAATCAGTGAGGAAAGAAGACCTTGTTGAGATTGATTCTAGTCCGACTTTATGAAATGACTTAAGAGGTGTAGTATAAGTGAGAGCCCTCGAGCGATGATGAAATGCCACTACTTTTTAAATTATTTTACTGACACCGTGAGTTGGAGGCGAGGTATGGTTTAGACCTAAGGTTTGCCTTGCTTGCCTATCCCAGCAGAGGGCATTGTCAGGCTGGGAGTTTGGCTGGGTTGGCACATCTATTAAAAGTTATTGTAGGTATCTTAAGATGAGCATAAAGAGAACATGAATATCGTGTGGAACCGAAGAGTAAAAACGCTTTTGATTCTAATTTTCAGTATGAATATGAACCGTGAAAGCGTGGGTTAAAGATCCTTTGGACCTTCATGATTAGAAGCTTGAGGCGTTAGAAAAGTTACCCCATGGATAACTAGCTTGTGGTAACAAAGCGTTCATTGCAACATTTCTCAATGTCGGTTCTTCCTATCATTGTGAAGCAGAATTCACCAAGTGTTGGATTTTTCACCCACAAATGAGGAATGTGAGCCGGGTTTAGATCGTCTTGGGACATGTTAGTTTTACCCTACTGATGACAGCATGGCAATGGTAATTCAATCTTGTACGAAAGAAACCATTGATTCGCACAATTGGTCATCCCACTTGGTCAAAAAGACAGTGGGGCGAAGTTACCGTGCACTGTGTTATGACTGAATGCCTCTAAGTCCGAATTCAGGCCATAAGGGATGCATGCATTTCCTGCCCGTTTTCCGACTTATAGTAGGGGCCTTGGCCCCCAAAGGCAAGTGTCGTAGGCCATGCCCCAGCTAATGATGCGTCATAGGTGCCACCTTGAAGTGCAATTACTACCAAGCGGTGGGTTAAATCCTTTGTAAACAACTTAAATACATGACGAGCTGTTGTAAGTGGTAGAGTGGCCTTGCAATAACGATCCACTGAGATTCAAACCTATGTCGATTCAATTTGACCCTTCCCCCTTCGTAGCCCTCATCTTTCCGCAAAGAGAGAAAATTGTAGTGGCATAAGTGGAGGTGGGCCTGCCTTCCCCTTTCTTCTCCTCCCACTAAGTATTTTCATATATAATTACTAATTTTCAGCTATTTTAGGGACTTTTTTATCATTTTAATCGGGAACATAGACCTTAAAAATAGCTCGGTGCCCCTAAAAAATCCCAAAAAATTTCCTAACTGTGGATCGTACTTTTCTCATCGAGATGGTAGCTAGAAATCCTAATAGAACTTGGTGGAATAAAAACCAACCCCTATATGATTGTAGGAGTAGAGAGCATGCTTCCTCTTGCCAACCCTGATTGCTATGTGAGGTCCTCCTCGAGGGCAATTAGACTTTTAAGTGCTAAGATAGCGACTTCTCAAGCCCGGAATACTGAGAAGTTTGTCACCATAACACTCGTACCAGCCATATTAGGCTCGAGATTGTTGAAGGGTGAAGGGAGCTCGAGCGCAAGGGATTGCCAAGAAGGCTTTAATATGGCAGGTGATTTCCAAGCTCGAAACAGTTTCTTGGAGCGTAATCTTAGATACTTGGATGCTACGCTTAATCCAAGGGAACGTGGTACTAAAATGCGGACGTGGGCTCTAAGGAATTCCCTCATGCATTGAATCAAGGGCACATTTATTGATCATTCACGCACAAGAAGGAGCTTAGTGCCTAAAATGGAGAGAAAATGCCGCAGAATTAGGGGGCAGCCGTTATTTAGTTTTTCTATAAATAATAAACTCTATGACAGTCCAAATCAGTACATGCATTCAATAAATAGCTTCTTCAAGTTTTCTTCGCAGTACTTGCGCTCTTTTCTTAGGAGTTTTACGTAACTTAGCTTAGCATATATCTTGCTTGCTTTTTTAGTAATGCAATCTTCCAAGCATCAGGTATGAATTCTCGGTTCTAATCTGTTCCCCAATTTTGATAGGTTAGGAATTGAGGCTTTAGTTTGAGGGTTTGACGGCCAAGACTTGACCTTGATTTTGTTGGTCTTAACACTACTGTCAATGCTTAAAAAGTCAAGTGAACTTAGGTTCATGTCATTCATTAGGGATTTGATGGCTACGGCTTGACTTTAATTGTATTGGTTCTGGTCCAGTGACCTGGATACAGTTTGCTCCACCTTAATCTTGTCTAACCTTAACTCATTCGAGTTATTATAAGTCAAGAGTTCCAAGTTTAAGAGCCTTATGGATTTGGGCTTGTAAGTCAAGAGTGCCTAAGTTTGTCTCCAACCCAGTTTCTGACTTTTATGTGTATGAAGCAAGGTGTTAATGGGCCCTTCTCCTTTACTGTAATTGCTACTTGAGTTATGTTCATATCTCTTTAATTTTCTATCAATTAGTATTTATACAAAATTCACAAAAATATTTAACCAAGTCTTCTTAATTGAGCCATAAGCTAAACTTACGGTATGACAAAAGTTAAATACACAAAAATATGACAATCATTTCCTTGAACATGGTGACTGGTTGAGGTCAAAGACGTGCGATCCGAATTTAGGCTCACTGCCTAGTCGCGGTGAGTCCCTTTTGCATGTTTGTTTAGTATGAATTTTTAGGCGACCATATTACACTTAATTGCAGACAAATAAAAGAAGCACGCCTTTTGATGACAACAATGGGAGGCTTAAAGCAAGACTTTGTTATCTTTAGATCATTGTGGATTACAAGAACGTAATTGAAGGCCATTCGCCGATGGTTAGAACCAGGAGGTCCAGTGCTCTCAAGCATGAGTAACTAGAAGGCTGGGCCTTGATTGAATCCCTGATTAAGCTTCCTCTTGAACGAAGACCTATAACATGGAGGATTGAATCAAGTCACAGCCACGGCGGCGAAAGTGGTGGTGATGATGACATCCCAGAAGACGACTACATTGGGCTAGATGGCCATTCTCTTAAGAATTTCACAGCTATGCTCAAGTGCCGTTTAGAAATTGTGGATCAAAGTGTCCAGCAAACAATGTGAGAGGCCATTGAGAGATAATGTCCAGAAACATAGCGCAATCTAGTGGCCCAACGTGGAAACTCTACGGCCATGAGAGCCTTGATAAACGTCATTAGAATGTCAATGAATGAAAGACTTCATAAAGAGGCTGATAGAGTATTAGTTGAAATGAACTCAACCATGTCCTCTAGTGCTATCCTTATTGTTAAGGACATGGCACGATGGACAACAGTTAAGGTTGAGCCTACCCTGGTCAGATAGGCTAAGACTCACAATGGCTTGGTTCAAGCAGTTAGAGAGGACATCATACAACTTAGGCTCGTACCTGCTCGGTTAGACCTAGCTAGACATCCTCATGATGCTTCCTTGACCTCACAATTGCCAGTTGCTCAGATTAACTACATTGTCCCTAAGAGAATGGAAAACTCAGTTATGGCTAACCCAAGTGTCACACACTTAGAACCCAGCCACAGGAATAACAACGTGCCCCATGGGATTGTTGGTCCTTCGAATCATGGGTTCTCTCTGGCTTCGAGAGACCTCAATTCCAATCTGTCGGTGTCACCTATCCCTGAGACAAGGGGGCATAACCGTTGCCTAAATTTAATTATTTTATCTTCGGAGACCAGATGTTAGGAACAATGTCTTGAAAATCTAATTTTATCTTGTAAATATTATTTTTTATTAAAGAATAAAATTTAATCATTTTCATTTCCATTATAATTGTGTCTATGAGTTCTTTATGCATGTGGTTTTTCTTTTATGTAAGATCCATTAGATGGATGTAGTCCTCAAATTACGTTTCAATGTTTGTTTTAAGTGGGTAATGAGATTGTGCCACAGACAGATTTAAAAAAGAAAAATGGAACGATGTGTTATTTGAAAATTCGTATTTGATGAAATGTTTGGACTACTTGTTTGCTAAGACTATAATGTGATACTTTAGATGACTTGTCTTGGCTATGTGGTTGGTGATCCAAAAGTGTTGTATTTATGTTTGCTGTGCGATTGATACACTGAAATGAACCAAGTGAATTCCTTGTATCTAGACTGTGATCGGAAGTGAGTGATTCATAATGTACTGTTTAAACTATGATTATAAATCCTGAGGGTACTCTGGACTTTTGCATGGAGTGTTTGTTATTTTGGTTTACGAAAGTTAGGTCTCTAAATGTGACTGAAGTCTTATGTGCATTGGAATAGCATGAGTTGTGGAAAGGATTAGGTGTGCAACATGGAATCTATAGTCTTTTACGAGAAACAGATTCGCAAGTGTTTGAACTAATTCGGATACTTTGGCCAAAGTATTCCAAGTGTTTGACATGTGGAATTTATACTATGAATTTGTTCATGTATAAATGAATTATTCAGAGAATGGCGAGTTGGGAACTAGTGGAAAAGTTTTGAGAAAAATACCGACAGTGACAGTAGTTATAATTATTTTTCTCATTGATATCTAATGGAGGGGTTATTGTCATCAAAGTCTATTTGGAAGTTATTAAATAAATAAGTTTAATTCTAGACTACGGTAGGATTCATTTAGCAGAATCGAGTCCTGCTAAATGGTAATCGAATATTATCATGAGATGATAATTAGTTTTGGCACATTTGGAGGTAGAATTAAAGTGTCCCAAAGGTCCCTGCTCAAGCCTCTAAATTGACACCATCAGAAAAATGTTGAGGAAAAAAAAAAAAATGGGATGAGTAAATCTAATTATGTTAAACATTATTCATTAGATGGATAACATAAAATAAAATTATTTTGCAAATATAAAATTCATAAGACGAATTTATACATGCAGGAAAAAAAGAAAAAAGAAAAATTAGGTGGTGATTCGCCTCCCCATGGACAGACTAATCATAACACAACCTATCCTGCACAGCAATTTATGCTTTTGGGCATGGACCAATCACGTTGGGCCACGTTGCTTCTATGTGCTGGTAGCGCGGAATTGTTTTCCTTGTTAAAACGATATTGTTTTTCTTTGTTTGGTTTTTTTTTTCCCACATCAAAAATTTTAAGTGTTTTTCATACATTGCCTAATATAAATAGTGGTCTTGGAATTATGGTTTAGCAATTAGTTAAAAATTAAATAATTTTCTGAGAGTGTTGAATTTTAGAAAATTAAAAAAGGAAAAATTTCCATTGAAAGTTTTCTCCATTGTTTAATATTTTTCAGAGCCTATACTCCGGGTGTTCTGAGGAGATTGCGTCTAGCGATCTTGATGATTTCTAGGAGCGACTCTGCGGTCTTCATCCGTCTATTTTTTTTTATATCTTTCTCATTTTTGTTTTTCATTTTTCTCCTTATTTACATTATTTATTATGCTAGTTATTTTTTCATGTAATTATTATGAATGTATTAGAGTAAAGGCCTATAGATTTAAAAACTAGAAATTTTAAATCATCTGTAGATTTAAAATTAAAAATTTTAAGTCACTTGTAGTTTTAAAATTAGGATTTTAAAGTCATTTCGCTGTGTTAATGCTAATTAATTTAGTGAACATTTTAAAATACGTCCCAACACCAGACCTTCCTCCTCATACCTCTTCATGCTTATCAGAATAGGTGGCAAGATCATAACTTGGAGATTAATCAAGTAAGGATGAACCAACGGCCGGCTAATATTGACGCACCCTCAGGCATACCACAGAACCCAGGTTCTATTGGAACAAACTTCTTTGCCAGCGAAACACGTGGCCAAAATGATCAAGGGGGTCCTCCCTGGTTTAGGGGGCAACCACCTTTCCCGCACTCGATTGTGTTGCGTGCTTAAGGGTAACCTACATATTCCCCCTAAGATCATCACCCACTTGGGGGGCAATGGCTCGCACATAATCATAAACTTCCCCTCAAGGGAAAATTGGCTCCTCTTATCTAAGAGATGTATGGGCTAGGCCTCTAGATGATTTGATTACCTCAGATGTTACACCTAACATAATGAAGATGATGCTTGATAGGCCTAATACTACCAATAAACACATCAAGCCCCTATACATCAAAGCCAAATTCAACGGCATTTTGGTGAAGAGGGTCTTGGTGGATAATGGTACAGCAGTCATTGTCTTACCTTCATGTATGTTGGGGGTAATCCGTCAATCTCGAGATGATTTGATTACTTCAGATGTTACGACCTGTAGCTTTTCTTGAGCTACTACTAAGTTTAAAGGGGTCATCCCAATTGAATTAACTGTTGGTGGCTTAAGCAAGCTAACAGCTTTCTTTGTAGTGGATACTACCTCAACCTATAATGCTTTGCTTAGGAGAGAATGGTTACATGCCAATTTTGTATCCCATCTTCACTGCAACACTTGTTAATCTTCTGGAACCATGGCAAGTATGAGGTTGTTATGGTTGATAACAGGCCATTTATGGCTTTCTCCAACTACATTGAGGCAAAATTCTAGGAAGATGGCGATCGACCACTTGCCATCAAAAGGACCACTCCATAGTTTGCCTGACAGTTCGACATGAAATCCATCCTTAACAGCTCCCTCACTGAAGCTGGGGCTGGTCAAGTTAATTTGGAGTCAGAAGACTTTGATCTCTGGGGATATATGAGTGCCTATCTTGATGAAGGAGATCTCTAGGCACACTAGAAGCCTTATGCAGAGGGGCTAAGACTTCCCATTAATGGCCTAAGAGGCCATTTCCTAAGCACTAGCAAGGCTCATGACTTGGCATGTTGAGGATCAACTTTGGACTGAACAACCATTCAACGGCTTCGAGGTCCAGATGATGCAAGAAAAGAGCTGGAGCTATTTGATTTAAGTGCAGCACCAACCATGATGGAGGATTTGAGGGCTGAAGTTTAGGACCCCCTCCTCGAGGTCAGCTTGGGCTCAACAAAGGACCCCGAGACCTGCCTATCTGAGCTCTCTGCCTTTCGAGGAGCAGAGAGCAGTATCTGACCTTGCTTCGTGAGTTCAAGCACTGCTTTGTTTGGGACCATCATGAGATCCTTGGCCTAGACAGAAAAGTGGTTGAGCATCGACTTCCTATCAAGCTAGGCTTGAGGCCCATTACTCAAGCCTAGAGGAGAATGTCCTAAAATGTAATTGGTTGGGTCAAAGGGGAAATTGATGGACTCTTAAAGGCCAAATTTATCAGGGCTACTAGGTATGTTAAAAGGCTGGCAAACATTGTTTCTATCATTAAGGAAAATGGTACAATCAAACCCTATATTGATTTTAGGGTTTTGAATGCGGCCACCCTAAAGGAAAACGATGAGGTGTTCATTGATTTAGCCTCGAGGCATGAGGTCTTATACTTCATTGATGGCTATTGTGGGTACTACCCTATTATGATTGCTACGGAGGATACCCATAAAACAACATTCAAGTGTCCTGGGTTACTAGGGCCTTTGAGTGGGTAGCTTATCCATGAACGCCGGCGCCACTTACCAGAGGGCCATGAACATGATCTTTTATGACCTAATTAGCAAGACCATGTATGTTCGTACAGATGATGTCATGGTCAAATCAAAATCCCAAGCCAAGCACTTGGAGGACTTGAGAGGACAATCTTAAGAATGAATCCATTAAAGTGTGCCTTTGGCATAGGTGCTGGAAACTTTCTTGGTGTTCTAATACATCAGAGGGGCATCAAAGTGGACACTAACAAGACTAAGACCATTCAACAAGCTAAACCACCTTCATGCAAAAAGGAGCTTCAACCCTTCTTTTATTTGGTTAACTTCTTGAGACGTTTTATTTCAAATGTCACAGGGAAAACTAAAGTTTTCTCTTCACTATTAAGACTCAAGTCTTAAAAGGACCTCAAGTGGGAGAAGCCACATGAAGAAGCTTTCGAGGCCATCAAGGAGTACTTGATCAGGCCGCTAGTCCTTATTCCACCACAGCAAGGCAAGCCTTTGAAGATTTATGTCTCTGCTTCTGATGAATCTATTGGATGTTTTCATGTGCAAGATAATGAGTAAGGATTTGAACATTTTGTGTTCTACCTTAGCCGTTGCTTAAATGAATGTGAAATAAAATACTCCTCGATTGAGAAATTGTGTCTATCTTTGTTCTACGCATAGGTGAAATTGAGACATTACTTCTTAGTGTTTACCATATACGTGGTCACTTAGACATATGTCCTTCAATCCATGTTGGATAGAACCTTGATGAGGGTAAGATTAATCAATGGAGTATTGCTCCACTTCAGTTTTTTCCTACGTATCACAAAAGTTTGTTAAGGGTCAAGCCTTAGTAGACTTTTTAGTTGACCATCCAAACATTCGTACTGGCTTGGACAATAAGCCAGACCATCTCCTATTGGTGGAAATGGTTCCTTAGAATCTAAGATAAATTCAAGCATCGGAGTTAGAATCGTGATTGAGTTCCTTGCTGGGATCATCCAAATTGTTGTTATTGTCGCTGGCAAGTGCTCCGACAACATGGTAGGGTATTAGGCATTAATCATAGGCCTAATTTCTTGGAGGTGCAGGTCCCTAATGTGATCATTAAAGGGGATTCGTTATTGGTCATTTTTCAAGTAAAAGGAGAATTTTAGTGTTTAAGTGACACCTCGAACAAAAACATTTCAGTAGTACAAAAACTATTGAACAGATTTGATGGTGTTCAGTTTAAGCATATCCCCAGAGAAGAAGTAGCCAATGACATGGCTCAGTTAGCTTCAAGGCACAAGTTGACTGGGATTTAGTGTGAAGAAGCCATGGTTATTAAAACTAAAGTTTTAGACCATGACATTGAATTCACTGAGTCTTTCAGTGTTGAGGGTGAAATCATCCAAAGTGAACACTTGGATTGTTTTGAAACCCATCAAATTATCACGAGTCAGCGTGAGGATTGCATTGAAACCCATCAAATTATCACGAGTCAGCGTGACGATTGGAGGAAACCTTTAAGGGATTAATTCAGAAGCCCTCAAGGCTACGTTAAAGATAAAAAAAAATTAAAATGCGAGCTCATAGATTCTACCTAGAAGATGAATCTTGAGAGTTATACAAGAGGGATGCTAGTGGAGTGCTTCTTAAGTGCCTTGACTTGGATGAAGTAATGCTAGTAATGGTAGGAACCCATGAGGGTATCTGTGGATCCCATCTAGCTCGCAAAAAAATGCGTTGGCTCGTCAGACGTTATGGCTATTATTGGTCATCAATGATGGATGATTGAGAGAAGTATGTCAAAGGGTGAGAAGCATGACAAAGACATGGTCATGTGCCAAGAGTCCTTGCAGTGGAGATGCATGCCATTGTTAAACCATGACTCTTTTAGAGGTTGGGCAATGGACATCATGGGGGAGAATAAGCCCCATCTCGCAAGCAACACTCTTACATCCCTGTAGCCACAGGTTATTTCACTAAATGGGTTGATGCTAAACCATATAAGAACATCAATTAACAAGATGTGATTGATTTTATCAAAGAATACATCCTATATAGGTTTGGGATCCCCAAAAACCATTAATGTGGATCAAGCTAAGGCATTCAATGGGGTTGAGATTAAGGAGTTCAGTAAGAGTTTTAATATAGAAATCTTGAACTAAACCCCCTACTACGCTCAAGCTAATGGCCAGCCAGAATCAACAAACAAGATTATGAAGGCTAACTTTGACAAAATGATTAAGGACAATCCCAGGAATTGGCATGAATTTCTAGTTGATGCTCTTTGGGCTTGCAGAATGTTCAAACGAGATGCAACCGAGACAATTCCCTTCCATTGATGTACGAGCATGATGCTGCTCAATGGAAGTCACAGTGTAGACTATTAGGCTGGTTCACCAAGGGAAGTTTTTGGAACTTGAGTATGAGCAACAAGCAAACTAACTTGGACCGAGTTAAGGTTGACACCCTTCACAAGTTAGAAAAACATAAGTAAAAGGTGGCCAAAGCCTACAACAAAAGGTTCAAACTCTGAACTTTTGACTTAGAGGATTTAGTATGGAAAACAGTGTTTAAGATTAATTTGGTCAGTGTGCTGATACTGTTTGAGGTGGGGTTCGCAAGGATGAGTTTTACTCAAGTTTTGGCTGCACGCCCGACTTGATATTTCCTGCAAGATACAAACAAACGGCTAAAGGGGCCCACCAAGGACCCCTCCAAAGCTCAAGTTAGTATTAATCTCGTGAAACAGTAATGAATGCAGCTAATAAACAAACACAATAGATGTAAAAGACTTAGCATAGAAAGGAGCAGGAGGCTTGAATTATTATTGCTTTGGACAGATGATCAATAGCGAGAGGGAGGGAAGGAGGCGTGTGTGACGTCCTTTCCCTTAGGCATCATGCCCCCTTTTTATCCTTTTCCCACCTCCTTTTTATCTTACACGTAGAGAAGGAGGTGGGAAGGGGTGTTTAAAACATTGTTTACCTTAATGAGACGTGTAACCCATTCTGGATCTTAATAGAGCGTTCTATCTTTCTGTTTATTCAAATGGAGTAGTTTTTATTTGTGTAAGAAGGTTTAAAAGAATCTATACTTCTGGGGCCTTCTAAAACTTAGAGTACTTATAGCATTTTGCTTCTTTATTCCCACAAGTGTTCATAGCAACTTGAGTTCTATGTGATAAGCATGTAAGGATATCACTGTCATGACTAGCCATTAGGTATGTGCGTATTTAGTTGGTAATATCCATAAAGCGGTGAGTACGATGTATTTACATCAAGTTATTTTGATAAGCAAGGCATATCTTGTCGGAGCTCAAGGTGGTTGATTCAATATACTCAGTTAATATATAGATAATATGCGTAACACACCTTGATGAGGTTAGGTTGTTCAATATTTTGTGTTTGTTTTACCGCCAAAGTGAACCATATGTAATATACTTGAACGAGGTCAATGTAGTGAATATGCCCCGACATTCTAGAATAAGGGACGATGAGTATGTCATACTGGTCTGGCAAGGATGGGCATGTCATTGCTAGACCTGTTATGTTAGTAGGCAAAACGTATATCACGATGATCAGCATATCTTTTAAACTTGTAGACCCTATGTATCAAATGGAAAGTAGATATCGGTGCTCAGTGTACTATACTTAAATAACCTTCAAGCGAGTCATGGCGATTGGTATGGCATCCACTATGAGTGGTTGCACTAGGGCAGGCCATATGGTATTTTGTATTCTACCCATTGTAGGTGATTGCACAAGGTGAACCATGGTGTTTGTAGTACACCCGTTTTGAGTGATTGCACCATGACATACCATGGTGTTAGGTATTGCACCCGTTGTGGTAGATTTCACCAGGGCGAACCATGGTGTTTTGTATTGCAACCCTTTCGGGTGATTGAACCAGAAAGGACCATGGTGTTTTGTATTTCACCTATTGCGAGTGATTGCATCAGGGTGGACCATGGTGTTTCGTACATACTTGGCTCACCATTTGGCGTCATGTAAAGAATACCTGGATAAAGCTTAGCATACTCGAGTCAAGAAGTCAAACCAAACAAGTCAATATAATACACTTGTTTGATTATGAATATGTCGAGAATAAATATCAAAGTAATGAGAATGTTGCTAAAAATAACACACTTTTAAAGCTATTACCTACTAAGTAATGAACTTATGGTATATCATCCTAAAAGGATGTCCATGGCTAACGTTCATTTGTTCTAGACGTTTATTTATGAACTAATGAGCTTGGCGTGGCTCATGTTGAGTGGTCATAAGGTAACCACTTGAATCTTTGCTAATGCTGGCATGACAAGCATTTATGTGTAATGTGTGACTTACCAATGATGAGCCTTTGATAGTTTGTGTGTGTTGCCTATGCTAGCATCGCATATCAAAAACTCTACAAGGTGAGTTTATAGAATATTGATGACAAAAGGCCTCTAAGGATGCCATTGTCGAGGTTTAAATGTTTTCAATTACATATTGATCTTGTTATTCCTGTCTTAAGGTTATGAAATGGTTTTAAGAATTCAGCGATCATTTGTTGTATATTATCTTGAAAAAAGCGACAACATTCTCAGTGCCCTAAAGGCCCCTTTCTAAGCAAGGTCGGGGGGGGGGGGGGGGGGGGGTAAATGTATGCAGCCTTCCCCCTTCAAGGTACTACCCTGAAAGGAGGCTGTTTCCGAGAACCTCCAACCTAAGGAGTACAACACGAGGAATTCCTAGGAGGTCGCCCATCTTAGTACTACTCTTGCCCAAGCACGCTTAACTTTGGAGTTCTAATGAGATCCAATGCTTGTGTGTTGGTACAATCTTAGGTTTGTTCTATATTATCCTGACGATAACAATTGTTGCCACATAGTAGGCAATGAGAGGAGTTTTAGATTATTTGTAAGCAAGTTCTAGATTGTCTTGAAATAAGTTATCACGGGTATTGAGCTAATTCATCCCTATTGCATTCGGATTGCAACATTCTGGAGGGGTTTTTACTATTAAGTTGTCATTTATGCCCATACATCACTAGCTTTTGACTCTTCATCAAAAGTGGGGTGGTTACAGCTACCTTCACTATCTTCGAGATGTTCCAGGAAGTATTTTTGATTTTTTGATGCCAATTCTCATCTCGGGCATGCTTCTTGATTGTTGAGAGGTTTTTCTTAAGGTTTGGAGTTATCAAATATGTGTTGCAACAAAGTATACGTGAGGCTTAGCTTCTTGAAGTAAGTTAATAAAGATTTAGGTTTGAATGCTTATTTTTCAAAAAGTTTGATTTATAGAGTCACAATGTACTAAAATTGCGTTAAATATTTTGTGTATACCCTTATATCCATTCTTAATTACCATTTAAGAAGCATCAAATGTCCCGGAGAAGAGGAATAATTGAGAGATTCAGTGATGGAAGATATTGTCGTATTTCCTTACGTGATTTGGTTTTGTGGATAAATGAACAAGAATAGTAAGGAGTATAAGAGTAAGGCGTAGTTTCAAAATATAGTGTTCGGACAACACGCATGCAATTATGAAGGTGTTAAGGATCTAGTCCAACTTGATCCTTAACCAGTGAAGAGAAGAGTTGAGAGAGAGAAAGTAGTGAAAATAGACGAGAGATCAGAGAGAATTAGGAGTTGAGAAGAAGAATCATCAAGTTTTTCTATTCATGAATCAAACAATACAAGATCTTACTTATTTATACTAAACTAAGATACAATGTCAGTAAACAATTCAAAAGACCAACATTGCCGCCAAAAAAGACTTAACTAGTCCAAGCTTGACTAACGATAGCTAACTACTACCTCTAACGGCATACATTCAAAACAATTCTCCCCCCTTAAAACATTCTTGTCTCAAGAATGAGAAGAAGGGAATTGGGAACGAAGGAAAGTCCAATCCTCCCAAGAGGTCGAAGTAGCATCCAAATTGCTCCATTGAACCAGAACGTGCTGCTTCCTGCTGCCTACCAATGCACTAGGGCGAGACTGAAGGATAGCTTCACGCGGTGAGACCAACATGCCTTGCAAAGTAGCCTGAGGATGGGTCACTACAACGTCTTTATCAGCTGAGACAAACTTCTTTAATAGAGACACGTGGAAGACTGGATGAACAGTGCAATCATCAGGAAGATCCAACTTGTAAGCAAACTCACCTATCCTTCCAAGTATCCTGTAAGGGCCAAAGAAACGAGCACTCAACTTAATGTTCTTACGAATGGCAAGAGAGCTTGGCCTGTAAGGCCGCATTTTCAAAAGAACAAGGTCTCCAACAGCAAAGGACTTGTCCATTCTCTTCTTATCAGCATAGAACTTCATCCGTGCCTGAGCCACTTGCAAGTAATCCTTCAATTGTTGAACCAGTTGTCTCCTTTGATCTAACAAATCATTGACTTCAGTAACATGGGAAATCCCCCCTTGGAATAGAACTGGTGCCGGAGGATCATACCAATAGAGTGCCTTGAAAGGAGTGGTAACCAAAGCTGAATGAAAATGGGTGTTATACCAAAATTCCGCAAGTGAAAGCCACCTATGACAGTCTTTGGGATGAACAAAGGTCATGCTTCTCAAGTAATGCTCAACACATTGATTCACTTTCTCATTCTGGCCATCTGATTATGGGTGATAAGAAGAGTTCATGGCCAAGGTTGTGCCCAATAAGAAGAAAAGCTCCTTCCAAAAATCGCTGGTGAACAAATGATCCCTATCAGAAATAATAGACTAAGGCAAGCCGTGCAATTTGTGAATCTGATCAAGGAAAAGCTTGGCTAACTTCACAGTTATTATTGGATGTTGGAGAGCCACAAAATGACTGTACTTGGTAAACCGGTCAACTACCACCCAAATAATCTCCTTCCCATCAGATCGTGGTATTCCCTCAATGAAGTCCATACTAAGGTACTGCCAAGCTCGATCTTGTATGCGCAAAGGTTGCAACAACCCCTGATAAGGTTGATGTATACTCTTTGTACGCTGAGAGACCTCACAAGAAGGAAGTAAAGCATGGATCTCATGTTTCAAACGAGGCCAATGAAAATATTGATGCAACCTCTGATATGTGCCCTCTATTCCTGAATGTCCTCCCCAGTCTGAGCTATGGGCAGCTAAGATCACTTGTTTCCTCAAATCAGTGCATGTCCCTATGTAAATCTTACCATTCACACGGATAATGCCTTGGGACAGAACCACTTCAGAAGGAGCTGCAACCTCCCCTTGAACCAGATGTTCCTCGATCCACTTGTGAGAAATTGCATCTCCATCATACGACTTTAGGACATCAACCATCCAAGAAGGCACAATTTCTGATATAGCTAAACACTTGCCTGCATCAGAATCTTCCATTCTCCTGGACAGGGCATCAGCAGCCCCATTTTCCCTACCTTGCCTATATTCAATGGTGTATTGTAAGCCCAACATCTTCATGAGACCTTTCCTCTGCACCCTAGTAGTGGTTTTCTGCTCCAAGAGATACCTTAAGCTGTAGTGATACGTTCTAATGATGAACGTGTGACCCTCAAGATAGTGCCTCCATTTCTGAACTACTAAAAGCGCAGCCAAATAGTCCTTCTCATATGTCGACAATGCTTGATGGTTTGAGCTTAGAAGCTGACTCAAATAAGCTAAAGGTCTGCCATTTTGAGATAAGACTGCACCAATTCCCTTGCCACTTGCATCAGTTTCCAACACAAAAGGTTGAGTGAAATCAGGTAAGACAAGAACAGGAGCAGTTGTCATGATCTCCTTAAGCTGCTCAAAGGCTTCCCCTGCTTGATCATTCCAATGAAAGGCTCCCTTCTTCAGTAATGCTGTCATAGGTCCAGCAATTATACCATACCCAGCTATGAATTTCCTATAGTAACCAGTCAGGCTAAGGAATCCCGCAATTATTTGAGAGATTTTGGAACTGGCCACTCCTTCATTGCTTGTACCTTGCGGGGGTTAGTAGCCACACCTTCCTCTGAGATGATATGACCCATGTACTCAACTTGTCTGTGCCCAAAAGAACATTTAAAGAGTTTTGCATACAATCGGTTCTGCTTCATGAGCTGAAATACTACACCAAGGTGCTATAGATGTAAGTCTTTAGTGGGACTGTAAACTAACATGTCATCAAAGAATACCAAAACAAAGTGCCTGAGGTACTGCTTGAAGACTGAGTTCATTAGAGCTTGGAAAGTGGCCAGAGCGTTGGACAATCCAAAAGGCATCGCAAGGAATTCATAATGTCCATGATGTGTGCAAAAAGCAGTCTTGTAGATGTCCTTGTCCTGAACTCCAATCTGATAATATCCCAGGCGCAAATCTGACTTGGAAACGAATCTAGCCCCATGTAACTCATAAAGCAAATCATCAATTATAAAATTTATCCTTCACCGTTACTGAATTTAGCTGCCTATAGTCAATACACATTCTCGATGTGCCATCCTTCTTCTTAACCAAAATGACAGGCGAAGTAAAGGGACTATTGTTGTGTCTTATAAATTTAGTCTTTAACAATTCCTCAACTTGGAGTTCATTCTCACTTTTCTGAGAATGTGGATACCTGTAGGGCCGTAGATTAACTGGATCAGACCCTTGCTTTAGTGGTATTACATGATCATACTCCCTTTGAGGTGGCAAGGCAACTAGCATATCGAATATATCTTTGTATTGCTCCAGTAGTGAGGTAATGGAAGGATCACCTTCCACGTCTTGTTCCTGACTGATAGTAGAAATGGAATGCAAGTGTCCCACCCAATGGAAATCCTTCTTCTTGAACATTTCCTGCAACTGCTTCCCACTAATCATTTGCATTTGGGCTTATTCTCTGATCCCTTACAACTTAACAGGTTTACCCTCCTTACTGAAGGAAATAGTCAATTGGCCATAATCAAAGAGCAAAGGACTGATGGTTTTCATCCAATCGACCTCCAAAACCATGCCACATTCTCCCAACCTCAGGATTTTGAAATCAAACTCAAATTTATGACCCTGCATTTTCCATTTGAAGCTACTGCACTTGGTGTGCGTCAATATGGCATTCCCATCAGCTATTGTCACTGCTAATGGATTGGTTTTGATCATATCATGTCCTACCGTCCTCACAATTGTAGGGTCAAGGAAGCTATGTGTGCTACCACTATCAATCAAAATCAAAATTGTTTGGGCCTTGGATTCACCCATAATTCTAATGTTGTTATGGGAACCACCACCAATTAAGGCCTTAATAAATATCTCCATGTCAATAGCTTCCAAATCCTCATTTTCATCTTCATACTGCACCTCTTCTGGCTCATGATTCTCCTTAACCAGTTCCTCATCCACAGCTTTATAGCCGTGAGCAGACATCAAGTACTTTGGATCACACTTGTGGCCAAAGAAATACTTTTGGTTGCATTTAAAGCATAGCCTCTGGAACCTCTTTTCTTCTTGGCTCAAAGGTTTACTCCCAATGTTAGTCTGCTTAGAACTAGAGTTGCCAACAGGTTGAACTTTGGATTTCGGTGTGTCATTTGAAGCAAGGACTATTTTTTCCACCATTCGAGCTTTGGAATAAACTTGTGACAAGGAGGTAGGTTCAAAAGCTTTGACCATGTGTTTCACCTTTGGCTTCTATCCACTCATGAAGCTTGAAATGTAATACTCCTCAACGGTGTCAGGATAAGCAAACAACAATCTAGCTCACAAATCCTCAAACTTTGACATGTATTCTTTAATAGTTGTAGTTTGCACCAGCTTGTTAAAACTGTCAACAACATCACTGATGTCTTCATCTCCATAACGATCACATAACTCCTTCTCAAATTCAGGATAAGAGATGAGTGGTCTCACTCGCATAAGACTGTAATACCAGCTCTCCATTTCCCCCTTGAGATAAACAGTAGCTATTTCCACCTTCTCTGATTCCATGATGTTGTAGAACCTGAAATACCTCTCACATTTTCTAATCCAAGCTTGAGGCAAGGTTCCATCAAATACTTCCAGCTCAATTTGAGGTTGTCTGTAACTAGGTCCTCTCACGGCTTATGTATTGTCACTATGATGTAGTTGTGCAGTTGCAACAGTTGAAGATGGAACAACATTAGCAGCATTTCGTATCACTTGTAGCTGACTAACCAGTGTAAGCACTCCTACACCAAATGGAAGTTGCTGCCTTTGTATCTATTCCTCTATTCCTCTAATTTGCTGCATTTGTTTGTCAAACTTCTGATTGAAGTTCTGTTGGCTCAGCTGAAACATGGACATCATATTCTCCATTTGCTTGCTCAAATGATCCATTCTTTCATCATGCCTATCTCTTACTTCAGTCACTTGTTCTGTTCCAGTCACAGCCTCAGCATAAGAAGGGAAATTGGCAGTAGCATTATTCATAGTTCCTGCTCTAGATCTCGTGGTAACCATGATTAAACCATCAAGTTGAAGAAAGAACTCTAGGACCAATAGATTCTGCAATGAAGGTATTGAATGCAGAAGTGCAACTTCCTAACTTAGTGAATGATCTTAGAGAGTTTGATTTCTGCAATTGCGATCAAGATTGTGAATTGATCTGAACCTGCAGCAATGACACTCAACGACTAATGAATTCACAGAATAATTATGTTCACAATTAGGTTTTGGACTTACCTGTCTAGGATCCTATACGAAGATCAACAGCAACAGCTGAACAACTCCAATTGGATCAGTGTTGATTGTGTAATGTGAGATCACAGCACCTTGCGTTATATCAGCAACAATTTACACGGAAGCTTCTGGAATGTGATGGAAATTCTGGAAAACACCCAAAATATCATTATTATTTAATAAAATCAGTAAATAAAGGATAATCACCTAATAGTACTGTACTATTGTACTATTTGGTGAGCTGGCAGATATGGCTATCATTGGATAGCAAGCCAGGAGTTGGCAGCGAGATGGAAACGAGCCTGGAACACGGTCGACGTTGTCTACGACAAGGTACTGGCTAGACCTTAACACTGTCTTAACACTGTCCTGACATACCCCTTGACATGCTCTGGCGTGGGCCTTGATACTGGCCTGGCGCAGCCCCTTGACGTGCTCTGGCATGGGCCTTGACACTTGGCTGACACTGTCATGACACTGTGTTGACACTCACCTGAGGAGTACTGCTCTCGGTCCTTGACACGGTCCTGGCACTGTCTTGACACTGCCTGGCACGGGCCTTGACACTGGGTTGATACTATCTCGACATTCACCTGAGGAGTATTAGGGTCGGTCCTTGACACTGTCCTGACACTGCATTGGCACAGACCTAGGACACGGCTCCTGACCTTGTCACGACTTTGTCACAAGTGCTCAACCAGGCTCACCCAATGCACACCCAATGTGCACCCTTGCGAACCTGATGCGCACCCAAGCACGCCTCATGCGCACCCTTACCAGCCTTTGTGCAACCATGCGTCACCAAGGCAGGTCATGCGCACTCTATGCTCATGACACATGGGTCACCCAATGTGGGTCTTGTGAAGCATTTTAGCTCCTAACAAGTGGATGGTCAATGCTTCTTGTGGAGGAGTATTTAACTAAAAGATGAGGACAAGGCCAGGACGCTATTTGAGCGCCTCAGTGAAAACTCCCTCGACCAAGCCACTTCTATGAAGGTGGTTAGAGGGGGCACACATGGTGTCCACAAAGTAGCAGACATCAACCTTAGACTGGATGCCCATAGTAGGAAGATGGATCAGAATATGAACTCGCATGTGAATCTTACTAATGTGCACCTGGTCAATGCAATTGAGTCATTAGGTGGTACCACTCCGTGTGGCATTTATTCGGGTGAGGACTGTTCGTTGCTTAATTGTTTATATACGTCACAATTTTCTGATGATGTGCAAGAACATGTTCATGCAACTCAAGGATATTCGAGAAATAACTACTCGTTCTCTAACACTTATTATCCTAGGTTGCGCAGACATCTGAATCTTTTGTGGAAGCAGAGCGCTGATTGGAATCAACCCACCAGACATCAGAAACCTTGCTTTGTAGGAAACGCACTCCCTCCCACCTTTTAAGGAGGCCAGAGGTGTATTTCTCGACCTATCCACCTTGTTTTGCCTGCTGAACTCCCTCCCCCACCTTAGAAATATTCTTCTCAGTTTGAGGAGCATATGCGGACAACACAAAACTGGTATGATCCCATTCTCAGTCTATCACTAAAATAAAGGACCATATATGACAATTGACCCAAGCACTTCAAAGGAAAGAGGAACGAAGCTTACCCCACTAGTTCTAACCCTAATTTGCTTACTCACAAGCACATTAAGGTTGTGTCAGTGTCTGGAGAGGGGAACCTTAGAGATGTATAGGTTGAGATTGAGAAGGGGGGCACGGATCCCTTCCCCACTGCTAATGAGAAGGGCTCATAAGGTAGGTCTTATGAACTCGCTGCCCTTTTCCTTTAGCCCTTTTAGGACCGAAGAAAAAGGACGACCCAAAGAGGATTGAGCTCATAGATGTGTTTAAGGACATCAAGATCAACTTACCATTGATCGAAGCCATTAAGCACATTCCTATGTAGGCCAAGTTCCTCAAGGACTTGTATGTGAAAAAGAAGTGCAAGCAAGCGGATACTCCGAAGAAGGTCCGACTCACCAAGAAGGTGAATAGTATTTTAGTGTCAAACTCCTTTTGACATTCATCCTTTTATAGGTCATACCTCCAGGAGCTATTCATTCTTCATCACTAGGAGGGATGACCTCATATTTAGAGAACTTGGGAGGAAGTCATGGGTTTGCCTTTCAACAACTAGATCAAGTGTCCCCGAGATTCTAGAGACTAAGGGAACTTGCGCATCTCCCCGTTTTAACCCCAGCTGAAAGGGCTAACTTCCAAGAGGCTATGGTTCTGGTGAAAGCCTTAAAGGAGGACCCTAAGGTGGTTCTTGTCATAGCCAAAGAACTCGATGTCCTTGAAGGAGTGCTTGTGATGGTGCATAATGAGGTTCTAACCCTTCATCAACTGAAGCGGTGATGCCAAGACGCCATGAGGAACTTAGGCCTTTTTGCTGACCTTAGTGGCGTGCAACTTTTGTTTGAAGAACTCAAAGCAGCCAAAAAGATCTAGAGCTAGCAAGCTCAAGAGATCAAGGGCCTCAAGGGTGAAATTCATCACTTGGAGGAGAGATTGGGTCATCTTAGGGGAGAACTGCTTTCCTTGAGACAACAACATTCTTCTCAAGGAGCTGTGGTGGAAGGCTCGAGGAAGCTACAATGGACGCCCAAAGAAGTAGCCAAGTTCTCGAAGAGGAAGCCCTTTCCTTAGACCACGAGCTAAGCAACAAAACCAACCAATTATCTTCTATAGTGGAATCCTCAGAAGGGATTAGGACTCAACTGGTTTAGTTTTCATTTTTTTTTTAAAGAGCTTTTTGGCCATACAAGTTACTTGCTTGTATTACTTTGTATATAAGCCATGTATTCTTTGATAATGAAATAGCATTTTTGTTCAAACATGTCTCTCAGTATTATGGTTCCTTCTTTTTTTTTTTTTATCCTAAGGATCATGGAGTTGATCCTCAGAATATTGAAATTGAAATTGAACCTGTAATTCTGGGAATCTATGGTCAAGAAATTTTTCGTTAGAATCCCAAATTGATAGCACATATTTCTTTAGGAACCTTCCATTAATGGCCCTGAGGTGAGTTCTTCCATCTAGATCTTGGAGTAAGAACGCATTGCCTCCAAATACTTCGATGATTCTTAATAGGCCCCCTCCCCAGTTTGGGGACCATTTCCCAAAGACATGGTCCTTCTGGCCAATGGGTAAAACAACTTTCCAGACTATATCCCTTAAGTCAAAAGATCTGGGTTTGACCTTTTTGTTATATGCTTTTGCCACCTTTTCTTTTGTTTTTCTAACTTGTGAAGGGAGTCAAGCCTAACTTAGTCTAAGTTAGTTAGTTCATTCACCAGAGCCTGCTCATACTCTAGTTCTAAGAACTTTCCTTGATGAGCCCACCTAATAGACTGAATTGTTACCTCCATTTGGAGCATGGCATCATCGCCTTACGTTAAATGGAAGGGAGTTGTCCCAATTGCATCACATTTGGACGTTCTGTAGGCCCAAAGAGCATCCAGTGGCAATTTATACCACTTTCTGGGATTACCTTTGATTTTCTTTTCAATATTGGCCTTTAGAATCTTGTTTGTTGACTTTGCCTAGCCATTGCTTGCTCATAATAAGGAGCTAAATTCAGGATTTCTATGTTGAAATTCTTGGTGAACTCCTTAACCTTAACCCCATTTAACACTCTAGCTTGGTCCACAGTTATGGTTTCAGGGATACCAAACCTACATTGGATGTGTTTCTTTAATGAAGCCAATCACATCTTGTTTGTTGATATTCCTGCATGGTTGGCTTCCACCCATTTTTGTGAAGTAGTCTGTGGCTATTAAAATTTAAGAGTGTTGCTTACTAGAAGGGGGGTTAATCTCCCCTATGATGTCTATTTCCTAACCTCTGAAGGGCCATAGTTTGATGATAGTGTTACAAACCGGAATTTCGAGACTTGAGTTTAAATTGGCAATTGAGCGGGAAAATTCAGTTGGCGGTAAAATTCAGTTAAATCTGTTGAAGTTGCTGCTGTTAAGGTCTGCTGTGGCTGCTGTGAGCTGCTGCTGCTGTTAGTTCCGGTCTTTGGCACCAAATTAGCAATTAATGTTAGTTAGTATATTCTAGATGCTTCTAGATTATTCCTAGCTTAAGTCGGTTAGTAGTGGTGTCTTGATTCAATGTTTTAGCTTTGTTTGTTTTACTTATAAGTAGATGCTTGAGTTGTAATTGAAGTCATCCAATGAAAAGTAATATGAAATATCAATCTCATTTGAGATTAAACTCTATTTTCTCATCCCCTTCCCTTCTTTCTCTCATCTAAACTCTAAACTCTACTTTCTCATCTTAATTTCAATTCTTTCTCATCTCATATTCTCAATCTATCCGCATTTTAATATTAGTTTACGTTCGTGGTTCGAGCTCGAGCGTAACAATTGGTATCAGAGCCTCGTTCAAATTGAGTGCGTAAACAAATTAAAAAAAAAAAATTTCAGGAAATTAATTCAGTGCTGAATTTTGAAGTGCCAGTGCGGAATTCAGTGAGACGCAGATCAAGAACAACTCAGATTTTGCTTCACCAACTTGATCTGGGAATTCAGAATCTGATTGATCTTATCAGCACATCAGTGAATCAAGTACTATCAAGCTGATCCGATTGAGAAAAAAATCAGCACAAGCATGACCGAAGGAGTCAGAACCAGATCTGGAGCTGGAGGTGCCAATGTTCCTGGTTCGGGAATGGACTATGCTGCGGCAGTTACAAATTCTGGTGCCAATGTGCCATCCGATCACCACAGGGAGCTGAATTATAAACTTGAACAATTAAATGCTAAGCTTGATTAGCAAAATGCGAGGTTTGATATGAAGTTTGATAAGCAAAATGCAAGGCTCGAACAGCAAAATGACAGCATTCAGCAAATTTTGAAGTTGATGATGGATAAAGATGCACGGTTACAACACACTGAAGAAAAGATGGTACACTTGCAAGCGGAGGTGAATAAGCAAGTGGAGAAATCAGTGGCTGAACAAGCACGGATGTTCAATAAAAACTTTGGACCTCAACAATTGCAAGATGTGGAAGAAACAATCCATGAATAAGTGAAGCAGCAAGTTCAAGTGTTGGAGGAAAGAATCTCAAACCAAATGAACCAACAAACATTGAGTTTGGAAGAGAAGATTAAGGAGTTGCACAACTAAATTGATAAACATAATGTGACTTCTAAATCTGCTCCTTTATTGCCTGCAAGTCATGTAATTAGACCACCCGAGCTGCTGCAACCGCAGGTTCTCGGCGATGGAATTCACCTTGTTCATCCACAAGTCGATCCTCAAGAGGTTAATGTAAACACAAGATCTCACGTACAGCTGCAAGTTGAAGAGGACAGACCTCAGCACCAGGTTCTAGAGGCTGAGTGTACTGCCAGATTGTGTGAACATCAGTGGAATCAAGAACATACTCGATCGGTGAGCATACAATTTGATCAAAAGCAGCATCCGCCAGATTTTACAGCCCATTTTCCTGGTTCTGCAGCACCGAGCAGGTCACGACATGAGGATGCAGGACACTTTGATACATTTCATGACCCATCTCGCACACGATCTGTTTACTTGAATGCCGGACTCAATAATCATCAACCTGACACTGTTCAGCAGTATAATTCTGGGATAAATGCATCTGAATTTGTTATTAACCGAAGCAACGAAGTCTCTTACGGGAATAGAAACAATAGCTTTCGACAACCTTGAGTTGAACTTGACAATTCTGATGGAAAGCAACCTCACTCTTGGATAAGAAGATGTGAGCGATATTTCCATTTCTATGCCATTCCCGATGATCAAAAGGTGGAATTGGCCGCTGTTTATCTCCAAGGGGATCACGAAGTGTTGTTCTACAGCCTGTTAAGGAGCAATCCCGTTCTTACTTGGGACAAATTCGTGTCCTAGATATGCGAGCGCTATGATGATGAAGAAGTGGGTGATGTCGTGGAAAGCTTCAACAAATTAACGCAAGTCACTACCGTGAAGGCCTATATGACGAAATTTGAAAATCTTCGAGCTAGTAGGATTACAATTGCACCCCGAGCCCCCGAGTCCTTTTATGTCTCGAGCTTCATCAGTGGGTTAAAACTGAAAATAAAGAACTTGGTGAAGGCTCTTGAACCTACTTCCTTGTCTCAAGCTTTTGCCAAAGCGAAATTGATTGAGGCTTCCGACTTAACATTTCTTGATCGGCCCAAGCATCAGGAAACATTTCTCGATCGTCCCAAGCATTAGGAAAAAAACTTCCAACATTCTCACAAAGGTTTCGAACACAAGAAATGGGATGAGCATAAAGACCCCCGAAACATTGAGAAGGTGTCCCGAAACCGCTGTTTTAAATGCGATCAACCTTATGTGCCCGGTCATAGGTGCAACCCTAAGCTTCTCATGATGGCAAGGGGGGTTGAAGTCGAAGGGGAATTCGAAAGTGATGAAGATGACGCTGAAAAGGAGGGGTCCGATCACGACAATGGCAGCGAGGATGAAGTGGATCCAATAGCTCAAAGGAAGGAATTGCACGACCTCACTATGAAGTTGTACAAGTCTAAAAAACTCCAGTTTCGGAAGGGCAATGCATCCAATTAGTGTGTTACATGACTCGTTCTCTTTCATTCTTGAGGACAAGAATGTTTTCAAGGGGAAGGGAATGTTACAAACCGGAATTCCGAGACTTGAGTTTAAATTGGCAATTGAGCA
Source organism: Simmondsia chinensis (assembly GCA_018398585.1). Classification (NCBI taxonomy): domain Eukaryota; kingdom Viridiplantae; phylum Streptophyta; class Magnoliopsida; order Caryophyllales; family Simmondsiaceae; genus Simmondsia; species Simmondsia chinensis. The sequence continues at coordinate 15,811,886 of JAGTTD010000010.1, read as the reverse complement.
GGAAAATCTAGTTGGCAGTAAATTTCAGTTAAATCTGTTAAAATTGCCGCTGTTAAGGTCTGCTGTGGTTGCCGTGAGCTGCTGCTGCTGTTAGTTCCGGTCTTTGGTGCCAAATAAGCAATTAAATGTTAGTATATTCTAGATGCTTTTAGATTATTCCTAGCTTAAGTCGGTTAGTAGTGGTGTCTTGATTCAATGTTTTAGCTTTGTTTGATTTGCTTATAAGTAGATGCTTGAGCTGTAATTGAAGTCATCTGATGAAAAGTGATCTGAAATATCAATCTCATTTGAGATTAAACTCTGTTTTCTCATCCCCTTCCCTTCTTTCTCTCATCTAAGCTCTAAACTCTACTTTCTCATCTTAATTTCAATTCCTTCTCATCTCATATTCTCAATCTATCCGTATTTTAATATTAGTTTACGTTCGTGGTTCAAGCTCGAGCGTAACAAATAGCATGCATTTCAGCTGCAGAGACCCTTGGTACATGGCCATATCTTTGGCATGCTTTGCACCCCTTAGCTTGTTTTATGCAATCACCTATCATTCATGCCATATCTTTGGCATGCTTTGCACCCCTTAGCTTGTTTTATGCAATCACCTATCATTCATGGCTAGTCCTAGCCATAATGTTTGATGAGCTAACGCATTTTGTTGCCAGCTAAATGGGATCCAATGATACCCTCTTGGGCTCCTACCATCACTAGCATAGCTTCCTCAAAGTCAAGGTACCTAAGAAGCACTCCATTAGTGTCCCTGCTAGATAACTCTCAGGAATCATCGTCTAGATAGAATATGTGAGCTTTGATTTTCATCTTTTTTTCCTTAACGTATATTTATGGGCTCTTGAAGTAATCCATTAGGGGCTTCCTCCAATCCTTGTGTGGATTTAGGATAGTTTGATGGGTTTCAAAACAATCCAAGTTTTCACTTGGCATAGCTTCACTCTCGAAATTGGAAGACTTGGCGAATTCAATGTCATGGCCAAAAAGCTTTGTCTTGATGACTTTGGTTTCTTTGCACCCAGTTCTGGGCACTTTGCACCCTAAATCTAATTGAACCAAGTCATTGGCTGGTTTGTTTTGCTCTCTAGGGATATGCGTAAACTGCACGCCATCAAACTCATCCAAAAGCTTTTGCACTATTGAAAAGTATATGTTCGAAGTGTTGCTCAAACATTGAAACTCCCCTTTTATTTGGCAAATCACAAACTAAGGATCCCCTTAAATAATAACATTGGGGACTCACATTTGTAAGAGAGTTTGTAAGCTGGTTATTACTGCCTCACACTCTACCATGTTGTTGGAGCATTTCCCAACTAAAGTAACAACTAACTTAGTGATGATCCCGGTGGGGTATTTTGTTACAACTCCAACTCCAGCACTCGAATTAGTCCTTGATCCATCACAGTAGACTTTTCAAAGGACCATTTTCACCACCAATAGTTGGTCAGGCTCATAATCTAAGCCAGTATGACTGTTTGGATGATCTGAAGTTTGCTAAGGCTTGTCCCCTAATTGAATTTTGTGAAACACAGAACAAATCAAACTGAAGTAGAGCAATACTCCACTTTTATAATCTTCCCCTCATCAACGGCCTATCTAGCATATATTTAAGGACATCTGTCTGAGCAACCACATATATTATAAATGCCAAGAAGTGATGTCTCAATTTTACTGATGCGTAGAATAAAGATAAACATAGTTTCTTAATTGAAGAATATTTTATTTCATATTCACTCAAGCAATGGCTAAGGCAAAACACATCGTATTCGAACCCTTGCTCATTGTCTTGGACAAGTAAGCAACCAACACATTCCTCAGAAATAGAGATATAAATCTTTAAAGGTTTGCCCTACTTTGGGGGAATGAGAACTGGTGGAGTCATCAAGTACTTCAAGATGGTGCCGAAAGCTGCTTGACGTGGCTCCTCTCATACGAAGTCCTTTTCTGTCTTGAGCCTCAATATTGGAGATAAGACTTTACTTTTTTCATGCATTCTTGATAAATTTAGCCTTTAAGAGTCCTTTGATCTCCTCCTCAACCAAATCAACAACTTGTTGGGACATTCTCTTCTAGGCCTGAATGACGGGCCTCAACCTTGGCTTAATGGGAAGCATGTGCACATCCACCCAACTACTTCAGGATTGGTAATTGATTGGTGGTTTATTTGCAGGCACCAAACTACTTCAGGTTAGGGGTCCCCGGAAACAGTCTCCTTTCCATTCGGAAGGGGTAAGGCTGCATACATCACCCTCCCCCCCCCCGACCCTGCTTCTTGTTGGAGCCGCGAGGCACTGGGACTATTGTTGTTGTTGTTGTGCACATCCACCCATCTGCCTACGGCAGGCATCTCGTGAAGGTCCCAAGCAAAGTGGTCCTTGAACTGACAAAGCAAGGTCAAATACTTCGCATTTGCTCTCAGAAAGCAAAGCGCTCAGATAGGTAGGTCTTGGGTCTTTCGAAGTGCCCAAGTTAATCTCGAGGAGGGGGTCTTGAACTTCAACCCTTAAATCTTCATCCATTGTGGCCGGTGCTGCTCATAAGTCAGAGAGTTCTAGCTCTTTTTTTGCGTCATTTAGACCTCGAAGCCATTGAATGGCTTCTATGATCCTCAGCATGCCAAGCTACAAGTTTTACTAGTACTAAGGAAATCTGCTCTCAAGCCATTAATGGGAGTTCTTGCCTCACTCGCTTAAAGGTTCTGGCATGCCTTGGAGATCTCCTTCTTCAAGATGGGCCTTCATGCATCCCCAAAAATCAAAGTCTTGAGACTCCACCTCAACCTGACCAACTTCAGCCTCAGTAAGTGGGATGTTAAGGATAGTCATTTTGTCTTGTTGTTGGGCAAGCAGTGGAGTGGTCCTGTTGACATCATGTGATCCCATGCCATCTTCATAAAAATTTTCCTCAACGTAGTTGCAGCAAGCCATAAATGGCCTGCTATCTGCCATAACAATCTCATACTTGTCATGGTTTCAGAAAATTATTAACTATGGCAATGAAGATGGGATACAATAATTGGCATGTAACCAATCTCTCTAGAGCAAAGCATTGTAGTTTAATGTAGTATCCGCTACAAAAAAAAGCTCTTAGCTTGCTTAAGCTACCAACAGTCAACTCAATCAGAATGACCCCTTCAGACTTAGTCGGAGCTCTGGAAATGGCAAAAATTGCAACATCCGAAGTAATTAGTCATCTCAAGATTTACTAATGACCCCCATGATATAAGATGGCAGGATGTTGATGGCCGCGCCATTATCCACCGGGACCCTATTCACCAGCATGCCATTGAATTTGGCCATATTGTATATGGGCTTGATGGGCTCATTGGAAGTATTAGGTCCATCAAACATCATCTTCATTATGTCAAATGAATCATCAAGCAATTTGAATGTCGGGGTATTAACTTTAAAAGACAATGGATTGAAGTTACCTTTGGTTGCTATTATTTCTGCCACAAGTTCCACCTTGGGATCCTTATCTGCTGCTATAACGTCCCCCTCAAAGCCCTCCTGAGTTCAAGTTTCCATGAATTCTAAAGAAGGGAACATGGCAGTTCTTACATCTCGACCGTTTCTGGGAGCGTCCCGAATTATTTCTGGACCCTAGGGCTGCCATCGATGGGCACATTTTGATCTTAACCTTGAAGACTGCCATCTGTTAGCATGTCCTACGGTACAAGTTGATCCTTTGGAATAATCGTTGGGGCTTGAGACTCCTCCATAGGTTGGAGGAAGTCTTCTTTGTGAAAGACACTGTCGATATCAGACCATGTTGGGTGAGCATGACCTAGAGGGGGGGTTATTCCTCTTCATCATAAACAAGTTTTCTGGCCAATGAACTACTGATGAGCTAGTCCCACAATTCCTGTTCTTGAAAAGATGAGAGACTAGTCCATCTCTTAAGCTTCTTTTGTGGTTACCCTTTTTCCGTAGTAGCAATAGGTTTGAATCCAGTTGTTAGGTCTTTAAGATCCTTAGGCTCAGTTTGCTTGCCCTACGGACCTTAGCTTTCTTTTAAGAGCCTAGTTTAGCAAGTATCGAGTAGAGTTCTTTGTTGAGCTGCCATTTTAGGTAGTTGCCTCTTCTTCTAGGTTCCAGTAAGAGTAATAGGACCAACCCTCTTCATGGCTCCTTCTCCAGACAATGCTGAATCGGAACTCGTAGGGCTATTGTCCACATCCAGTAGGTGGTATTTTGGATTTCACCTTGGACACCCAGTCCTCATAATGATATGGGTCTTTGTCGTAAGACCTCAAGGAGGTCTTGTTAGTGATGTCTTTGTTGAGGGACCTGCTTTTTCTTACGGTAAAGGCTCAGCTTCTTCATACCAGACATCAACTTGTGGCCACAACCCCTCAAAGGTCATGTGCAAGCCGACAGCTTCCTTAACGCCTGTTTCTTAGAAGCGAAGACTATCTGCCACAAGTTGTTAGTAAGAATCGCCATGGCTAACTCTTCTTCCTTGGATAGAAGAATAATTCCTACCTCTAATCGCTTTTTTAGAAATCTCAGCATGTAACACAATCGCGTGTTAGATGTTCAGTGATGATGTGCCACCAGCAGTAATCTTCTAGAAATCTCACTAAAGTTTTGGGGAAACTCAGTGTTCCTGACTCCAGTAGCTTGTCAAACAAAGTGCTAGCTACAACTTGACTATCATTGTCAATAAGCATCCCACACAGATATCAATCATTAGTCTGGCAGTCATGAGGATCATAAGGCCTCACTACCTCGATTATATTAACTTGAGTAGGACTAGGGAAGGGATCTTTATCAACACCCAATTGTCCTTCTCTCGGGAAGGTCAATTCCCTTAACTCTATGGCATCTTGAATCACGTTTTTAAAGATGACGCAGTTCTTTGTTGAACGGGTCAATGAACCGTGCCATTTGTAGTATACCTTCCCCTTCGTAGAATTCTGATTAGGCTTTTTGTGTTTTCCCCTAATATTAAGTTTGTTCTTTGTCACAAGCCAATCAAATATTGTGTCAGCTCTAGAGAGGTGAAACGAGTATTTTCTCAAGTATTGGGATTGGTAAGACTTCCTAGCTTTGGAAGCCCATATTCAACACTGTCAATCTCATTTAGAGGATCCTCATTCTCTTTGATTAGATCGTGTACGCAAGTCTCATACACGCTATTTTTGTTCAAGCTTTCTCCTTTCAAGATAGCCTCATATATAGCGGCACATTCTTGCAATTACAAGAGCGTCGTGAGGTTAGAGCCTTCGAATTTCTACCTAAAATCAATATCCAAGTCATTTAGGGCCAGCTTGGCATATTCAGCTTCAGGAAGGGCTGCAGTACCTTTTAACCTGGCTCTCTTGAATCGGTTAATGTAATCTGCCATTGATTCATCTGCCTTTTGTCTCATTCGAGCCAAGTCAGATATTGAAGTTCCTAGTTTCATTCTTGAAAACTGAGCCTAAAATTGTTTTGCCATGTCATCCTAATAGCAGATGGAATTAGGTGGCAGGCTAATGTACCACTAAAAAGCGGTCTCGTTAATGAGCTGGGGAATAGCCCCAGCTTGAGGTAATGATTATTAGCGGCATCTTTATAGGGCAATTGAATCTTGCCAAGTGCTCGAGAGCAGACATAGCTGTTTACACCCTAATTTGGAGGGGGTTGGGACGAGGCCATTTTGAATAAAATGCCATGCGGTTAGCACGTGAGGGCCTTCTTGAGGGAACTTGGGCCTTTAAATATTAAGATGACGGTGTCTCTAGGCCCGCATCCTAAGAAGTTAATTACCCTTTACAAGGGGTTCAGCCACTCGAGGCTCGAGAGGGTTGAGGGGTGAAGTGAGCTCGAGCACGAGGGGCAATCAAGAAGGGGGCTAGACATGTGGTTCTTAGGCTCTAGCTAATTACTTGGAGCACAATTTTAGTTAATTGGGCATTAAGCTTAATTTAAGAGAACATGGGAACCAAGCATTTCCCTCCAATACTGAATTCAGGGCATGTTCATTGAAGATTTACATGTGTAGAAGAAAGCTTAGTGGCCATGGTACACATACACTCATTACAAAAGTTATGCAACATTTCTTTTACAGCGCACTTGTGCTTTTTCCTTAGTAGTAATGTAACTTAGCTAGGCGAAGCACAACATAGATCTCTATTGTACTTACCTTCATAGTAATACAGTTCTTGGGCTTTAGGTACGACTTTCAAGTTTTAATATGTTTTCACAAATCGACAAGTTGAGATTTGAGGTTTTAGGTTAAGGCCTTGACGACCAAGGTTTGTCCTTTGATTGCGTTGGTCTTAACACTACTATCACTGCTTGATAAGTCAGGTAAACTTAGGTTCGTACCATCGATTAGGGCTTTGATGGCCAAGGCTTGTCCCTTAATTGCATTGGTCCTAATCTAGTGACCTGAATACTATTTGTTTCATCTCAATCTTGTCAGACCTAAACTCATTCGAGTTATTATAAGTCAAGGGTGTCAAGCTTAAAAACCTAATTGACTCTAGCTTGTAAGTGGACTACTGAGCTCTTAGGATCATTTCCACCCAAGTTCCTGACTTTTAAGTATATGAGGAAAGGTGTTCGTGGGCTTTGCTCCACCACTATAACTGCGACTTGAGTTAGGGCCATATCCTTTTATTTGTGAGTCATGAAAATATGCAAAAAATCCACAAGAACATTTAACCAAAGTCTTCTAAATTGGAGCGTAGGCAGAACTCTCGGTATAACCGAAGTCAGATACACCAACATATCACAACCTTTTCTTCGAAAATGGTGAGTGGGTGAGGTCAAAGACTTGCAGTTCCTAATTAGGGTCACTCCCTAGTTGCTGCAAGTCCCTTTCACACATTTGTCTTTGTTTTCACATTTATGGCGACCATACACACAAAACTTGAGGCAAAATAGAGCAAGCTAGCCTTTTGGCGATCACAGCAGGAGAGACTTCGTTGTCTTTTAGCCATCATGGATTACTAGAGCGTGATTGCTGGCCATTCGCCAATGGTCAGGAGCAGGAGCTCTAATGTCCTTGAGCATGTGGAGCCATAAAGCATAGCCTTGGTTGGATCCCTGATCGAGCGTCCTCTAGGGCAATGTCCCATAACTCGAAGGACTAAAACAATTCAGAGCCACGGCAGCGAAAGTGGTGGCGATGATGACATCCTAGAAGATGAATGCATTTGGCTCAATGGCCATTCTCGCAAGAGTTTCATGGCTATGCTGAAACATCGTTTTGAGATTGTGGACCAAAGAGTCCAACAAACAATGAGGGAAGCTTTCAAGAGACAACTTACTGAAATAGAATGCAGTCTAGCAGCTCAGCATGAAAACTTTGCCGCCCTGAGAGCCGTAATTAACCACGTCAAAAACTCTATGAATGAAAGGCTTCATAAAGAAACTGATAGAGTCTTAGTAGAAATGGACTCGACCTTGTCCTTTGCTGCTACCCTTATCGCTAAGGACTTGGCTAGGCAAACAGTTTTTGAAGTTGAACTTATCATGGTTGGACAAGCTAAGACTCATAATGGCTTGGTCCAAGCCATTAGGCAGGATATCAGGCTGCTTAGGCCTGTATCTCTTCCATTAGTACAAGTTGGTCACCCTCATGAGGTATCCTCGAGTTCGCGGTTGCCAGTTGCTCAAGTTGACTACATAGTGCCTAAGAGAATAGATAACCAACCTGTAGCTAACCCAGGTGTTATGCTGTTGGAATACAGCAGTAGAAGTGACAACATGCCCCTTGGGGTTACTAGGCCTTAGAAACAGAGTTTCTCTCCGACCACGAGGGATCTCAATGCCAACGCACAGAGTTACTTGTCCTTGAGACGGTGAGGCATAACCGTTCTTACCCTTATTAGGTAGTAGAGGTTCTCTGGAGGCCCACTCAAGGCCTTAAAGTAGGAGTGCAAGCTCAAGCCCCCTTTTAAGAACCAAACTTCTTATCGTAGGCCTCTTCATGCTTATAATTCTAGGGGCCAAATTAACTACCCATTTGCTCAAAATCATGACTTAGGGATTAATCAGGCAGGGATGAACCTGCTAACACTGGTGAGCTTCCAAGCATGCCACGTAACCCAGGTCCTGCTGGGACATACTTCATGGCCAACCAAGTGTAAGGCCTACATGATCAAGGGGTTTACCCAGGGTTTGGGGGGCAACAACGGTTCCCACACCCAATTATGATGGGTGCTCAGGGGTATCATGCAGATCCCCTTGAGATCCTCACACCCTTGAGGGCAATGGTAGGCGCATAATCATGTGCCTAACCTACCCTTCCAGGACCAATTGGCTGCCCTCATTGAGCAAATGTATGGGCCGAGTCTTGCATGGATAAACAGACCCTAGTGTAGTAAACCTTACCTTGACTATATAGACAATGATTACTCTTTTCCTCAAGGACACAAGATCCTCGAGTTCACCCTCTTTTTAGGGGAAGGGACTATTTCTTCCCTTGAGCATTTCGCAAGATTTAATTGCCAATGTACAGTAGCGGTAGATAACCAATATCTCCAATTAAGGCTATTCCCGAGCTCATTAATTGGGACCTCTTTCCAGTGGTATATCAGCCTAACCCTTAGTTCTATCTATTGTTGGGGATGATATGGCGAAACAATTCCAGGACCAATTCTTGAGAGTGGAATTAGGAACTTCCTTGTCAATCTTGGCTCGGATGAGGTAGAAGCTAGGTGAGTAAGTGGAAGACTATATTAACCGGTCCAAGAGAGCAAGGTTAAAATGCACAGTAGCTCTTCCCGAACTTAAATACACCAAGCTTGTCTTGAATGGCTTGGATATTGAATTTAGGAAGAAATTTGAAGGCTCTAACTTTATGGTGCTCTTCAACTAGCAGAATGTGCCATTAGATATGGGGCTGTCTTAAAAGAAGAAAGCGTTAATTAATAGAAGAGAAAAAAGACCCTCTATACGAGATTGATGTTGCTGAATATGTGAAAGGGCCTCCTTCGGTTTGTAATCCTTTGGTCAAGAAGCCTTCTTCGTCCCAGGACTTGATAGAATACTCGTTTGACCTATCTCGAGCCGATGTAATATTTGATTGGCTTGAGGAAAATAATAAACTCAAGATTAATGGTAAACACTGAGAACTTGGCCCCAATTCTTACAAGGGAAAGGTATACTGTAAATAGCACGATTCGTTGACCCATTCAACAAGGAATTACATGGTCTTTAGAAACATGGTTCAGGATGCCATAGAGGTAAGGGAATTAATTTTCCTGGGAGAAGGACAAATAGGCATCGATGAAAACCCCTCCCCCAGTCCTACTAGGATCAATGTATTTGGGGTAGTAAAGCCTTATCAACCCCATAACAACGAAACTAATGGCTGATCTCTATGCAGAATGAATGCAGACAAAGACGATATAGCTGTGGCCAATGCTTTGGTTGATATGTTGCTCGGATCTTGAACACGGAGGTCTCCCCGAACCATGTTGAGATTGCTAGAAGATCACTATAAATGGCATATCACGGCTCAACACTGTATACCCAATTATGAAGCGTTCAGGAGGTTGGTAAAGAAGCAAGTGGGGTAAGGGACCGTCCTCCTCTCTAAGAACGAAGAGTTAGCCATGGGAATTCTTACATATGACCATTGGCAGACAGTCTTTGCTTCTAAGAAATAGGCATTAAGGAAACTCCTACGCCTTACCAGAGACCTCTGTGAGGGTTGCGGTCATAAGTTGATGTCCGAGATGAAGACGCTAAACCTTTTTCCAAAGAAAAAGGAGGCTCCTCCAACGAAGTTATCATCATAAGGGCTTCCTCGGTACTCTCCTTCAAAGGCTCAGGTCATCATGAGGATAGGGCATCCTAAGAGAAATCCAAAGTAAACCCTATTGGATGTGGACACCAATCTAGTACCACGACAATCAGGATTTCAGCCTTCTAGTGTTAGGTTCGGCAATGTTTAGAGGAGAAATCACATCAATCAAGTCGCAGTTTGTCCTTCCAACCTTACTCGAACCTAGAAAAGGAGGGAGATGCACAAAAAGGCAGCTTAGCAAAGGACTTTGCTTAATACCTACTTGGACAAAATTTCTCAAGAAGAGGCCAAGGCCTAAAAGGGCAACCGAGCATATGGATCCTAATGTTCCAATGGCTGACGCCAAACTTCTTAATACAAGAAAAGGGTTAGCTTGCAAGAAGCTCGAGAAATGGGCTAGTTCCTCATCATCTTAGGGGCGAGAGTCTTGGTGGGGCCAGCCTGCCAAGGACCCCCTAGTGCTGAAATTTGTGGAGGACGAGAAGGAATACACCCCTTCTATTTTGTTTCGCGTTTTTGTGTGTGTGGTCACCGTAAATATGAAAACAAAACAAACATGCAAAAGGGACTAACCATGACAAGGGAGTGAGCATAATTATGAACCGTACATCTTTCTCCTCAACCGCTCACTATTTTCGAAGAAAAGGTTGTGATATGTTAATGTATCTGACTTCGGTTATACCGTGAGTTCAGCTTATGCTTCAATTAAGAACACTTTTGCTAAGTATTTTTGCAGATTTTTCGCATATTTTTATGACCGAAAATTAAAATGATATGAGCCTAACTCAAATGGCTGTTAGAGTGACGGAGCAAGGCCCACATACACCTTTCCACGTGTACTTAAAAGTTAGGACTTGGGATGGAGACGAACCCAAGGGCAGAGCAGTCCACCGACAAGCTCGAATAAATCAGAATTTTAAGCCTGTCACCCTTGACTTATAATAACTAGAATAAGTACAGGGCTAACAAGATTTAGATGGAGTAAGCCATATTCAAGTCACTGGATTAGGACTAACACAATCAAGGGACAAGCCTTGCCGTCAAAGCCCTAATCAATGGCGCGAACCCAAGTTCACCAAACTTATCAAGCAGTAATAGTAGGGGTACGACAACCGCAATCAAGGGACAAACCTTAGCCATCAAAGCCTCAAACTAAAACCTCAAATCTAAACTTATCGATTTGTGGGAATAGACTAAAACTGGAAAGTTATACATAAAGCCCAAGAACTGTATTACTATGATGGTAAGTACAGCAGAGATCTATGTTACGCTATGCCTAGCGACTTATGGTACTTCTAAGGAAAACGCACAAGCATGTTGTAAAATAAAACTCGAAGAATTTTTGTAATGAGTGTTATTTTACTACTATAGAATGACATAGAGTCTTTTATTTATAGAAAACAAGAAATAATGACTGCTCCTTCTTTCCCGGCAACTCCGCCCATGTCTGGCCACTAAACTATCTTATGCAGACGTAAATCATTAATGAACGTGCCTTGAATTCAGTATTGGAGGGATATCCTTAGTGTCCATGTCTGAATTCTTAGCGGAAGTCCCCTCTAGAAGCCCTGCATTCTCTTGGATTAAGCACTTACGCTACTTCTAAGGAAAACGCACAAGCTTGCTGTAAAACAAAACTCAAAGAAGTTTTGTAATGAGGGTTATTATACTACTTTGGACTGACATAGAGTATTTTATTTATAGAAAACAAGAAATAATGGCTGCTTCTTCTTTGTTGCATCTCTGCCCACGTGTAGCCACTAAACCATCTTCTACGGACGTAAATCATCAATGAACGTGCTATGAATTCAATATTGGAGGGATATCCTTGGTGCCCATGTCCGAATTCTTAGCGGAAGTCCCTTCTAGAAGCCCCACGTTCTCTTGGATTAAGCTTAATGCCCAAGTAACTAAAATTGTGCTCCAAATAACTGCCTCAAGCCTGAGATCCACCTGCCTTGTAGCCTCACTGACAGCCTTCCGAGCTTGAGCTCACTTCACCCCTCAAACATCTCAAGCCTTGGGCACGAGACACCATCATCTTAATACTGAAAGGCGTGACTTCCTCAAGAAGGCCATTGATGCGTTTCATATTTACACATCTTTTAATTGCTATTTTAATTATTTTGCACCTGTTTAAGTATAGTCTTAAACTCATTTTAGCAATTTTTATGTTTTATGGGTTTGAAATTAAAGTTCTGTAAATTGTCAAATTTTGGTGAAAACAAGACAAAATTGGATGCATAGGCAATTAAATCAAGTCATATGAAGATCGGGACAAGATCGTATGAGTCAAGCTCGGCCCATACCCGCACTCCGGCACTACCCATCGTCCTCCTGTCCAGCCCCAGCTCAACGTCAACTTCACCGACATCATCAACCTTAGGCCCAACTTCACAAAAATCATCAACCTCAGGTCCAACAACCGGGTCCAACATGCAGCACCAGCCCAAATACATCGACATCACCAAATCAGGCCACCCCATCACCTGCGTTCTCCTCTATCCAGCCTAGTACTGCAGCAGCTCACTAGCTTGCCTCGGCCCACCTCTGCAAAGTCCATCGTCAACCCAGCCTAACTGTCATGTCCCAGACCATGAAATAATCGACATTGTAATATGGCAGGAAAAGTAGTTTGAATCTGTATTGTGGTGGAATGGTAGTTGTAGTGTAGGCGTGTGTCCGGTTGTGTGTTTGGGTCTTATATTAGCTATAAGAAGTTATTTGAGTTGTACGAATCATTTATTCAATAATAAAACTTAAAATATCATGGATATTTTCCCTCTATTTTCTCATCTCCTTCCCTTCTTTCTCTCATCTCAACTCTTTTCCCTAGGTTAAGATCAAGATCTTCTTGATACTTAACAATTGGTATCAGAGCCTCGAGCTAGGCTTTTGATCGGATTGTTTCCACTCCAATTCGATTGATTGTGCACTTTTGATTCGCCTTCAAGCTGAATTGCGTTTGATTCAAGTTTGGCTAGGAAACGAAGATCGGATATGGCTCCTACTACTCGTTCCAATGCAGCTAACAATGCAACTAATACCGTGCTTAATGTTGCATCGAGTGGTGCAGCTGGTGGGGCTCCTACTTATGCTGCTGTTGCGGGAGCTGATGGAGGAAATGTCCAAAGAACACAGATGGATCAAGTGCTGCAGATGATGCAGAACATGTTGCGAAATTTCTAGCAGGATATGCAGCACAAACTGGACCAAAAGTTAGATAATCAAACTCAGAGGTTGGATCAGAAAATTGAGAATTAATTGCAACAATTCTCTCAACATCTCTCTGATTGGCAAAGGAGAAGTGATTCTCAGCAGCCAGGTGGTGGCATTACCCTTCCAGCTAGCCAGCAACCATTCCGACAGCCAATTAGACCACCAGATCCCACTCCTCCAGCTACTAAATCGAGTGAGAGTGCCTCCAATGCCAGAAATTATGCTCACAGACAGCCTCGGGTTGATTTGGAACCATTTGATGGTATCTTGCCTCAATCATGGTTGAGGAAATGTGAGAGGTACTTCAAGTTCTACAGCATTGAGGATCATGAGAGGGTAGAACTTGGAACAGTTTATTTGCGTGGAGAAATGGAGACTTGGTACTATGGTCTGATTCGTACTAGGCCTAACCTTACTTGGACTACATTCTTGAATGAATTATATTCAAGGTATGGTGATGAAGATGTGAGTGAAGTTGTTGAGAACTTCAATAAATTGGTGCAAACTGCTTCCGTTAAAGACTATATGACTCGTTTTGAAGGATTGCGAGCTATAATGCTCTCTGTTTATCCTGATGCTCCTAAGAGCTTCTATGTGTCCAGCTTTGTGAGTGGACTCACACCACGCATCAAGAGCTTGGTGAAAGCTTTTGAGCCTGAGGACTTGACTCAGGCATACACCAAGGCTAGGAAGGTGGAAAGCTTTGTCTTGGCCAATGTGAAGACTTCAAAGGTGAAGGGAAACTTCCTTGGATCCTCATCCACGTGATCTACTCAGCCTAGCAACAAGAATGGCAGCATTGATGATAGAAGGCCTCAAAAGTTATGCCATAAATGCAACCAAAAGTACTTCTTTGGTCACAAGTGTGATCCCAAGTACCTATTGACAGTTACAGGGGAAATAACTGATAATGATGAATCGGATGAAGTGGTTCCTCAAGAATCACAAGTGGAGGAAGACTATACTGACACTAATGAAGACAATTCTGTTGAGATCTCGATGAAAGCTCTAATTGGCACTGGTTCACACAACACCATTCGAATCAAGGGAGCGGCTGGACAATAGGCATTGTTGATACTCATTGACAGTGGAAGTACACATAGTTTTATTGATCCTAAGGTTGTGCGAGCTGTGGGGCAAGAGATCATCAAGATAACCCCTCTGACCGTGACTGTGGTTGATGAGAATTCCCTCCTAACACATACTAAATGTAAGAATTTCAGCTGGAAGATGCAGGGACATAAATTTGTCTATGATTTTTGACTCTTGAGACTTGGTGGCTGTGATATGGTCCTAGGAGTGGATTGGATGAAGTCTTTTAGTCCAATACTCTTTGATTTCTCACAATTGGCAGTTTCCTTTGAGAAAGATGGTCTCAAGATCAAGTTGCAGGGTATAGTTGAGCAAGGACAACTTCAGTACATGAAGGGAAAGCAGCTGCAGAAGGTCCTCAAGACGAGTGATTATCATTGGGTGGGACAACTCTACTCAATTGCTCCAGTTGTAGGGTCTGATCAAGAGGATGCCAAAGGCCCTCTGAATGTTTTGTTGGATCAGTACCGGGATTTGTTTGAGCAGCCTGAGGAATTGCCTCCTAGAAGGGCACTTGATCACTCAATTGCACTCAAAGAAGGGGCTAATCTAGTTAATCTACATCCCCATTCACAGAAAGATGAGATAGAGCGACAGGTTGATGAATTGCTAAGGACCAAATTCATAAGACATAACCACTGTCCTTTTGCATCCCCGGTGATTTTTGTGAAGAAGAAAGATGGAACATCAAGAATGTGTATTGATTATCGACAATTGAACTCCCTTATAGTCAAAGACAAGTTTCCAATCCTTGTCATTGATGACTTGCTAACTCTATGGAGCTTGCTACTTTTCCAAGTTAGATCTCCGGCAGGGGTACCATCAGATAAGAGTGCAGGAAAGAGACATTCATAAGACATTCTTTAGGACCCATCAAGGTCATTATGAATTTGTGGTAATGCCTTTTAGGTTGTCCAATGCACCAACAACCTTCCAAGCTTTGATGAACAAGGTGTTCAAGGCTTATTTGTGGAGGTTTGTCCTTGTTTTCTTTGATGACATACTGGTTTACAGCTCCACCTTACAGCAGCACCTTGAGCACTTGAGGCTAGTTTTTCATACTATGAGAGATCACAAGCTGTTTGCTAAGCTCTCCAAATGTGCCTTTGCCAAGACTCAGGTTGAATATCTGGGTCATATTATCTCAGCTGAAGGGGTTGCTACTGATCCCATTAAAGTTCAAGCTATGGTGAGTTGGTCGGAGCCCAAATCACTTAAAGAGTTGAGGGGATTCTTGGGCTTAACAGGTTATTACCGCAAGTTCATTGTGGGTTATGGTTTACTTCCTAAGCCATTGACAGATTTGTTGAAGAAAAACAACTTCCATTGGAATGACTCAATCAAGGAGGCTTTTGAATTGTTAAAGCAGGTTATGACTCAGGCACCAGTCTTAGCCATGCCTGGCTTCAATCAGCCCTTCATTCTCGAAACAGATGCAAGCAGTATGGGCATAGGTGCCGTGCTTTCACAAGGAGGCAAACCATTGGCTTATCTAAGTCAAGCTTTGGGACCCAAGAACCAAAGGCTTTCCAACTATGAGAAGGAGTACATGGCAATGCTCCTAGCTGTGCAGAAATGGCGACATTACTCGGAGGGTCATCAATTTGGGATCAAAACAAACCACCAGAGCCTCAAATACCTGTTGGAGCAAAGGATCTCCACGAGAGTTCAAAGGAAAGGCTTGATGAAGATGTTGGGGTTGGAATATACCATTGAGTACTGAAAAGGGGCTGAGAACACCGTGGCTGATGCACTCTCTAAATGTGCAGAAGAAGGAAAAACAGAAGAACAAGAGGAAGCTCTATGTGATGCAGTTACTCAATGGATGACTAAAGTGATCAAGTCTTATGAGCTTGATGAATTTTCCCAATCCTACATTGTTCCTCACTGCATCCAACCCTTATCTGCAAGTCCTGATTCCAGCGTTTCTATTAGTAAAGGAACAATCGGGATTAGTGGCAAGATCTATGTGGGTAACAGCAGTGAAACAAGGAACCAGATTATTGCATCATCTCATGACTCTCCATGGGGTGGACACTCGCGAATGGAAGGAACATATCAGAGGGTCAGGTAGTATTTTCAGTGGCCTGGGCTTAAGAAGCAGGTACAAAATTTTGTGCATCAATGTGATACTTGTCAGCAGATTAAGGTTGAGCACACCCTCATAAGGGGCTATTACAGCCTTTGTTGGCTCCTGAGGGTTCTTGGACCCAGATTAGCATGGATTTCATTGAGGGTCTACCCAAATCTGAAGGCAGAGAAATTATTTGGGTAGTAATTGATCATTTCACTCGTTATGGCCATTTTATTGCACTCCATCACCCCATTACTGCTGAGAAACTTGCAAGACTGTTTTTGGATCACATTTATAAACTACATGGGCTTCCCTAAACAATAATTTCAGATAGGGATAGATTGTTTACAAGTAACTTTTGGCGTGAATTGTTTCTATTGCTTGGTACTACATTAGCTTTGAGCTCATCCTATCATCCATAATCTGATGGGAAAACTGAGAGGGTAAATCAGTGTGTAGAGCAGTACTTGCGTGGCATGACATTCACACATCCTAAGCAGTGGCATAAATGGATCTCCCTTGCTTAGTATTGGTACAATACTCACTTTCATAATTCTTGAGGGACTACTCCCTTCAAGGCCCTATATGGGTGTGATCCTCCTTCTCCTTTGCTCAATCAAGGAATGGTGTCTCATGTGCAAGGCGTCAATGATGTACTTCAGCAAAGAATTCAGCTAGCTCTACAACTCAGGGACAATTTGAAGTTGGCCCAAGCTAGGATGAAATTTTATGCTGATAAGAAGAGGATTGATAGAAGTTTCGATGTGGGTGATTCGGTTTATCTTAAATTGTAGCCTTATAGGCAGAGTTCTGTGGCAATAGGCAAGAACATTAAGTTGTCAGCTCGATTTTATGGTCCTTACAAGGTTCTGGAACGAATTGGTAAGGTAGCATACAGATTGGAGCTCCCTCCGGACTGCTTGGTTCATCCTGTTTTCCATGTCTCCTTGTTGAAGAAGCAGATAGCAGCCAAGTCCAAGGAAGCAGCAGGTACTGATCAAGGGGCAGCAGCGAGCATACAAACTGGACTTAATGGCCAGTTGATTTTGGAACCTGAAGCAATCCTTGCCAGTCGCGTGGTGCAGCAGCAGGGAGTTGACACTAAGCAAATTTTGATTCGTTGGGCCAATTTGGGTCCTACACAGGCTACATGGGAGAACGGCAGCTTCATTGCATCCCAATTCCCTTCATTCTATTCTTAAGACAAGAATGAGCTGAAGGGGAGGGAATTGTCATGCCCCGGACTATGAAATAATCGACATTGTAATATGGCGGGAAAAGTAGTTTGAATCTGTATTCTGGCGGGAGAGGTAGTTGTAGTGTAGGCGTGTGTCCGGTTGTGTGTTTGGGTCTTGTATTAGCTATAAGAAGTTAGTTGAGTTGTAAGAATCATTTGTTGAATAATAAAACTCAAAATATCATGGATATTTTCCCTCTATTTTCTCATCTCCTTCCCTTCTTTCTCTCATCTCAACTCTTTTCCCTAGGTTAAGATCAAGATCCTCTTGATACTTAACACCAGCTTCGTCCTCAGCCAAACATAGGCAGCCTAGCCACTAGCACGTAGGGTTTCACACTAGTAGGGGCATCGTTTAAATTGAAGGGTTAGCAGCTCTGTTTGGGGCTCTTCATCCTCTGTTTTTGGCACCGACTCTCTCTCTCACCAATTTTCTCTCAACTCTCAATTTCTTTTTCTTTTTTTTTTGTTGTATTGGAATAAAAGCGAAATTAGCGTAAAACCGACATGAGTTTGTTCATCTCCTCCTTCACCAGTTCACCCTTGATGGAGAGCTAACTTGCTTTCTAGGTTAGATGAAGCCTTAGCCTTTTTTTCTTTTGTATTACTTTTAGTTTCGGAATAATTTGTTTATTACATAAATTGCCTGATTGTGACAAATACTTTGAAGTATTGTGCTTTAATTGTTTATTCAATTGATATGATTATTGATTTGGTAACCTTTAATCGTTGATGTCGATAATCATAAATTAATTCTTTATGCCTTAGTATTGGTTAATCAAGCAATAGTATTAACCAAATTATTAATTAAAGCCTATCTTCCCTATGCTTTAATCAGATAGGGTCAATACGTAATAATTAACAATACATTTGGTGCAGCCTATTTTCCTTATGCTTTAGTTAGATATGCTATACTAACAACATCTCCTTAGTAGGTTGAAGCTTGTGGCCTAGTCAATCAATAATCCCAATTTAAAAGTTAACGCAAGAATAATTGGCTAATGATAGATTCAAAACTCTAGGTTCCAACTGAATACAGTTTTCTTCTTTAGGACTAGAATACTTTAGCTTAATTTTTGTTTCTTTATATTAATTAACACAAAAAATCTCATAATTTTCCTTAAATTAATTTAGGTCATAGATAAATTCAAGCACCCTTAGTCCCTATGGTTCGACATCCTCTCGCCCTAGACTTCAATTTAGATGTGTTTAGCGAATATGGTTTTATATTAAATTTTGATAGACGTAAAAAACACATCAAGATTTTTCTTTAAAAAAATAAAAAAAATATTTGCTTTTCTTTTCTTTTCTTTAAGAAAAAAGGGTTATTTTTTTTTTTTTTTTCTTCTTCTTCTTTTTTCTTTGTGTTGTGATTTTTTTTGCATAGGTAGATTTTAGGATAGTCTATTATTTTTCTTTTTTTCCTTTTAAGTGTATGTTTTCTTTTGCTTTGCTAGTTTTCATTTTTAGTTGACTTACTTCTCGTGGTTGTTCATTAATTCACGGTCATCGTTCTTTGTCTCTTGACCTTACTAGATTTGACCGTCAAATTCAAAGGACCTTAGAGACTTTAGAGCCTAACACCAAGCACATACCGCAATGGCTAACGAACAACATCCACGCCCACTTATGGAGTATTTTATACCCACCCCAATACACCTTACCTTCATGCATTAGTTTGCAACCTACAGCCCATCAGTTCGAGCTTAAGCCACATACCATACAAACGCTTCCTTCATTCAATGGCTTAGGCAATGAGAACCTGTACACACACTTGGACGGTTTCATGGAGGTTTGCTCAACATTCGGGATTCCTAATGTTAGTGATGACGCCATTCTACTTCGCCTTTTTCCTTTCTCTTTGAAGGATAAGGCTAAGTATTGGTTAGGCACCTTACCTAGTGAGACTATTGGTACTTGGACTCAAATGCAACAAGAATTTCTTAAGAAATTCTATCCCATTGTAAGACCGACACTGCTAGGAGAGTCACTAACACCTTTCCCCAACTTCCGAGTGAAGAGTTTCATGAGAGCTGGGATAGGTTTAGGGAACTTTTACGCGCTTGTCCACATCATGCTATCCCTAAATGGCAATTGG
Source organism: Simmondsia chinensis (assembly GCA_018398585.1). Classification (NCBI taxonomy): domain Eukaryota; kingdom Viridiplantae; phylum Streptophyta; class Magnoliopsida; order Caryophyllales; family Simmondsiaceae; genus Simmondsia; species Simmondsia chinensis. Next base: position 15,792,416 of record JAGTTD010000010.1, on the reverse strand, counting down.
TCCGAAACTTTTATTATGGGTTGAATGGAAAGGGTCAACTGTTGATGCCTCTTGTGGTGGCCAGTCCCTTAGAAAGATTGAGGATGAGGCATGGGAACTTTTTGAATATTTGAATGAGAACTAAAAACAGAATGCTACATATGCATGTTTAAATGCTGCTAGGTTAAATAGAGGAGGGGTACAAGGAATTGCTCACACCTCTACTTTAGATAAGAAAGTAGACTCTCTTCCCTCTTCTGTGGAGCAGCTTACTTCGTTATTTAAAATGACATTGACTCCCCCTAATATACCGAATGCATCTAATATTAAAAACGTCTATAGTGCTCGTTCTTCATTTTCTAGTGTCTCTCATTCTACACTTTATTGCCCCTCTACTTCAACTTTTGTTTGAGTGGTCAGAGGAATAGGTTAATGCAATCCGAGGATTCTCGAGGAACGATCCGTGCTCGAACACATACAATCCGGGCCAGAGAAACTATCCAAACTTCTCTTGGATGCAAGGAGGAGAAGGACAATTTTCGTCACAACAACAGAATCCACGACCTCAACAATCTGGTATGCCACGACCTTTCGGTTTTCAACCGCAAGGGTATGCTTGTAACTACTCTCAACCTTCTAATTTGAGCTCTAATTCGAATTTTGAAGAGGAGGTATTGAGTGTGCTAAAAGGTTTAGAAGCTAATTCCCAACTCCTCCACTCCCATACACAATCGATCTCAAAGCTAGAAACCCAAATAGCTCTACTAGCTAACAATTTGGATAGGAGAGATGAGGAAACACTCCCTAGCCAAACCGTAGAGAACCCTAGGAACTGTGTGAGGCAAGACAACTATCCTCCCCATCAAGAGCACGCAATGTCCATTATAGTGTTAAGTAGTGGGAATGAGGTTGACAATGGGGTGAGTGCTGAGAGTGAAGTACCCATTAGTGGTGAGGGAGAAAAGAAGAGCAAGGAAAGAAAGAAGGAGACCGATGAGACCATGCACCCTTCTTCCGCTCATAAGACCTCTGATCTTCTTTCCTCATATGTATCTAGTGTTTCCTTCCCCCAAGCTTTAGTTGCGCCACATCCAAATGGGAAGGACAAGAAATGAGAAGATATCTTGGAGACATTTAGGCAAGTAAAGTTAAACATTCCCCTTCTTGATGCAATTAAACAAATCCTAGCCTATGCGAATTTTATTAAGGACCTTCTAAAGCAAAAGAGGCGATCTAGAGCGTATCTGCCTAAGAAAGTGTTTTTAGCTGAGCAAGTGAGTTACATTCTGAAGAGTAACACTCCAATTAAGTATAAAGGCCTTGGTGTCCCCACCATCTCTTGTTCACTTGGAGACTATACGATTGATAGGGCTTTACTGGACTTAGGAGTGAGTGTTAACCTTATTCCTTACTCGGTTTATGTGAAGTTAGGCTGGGAGATTTGCAACCTAGCACGGTGACCTTGCAACTACTGGATAAATCTACTAGGGTCCCCCATGGTGAGCTTATTAATTTGCTAGTAAAGGTAGACAAAGCCCTGTTTACTGCCGATTTTCTTGTGCTTGATGTGGAACCTTTTAATCATTTGAAAAACCATATCCTTGTCATTCTAGGTCGGCCTTTCTTAACAACAGCCAATGCTACCATCAACTATAGATCTGGGGTAATGGATGATAGTTTTGCAAACATGACTATTAGGTTGAACATTATTAAGGCTTTGTTATCACCCACTAGTGAGGATGGGTCGGAATGTTTCTGTGTGGATGTTATTGATGACCTAGTAGACTAGACACTTCCATCTATCCTAGTTGATGATTCCCTTGAGCGAACACTGGTATATGACTGTTTTGATGATTTTGAGGTTGAGGAACATATTAGGGAGATGAATGATTCGCTTGAGTTGTGTTCTCCTTTAGAGACCTGTCATCGGTTGTCAAAAGTGAAACCCTTACCTATGCTTTCTGATTCCCCTGTTTTGCCTTCCATAGTTTCACCACCCAAACTTGAACTTAAGTCATTGCCATCTATTCCTAAGTATGCTTTCTTAGGACCCGATGAGACTTTGCCTGTGATTATCTCTTCATAGTTGTCTAAGGAATAGGGGGATGCATTCATGATAGTGCTTAGTGATCATAAGAGTGCTATTAGGTAGTTTATAGCTAATCTGAAGGGTATAGATCCTTCCATTTGTATGCATAGGATTTTTCTTGATGAGAATGCTAGACCCGCTAGAGAGATGCAAAGGAGGTGGAACCCTAACATGAAAGAAGTGTTAAAGAAAGAGATTGTGAAATTGCTTAATGCAGGTATCATTTACCCAAATTCTGATAATAGGTGGGTTAGCCCTGTTCAGGTAGTCCCAAAGAAGTTGGGCGTTATTGTGGTTAGGAGTAGTGATGGAGAGTTAGTTCCTACTAGAGAGAGCATGGGTTAGAGAGTTTGTATTGACTATAGGAAGCTTAACTCTGCCACTAGAAAAAACCGTTTTTCCTCTATCATTTATTGACTAGATTTTAGAGAGGCTAGCTGGTCAGAACTTTTACTATTTTCTCGATGGATATTCAGGGTATAGCCAGGTAGCAGTCTACCTAGTGGATCAGTAAAAAACGACTTTTACGTACCCCTTTGGCACATTTTTCTATCGTAGGATGCCATTTGGTTTATGTAATGCGCCCGCTACATTCCAAAATGCATGATGTCTATCTTTTCTGACATTGTAGGCAGATTTCTTGAGGTTTTCATGGATGATTTCTCTATTTTTGGACCTTTGTTTGATAAATGTTTGTAGATTTTGAGGCTTGTGCCAAAAAGATGCGAAGAGTCTAATCTTGTTTTGAGTTGGGAGAAGAGCCACTTTATGGTTCAAGAGGGGGATTGTATTGGGTCATAGGGTGTCTAAGAAGGGTATTAAGGTTGATAAGGCTAAGGTAGATCTGATTGTTGACTTACCCCCTCCCTCAGATGTGAAGTAAATTAGATCCTTTCTAGGTCATGCAGGTTTCTATAAGAGATTTATTAAGGACTTTGGGAAGTTAGCCAGACCATTAACTAGCTTGCTAGTTAAGGAAATATCATTTGAGTTTGATAAGTCTTGCTTAGAAGCTTTCAAAAAGCTTAGATCATTACTTGTTTCCGCCCCTATTATGCAATCACGTGATTACTCTCTCCCAATGATCCATCTATTTCATTGCATGACTCTTTTCCCAATGAGCAACTTTTTGTTGTCTCCCATTGGCCCTTGGTTTGCAGATATTGTTAACTTTTTTCCCACAGGTGCGATTCCATCTACTTGGTCCAAGCAAGAAAAAGATAGGTTTTATTCTCAGGTAAAACTCTTTCATTGGTATAACGCTGACTTGTTTAAACATTGTGCTAATTAGGTAATTCGTAAGTGTGTTCCAGAGTGTGAATATTATAGCATTTTATCTTTTTGCCACTCATATGCATGTGGAGGATACTTTGGAGGTCGTAGGACTACTTCAAAAGTCCTACAATGTGGTTTTTGTTGGCCTACTTTGTTTATGGATGCTCACAAGTTTTGTCTTGCATGTAAGCGTTGTCAATGCACAGGTGCATTGACACGTCAAGACATGATCCCTTCGAAACCCTATTTTGATTGTGGAAATATTTGATGTTTGAGGTATTGACTTCATGGGTCCATTTACCCCGTACTTTGTGTTTGTTTACATACTTGGAAGAGTTGACTATGTGTCTAAGTGGATTGAGGCTATACCTACTAGGACCAATGACCACATAGTGGCCATGCAATTTGTTAGAGACCACATCTTTAACCATTTTGGTACCCCTAGAGCACTCATTAGTGATGGTGGTAGTCACTTTATTCACAGGTCATTTGAGGTACTTCTTAGGAAGTACTCGGTGCATCATAAGATTGCGAAAACGGTGAGATTGAGTCTAACCTTGAGAAAACGGTTCGTCCTGATAGGATTGGTCACTTAGGTTGAATGATGCTCTTTGGGCATATCGCACTGCCTACAAGACCGCTCTTGGCATGTCATCCTATAGGTTGGTCTTTGGTAAGGGGTGTCATTTACCGTTTGAGTTAGAACACCGTGCTTGTTGGGCCACTAGGGCTTTAAATTTTTACTTAGACCAAGCCGGTTCTAACCGAAAGCTTCAATTGAGTGAACTTGAGGAGTTGAGAAATGAAGCTTATGAGAATGCAAAGATTTATAAAGCAAGAACCAAAGCTTTTCATGATAAACGTATTTTGAGGAAAACATTTGTGCCTAATCGAAAGGTTTGGCTTTTTAATTCTAAATTGCATCTCTTTCCTGGTAAGTTGAGGTCTAGGTGGGATGGTCCCTTTGTGGTTAAGTAGGTGTACACCTAGGGTGCCATCGAGATATACCACCCAAAAGATGGTCTTGCGTTCACTGTAAATGGTTAAAGGCATAAACCTATGGTTAAGTTGAATGGCATTGTTGATCAACAGCTTATTAGAGTTGTCTGTTTGGTTGACACCATGATTGATACTTGATCGTCACTGGACCCACTGCGCCCGGCTGAAAGTGTAAAACTTAGCGCTATTAGCAGGCAGCCTATATCTGTTATTTCTTGTTTTAGTTTTTGTTTTGAACTAATTAGTTATTTGGAGTCTTGTTTCTCTCCTTTCAAGTTCTTGTACCATGTTGAAGGAGTCATACATACTTGCTCATGCCGCCTTGTTAGGTTGCATCGCTCCATCTCACCTATTTCTTATCCTTTAATGATTAATGTTATTGCATTGAGGACAATGCATGATTTAGGTGTGGGGGTGAGGCTCATTTTCATGTTTGTATATTTGGTCAAATTTTTAAAAATTTGAACATCTTTTGTACATTTTGATCGTGCATAATAACATTTTAACAAGTCCTTCCTTGACTGATGTATATGTTATGACGATTGTGGAATTAATTGCTTATTTCCTTCTCTCAATTCCATGAGATTAAATGATTCTACTCCATACTTGTTAGTGAGTACTGTCAATCATTATTGATATTAATGGGTTCTACTCATGCTGCTCTCATATTCACTATGCACTGGACTTTCATATTATCGAAAATCTAAAAAATTTGAGTAAACAGTCCTATATGTTTTGAGTTTTGCAGGCTTGCCCTATTGACTTGTTCTAATCTTCACCCCTTGATGCGATGTAAAATATTTGTTGATCAATGTCGAATGTAAAGTTGAGGCACTTCTCATGCGAAAGTCCAAAAAATTAGACAGAAAAAGAAGAGGAAGAGAAAGAATGAAAAGAAAAAAAAATGAAAAAAAAAATGAAAAGAAAGAAAGAAAGGGGAAAAAAAAGTTTCCTCCAAAGAAAAGCAACAAAAGAAAAAAAAGAAAGTGAAAATTCATGTGTAATCATGATAAAGTTGTTCTTCATTTGTGCTATATCAAGGTCAAAATGTTGCAAAGTGTTCACTCATATGCCACTTTGAATTCTCAATGTATGGGCATGTATTAAGGTGAACCGATGGTGCGGTTATGGAAAACCTTGGTATATTTGGTTGGATGCGAGAATTTGAAAAGATTCCACAGCATGAGATCCCATTCACTTTCACTTAGGTGCTTAAATTGCATGAGTAGTTTTTATTAATTGATATAGGGTTAATAAAATTTTATAACGAGTTTTTAAATTCAATCATTTGAATTCATGAAATTGGAGAATGCTCTAGATGACTTAATCTTGTCTTGAATTGTAATGTATATATTATCTCTGAAACCTTGGTAAATGTTGGGATAGTTGGTCACTTGAGTAGTTGTGTCTATCCTATGCTTTACTCGAGGACTAGCAAAGGTTAGTGTCATGATTCGAGATCAAACTTGAGTCATGACCTAGGGATAGTAAAATATGAGATGAGAAAGAAGTGAAAGGAGGTGAGACATAAAGATAGAGTTAGATGAGAGAGAGAAAAATATCAAAAGATAGTTGCTGATCATTCAAATTTATGAAGAATTACAAGAGGAGCTCACTACTTAAAGAACATCAAACAAAGGTGGCTAAATACAAGATTCAATGGATCTGGACAATACGGCCTAACCGACTTACCTAAATCCCCCGTAACAGCAGCCACTATTGACTTGTCCCAACCGCCATTCAGCTAAAACAAGACTTTAGCAGCCACCCTTAGACTAATACGCGGTTCACTATAATAGAACACTAAACGACTTATTCTAATGACTAACTTTGAATTACTAATATTTCCCGATCATGACAATACTTCCTACTCAAGAGATTCTTGTCCTCAAGAATCTTAGAGAGAAGTACATCTTCAATTAACTAACGTTATACTGCAACATCTACTTCTGCACAATGATCATTCGACTTGAATTGTAGCTTGATGACTCCCTGATGTCCTTGATGTTGTTGAATTCAGACTTTTACTGATGCAATTGCCCTCATTGTGGTAGTATGAACATATGAACTTTGAGCAACTTGAACTTGCTTGTCATGGACTTGCTTGCTGTTGCACTCATTGCTGCAGTCATAAGTGAATAACTTGCGAATATCCTCCCACTTGCAAGGTTTTATTATGATGAAACACATTCCCAAGACAACCAAAATGGAACCACAAGGCGCAACAGCCTTCAGTTCCCTTCACAGCAGTAACATCCACACTGATTTTACCACACATTGACCAAGCTTCCAAGGCCAATAACTTCATCAATCTTTCATCAGGTGTTGTAACGAATTCCTCCCCTGATTCATAACTTCTTGAGCCCTCCATGGAAGCCAATTCTCTTCCTTGTGTCTATAAGTCGTGAGCTTTGTGTGCTGCTTTAAGACTACTGATGCAGCGTGAACTTCTTGTTGTTTGCACTTCAACCCAATGCTTTCGGGAGGTCTGACATTTGGATGCACCGTTGGAGGATGCCCCTCATTACTAACTTCCAAACCAAGGCATCTAGCTCTTCCTCATAACTCCTTGTTAAACCCCAATGTGCCTACATTTTGTTCTGAATTGGCCAATTTCTCAGCTAAAATCCAACTTTTGCTTGCATTGGATAAGTCAGATATCAACTCGAAGAAGGAAATAGATCCACATTATCTTGCCAATCACCCAAGTGACAGTGAACTTTAGCTAGTTTGAATCCATAAATTCCTTCACCCGGTTTAGGAGAAGGCCTTCCACCATTGTTTGTGTTTGGATAAGCCTTCTCTCCACTCCAAGACCCTTGCAAAGTGTCCAAGAAATTTCTACTTGCATCCTTCTGATTCTGAATTGGCATAGCTGTGTGCCCATGAGAAGTTAACAACACATCTTGTGCCGCATTTGATGGTGCCGCAGCAGCCACATGCGCTATCCCAACTGAATCCGCTTGTTCTTTAACATAAATTCTAAGATTCTCTGCTGATTTTCCAGTAAACATAGCTCTTGAATTAGTTCGGACAATGTTCCCCATCACATTGTGTTGTTAATCTTACATTCGAGCACTTAAGCTTATTGGAAAATCAGTGGTGTCAATGCGTGGCATAGGATCTGATTTTGGAAGGTCAAGAACATTATCTGGAATTTAATCGATTATACCTCGTTTTGCTTCTACTTGAGAACTTGCTTCCTCTTGAGGAAATTGTCCATTTAGCTGTCTAAACAAGCCATTGAGCTGATTTGCCATTTTTTTGAAATGCTGATCCAAACTTTCCTCTGCAACTACAAATGTTTCCTGCATCCGAAGGCCAAATTGTCCCATTTGATTTGCTTCGATTTTAACGCCAAATTCAGCACTACATCGATTAGTAGCATAAGCACTAGAACTAACAGTGGACTTCAAGACAAACATGCCTTCGCTTTCTGCACTGTCAGCACCACACCAACGATTCACAGTATACCACTCTTGCATCCAAGATTCATATTGTAACGCTCCAACTCGTGAATGAGGTGCTCCAATTACTTCCTCATTCGAAGATTTTTTTTGTATTATTTAATATTTCAGCAGCTTTTTGTTCAAGATTGGCAAACTTCCATCTCACTTGATCATCATTTACCCCCGATTCATCATTCTTAGCACAATTGCCACTCATTAGTTCATGTTTACTCCCAAATGACTCACTAAACTCCTTCCCTGGATCAAAAGGTCTCCAACAAGTGTGATTTTTCATTCTAACAACCTCTTGAGTACACTTAGCTTGAGCTTTTCTATCATAGCTTTGGGATAGCACATGAGTGTTATGCACATAACTTCCATTCACTGCTGCAGAAACTTCCTGATGACCTTCAGCTTGTTGATTTTGTGAAGGTGTCACACACTCTTGAGCAATTGTCTTCTCCTTCTCATTAAGTTGTTGACCTCACCAAATTTTCCCCAGATTCTGCTGACTTGCATCAACAACAAACTCATGTTTTTCCAAATCTGAATTCACTGCAGCAACAACATCCTTAGTTATTGAAGAGATTGCGTTGTTGCTACTAGAGTTCTCCTTCCTTCTAGCCTTCTTAAGCACCCGTCTAATACAAACGCCAACCTCAAGTCTATCTAACAAAAACATAACCATCTTATGCTTCTTCAAGTTCTTGCCCTTATTAGTGTCAAGCTTATCAAGAATCACATTATTTGATTTAAGGAGTAGGAAATCTGGGGGTCTTCCCTTGTAAACCAACTCTGGTTTTATCGCTCTTAATCTCTTACTCGAATAACATTTCTTGCGATTTAAATGCACTACCAAATTGATCTCACTTTCTTGCAGCAATTTTAGCTTCAAATGCAACTTCCTAATGCTCCTGACTTCAATGTGTACTTCCAATTCCTAAGCTGTAACTTTTAAAGGCTTTATAACTTGCAAGGACTCCTTTTCATGCTGAATTGGTGCTGATAGAAGCTCATTCTGAGTCACAAAGCATGGTATAGTTTTAACTTCTTAATTTACAGCTGCAACACCCGATGTCCAATTGAATCCAACATAGTCAGTTGCGTTATGCTCCTTTCCTTGCTGCGTTTGCTCAATTTCGTTCTTTTTCGGATCAAATGGTCTCATTTGAACCTAATTTGCAACTGGAAAATCATCTTCTTGCAACAATGAAAGAACCTCAAACACTCGTTTCTCTGCTACAACATTATCCGTTACAACTTCATCATCTGATGCAAGAACCTCAAGTTGATGTTGTACCATAGCAATCTGATCCGTGGAGTACATTGCTACATCTTGAATCTGATTTGTTACAGCACATTCATCACCAAACACTTCCTGCTCTACAGTTATTTCTTCCTAGTGATCTAGACCATTATTTGTTTAATCTGCACATTGTTCTTATTGAATCATAGTGTCCTGCTATTGTAATTGAAGTGCGCGCCACTTTTAAAGAATCTGGAACATTTTTAACTGAAATTGATCTAACATCTGAGCCCTTTGTGCCGCAAATCGATCGTGAATTTCTTAAGCTGATCGAATTGCTTGGCTATTCACCTTGTCACTCTTTGAAAAGCACTTAATTAATTAATGCTCACTAAGCAATTTTAACTTGCAAGATCTCAAGGTTTAGCTTGAACTGAACCAATTCAAGCTGTATCAATTGCTTCAGTAACCTTGTTCCAAAGCACAGATCCACTCAAGAATGATCCTGAAATCAAGTTCTAACCATAGCCTTCGAACAGAAGCATATCAGAACGATCTTAGAGCAGCACGAGTTGTTCGATCAATTGAGCTGAATTCCGAATCAATGCAATCAGTATATAATCTGAAAATGCATCTTGGTCCAATGATATACTAGCACGATCGATCAGTGCAGCTAGATTGAAGAATTCAAAACTCGTCGTTGCTATTTGAGCAGCAATTCTTATAAGATCTTCAGCCAGACACGATCTTGATCTTAATCCAACAGATCACAATCTTGATGCTAATTTTCAACACATTTCCTCACTAAAACCGTAGAACTTGAAAGCTTGATCAAGCTTACTGTCACCCGAAAGCTCTTGAGTTCAAGATCTCGAGTTGTAATCAAATTCAACTTGAATTTTTTTTTTTCGATACAATTTTCAGTTAATAACTGCCAGCTTATCAATCAAGACTTCAAAATTGAATTCTTAATCAACTTGCAAAGCGATCAAGGATAAAAATAAAAAATAAAAAAGGAACAAATCACCTTGATCCTAAGCTTATGCAACCAAATTAAACTATATAAACTTAATTAAAGCTTAAAACCTGGCTCCGATACCAATTGTCATGATTCGAGATCAAACTCGAGTTATGACCTAGGGATAGTAGAATATGAGATGAGGAAGAAGTGAAAGGACATGAAAAATAGGGAAAGAGTTAGATGAGAGAGAGAAAAATATCAAAAGATATTTGTTGATCATTCACAATTACGAAGAATTACAAGAGGAGATCACTACTTATAGAACATCAAACAAAAGCAGCTAAATACAAGATTCAATGCATCTGGATAATAGGGCCTAACCGACTTACCCAACTCCCCAAAAACAGCTGCCACTATTGACTTGTCCCCACTGCCAATCAGCTAGAACAAGACTTTAACAACCACCCTCACAATAATACACGGTTCACTATAATAGAACACGAAACGACTTATTCTAATGACTAACTTTGAATTACTAATATTTCCCGATCATGACAGTTAGGTGTGGGGCTGTTGATGCTTTTCATATTTATGCATCTTTTAATTGCTATTTTAATTATTTTGCACCTGTTTAAGTATAGTTTTAAACTCACTGTGACAATTTTTATGTTTTATGGGTTCGAAATTAATGTTCCGTAAATTTTCAAAGTTTGGTGCAAACAAGCCAAAATTGGATGCATAGGCAATTAAATCAAGTCAATTATAGACCAGGACGAGATTGAACGAGTCAAGCTCAACATGCACCTGCACTCCGGTACTACCCATCGTCCTCCTGTCCAGCCCCAGCTCAACCTAAACTTCACCAACATCATCAACCTCAGGCCCAACATGCAGCACTGGCCAAACTTCACCGACATCACCAAATCAGGCCCACCCCATCACCTGCGTTCTCCTCTATCCAACCTAGTACTACAGCAGCTCACCAGCTTACCTCGGCCCACCTGTGCAGAGTTCATCATCAACCCAGCTCCAACCCAGCTTTGACTGCAACCCAACATCGGCAGCCCAGCCACCAGCACGTAGGGTTTCGCACTAGCAGGGGCATCTCTTAAATTGGAGGGTTAGCGGCTTTGTTTGTGGGTCTTCATTTTCTGTTTTTTATGCTTACTTTTCCTTCCCGCGTGTCTATGAATATGACAATTAAGGTTTGGAATTCCCACTTTCTTGCTCTGTTTTGTCTTCTTCGTTGTTCATCAAGCACTTCTGCGAATTCTCACCTTTGTTCTTGAATCACCAATTTCTTGACTCAATATGTTCTTCAACCTTTGCTTCCTTTCAATTTGCCAATGGCATAAATCCGATTCGCCATTTCTGCTCCTCCTTCTCAGGCAATGATAGTCCCGTCGAGCAATGGACACACTTTCTTCAATCTGACCCTATGATAATCTCTGATGTTCTTTAATGCCCAACTGCTCTCAATGTCATCGAGAAGGATCTTTCATGGTTGCTGGAGGGTGATCCTTCATCAAACCTTCCATCTTGTACCATAGGGCTAATCTTCGACCCATCCCACGACGTTCACAGTCTCAAGGGATTGTTTCCAGATACTGACGAGTCTTCACTTCTTTGTGCAGTCTCTTCAAGTCATTCTACAGGAGGAAGGCACATTTGTAAGGAAAACGGACCCTTCAGAGAATGGACATTTTTGACTAAGCAATACATTGAATGGGTGGATGGAATGATGGTGACCTATGGTGAGAAATGGAAGCAACTTCGTATCTATGAAGCCATTAGGCTTTCTACCATCGCCATCAAGTATGATTTTCCCATTGTAATAGCATTAACGTGCTGCTAGAATACCTACTATAAGCTTTTGTCATCCCAAAGGGCTTTTTAGGAATCAGTCTAGAGAACATAATGGCCCTGATGAGTATTTTCTCTGGAGAGAAGAGTTACCCCTTGATTCTTTCGTTTCTTCAAAAGCTGAATCTTTTGCCTCTCCTTCTCTATCATAGATCTGCCAAGAGGTTATGAGTCTTTTGTTAGAAGCTTGTAATAGAGGACCATGACTTTTGGCAAGTTTCCAAAGAGCCGGACGTGTGCTTCTACTTGTTTTGGTTAAACAAATTTTTCTTCGCAAACTCTTCTAACTCAGTCCTTAAGTTCGTCAAGACCATGGCCATTAAACTAGCTTTTTGTAATGGCCCTTTATCCTTAGGATTATTGTTCTTGGCCCAAGTTATATTGTTTCATTAGTGACATTATAACCATAAACTATGTCATCCATGTAGGTGGTCCTTTGTTCCTGGTCCAACTTTGGGCCCAAGCCTATTCTTGGGTTGTGCCTCAAAGGCCCCGTACTATCCCATAGGTGAGGGGGTTTCTAGCCTTGGTGAGTAGTTTGTTTGCTATGAGGTCGAACTATCTCCAGGATTGTCATTTGACCAATGCTTGGAGAGATTGATGTCCCTTGGAGAGAGGCGCGAGACTCAATGGACTCCCTTAAAGAGAAGAAATCTTAGTCCTTAAGGGTTCAGAAAACTTGACCTGCAAAATGATGTCTCCGTGGACATCAACTCCCATATCTGGGAAGCAATCTTATGCCCCCAATCTTTGATCTTTTATCACCAAACTCACCCTAGTGTAGAGACATATAGGCCTAGGTTATTTGCCAGTCAATTTGGTATGGTCCAAGATGTGCCTTTTCCAAGCTTGAGGACCAAGAACTTCTAGTGGGCTAAGAGGACTTCTCTTCAACTTACCCAACTTCCCGAGCTTTATGCTCTAAACCAGGAAGTCAGACCCCTTTATGGGCATCCTATTGCTTGTAGGTAGAGTCCATGTGCCACGCCACATATTTCATCTTGGTACCAAGCTTATTGGTCCTCTCTGGAGGCCAGAGGCGCCAAGCAATATTTCATGCCGTTGTCTCAGCTTGCAAGTCCCAGCTCAGGAAGAAGCGAGCCAGACAGCATCAGGCCAACCTCGTAGAAAGCTAAATCAAGTAAGCAATCACTTCTAAAGTATACTTGAGCCTTTCTAGAGGTTTGAACAACGACTGTTCTATGTTCTTTTCTCGTTGCAGCAACTGTTTAGGCAACCCCTTGGAGTGCTAGGACAAGGAGCTTTATTCAAATATTGCTAGAGAAGTCCCTTGTAGGCACCTCTTCACCATCCCTCGAGGTTGGTGGCTTAAGAAAGAGAAAGAAATATATTGTTCCTCTAATCCTCCATGCTACTGCGAAGAAGAAGAAGAAGAAGAAGAAGAAGAAGAAGAGATACCCATCTCACATCTAGTGACAAAAAGAAGAGCCAGGTTCCCTGTACTCAAGGTATTGGCCTTTCTCAATTGGTATTCTAATTTATCTCTATCAAAGCAGCTTTTAACATTGCCTTTTACAGCCACAAGAAGAGCAAGCTCCATACATCATGGAGATACCAGATTCTCCCTCTCGAGAGATTGCACCGAAGCCCTATGAGAGCACTGAATCATTGGGCTCGAATACAGAAGAAGGAGGTGACATGGCTTTCTCTATTATGGAGCTAATCTCAAGCCACTTCCCAGAAGATGGATGCTTCCTAGCTCTCTTGCCTTGTGCAAGCCCCCTTCCTACTCTTAGGTGGCCCAATCATTGCTGAAGAGATTACTAAAGGTAAAGGCTTTTATAGTTTTCAAATTCTTGATGATTCAAACCATGTTTGGTTCTGACATATAAGCCTTCTTCTCCAGAAGTTTCTCTTAAGGAAGGTATATCAGTGGGTGAAGAGCCAGCACCATTTCCAGCAGTTGAGATGCATGTTAAAACTTCTAGGACGGATGTACCATCAAAAGCTCCTCTGGCAGCAATGCCAATAGAAACCCCTTCTTTGCCTCAAACTGAGGCCATATATGTAAGGGCCTTTCTTTTAACCTTGGTTGTTTTCCAAAGTCAAAATCTCACCTAATGCTTTTATTGTTAACCTTTTGTAGGATACCCCTCCAAAATTATTCCTCCCTCAAGGACATGGGGAACATCTTCTCCTTTAGAGAAGTTTGGAGCATGTGGTGGATTGGTTTTCCAACAACTGGACCAAGAATCTCCTAAACTCCAACGGCTGAGAGAAATCACACATCTCCCTATTCTAACCCTGGCTAAGGGGGCCACATCTCAAAAGGTCACTTCCTTGGTGAGGTCCCTGAAAGATCCAAAAGTGGTCCCTCTTTTGCCAGGGAACTCGAGGTTCTTCAGGAGGTGTTCCTAAAGGTAAGCCAAGATGACCCAAACCTTCTTCAGAGAAAACGACATTGCTAAGATGCCATTAGAAACCTTGGGTGTTTAGCCAGCCTAGGTGGTATGTAGCTGCTATTTGAAAAGCTCCAAGCAGCAAGAAATATCCAGGGCCATAGGCTCAAGGGATTAAGAGTTTGGAAGATGAGATCCATCACCTAGAGGAGACGTTGAGTTACAATAAAGAAAAATTGCTCTTGTTAAGACAACAACATACCTCCCAAGGTTAAGTGGATGGAGGACTTGAAAAGGCCACCATGGAGGATCAGAGGGACAATCAAGCCCTTCAACAAGAAGCCCTTTCACTTGATTGTGAACTGAATGACACAACCAACCAACTGTCTTTAATAAAGGAATCCTTAGTGAGGTTTAGGACTCAACTCTTTTGATATTTTCAGTTCATGTCAGGAGATTTTGGCTATCCCTGTTACTTCACTTGTAATTTTTCTTTTATATGTAAGCCATGTACTCCTTCAACAACTAATAAAATGCGTATTTTGTTCTATACATCTCTCATATTGGTAGTTCTTTTCTTTTCTTCTCAGTTTAAGGATCAGGAGGTTGATCCTCAAGACATTGGTACTGAAATTGAGCCCAAAGCTCTAGGAATCTATACTTAAGTACTTCGTTGTTAGAAACCCAAATTGATGGCACATATTTCTTTAAAACCCTATCATTGATAGCCCTTGGGTAAGTCCTTCTATCTAGGTCTTGGACCAGATAGGCATTTCTTCCAAATACCTCTTTGACCCTCAATAGGCCTACCTAGTATAGGGACCATTTTTCAAAGACTCAATCCTTCTGGCCAATGGGTAAGGTCACTTTCCAGACGAGATCCCTTAAGTCAAAAGGCCTAGGTTTGACCTTTTTGTTGTAAGCTTTGGCAACCCTATTCTTTTGAGTTTCCAATTTATGAAGAGCATCAAGCCTTACTTGGTCTAAATTAGTAACCTCATTCATCGTGGACTGCTCATATTCAATTTTAGAAAACTTTCCTTGGTGGGCTAGTCTAACAGAATGAACCGTCATTTTCATTAGAAGCACAACATCATGGCCATACGTCAAAAGGAAAGAAGTTGTCCCAATCGCATGTCGCTTAGAGGTTTTGTATGCAAAGAGCATCTAGTAGCAACTCATGCTACTTTCTGGGATTATCCTCTATCATCTTTTCAATGTTGGCCTTCAGAATCTTGTTGGTTGACTCTGCTATGATTCAAATAGTAGGGGCATATGAAGTAGCGTTTGGACGTATTAAAGTAGAATAAGTCATTAGATTAATATGTTAGATTGGAGGTTGGCAGTTACCTTCATGAGAGGAATTTGGCGCCAAAGTCGATTACTTGGTCAAGAAAAGTCAAGAGCGGCAGCTAGAGTATAGTAAGTCAGTTATGTTGATGTCTTGATTCATTGTATCTCTTCTAACCAGCATTAGCTTAGGATAGTACAAAGATGTAATGTCTTTTGTGTAATCCTCATAACTTTGATGAATTGAAATATCTTTTGATATTTTTCTCTCTCTCATCTAACTCTCCCTGTTTTCTCATCTCCTTTCACTTCTGTTCTCATCTAAACTCTATCCTTCCCTTGGTTATGATTTGAGATTAATCTCAATCATAACAATTGGTATCAGAGCTTTGTTTGGCTTCCAAATCAAGCGTGATTTGATATCAAATATCCTTAATCGCATTGCAAATTGATTAGGAGTTCAATTTTGAATTCCTATTTGAGTTGCTTGCAATTACTACCTGTTTCAGCAACATCCTTCTTGAGTACTTGATCAAGATCTTGACAGTAAGCTTCGATCTTGGTTAGAAAACGGCTATTTCAGTCAGATCTTTCAAGATCAACTGATTCAGTGAGAATCAGTGTGTGATCTTGAGGAATTGCACTTGAATTAATAACAAGATCATGATCTGTTGTTAAGGATCAAGTTAGTTGAAGCGTTCAGCAG
Source organism: Simmondsia chinensis (assembly GCA_018398585.1). Classification (NCBI taxonomy): domain Eukaryota; kingdom Viridiplantae; phylum Streptophyta; class Magnoliopsida; order Caryophyllales; family Simmondsiaceae; genus Simmondsia; species Simmondsia chinensis. The sequence goes on along the minus strand of JAGTTD010000010.1, from coordinate 15,776,199 downwards.
TGACTTCGATCTGATTCTTGAGTTTACATCACATTAGACAAGGCCATAGGAAATAGATTGAGGTTCAGTGCGACAACATCTATTCATAGATGCAGTGTGGATGTCAATAGTTGATCAAACAATTTAGTGAGCAAATTAAGCTGAAGTTTGAACTTTAATCGAATAGACGGTGAACTAAGATAATCAGCTTTTGAAGCAGAGAAGTGAGGTGCAGCGGCATTCTTATTGGAAATTGATCCGTTAAATTCAGTTGCAACTTACAGCTGCAAGTTCAGCTTTGCTAGCTAACTGATCAAGTTCAGCTGCTTGAATTACATAGCAGAGCAATACAAATGCTTGTGAAATAGTAGATTTTTCAACATTATCAGTGGACTTGGATCTATTGTACAGCAAATTTGCAATACACAAAGCTTAAAATGTATGCTCAATCTTTTCACCAAGTCTCCAACGAAGATGCTACACTCTTAGTAAAAGTTTTTGGTACTCTCCGTCCCATCACCGAAAATGTGCTTCATCAATTGTTCAGTTCCTATGATAATCTTGAGAGTATTAAAGAGGTTTGAAGGTCCTACTTCTCGGTGGAAGCGAGGGTGACCTATACCTCCAAAGTTATGCCGAAAGTGCACTTAAACACCTTCAACTTAAATAATCTCAAAAAAGGTATTGCAAAAACTACTTTTGGGTGATAAAAGTCCAATATCTTAATCCTTGTAAAGATGTTGGACAAGAAGTGAAGGTGCCGACTCTTATGGAAACAATTAATAGTACAAAAAATTTAAATAAAGGTTATGAGTGTATGATGCACAGATGGGACAAGATTGATCGGATGCGGGGTGAGTTGAAGAATCAATTTGACGAATTGGAACAATTGAAACATGAAAAGCTTGAGATGAAGCAAGATCAAATCTCACCAAATGTCGAGGCAATGGAAACCGAGCTTGAGTTAGATGAAGCGGCAGCAATGAAAGTTGATGTTACCTCAATTTTGGAAGTAGCAATAGTGCAACAAGCGTTAGATCCTTCATTGATTGATGTGGAATTAGAATTCTTGGATGAACTGCAACCTCCAGCTTAGATTGAGAATTATGAAGAGGTTGGAAATGAAGATTCAAGGAAGGAGAATTATCAACAAAAGGCTTCAGTTCCTGAGGTTGACTAGAAGTTTATAGTAGTAGATTATGAAGAAGCAACAACAGAATCGAAGTTCCTTCACAACTGCAATCTGTAGCAACACATCAACCTCAAGACTTGCAACATTAAGATGGGTTTGATCAAGCAATACTTTACCCATTAGTAATTGAACATTCTTGGGTATAATCAAGTGTTACAAAGAGGAATTCGAAGGTTGACATGGAGACCCAGTTCAAGGAAGTCAATAAGCCTCTAAGGATGCAAGCCCAACATCATATGGTGAAGGAGAAAGCACCTTTTCAAGCTTGTGTGTCAACATCACAACTTAAAAAACAAAGTTGCAGTAGAAATTGAAACCGAGATGGGATCAAGTTACTACTGGCAGTTCGATATTGCTTGGAAAATTGGATGCCGCAGTTTTAGATCAAAATATTAACACCATAATTCAGGAAGTAAATGTTCAATTACAAGTGGGAGAGCATCTGAATGTGGCAGTTAAAGACTTGCAAGTGTGTATTGAAGTTATAGGCCTTAGAAGATTGAAATTCAAGATGATCTTATAGCCTGACTTGGAGATTAAGTTGGCAATTAGTCTTAATCGTAAGAAGTGCTTTGTAAGAAAAGGACTAAGAGCCAAGATGAACCCAATCTTTGTCTATCATGTAAGGCCTCCGAATTTCCTACATCTCAAGCCAAATAAAAAGGTTCTTGACAAGCTTTTCATGTTGAAGAACTTGAAATTGAGGTAACCCAAGATGGTGTTGTGGTCAATTGATAGACTTGGAGCATCTTCTTGGATCAAAAGGATGATGAAGAAAGCAAGGAAAAAAAGAAACTCTGTCAAAACTGATTAAAGAGCTGAGTTTATGGGAATGTCAACAAGGAATTGTGGAATCTGCACTGCAAAACAACCAAGTTCAGTTGGAAAACCACATGTTGCTGTTGTGGTATCGTCAATTGCAGAGCAAAGTATGCTATTAACCTCTCCTGGACCTGCAGCTATGCCAAGCTAGAACCAGAAGTATGTAAGAAGTACTACCCTAGACGCTTTGTAAGGTTCTTTGAGTGGGGAGAAGGCTTATCCAAGCACAAACATTGGTGGACGTTGGATGGTTAGCAAGATCGGTTTGATCTGTTTCCTTTTTCGGGTGGAGTTATGACTCATCCAAGTGCAAGTACTTGTGACAGGCCTCCTTCTAATCCAGGAGAAGGAATTCATGGCCCTAAGGAGATTAAACAGATGGATTAGTTGGAGGAATATGTGGTCCAAGCTACATCCCAGTTGTTGGCAAAAAAAAGCCACGTTTCTGTAAGCAGGTAGGAGTGCTAATTGGTCAATTTGAATTTAAGTACCAAGTGGTTTGGTTTAGGACGAACAACATGGTAGTGAAGTCCTTTGTAAAAAAAAAGTGTGCTTTACTGCTGCAGTAATTGTTAGTAGGCTTACCTAGTTGGTTGCAATAGCAAGCTAGGCAAGTTAAAAGAATCCAAAGCTCATTGACATGAATTTAACTCAACAGCTTGCTATTACATATCCGGAGCAAGCAGGTGAATCTTTTCAGCTGGAAAGTCTATAAGATCTGATCCAAATGCAGGCTCAATGAAGTTGAGCTGATTTGTACTCATCTAAGAACACTAATGGAAGGCCTCTTGATTTAGGAGAGGTGGAACAAGCTGTTGAAGTTGAGGCCAACCATGCAGAATTCAGCAGTGTGGATGCAGAATTCTTGAGATCTGTTTAACAAATGCAAAAGGATGTTGATGAGTATTGTCAATTAAGTATAGATCAAGGTTACATATCAATTGAGGTAGTGACTCAGCTTGTTTGCATAAGATTCAAATTAGTTCTAGCTGAAATAGGTACACACATCAACAGAGAAGTTAAGAATAGACCAGTCCTTGAATTGGTGAAGTACACAGCTGTTTTGATGTTCCATTGGTTTCATGGGCTTGTGTATTTCGCAATCACACTTAAGCTGATTGATAAGGAATTAAAGTTTGTTCATTTGAGACGTGATTGGTTGCTTAAAGAGCATGGAATATAGGGTTCCTTGAATCTATACGGCTGCAGGGTATCATTTGAACCCAGGAAGCAAGAGGAGACCCAAACAAGAGCTAAAGACCTCGTGAAAGATGTGGAAATTGTGTGTTGCAAGTTAAAGGTCGTTTGTGGGGCCGCTTTGATGGTTCAAACCGTGAAATAATTTCTTTGGAATTCAACCATGACACTTGAGAACTCATCTTGGTGGAGAAAAGTTCAAAATTTTCCAAACGAAGTTTCATTTGCTCAAGGATCTAAGCTGGGATGTTGCACTGGGAAACAATTTGCTAGGTGTGTTTTGTGCACTCTCTTGATGTCTTGGCAAGCAAGGAAAGTGGAAGTATATAGTGAGGATGACAGGGATCAAAGTCAAGTTATGGTTGAATGTGTAAGAGTTTGGGAAAAGGAAGATAAAACTTCCATAACTTCGATGTTCCAATCTGATGCTTAGTTGACAGATTTTAGAGAAGTTGTTGACAGGACATTGTGCAGCTCATTGCATTTGTTGGCAGCAGCATCTAAGGATTTTAATTAGACAAGAAGATGTGCCAACTAGATTCCTAGAAGCATCAGAGAGCAACTAAAAGACCTCCTCTAAGCAGGACAAGAGCAGGGTACTGCAAGGTTAACAGCTTCAATGGGAATAGTGGTGTTGGTGTTTGGTTGATTTGGTTCGGTTTTGGCAGACCTCCAGAAGAGTACTTTTCAACAGATGCAATCATTGAGAGCAGAAGCAAGAAGCGTACTCAAAGGTTCAGCATTTACAACAGGACTCCGACTAGAAATACTCCAATTTCTGCATCAACAAGTGTTCTTTAGCTGCAAAGTTTCAGCATTCGGAAGTTCTCTTCAGCTGCAGATTTCAGCAAGGAGTTCGTCACCTTCGACTCCTACTCCTGCATCAATCAATTGTTCTTCAAAGTCTCAGCTCTCTTCTTAGATTCTGGGGACAAGAATTGTTATGATTCAAATAGTAGGGGCATATGAAGTGGAGTTTGGATGTATTAAAGTAGTATAAGTCATTAGAGTAATATGTTAGATTGGAGGTTGGCTGTTAGCTTCATGAGAGGAATTTGGCGCCAAAGTCGGTTACTTGGTCAAGACAAGTCAAGAATGGCAGCTAGAGTTTAGTAAGTCGATTATATTGATGCCTTAATTCATTGTATCTCTTCTAACCACCATTAGCTTAGGATTAGTATAAAGATGTAATGTCCCTCCTGTAATCCTCATAACTTTGATGAATTGAAATATTTTTTTTGATATTTTTCTCTATCTCATCTAACTCTCTCTATTTTCTCATCTCCTTTCACTTCTCTTCTCATCTAAACTTTATCGTTCCATTGGTTATGATTTGAGATTAATCTCGATCATAACAGAGTTGTCCCAATTGCATCTCGCTTAAAGGTTTTGTATGCCCAAAGAACATCTAGTAGCAACTCATGCCACTTTCTAGGATTATCCTCTATCATCTTTTCAATGTTGGCCTTCAGAATCTTTAATTGTTGACTCTGCTTGGCCATTAGCATGAGCATAATAAGGTTGTTGTGTTTAATATTTCTATGTTGAAACTTTTGGTGAACTCTTTAGCCTCAGCCTCATTAAACACGCTAGCATGGTCCGCTGTGATGGTTTCTAGGATACCAAACCTACGTAGGATGTGTTTGTTGATGAACTCAATCACGTCTTGCTAATTGATATTCTTATATGGTTTAGCTGCCACCAACTTTGTGAAGTGGTCAGTAGCCACCAGAATATAAGAGTGTTGTTTACCGAAAGGAGGGTTAATCTCTCCTATGATGTCCATTGCCCAACCCCTAAATAGCCATGGTTTGATAATAGCATGCATCGCAGCTGTTGGGACTCTTGGCACATGTCCATGTCTTTGGTATGCTTTGCATTTCTTAGCATACTTTATGCAATCATCCATCATTGATGGCTGATGTTAGCCATAACACCTGATAAGCCAGTGCATTTTGTTGCTAGCTAGATGGGATCCACAAATACCCTTGGTGGGCTCCTACCATTACTAGTATTGCTTCATCCAAGTTAAGGTACTTGAGAAGCACTCCACTAATGTCCCTTTTATTCAACTCGCCAGACTCACCATCTGCATGGATTTTGTGAGCTCTCATTTTCAACTTTTTGTCCTTAATGTATTTTTTAGTGTTCTTGAAGTAATCCACCAAGGGCTTCCTCTAATCCTCTTGTTGACTTAGGACAATTTGATTAGCCTCATAGTGCTTCAAGTGTCTACTTGGCGTGTCTTCTCCTATGGGGGTAGAGGACTTTTTGAACTCGATCTTATGATCTAAAGTCTCAGTCTTAATGACCATGGTTTTTCATACCAAGTTCTAGGCAATTTGTACCCGGATTCTAGTTGATCCAAGTCTTTAGCTGCCTTATTGTGTTCCTTGGGAATATGTTGCAATCGAACACCATCAAATTTACTCAATAGCTTATGTACTGTTGATAGGTATCCATTTGATGTATCACTCAAACATTGGAATTCCCCTTTTACTTGGCAGACCAACTGCAAATCCCCTTTGATGATAACATTGAGAACTTGCATCTGCGGAAGAGTTTGAAGGCCAATTATCAATGCCTCATACTCTACCATGCTATTGGAATACCAACCAAGGTGACAGCCAATTTAGTGATGATCCCATCAGGGGATTCTATAACGATTCCAACTCCAGCACTTGAATTGGTTCTCGAACCATCAAAGGAATTTTTCTAAGGAACCATTTCCACCACTAGAAGCTGTTTTGGCTCATTATTTGAGCCAGTTTAAATTATTAATTAAAGTCAGTAGATTTAAAATTAGGAATTTTAAATCGACCCTAGGCTTAGAGTTATGAATTCTAAACCTATTCCGCTGCGTAAACTTTAGGGAGAATTTTTGAAATTCATCCCAACAATCGGTATTAGGGCAAAGGGTTTATAGAGATAAACCTATTCTCGAGAACTCTCGCACGTGAGGTGTCACGAAGCATGACTCTCCGACTGGGGGCTTTGGTAGAGAGAAGAGTCTCCTACTCCAAGTGCTTTAATAAGTGCCTATTGTTATGACCATAGTTGAGAACTATGAACCCAATAATCGATGTCAGAGTTTATTTTCCAACAAAATTCATATCTTTTCCCAATAGCTATGAGAAGTATAATGGTAGTAGTTATATTTGTCCTTTGTCATGGACATCTAGTGGAGAGGTTGTTGTCATCAATACAGTCTATAAGGGGGATATCGAATAAATGGATTAATTCCGGCGTGCAGTGAGATTTATTTAGTAGAATTAAGTCTCATTAAATAGCAATTAAATTATTTCATGAGATGATTAATTTAACCCATTTGGAGCTAGATTTAAATTGTCCCTAAGGTCCCTGCGCAAGCCTCTGTATTTATTGCCATCGAAAAAATATTAAAGAATTCATGAGATGAGTAAATTTTGATTTTGCCAAACATTATTCATGAGATCAATAAAAAATAAAAAATTATAAATAAAATAATTTTTGAAAATTAAATTCATAAGTTTAATTTTTACATGTGGAAAACAACGGAAAAAAAAAAATCAAAATCGTGCAATATCAGGTCTTGATCCGTGGCTTCCGGATCTGACGAACCAGCGCGCAACACATGTTGCGTGTTGGGATGTCCCCTTGACAATCCGCGTGACACAAAGAGAGCGAATAGCGTGACGCCACGTGTCACACGGTAGGTGGCCAAATAACACGCGTGTACGGTTCATTGAAACGCCGCGTTTTGTTCACTCTTCAAGTTAAGTGTTGCGTTTAATATTAAAATTCTGGGTTTGTTGTGCATGTCCCACACTGCTTATTTGTTAGTTTTTTCGCTTCAGTAGCCTACTATAAATAGAGGTACCTATTCCAAGGGCTTGGCATTCAATTGAATTGAAATAAACTATTTTAGGTTTCTGGAATTGTTTCAGAGACCTAATTGACGAGAAAACTTTTCGTTGAAATTTTTCTTTCCTAGTTTAATATTTTTCGGAGCCCACTCTTCGGGCAGTTCGAGGTCATTGTGTAGAAGATGGTGGGGTCTTGATTTATGGTATCCTTTCGAAGATTATTATTTCTTTCTAGTTTTCTTATTTTGGAGCAAATTTAGGTATGTACTTCTTTTCTTCGTTTTTCAATTTATTTACAGTATTTGTTGTTATGCCTATTTTAGCTTCTGTACCGTTATGAATGTATTAGAGTAAAAGGACTATAGACCTAAATTAAGAATTTAGATATGTAGATTTAAATTATGAATTTAAACCTGTAGATTTAAAAGTAGGAATTTTAAATCAACCCTAGGTTTAGAATTATGAATTCTATAATTCTAAACACTGCATAAACTTTATAAAACTAGGAAGAATTTTTGAAATTCATGCCAACAACCGGTATTAGAGCAAAGGGATTTATAGAGATAGCCCTATTCCCGGGAGCTCTCGCACGTGAGGAGTCAGGAAGCGTGACTCTCCGACCGGGGCTTAGGTAGAGAGAAGAGCTCCTACTCTAAGTGCTCCAATAGGTGCCTACTGTTGTGGCCATAATTGAGAACTATGAATCCAATAGTCTGCATCAGAGTTTATTTTTTAACAAAAGTTACTTTTTTCCCAACACCTCCACCCTGTGACGGACCTAGTAAGAATAAGCTCGTTGTTCTCACTTTCTACTATGCTTATCCCCTTTTCTTTGGAACTACTTGTAATGGACTTACCCACGGACCATCCGATATGGGATAAATGATCTCGGCATCTAATAACTTGACGACTTCTTTCCTTACCACCTCCTTCATAGCAGGGTTTAATCGACGTTGTGGGTGCACAGTAGGCTTGAAGCTATCTTCCATGAGAATCTTATGCATGCATAATGAAGGGCTAATTACCTTGATGTCTAAAAGGGTCCATCTGATGGCTTATTTATGCTTCTTTAGAACTCTAAGCAATCTTTTATGTTCGACATTACTCAAAGATGCATTAGTCATAACAGCATAAGTGTTAGAATTACCAAGATAAGCATACTTGAGATGAGATGGCAATGGCTAGAGCTCGAGATTTGGAGGCCCATTTTCTATAATTCTCTGCTGAGTTTCAATCGCTTGTATGTCCTCCACTATTGCTTTGTGGTGTGAATTGAACGGTTCACAATCTTCCAGGTATTGGGCACATTCACTTATAAATTCATTCTCAGTGTATAAGGTCCCGAACTTTGTCAGACACGCTTCAAGTGGTAACTTAGGGAGTGTGCCCCTGAACTTCTCAGCTACCAAATAGTCTATGATACAAATCTTAAAACAAGAATTCATGTCAGTGGGGAATTTCATAGCATAAAAAACATTGAAGCTTACCTGTTCATCTTGCACCCTTAAAATAAGCTTCCCTTGTTGCACATTGATCAAGGTCCTTCTGGTAGCAAGGAAGGGTCGTCCAAGAATAAGAAGTATCTCTCAATCCTCTTCCATGTCAAGTACTATGAAATCAGTCGGGAAGATGAATTTGAAAATCTTCACTTAGACGTCTTCAACCACACCTCTTGGATACTTGATCGATTTGTTTACTAGTTGGAGAGATACTATAGTGTGCTTCACCTCTCTTAAGCCAACTTCGTGAACACAGAGAGAGGCATTAAATTAATGCTTGCACCTAAATGCTAATTATTCAAAAGGGTTATTGACCTAAGGGAGGGGAGCAGAGATGACGAGAGAAATTCAGGGCATTGTTAGACTGGTTTCAAGAAAATGAGAAGAAACGGGTTAGCAGATTGAATCAAGAACTAGAAATTTAAGAGCAACATAGAGCAAGTGTTTTCAAAGAGCTTGGTTTCAGCAACGAGAGAGCACAGAGCGGAAAAGTAAATATTTCAAGCCCTAATTGTCATACTTATAGACATGCGGAAAAGAAAAGCAAACGAACAAAAGTGTTCTCTCGAGACGTTGAGGGTCAAATCAGGCAGATTTTTTACACATTAATTTAAATTCACCAATGGCTAAAAGGGGAGCATTTGTTTACACTTTAATTTCAATAGAGCTGGGGTGGCGTTGTTTTGAGCAAAGTGCCACATGCTTACCATGTGAGGTCCTCTTTAAGGGGAATCAAACTTTTAAGTTCTAAGAAAGCAGCGTCTTGAGCCCAGCATCTTGAGAATTTTTTTCACCCAAACAAGGGTATCAGCCACTCAAGGCTCGAGATGGTTGAAGGGTTAAGGGAGCTCGAGCTCAAGGGATTTGCCAAGAAGGCTGCAAGACAGGTAGTTTTTGGGCTCGAGACAGTTACTTGGAGAGCAATATCAAATACTTGGGTGCTACGCTTAATCCAAGGGAACGTGGGGCTTCTAGAAGGGACAACAACAACAACAGCCCAGTGCCTCAAAGGGCTCCCGCATCAGCAGGGTTTGGAGGGTAGATGTACGCAGCCTTCTCCCTTCCGGGGCTGCCCTAAAGGGAGGCTGTTTCTGAGGACTCCCAACCTGATATGCTTGTCGGCAGCAATGACGCCTTACAGCCTAGCATCAAGAGGGCAAAGAGGCATATAAGCAGGGAAAAATTAGGCAAATAAAGGCAAAGAAATAGGAAGTAAACAGATAGTCAATCAGAGAACAGACCATACAAAAGTGCGCCGAATCTGGAATATCCTAAGGCCTAGAATACTAGTGATAGCACAAAAGGCTGGGCTACCCTGCTCTAAGCCGCTACATCTACTGCTCCTATGCTAGCCCTCCACTGGGCTCTATCTAAGGCCATCTCCTCCCGAAAGTTTAGGTGGGTAAGGTCTTGTCTGATCGTCTCCAACAATCTCTTCTTTAGCTAAAAATGCGAGTGTGGGCCCCATGGAATTCCCTCAAGCATGGAATTAAGGGAAAGTTCAATGATCATTCATGCACAAGAAGGAGTTTAGTGGCCTAATGTGGGGAGAAAATTCCACGGAATTATGGGGCAGCCGTCATTTAGTTTTTCAATATATAAGAGACTCTGTGAGAGTTCAAATCGGTACATACACTAAATACCAAGCTTCTTTAAGTTTTCTTTACAGCACACTTGTGCTCTTTTCCTAGAAGTAGCATAATTTAACATAGCTTAGCTTAGCATAGATCTTGCCGTACTTGCTTCTTTAGTATTATAGTCTTTTGGGTTTTAGGTATGAACTCTCAGTTTTAATTTGATCCCAAATTTCGACAAGTTAAGAATTGAGGCTTTAGTTTAAGGCTTTGACGGGCAACGCTTAACCTTGATTACATTACTTTTTGACATTACTGTCACTACTTAATAAGTCTGGTAAATTTAGGTTCACATTTTTGATTAGGGCTTTGACGGCCAAGGCTTGACCTTGATTGTGCTGGTCATGGTTGAGTGACTTGAATTCGGTTTGCTTTACCTTTATCTTGTCCGACCTAAACTTATTCCACTTATTATAAGTCAAGAGTACCAAGCTTAAAAACCTAACCGACTCGGGCTTGTAAGTGGACCGCTGAGCTCTTAGGTTCATCTCCACCCTAATTCAAGACTTTTAAGTGCATCGTCAAGGCACATCGCCACAAAGTACCGTTCTAAGCACCAAATAAAGTTATCAAGTTCTTTGGCTTTATGCTTGCCTTCTTGTTTTAGCGAGTCTAGGACCTTGACATGCTACACATCCTTATTGACCGCACCAACATTGTCTAGCTGCTCGTGGACATCCCCGTGACCAACTCAAGCTTGGCCATATGAGCACCAAGGCTGGAAAGGGCATCCCTTATGACGGAGCAATCCTTGCCCTTCTGCTACTTTGTGTGTACCTTAGTCCTAGCCCATTGTTCCTCAGGATTTTGGGTCATATTCATGTCCTCCATACTTAAGCTAGCCATGCACTTCCCTTGCCTACAATAGAGCAAGCCCAACGCACCTCAACGCAACCAATACACCACACAAGGGACATTGAGCTTACCCACGTACAACACCTACTCAATACCCACACTGCTTAGCACACCATTTTGTTAAGTTCCCAAAATTAATTTGGAAACCTAACCTTGTAGAAGAGAATTTGAGATGAGAAAAGAATTGAAGGGGATGAGAAGTATAGAGAAAGGGATGAGAAAATCAGAATTTTTCCATAAAGGAATTGTATTAATTTCATTGGATGATCAATTACATTCATAAGCATTGAATTTATACAATTTTAATCCAAAGGATAAGTGCCCAGCTGGGCTAAAGCATTTTACCGTTCAAACCTTGCATAACTGCATTTCCCGCCCTTTTGCAACTAACAGATTCCCACACGCCTAATGAGCTGTGCAGAATCTGATATTTTGGGCGCCAGATATGCTGTCCAAATGCATTAATCTGCCTATTACAATATAAGAACTAAAACTTGTAAGTAATACTAAAATTTAAATGAATTACAAGTAAATTTTTATTAATTTGTAACATTCCCTCCCTCTTGAGAATCTTCTTGTCCTCAAGAAGTAAAGCTAGGGAATAGACTCTTCAAGAAGTTGTAGTCCTCCCATATTGTAAAGTGCTCGTTTAAGTTCCTCCAAGTGACTTGGACTTGGTGGATTTTCGTGTTGTTCAGCTGCAACTTTCTTTCGGCTTTGACAGATTTTGGTTGCTGTAGTAAGACGCCATTTGCTTCAGCTATAGGCGGCTTTTGCGTCGTATCAGCATTTCTCTTAACCTGTTTTTTGAGGAGAGACACATGAAACACAGGGTGAACGTAAGAATGTGAGGGTAAGTCGAGTTTATACGCCACATTGCCAATTTTCTCCAGAATTTTGTAAGGACCAAAGTAACGAGAACACAACTTGACGTTGAGTCGAACAGCCACAGTTGATTGTCTATAAGGCTGTAATTTGAGGTAGACCATGTCCCCAACGTCATAGTTCTTTTCTACCCTCTTCTTATATGCATAATACTTCATTTGGGCCCGAGCTTGTTGGAGATTGTCTTTGAGCGCTTGCAAAATCTGTCTGCTCTGCTGTACAAGCTGCGTTGGTGCTGAACCGGTTAGCTTGGGCTGTTGGATCAGCATAGGAGAAGGTGGGGAATATCCATACAATGCTCAGAAGGGTGTAGTGCCAATGGTTGTGTGGAAGTGTGTGTTAAACCAAAATTCGGCTAAGGAAAGCCAACGGTTCCACTCCTTGGGCTTCGAGAAGACCATGCTTCGGAGATATTGCTCCAAACATTGATTGACTCTTTCGGTTTGTCCATCCGTTTGGGGATGGTAGGAAGAGCTAAGAGCCAACGTGGTTCCCATGAGCTTGAACAATTCCCTCCAAAAGTTGCTTGTGAATATTTTATCCTGGTCCGACACGATGGATTGGGGCAATCCATGTAACTTGTAGATGTTGTCGAGGAAGAGCTTTGCCAATTTCACCGCAGTAACGGGTCGAGTAAGAGCAAGAAAATGACTGTATTTGGTGAAGCGATCCACCACGACCCATATGACCTCCTTGCCTTCGGATTTCGGCAGCCCCTCAATGAAATCCATACTAATGTGAGCCCAAGCACCGTCCAGAATGGAAAGAGGTTGAAGAAGTCCTTTGTATCACGGATCTCCCAATTTTGTTTGTTGGCAAACTTCACAAGACTTCACATAGTCGCTTACATCCTTTTTCATGCTCGGCCACGTGAAATAAGCTTTAATTCGTTGATAGGTGCCTTCCACACCCTCGTGACCTCCCCAAGCAGCGTCGTGTGAGGCTCGAATGATCTGTTTTCTCAAGTCGGTAGCAGCACCAATGTACAGCTTACCCCGAACATGCAGTAAGCCATTCTGCACTATCACTTCTCTGTTTTCTGCAGCCATTTTCGTGTCGGTCTGGAGCGTGGCAGCAACTACCTTTTCCAGAGTAAATGTATCCCCCTCGTAGGACTTGTGTAGCTCTTCGACCCAAGAAGAAAGTACCACCGAAATGGCTGAGCATGTGCCTGAAACAGTGTCCTCAAAACGCCTTGACAGTGCATTTGCAGCTGCGTTTTCTTTGCCACTTCTATACTCGATATCGTAATCAAGGCCTAACATTTTTATCAAGCCTTTCTTTTGAATTCTTGACACAATCTTCTGTTCGAGTAGATAATTGAGGCTTTGGTGGTCCGTCCGTATGGTGGATTTATGACCTTCCAAATAGTGCCTCCATTTCTCCACGGCTAAGAGAATTGCGAGGTACTCCTTTTCATAGGTCGACATTGCCTGATGTTTGAGGCTTAGAGCTTGACTTAGATATGCACTGGGCCTTCCTCTTTGAGAGAGGACAGCGCCAACACCCGTACCACTTGCATCGGTCTCTAAAACTAAGCCTTCGGCGAAATTTGCCATGGTCAAAACCGGTGCTGCACACATGGCGATTTTGAGAGCTTCGAAAGTGGCCTGGGCCTTCTCGTTCCACCCAAAAGCATCCTTCTTCAAGAGCTCCTTTAAGGGTTTGGCAATGGAACCATAACCTTTAATGAATTTTCGATAATATCCGGTCAATCCCAAGAACCTTCGCAATTGCTTCAAGGTGATCGGGGTTGACCATTCTTGCATTGCTCGGATCTTGTTAGGATCAGTAGCTACGCCCTCTGATGAGATGATATGACCCAGATATTCAAGCTTCTCTTAAGCAAAAGAGCATTTGGACAATTTTGCAAAAAACCGGTGTTGTTACATTAAGATGAATACTTGTCGAAGGTGTGTGAGGTGAGCTTCATATGTCGGACTGTAAATCAGTATGTCATCGAAGAATACCAGCACCGACTTCCTCAAATAAGGTTTGAAAATATCATTCATAGCCACTTGGAAGGTGGCCGGGGCGTTTGTTAAACCGAATGGCATAACAACAAACTCGAAATGGCCATGATGAGTTTGGAAAGCGGTCTTGTATATATCTGATTCGAGAACTCGGATTTGATGATACCCTTGCCGTAAGTCTAGCTTGGAAAAGAAGCACGCCCCATGAAGCTCATCAAGCAAGTCATCTATGACCGGTATCAGAAATTTGTCTTTCACGGTTAAAGTATTCAAACGGCAGTAATTGATGCACATACGGGTTGTCCCATCCTTCTTCTTTACAAGGATCACGGGTGAAGCGAAAGGACTTCGGCTTGGTCTAATGAAGCTCAACCGAAGTAATTCCTCCACTTGTCTCTCGATCTCAGTCTTTTGGCCATGGGGTAACCGATATGGCCTAATTTTGAACGGATCGGCATTTCCTCGCAAAGGTATGGCATGATCCACACTTCTTTGAGGGGGGAGGCTCTTAGGCTCTTCAAAGATGTCCCCGAACTCGTCAATTAAAATTGGAACAGCAGGAGGGTGAATCAGTTGCTGCATAACCGAGCTCACCATGAATAATTGCCCGATCCATTGTATCGCCTTCTTTTTAATTCCACCTTGCACATCCTTTGCCTCGATCAACTTGAGCTGAGCTTCCTCGGACATGCCTTGCAAAGATACCTTGGTGCCATGAACCTCAAAAGCCACGGTCATTTTATCAAAGTCGAAGACAACCGGGTTGAAGGTCCTCATCCAATCTACTCCGAGCACCATGTCACAACCACCCAAAGGAATCACTCAGAAATTAAAGGTGAAATAATGGCTTTGCATAGACCAAGGGAAGGCTATGCATTTGTTTTGTGTTGTCAAAGAATTCCCATCCGCTACCATAACCGCCAACGGATGAGTTTTCGTCACTTCGTGCTTGACCTTCTTAATTAACTTCGGATCAACGAAACTGTGAGTGCTTCCACTATCAATGAGGACAATAATGGAGTGTTTCCCAGCCCATCCTTTGATTTTCATCATGTTATGAGCTCCGCTTCTGGTTAGAGCCTTCATGGAAATTTCGACCTCATCATCACTTGAGCAGCCTTATGAAATGCATTCGGTATCTTCTGGTTCAGCATCCGATTCTCCACTGTCAGCCTCATTTTCTCCAGGTGCCTGGCTTCCTTTGACATACATAAGTTCTTGTGATTTGCACCTATGCCCGGGTTGATACGGTTGGTTGCATCGAAAACAAAGTCTAGCTGATAACCTGTTACTGCTTTTGCTGCTGTAAGCCTTGTTCTACTGCAGGGGGGTCCCGGTTTGCTGCTGACCGAGTGCCTTCCTTTGTCATAAGAAGGGACTTGAGTTGCTTCTATCAATTTTGCCTTGTTGTATGTGCTGGACAAAGACTTAGGACCAATGGCTTTCACCATGTTTTGATCCTAGGCTTAAGTCCACTTACAAAACACGACACATAATAAGACTCGGCATCCTTGGGAGCAATGGTAAAAACGGACATCAAATTTGCTCTCAAATTCTCGAATCGGAGCATATACTCTCTCACGGTTGATGTTTGGGCCAGCTTATTAAAGCTATCCACAACATCGGTAGATTCTCCTTCTCCATACCTCTCACACATCTCTTCTACGAATTGGCCCCAAGACAGATTTGGTTTGGATTTCAACAAACTATAATACCAAACCTCGTGATCTCCATGTAAGTGTACTGCTACGAGTTGGAGCTTCTCCTCCTCTGGTACATTATAGTATAAGAAGAAATGATCACATCTCCTTAACCACGATTCCGGTTGCTTCCCATCGAAAGGGTCGATCTCCACCCTTGGCTGTCGGTACGAGCTGCTTTTGCCACTCAAGGTGTTGTCATTGGACTCAGTTCTTTGCTGATAACATCGTTCTGGTGGTCTCACAACCGGTTCGATTTCATCAGCTGCTGCATCCGGGTGAGTATTTGACAGTCGAGGCTGACTGTCAGGGGGTTTTTGTGCTGCTGTAGATCCATTTTTCTCAAAGTTTGAGATTCGATCTGGACTTTCCACATCAAGATCACGTTGCCAAGGCTGAGATTCAGCTGATCTGATGTGGGTAGATGGCCCTACGTCGGTCTGAATTTCTGGTGCTTTTTCTCGGTTCTGCACAGGAGCTGTCTCCTGTCTTGCACCAGAATGTTGCTGATCAGATCGTGGTTGAGAAAAGATCTGACTAGCCGGCTTCAAAATGGCATCAACACTTGATTCTCCTTGCCTATTCATCTGACCTTGCAAGTTTTCAAGTCGTTTCTCCAATTGTTGCAGCCGATCCTCCTTTTTTTCATCTTTTTCCACCAGCATCTTCAGGATTTGATGAATTCCCTCAGTTTGGTTTCGACTTTCAGTAATTTGCTGTTTAAGTTCAGCAAATTCTAGATCAAATTTGGCCTCCATGCTTTTTATTTGATCACGCAGCTCTTGATGCTTGTCATTGGAAGCATCTACAATCGAACCAACACCCCCAGCTCCTGATCGGGTGTGAACACCATCAGCCATATTGCCTTGCATTTTTTATTTTTTATTTTTTTGTTAGCTTAATCAATGCTTTTGATTGATAAAACCAGCTCTGATACCAATTGTTAAGTTCCCAAAATTAATTTGGAAACCTAACCTTGTAGAAGAGAATTTGAGATGAGAAACGAATTGAAGGGGATGAGAAGTATAGAGAAAGGGATGAGAAAATCAGAATTTTTCCATAAAGGAATTGTATTAATTTCATTGGATGATCAATTACATTCATAAGCATTGAATTTATACAATTTTAATCCAAAGGATAAGTGCCCAGCTGGGCTGAAGCATTTTACCACTCAAACCTTGCATAACTGCATTTCCCGCCCTTTTGCGACTAACAGATTCCCACACGCCTAATGAGCTGTGCAGAATCTGATATTTTGGGCGCCAGATATGCTGTCCAAATGCATTAATCTGCCTATTACAATATAAGGACTAAAACTTGTAAGTAATACTAAAATTTATATGAATTACAAGTAAATTTTTATTAATTTGTAACACATTTTCATTCCTAAGCGCAACACTTGCTCACATAAGGGCACTTCCTATGCCCCCAAATGCAACACGAACGCCAACCTGCGCCGCACTAATGCACCTAGCGTAGCACGTGTGCACACACTTGAAGTACTTGAGCAACCCTTCTTCAACAATGAATTCCTTAGCAAACCACTTACACTTCACGATGCAATGCTTCCACAACACAAAGTATAACAAGCTCACAATAGAACACGTTAAGCGCACCCTAGTGCACCAATCATGCAACAAGGTGTAGCACCTTCTGTTCTTGGCGTGATGCTTGACTTGGTGTATGCTTAGCAAGTGCACTAAGTTGTATCAAGTAATAAAAAGTGAGCAGAGTATTGTTCCCATGAGGATTGTTATTGAATGAGTACCGAAATTATTAGTTTTAGCGCTATTTGAAAGACCGAAATTTAAAGTTTTTGATATGAAACAAAACAAAATAAAAAGAACAACAATGGTTAATGATTTTATAAAAGAGTGTGCTGATTTTCAAAAGATTTTAATGATTTAACAAGATCCAAGGGATCCGATTTCACCTAGTTGCATCAATACGCCTTTCTGTTCTCAATATTTAAGTCATTATTATGTGTTGATGGTTGAAAACCCTAATGTACCAAATATTCTCTCTTTACCAACATTTAGTATTCTCTTTTACATATGTACCCATCAATCTCTTCCATGAATTTAAATAAGAAAAGAGTTCTGAAGATCCATGGTTTTGACTCAAGACCACACAAATCGCGTTAATCTCTCTCGAGCATTCGCTCAATTTTTGGTATTTATCACCTTAGCAATCATCATAAATCTCCATCCTTGCACTTGATTTGTTTATTTTGCCACCCATTTTTGCAAGTTGAAATGTCTATCAACGAAACCCCAGATGGTAACTTTTGAACTCACGCGCCGCCCAGATCAGGCGTGTGACGGCGCGTCAGCTATCATACCGGCTCTGGCGTTGCATCAATGGGATCACCGACGCATCACGGTTTGAGTCGTACGACTATTAATCCATTCTGTCTGAGGAATCTTCATCAACAGTAACCCCTACTTCGTCTTCTCCAGCCACGCTTGAACCCCTGCTTCATCTTCCTCCGTCCTCCTAGGTGTGCCCTGCAACCCTAAACGCCGTCTGTGAGCAAACGGGTGGCCTTGCCCCATCATCTCCCTCAACCCCTATCTCGTCTCCACCGCCTCATCATCACCATAGCCACCACCACATCACCATCATCGACACCACCACATCGCCACCAACTAACATCTTCTTCACCATCCCTTCATCCTCCACATCACCACCATTACCACCACAACATTGCCACCAAATCAAACACCAAACGCAGCCTAAAATCAAGAATCACGAACCCCCAGTCCAGTCAGCCTCTACTGCCAAGCCTCCTCACCAAATATCATCCCAACCCATCATTCTTTGTCCCCAATCCCATTTCTAAAACCTTTTTTGAAATTCCAATAACTAGTGAGACGGTGTCCATCTTCATTGATGGCCTACCAGATAGAATGAAAAATTCATGGCTTAAAGCAATTTTTCGAGAATTTAGGTCAATCTATCATACTTTTTTTCTGGTGAAGAAAAGGCTGAGGTCTAGATGTTCTTATGGATTTGTTCGATTCCATGACTCGAGTGAAGCCGCACGGGCAATTGCATCCATGAATGGAAGATGGGTGGTGGGAGTTAAGCTTAAAGTTCAATGGGCTAATCCATGCAGAAGATCAACTTCTTCATCCTACCGGAATCAGCATCAATCAAGGGTATTTCAGCAGGCCAGAGACAATAGAGGTAACCAGGATCGGGGGAATACTCCAACTAGTCGGGTCAAGGATGCCGTGAATACAAACATTCCAAGGACTGTGGTGTCAAATGTCAATAATAGGGTGGAGGGATGGCTCAATCGATCAATAATTGCACACTCAGCTGATGAGGTTAGTTTGGACGAGATACCCACATTTATCACGGAGAACAACCTATATGGATAAACCCCTAGAGGGTTGAGCAACACCACTTTTATTCTGCTCTGTGACTCTGTTGACACCTTGGAATCTTATCTCGGCCCCTGCAAGGAGACTCTTCTTCAGAAATTTAAAGAGGGTTATAGATACGCCGGCGAGACACGAGGCTCTTTGAATAGACGAGTGTGGATTGAGGTTTGTGGATTGCCTTTTCAATGTTGGTCAAACGAATGGTTTGCCGACATCGCAAAAATATGGGGAAATCTTGCTAAGGTGGACTCAAGGACGTCTGCTATGAGATGTGTTGATGGTGCTAGGATCCTTATTGATACTTGCTCCACAACATGTATCCACCAATCGATCCAAGTCCAGCGTAGTGGGGGATCCCATTTGGTGCTTGTCAAAGAAGGCAATTATGAGATGATTCCAGAATACTCACCCAAATTTGTCGCTATGGCGGCCTCAGCTAGATTCGCTAGGGATCAGGCCTATTTTTCCTCGCTGTCCTACCGAGATAACGATTGCACCATAGTGGCACAGCATTCTCTAAGGGTCCAACCATTCTAGTGCAGATGACTTCGAGGCCTACGAACGAAGGTGTGAATGTCTTAGGGCAATCATTGATTAGTATACGTATCGATGGTTAGTACTTTGGGAGATTGGCTTTGGACTGCATTTGGCCGCGCAACTTACTACTCCTTACTACTGGCCAGCCTGTGTCTCAAATGCCGCTCCTGGAGACTCAAGAAAATCAGCATCTCCCTCTTCTCCTCCCATGGGCTGAGCGTGATAAAGCTAGAACAATGCAACCCCATGTTTAGATATCTCCTCAGGATAATGTAGATCGGGAAACAGCTAGTGATAATGACTCTATAGCCTCTGGCCCCGAGTTGCCACTAGGATTTGAACCAAATGATTTGCTCAGTCACCCGCGGACAGAGGTTATTAGACCAGGGAAATACCATGTGGCAGGACCGTTTATGTAGGGGCCCAGCACATCTCGGAAGAAAAAGGATAAAGTGCAGAAGACAAAAAGGGGTAGGCGAGCTTTGAAGGGCAAGACGAAAGAGAAGGAGAAGCAGGAGATACAAGAATTATTGAAGGATATGTCACCCAGGAGCAGTGCGCAAAATCTGGCTATAGCCCCTGGAAAAAAGAAAAAGAGAATTAGGGTGAATTGGGATGACAACGTATTGATGCCAAGAAGATCGAGGAGGCTAGGTGAGTAATAGAGATGGGTAAGAGATTAGGTCTGAATTTTGATGGCTTCGATTCGGCTAAGGTGAGTACTCTGCTCCATAGAAGGATGTGAGGGGCCTACTCAGATCATTAGGCACCATGCGGTGTGTCAACTGTCTTCTCGGTATAGCAAGATATTGAGGTCTCGTATAGTTGTTGCAAGCCATCACTTTTAGCACCTTTTTTTTAACAACGTAAGGAAAAAAAAACTTAAAAGTTAGAGAAAAGATAAAAATAATGACAAAGTACCAAAATATAGCAATATAACACAAATTTTAACAAAAACCAAAATTTAGGCAAGGGTGGTGGTATATAAATTGTTCAAAAGAAGTTATAAGAAAGGGGTAGGGGTTAGTAATACTAAGGTTTTGAAAAACTTAAAGATAACAAAATTAACTTTGAAAACTTATCTAAGTGAATTAAAAAGTTTAAAAAAAAGTTAAAACTAATTAGAAATCTTTAAAATACAACAATCTAAAACAAAAATTAAGAAAAACCAAATTTTTAGAAAAGAAGGGGGGAGTATTGACACCAATGTTTTGAATAACTTTAAAATAACAATTTTAACTTTTAAAATATTAACAAAGTGAACTTATAAGTAAAAGAAAGATGGAAATAAAGACAAAATACAAGAAAAATATCAAAATAACACAAAACTAACAAAACTTAAAGGAACGCAAATTTTTTTTTGGAGGAGGGGTATGCTATACAGATTTTATAAAAAAAAATAGCTCTACAAATCAAACAAATTAAATGAAATGAATGAAATAACATATTCTTCTTCAAATGTAAGAAAAATTTATAAGTTTCTACAAAAGAACTTCAAATTACTACTAAAACTAGATGGTATTGGCATCACTTAAATAAGGACAATCTCCGGCAACGGTGCCAAAAACTTGATGCTTTACTTGGTGTATACTTAGCAAGTGCACTAAGTCGTATCAAGTAATAAAGAGTAAGTAGAGTATCGTTCCCACGAGGATTGTTATTGAATGAGTATCGAAATTAGTAGTTTTAGAGCTATTTGACAGACCAAAATTTAAAGTTTTTGATATGAAACAAAACAAAATAAAAAAGAACAACAATGGTTACTAATTTTATAAAAGGGTGTGCTGATTTTTATAACATTTTAATGATTTAACAAGATCTAAGGCATCCGATTTCACCTAGTTGCATCAATACGCCTTTCTATTGTTGATATTCAAGTCGTTATTATGTGCTGATGGTCAAAAACCCTAATTTACCAAATATTCTTGCTCGAGCAACATTTAGCATGCTCTTTTACATACTAACTCATCAATCTCTTGCATGAATTTAAATAAGAAAAGAGTTTTGAAGATCCATAGTTTTCATTTAAGACCACACAAATCGCGTTAATCTCTCTCAAGCATTCGCTTAATTTGTGGTATTTATCACCTTAGCAATCATCACAAATCTCCATCCTTGCACTTAATTTTTTTTATTTTGCCACCCATTTTTGCAGGTTGAAATGAATTATGCAAGTTCTTGTTGTAGCCATGTACTTTGATATGTTTTCCCCAACTTTTTGATCTTGTTTGATGTATGTTGCATTCACTTGTTGATTTTGATGATAAAACCTAGCAAGATTCAGCACAAAATAAGTGTTTTTGCAAAGAAATGGCAATAAAAGTGAAAAAGAGTAAAAGTGAGCAATGGCGATAAAAACCTGAGGTAAAATGGTTAGAAAATGAATTAAAATGATATGAATAATATATACTAAATTGGAATTATCTTTGCGCAACCTAGGCATAGCCTTGCCCAACCTTACATAACCCTAGCAAAAGCCTTATCTAATACCACACTATCACGGGGTTAATGTTTTAACCATAGTAACCATGTACACCAAGGGCCTAAGGCACGTTTTCCTTTGCACGCAGCAGAAGATTGAGCAAAGGGACTTTGGTGGTACATGCCCAAATAAGACCCTGCCTCCGCTATTTACACTTGGGAGTAACCCCCCCCCCCCCCCAAAAAAAAAAAACCAACAGCACCAACCTACTAGGTCGATAATTGACTTCTAGAAGCCCCTGGTAAACTCTAGCACCTTCCTTGCCCGGGGAGCTTCCTTCTTCCTTACGGCTCTTTCCTCAACCACGTAACCAAGAAGCTTCTAGAAGGCTTCCTATGCAAGAATGTACAATAATGTTGCATACAACTCTAGAACATTACATATTCACCTAGAACTTTTCAAAACAAATTTTCGTATACATTTGGTGACTTGTGACATTCTCCCCTCACCAAACTCATTGACATCCTTATCAATGTTGCGCAATCTTGAATGCCCCAATCACCTCTCTGAAATGCCATAGGTCTTCCACCTTCTCCTAGGTGGCTTCGGAGTCAAGGAGGTTTCTCCCCTGGACTAAGACTCTTTGTACTTCAGCACACCTCTTTGTCCCACAACTCTCTCCACAAGGTCTTCTTCAACCCCTCTATTAAAAGACGTCATTACAATTGTGGGAGCTCTTTCTGACTCATTTCGGCTGGGATCCTCGTCATCTCCATGATATGGCATTAAGGAGCTTACTTGAAGACCAGGCGAATCTTCATCTTTGGAGGAAGATCCACTTAGTAGGACACTTTCTCGACCATGAATGTAATGGGGAACGGCTCTACAAACCTACTTACCAAACCATTGTGCACCTTTCTCAAGGTCTTAAACTATTATGGCATGAGCTTGACCATCACTAAGTCTCCTACCTAAAATTGCAAGGGTCCTTCATATCTTGACTAGGGCTAGGATGCGTGCACCAATGATCAGCTTTAGGACGTGCACTCTAGGCAACTGCACTTGGATGCACGTGTTGCAATGAGGAACAGTGGTGCTACTTCACTGAGGCCCGGGTGCTTGCCCATGGGTGCTGAAGAGCTCGCAGCGCCACATGACAATGAGGCAATTCACCAACCAACCGTGCATGAAGGCACGAGCCCTGGAACTCGAGCGCACCTGGGACCAGCCCTGGGACACACACATTACAATAAGGAATCATGGTGTTGCTACATTAAGGGTGATAAGTTTAATTTAGTACATAATTAATTATATCATTTTTATTCATTTTTAAACATTTTTTATCTAACTTTAATCGCTTTTGCTCGGCTTTGCTCGTTTTCATCTATATTGTTATTTTCTTGAAAAAACACTCATTTTATGTTAAATCTTGCTAGGTTTTATCATTGACATCAACAAGGAAAAGCAAGATACATCAAATAAAAAAAAAAAAAAATAGCAAATATACCCAAGTTGCACGGTTCAAAACAAGAACCACATAAAATAACAAATTTCTGTACACAAATTGCAATGGGCGGCAATTTTAGCCTATTTTTACTACCTAAATTCATTGTATTTACGTACTTCAACATTTCCTAACTCATTTTTTGCAGGTTTGGGCGGTGCTTGAGCAGGAAAATTGCATAAAATATTGATGTTAATGAACTTGAAAATGAACCGCAACTTCCATCAAATGAGAAGCAAGTTCGATGTATTTTTTTTCATTTTTTTATCCCATTTCAAACACTATAAATAGGGGGTGTTTGGGGTGTGTTTAGGCATCCTTCGTTCAAACAAAAGCACATATAAAGTGTAGAAGAAAGTAGAAGAAAAACGGGTGAAGGAAGCAGAAGAAGGAGGGAAGAAAGTTTGGTTTGTAATTTTGTATTTGTTTAGTTCTTTCTATCCTTTTTCTTTCCTAAGTTCATTAATTTTGTGTTAGCTATGCTTTATATTAAGTTTATCATGAACTAATTTTGTTATTCCAAGGCTACGATGTAGCCTAAGTTGTAATATATGCTTATTTCTAATTCGATGTATTCATTATTTTGTCATTGCATTGTTGAAGTATTTATCATTGTTCTTCATGAGTTTTAAATGCTTTATCACCATTTAAGGCCTATAATGATTCATAATGAGTCCTAGAGGAGATTTATGATGAGTGCTAAGGTGATAAGCATCACAAATTGAGCGAATACTTGAGAGATATTAACTTGATTTATGTGGTTTTTAAGAGAAAATCATAGAGCTTTAAAAACTCTTTTCTCAATTAAATTCATGCACGAGAGTGATGGGTTAATATATAAAAGAGCATGTCAAAGCTACTAATCTTGGTACTCATTCAATAACAATCCTCGTGGGATGATACTCTACTCATTTCTGTATTACTTGATACGACTAGTGCACTTGCTAACACATACGCAAAGTAAGCATCAAGTTTTTGGGGCCGTTGCCGAGGATTGTCCGAGTGATATTAATACCAACTAGTTTTGTTGCCAATTTGAAATTTTTAATAATTTGTAAATTTTATTCAAGTATAAGAAATTTTTTATTTGATTTATTTGTAAAGATAAATTCTTTAAAAAAAGAGCTAGAGAGAAAATTCGTATAGAACATACACCTAAAATTGTGTTTTTTTTTAAAATTTGTTAGTTTTGTATTATTTTGTTATTTTTCTTATATTTTGCCTTTATTTTTATCTTTATTTTGCTATT
This sequence comes from Simmondsia chinensis, assembly GCA_018398585.1. Taxonomy (NCBI): domain Eukaryota; kingdom Viridiplantae; phylum Streptophyta; class Magnoliopsida; order Caryophyllales; family Simmondsiaceae; genus Simmondsia; species Simmondsia chinensis. The sequence continues at coordinate 15,751,517 of JAGTTD010000010.1, read as the reverse complement.
AAGTTCACTTTGTTAGAATTTTTAAAAGTTAAATTTGAAAATTTCAGTTTTCAAAAATATTAGGGTTGCTACCCTCCTCTTTTTCTTTAAAATTTGTGTTTGGTTAACTTTTACTTTATATTGTTGTATTTTTGGGCTTTCTAATCAATTGTAACTTTATTTTAATTTTATTTTATCATCCAAATAAGTTTTTCAAAGTTAGACTTGTTATCTCTAAGTTTTTCAAAACCTTTAGTAGTACCTATTTTTCCCTTAAAATTTGGCTTTGTTAAAATTTTGTGTTATACTTTTTAACTTTTAAAAGATTTCTCTTTATTGTTATCCTTACCTTTAACTTTCTAGTTGCTTATTTTTACTTTGTATGCAAAAATTAATTGAAAAAGAAATAACTCCTTTTGACCCTGAAATCAAAAAAACTCTTCGACTAATCAGGAAAAAAAAAAAGAACTGAAACCATGGCTAATAATGCTGGAAATGAGGATGAAAGGACCTTAAAAGATTACGCTATACCTACTGTTGGGTGGTGCACTTCCAGCATTCGACATCCACCAATACAAGCAAACAATTTCGAAATTAAACTTGCTATTATACAAATGATTCAACAAATTGTCCAATTTGGCGGTCTACCTAGTGAGGACCCAAACCTGCATATCGCTAACTTCTTGGAGATATGCGATACATTTAAGCATAATGGCTTCAGTGATGATGCCATTCGCTTAAGGGTGTTTCCTTTCTCACTAAGAAACAAAGCTAAAACGTGGTTAATGTCACTACCACCATGAACTATCACCACTTAGGATGATTTGGCTCAAAAATTTCTTGCTAAATATTTTCCACCGGCCAAATCAGCTAAGATGAGGAATGACATTACCTCATTTGTGCAATATGATACAAAATCTTTGTATGAGGCGTGGGAACGTTACAAAGAACATTTGAGAAGGTGCCCACATAATGGTTTGCCAGTTTGGATGCAAGTCCAAACATTTTACAATGGGTTGGCACCTAATACTCAAATGATGGTAGACACTGTGGGAGGATCCCTAAATCACAAAACCCCAGATGAAGCATACGAATTGCTAGAAGTAATGTCTAGCAATAACTATGCAAGGGCAATTGAACAAAAAGAAACCTGTAGGAATATACGAGCTGGATGCAATAACAAAGTTAACTACCCAGGTTTCAATGCTTCGAAAATAGATGAACATGAACATGAATGCCATAAATTCTTCTGTACTCACGTGTGAATTTTGTGCAGGGAATCATCATAGCATAGAATGCCAAACAGGAAATCCTTTCGCCCCATCAACCCATGAACAAGCCAATTTTGTTTCAAATTTTCAAAAAAATAAACCCTATTCCAACACATATAATCCCGAGTGGAGAAACTATCCAAATTTTTCATGGAATAATTAAGGGATACAAAAAGAACCTTTTCAGCCCCTTGAAAGAAAGACTGATATCGAGGAGTTGTTTAGTAAGTTTATGCAAGATACTAGAAGTTTCATGCAAAACACTAAAGCAACTCTTCAAAATCAAGAAACCTTGATTCGCAAAGCGACCATTAGAAACCTTGAGACTCAAATTGGGCAAATTTCAAATCATCTTTCTGAATGATCTCAAGGTTCTTGACCTAGTAACACTGTCATTAACCCATGAGAGCAAGTAAAAGCAATAGAATTACAAAGTGAAAAAATTTTGAAAGAACCAACTCAGGTAGACCAAACCATGCCAATTGAACAACCCATGATTGACAGGTCCACTGATGCAAATCAGGAATTGGAAAATGAGGAAGGGATAAAAGTCCAAGAAGAAAATGAACCAAAAAGGGCTTAACCTCAACCCTACAAACCAAAAGTCCCCTTTTCTCAACATTTGAAAAAGAAAAAAGTGGAAGAACAATTTGCAAAATTTTTGGAAATTTTCAAAAATTTACACATTAATGTCCCTTTTGCTGACATGTTAGAACAGATGCCCAATTATGCCAAATTTATGAAAGAAATCCTGTCTAACAAAAGGAAGTTGGGAGAGTTCGAAACGGTAGTACTTACTCAAGAATGCAGTGCCATACTGCAAAAGAAGTTGCCTCCCAAGCTAAAAGATCCAGGGAGCTTTACGATACCTTGCACCATTGGCTCCATTAGTTTTGATAAGGTTTTGTGTGATTTAGGTGCAAGTATAAATTTAATGCCTCTCTCTGTTTTCAGGAAGCTTGGGTTAGGAGAAGTGAAACCTACCACTGTATCTCTCCAACTTGCGGACAGATCAATCAAGCATCCTAGAGGTGTAATTGAAGACGTCCTTGTAAAAGTCGATAAATTCATCTTCCCGGCTGACTTCATAGTGCTTGATATGGAAGAGGATCGTGAGATACCTCTTATTCTCACCTGGCCCTTCCTTGCTACAGGAAAAACCCTGATAGACGTCCAACAAGGAAAGCTGATCCTAAGGGTACAAGATGAACAGGTGTCCTTCAATGTTTTTGAGGCCATTCAATTTCCCTCTAACATGGATTCTTGTTTTGAGATTGATATTGTAGATGAGTTGGTCACTAAGACATTCAGGGACACATTTCCTAAGTTACCCCTTGAAGCATGTCTAACAAAGTCAAGGACCATAGACACAGAAGACGAGTTAATAAGGGAATGTGCCCAATACCTGGAAAGTTGCGAACCTTTTGATTCGCACCGCGGAACGAGAGTGGAAGACATTCGAGCAATTGAAATTCAACACAGAACGGAAGAAGAAGAACCACCTAACTTAGAGCTCAAGCCATTGCCACCACATCTCAAATATGCCTATCTTGGTAATTCTAACACTTATCATGTTATTATTAATGCCTCATTGAGTAGTATTGAATAGGAAAGGTTGCTTAGGGTTCTTAGAGAGCATAGAACAGCAATCGGATGGACCCTTTCGGATATCAAGGGAATTAGCCCTTCCATATGCATGCACAAAATCCTCATGAAGGATAGCTTCAAACCCTCTGTGCAACCTCAGTGGCGGTTAAACCCTGCCATGAAAGAGGAAGTAAGAAAAGAAGTTGTCAAATTATTAGATGCCAGCACCATCTATCCCATATCTGATAGCCCATGGGTTAGCCCAGTGCAAGTAGTTTTGAAAAGGAGGAGGAGGGGGGTAACTGTAGTAGAAAATGAGAACAATGAGCTCATCCCTACTAGGACTGTCACCAGGTAGAGGGTTTGCATAGATTATCGGAAACTTAATGATGCCACCTGAAAGAATCACTTCCCCTTACCATTCATTGATCAAATGTTAGAATAACTGGTGGGTCATTCGAATTACTATTTTCTGGATGGATATTTAGAGTACAATCAAGTTGTCATAGCCCCGGAAGATCAGGAAAAGGCCACTTTCACTTGTCCTTGTGGTACCTTTGCCTATAGGAGAATGCCTTTTGGGTTATGCAATGCCCCTGCAACTTTTCAAAGATGTATGATGGCAATCTTTAGTGATATGGTGGATATTTCATAGAGGTGTTTATGGATGATTTTTCAGTCTTTGGAATCTCGTTTGATGATTATTTAGCTAACCTCTCTATGGTTTTGCAAAGATGCACTGACACTAATCTTATCTTGAATTGGGAGAAATGTCATTTTATGGTATAGAAAGGAATAGTGTTAGGGCATATGATTTCAAAAAGAGGAATTGAGGTTGATAGAGCAAAAACTGAAAGTGATAGAACGATTACCACCCCTACCAATGTCAAGGGCATTAAGCCTCTTTGCTATTTATTGATGAAAGAGGTCCCTTTTAACTTTGATAGTGACTGCATGCATGCCTTTGAAACCTTAAAGAAGAAACTAGTGTCAGCACCAATAATTGTAGCACCTGACTGGACTTTACACTTCGAACTTATGTGCGATGCTAGTGATTATGCTGTAGGGGCTGTGCTATGACAAAGAAGGAACACAAATTTTCATATAATATACTATGCTAGTAAAACTTTGACAGATGCACAGATTAACTATGCTACTATCGAGAAAGAATTACTAGTTGCAGTATTTGCATTTGATAAATTTCATTCCTACCCACTTAATTCAAAGGTAATTGTTGATACTAACAATTCTCCTTTGAAATAACTTTTTGCAAAACAGGATGCAAAACCGAGACTAATTAGATGGATTCTCTTGCTTCAGGAATTTGAATTAGAAATCCAGGATAAAAAGGGTACAGAAAATGTTGTGGTAGATCATCTGTCACGTCTCGAACGAGGGGACAAAGGTCCCTTTATCAACGAAAAATTCCCGGATGAAGATCTTATGGTGGTGAGCAAGAATCCTAATTGTCCATGGTACGCTGACATTGTTAACTATCTAGTTGCACAAGAACTGCCCAAGGGCATAACTTATCAACAAAAGAAGAAGTTCTTCGCTGACTTAAAGCATTATTTCTTGGAAGAAGAATTCTTGTATAAGCATTGTGCAGACCAAATTATCAGAAGATGTGTACCAGAGGAAGAGATGGAGAACATTCTGCGCCACTGTCACTCTCTTGAAACTGGTGGCCATCGTGGTGGGACAAAAACTGCAGCTAAGGTTTTACAATCTGGGTTTTATTGGCCTACACTCTTCAAAGATGCTTTTAAATTTGTTAGTAAATGTGATAGATGCTAAAGGACAGGTAACATCTCCAAGAAACATGAAATGCCCCTAAATAATATTTTGGTTATTGAATTATTTGACGTTTGGGGGATTGATTTCATGGGTCCTTTCCCCTCATCATTTTCTCACAAATTTATTTTGGTTGCTGTAGATTATGTGTCAAAACGGGTCGAAGCAGCTGCTTTTCCAACCAATGATGCTAGAGTTGTAGCAAACTTTGTTAGAAAAAACATCTTTTCTTGGTTTGGAACTCCTAGAGCAATTATAAGTGATGGCGGAAAACATTTTCGTGGCCGCCAACTTAAAGCTTTATTAAGTAAGTATGGAGTTACACACTATGTGGGCGCTCCATACCATCCTCAAACAAGTGGACAAGTGAAAATTTCAAACCGAGAATTGAAAGTTATTCTTGAAAAAACAGTTACTGCCTCTAGAAAGGATTGGTTAAAAAAGTTAGATGATGCACTTTGGGCGTACAGAATAGCATTCAAAACACCTATTGGGATGTCTCCATATCGAATGGTTTATGGCAAAGCATGTCATTTACCTATAGAGCTGGAACGCAAAGCATACTGGGCCATAAAAACCTTAAACTTCAATTTAGCAGCTTCGGGCGAAAAGGGTTTACTACAAATCAACGAGATGGATGAGTTCAAAAATGAGGCTTATGAAAATGCTCGAATTTAAAAAGATCGAACCAAAAGATGGCATGACAAGCACATTCTGAACAAAGAGTTCGCATTGGGATAGAAAGTTCTACTGTTTAACTCCTGCTTACGACTTTTCCCAGGAAAGCTGCGCTCTCGATGGTCAGGACCCTTTATTGCAACCCGTGTTTTTCCATATGGCACGGTTGAGATTCCGGATGAGAAAAAGGATACTTTTAAGGACAATGGGCAAAGACAAAAACCTTACATTGATGGAGAGCTCGAGCCTTAGAAAACTTCAATTCATCTCAACAATGTCGAATAAGCCACTCAGAAAGTCAAGCTAACGACTATAACTAAAGCGCTTCTTGAGAGGCAACCCAAATGTCTCTATCCTTATTTATCTTAGTTTTTCAGTCATTATTTTATTTGTCTCACATTTTTGTATATTTTTGTTTCAATAGGTATTTTGAAACAAGTTTGGGGGTAGCACGATTTCCGCATGCACTATCAAAAAAGCAATCCTCAAATCGGGGAAGTATCTCTGACCCGATTTATGTTTTTAGTTCTTTTTAAAAAAAATAAAGTTTTGGGGTGGAAAAACTAATGTTAATAATAAGTATAGCAAAATAATAATTAAAACTTTTGAATAAGAAATAAAAAAAATATAACGAAAAGTTTTCCTATTTTATGTTTTAAGAGTCGGCTTTGGTGCCTCCCAGAGTTCGGAGCCTTTGTATGGGGACGTAAATAACGTCGGCCAACAAAGATATTGTCTGTTGATATTGTCTGTTTTCTACAGTTTTTATCATTAATCTTTCAAAAAATTTTCAAATAAAAAAAAAAAAGAAAGAACTTATCATCATACTTTTTAGGCAATTTTTTTCTACTCTTTTTAGCGTGTTTACTTTAATTAGATTTGATTAACCTGATAATCAATTGCTTTTGTGTTCTAATTGCAAAACATGCTCTAATCTAAGGCACTATCTTAATAAAATCATGGTATTTGACTTCACTAGTTAGCATGGCTGTTTTACTTTTCTTTCTGATTAAAAGAAGCTCAAATTTGAATAGATTACATAAAGAGTATCATTTACATAATACATTTTGAAAAGTTATGCCTAAGTCTAAATAAAAGAAAAATAATGAAGGGAGAGAATTACTAAGCACCGCTATCCTGTTGAAAAAATCTATCAATTGGATATGTGCTATGGTGTGATGGTTTCGTGCCTTGGTACCTCGAGCAAGTAGATTGTTAAGATCGAGATTAAATCTTGATCTTAACATAAGATAAAGAAAGTATGGGATGAGAAAGAAGTGAAGGAGATGAGAAAATAGAGAGAGTTAGATGAGAGAAAGAAGGTCTAATCTCAAAGAGATTGGTTTGATATTTTCATTGAATGAGTAAGAAATACACTTGATCATCCTACTTATAGGAAATACAATGTAAGCTAAAACATTGAGCCTAGACTTAACAACTAACCGCCTCAACTAACAAAATATCTAACTAACAAAACAATTTATTACAACTCATAGCTAGACAATTCTTAACCAAGACCAATACATCTTTATTAGCTAACAACCCCACAATATCAGCACCAAATCAGCCACATAACAACCCCCAGCAGCAGCCACCACCAGCATACCGACACAGCCATAAACCTCTCAAGCCTTGGATTCTCGGATCATAACATTCCCTTCCCCTTGAAAACATTCTTGTCCTCAAGAATTGAAGAGAGTTGTAACAATGGAGATCACTTATTGCTTATGAAAAGACAGCTGAATTTATGAACTTCTTGTTAAAGTTCTGCAGCTAAAGACATCTGAAGAAACTCTATCTGAATTGCAGCTGATACATGAGGATGACATCTTGTTTCGACACAATGTTTGCGTTTGAATGTATAATACTCTTTAGGGGGTCTGCACTGATCAAACCAAACATCAACAACCAACCCATTGCACACCTTGTTGTAGTTAATGCAGCTCAACAGCACAATTTTGTTGCTGAAACAGGTAAAAGACCAACGATGCTGCAGCTGCAACCAAACAATCTTGGACTTCACCCAAAATCTGCTTTTCTTGAGTTTCTTTTTATCAAACCTGAGCTGAAGTGTTGTTAACAGGTTCATAAGACTTGTCGAGGCCAAAATTGCACACTCAGTTGTCCCCTTCACACTATGAAATACTGCTGTCGGTGAGGAAACTGAACTTTCCAATGAATCCACAACAACTTCTGCATAACCTGTTGATTGCATGAAAACTCTGGGTGTGTAAGTGCTGAAAGTCTCAGCCTCGTTCCTGGCAACTCTTGCATAATGCACACAATAGATTCCCACTTTCTTATCTAACCAAAATGTGAAGAGAGTGCACAAGAAACATCTAAAACATTGCTTCTTAATGCAACATTCTGGAAACTTCTGAATTATCCTCCAGCAAGATGAATTGTCAAGCTTCACAATTGAACTCCAAGGACATAATATCACCACTTGGACTCCCAAAGTATCACAATTGACTAACCAATGTCTGCTGCTTCCAATTTCCAGATTGTTTAACCTAACTTTAGCTCTTGTTTGAACCTCTTTCAGCTTCTTGCCTTCAATTGACACGCTGCAGCTAAAGTGATTCAAACTAAAAAACTCTAATCCTTCTTTGACGAAAATAAGTATGAATGTAAAACACGCCAGCCCAAGAGACCAATGTAACAATAAAACAACCTGATACTTCACCAATTCAAGAACTAATTTGTCCACGATTTCTCTGCTTTTGCGTGTACATTTTCCAGGTAGAACTGACCTCGCTGTTCCACTAAATTCTCCAATTAAGGGCTTTTGGTGATGATTAACACACTGATCAACTACCTCCACTTGTATGTAACCATGGAATGTACTCAATTGACAATCCACTTCTCCTTGCATTTGTGGAACAGATCTCCAGAGTTTAGTTTCCACCCTGCTGAAATCTGCATTGATGGACTCAATTTCAACAATTTGTTCCACTTTCCCCAATTCAGGAGGCCTACCATTACTGTTCTTAGATGAGTACAAATCAGCTCCACTCCATTTAACATGCATTTGGATCAGGCCCTGCAAACCTTCCAGCTGAAATGATTCACCCAATTGCACTAGATTCGCAACAGCATGTTGCAATGCTGAGTTTTTGTCATTAGGCTTTTGGATTTCTTCACCCAACTCAAGAATGAATAAGCCAAACACCCGCATAAGGAACCAATAGAGCTTCCTAACAAATGAAATCAACACCTGAGCAGAGGCTGCTCTGTGCTTAGCTTTTCTGTTGATATATAAGCCAGCTCCAGCTGATCTTGAGCTTACATCTTCATAGACAAGCTGAGCTACGGCTTTAACTTGTATGCCACTTCGGTTTATCCTCAATTGAGAATAAACAACAATATCCTCTTGCAATTGTGAAGCCAAACTCCAGAAATATGCATTTCCTATACTGATTTGTGTTTTGTTAAGCTCAACTTCATCAGCAGCTTGTTCCACCTCCCTTGCTTGATCTAGATAAAGAGCATCTTGCTGCTGAAATGAACCCATATTAATGAGTCTTTGGAATCCATTTACTTGCTCAACTTGACGATGCAACCAACCAATTAGGACTACAGATAGATGCTGCAGCAGTAAGTCACAACAGAACACAAAGCAAGAATGCAGAACTTGTCTCAAGTCCTCAACAACAACCTTTCTCCTTTGTGTGAACCAATTCTGCCTGTAATCTGATCTCGTGTACAACTTACCACCAAGAAGCTTCCCTCCTCGCAACTCCGGATGTCTTACATTAGCTTGTATCCTTGGAAGATGCTCTATATTCTTCCTCTTAGCCTCCTTCTTCGAATGTATGGTGGAGTGCTCCACCCCCAAAACATCCGGGGGTCTTCTCACAACATTCATAATGGTATAAGACCCAGCTATATTGAATTTGGCCTGAACCAACTTCTATTTCAGCAGGTTACCCTACGTGGACACATCTAACAGCTTAATTGCTTGTATAAAAACAATGCTTCGCCTTATTTGAACCTTGAAACGTACTTTGGCAGCTCAATTACTTCTTTCCAGCAGAAAATCGACTCTTTTTAGCTTCACATATCCTTGAATATCTTCTCCCGGATCAGGAGGCAACTCATCATAAAAGTGTGTATTGGAATACACCTTTTCTCCACTCAAAAGCACACCTTGTTTTGTATCAAATCATACCACAGCAGCAACAATTGATTTCTCAACAAAATGAGATTGTTCAGCAGTGAAGATGCTTCGATTCTGCACACCATCTTGCCATGGAGTAATACTTAACAGATTTGGTGATGTATTCATTGATAGTACAGTAGTAGCATCAAATTTTTCAGTCGAAAACAAAGGTTTTGCTATATCCAACCCTTGTATACCAGCACATACATCAATAAAATCAGCATCTTGAGTTAGTTCTTATTGATCAACAAGCACCCTAACTTCTTCTAGTGGATCATCCCGATCTCCTATAACTGAATTGGACTCAATTAAGGCAACCACAGGCTGTCTATGGTTCTGCTCTTGCAAATCCAGACGCTCCTTAGGCTGACACACAACGTCTCGCTTCAATTTCTTCTTTGTAATCTTCTTTTTTCCCCAAAAATCTTTCAATGCTTCATTGAGATAGCTTCTCTTAGCTTTACTCTTTGCTTTCTTTAGCATTCCCTTGACATGAGAACTGTGTTCCCCTTCCGAAAACAAATCTTGCTGGGACTCAAGGTCTTCGAAATATTCTAACTCTAGCAAAGAGTCTTCATAATGATCGGCTTGTTCAACCTCACATTTATCCAACTTGTGTTCATCGATTTCAGCATTACCTTGGTCCAATTCATCTTAAACTACATTAAGTGGCTCCACATTATGCACCTCAGGCTGTAAAACCACTCTTCAAGGATGAAATTTCTCCCTCATCTCAGATGAAATCTCTTCTAATCACTGCAACAATTTTTCATGAGAGCGTTGCATGATCTCCTCGAGTTCGGGTGGCAAAGATAATTCGGAATCAGTTGTGGCTCCCATTCTTCTTGCTTATGGAACTGAATTTCGCACTTGATTCTGCTAAGTAAACACCGCAGATTCCAAACCCTAATTGACGAACTTCGACTCAGAGAAAACTCGAACCAGAACCCCTAACTGCGATGTTTCTTGAGTAAACAGACTCACAATTCTGAATTAAGCTCGACGCTAGATCTCAGTCAAGTCCTTAACACAATACTCAAAGTGATCTTCAAGAACGAAATTAGATTTCAGAATTCCATGTAACTCAATCAAATTTATCCCAACCGAAGCAATTTCCAGGCACTTGCAGATCAATAATGTAGTACACAACTCCTCAAGTATAGAATTCAGAATTGAATTCTTGATCATATAAAATAGTACTAATTCAGTATCAAAACTGTTTTTGTTGATTAATTGCAGCACAATCAATCAGATTTTGTTATTTTTTACTGATTTAGAGCTTGATTCGGAAGCCAAATCAAGGCTCTGATACCAATTGTTAAGATCGAGATTAAATCTTGATCTTAACCTAAGATAAAGAGAGTATGGGATGAGAAAGAAGTGAAGGAGATGAGAAAATAGAGAGAGTTAGATGAGAGAAAGAAGGTTTAATCTCAAAGAGATTGGTTTCATATTTTCATTGAATGAGTAAGAATTACACTTGATCATCCTACTTATAAGAAATACAATGTAAGCTAAAACATTAAGCCTAGACTTAACAACTAACCGCCTCAACTAACAAAATATCTAACTAACAATGCACTTTATTACAACTCATAGCTAGACAATTCTTAACCAAGACCAATACATCTTTATTAGCTAACAACCCCACAATATCAGCACCAAATCAGCCACATAATAGCCCCTAGTAGCAGCCACTAGCAGCATACCGACACAGCCATAAACCCTCTCATGCCTTGGATTCTCGGATCATAACATAGATCCGTAGGGGTGCTTCAACACCTGGTACCCTGGGCCAACTGGAATGGGAGTTGCCGCATTGAAGCTCGCTACAAGGGATACTTAGAAAGCTAACAAGGAACTAAGCACCAAAAAAAAAAAAGAAAGGAAAAAGGAAAAACTTCTCTGGCACCACTATCCCACATAAATAAGATATGTGCTACCCGTTAAGAGGGCGTCTCAGTGGTGGCTTCTCTTACTTATGGGTCATCGCCTAGGAGTCGGAGCTTGATTCTCACTGAAGATATACTCAGGAAGTCATAATATAGGCATCTCAGTGGTGGCTTCTCTTACTTATGGGTCATCAACCAGAAGTCGAAGCTTGATTCTCGCTACAGATATGCTTATATTGACTTGAGTAAATAAATTCCTCCAAAATAAAAAAGTGCAAAAATAATTAGCTTTGGGCATACTTGATAAGTCTTGTTATGAGTGGTATAATTTTTGTCCTCTATTCGGTTTGAATATCTTAAGATTAGAAAGAACAGATAAACTTAGTTTGCTTAGGTAACTTTTGAATTCGATTACCTAGGTAATTGACAGATTTTTCCTTGGGAAAGATGGTTTTGCCTTTAGAACCCGAAATTTTGAGCCTCAATTATTCTTCTCTAATTTGGAGCATACCTGCTATGACTTGTGGTAAAATTCTTAAAAAGTATGAGATCCTCGCTTTAATGTTTAGCCTTCCTCGAGGACGACCAAGATTTAAGTTTGGAGGTATTTTGATAAGTTTAATTTAGTATAGAATAATTTATATCATTTTTATTCATTTTTAAACATTTTTTATCAAACTTTAATCACTTTTGCTCGGTTTTGCTCGTTTTCATCCATATTGTTATTTTCTTGAAAAAAAACATTCATTTTATGTTAAATCTTGCTAGATTTTATCATTAAAATCAACAAGTAAAAGCAACATATATCAAATAAAAATAAAAAAATAGCAAAATTACCCAAGTCGCACGTTCAAAACAAGAACCACATAAAATAACAAAATTTTTTACACAAATTGCAACGGGCGGCAATTTTAAACTATTTTTACAACCTAAATTCATTGTAGTTACAAACTTCAACATTTCCTAACTCATTTTTTGCAGGTTTGGGCGGTGCTTGAGCAGGAAAATTGCATAAAATATTGATGTTAATCAACTTGAAGATGAACCGCAACTTCCGTCAAATGAGAAGCAAGTTTGATGTATTTTTTTCATTTTTTCATCCCATTTCAAACACTATAAATAGGGGGTGTTTGGCCATCCTTCATTCAAACAAAAGAACATATAAAGTGTAGAAGAAAGTAGAAGAAAAACGGGTGAAGGAAGAAGAAGAAGGAGGGAAAAAAGTTTGGTTTGTAATTTTGTATTTTTTTAGTTCTTTCTACCATTTTTCTTTCCTAAGTTCATTAATTTTGTGTTAGTCATGCTTTATATTAAGTTTACCATGTACTAATTTTGTTATTCCAAGGCTACGATGTAGCCTAAGTTGTAATATACGCTTATTTCTAATTCAACATATTCATTGTTTTGTCATTACGTTGTTGAAGTGTTTATCATTGTTCTTCATGAGTTTTGAAGGCTTGATCACCATTTAAGGTCTATAAGGATTCATAATGAGTCCGAGAGGAGATTTATAATGAGTGCTAAGGTGATAACCATCACAAATTGAGCGAATGCTCGAGAGAAAATCATAGAGCTTTAAAAACTCTTTTCTTATTTGAATTCATGCACGAGAGTGATGGGTTAATATGTAAAACGGCATGCCAAATGTTGCTCGAGAGAGAATATTTAGTAAATTAGGGTTTTCAACCATCAACACGTAATAACAACTTGAATAACTAGAATAGAAAGGTGTATTGATGCAACTAGGTGAAATCGGATGCCTTGGATATTATTAAATCATAAAAACTTTATAAAATCAGTTAACATATTTTATTTCTTTTTAGTTTATTTTATTTCATATCAACATCTCAATCTTTCGGTTGTTCAAATATCATCGAAGCTACTAATCTTGGTACTCATTCAATAACAATCCTCGTTGGACGATACTCTACTCATTTCTTTATTACTTGATACAACTAGTGCACTTGCTAACACATACACAAAGTAAGCATCAGAGGGCGGGGTCGGCGCTGGATTACATGCAGTGGCACACGATGACGATGTAGTTCAACAACCGACCGTGCATGAAGGTACACAACACCGCGAGAAATAAAAGACAACCAATTAACAACATGGATTCCATGATTTGCTTCCACTGCGGGTACGAGTGTTGGTCTGTCTCCAAGCACCGCCCGCATGCACGGGCTAAGCCTCTTGCCTTGTTCCAAATGCCCAAGTGCGGATGCATGCATGTGGTGCGTGCATGTGGTAATATTTTGAAAGGGACGAGTATTGCACGAGTGCCACGCACCACCCACGAATGTGCCTCGAGCCTCGAGCCAAGTGCCCAAGTGCGTGCATGCGCTGTAGAGGGTGCGTGTGTGTAGGGCGACCGTAATGATTTTTCACCTGGCATGACGGTCGCTCGGGTGCCATGCTCCACCCTCGCACGCACCCCGTGCCTCATGCCTCGTGCCAAGTGCATAACTACCCTCGTTCGAGTTCGTGTGTGTGGCGTGTGTGTGTTGTCTTTTTTTTCGAGGACAAGGGTCGAACGGGGTGCAACGCACCACCCCGCACACACATCATGCCTCGTGCCTCGTGCCAAATGCACGGATGCGGGTGCAAGTGCGGGTGCGGGTGCGGGTGCGGGTGCTAGTGCGAGTGCGGGTGCGGGTGCGGGTGCGGGTGCGGGTGCGGGTGCGAGTGCGTGGCAATTTTTTGTAAGGGATGAGTGTCGCTCAAGTGCCATAAACCGCCCCCACGTGCACCGTGCCTCGTGCGAAGTGCCAAAGTGCCCGGCTTCACAGTTGCAGGTGCATGCGTATAGCGTGCACGTGGTATTTTTTAGCTGGGATGAGTGTCGTTCGAGTGCCGGGACTACGGGTCTTGGGTGCTAGGGTGCTACTAACTAGGCTCGCATATGGTGCACAAGATGGGGTCGGGCCATTGGGGCAAAGCACACGTGGAGATGTCTAGGGTCGTGGGGTGTAGTGGCCCTCTATATATATGTTTGCTCTATTTGTTTCCAATTAAGTGTGATATGGATGTCGTAAAAATTCAAACAAAACAAACGTACAAAAGGGACTCATTGTGACTAGTGAGTGAGCCTAAATTCAGATGGCGTGTCTTTGACTTCAACAGCTCACCATTTGGAGAAACGGTTGTGATATTTTAGTGTATCTAACTTCAGTCACACTGTGAGTTCAGGTACTGCTTCCATTAAAAAGACTTGGTAAAATATTTTAATGGATTTTTTATATATATTAATTGACAAAAAATTGAAGGGATATAGACCTAACTCAAGTGGTGGTTATAGTGACAGAGCAGGGCCCACCAACACCTTTGCAACTATGTATTTACATAATGATGCCGCCCTATGGTGGAGATGAGACTATAGTGACATGAGCCGGGGACTGTGCACCATAGATACGTGGGAGGATTTCAAAAGGGAGCTTAAGAGGAAATTCTTCAGTGAGAATGCGAAAGGGATCGCCATGAAGAAGCTCCGAGGATTGAAACACGTGGGCTCTATTAAGGACTATATCAGTGAGTATCAGTTCTTAATGCTTGAGATCCTGGATATGATGGAGGCAAATTGCCTCTTCTATTTAGTGGATGGCTTACAATCGTGGGCCTAGTTTGTGCTAAGGCGCTGGGGTGTGCAAGACCTGGCATACGCCATTGCCGAAGATGAGAGTTTGGTGGAGTTCAATCAGGAATCGCCAAGCGGAAAGAGAAGAAGGGTGGTGAGGGAAAAGGTGGGGAAGACAAGCCACACAAATCATCCAAATGAAAAGAGAAGGAGAAACAACACGATGGTGGGAGAGATTAAAAGAAAGGGAGCAGAGGTTGCTTCCTATGTGGGGAACTGCAATATGTGAGGGAGTGCCCACAGAAGAGGCACTCAATGCCATCATTGCTGCCCAGGAGTAGTGAAAGACAGAGGAGACACGCATGGGTTCGATGCGTGTCTTAAGTACGCTAACCGCGAAACCACATATGGTGCACTTGGATGATCCACGGAAAGATGTACGTCCAAGCAGTGGGCAAATGCTCTTTAGGGCCATGATTAATGGCATTCAGACCAAGGCACTGGAAAGCACAGGAGCTTCACACAATTTTGTGTCCGGGAAGCAAGCCAAACGGTTGGGGATTGTGTATACCTGAGAGTCAGGATGGATCAAAGTCGTTAACGCTTCATTCAAACTGATTCACAGGATTGCTCATAAGGTGCCACTTTAGTTGGGAAGTCAGAGAGGCACCCGGGATATGATGATGGTGACAATGGATGACTTCCAGATGGTGCTGGGGATGGATTTCATTGATCGGGTGAAGCCCTTGTCATTCTCGAAGGAGAAAATGATGCCTATCACTGAAGACCAAGGGACATTTTTTGTACCATTGCTGCATGAAAAGGTGGAGTGGAAGTTACTCTCAGCAATGCAATTTAAGAAGGGATTTCAGAAGGAGAGGTGACCTACATGGTGTCACTTGTTGAGCATGGGCAACCAACCACTTCCGAAGTGCCCTTGGAGTTAGAGGAGGTGCTTGATACCTATCAAGATGTGATGCCGCTAGAATTTCCTAAGAAGTAGCCACTGAGATGGGAGATAGGTCATGAGATTGTGTTAGAACCGCGTACTCAACCTCCTGCCATGGGCCTTTACTATATGGCCTCAACCAAGTCGGAGGAGCTGAGGAAGCAGCTGAAGGTATTATTGGATGCAGAATTCATAAGACCGTCCATGTCTCCTTTTGGGGTCACGATACTCTTTCAGAAGAAGTGCGATGGGTCACCAAGGATGTGCATTGATAACCAGGCACCGAACAAGATCACGATGAAGGATACGTGCCCCATTCCACCTGTAGCTGATATGTTCGATATATTGGGGAGGGCGCAATACTTCTCCAAGTTGGACTTATAATTGGGGTACTAGCAAGTTAGGATCGCCAAGGGAGATGTGCCAAAGACAAAGTATGTCTCGAGGTATGGCTCCTATGAATTCCTAGTTATGCCTTTCAGGTCAGCCACTACACTGCCAAAGTTTTGCACTCTTCTGAATTGTATCTTTACCGTTCTTAGAAAAATCCATTCATACGTATTTGGACAATATTATGGTCTACAATGAGACCTTGGAGGACCATGTTGAGCATCTGAGGAAGGTCTTCCAAACATTGAGGGAGAATGAGCTTTATGTTAAGAAGGAGAAGTGTGCATTCGCCCAAAGGGAGGTAATGTTCGTTGGGCATCGCATCAGCGAAGGGAAGATCAGTATGGACCAAGAGAAGGTCCATGCAATCGAGAAATGGGAGCTACCAAAAAAAGTGAGTGAGCTAATATCATTCATGGGACTCATGAACTACTACTGGCAATTTATGCAGGGTATTCGGCAAGGGCCACGTTGTTAACCAACCTGTTAAAGAAGAAGGTTGCTTGGGACTGGGATAAAACTTGTCAACAGCAATCGAGGATTTGAAGAGGGACGTGACCGAGGAGCCATTACTATGTCTGCCCCGATTTTGCTAAGCCATTTGAAGTGCACACCAATGCATCAAAATTTGCTATCAGTGGGGTGTTAATGCAAGAAGGACGCCCCGGTTCCTATTAGTCTCACATGCTCAATGATACGACACGCGATATGCTGTGCACTATAAAGAGATGACTGCCACAATCCATTAGTTATGAGTATGGAGACACTGCTTGTTTGGGAGTAAGTTTCTGATCAAGACAGATAATGTGGTAACTAGTTACCTGCAGAAGTAGAAGAAGTTGTCCCTGAAATAGGCCCAATGACAAGATTTCCTGGCAGAATTCGACTATGTGATGGAGTACAAGCTAGGAAAAGCTAACGTAGTTTCTAATGCATGATTCACAAAGAAGAATTATCGGGTATTAGAAGCATCCAGGGTGACCTCTTCGATAGGATTCGAGCAAGCATAACTTGTGATCTGTTAGCAAAGAGCTTGATACAACTAGCTGCTGAAGGCGAAACAATAAAGTTCCTGGTTTTTGATGGCCTATTGTGCACTATTAGTAACCACCTCTTCATTCCAAAATGGTGAAGTCTGAGAAGCGAGCTGATGCACGAATGTCATGATTTGAAATTGGTTAAGCCAACCTAGCATCGAGCGAACAGTGGCACTAGTAGAGAATGGTTATGATCGTTCTCGAATGAGAGATGATGTGGAAGCCTATGTACGTACATGCCTAGTATTCCAAAAGGACAAAGTGGAATAGAGAAAACCTGCTGAACTGTTGGAGCCACTGCCCATTCGAAGTCATCCATGGGAGAGCGTCTTAATGGACTTCATCTCAGCATTACCAACTTCTTAGGCATTCGGGTCAATCCTTGTGGTGGTTGACCGATTCTGCAAGTACGGTACATTCATTCGAGCTCCCCAAGATTGTATAGCCGTAAAAGCCGCATGCTTGTTCATTAAGCACATGGTGAAATATTGGGGCCTATGGCGGGACATTATCAGCAATCAAGACCTAGGTTTACATGAAGTTTTAGGTGGACCTTTTCCGATTGATGGGTTCGGATTAGCGATACTTCATGAGCTTCCACCCTTAAATCGATGTTCAGATGGAGAGGGTGAACACCTTGCTTGAGATGTATCCCAAGCACTTAGTGGGGCTAACCAGAGGGATTGAGCTAAGTTGTCGGATATAGCCCAATTCTCATACAACCTTCAAAGGACCGAGTCAACAGGTTGTAGTCCCTTCAAGATTGTCATGGGGCAATAGTCACTGACTCCTCAAGTATTTGAGACGGGCAACACCTGGGGCAGCCCAGCACAATACTGGATGGCAAAAGGATGGAATGAAAATCTTGACATTGCAAGTCCTATCTCAAAAAGGAAAGTAGGAAAATGAAGAAATGAATGGGTGAACAAGAAGAGAAGACCCATGCAATTTTAGGTAGGAGACTTAGTGGTGGTCAAGCTTTTTCCATAATAGTTTAAGGTCCTAAGAAAGGTGCACAAGGGTTTGGTACGCAGATATGACAGACCATTCCTAATTACAGGCAAGGTTGGGAAAGTGTCCTACCGAGTGGAGCTTCCTCCAAAGCTGAAGATTCTCCTGGTCTTTGACGTAAGCATATTGAAGCCATATCATGGAGATGACGAGGATGCCAGTTGGAATGAGTCACAAAGGGCTCCCACATCATAGTGAGGTCCTTCGACAAAGAGGTAGAAGAAGTGCTTGCTGAGAGAGTTGTGGGACGAAGAGAAGTGCCGAAGTACAAAAATTACTTAGTCCAAGGGAGAAACCACCAGTTGTTGAAGGAACATGGGAGATGGAGGAAGACCTCTGATAGTTCAAAGAGGCGATCGAGGAATTCAAGGCCGTGCAACATTGACAAGGGCGTCAATTAGTTTGGTAGGGGAGGATGTCAAAAGTCAAGAAATGTATAGAAAAATTGGTTTTTGGATTTTTCTAGGTGAATATGTTATGCTCTTGAGTTGTTCGGAACATTCTTGTATGCTCTTATATATTCTAGCATTGGAAGCCTCCTAGAAGCTTCATGGTTTAAGCGGCTAAGGAAGGAGCCTTAAGGAGGAAGGAAGCTTCTAGGGAAAGGAAGGTGCTAAGGGTTTTTTCCTTTTTTTTTTTGGGGGGGGGGGGGGGGGGGGGGGGGGGGGGGGGGGGGGCCCACTTGTTCTTGTACAAAGCCATTCTTTGTGTAATATAATCATCTCTTCCTACTTTCCCATGTCCTTCTAAGCCACTTTGTTCAATCTTCTAATGTGTGCTAAGGAATACGTGCCTTAGATGTGTCGGTAGGCCGACCTAGTGTCACATACGTGTTTGTCACTGGGTGGCGCATGTGGTGACTAAGGTTAAAATAGTCACCCAGTGAGACTGGGCGTGCTTTAAGCACTCTAATTTGTTCAAAGTAACAGCCCGAGGCACGACCCGGCTAGTTAAGGACAAGAATGCATCGCCAGTAGAAGGAGAAGGACGACCAATGGCGCACCAAAGGCAGACTGGTCGGCACACCCCAAGGTTCAACTACAAGCTTTTTAGGGGTACCTCTAAGAAACTGTTATTGCCTCAAACTGCTTGGAAGGCCATAGTCCCTTTAAAAAGCTAGCTATGACGAGGTACCTCCATATAGCTAGTTGGTAGGTTGAGGTTGATGATTTACTTGTGTATTGCTTAGCAAATGCATTAAGTCGTATCAAGTAAAATAGAATGAGTAGAGTATCGTTCCCACGAGGATTGTTTTTGAGTGAGTACTAAAATTAGCAGTTCTAGTGCTATTTGAAAGACCGAAAATTATGGTTTTTGAAATGAAATAACACAAAATAAAAAGGAACAAAAATTGTTTACAAATTCTTATGAAAAGTTTACTTATTTTTAGTTGGTTCTTATAATTTAATAAGATCTAAGGCATCCGATTTCACCTAGTTGAATTAATACGCCTTTCTATTCTCTGCATTTAAGTTGTTATTACGTATTGATGGTTGAAAACCCTAATTTACTAAACATCCACTCTTGAGCAACATTTAGCATGCTCTTTTACATATTAACCCATCACACTCAAGCATGAAGTTAAATAAGAAAAGAGTTTCTAAAGCCTTATGATTTTCACTTAAAAACCACACAAATCGCGTTAATCTCTCTCAAGCATTCGCTCAATTTGTGGAGCTTATTACCTTAGCAATCATCATAAATCTCTTCTCGGACTCATTATGCATTATTATAGGTCTTAAATGGTGATCAAGCATTTAAAACTCATGACGAACAATGATAAACACTTCAACAACGCAATAACAAAACAATGAATACGTTAAATTAGAAATAAGCGCATATTACAACTTAGGCTACATCGTAGCCTTGGAATAACAAAATTAGTTCATGATAAACTTAGTATAGGACATATTTAACACAAAATTCATGAACTTAATGAAGAGAAGGATAGAAAAGAACTAAAAAAATACAAAATACAAACCAAACTTTCCTCCTCCTTCTTCTTTCTTCCTCAAGTTTTTCTTTCTTTTTTTTTTTTTTTCTCTATTTTCTTTGTATTTTGCTGAGTTAGGAAATGCTAAACTCATCCCAAAAAAACTTCTATTTATAGTATTTGATGGGTGAATAAAGAATGTGAAAATTTATCTTCAATCTTCATCCGCATTTGCCAATCTTGCCACCCCTTCTTCAACTTGCAAATCTTGCCTTATTTTATGCATTTTTTCACTTCATCCACCACCCAAACCTGCACCAAAGCATGTTGTGATGTTGAATAATGTATATACAATGAATTTGAGTTAAAGAATTCCCAAAAACTGCTGCCCAAATGCAAGTTGTAGCTGAAAATCTTATTTTTATGCAAAAATCTGCATTTAGACGTGTAAATGAAGCACTTTTGTTAATTTTTTGTATTTATTTGATGTATCTTGTATTTACTTGTTGATGTTAATGATAAAACCTAGCAAGATTCAACAAAAAATTAGTGTTTTTGTAAGAAAATGGCAACATGAGCAAAAAAGAGCAAAACCGAGCAAAAGTGATAGAAGTTTGATAAAAAAAAAAATGGTTCAAAATGAATAAAAATGATATAAATAATTATATGCTAAATTAGACTTATCAAAATACCCCCAAACTTAAATCTTGCTCATCATCGAGAAAGGATGAACATTAAGGCGCAGGATCTCATGCTTTTTAACAATTCTTCCACAATTTAAAGCAAGTGCATTTTTATTAAAAAAGAATAACTGAGGATCAAGGTTAAAGGCTATAAAGGCAAAACCATCTTTTCTAAGGAAAAATCTGTCAATTACCTATGTGACGGAGTTTAAAAGTTAGCTAAGCCAATTAAGTTTATCCATTCTTTCTAATCTCAAGATATTCAAACTGAATAGAGGAAAAAAATCATATCACTCAAAACAAGACTCATCAAGTATGCCCAAAACTAAATTTTTTTTCTTTTTTTTCCTAGGAATTTATTTGCTCAATTCAATTTCGACTCATGAGTATACCTTCAACGAGAATCAAGCTCCGACTCCTGGGCGATGACCCATAAGTAAGAGAAGCCACCACTGAGATGCCTTCATTATGACTTCCCGAGTATATCTTCTGTGAGAATCAAACTCCGACTCCTGGGCGATGACCTATAAGTAAGAGAAGCCACCATTGAGACGCCCTCTTAATGGGTAGCACATATCTTAAACTTGTTTATGTGGGATATTGGTGCTAGAGATGCTCCCCTTCTTCTTTCTCCTTTTTTTTTTTTTTTTTTTTTTTGTGCTTGGCTCCTTGTTAGGTGTCTAAGTACCCCTTGTAGCGAGCTTTAAATGCGGCAGCTCCTGTTCCAGTTGGCCCAGGGTACCAGGTGTTGAAATACCCCTACAGATCTACTTGCTCGAGGTACCAACTCACGAAACCATCACACCATATCACATATCCAAATGATAGACGTTTTTAACAGGATAGCGGTGCTTAGTGATTCTCTCCCTCTATTTTTATTATATATTTTTTTTTATTTAGACTTAGGCATAACTCTTCAAAATCTATTATGTAAATGATAATCTTAATGTAGTCTATTCAAATTTGAGCATCTTTTAATCAGAAAAAAAAAGTAAAACAACCATGCTAACTACTAAAGTCAATTACTATGGTTTTATCAAGATAGTGCCTTAGATTTGATCATGTTTTGCAATTAGAACACAAAAACAATTGATTATTAGGTTATTCAAATGTAATTAAAGTTAAGGAGCTAAAAAAGAGTAGAAAAATTGCCTAAAAAGTATGATGATAAGTTCTCTCTTTTTTTTTAATGAAATTTTTAAAGACTAAAAGTTAAAACTGTAGAAAATAGGCAATCTTTTTTTTGGCTGACACTATTTACATCTCCATACAAAAGCTCCGAACTCTGGGAGGTACCAAAGCCGACTCTAAAGCATAAAACAGGAAAACTTTTCGAAAAAATTTTGTTTCAAAACTTTAAAAATTGCTTTTCCCACCACCAAACGTAGAGTTAACATTGTTCTTAATGTTAAAAGAACTACAAAAATTAAGCGAGGCGAGAGATACTTCCCAGGTTTGAGGATTGCTTGTTGATGGTGTATGTTGACATCTTGCTACCCCCAAACTTGTTGTAAAATACCTGTTTAAACAATAATATACATAAACATGAGATAATAAAAAATAATGAAAAGAAAAATAAGATAAGGAAAGAAACACTTGGGTTGCCTCCCAAGAAGCGCTTTAGTTATAGTCGTTAGCTTGACTTTCTGAGTGGATTATTCGACATTATTGAGATGAATGGAAGTTTTATGAGGCTCGAGCTCTCCATCAATGTAAGGTTTCAGTCTTTGCCCAATGACTTTGAAAGTACCATTTTTCTCATCCTGAATCTCAACCGTGCCATATGGAAAAACATGGGTTACAATAAAGGGTCCTAACCACCGAGAGCACAACTTTCCTGGGAAAAGTCATAAGCGGGAGTTAAACAGTAGAACTTTTTGTCCCACTACGAACTCTTTGTTCAGAATGTCCTTGTCGTGCCTTCTTTTGGTTTGGTCTTTGTAGATTCGAGCATTTTCATAAGCCTCATTTCTGAACTCATCCATCTCGTTGATGTGTAGCAACCTCTTTTCGCCTGCAGCTGCTAAATTGAAGTTTAACGTTTTTATGGCCCAATATGCTTTGTGTTCCAATCTTACTGGTAAATGACATGCCTTGCCATAAACCAGTTGATATGGAGACATTCCAATAGGTGTTTTGATTGCTGTTCTATATGCCCAAAGTGCGTCATCTAACTTTTTTGACCAATCCTTTCTAGAGGCACTAACTGTTTTTTTAAGAATAACTTTCAATTCTCGGTTTGAAATTTCCACTTGTCCACTTGTTTGAGGATGGTATGGAGCACCCACATAGTGTGTAACTCCATAATTACCCAATAAAGCTTTAAGTTGGCGGTCACGAAAGTATTTTCCGCCATCACTTATAATTGCTCTAGGAGTTCCAAACCGAGAAAAGATATTTTTCCTAACAAAGTTTACTACAACTCTAGCATCATTGGTCGGAAAAGCAGCTGCTTCGACACATTTTGACACGTAATCTACAGCAACCAAAATAAATCTGTTAGAAAATTATAAGGCGAAAGGACCCATGAAATCAATCCCCCAATCGTCAAATAATTCAACAACAAAAATGTTGTTTAGGGGCATTTCATGTTTCTTAGAGATGTTACCTGTCCTTTGACATCTATCACATTTAATAACAAATTTAAAAGCATCTTTAAAGAGTGTAGGCCAATAAAACCCAGATTGTAAAATCTTACCTGCAGTTTTTGTCCCACCATGATGGCCACCAGTTTCAAGAGAGTGACAGTGGCGCAGAATCTTCTCCATTTCCTCCTCAAGTACACATCTTCTAATAATTTGGTATGCACAATGCTTATACAAGAATGGGTCTTCCCAAAAATAATGCGTTAGGTCAGCGAAGAACTTCTTCTTTTGTTGATAGGTCCTGTCCTTGGGCAGTTCCTGTGCAACCAGATAATTAATAATGTCAGCATACCATGGACAATTAGGATTCTTGCTTACCATCATAACACTTTCATCCAGGAATTTTTCATTGATAGAGGGACCTTCGTCCTCTCGTTCGAGACGTGACAAATGATCTGCCACAACATTTTCTATACCCTTTTTATCCCGGATTTCTAAATCAAATTCCTGAAGCAAGAGAATCCATCTAATCAGTCTCAATTTTGCATTCTGTTTTGCAAAAAGGTATTTCAGAGGAGAATGGTTAGTGTAAACAATTACGTTTGAATTGAGCAGGTAGGAACTAAATTTATCAAATGTAAACACTACAGCTAGTAATTCTTTCTCAGTAGTAGCATAGTTAATATGTGCATCTGTCAAAGTTTTACTAGCATAGTAAATTACATGCAAACTTTGTTCCTTCTTTGTCCTAGCACAGCCCCTATAGCATAATCACTAGCGTCGCACATAAGTTCAAAGTGTAAGGTCCAATCAGGTGCTACAATTATTGGTGCTGACACTAGTTTCTTCTTCAAGGTTTCAAAGGCATGCATGTAGTCACTATCAAAGTTAAAAGGGACATCTTTCATCAATAAATTGCAAAGAGGCTTCGCAATCTTAGAGAAGTCCTTAATGAACCTTCTACAGAAACCTGCATGTCCTAAGAAACTCCGAATGCCTTTAACATTAATAGGGGGCAGAAATCGCTCTATCACTCCTATTTTCACTCTATCAACCTCAATTACTCTTTTTGAAATCATCTACCCTAACCCAATTCCTTCCTATAGCATAAAATGACATTTATCCCAATTCAAAACAAGATTAGTGTCAGTGCATCTTTGTAAAACCATGGAGAGGTTAGCTAAACAATCATCAAATAAGGCCCCAAAGACTGAAAAATCATCCATAAACACCTCTATAAAGTTCTCCACCATATCACTGAAGATTGCAATCATACATCTTTGAAAAGTCGCAGGAGCATTGCATAACCCAAAAGGCATTATCCTATATAGCAAAGGTACCATAAGGACAAGTGAAAGTGGTCTTTTCCTGATCTTTTGGTGCTATGGCAGTTTTATTGTACCCTGAATACCCATCAAGGAAACAGTAATACGAAT
Source organism: Simmondsia chinensis (assembly GCA_018398585.1). Lineage (NCBI taxonomy): Eukaryota > Viridiplantae > Streptophyta > Magnoliopsida > Caryophyllales > Simmondsiaceae > Simmondsia > Simmondsia chinensis. The sequence continues at coordinate 15,726,556 of JAGTTD010000010.1, read as the reverse complement.
GACCCACCAGTTTTTCTAACATTTGATCAATGAATGGTTAGGAAAAATGGTCTTTTTAGGTCGCATCATTCAGTTTTCGATAATCCATACACACCTTCTATCCTGTAACGGTCCTAGTAGGAATGAGCTCATTGTTCTCATTTTCTACTATGGTTATTCCCCCTTTCTTTGGAACTACTTGCCCATGGACTATCAAATATACGATAAATGATCCCTGCATCTAATAACTTGACCACCTCTTTTCTTACCACCTCTTTCATGGTAGGGTTTAACTGCCATTAGGGTTGCACAGTAGGTTTGAAGCTATCCTCCATGAGAATCCTGTGCATGCATATGGAAGGGCTAATTCCCTTGATATCAGAAAGGGTCTATCCGATTGCTGATTTATGCTCTCTTAGAACTTTAAGCAACCTTTCCTATTCAACATTACTCAATGAGGCTTTAATAATAACAGGCTAAGTGTTAGAACTGCCAAGATAGGCATATTTGAGATGAGAAGGCAATGGCTTGAGCTCTAGATTTGGAGGTTTGTCTTCTTCCATTCTCTTTTGAGTTTCAATTGCTTGAATGTCTTCCACTCTTGTTTCATGGTGCGAATCAAAAGATTCGCAACTCTCCAGGTATTAGGCACATTCCCTTATCAACTTGTTCTCTATGTCTAGGGTCCAAGACTTTGTTAGACACGCTTCAAGGGGTAACTTAGGGAATGTGTCCCTGAATGTCTCAGCTACCAACTCGTCTACAATATCAACCTCAAAACAAGAATCCATGTTAGATGGAAATTGTTTAGCATTAAAAACATTGAAGGTTACATGTTCATCTTGCACCCTTAAGATAAGTTTCCCTTGTTGCAAGTCTATTAGGGTCCTTCTTGTAGCGAGGAAGGGCTGCCCTAGAATAAGAGGTATCTCACGATCCTCTTCCATATCAAGCACTATGAAATCAGCGGGAAAGATGAATTTGTCAACCTTCACAAAGACATCTTCAATTACACCTCTAGGATACTTGATTGATCTGTCCGCAAGTTGGAGAGATACAGTGATAGGCTTCACTTCTCCTAAGCCAAGCTTCCTAAACACAAAGAGAGGCCTTAAATTTACACTTGCACCTAAATCACACAAAACCTTATCAAAACTAATGGAACCAATGGTGCAAGGTATCGTGGAACTCCATGGATCTTTTAGCTTAGGAGGCAACTTCTTTTGTAGTATGGCACTGCATTCCTCAGATAGTGCCACCGTTTCGAACTCTCCAACCTTCCTTTTGTTAGACATGATTTCTTTCATGAATTTTGCATATTTGGGCATCTGTTCTAACATGTCAACAAAAGGAACATTAATGTGTAACTTTTTGAAAATTTCCAAAACTTTAGCAAATTGTTCCTCTGCTTTTGTCTTTTTCAAACGTTGAGGGAAGGGGACTTTTGGTTTGTAGGGTTGAGGTTCAACCCTTTTTGGTTCGTCTTCATTCTAGAGTTTTGTCCCTTCCTTATTTTCAATTTCTTGATTAGTATCTGTGGACACGTCAATTATGGGTTGCTCAATTTGTGTGGTCTTGGTTACCAGAGTTGGTCCATTCAGAGTTTTCCCACTTCCTAATTCAATTGCTTGGACGTGCTCACGTGGGTTAGTGATTGTGTTACGGCGCCAAAAACTTGATGCTTTACTTGTGTATTGCTTAGCAAGTGCACTAAGTCGTATCAAGTAATATAGAATGAGCAGAGTATCATTCCCACAAGGATTGTTTTTGAGTGAGTACTAAAATTAGAAGTTCTTATGCTATTTAAAAAACAGAAAATTATGGTTCTTGAAATGAAATAACACAAAATAAAGAGGAACAAAAATTGTTTACAAATTCTTATGAAAAGTTTACTAATTTTTAGTTGGTTCTTATAATTTAATAAGATCCAAAGCATCCAATTTCAGCTAGTTGAATTAATACGCATTTCTATTCTCGGTATTCAAGTTGCTATTATATGTTGATGATTAAAAATCCTAATTTACTAAACATTCTCTCTCAAGCAACATTTAGCATGCTCTTTTACATATTACCAATCATTCTCGTGCATGAATTTAAATAAGAAAAGAGTTTTTAAAGCTCTATGATTTCCACTTAAAAACCACACAAATCGCGTTAATTTCTCTCGAGCATTCGCTCAATTTGTGGAGCTTATCACCTTAGCAATCATTATAAATCTCCTCTCGGACTCATCATGAATTATTATAGGCCTTAAATGATGATTAAGCATTTAAAACTCATGAAGAACAGTGATAAACACTTCAACAACGCAATAACAAAACAATGAATACGTTGAATTAGAAATAAGCGTCTATTACAACTTAGGCTACGTCGTGGCCTTTTAATAACAAAATTAGTTCATGATAAACTTAGTATAGGACATATTTAACACAAATTTCATGAACTTAATGAAGAGAAGGATAGAAAAGAACTAAAAAAATACAAAATACAAACCAAACTTTCCTCCTCTTTCTTCTTCTTTCTTCCTCACGTTTTTCTTTCTTTTTTTTTCTCTATTTTCTTTGTATTTTGCTGAGTGAGGAAATGCTAAACTCATCCCAAAAAACTTCTATTTATAGTATTTGATGGGTGAATAAAGAATGTGAAAATTTATCTTCAATCTTCATCCGCATTTGCCAATCTTGCCACCCCCCCTCAACTTGCAAATCTTGCCTTATTTTATGCATTTTTTCACTTCATCCACCGCCCAAACTTGCACCAAAGCATGTTGTGATGTTGAATAATGTATATACAATGAATTTGAGTTAAAGTATTCCCAAAAAACTGCCGCCCAAATGCAAGTTGGAGCTGAAAATCTGATTTTTTTTTTATGCAATAATCTGCATTTAGGCGTGTAAATGAAGTATTTTTGTTAATTTTTTGTATTTATTTGATGTATCTTGTTTTTACTTGTTGATGTTAATGATAAAACCTAGCAAGATTCAACAAAATGAGTGTTTTTGTAAGAAAATGGCAATATGAGCCAAAAAGAGCAAAACCGTGCAAAAGCTAAAGATGTTTGATAAAAAATGGTTAAAAATGATATAAATAATTGTATGCTAAATTAGACTTATCAGAGGTCTCGTTCATTAATGGAATTAACGAGACACTTCGCTCCACTAACTTAGATCGGCCATGCACCACCACCCATAGAATCAAGAAAGAGCTCTAAGTCTTTCAATCCTTACTATGTTTGGACCTGGTAAGTTTCCCCGTGTTGAATCAAATTAAGCCACAGGCTCCACTCCTGGTGGTTCCCTTCGGTCAATTCCTTTAAGTTTAGCCTTGCGACCATATTCCCTAGAGAACCCAAAAACTTTGATTTCTTATAAGATGACGGTGGCGTCCTAAAAGTAACACTTGCCGATCCCTGGTTGGCATCGCTTATGGTTGAGACTAGGACAATATTTAATCGTCTTTGAGTCCCCAACTTTCATTCTTGATTAATGAAAACATCCTTGGGAAACGCTTTTGTAGTTGTACATCTTTCTTAAATCCAAGAATTTCAGCTATGAATATGAAATACGAATGCCCCCGACTGTCCTTGTCACTACTTTTATCCCAAAAGCCCACACAATAGGAGCAAAATCCTATGATTTTAAATCCAAGAATTTCACCTATGAATATGAAATACGAATGCCCCCGACTGTCCTTGTCACTACTTCAATCCCAAAGGCCCACACAATAGGAGCAAAATCCTATGATTTTATCCCATGCTAATGTATTCGGAGCGTAGGCTTGCTTTGAACACTCTAATATCTTAAACAAGAGTGGAGGCATGAACCTGTCTGTTAGGGCCAGGAGCTCATCATTGGTAGGAGGAGCAGGACAACTAGTGCACACCAAAGGTGGACCGGTCGGCCCACCTCAAACTGCAACAACTTTAATATATGCTATAGGTGCTTGAATTATTGCAGCTGCTAGGCCCGGGTTTGCCCTCAAATGGATCCTCGTTAAGGGATTTATATTAAAGCCTGGTATTGTTATTTATTGTCACTACCTCCCCGTGTTAGAATTGTGTAACTTGTGCCCCTGCTGCCTTCCTTGGATGTGGTAGTTGTCTCTGAGGCTCCCTCTCCGGAATCGAACCCTAATTCTGTGTCACCTGTCACCATCATGGTAGGCCCAATCCTACCATCAAAAGGTGATGAGGCAGAAATTTGAATGATGCGGAATCAAGTTATCGTGAATAATCAAAGCAATGGGCGAGGTCGATGTTGACTTTTTATCTAATAAATGCATCCCTCCCAGAAATCGGGGTTTGTTGAACGTATTAGCTCTAGCATTACTAGGGTTATCCGAGCAACAAATACCATCGAATAAACTGCAGCTGATTTAATGAGCCATTCACAATTTCACGTCTAACTTTGTTCCTACTTACACATGCATGGCTAAATCTGTGAGATAAGCAAATGAGTACTAGAAGGATCAACCAGGTAGCGCTCCTTTCTCGATGTCCATTTGCATGTGCCCTATCGACCAAGCAGGAGCCCAACGCAAAGAGTACATTGTTTGTATCGAGTGAAGGACGCTTTGCTTAGGCGGATGAGGTCCACGAACCCTTGCCTCCTGAGTGTTCTGCATCCCGAAGCACAACCACGCCCCATAGCCCATAGTAGCATTACATGATGCCACAGTGATGTTGACAACAGGCTTCACTAGAAATGGTCCAACCCACACCCCTGGAAGGGAGCCGGGAGGAGGTGAGATATTTTCAGGGACTCAAGTGCCATCAATGGGCATGAAAACAATGGAAATTGTACGCTGTGCAATGCATTGCGCCCTTAGAGCACAATTGGAAAGGCACATAAGCCGATGGTTCAACGCACAAGCCACGAATCGCTCCCTAGGGTTGTGCCAAAGGGTGCCACGTGGCATGCTCTGATTGGTCCGCGCTAGACCGCCTAATGCACAAGTCACGCGCCGGTTGGTCCAGTGAGTGCAACGCGGATTACGAACGTTTTAACTGTGTTTTTCCCTTTTTTTCTTGTTTTGTTTTGTTTTCTACATGTAAAAATTAATCTAACGAATTTTAATTTTTTTTTAATTATTTTTGTTTATAATTATTCAACTTTCATTCATCTCATGAATAATATTTGGTAAAATTAGGTTTACTCATCTCAAGAATAAATAATTCATCTCGTGAATTCTTTAATTTCTTTTCCGATGGCAATAAAAATAGAGTCTTGCACAGAGACCTCGAGGACAATTTAAATCTAGCTCCAAATGGGTTAAATTAATTATCATCTCATGATAAAATTTAATTACCACTTAATGGCACTTAATTCCACTAATAAATCCCATTGCACTCTAAACTTAAATTATTTATTTGATATTTCATAAATAGACTGCATTGATGACAGCAACCCTTCCATTGGATGTCCATGACCAAAAATAATTATAACTATTACCATTATTTTTCACACAGCTTATCCATTAGCTCCCGACTCGCCCTTTTACGAACCATTTATTTATACTTGAACAAATTTACAGTATGAATTTCAAATGTCAAACACTTGAACACTTTGGCCAAAGATTTCGAATCATTCTAACACTTGCGAATCAACTAAGGGGACATCTGTATCTCATAAGAGATTGTAGATTCCGTATTGAACACCTTGTTGGGAACAAATAACCTAGTTATTAATTAATCTAACTTTAATGCCAATGGTTGGGTTCACAGTTTTCCAATTGTGGTCACAACAAAGTGCACCTATCAGAGCACTCAGTGTAGGAGACTCTTCTCACGACCTAAGCCCCAGGTCAGAGAGCCACAATTCGTGACACCTCACGCACGAGAGTTTCCGGGACTAGGGTTATCTCGATAGATCCCTTTTCTCTAATGCTAATCGTTAGGACGGATTTAAAAAATCCTCCTTAATTTAATTAAGTTAAAGCAATGGAAGGGTTTAAAATTCTTAATTTTAAGCCTACGGTTGATTTAAAATTCCTAACTTTAAATCCAAAGATTGAGAAATACCTAAAAAGAAATTTTAATAAATAGAAAAGCTAAAACTAAAAGAGAAGGAAAGACAAATACCTGGAATTGCTCTAAACAAAGAATACCTAAATGAATAATAATCATCGCCTAGAAGCTTGAGAAAACCAAGGGAATCGAGACCTAGCTGTCTTCTACGCAATGATCTCTAACCGCTCGGAGAATGGGCTCCGAAAAATATTAAACTTTAAGAAAAGAAAAATTTCTAAAGAAAACTTTCTCTCCCACTAGGTCTCCGAAAGTCAATATTTTCAGAAACCTTTTTTTATAATTCTGAATTGCTTTGGAATAGGTACCTCAATTTATAGTAGTATACCAGAGCAAAAAAAATCTGATTTTTTCGATATGGGATTCGCAGCTGTTAAAACAAAACGCAGCACTTGATGTATAGACCAAACAAAATGATGCGTTTAATACACAGAAAAAATCGTGTGTTATCCCTAATAGAAGGCTACCACGTGGCAGCACATGATTTGTCCCTAAGCGGGGATGCAGATAGCCACAGGACGCCCAAGTACATGACAAGTGTCGCGCGCTGGCTCGTCCGATTTGAATCATGCGGATTACGACCTATTAAACTCAATTTTTTATTTCCTTTTTTTTGTTTTTTGTTTTTTTTTTTGCTTTGTTTCCCACATGTAAAAAAATTCATGTTATGAAATTTAGTTTTTAAAAAATGATTTTATTTTGAAATTTTTAACTTTTATTCACCTCACAAATAATGTTTGGCAATATTAAATTTATCCATCTCATGAATAAATAATTTATCTCATGAATTCTTTAATATATTTTCAATGGCAATAAATATAGAGGCTTATGTAGGGACCTCAAGGACAATTTAAATCTAACTCCAAATGGGTTAAATTAGTTACCACCTTATGTTAAAATTTAATTATAATTTAATGAGAATTAATTCTACTAAATAAATTCCACTGCACTTAAGACTTAAATCATTTATCGATATTTCCCAAATAGACTGTATTGATGACAATAACCACTCCACCTAGATGTCCATGATGAAGAATAAATATAACCACTACCATTATCCTTCTCAGCTTCTCCATTAGTTACCGACTCACCCTTCACTGAATAATTCATTTATATTTGAACATATTCATAACATAAATTCCAAATGTCAAATACTTAGAATACTTTGGCCGAAGTTTCCGAAGTATTCAAATACTTGCTAATCAACTAAGGGGATATATGTACCTCATAAGAGATTGCAGATTTCATATTGAATACCTGATCCTTATCACACTTCACGCCGTTAGCCAATATACGTGGGAATTCAGTCATTCATTTAGACCTTACTTATAGTACACCAAAGTAACTAACGCTCCATGCACATGTCCAGAATATTCTTAGGATTCAGAGTCATTGTTCAAATAGTATAACATGAATCACTCATCTCCAATAATAGCCTAGAAATAAGCAACTCACATGGTCCAACTCAGTGTGTCAATCTTATTAAACACATCGACCTAACACTTTTGGATCACCATCCATATGTCCAAGACAAGTCATCTAAAGTGTTAAGTCATGGTCTTAACAGACAAGTAGCCCTGCTCATCATCGACCACGAGTTATTCAAATAATATTTTATACCATTTGTTCCAAGTCTATCTATGGCTTAATCTAATTATTCACTTAGAACAAACATATAAAATGTAATTTGAGGACTCTGCCAATCTCATGGACTATACCTAAAAGAAAATCACATACAGTATAAATGCTCGCTTACACAAATTTAACAAGGAAGTGACTAGAACTTCAATTTTGTTCTTTAATAAAATAATATTAACAGAATAAATCTAGATTTTGGTACACTATTCTTAACAATCTTCCACTTGTCCTAAATCCAATTTATGACAAGCTTTATACCCATCTCTTTTTTGCATGATCCAAAAGTCTACTTAACCAATTATTCTATCTGAACCAACATGCCCGGTATGTAGCTTCTGAAGCTACAATGTGTTCAGCCTCTCTGGTGCAGTCAGCAGTACAATACTGCTTGATATTCCTCCCACTAATAACTCGTATTCCAAGGGTAAAGACATGCCCAGATGTCGAACATCTAGTATCTCTATCTGACTGGAAGTATGAATCCGTATAGCTAACTGGAACCAACTCGAACTGACTTAACAACAAAAAGTTTACAGCTATTAAAAACCTACATCAGTCCCAATGAGTAGTATATCGTCGAGATACAATACCAAGAAAGTCACTACTTTCTCTTGACGATGTTTGTACATGCTTCGTTCGTCAACCACTGGCTTAAAACCATAAGAATTAATCGCTTCATTGAATCTAATATTCCACGACCGTGATGCTTGCTTCAGTCCATACATGGACTTCTTCAGTTTGCATACCATATGCTCCTGATTTTAATGAAACTATCTGGTTGCACCATATAGATGTCTTCTTCAAGATGACTTTTCAAAAAGGACGTTTTGACTTCTATTTGCCAAATCTTATAATGAGCTGCAATGGATAGAAGTATCTTTGTGGGCTTTAGCATGGCTACTGGTGAAAAGGTCACATCATAATGGGTTCCTTCTTTTTGGGTAAAACCCATAACAACCAATCTTATCTTGAAGGTCTCTTCCTTCCCGTCCACTCTTCTTTTTTCTCTTGTGGACCCATTTACAACCAATGGGCTTAATGCCCATAGGCGCCACTACAAGATCCCAGGCATGATTAGAATACATAGATCCTATCTTAGTTTTCATGGCTAAGACCCACTAGTCAATATCCTTGTATTTAATTGCCTCATTGTAGCTGAGAGGATCAGATTCAATGTCACGGTCAACCATTAAAGCTCCTGCCATGAACCTGTCAGGTGCCCTGACAATCCTCCCACTACACCTAGGCTCTCGTGTACTTAGAGCATTCTCAATCCTAACAGTAGGTGCACCTAATGCATCCACTTTGATAAGTATAAATTAGTATATAATATTTTATATTATTTTAATATATTTTTAAACATTTTACATCAAATTTTTATCGCTTTTGCTCGATTTTGCTCTTTTTTGCTCATATTGTCATTTTCTTGCAAAAACACTCGTTTTATACTAAATCTTGCTAGGTTTTATCATTAACATCAACATGTAAAAGTAAGATACACCAAAAAAAAAGCAAAACATGGGCAAAAACATAATAATTAACATGGCTAAAGCAAGAACACAACAAGTTCATACACAATACAATTCAAGTTGCAAAAACGGGTAACAAAGTGCACAAATCAAGTGCAATGATTAATTAAACAATGCATTAACATGTCAAAGTTGATGTAAATCTGAATTTAGGTGGGTCTAAGCTCAAAAATTTGAAGAAAATCAGCAACGAACAGCAAGAACAGATAAAATGCACCAAGCTCAACCAATCCATTTCAACTTGCAATTTTGGCTAGCAAAATGGACAAATAACATGAAAGAACTTCTTGAACACTTCATTAACATGTTCAAGTTGATGTTAAAGCTGATTTTGGGTGGTACAAAGCAATAAAAAAAGGGGAAAAATCGAGTTGAACAACCATTGTAAAATCTGGGCGGCAAAGGTGCAGGTGGTGGTGCAATCAACTTCAACTTGCATTTTGGGAGCAAAAACTCAATGCTTTTACCCAAATTCATTTTACAAACATACTTTAACATGTCTTAACTCATATTTTGCAAGTTTTGGGCGGTGGAATTTTAAAAAAAATGAAAAAAAAATGGATGAACAAGCATCACTGCTGCTGGTGCTGAAAATTGACGGTTTTGCACAACTTGCTTACTTTCTCCACTTTAGGCGGCTATATTATGCAATATTTTAGCTCAAATTCATTGCATACACCTTATAAAACATGCACATGATGCTTTTGTGCTGGTTTTGGGCGCTGGAATTCAGGAAAGAAAAAAAAATTCATGAACAAAGTAGTTTCAACAGCAGCCGCAAGATTCAGCTAATGAGGATGAAGTTTGATTTTTTTTTTAGCAATTCTTTTAATTCCATCTCAACTACTATAAATAGGGGGATGGTGTGGGGGTGTTTAATCATCATATTTCAAAACAAAAATCACAAGATTTGAGTGAGAAAAAGGAAAGGATAAGAAAGGAAGAAAGTTTGGTTTGTAATTTTGTATTTTTAGTTCTTTCTATCCTTTTTTCTTTCCTAAGTTCATGAATTTTGTGTTTATAATGTCTAATATTAAGTTTGTCATGAATTTATTTTGTTATTCTAGGGCTACGATGTAGCCTAAATTGTAATATACGCTTATTTCTAATTCAAAGTATTCAATGTTCATGTTATTGTGTTGTTGAAGTGTTTATCGTTGTTATTCATGAGTTTTAAATGCTTGATCACCATTTAAAGCCTATAATGATTTATAATGAGTCTGAGAAGAGATTTATGATGATTGCTGAGGTGATAAGCACCACAAATTGGGCGAATGCTCGAGAGAGATTAACACGATTTGTGTGGTTTTCAAAAATGAAAATCATAGAGCTTTAGAAACTCTTTTCTTATTTAAATTCATGCACGAGAGTGATGGGTTAATATGTTAAAGAGTATGCTAAATGTCGCTCAAGAGAGAAAATTTAGTAAATTAGGATTTCTAACCATCAGTACACAGTAACAACTTGAATATCGATAATAGAAAAGGTGCATTGATGCAATTAAGGTCAGATCGGATGCCTTAGACTTCATAAACTGATAAAAACCTACAAAAAATTAGCACATTCTAATCTCGTTTTAACTTTTATTTCTTTTTATTTTTAGTGTACATTATTTTATATCAAAACCCTAAATTTTTCGGTCTTTCAAACATTACTGAAGCTACTAATTTTGGTATTCGCTCAATACAATCCTCGTGGGAACGATACTCTACTCACTTCTATATTACTTGGTACGACTAGTGCACTTACTAACGCATACACAAAGTCTGCATCGCACTGTATCCTAAGTTGTTTAGAATTGCGGTCATTTTCTTTAAAAAAGCCCTCTAACACTACTCTGTTTTTGCTTTTGTGATTAGGAAATCTAGAAACTCACCCAAAAGTTATTTACCACCTCAATCTGATCGAAGTGACTAAACATGTTTACCTAATTGCTTTTCAACCTTCAAATTTGTACTCTTTGAACTTTTTAAAAGAGTCTGACTTATGTCTCATTAGGTAAACAACATGAATAAGCCATTTGCAAGTGAGCTTGTGTAAGAATCATTTAGAGTTTTGATTAGGAAACAACATAAATAAACCATTTATAAATGTACTTTTGCAAATAAACAATTTATTTCCTGTAATGACATATTTAAAAAAAAAAATTGAATAATAATTATGCATAAAATGAAACATATGACTCAAATTCCTACACGATGCAGGTACAAATAAACAATCATTTAAAATCAAAACTCTAGCACTAAATACTAAGCTAACATCTCCTACTCATAAGACCGATACTCATGTACTGTCTCTAACCATCAGGTACAGCTTCCCATCATTCAGTTTTCCTAGTTAACTTGAGCCCCTGTAAAATATTACAAACAGTCAGTTTTACCTGAGTCCACACACCAGGATTCTGGTGACTGCGCATGACTCTACTAAGTGAGATATCAACGTACCTTCATCCGATGGCTTAACAGTCTTTACAAGTAGAGTAGCTATGTACTTTGTGCAATTCCTCTTCCAGCGGCACGTTTTTCCGCAAAAGAAACATTTCCTTTTGCTGGCTTCTTGTTAGGATTAGTCACTACATTAGCAACCTTGCCTTTGCCGTTCTTTCCAGTCGGTCCCTTATTGAGCTTGCTCCCACTAGCCCTTGATACCTAAGTCAAGTGGACACTCACCTTTGCTCGCATAACATCTTCTACTACCTGCAACTCTTTCATCATCTCAAGCAATGAATAATCCTTATTATTCATTACATAGTTAAGCCTGAACTGAGTAAAAGAGCTGGACAGAGAGCTGAGGATGATGTCCTGTTGGGACTGACTGTCAATCTTAGCACCTAGAATCTCTAACTCAGACAAGCACGCCATCATTTTCATGATGTGCTCTAGAATTGGCTACCCTTCTGACATCCTCATGTTCAAAAGCTTCCTCATCAGCTCTTGCGTAGCTGCCCTATCTTGACCACCAAACATTTCCTTTAAATGTTTGATTATCTCAGCTGTTGTTTCCATCTCAAGCATCTGATGCTTGAGTAAATTGGTCACAGAGGCCAAAATGTAGCATATGGCTAAATCATTAGCCTTATTACAGCGTTCATAACGCTCTTTAATAGCAGCTGTAGAATTATTAGCTTGCACCGTAGGTCGAGTTTCGGTGAGAACAAACTTATGACCCTCATGTATTAATACTATGTCCAGGTTCATTTTCTAGATGAAGTAATCAGTAGACTTAAAGCATTATCTTTTAGAATCGAATGGAGTGCACTAGTCGCAGCCATTTAAAAATATTGTAAATAAAAACAATTGTGTAACTATCTTATGTGAGCCATGTATAATGCAGTGATATTTATTCTTTTATTTTAGCAAACACAATCAGTCAGGTATCCACTAAACTGTATTATCATGTATGCAATGATGATCCAAACACACCACTCCTCACTCCCCGGCAGCGGGGTCACACAAAGCTAGCTTGGGTGAGAACTATTCTCAATTAAAATGTTTTCTTATAACTCTTACTAAACATAATTAACTCACCACTTTTCTTTAGTCTCTAACATGACATAATAGAGCTCATCAGGGAGGCTAATGCATCACGCTAGTCAAGTGTAAACCATTACCTAAACCTCCACACAAATACATGTAATACACTATGGCAACATGGTTGCATGGCTTCTTTGCACTTTGGTTTATCCTAATAGAAGTCTAACCCTGTAATTTGCAAACCGTCATCCTCTGCAGGGAGGTCTATCGATCTATTATACTGCGATACCAGTAATGGAGACTAGGAGGTTTCAACAATTGGACCTTGCTCCCATTTGATTTTTATAAACTAGTAGTTTTTAATTAACTTACATTTACAACTTGCATTATCTCATAATCCCCTTTAGAATCTCATTCTAAAAAATAACTAATAAAATTAATTGACTAATTTTTTATTTGAAACAGTACCAACTTTATAATTTAGATTATCTCATAATCTACTTTAGAAACCCATTCTAAAATTAAATTAATTAATAGAAATTAATTTTTATTCAAACAACATCGTAACTTAGATTATCTCATAATCTATTATAGAATCATATCCTAAAATTAATTAATCAATAAAAATTAATTTTAACTAAAACAGTATCGTCTCCCTTTTTAGATTATCTCATAATCTATTTTTTAGAATCTCATTCTAAAATTGAATTAATTAATAAAAATTAATTTTTAATTATTGTGTAAACCTGTACTGACGCCTACACATCCCCATTTTTTTAAATTCACTGACATCAGCACTAATGTCATCAGATTTTTTCTAAAATTAAAATATTAAAATATTTAATTTAAAAATAATTGAATCTAATCTCATTGGATCAATTTTATCCGATTTCATAAAATAATCAAATCTAATCTCACTAGATCAACTTTATCCAATTTTGTAAAAATTAATTGAATCTAACCTAATTAGATCAATTTTATCCGATTTCAAAAATCATGATTAAATATGCACAATCTCATCATGCGTATAATATGAATGTAATTTCATCAATTGACAAATTTGAATTAACAAATAATTAATTAATGATTTACTTAATTTAAATGATCTAATTAACTATTAATTAAATAAGAATTTAAGCAATTCAAATTATTACTTTATACAATCTTAATTAAATCACTAATGATTTAAACAATTTAAAACATTAATTTATACAAATTATCAAAAAAAAAATGTTAATTTATACAATCTTAATTGCATCATTAATGATTTAGACAATTTAAAACGTTACTGTATACAATCTAATTAACTATTAGTTCATTACGATTTAAACAATTTAAATCGTTACTTTAAATAATCTTTCTTTCTTAATAAAATCTCTGTTTTAGTAAATCGCAAGTCTATATATTTCGATCTTATTATACCTATTCAGGTATATTTTGAATGTAATCAAAGGCTGGCTCTAATACCAATTGTTGGGAATAAATAACCTAGTTATTAATAAATCTAACTTCAGTGCCAATTGTTGAGTTCACAATTCTCTAACTGTGATCACAATAAAGTGCACCTATCAAAATACTCAGTGTATGAGACTCTTCTCACTACCTAAGCCCCCTGTTGAAGAGTCACGCTTCGTGACACCTCGCGTGCTAGAGTTCTCGGTAATAGGGTTATTCTCTATAGATCCCTTTGCTCTAATACCAATTATTGGGACGGATTTCAAAAATCCTCCTTAATTTAATTAAGTTAACGCAGTGAAAGGGTTTAAAATTCTTAATTTCAAACCTAGGATTGATTTAAAATTTCTAATGTTAAATCTACAGATTTAAATTCCTAATTTAAATCTACAACCCTCTGCTCTAATACTTTCATAACAATAACATAAACTTAAACAAGTATAATAAGAAAAACTGTAAATAAATAGAAAAGTGAAAACTAAAAGAGAATGAAAGACAAATACCTAAAATTGCTCTAAATAAAGAATACCGGAATGAATAATAATTATCTCCTAGAAGCCCGAGAAAACCAATGGAATCGAGACCCAGCTGTCTTCAATGCAATGACCTCGAACAGTCCCGAGAGTGGGCTCTGAAAAATATTAAACTTTGATGAAAGAAAATTTTCTAAAGAAAAATTTTCTCTCCCACTAGGTCTCCAAAAGTCAATACTTTCATAATCCTTTTTATAATTCTAAATTGAATGCCAAACCCTTAGAATAGGCGCCACTATTTATAGTAGTATGTCAGAGCAAAAAAATCTGATCTTTTCGATATGGGATTCACAGCTGCTAAAACAAACGTAGCACTTGATGTGTAAAGCAAACAAAATGACGCATTTAATACACAGGGAAAATTGCGTGTTATCGCCAAAATGAAGCACATGATTTGTCCTCAGGCGGCGACGAGGATAGCCATAGGACGTCCTAGCGCGTGACACATGTTGCTCGCTGGTTCGTCCCATTCTAATCCCATGGATTACGACCTGTTAAACGCGATTTTTGTTTTTTTTTCCGCTTTGTTTCCCACATGTAAAAAAATTTCATCTTATGAATTTAAATTTTTAAAAATTATTTTATTTTATAATTTTTAACCTTTATTTATCTCATGAATAATGTTTGGGCAAATTAAACTTACTGATCTCGTGAATTCTTTAATATTTTTTTGATGGCAATTAATACAGAGGCTTGCATAGGGACCTCAAGGACAATTTAAATCTAACTCCAAATGGGTTAAATTAATTACCGGCTCATGATAAAATTTAATTACCATTTAAAGAGATTTAATTCCACTAGATAAGTCCCACTACACTCTAGAATTTAATCACTTATTCGATATTTCCCAAATAGACCGTATTGATGACAACAAGCCCTCCAACTAGATGCCCCTGACGAAGAATAAATATAACCACTACCATTATCCTTCTCACAAATTTTTCATTAGTTACTGACTCACCTTCACTGAATAATTCATTTATACTTGAACATATTCGTAGTATAAACTCCAAATGTCAAACACGTAGAATACTTTGACCAAAGTATTCAAATACTTACGAATCAACAAAGGGGACATCTACCTTAGAAGAGATTGCAAATTCCATATTGAATACCTGATCCTTGTTACACTTTACGGCGCTACCCAGTGTAAGTGGGAATTTAGTCATTCATTTAGACCTTACTTTTAGTACACCAAAGTAACTAACGCTCCATGCACAAATCCAGAATACTCTCAGGATTTAGAGTCATCGTTCAAATAGTACAACATGAATCACTCATCTCCGATAGTAGTCTAGAAATAAGCCACTCACATGGTCCAACTCAGTGTGTCGATCTTATTAAACATACCAACCTAACACTTTTGAATCACCATCCACATATCCAAGACAAGTCATCTAAAGTGTTAAGATATGGTCTTAACAGACAAGTAGCCCAAGCTCATCATCGACCACGAGTTATTCAAATAACATTCCTTACCATTTGTTCCAAGTTTGTCTGTGGCTTAATCTCATTATACGCTTAGAACAAACTTGTAAAATGTAATCTGAGGACTCTGTCCTTCTCATGGACAATACTTAAAAGAAAATCACATGCAGTATGAATGCTCGCTTACACAAATTTAATAAGGAAATGACTAGAACTTCAATTTTATTCTTTAATAAAATAATATTAGCAGAATAAATCTTGATTTTAGGACATTATTCCTAACACACCTGGTCCTTGTCACACTTCACGCCGTTAAACCTAACAAATGTGGTATATGTGTCGAGGCCAAGCACCCCTAAAAAGCCTTTTAACAAATCAGTTGAATGAACATCTAGCCTACTTGAACTCGTGCACAGTGATTTAGCTGACTTTAAACCATGAGTAGAGTTGGTAAGAGGTACTACATTACCTTCATTAATGACCACTCGAGATTCATCCAGATGTATCTCCTGAGTTCTAAGAATGAAGCTGAGGAGATGTTCCTCAAGTGTAAGATAGAAGTTGAGAATCAATTAGCTCGTAGAATCAAAAGGGTTAGGTCTGATAGAGGAGTTGACTATGACACTACCTTTCTTAAGAAGCATTATGACAAATGCGGCATTATTCATGAAGTATCAAACCCTTATACACCCCAAGAAAATGGTATAGCTGAAAGAAAGAATAGAACCCTAAAAGAGATGATGAACGCTATGGTAATCAGCTCAGACCTACCCTCGAGCTTGTGGGGGGAGGCCATGTTGTCTGCATGCCATGTACTTAATAGGGTTCCACATAAAAGGCTAAATAGAACACCTTATGAATTATGGAAGGGCTATGCACCTAACCTTTAATACCTCAAAGCGTGGGGATGTCCAGCTAAAGTTGGGGTACAAGAATTTAAAAGAAGTAAAATAGGTCCCAAAACTATAGATGTTGTGTTTAGTGGCTATGCTATGAAACGTGCTGCATTGAATACCTCAGGCATTGGGCTTAGTAAGATCTTGGAGTCTCAAGATGTTGAGTTCTTCGAGCATGTGTTTCCCATGAAAGAATATGTGCATACGCCATTACCTATTTCTTTGCCTGATGCATCTACTCCTTCATCTAGTCATTCGCCCCCTAAAATCAAGGTTCGGGAACTTAGGAGAAGTAAGAGGGCTCGAACTAGGACTAGTTATGGACCTAACTTCATTATTGCATTTCTATCTAAACACCCTAATTTTGATGAGCATGTTGTAAGTGCATTCATGTTGGAGGAAGATCCTAAGACCTATCATAAGGCCGTGAGATCTATGGATGCTCCACTAAGCATGAGTAATAACACTCAAGTGTTAATACACCTTCCTAGGGGATGCAAACCCATAGGGTGTAAATGGGTGTTTAAAAAGAAACTAAGGGTTAATGGATCAATTGACAAATTTAAGGCTAGATTAATGGCTAAGGGGTACACTAAAAAACAAGATATAGACTTCTTTGATTTGTACTCACCCGTGACTAAAATAGCCACTGTGAAAGCTTTGATTGCTCTAGCGTCCATACATAACTTTATAGTACATCAAATGGATGTCAAAACCGCATTCTTGAATGGTGACCTTAAGGAGGAAATTTTCATAGAACAACCCTAGGGGTTCGAGGTTCCAAGTATGGAGCATAAAATTAGTAAACTTATAAAGTCCTCGTATGGTCTTAAGCAAGCTCGTAAACAATGGCATCAAAAGTTTGATTGCACTTTGGTCATGCATGGTTTTGTTGTGAACAGTGGTAACGTGTGTGTGAGTTTGTTGATAATGATTGTGTAATTATCTGCTTATATGTTGATAACATGCTTATTTTTGGTACAAGTGTGAATATTGTGAATGCTACTAAGTCTTTCTCGAGTTTGTGCTTTGATATGAAAGGCCTAGGCAAGATTGATGTGATACTTGGAATTCAAATTGTTAGATCACCTGAGGGTTTGACTTTAAGCCAATCCCACAACGTGGAGAAAATATTAAGGAAGTTTGGTCACTTTGATGACATTCCTGCTAAAATTCTCTGAGACCCAAATGTTTGGGTGAAAAGGAACATAGGTGATAGTGTATTACAGGCCGAATATGCTAAAATCTTTGGGAGCATGATGTTTTTGATGAATTACTCTTGTCCTGATATTGCATACGTTGTTAGTAGATTGAGTAGTTATATCCATAGTCTAAGTTATGAGCCAATCCCACAACGTGGAGAAAATATTGAGGTAGTTTGGTCACTTTGATGACACTCCTGCTAAAACTCTCCAAGCCCCAAATGTTTTGGTGAAAAGGAACATAGGTGATAGTGTATTACAGGCCGAATATGCTAAAATCTTTGGTAGCATGATGTTTTTGATGAATTACTCTTGTCCTGATGTTTCATAGGTTGTTAGTAGATTGAGTAGTTATATCCATAGTCTAAGTTATGAGCCAATCCCACAATGTGGAGAAAATATTGAGGAAGTTTGGTCACTTTGATGACACTCCTGCTAAAACTCTCTAAGACCCAAATGTTTGGGTGAAAAGGAACATAGGTGATAGTGTATTACAGGCCGAATATGCTAAAATCTTTGGTAGCATGATGTTTTTTATGAATTACTCTTGTCCTGATATTGCATATGTTGTTAGTAGATTGAGTAGTTATATCCATAGTCTAAGTTATGAGCACTAGGTTGCTCTAGTCAGGCTTTTGAGATACCTTCGAGGTACTACGGACTTAGGTCTTTGTTATAAATGATTCCCTGTTGTTTTAGAGGGATACTGTGATGCCAATTGGGTATCTGACAATGATGAGATTAACTCTACTAATGGCTATGTTTTTATGCTTGCTAACACTACTGTGCCTTCAAAATCTTGTAAACAGGCCTGGATTGCCAAATCAACCATGGAGTCGAAATTTATTGCTCTTGAGATGGCATGTTTGGAAGCTGAATGGCCGAGGAATGTACTGGGAGACATTCCACTATGGGGGAAGCCTACGCTGTCAGTCTCGATGCACTGTGACTCCTGAGTAGCCATTAGAGTTGCACAATGTGAGGTGTATAATGGCAAGTGCAGGCATATTTGCCTGAGGCATGGTTAGTAAGGCATCTTATTGAAAATAAGGTGATCTCGCTCGAGTTTGTAAGGAGTGAGAAGAATTTAGCAGATTCCCTTACTAAAGGCCCTTCTAAGAAGGCGATATGTGATACGGCAGAAGGGAATATGGCTTAAGCCCACTTATGTGTCTTGATCTTGGTGGATACCTGTCTCGGGAGTATTCTCAATGTTCAATGGGTCAAACGAAGCCAAGGTTGAGCAATTTGTGATTAAGCCACCCTAGCCCCTTCCGAGATAATGTTGCCGGTTGCTTGGATCTGTCAAATCTGCCATCAAGTTTTAGGCTGAGCTCTACACTCCTAATGTCATCTTGTTATAGTCAAGAATGATCTTGAACTATAAGCTAGGGATTTGAGAATATGAGATGAGAAAGAAGTGAAGGAGATCAGAAATAGAGAGAATTTAGGGTTGAGAGAAGAGAGATATCAATTTCATTATATCAACTCATCAATACAAGCTAGCTAGCTCTATAGAACAAGTTCAGCTGAAATTAGGAAGAAAATATCTAAAGTTACAATGCATTCGGACCCCTCCCCTAACCGACTTAACTAACAAGCATTATTGGCCCCAAAACTTACTTTGAATCCAATGACTATTACATCAGTAAAACACCAACACTTTAATACTCAAAAATAAAATAGAATCATAACAATGCCTTCCCCTAAAGATCATTCTTGTCTTAAGAATGGATGAATGGAAATTGACTTTGAAGGAACTTAAGATTCTTCCAAGTTGAATCTTCTTTGGCTAAGTTGCTTCACATCACCATAACTTCTTTAACCAGCTTCCCACCTTGCTGAATGGCTCGAGAATCCAAAGTAGCAGTAGGTACCTGCAAAAGAGCTCAACTAGAACCAGTCTTGGGAGGGTTAGGACAGCAAGACTTCCCTCTTTCCACATGTTTCTTTAAGAGAGAAGCATGGAACACAGGATGAACATATGAAATAGATGGAACCTCCAATCTATAAGCAACTTTGCCCAACCTCTCAAGTATCTTATAGGGACCAAAACACCAAGCACTAAGCTTAACACTTTTGTGCGCAGCCACTGTGGATTGTCTGTATGGCTGTAACTTCAAATATACCAGATCTCCAAACTCAAAAGCCTTGTCTGAACGCTTCTTGTCTGCATAATACTCCATCCTTACTTGATTCAAGTGAAGGTTATCTTTGAGTAACTAAACTAACGGCTTCCTCTGCTACAGCAAATCAAAAACATCTGGGACTGAACTGTTGATCCTTTGCAAAGCCAATGGAGAGGGAGGATCATGCCCATATAATGCCTTAAAGGGAGTTGTGCCAATAGATGAATGAGCATGCATGTTGAACCAGAATTCTGCCAATGACAACCACCTACACCATTCCTTAGGATAGCTAAACGTCATACTCCTCAAGTACTACTGAATGCACTGGTCAACCCTCTCAGATTATCCACCAGTCTGAGGATGATAGGAGGAACTGAAGGCCAAGGTAGTACCCAAGAGTAGGAATAACTCCTTCTAGAAATTGCTGGTGAAAAGCCTATCATGGTCAGAAATTATGGAATTTGGTAGACCATGCAGCTTGTAAATGCTATCCAAGAAGACTCTAGCAAGTCTTTCAGCTGTAATTGGACAGGACAATGCTACGAAGTGACTGAATTTGGTGAAGTGATCCACAACTACCCATATGACTTCCTTTCCCTTAGATTTAGGCAAACCCTCAATAAAATACATGCTAATGTGTTGCCACACACAATCAAGGATTGGAAGAGGCTGAAGCAGGCCGGGGTACTTCTTGCCATCTGGTTTGGTTTGCTGACAAGCTTCACGAGATTAAACAAAGTCTACCATCTCCTTTCTCATACCGAGCCAACTGAAATAGCTTTTGAGTCTTTGATAGGTTCCTTCTACACCAAAATGTTTATCTCATGCAGAATCATGGGACGCCTCAAGAATTTGTTTCCTCAAATCAGTGGATGAACCTACATACAATTTCCCCTTGATCTTGATGATTCCCTTAGTCACCACAATACCAGCCTCAGGTACAGCAGGAGGATCTTTGTTGATGCTATAAGCTGTCACACATTCCCGAGCAAAGCCATCCTCTTCATAAGATCTATAAATCTCATCCATCCAAACTGGTAATACTAGAGATACAGCCCCACAAAAACCAATTTCACACTCCTCTAATCGGCGAGATAAGGCACCAACAGCCAAATTCTCCTTTCCATTCAAATAATGAATTGAATAATCAAGACCAAGCATCCTCATCAACCCTTTGTGCTGTACCTAGTGTCTATCCTCTTCTCTAACAAGTATTTAAGGCTTTGATGGTCTATTTTACATACAAAATGGTGACCCTCCAAATAATGCCTCCACCTCTTGACAGCCAAAAGGATAGTAAGATACTCCTTATCGTATATAGACAATTCCAAATGTTTGGGGCTAAAAGCTTGGCTAAGATAAGCCAATGGCCTTCCCATCTATGATAAGACTGCTCCAACTCCATTACCACAACCATCACTCACCAGCACAAAATCTTTACTGAAATCAGGCATTACCAGAACTAGAGTTGCACACATTGCTGGTTTCAGTGCTTCAAAAGCTTCATAAGCAGCCTCAGACCACTTGAAGGCATCCTTCTTCAATAGATTGGTTAATGGCTGGGCAATAACTCCATATCCTGCTACAAACTTCCTATAATATCCTATTAAACCCAAAAAATGCCCTCAATTGCTTCAAGGTAACATGTATTGGCCAGTCTTTCATAGCTTGAATCTTAGCCGGATCTGTGGATACACCTTCATAAGAAATTATATGGCCTAAATAATCCACCTGTGACTGAGCAAAAGAGCACTTGGACGACTTAGCATAGAGCTTATGCTTGCACATAACACTGAACACCTTCCTTAAATGATCCAAATGGACCTCTAGTTTGCACTGTAAATAAGAATATCATCGAAGAAAACTAGCAAAAATTTCCTCAAGAAAGCCTTGAACACATCATTCATCACAGCCTGAAATGTAGCTGGAGCATTAGTCAGACCAAATGGCATTACCACAGACTCATAATACCCATGGTGAGTTCTAAAGGCTGTCTTATAGATGTCGTACTCCAAAACTCCGATCTGATAGTACCCCTGTCGCAAATCTAGCTTAAAAAAGAAGTGTGAGCCATGGAGTTCATCTAAAAGATCATCAATGATCGGAATAGGGAACTTGTCCTTGACTGTAAGCGAATTTAGCTGCCTATAATCAGTACACATTTTGACAGATCCATTCTTCTTCTCGACTAAGATAACTGGAGAGGCAAATGGTTGCCTAATGAAGTAAGTTTTCAGCAGCTCCTCGACTTGCCTTTCAATCTCAGCCTTCAGTGAGTGTAGGTACTGATAAGGTCTCAGGTCCATAAGATCTAAATTAGATTTCAATGGAATTGCATGATCAAGAGCCCTTTGTGGAGGTAAAGATACTGATTGATCAAATAAGTACTTGTACTCATCAATTAGTGAACTTATTTCAAGATGAAGTGATGCTTGAACCTCAATTTGAGCAAATGAAAACAACTGTCCAACCCACTAACATGCTCCTTTCTTGACACATTCCTCCAACCTCTTGCCCTTCATTAACTGTAACGGGCCTTGCTCAATAATTCCCTGCAATAGGACATTAACCCCTTGCATCTCAAATGAAGAGAGAAATCAAAAACCAATGGACTAAAAGTCTTCATCCAATCAACACTGAGCACCATATCACAGCCTCCCAGCTGAAGAATTCTGAAGTCATACACAAACTTATGATTCTGCATTTGCCAACTAAAGCCTTGGCACTTGGTTTGAGTGAGAATTGAATTCCCTTCAGGCACTGTAGCAACCGAAGGAGTCGTTCTAATCACTTCATTTCCCACCTTTCTCACAAGCTTAGGATCAACGAAGCTGAACTGCCACTATCAATCAAAATTAGTATAAATCTGCGTCCTACTTCTCCCTTGATTCGAATAGTGTTGTGAGAACCATTCCCTGTTAAAGCCTTTAATGAAATTTCCATTTCATCATCCACCAACTCCTCCTGCAGCGCATGTTCTTGTTCAGCCAATTTAGCCTCTATTTCCTCCTCTTTAGTATCTCCCTCAGCCTCTGCTCCACTAGCTAACATCAGAAGCTTGAAATTACACTTGTGCCCGAAGAAATAACGCTGATTACATTTGAAACATAGCCTTTGAGCCTCCTTCTCTTCCACACTCAAGGGCTTAGATCGTGCAGGAGCACTATGATGCTGGAAAGACCCATGATTACTTCTAGTTCTTTGGCCATCAGAAGCTGCCAATACCGTGGACTCAAACAACTTGGCCTTGGCATATGCTTTAGACAAGGTTCTAGGACTCAAGGCTTTTACAAGATTCTTAATTTTTGGCTTCAAACCACTTATAAAACGTGAGACATAGTAGGCTTCATTCACATTAGGAGTCACGGTCATCATCCTAGCTCTCAAATTCTCAAATCTGGCCATATACTTTTTCACAAAGTAGTTTGCACTACCTTATTGAAATTGTCCATAACATCACTAGGATCCTCATCACCGTATCTTTCACAGAGTTTCTCCACAAATTCAACCAAGATAATGAAGGATTACTGCATATGAGACCAGAGAACCGTACCTCCTGATCTCCATGGAGATGCACTGCTGCTAATTCCATTTTCTTAGCCTCACTAATGTGATAAAAATGGAAGTACCTCTCACATATTCTCAACCAAGACTGAGGTTGCTTACCATCAGATTGCTCAATCTCTACTCTCGGCTGTCTAAATCCGCTGCTCTTGCTACTACCAGTAACATTTTCACTTGCTTCTGAATTCTGCATCAAATCGGTAGAGGAGGATCAGATTTTTTAACTGCGACACCTGGATCATGAGGCAACACAACATCAGGAGGTCGATCAGGCTGACTAACTGCTAATAAGACTTCAGGTCCCAAATGCAAAGTCTGCCTTGTGATTTGTTGCTACAATCCTTAGAGTCTTACTTCCATCTGTTGCGATTATTGATCAATTCTTTCAGACGGCTTCTGCTCCCAAAATTGTTGTGATTGTCGCATCTGAGTAAACATCTCCACAATCTGAAGCCTCAATTATTCAAATTGATTGACTTCAGCACCAACTCCAACGTTTGCACCAGCAACTGCAGCATATGAAGCATTTGTGGCAGCATTTGCAGCAGCATTGGCTCAAGTAGTCATTGCACCAGCCATTGATACAGTTTTCTTGCGTCTGGCCAGCTCCAACCAATCAAATCTAAATCAATCGGTAGCACAACACAAGCTTTGATACCAATTGCTATAGTTCAAGAACGATCTTGAACTATAAGCTAGGTATTTGAGAATATGAGATGAGAAAAAAGTGAAGGAGATGAGAAGTAGAGAGAATTTAGGGTTGAGAGAAGATAGAGGGTGATCAGTGGCATTTCCCATGGGATATTGAGGAGCTACTTCCTATCTGGGATTCTGTTGACTTCAGGCCCCGACCAGGGGTAGTTGATAGTGTACGATGAATGAGGGACCCATCAGGGGTTTTCACCACTAGATCGGCATGGGAGACGATTCGCAATCAGAGGGAGGAGGACTCCATCCATCATCTCCTTTGGTTTCAGCTTCACATCCCGAGGCACTCCTTCATTTTGTGGCTTGCCTCCTGTGTGCGTCTACAGACATTTGACAGACTGCTGAGACATCGAGTGCAGGATATTCGGGCTACTTGCATGTTGTGTGGGTCAGATGCTGAGTCGCATGACCATCTCTTCTTCACCTGCAGCTACTATGCTACTGTTTGGTCCAGAGTGTCCTCTCGCACCTCTTTTGCCTGGCCCACGCTCCCATGGAGCGACCTGGTTCAGTGGGCTGCTACCAGGCTTCGTGGCCACGAGGTGGATCGGATTCTTGCCCACCTTTGTTTCTCTGCTATGGTTTACATCCTCTGGTATGAGCGTAACCTAAGGATTCATCGGTCATAGTCCAGGCCTTCTGCAGTCATCACTGAGGAGATCTCAGGATTGGTCCGCAGTCGTCTGATTGCTGCCCCTACACTTCGCGGTGCTCATCGCCACTCGCAGCTTTTGCAGGAGTAGGGGATTGAGCATTAGCTTATTTGCCTTCATTTGCTTTGATTATATATTGCTTTGATTCTTTCTTTGATTGATTCTTTGATGTAGGCCTTCTGGCCTTGGCTTGGGGTATGCCCCTCGTAGACTTGTACATATATTTTGATTATATATAGTATTTATCACTGATTTACCAAAAAAAAATTTCATTATATGACCTCATCAATACAAGCTAGCTAGCTTTGTAGAACAAGATCAGCCGAAAATAGGAAGAAAATATCTGAAGTTACAATGCATCTAGACACCTCCCCTAACCGACTTAACTAACAAGCATTATTGGCGCCAAAACTTACTTTGAATCCTACGACTATTACATCAGTAAAACACCAACACTTTAATACTAAACAATGAAATAGAATTATAACACGTCCATAGCCCTTTGTGGTGGTGTGGGGGCAACACACTTGATGGACACACTGCTACTACCATGGCATGAGAATGAGCTTGGGGCTCTTAATGTTGTCTAGAACCCATAGTGGTGGTGTGGGGCAGCGCACTTGATGGACTCACCGACCTGCCATGATGTTGAGGATGAGCTATATGCTCTTAATGCAGTCCGTAGCCTGTGATGGTGGTGTGAGGCAACACACTTGATGGACTAACTTACGGGAATGTGGGGGTGGTAAGACATTATCTATTGAGAGTAAGCACTTACTCTCTAGAGTATTCTACCTAAGTATCAGATCTATTTTGTTGAGAAGGACCTCATACGCTCGGATTGTGGAGTGCATTTCATCCCGAGAACCACATGAAGGGGATGTGTGTGATCTTCACGATGACCGCTCATGGTTTAAGACTATGTTCACCATTGGGTGGTTGTGGGACATGCATGTTCACTAGGTGTCCATTCAAGTCCAAAAGACATTGGTATCTGCAAGTGTGGGACTCATTGCTCAGTAACCTCCTTTCTTTCTTCCTATTGTCAAAATTGAATTTGGGGGGGGGGGAGTTGGAATATTGGGATAGTGTACTTCAATTTTGGAGTCTTGTGAATTTACCTCTATCCCATGTAGGAAGAGTAGTAAAGGAAAGATTAGTTCACATATCCTCCTCTACTTGTACCTAGTAAAGTCTTGAGGGGATTAGAGTGGGTTTTGTATACCACACACGCGCGTGCCGCCTCTCCTAGCAGCGTCTTGGTGTGCTGTGATGTGGAACTTTTCTAACTCAGAGTTTTATTTTTGAGTACACTATATCTTAATTTATCATTAGCTAACTCCAGGGGAGTTCCTAGACTATGCTGGAGGATATTATGCTCGAGCTCGAGGTGTCCCTCTTTGCCTAATCTTGAGGCTGTTATGCTCGAGTGTGTATCCGTTAGTCTAGGTTTAAGTTTGAAGCTGCAAGCTCATGCTCGAGCTCGAGGTACGCATTTTGACCACGTATCTACCCACTTTTTTCCATAACCATTTTTGCCTTGATTTGGCCCGGATTTTGCGCTCTTCCATATCCGCCACTTTCCTAATTGTGGTCGAATTTCTTGCCCACAATCCTTAACCGATTCTAACTTGCACGTTAAGGATTTTTGCATATAAATACCATACTTTAGGGCGTTGTTCTATACATAGAAAAACATTGAAAAATGTAGAAGTCATTCTTCTTCTTCCCCTTGAAATTCTCTCTGGTCTTACTCTAGTTACTAAGCAAGTTGGGGCGTACTCCAACCTATCACCCGAGAGTACACTTATGTGTTGGGTGTCATGTCAACCCTGGGAGTTAGAGTGCCTAATGATCTCGTTTGTACTGTGGCGGGGGTATAAACGACTTAGGGTAGTGGTGAATTTCATGGCACAGCGACTTCCTTTGGTTCAATCTTTCCTCTCTGAGTCTTTTATATTTCAGTTGTTTATTTATTTTGTCTTAACTCAAGTTTGTGTAATAAGAGGTATATTGAGTTCGTCTTTGTCATTTCGCCGTTTAAGTTTATTTGCCCCCATCTCGAGTTAGTCTTGATATCTCATTTTTGAGAATTTAATTGCTCATTTGCCCATAATTTTCCTAATACGTAGTACCTCTCGGACTTGTAGCTGTAGTTCCTGGATTTTGACCCTTAATGGCAAGGGTCTGGTTGAGGTGAGGGCATTGATGCGGATATATAGTAAATTCCTATAATACTTGTTATATTTCGTGTACTAGGAGTCGTATAAATAAGAGATAGAGGATTGCTAGTTGGTTAGGCCATTTGTGATATCCTAGGAAGCACCGATACTCTTTTTTTGCCAGAGTACCGGTGTCTGACACGTATCCGACACCGATACATTTCTGATACGTTTCGATATGTGAAAAAAGTATCCCTTTTTTTTTAAATTTAAAATTTTTGACATGCATACGAAACACGTCCGACACACTTCCGACATGCTTTTGATATGTTTAGAATGTATATTAAATGGTTTAGATATATTGTGTACATTTAAATATGATTATATTTAAATTAAATTGAAAAGTAAATTAATATTTTAAAAGTTGACTAGCTTATATCACAACTGGTCAGCTGCAAGTCCAGCCTTTATAGAGAAAATAACTAAATTAATCAATATTTTGCACAGTTTGAATGAACAGAGAGATGTGGGGGGGGGGGGGGGGGGGGGGGGGGGTTGGAAAAAACATATGAATTTTGTTGAAAAAAATAAACTCTGATGCCGACTATTGGGTTCACAGTTCTCAACTATGGTCACAACAGTAGGCACCTATTAGAGCACTTAGAGTAGAAGACTCTTCTCCCTACCTAAGCCCCCGGTCGGAGAGTCATGCTTCGTGACACCTCACGTGCCAGAGTTCCTGGGAATAAGTTTATCTCTATAAACCCTTTGCCCTAATACCGGTTGTTGGGATGAATTACAAAAAATCTCCCTAAAGTTTACGTAGCGGAACAAGTTTAGAATTCATAACTCTAAACCTAGGATTGATTTAAAATTTTTAATGTTAAATCTACTGACATAAATTCATAATTTAAATCAATAGATCTAAATTCTTAATTTGGATCTACAAGCTTTTTACTCTAATACATTCGTAACAACACATAAACTTAAACAGGTATAATAACGAATACTGTAAATAAATAGAAAAGCGAAAAAGAATAAAGAAAGAAGAACATACCTGGAATTGCTCCAATAAAAAGGAAAACCAGAAAGACAATGATATTCTTTAAAACCGAGACCCCGAGACCTTCTACGCAATGACCTAGAACTGCCCGAAGGGTAGGCTCCTAAAAATATTAAACTGGATCTCCGGAACAATTGCAGAAACCCCAAAGAAATATTTTGACTTCGATGCCAAACCTCAGAATAAGCCCCTCTATTTATAGAAATATACCGGAGCGAAAAATCTAATTTTAATCGAAAAGGGATTCGCCAGTTAAGATTAAAACGCACCGTTTTTGTTTTTAGAATAGGTAAAACGCAGTGTTTTACCCTGTTAGAACTGCGCCCGTTATTTCAAAACCCGTGATTGGTCCCCGCGTGGGGACGCGGATAGCCCTGGTGGGCATCCCAGCGCGCGACACGTGTCACACGCTGATTCATTGGATTCAAAGCACACGGATCGCGAGCCTGTGCGATTTTTGTCCCCTTTTTTTTCTTTTTTTTTTGCTTTGTTTCCCACATGTAAAAATTCATCATATGAATTTTAATTTTCAAAAATTATTTTATTTTATAATTTTTAATATTTATTCATCTCATGAATAATGTTTGGCAAAATTAATTTACCCATCTTATGGATACATAATTCATCTCATGAATTTTTTAAAATTTTTTCAATGGCAATAAATACAGAGGCTTGCGTAGGGACCTCAGGGACAATTTAAATCTAGCTCCAAATGGGTTAAATTAAATCATCTCATGATATTAATTTAATTACCATTTAATGAGACTTAATTCCACTAAATAAATCTCACTGCACTCTAGACTTAAATTATTTATTCGATATCTCCATAATATATTGTATTGATGACAACAACCCCTCCACTAGATGTCCATGACAAAGGATAAATATAACCACTACCATTATCCTTCAAACAGCTTCTCCATTAGTTACCGACTTGCCCTATAATGAATAATTCATTTATACTTGAACATATTCACAATATAAATTCCAAATGTCCAACACTTAGAATACTTTGGCCAAAGTTTTCGAACTATTCAAATATTTGCAAATCAACTAAGGGGACATCTGTATCTCATAAGAGACTGTAGATTCCGTATTGAATACTTGATCCTTGTCACACTTTCACTTGATGACCTAGAGTTGAAGAGCGCTATATTTGCTAATGATGATGGCGATGAGAATCAAGGTGGTGATGGTGACAATGTGGTTGAGGACAATTAGCATGATGCTAAACTTGAGTTAAGGACTTGTCTATCTTTTATTTGTGTACAGATCTTTTTTGGTCTAGTTAATATATAATGGATTTAGTTATTTACTATATTTATGTTCCTAGTGAGAAAGTAGGCATTTTTTTAAAAATATGGGTGGGTTGTATATCACTGTAATATATAGTTAGTTATTCACCATATTAATGCTAGAAGTGACAAAGTCAGCATTTTTTATAAATGTGGTGAGTTGTATATCTCTAGACTACATGGTAAATACAACTCAAAATACACAATATTAAATCAATGAAGTTCTTGGCCCCCCCCTCTTTTTTTTTTGTCTAAAATGTCACTTTATTTAGTTTATTTGATGGTACCGTGCTTTCTAATTGAGTGATTCCAATATATAAACAATGATCAATAGTTAATTTGGTGAAAATTCATGTTTTTTTTATCAATTACATGGACTCTATATAAAAAATATATAATTTTGACGTAGCGTGTACCTAAGGTGTCGTATCCTAGTTTTTGAAAAAAATCACGTATCGGCGTGTTAGTATCATGTTGTATCTCATATCCGTATCCGTATCGTTGCTTCCTAGGTGATGTCCTAACACACGCTCTCTCTCACCCCCCCCCCCCCCCCCCCCCCCCCCCCTTTCTTCCTCTTCTATACTCGCCCCTTTCTTCTTCTTCTAGATTTAATCTTGTTCAATTATACTTGTAAATCTTACACTATAATATACATATTATTTTGAGATATATATGTGAGCCATTGATCATCCTTACGATTTGGTTAATTAATCTTGATTGATTGTTCATTTATTGTTTGATTGATTGTGTTGACTGATATGAGTGAGATGATGTTGTGACTAATGTGAGTAAGATGATGTTATTACCACTCCATTTATTTTGAAATAATAAATTTTCATGCACGTCGGCACACGTGTCAATATGACAGATAGTTAACAATGTTGTATTAGGTATTTAATTGAAAAGATTTAAATTTTTGGTGGTAATTTTTTGAAAAATTTGAAAGTTGTAGCAGTTCTGTGAAGTACCAGTACTTTTAAATGTGATTTTGTTTAAAAAATACTAATATAAAAATATAAAAAAAAAATCAAGGCAAGCAGTAGGCTCGTAAAAACTGAGAGGGCCACTAGGGGCTTTCTCCAGCCTTGCACCACCGCTACATTGCATTGGCACTCACTGCTCACCGCCAAGCTTCGACCACAAAAGCTGTCGAGATAATTTTCTGCAACTTGAAATTATCAATAATCAAATGGAAGGCTATTGTAATGGTAGCAAAGACGATAATAACTCAACTAGTCGAAAAATCAGTCTGCTAAACGATAACATTTCACCTATCAATTTGCCATTAGGAGACAAAATTACTCCTGCATTGTCAATCAAACCATCTCGCTTCAATCATCCACTTTCTGCCGAATCATCAACACTGATCAGGTTCCTCCGATCCGGATCATCGTCCGATGAGAACTCTACTCCTAACTGCAACCGTCCGATCATCAACTATCAATACCACAAGAGCGGTGGCTCCTGCAGCAGCACAGGAAGCAATGGCGGAGGCAGCAGCAACAGAAGAGGGTTCAGGCCAAGGGCGCCACTTTCCTCGGTGGAAAATCTGGAGAAATCACCAGTGGTGATGAAAGTGGAAGAAGATGTGCTGGTGATGGATGCGCTGGGGCCGGTGATGTTGCCTAGTGATGATAGTAAAAAGCTTAGAACCTTGATGCTCTTGGATTCGCCGTGGCCAGGAGGAAGTAGTCCTCATAAGATGGAGATTTGTCTCTCTTGGGAGGATTCTGGTTCTTGTCGCTACGGCCATAAATGTCAGGTCTGTTATCCACACAATCCAGTGAATTCACTTGATTCTCAATTTTGTTGGAACTTTTAGCATTATTACGATTGCTGGAATTCCTGAATACCCTGTGTTGTTTGCTTTTTTTCTCGGCAAATTATTGCTTTTTGTTGGATAAATAAAGTGAATGAGCGATCAGAATATAACTCTTTATTACAATGAACTTGATCTTGAGATTACAAAACTATGAATAAAATGACTTAAAAAAAAATAACGGAAGGGAAAGAATTGACTGAAGAAATTGCCGCGCTATGAAGAATCCGCTGTCCTAAGTTGCTTATGCCCCACAGAGGTACAATGGGATAAACGGCACTCCGGCCCCAAGGTTAACACGGCACCTATGTTAGCAGTGTACTTCGGGGAGATGGGTTGGAGTATGCTCCAACTTGCTCAGTAATGGAGGAGAGAATTATTTTTGAAAGAGGGAGAGAAAACAGAGAAGAAGATGAATTCCAAAAAACCGTGTGTTCAACAACCCAACAAAGTGCGATATTTAAGAGAAAAATCCTTGCAGGTTAAGGAAAAGATCATGGCTAAGAATTTTCCTCAAATGAGGAAAGTGGTGGATATGGGAGAGCTCAAAAATCTAGCTTCAGTTATGGATAAAAATAGTTATGGAAAGAGCGGGAATTGACACAGTCAAAACGCGTACTCGAGCTTGAGCTTGTATCCTCGAGCCTCGAGATTGGACACACAACAGTACCTTGAGTAAAGAAGGACAACTCAAGCTTGAGCCAAGGCCTCGAGCACTACCCAAGGCACAAACTCACCTCAAGTTTGTTTATGACAACTTAAACAAATACAGAGGTCGTAAAAATAAAAGTACGGGTTAGAAAAAGTCCATACCGCGAAGTGTGGCGGGGGCGGGTGCGGGCGCGCATGTGTGGCACATCAAGCCCACTCTAAGCCCATAATACTGTACCAAGTGCAAAGACAAAGGGGTATATAAACTAGGCTTCGTAGAATTTCTATGTGGGATTGGGATCTTTCACAAAATAAACAAAATTGAAACATAGTATCCCAAATTCAAACACTTTTGCATCACGTTGGTTGTTGAATCACATGCCTATGCGTTCTGAGCTGCTTTTTGTTAATTAATAGTATTAGTTTTAGTTTATGGTTTAGATGCACATCCAGTTTCCTCCTGAAAACAAAGCACAAACCATATGGATTCTTATCCAATGTTATCAGTGATTCTTTCTATTGGTGATTATGTTAGTTAATTCTTATCAAATGCTGTTTAAGTTGAGGCAGTTTTGAATGGCGTGAATACTCAGGTGAATGTTTATTTTTTTTTGGTTGCTGAAGAAGTCATGTTGTTCATCCTTGGATCCGTCTCTTGAATTCTACATATCATGCAATGCTGTTTTCCCTTCAAATCTTCGAGTGTAACTCTTTTATCTTTCACCTACATAAGTGTAGAATGAAGCAAAACAAGATATAGGATTTAAAGTTTTTCTAATAACCATTTAATCTTTGTTTGCCAACTGAGGTTCATTGAAGAATTAGTTTATACGAATTTAACTTTTACTTTGCCGTTGTTGTTTCAATGGGGTGAAATGCTACAAATTCCCTGTTATTGTGCAATTCTGTTACCTCTTCTTGGACAGTAATAAAAATTGGATTTTTTTATTTTTTATTTTTTTTGTTTATAGAAGCTCGAGCGACATATCCTTTACAGCTGTAGAGATTAATTGGTGAGGTTTTAGAAGAGCAGAAAACTTCTACATAATAGTTTAAAGTAGATAGATTTTACATTCACACTGTATAAATGTACAAAGCAAAGTATGTTAATGAACTAATATAATAAAGGAATAAATATCACAAATCCAATAAAAGAGTGTAAAATCAAAAGTTAGTCTGTGCGTACAACATAAATATTTTGGATTTTTTTTTTTTTTTTTTTTTGATCAACATTAATGGATTAATTCGACCTAAGATGATTGTTATGACTTAGATCATAACAATGGGTTTGGGGATTGAGATTAGATGAGAAGAGCGATTGAGAAGATATTTGAGATGAGAATGGGAGAATCGTAATGATTCTTATGATATTATTCCATGCCTTTACAAACAATCTTACATCGCTGTATGTGCTAATCATCAATACAAACCAACTTAGCTAACTAACAAACTGAATTTCCCGCCAATAGCTCAGTAAAATCACCAACTACTTTTCCTGCCAAGAAGCTACTTCAAAACTAAAGTATATGTGTTTGTATAACTATGATAGTTACTCTCCCCAACAAAAGGATTCAAAAGTAGGACATTAACTTTTGAGAAAATGATAATCCTCCTATGTAGCTTCATCCATACTTAAGTTGGACCATTGCACAAGCACCTGAGTTATTGCCTTATTGTCTCTAGACCCTTCTGTGTGCCTGCACTACCACTGGTTCTGCTAGGAATGTCCCTTGGTCTAATGCAAGAAGAGGTTGTAATTGAGGAACCACATCAGTACCTATCTTCTTCTTCAGAGTAGAAACATGAAAAATTGGGTGAATTTTGGATCTAGGTGGGAGAGACAAGCGATAGGCAACATTGCCAACCTTTTCTAGAACTTCATAAGGACCATAATGCTTTGCTGAAAGCTTGATATTTCTTCTTACTGCAACAGAGGATTGTCTATAGGGCTGCAATTTAAGATAAACCAAATCACCCTTTTGCAAATGTCTATCAGATCTGTGCCTTCTTCATAAAATTTCATCCTTGATTAAGCCTGTAGTGACTGTTCTTTGAGCTGCCTTGCAATACTAGTTCTAGCCTAAGTTATCTCCTGAAACTTTGGAATTGAAGAACGGCAATCCCCATTAGGGGTGTAAATGATTCGAGCCGCTCGCGAGTAGCTCGTGACTAGCTCGATAAAACTCGACTCAAACTCGGAGTTCAAGCTTGAGTATCAAAAGATACTCGATTAATAAACGAGTATGAGTCGAGTAGTGAACTACTCGGCTCGATACTCGATTATATACTCAACTCGATACTCGATTAAATACTCGACACGATGTTGGATTAAATATTCAACTCGTATGAAGTAGTTCTTGTGTATTATTTTCTTTTGAATTGATGGCTTGTGATGTTAATGGTAGAATGAAAGAAGGAAGATTTGTTAAAAAAAAATTAATAATAATAAAGGAAGGAAGATTGAATTCCTTGTAAAAGATGACATGTTTGGGGTGGAGTGAAAGAACTTGTATTTGGTTTGCTTTTATCTTTTGAAACTTAGGTTTTGATGCATATTTGCTGCTAATATATTGATGATTTATGGTTATATATGTTAAAATATGGTGTGGGCAATAATTGAGTATTCAAATTGAATATAACTAATGTTCAAGTGTATGAAATAATATTATAATGGGGCTAATTTGTTGAGCGTTCATATGCACAATAAACGAGTACTCGAGTGGAGTACTTGAATAGTTAACCGAGTTCGAGTTCGAGCTTGAGCAAAATTAACTACTCGAATTGAGTTCGAGTATTCGAGTAGTTAATCGAGTTCGAGTCAAGTACTGAGATACTCGGTTAGACTCGACTACACCTCCAGTCCCCATCTAACATAGATATTGAAGGAGTATAACCATATAGGGCAAAGAAGGGAGCTATATTGATTGAAGTGTGGAAATTGATAATGTACCATAACTTAGCTAAGGAAAGATGCTTGTTCCATTGTCTAAGGTGTTGAAAGGTCATGCTTCTCAAGTATTGCTCCAAACACTAATTCAAACGCTCAGTTTAGCCATTGGTTTGAGGGTGACAAGCTGAACTGAGAGTGAGAGAAGAGCCGAATAATCTGAAGATCTCTTTCCAGAAGACATTGTTGAAGATCTTGTCTCTGTTGGATACAATGGATTGAGGAAGACTATGGAGCTTGTAAATTGAATCAAGGAAGAGCTTGGCTAGTTTTAAGCAGTAATAGGATGACTTAAGGCAAAGAAATGGGCATACTTTGTGAATCTATCAACCACAACCCAAATCATATCCTTCCCTTCAGATGAAGGGAGTCCCTCAATGAAATCCATACTAATATGGCTCCACACGCTTGATCAGGCACTAATACAGGTTGAAGTAATCCAGGATGAGAGCAATGCTCACCCTTAGTTCTTTGACAGACATCACATCCTTGCACCCACTCTATCACATTCTATTTCATGTTGCCTCAATAGAACCATTGTTTCAGGCATTTGTATGTGCTCAATATGCCTGAATGACCACTCAGTGTAGAAGAGTGAAATGCTTTAAAAATATGACGTCTAAGATCATTATGGCTTCCAATGTGAATCCTGCCCTTAACTCTTAAGATGCCATTAGAAAAACGTAACATTAGCAACATAGGATAGATTAACAGATAATGCTTGGATCCAATCTTTAGCGCAACCATTTGCAGTATAGGAGTTGAAGATGTCTTTCATCCAAGTGGGTTTTATGATAGAAACAGATTGCAGTTGAGCTTCTGAAGAGAATTCATCCCTTGACAATGCATCAGCCACAACATTTTCTTTTCCTTTCCTATACAAGATTGAGTAGTCCAATCCAAGCATTTTCATCAATCCTTTCTTCTAAACTCTAGTTTTGATTCTTTGCTCCAGGAGGTATTTGAGACTTTCATGATTAGTGCATATGATGAAGTGGTAGCCTTCTAGATAATGTCTTCACTTCTGTACTGCCACAAGTATAGACACATACTATTTCTCATATATGGATAAGGATTGGCGGCGTTCACTGAGAGTCTGATTCAAAAAAGCAATAGGTCTTTCTTCTTGTATTAGGACTGCTTCTATTCCCTTGTGACAAGCATATGTATCCAACACAAAGGGTTTTGCAAAGTGAGAAATAGCCAAGACAGGAGCTGAACACAAAGCTAATTTCAGCCTATTAAATGACTCTTGAGCTTCTGGGGACCAATAAAAAGCATCCTTCCTCAGTACTTCTGTTAGGGGTTTGGCTATAATTCCACAGCCACAAATGAACTTCCTATAGTAACCAGTCAATCCAAGAAACCCCCTCAAGGAGTTAAGTGTTAGGCATTGGCCAGGTCTCCATAGCATGAACCTGTGTAGGATCAGTAGCTATCCCATCTTTAGATACTACATGACCCAAGTATTCACTTTGAGTTTGAGCAAAGGAACACTTTGACAATTTGGCAAATAACTTGTGAGTTCTCATAGTATAAAAAAACATGTTGCAAATGAACCAAATGAGAGGACAATGATGAGCTATACAAAAGGATGTCATCAAAGAACCCTAAGACAAATTTTCTTAGGAAGGGTTTGAAAATAGAGTTCATTAAGGCTTGGAAGGTGGCTGGAGCATTGGTTAAGCCAAAAGGCATCACCTCTAACTCGAAATGTCCATGATGTGTTCTGAAGGCAGTCTTATGAATGTCTCATTCCTTAACTCTAATTTGGTGATAGCCTTGTTGTAAGTGAAGTTCAGAGTAGTATTTGGAACCAAAGAGCTCATCAAGATGGTCATCAATGATAGGAATTGGAAATTTATCCTTGACTGTTAATGCATTAAGTTGTCTATAATCAATGCATATTCGTGAGGTGCGATCTTTCTTTTTGACACGTATAAGTAGGTAGGCAGAAGGGCTATGACTAGGCCTTATGAAGTTAGTTCTCAACAGCTCATCAATTTGCCTCTCTATTTCAGGTTTTTTTGGTAATGAAGGTGTTTATATGGTCTAAGATTTATAGGAGAAGCATTAGATTTGAGTGGTATGGCATGGTCTATAACTCTTTTTGGGGGAAGGGAAGAAGGTGTTTTAAAGATATCCTTGTAGTCATGTAGTAATCTAAATATAGAAGGTTCAAAGACTACCAGTAGCTTCATTGGTTCAGCATTGATGGAGTGGAGATGGCCTATCCATTGATAACCTCCTTTCTTCAGTACCTTTGCGAGACCTCTGCTGGTCATGATCTTAAGTGAACCTTGCTCAACCACTCCTTGTAGCTTAATGGTGCTGCCCATTTTCTCAAATGACATTGATAGGTTGGTAAAGTCGAAGACAATAGGACTAATTGTCTTCATCTAGTCCACCCTAAGAACCATATCAAAACCTCAAGCATCAAAATTCTGAAGTCATAGACAAATGGGTGCCCCTGCATCTCCCAAGAGAACTGCTTACACTTAGTTTGTGTCAACTTAGTATTCCCATCGACCATAGTGATTGAGAGCGGCATTGCTTGCACAGTTTCATGTTCAACATTCTTAGCAACTTGAGGATCCAAGAAATTATGGGTGCTCAAGAGAGGATAATGTTTTGCAATGCCTTTGATTCTGATTGCGTTATGAGACCCACCCGCAGTAAGAAAATGGACTGAGATTTCCACTCCATTCTTTTCTTCCTCTGTCAATTCTTTACTCTTAGTTTCAAGCACAGCTGCATCATCTTGAACACTGTCTTGCTTTACTCTAGATACTGACATGAGCAATTTTGGATTGCATTTATGCCCAAAGAAGTACTCCTGATTGCATTTAAAGCAAAGGTTCTGCACCTTCTTAGCTGTAATGCTTAAAGGCTTGATATAGGCAGGTTTGATGTCAGGTGCACTTACAGTAGACTTGATGGTTGATGCTTGATGACTTTTTACGGTTTTGCCTTTAGTGTTACTATCCATTAATTCCTCCACCGTGGACTCAAAGAGCTTGGATTTGGAATAAGCCTTGGATAATGATTCGGGGTTTAGTACCTTCACCAAGTTCATCTTAGGCTTGAGTCCACTAATAAAACTTGACACATAAAGCTCTCACTTGCACTTGGATTGGCCGCCACCATCATCAAGGATTTTAAGTGCTCAAATTGAGTCATATATTCCTTAACTGATTCTGTCTGAGACAACTTATTGAATTGATCCACAGCATCCCCAAGTTCCTCATCTTCATATTGATCACATAGCTCTTCCACAAACTCTTTCCATGACAGATTGGCTTACTTGTGATTAAGCTATGAAACCAACTCTCATGATCTCCTTGAAGGTATATCGAAGCCCATTCCACCTTTTCGTTCTCCGGCACACCATGGAACTTAAAGAACCTCTCAAATATTCGTGCCCAAGATTGAGGACGTTCTCCTTCAAAACAATTGATCTCAACTTTAAGTTGTCGATTGGAATTGGATCTTCCGGGTTTAGATGATTCTCCAACATGATTAAGCTTGGAGGAGGGGAGGGAAGCAAGGGTTCTGGTGGTCTAACAATTGGTTACACTATAGGAGTATTACCCTCAGCTTCATTACGGTTAACCTTTTCTTGAATTCTCATGAGCTGCTGTTGCATTTGCTCCAGGAACTGATGCCAATTGCCAATAGCGGTCACTAATTCCTGGAGTTACTGCTGAAATTGGCTTAATTGCTGTGGATTCTCTAAAGCTGTTGCAAGGGTTGCAGCTGCCATAGTTGAAGGCTTCTTTCCCTTTGCCAGCCTGAATGATTTTCATTAGTCACAAGATTTTATGCTCTGATACCAAGTTGTTATGATGTAGATCATAACAATGAGTTTGGGGATTGAGATTAGATGAGAAGAGAGATTGAGAAGATATTTGAGATGAGAAAGGGAGAATTGTATTGATTCTTATGATTTTATTCCATGCCTTTACAATCTTACATCTCTGTATATGCTAATCATCAATACAAACGAACTCAGATAACTAACAAACTGAATTTCCTGTCAATTGCTTAGTAAAATCACCTACTACTTTTCCCCCCAAGAAGCTACTTCAAAACTAAAGTATATGTGTTTGTATAACTATGACAACGATTTTTATGTAAAAAAAAAAAAGGGGGAAGTTTATTACATAGGTACTTCGACATTTGAGGACTTATTACCATAAGAAGTTTATTACATAGGTACTTCGACATTTGAGGACTTATTACAATAAGAAGTTTATTACATAGGTACTTCGACATTTGAGGACTTATTACAAGTTTTTCATGAGAATGGGACCAAAGTAAGAAGAACACTGTGTCTCTATCCCATGTTATTATGATGCTTTTCGATGACCAGGCTTTTGATGCATTTATAGTGAAGATATTGAACTCTTTTCAGACTATATTGTTAAAATTCATAGTTTTGACTTCACTACAAGCATTTGCAAGTGCAATTCACAAACTTGTGATGCCTTTAATGTTTCTTCATTTGTTATGTTTACTGTGGTTAGTTGTAGATGTGTCCAAGGAGTTAGAAAAGTATAGATTATGAAACCATGAAGTGTTCAACAACAACAAACAACAATTCCAATGCTATAAGGGCTCGTGCTAGATCAGGTTCCCTCGCACCGGGG
Organism: Simmondsia chinensis; assembly: GCA_018398585.1. Taxonomy (NCBI): domain Eukaryota; kingdom Viridiplantae; phylum Streptophyta; class Magnoliopsida; order Caryophyllales; family Simmondsiaceae; genus Simmondsia; species Simmondsia chinensis. The sequence goes on along the minus strand of JAGTTD010000010.1, from coordinate 15,686,755 downwards.
GGGGGGGGGGGGGGGGGGGGGGTGGTGGTTGGATGTATGCAGCCTTACCCCTTCAGGGTGCTACCTTAAAGGGAGGTTGTGTCCGGGGGCCCCTAACCATAATCAAACTATAAAATCTTATATTTAGCAATGTAGTTGCACAAACAAACAAACTTCATTTTTCTACATTACAAAATACTCTTTTTGGCCTCTTCCTTTGGAAATGGAACGTCCAACTGACTTGTTGAAAAGACGATGTCTTTGGCATTTTTGTTCGACTTTTTATTTGTAATCTTAGAGTTCTATAAGCTAGAAATTGCCAACTGATCCCACTTCTTAGTGGAATCTCGATATTGTAGATTTTTAGAGGATCTTTAGGATATATAGTATCAAAAGCTGACGATCAGAGTGATTCCACAAAACGCCTATTAATGTCAAAGTAAGGGCATCGAGTTCATATTATAAAATAGAAGGCAGGCTGCAAATCAAATGAAATGCGGGTTGTTGAGGAGGAAAACAAATGAGAAAGAAATAAAAGGAACATGGCATTCTATGCTACAATTGGGATTTTCTGTGTAGATTCAATTCAACAAGATTGTATGAAATTATTTGTTGGAGGGGTTTTTGTTCATAAGTGAGTCAGAGTGCATAAATTCTTGACATGTTGGAACGTGGCTCATTAGCTAACAATGTGTCATGTCCCGAAAATGTATTTGAGTTTAGTGTTTTGGCGGGAAAGGTAGTTTGGTTGTTGTGAGTTGTAATTGTGCTTTCCTGTTGTTGAGTCGGTTGTATTGAGTTGAGTGGTCTAAATTCATTGTTAGTTCCTTAATCTTGTATTAGCTATAAGTAGTAAGTTTCATTCATGAATAATCAAATTGAATTTAGATATTTTTCTCTCTCTCATCTAACTCTCTCTCTCTTTCCTCATCTCCTTCCCTTCTTTCTCTCATCTTATCTCTCTCTCACCTAGGTTAAGATCAAGATTCATCTTGATACTTAACAGTTGGTATCAGATCCTTGAGCTAAGCACTTGATCGGATTGAATCTTACTTCAATTCGATTGATTTGAGTAGTTTTTGGTTCGACATTAGCTGAATTGAGATCAGTTCAATTCTGGCTAGGAAAAGAAGATTTGATATGGCTCGTAATACTTGCTCCAATGCAGCTAACAATGTGCCAAATGCTGCAATAGGTAGTGCAGCAGGAGGAGCACCTGCTTACGCAGCTGCGGTGGTTGGAGCTGAAGGAGGTAATGGTCAAGGAATTCAGATAGATTAGATGTTGCAAATGATGCAGAAAATGCTTAGAACCTTCCAGCAGGATATGGAGCAAAAGTTGGAACATAAGTTGGACAATCAATCTTAGAAATTGGATTAGAAGTTTGAGAATCAATCACAACAATTCTCTCAACAAATCTCTGGTTGGCAGAGGCGAAGTGAGTCACAACCACCTGGTGGAGGAATTCTTCTTCCAGCTAGTCAGCAACCATCTAGTCAGCAAACTAGGCCACCAGATCACACTCCTCTAGGTACTGATACGAGTGACAATGCTACTAATGCAAGAAATTATGCATTTAGGCAGCCTCGGGTAGATTTGGAACCATTTGATGGTACTCTGCCTCAATCATGGTTGAGGAAATGCGAAAGGTACTTTAAGTTTTATAATATTGATGATCAAGTGAAGGTTGAGCTTACTGCAGTCTATTTGCGCGGTGAAATGGAGACTTGGTATTATGGATTGTTACGCACTAAGCCTAACCTTACTTGGACTACATTCTCGAACGAGCTGTGTACAAGGTATGGTGATGAAGATGTGAGTGAAGTCATAGACAACTTTAATAAGCTTGTTCAAACTGCTTCTATCAAGGACTATATGACTCGTTTTGAAGGACTGCGAGCTAGAATGCTCTCTGTATATCTTGATGCTCCGGAAGCATTTTATGTGTCCAGTTTTGTGAGTGGACTCAAACCACGCATCAAGAGTTTGGTTAAAGCTTTTGAACCTGATAACTTGACTTAAGCATACACCAAAGCTAGGAAGGTGGAGAGTTCTGTGATGACAAATGTTGAGGCTCCAAGGGTGAAAAGTAACTATCCTGGTTCTTCATCCACAAGATCTACCCAATCTATCAATAAGACTGGTAGCTTTGATGACAAGAGGCCACAGACGTTATGCTACAAATGCAATCAAAAGTACTTCTTTGGTCACAAATGTGATCCTAAGTACTTAATGTCAGTAACTGGGGAAGTAACTGATGATGATGAAGACGTGGTTGTTAATAAAGAGCCATAGGAGGAAGAAGAGAATAATGACTCTAATGATGACAACTCAGTTGAAATCTCAATGAAAGCTTTAACAGGCAATGGTTCTCACAACACCATTTGAATTAAAGGAGTCTCTGGACAGCAAGAATTGTTGATACTCATTGACAGCGGGAGTACACACAGTTTTATTGACCCTAAGGTGGTGAGAGCTGTGGGGCAAGAGATTATCAAGACAAATCCCTTAGCGGTTACAGTGGCAGATGGGAATTCACTCCTAACACACACTAAGTGTAAGAACTTCAGTTGGAAGATGCAAGGACATAAATTTGAATATGATTTTAGAGTCTTAAGACTAGGAGGCTGCGACATGGTTTTGGGGGTTGATTAGATGAAGTCTTTTAGTCCAACACTCTTTGATTTCTCTCAACTAGCAGTATCCTTTGAGAAGGATGGTCTGAAAATTAAGTTGCAAGGCATAGTGGAGCAGGGCCAGCTCCAATTTATGAGAGGCAAAAGTTTGCAAAAGATCCTCAAGAAGAGTGATTACCATTGGGTAGGACAACTCTACTCAATTTCTTCTGTTGTTGTAGCTGATCAGGAGGGTGTTGGGGCTCCTTTGGATGCTTTGCTGGAACAGTACAAAGATTTGTCTGAGTAACCTGAAGAATTACCTCCAAGAAGGGAATTTGATCACTCAATTCCACTTAAAGAAGGATCCAATCCAGTTAATCTACGCCCCTACAAATATCCTCATTCTCAGAAAGATGAGATAGACAGGCAGGTGGATGAGTTGCTAAGGACCAAGTTCATAAGGCATAGTCACAATCCTTTTGCATCACCGGTGATTTTGGTGAAAAAGAAGGATGGGACATTAAGAATGTGTATTGATTATCGCCAATTGAACTCCCTTACAGTCAAGGACAAGTTTCCAATTCCTATTATTGATGATTTGCTTGATGAACTCTATGGAGCATGTTACTTCTCCAAGTTGGATCTTCGCCAAGGATATTATCAAATAAGAGTGCAAGAACGAGACATCCATAAGACAACCTTTAGGACTCATCAAGGGCATTATGAATTTGTAGTAATGCCTTTTGGATTGTCCAATGCACCAGCAACTTTTCAAGCTTTGATGAACAAGGTGTTCAAGGCCTATTTGAGGAGGTTTGTCCTTGTTTTCTTTGACGACAGACTGGTTTACAGTCCTACATTGCAGCAACACTTTGAGCACTTGAGACTAGTTTTTTAGACTATGAGAGAACACAAGTTGTTTGATAAGCTCTCGAAATGAGCTTTTGCCAAGACTCATGTTGAGTATCTGGGTCATATTATCTCTGTTGAGGGAGTTGCTACAGATGCCGGTAAAGTTCAAGCCATGGAGAGCTGGCATGAGCCCAAATCGCTTAAGGAGTTAAGGGGATTCTTGGGTTTAATAGGATATTATAGCAAATTCATAGTTGGTTATGGCTTAATTGCTAAGCCTTTGACAGATTCGTTGAAGAAAGACAGTTTTAACTGGAATGAATCAGCTAGAGAGGCTTTTGAATTATTGAAGCGAGCTATGAGTAAGGCACCGGTCTTAGCAATGCCTGATTTCAACCAACCTTTCACCCTTGAGACAGATGCAAGCAGTTTTGGTATTGGGGCAGTGCTTTCACAAAATGGGAGACCCTTGGCATATCTAAGCCAAGCATTAGGACCCAAGAACCAGAAGCTGTCCATCTATGAGAAAGAGTACATGGCAATACTTCTAGCTGTTCAAAAGTGGCAGCATTACCTAGAAGGCCATCAGTTTGTGATCAAAACTGATCACCACAGCCTCAAGTACTTGTTAGAGCAAAGGATTTCCACAACAATTCAAAGGAAAGGGCTGATGAAGATGTTAGGATTGCAATATACCATCGAATACAAAAAGGGGGCAGAAAATATTGTGGCTGATGCTCTTTCTAGTCGTGTGGATGAAGGGGAATTAGAGGACATAGAAGATGCTACGTGTGCTGCGGTCACTCAAGTGATACCCCTGTGGATGAATGAAGTAATTAAGTCCTATGAGCAAGATGATTTTGCTCAATCTCACATTGCTCCTCATTGCATCCAGCCTTTGTCTGCAAGTTCAGATGCAGGTGTGACTGTTGGTAAGGGAATAATCAGAATCAGTGACAGGATTTATTTGGGTAGAAGCAGTGAGTTGAGGAGGCAAATTATTGCAGCCTCTCATGATTCTCCATGGGGCGGACACTCTGGACTGGAGGGGACATTTCAAAGAATCAAGCAATACTTCCATTGGCCAGGGTTGAAGAAGGATGTGCAAGAATTTGTGCAACAATGCGAGACCTGTCAATAGATCAAGGTGGAACACACTCCTTATAAGGGGTTGCTGCAACCTTTACCAGTTCCTGAAGGTTCTTGGACCCACATCAGTATGGATTTAATCGAAGGACTACCTAAGTCTGAAGGCAGGGAAATCATTTGGGTAGTAATAGATCGTTTTACTCGGTATGGACACTTCATTGCACTCCATCATCCAATTACTGCAGAAAAGCTTGCTAGATTGTTTTTGGATCATTTCTACAAGTTACGTGGTCTTCCCCAAACGATAGTTTCAGACAGGGACAGGTTGTTTACAAGCAACTTTTGGCGAGAATTGTTTCTGTTGCTTGGAACCACCTGAGCTCCGAGTTCATCTTATCACCCTCAGTCAGATGGACAAACTGAGAGGGAAAATTAGTGTATTGAGCAGTATTTGCAGTTAGCCCAAACCAGAATGAAAACCAGAATGAAATTCTATGCTGATTGGAAGAGAATTGATCGGAGCTTCAATGTTGGAGACTTGGTTTATCTTAAATTGCAGCCTTACTGACAGAGCTCTGTGGCCATACGCAAGAACATTAAGTTGTCAGTTCGATTTTATGGTCCTTACAAGATCATTGAAAGAATTGGTAAGGTGGCTTACAGGTTGGAGCTCCCACCTGATTGTTTGGTCTATCCTGTTTTCCATGTTTCTTTACTTAAGAAACAGGTAGCAGATAACGCTAAGGGAGTAGCAAGTAAAGATCAAGGTGTAGCAGCTATCTTACAAGCTGAAATCAGTGGGCAACTGTTGCTGGAACCTGAGGTGATTCTGGATAGCAGAGTAGCGCAGCAGCAAGGAGCGGATGTTAAGCAAGTTTTGATCCAATGGACCAATCTGGGTCCAGAACAAGTTTCGTGGGAGAACTGGTGTTTCATTAAGTCCCAATTTCCTTCATTCAATTCTTGAGACAAGAATGAGTTTGAGGGGAGGGTATTGTCATGTCCCGAAAATGTATTTGAGTTTAGTGTTTTGGCGGGAAAGGTAGTTTGGTTGTTGTGAGTTGTAATTGTGCTTTCCTGTTGTTGAGTCGGTTGTATCGAGTTGAGTGGTCTAGATTCATTGTTAGTTCCTTAATCTTGTATTAGCTATGAGTAGCTAGTGTTGGTGTAAGTTTCATTCATGAATAATCAAATTAAAATATCTTTAGATATTTTTCTCTCTCCCATCTAACTCTCTCTCTCTATTTCCTCATCTCCTTCCCTTCTTTCTCTCATCTTATCTCTCTCTCACCTAGGTTAAGATCAAGATTCATCTTGATACTTAACACAATGTCACAGTGGCTTTGGGTTAGGATTTTTCCACTCTTGATTGTCATCCGACACAGGTTTCAGCTCATTGTGATGGTTCGAACTTGGCACTTCATGGTTGTGGATGGATCAGTAACTTTCTGTGTTATGAAAATTAGCGTACTGCCTTCTAACATTTCACTTTTCCTTCTTGTTCTGCATTTGTGGAATGAACAGTTCGCCCATGGAAAAGAGGAGCTGCATCCGACTCCTATTGGTTTCCACAAGGGAAATGAATCTGAGGTAAGCATTCTTTTTGATAGGTAACTCTATGGTAAACACTCAAGAAACTCTATTTGAGCTATAGCACTTGAAGCTGAGTGTGTAGTTTATTACACATTTTCCCACCTCCAACTTTTCATATTTTTCAGGAATTCCGGAAACTATGAAAGTATGTTCTAATATACAAATAAAAACAGTTTAAATGGTCCTTGGGTGTCTTGAAGCCTTTTCATAATTTCAGTTATGCTGAGTTACTAAACAAATTTGGAAAATGGATCCAAGTAGTTTACCAAAAGCAAATTAAAAATTGAAAAACCAGTTTACTCCGCATTGGAAAATGCATATGTTAACATGTTCTCGGGAAAATGGAAAATGGAAAATTTGGACAGTCTTAACTAAAACAGCAGTGTTCTTCATAGATTTTCTCCTGCCAAGAAAGCAACAAAATCTATACATCTTTGTCTTTGCTTTCCATTGTGTGCAGATTAGTGTGTGCGAGCCATACTCAAGTCCAGGATCGTACATGTGCAACCTCAGTGGTCGACCCGAGATTCAGAGAGTGCCACAAGTAAAAACACCAGCAGCAGCCTTGAAGTTCAAATCTTCACCTGTTGAATTAAATCTAACCCAAATCAGTAGACCAGCAATCAAAAGTACAGACTGGACTCCTCTGGACGATGGCATTGAAGTCACTTTACCTCATTCAGCTAACACACCTTTGCCCAGGGAAGCTATTGATGAATATATTCACAATCTTCTCTATGGCACTCTTCAAAAGAAGCGGCTGCCAGTCTTTGTTGATATTTGTCCAGAGTAACAATTAGCTCAGCCACTCAGATCCAGCGTACCATGGTATGCAAGTTGTGTCATATTCTTTCTCATTGAAATTGCGCACACATTTTGACCGGAAAAAGGTACCGTTCTTTGGATATGGTTTTAGCAGAGGAATGGCGCAAGTGTAAGTAATTTGGCCATAATCTACGTTGACTCAGAATCTGGTATTACTGAAGAGATACCAAGCTGTTTAATAGTATAGCTCCCTACCAACTGTAAAATAAAAAAGTTTTGAAGTCCTTTTTACCTTGTTTAGCGGGTATGTTCCCAGGTAAGTTGCGTCCTGTTTTTGGTATGGATGATAATCGTACAGTTATGCCAATCGTATAGCTTTGGTAATAAGTTGACTCTATTAAATTCGTATATTCCTCAAAATGACAAGGGATTGCAAGTATCTTGATTAGTTTAATTGTTTTAAAAATGATTTAAGTCGTATCATTTCATGTGCGGGTTTATCTTGTTTTGGCTGTTGCTGGGCACGAGAGCTTATTGTTTATATCTCATTATCGTCATAAACTGTTATTCTGTATGAAGACGCTCCAATGTTTCATGCTCTGCACCAAAGATCGGTGATACCTGATGGTTCCATGCAACAAAAGCTTGTATGTGATAATAGATTAGTTTTAGGTGTTACGGTCAAGGTAAGTGTGTGTATGTTATTTGTTGGTGTTTACATCCTAAATTCGAGAGAGTTCGAATGACACCGTTTTGGGCAAAGTGCCACGTGCTTATCACGTGAGTTCGTCCTCAAGGAAAGTCAAGCCTCTAGGTACTAAGATAACGGCGTCTCGAGGCCAACTGTTTGAGAAGTTTATCACCTTAGCAAGGATATCAACTATTTGAGGCTCGAGATGGTTGAAGGGTAAAAAGAGATCGAGCTCAACAAACTTCCATGAAGGCTGCAAGGCAGGTGGTTTTGAAGCTCGAAAAAGTTACTTAGAGTGAAATTTTAGATGCGTGGGCACCATGCTTATCCAAGAGAACGTAGTGCATCTAGAAGAGACTTCAGCTAAAAAAGCAGCATGGGCTTCAAGAAATATGCTCGAGCACACCAAATCAGGGGCACGTTCAATGATTATTCACGCATTAAAGTAGCTTGATGGCCTACGTAGGAAGAAAATGCTGCTGAAATAGGGGGTAGTCGTTATTTAATTTTTATATAAATAGGAGACACTATTTTAGTTGTAAAGTGTCCAAGGCTACTCATGTAAAACTTATTCAAGTTTTCTTTGTAGCACACTTGTGCTTCTTATCTAGGAGTATCGTAACTTAACTTAACATAGCATAGATCTTATTGTACTTGCTGCTTCAATAATACAGTACTTTGAGCTTCAGGTATGAACTTGTGGTTTTAATCTGTTCTCAAAATTGACAAGTTAAGAATTGAGACTTTAGTTTAAGGCTTTGACGGCCAAGGCTTGACTTTGATTGCGTTTGTCCTCGTCCAGTGACCCAAATACAGTTTGCTCCATCTAAATCTTGTCAAACTCTTACTCATTCGAGTTATTATAAGTCAAGGGTGCCAGGCTTAAAATATGATTGACTTGGGCTTATAAGTGGATTGCTAAGCTCTAGGGTTTGTCTCCACTCCAATTCCTGACTTTTAAGTGTACAAGGAAAGGTGTCTTTAGGCTTTACTCCATCAGTGTAACTGTCACTTAAGTTAGGTCCATATCCCTTTAATATTCTGCCAAAAATATATATCAAAAAATATAAAAAGTCTCCTTAATTGGAGAAGAAGTAGAACTCAAGTATTAACCAAAGATAGATACACCAAAATGTCATTCCTTTTCTCCGAAAACAGTGAGTAGTTGAGGTCAAAGATGTGTGGTCCGAATTTAGGCTTATTCCCTAATCGCGGTGTGTCTCTTTTGCATGTTTATTTTTATATTTGTATTTACGGTGGCCACATCATACTAATTAACAAACAAATATAGCAAACATGCCTTTTGACGACCATAGTGGGAGACTTTACACAAGACTTCATTGTCTTTAAGCCCATCGTGGATTACCAGAACGTAATCTCAGACCATTCACCAATGGTCAAAATGAAGAGATCGAGTGCTCTTGAGGATGAAGAACCAGAAGGCCTAGCCTTAATTGGGTCCCCACTTGAGCATCCTCTTGAACGAAGCCCTGTATCACGAGGGGATGAAAGCAGTCACAATCGCGGTGGTGATGAAGACATCCCAGAAGACAAGCGTATTGGGCTTGATGGCCATTCTTGTAAGTGTTTTATGGCCATGCTCAAACGTTATTTAGAAATCGTGGACTAAAGGGTTCAACAAGCCACAAAAGAGGCCTTTGAGAAACGAAGTTCTGAAAACATAATGCACTCTAGCGACTCAGTGTGAAAACATTGCCGTTGGAACCTTAATGAATGAAAGGCTTCATAAAGAAACTGGCAAAGTCTTAGTTGAGATGAACTCAACCTTGTCTTTTACCGCTACCCTTATTGCTATGGACACGGCAAGGCAGACAGCAGTTGAGGTCGAGCCTATCTTAGTTAGGCAGGCTGATGCTCATAAGGGCTTAGTCCAAGCCGTTAAAGAGGATATCAAGCAACTTAGGCCCGTGCCTCCCTCGAGCTCACGGTTGCCAGCTGCTTAGGTTGACCACATAGTCCTTCAGATAATGGTAACCCAGCTGTGGCTACCCCAAGTGTTACGCACTTGGAACGCAGCCATTGGATCGACAATGTGTCCCTTGGGGTTGAAGGACCTTCGAATCAGGGATTTTCTCTAGCTTCGAGTTATCTCAGCGCAACCTTCGAATCAAGGATTTTCTCTAGCTTTGAGTCTCAACGCCAATGTGCAGATGTCACATGTCCTCTAGACAGTGGGGCATAACCGTTCATACCCACCTCGTGTTGGAGAGGCTCCCTGAAGGCACACTCAAGGCCTTGGAATAGGTGTGCAAGGACAGGTACCCAGTTTTAGGAACCAGGCCTTTCCTCCCTAGACCTCTTCACATCTATGAAACTAGGGGGCAAGTTAACCACCCATGTTCTCTATATCAAAACATGGGGATTGATCAAGTAAGGATGCACTAATAACCTGCTAATGTAGGTATGCCATATAACCCAGGGAATGTTGGAATATACTTTATGGCCAATCAAACACATGACCAAAATGATCATAGGGATTACCCACCGTTTCCACACCCGATTGTGATGGAGCACAGGGATGTCCTAAAGATTCCCCTTGAGACCCTCGGCCACTTTGGGGGCAATGGCAGGCGTATAATCATTTGCCAAACCTACCCCTCCAAAACCAATTGGCCACCCTTATTGAGCATATGTATGAGCCAGGCCTCATGAGGGTCAATAGACCCTTGTATACTAAACCGTACCCTGACTATATTGACAACGATTATCCTTTTCCTTGAGGATACAAAATCCTCGAGTTTACCCTTTTCTCGGGAGAAGGATGCGTGTCTGCTCTCGAGCATTTGGCATGGTTCAATTGCTAATGTAGGGTAGAGGCTAATAACCAATATCTCAAACTTAGATTGTTCCCTAGTTCCTTAATAAGGGCTACGTTTCAATGTTACATTAGCCTACCACCTAATTCCATCTACCATTGGGATGACATGGCTAGGCAATTACATGCCCAGGTCCCAAGGATTGAGCTAGAACTTCCATGTCGAAGTTGGTTAGAATGAAACAAAAGCTAGGTGAATTTGCGGAAGAGTACAACCGGTTCAAGAGAGCCTGGTTAAAATGCGTCGTAGCATTTCCTGATGCTGAATATGCCAAGCTAGCTTTGAATAGCTTAGATATTGGATTTAGGAAAAAGTTTGAAGGTTCAAACTTCACAACGCTTCTACAGCTGGCAGAATGTGCCGCTAGATATGAGGATGTTCTAAAAGAAGAGAGCCTTAAGAAAAATAGTGTGTACGAGACTTTCTTACACGACTTAATTGATGAGGATGAAGATCCTCCATATGAGATTGACGTTGCTGTGTATGTCAAAGGGCCTCCTATGATTTGTAATCCTTTGGTCAAGAAGGATATTAAAGCTAGGAAGTCATATTTGTCCCAAGACTCGAGGAAATACTCATTTGATCTCTCAAGAGCCGATGTCAAATTTAATTGGCTCGAGGCAAATAATAAACTCAAGATTAGGGGCAAACATAAAAAAACCTAACCCCAAGTCAACAAAGTGAAAGGTATACTGTAAATGGCATGATTCATTAACTCATTCAACAAAGAACCGCGTGATCTTTAGAAATGTGGTCCAAGATGCCATTAAGGCAAAGGGATTAATCTTCCCTGCAGAAGGACAGATGGGTGTTGACAAAAACCCCTTCCCTAGTCCTGTCCAAGTTAATATAATTGAGGTAGTAAAACCTCGTAGTACCTATGATAGCCAAACTAATGGCTGGCCTCTATGAAGGATGAGCGAAGACAGAGAATTTGGTAGTAGCCAATGACTTGTTTGACAAGCCACTAGAGAGATGGGCGCTTAGGTTTCCAAGAATCCTACTGGAATCAACAAGTGATTTCTGCAAGTGGCACGTTACAACTGAACATTTGATGCATGACTGTGCCACCGTTAGTAGGTTCTTAAAAAAGCAGCTAGAGGAAGGAGCCATTATCTTCTCTAGAGAAGAAGAGATAGCCATGGGAATATCCACTGATGACCATTGACAAATAGTCTTTACCGCCAAGAAGGATGCATTGAAAAAGCTCATGCATCTCACTCGTGACCTTTGCAGAGGCTGTTAATTGGAGATACCTTTAGGTAAACATGTTCACCTACTGAAAACTCCAATAGTCTTCTATGCTTAGCTGCCCAACTTTTTTGCCTGTCTTGACTTATCTTCATTTTCTCTCGGATCAGCTTGACCTTTTCTTCAGCATCTTGTACAATTTCAGGACCTAACTGTCTCCTTTCGCCAACCTCATTCCAGAACAACGGAGGTCTGCATCTTCGCCCATACAAGGCTTCATACGATGCCATCTCAATACTAGAACGGTAGCTGTTGTTATAGGCAAACTCTACCAAACTCATGTAGTCATCCCAACTACCCTCAAAGTCTATAACACAGGCACGCAGCATGCCCTCCAATGTTTGAATAGTCCTCTCAGTCTGCCCATTTGTTTGAGGGTGGTAAGCGGTACTCAAACTCAGGTTAGTTCCCAAAGCTTTCTGCTGACTTTCCCAAAACCTTGACACAAACCTCGGGTCTCTGTTAGAAACAATTTCAATTGGCACACCATGCAACCGCATCACAACATCAATGTATAACTTCGCCAACTTATCTAACGGAGTATTAAATCTAATAGGAAGAAAATGTGTACTATTCGTAAGTCTATCCACAATGACCCAGATCGTATCATTCTTCCTAACTGTCCTTGGTAGGCCAATGACGAAATCCATGGAAATTCGATCCCACTTCCATTCAGGCAGTTTTAATGACTGTAGCAATCCACCAGGCTTTTGGTTTTTGGCCTTCACTTGTTGACAGATCAAGCACTTAGCCACAAAGGTGTATTGTGGGGCTGATAAAATCGCAGTAGCGGAAGTGCACAATGTGGAGCCACTTAATGTAGTTGAAGAAGAGTTGGACCCACTTAATGCCGAAATTGATGAACACGAGTTGGTTGAACCTGAGGTTGAACGAGATGATCATTATGAAGACTATTTGCTAGAGTTAGAGTATTTTGAAGAGGAAGAGCTACAACATGACATGCTTCCGAAATGGGAATATGATTTCCATGTCAAGGGAATGTTAAAGAAAGCAAGGAGTAGAGCTAAGAGAAGCCAACTCAATGACGCATTGAACGATTTTTGGGAAACAAAGAAGATTACAAAGAAGAAGTTGAAGCGTAAGGTGATGTTTCAGCCTGGGAGGTTTGTTGATCAACAAGAACTAACTCAAGATGCTGCTTTTACCGATCTACAAGCTGGTCTATAAGATTCCGAAATGTGTGTTGGTATACAAGGGTTGGGTGCAGCAGAATATGAGATTCCAACTGAAAAACTAGATGTTACTGCTACAATATCACTGAATACATCTCCAAATCAGTTAAGTGATACTCCATGGCAAGATGGAGGGCTGATTCTGTTGGGAAATCAATTGTTTCTGTTGCAGTGTCATCAAATTTAGATCAGGGTATGCATAAGTCCACTTTTGGGCGTGCTGGAGTGCTAACTCAGATCCAGAACAACATTATATTGGATGCTTTGCAAGGTCTCTTGTGTTGGGAGAATGTTTATGAACTTAGAGCAGCTGAAATGCACTATCGGCATGCCGATCGGCAAGTTCGGAATGATCTATTTCTTCATTTGAGAAGAGTTGTGTCTTATCCAAGTGCAAGTTCTTATGATAAGTTGCTTCCTGATTCGGGAGAATACTCTCAAGACTATATGAAGCTGAGAGGAGTCGAATTTTTGCTGAAAAGACGCACTCGAGCTGCAAGAGTGCGCCTCAAGGTTCACAACAAACCAAGCTGGGTTCCTTTGCAAGCAATTGATCTGAAGGTTTTTGGGGGTGGTCTGTTATGGTTGTGCTGAGTGGAAAAATAATATGCACAGGCTTCAATACTTCCTCAATGTGTGGGTGAAGGAGTACAACAAGAGTACAAGAGCAATTCTAGCGGAAAATATTTTACAATTCAGCAGTGAAGATCAGGATGGATTTCCTCTGGTTCTAAAATTATTCTCAGTAACATTGGGGTGTCAATTGTGTCCTGATCTGTGGTTCATTTTCAAGGCTGAAGACAGGAACTCAATTGTGACCCATGATTACTTAATTTCGTGGAGCAAAATTTCAGAATTTAAAGCCAAAGTCACAAGTGCTCAATTGATCAAGCTGGGACAACAAGAATGTAAGATGGCTGCTGAAAATATTTGGGAACTTCCAATCCTTTCACTGTCGGCAGTGGAAAAGTTGTTCAGATTTAGTGTGGTAGGTGTTATTGAGGCGTTAGAAAGATGTGATGACTTGTTCGCATTGAGAAGCTTTCATATGGACAGTACTCAAGCTGAAATCCGTCACCCTATGATACATTGGTTTAGCACGACTGCAAGGTTGAGTTCTGCAGCTTATCAGCTGGACTTGGAAAGCAATCAAAAGTTTGTTGAGCTTGGTCTAAGATGGTTTAGTAAGTGGATGTTTAAGCAATACAATTTTGGATAAGATCCACGATGAAGGAGTTCCAGCTGCAAATTTATGGAATTTCAACTTGTGTTGTCACTAAGGTCATGATATGGGGTCGTTTGGGCTGTAATTGGACACTTCTTCAAGTTGATAGTGATCCTTGGATCTCTTGGTTTGAGTTGGGAAGGCCTCATGAGATGTTTAAGGACTTAATATGCATTTTAATGGGATCTAAGACTTTCAAATTCGGTTATGCAGCATCTGTCAAGCAGAATTACCGAATTTTTGCTTCTTTGTAGCCATGTCAAGCCTTGAGCTGTATTATTTGCATCTGGAAGTGTATTAGATGGGTTGTGAATGTTTGGTTTGATCAGTGCAGACCCCCTGAAGAGGGTTATACATTCAAGCACAAACATTTTGTCGTAACAAGAGGCATACTCGTGAATCTGCTGCAATTCGGAGTCAGTTCAGCATGGGTTCATTTCAGTTGCAACAGAGTTCAGCAGTACCAGTTGCAGTACCAATTGGTCCTTGATTTGCTCAGATTATATACTTGTTCTTGCTGTTGTTTGATAGTGCAGGGTAGTCAGCGCATTCAAGCTATCTTCTATTGCATAATAAGTGATTTTCAAGTTCAGATAGGTGCTTCAGATGTCCTTCAGTTGCTGATTTCAGCAAGGAGTCCAGTACTTCAGCTATTTTTGCATAAGCTGGGTGATCTATATTATTCCAACTCTCTTCCATTCTTGAGGACAAGAATATTTTCAAGGGGAAGGGATTGTTATGAATGCGAGGATCCAAGGCATGTGCAGGTGGAGGTTGTGAGCTGTGTTCGGATTCTGATATGCTGCTACTGATGAATTGCTACTGATATGCTGTGGTTGTGCTGATGTGAAGCTGCTATTACTCTATTGTTGCTGTTAAGTAATGAATTAGCTTACTTAATGCATTGTATGGGTTATTCTAGTTGCATTGCATAGTTAGTTACAAAATATTTTCATAAGCTCTAGATATTTTAGTTAGTTGGTTAGGAGCTTAAGTCTTAGTTCAATGTATCTAGATTCCTATAAATAGGTTGATCAATTGTAATTCTACTCATTCAATGAAAATTACCAATCTCTATGAGATAAATTTCTCTTCTCATCTTATTCTCTCTCTGTTTTCTCATCTCCTTTCACTTCTTTCTCATCCGTTACTCTCTTTTCATTAGGTTAAGATCAAGATTCAATCTCGATCTTAACAAACTCACACTTACTCAACTTGGCATACAACCGGTGCTCATGTAGGGTTTGCAATACTATCCTCAGATGTTCCTCGTGCTCTTCCCTACTCTTAGAGTAGATCAATATGTCATCTATGAATACGACAACGAATCGATCCAGGTATTGTCGAAACACCCTGTTCATCAAATCCATAAAAGCAGCAGGTGCATTTGTTAGCCCAAAAGACATAACTAAGAATTCATAATGGCCATACCTGGTTCGAAAAGCAGTCTTAGCCACATCCTTGTCTTTGATCTTTAGTTGATGGTAATTAGATCGTAGGTCAATCTTAGAAAAGACCTTAGCACCTTGAAGTTGATTAAACAAATCATCAATTCAAGGCAACTTAATAGTCACCTTATTCAATTCTCTGTAGTCAATGCACAACCTCATACTGCCATCCTTCTTCTTCACGAACAATAATGGAGCGCCCCATGGCGAGACACTTGGTTGGATGAAGCCTTTATCTAACAATTCCTGGAGTTGTACCTTCAATTCTCGTAGTTCAGAGGGAGCCATTCTATAAGGAGCTTTGGATATGGGTCCACTACCAGGTACTAGATCAATTTCAAACTCGATTTCCTTACTTGGAGGTAAACCGTGCAAGTCTTCTGGAAAGACCTCAGGAAATTCCCTAATGATGGGAATACCATCCAACTTCACGTCGTCCCTTCTACTGTCAAATACGTGGCAAAGGAATCCTCGACATCCCTTCCTTAGGGACCTTCTAGCATTTAGGGCTGAAATCATCCTACTAGAAGTCTTAGAGTCTTTACTTCCCATAGGAGGATTTAACCCGTTCCCTTCATAAGAAACTCTGGTTGATTAGGAATTTAAAACACAACCCTTTTCCCAAAATAGTCTAAATGTGCGTGATAAGAAGACAATCAATTGATTCCTAGAATCACTTCAAAATCTTCCATATCTAAGAGTACTAGGTCTGCCTCTAACTTCACGTCGCCTATTGTCACCACACAGTCCTTACACACAAGATCAGCAAGCATATCATACCCCAATGGGGATGCCACATAAAATAGCTCATCTAGCAGTTTCGGCTCACAAGTCAACCTAGAGGCAAATTTCTTAGCCACAAAACAGTGGGAGGCCCCAGTGTCAAATAATACATGCGCATTCGTAGAATTGATAGGAAGGGTACCTGTCACCGCACGATCACTAGCAGTCTCGTCCTTCTGGATCATACCAAAAACTCTGGCATTACCCTGAGGTCCCTGTCTGTCATTCTTGGTTCTAGTCTGGAGAGGACAATTACGGGCTATGTGTCCTTTCTCCTTACACTGGAAGCACACCCCTAACTTCCTGTAGCATTCGCCAGGATGTTCCTTACCACAGTACTCGCATCTTCTGAACCCAGTGTTAGAGCTCTCTGGATTCTTTGTACGAAACCTTTTGTCATTGCCACCAAACCGGTTAGGCTTTCCTCCCTGAAATTTGCCATCTGGCAACTTTTTCTTGGTAGCATATTCCTGCCCTTCCAACTTCAGATCTGCTTCGACCTTCAGAGCACGTTCAAGAATCTCCTTATATCTCTTAAAGATGACACTTGACAGATGCCTCCTAATGCGGGGAAGCAATCCCTTTTCAAACCTGTTTGCTTTACTTATCTCTGATGTCATGATGCTTGGGCTGAAACGTCCCAATTCATGAAACTTGTTAGCATATTACAATACCGTCATCTGCTCTCCTTGTCTTAGCTCGTAGAATTCATTTTCTCTCGTCATTCTGAGTGCTTCGGGGAAGAACTGATTGTAGAAGGTCTCTTTAAACTCCTTCCAACTCAAAGGTTCAGTAGCATTCTGATATGCCACCTTGACTGTAGTCCACCAAAATTCCGCATTCCCCTTAAGAAAAGGGGTGGCTGCTTGAACCTTATCATCATTGGCTATTGTCATGGCCTCAAACAAGGTCTCCATCTCACGTATCCATTTTTCAGCTTCTAAAGGGTCATCAGCTTCTTCAAACTTTAGGGCCCTCAATTTTGACAACCTTTCAAACGGGGTCTCTTCACTGCGTCGAGTGAGGGGAGGCACAGCTTGAGCTTGTTGTTGTTGTTGCAAAAGATTAACCATGAGTTGGTGCATTGTTGCGACATCAAACTGATTAGTGGAGTCGCCTGAGCTCTGGCCGTTTTGTCCAGTGGGTCTGTTCTGCAGGGGAACACGTTCCTCATTAGGCTGCTTTTCTTCTGTATCCTCCTCTGATTCACTAAGGACTTCTTCGATCGGGGGTGGAACCCTGCTTTTTTCCGTCAGGGTTATCTTTTTTTTCGGGGATGCCAATGTTTCACTCATGTCACTCATCTTCACCTTTATTCAAATTATATAAGAAACCACGTTGTTAAACAACTTCTAAACTCCAATATAGTTGAAGTTACCAATTCAAATAGTCAACTATATTTTCTTAGCACCAAAAACTTTGTTTCTCAATAAACTAAAGCTCTCATCCTAACACTAGAATTTTCCCAAAATTCATAACCTAGTATTCGGATCTTCGCACTTAAATTTTCTCCAAAATTCATAATCGGGCTCTGATACCACTTTATGTAACGCCCCCAAACGTTAATACAGAATAGGCTTAAGTTAAAGGGCGCTCCACGGCCGTACTATAACGAATTCCCTTATTATAGTATGAAGCCCGAATCTTTCCAAACAAAACTCCTCAAAATCATATAAACTGTTCTTATATAAAACATAATCCCAAATATATCAAACTTAACATTTTAATACTAGTAGAGCGGAAGCTTAAAATTACAATATCCTAGATAGTTCTAATATGCTACAACAAAATTCATATATTATTCAACTATACGAATAACTAATTCTGGAGTAAATTGTTCCATCTTTTCTTGCTTCAGGAACTTGCCATGGGTTACTAATCTGGGAAAAAAGAGAAATAAACGAATTGGGTGAGCAAACAACGTGCTCAGTAAGTACATTACACTCCCTACCCGGGTCAGGCATATTATTTAAAACAGATAAAATTTCAATCAAATCCAGTAAAATCAATTTATCAGAAAAATTCACATTATGGTAACACATATCTTTTATTTACAAGAGCTCTTTTGGTAAAACTTCATTCACAAAAGCTTTTTCGGTAAAACTTACAGATACATCGAATACTACGGCCGGTATTATTCCCGCGATAGGGTCACAGATCGACGTTCACATATCACATATTCGAACGGGTTCTAAGTCGACAGATCCAATAGGATCGAACATAGATCTATGTGCTGGTATTATTCCCGCGATAGGGTCGCAGATCGACTTTTCACATTTCACATTTCACATTTCATCGTCAACAGACCCCGAAGGGTCAACGTAGTTATTTGTAAGCTCTTTCCATAAAACATTTCAATTCAAATCACAAGTTCACAAAAATTTCCTTCTATGTAACGACCGGGATTCAGACATCTCCCCTGCGTCGTCATACGTACCGAGATTTGGACGTCTCCCCCGCGTACGCTTACACAGCCGGTGTGAATCAATATAATTCAAATCACATGTTAAAACATCAAATCAAACCTTTTATGTAGTAACCGGGATTTGGACGTCTCCCCCGCGCTACCATACGCACCGGGATTCGACCGTCGCCCCCGCATACGCTTACATAATCAGTATAAATCCAATGTAGTTCAAATCACATATTTAAACATCAAACCAACGTATAAATCAGTATAATTCAAGTTAGAAGGGTATAAACCACACAATCAAATAACACGTATGCCCAATCCTATTTAACAAATCAATAAATCATTCAAAATATAAGTTTCACAAATCAAGTCTTTTAAAGCAATTTTTCGTGGTTTACAAACAAGTAGGGGAAGTAATATGCTTACCGTCACTAACTTAAATCCAACAAATTTAGCTTCTAAGAGGTGGTGACGCCGGCGGGGTGACCGGATCTGTACCGGCAGGGAGAGAGAGTCGTGAGTGGTAGAGAGAGAAAATCGAGAGGAGAGAGAGAGTCGAGAGGTGAGGGGTGAGGAAATGAGGTTGGGGGTATTTATAGACCCCTGTTTTTTTTTTTCCTTGCACCCCACTCCAAGTTTTTTTTTTTTTTTTTTTTCTTTTCTTGCTCCCCACTCCCCAACTGTACTTATTTTTCTCCCGATTGAAATGAAATCGAATTTTAATTGTATTATAATACTTAATTCAATTTAATTACTCTGAGTTTCATATATTGTAATACCGAGTCTAATTTAATTAGACTGGGTATTACACTTTTCACCTGAGGTCCTCTTCCTTGTTCCCAACAACTTGAGAAGTTTATCACCCTAACAATGGTATCAACCACTTAAGGTTTGAGATGAAGGGTAAAGGGAGCTCAAGCTCGAGGGACTACCAGGAAGGCTGCAAGACAAGTCGTTTCCGAGCTTGAGATTGTTATTTGGAGCGTAATTTCAGATGCGTGGGCACTAAGCTTAATTCAAGAGAGCGTGGAGCATCTAGAAGAGACTTCAGCTGAAAATGCCAATGCGGGCTTCAAGAAATACGCTCGAGCACCAAAATTAAGAGCACTTTGATTGATCATTCATGCACTTAAGGAGCTTGGGGGCATGACTTGGGAAGAAAATGCCACAGAAATTGGGGCAGCTGTTATTTATTTATTTTTCTTAAAATAAGCAATTCTGTTGTAGTTCAAAGTAGTACACACAATTAAACAAAACTTCTTTAAGTTTTCTTTACAGAAAACTTGCGCTTTTTACCTAGGAGTAGCATAACTTAGCTTAGTTTAGAATAGCTTAAATTTTAATGTATTTGCTTCTTCAGTAATACAATGCTTTGGGCTTCAGGTATGATCTCTGTGTTTTAATCTGTTTCCAAAATCTACAAGTTAAGATTTGAGGCTTTAGTTTGAGGCTTTGACGGCCAATGCTTGACCCCGATTGCATGGATTTTAACACTATGATCACTACTTGATAAGTTAGGAAAACTTAGGTTTGCGCCAATGTTTAGGGCTTTGATGGCTGTGGCATGACATTGATTGCGTTGGTCATCTGTTGGCCCAAAAGCAGTTCGCTCCATCCAAATCTTGTCAGATCTTAACTCATTCAAGTTGTTATAAGTGGACTGCTGAACTCTTGTGTTTGCTCCACCCTTTTTCCTGACTTTTAAGTGTATGAGGAAAGGTATTTGTGGGCTTTGCTTTGCCACCCACTTGAGTTAGGTCTATATCCCTTTAATTTTTTGTTATAAAGTATATAAAAAAATCCATGAAAATTTATCTAAAAAAGTCTTTTTAATTGGAGCATAAGCAGAACTCCCAAAATAACTGAAGTTAGATACACCAAAATATCATAATCTTTTCTTCGAAAATAGTCAGTGGTTGAGGTCAAAGACATGTGGGTTGAATTTAAGCTTACTCCCTAGTTGTAGTGAGTCTCTTTTGCACTTTTTTTTTTTTTTTTTTTTACATTTGTACAAAACACTTAATGACAAACAAATATAGAAAACACCCACCAAACGTCTTCTTAAGATGTTTCTTCAGTTCAGCTGTTGCCTTTATCTCAAGCATCCGATCCTTGAGAACATTAGACACAAAAGCCAAGATATAACACTTGATTAAATCATTAGACTTTATCCAGTGCTCATAATGTTCCTTAACAATAGTGGCGATACTATTAGTAGGCAAAAGAGGACTGGGTTCAGTTAATACAAACTTATGTCCCTCATGTGTTAGCACAATATCAAAATTCATTTTCCAATTCGGGTCATTTGGCCCAGTAAAGAGATTATCCCTAAGTATGGAATGCAATGCACCAGTAGTCATCATTATTACATTGTAAAGTTGTAGAATAAAATAATACAAATCAAGCATTTATCTATGGCATTTTTCTTTAAAATTTATCAATCACTATTAATCAGATATCCACTACACCAAATATAATGAATGCAACAATAATCCAAACTTCCCACTCGTTACTCCCCGTCTATGGGGCTGCAAAAAAGGTTAGTTCGGTTGAGAATGATTTTCTATTATTATATTTTTTGTAAGCTCTTGCTAAATATTAATTATGGCCATTTTTTCCTTAGTCTCTACAACAATGCAACAGTGCTCTGTGGGGAGGCTAATGTAGTATTTTAGTCAAGTATAAACTATTACATGAACATCCATACAAGTTCACGAAATACTCCACATTGGTGTGGCAACACCCGTTTACTTGCACTTCTAGTCATCCTATTAGAAGTCTAACCTTGTATGCCACAGATCGACATTGTCCTCGTGGAGTAATGCGGACCTCCTATAGTGTTGTACCAACAATGGAAACCATGAGCTTTCAACCTTTGAACCTTTCTCTCTTCTGATTTTTAGAAAAAATTGGTGGATTTTAATTATCTTAGATTATCTCATAACATATTAAATTAATATAGTTAGAATAATGAACTTACTATAATAATCCCAATAGGACTATTTAATTTTTTCCCTCCTATTAGACATGTCATTAGAATTCCTTTTAATAACATCAATTCAAGTCAATATAAGACTCAAAATATTTTTCGAAACTCTTTCAGAAAAAATTGATTATCAAATAATCCCTTTTAGAATCTCATTATAAAATAAAATAAAAAAACTTTTTTATCCGTTGTGACGTTAGCCGATGACATCATTAGATGCATGCTAACATTAGCAAATGACGTAAACCACATCGGCTAAAATAATTTTTTTAATTTAAAAAATAACCAAAGAGGGCACCAACACGCCGTCACCGGATCCCATTAGAACTCTGAAGTTAAGCGTGCTTGGGCGAGAGTAGTACCAGGATGGGTGACCTCCTAGGAAGTCCTCACCCTCAGGTTGGGTGCGTAGGAAAACAGCGTCTCTTCAGGTTAACACCCTAAAGGGGGAAGGCTGCGTACATCAGCGCCCCCCAGACCCTGAGTAGGAGGGAGCCCTTGAGGCACTGGGTATGTTCCTTTTTAACTTCGTATTTAGTTGACTATAATCTTTTTTTTTCAATTGAGTTATCTAATCTAATGTCGAACTTCTAAATGAAATAAAAGGTTAACCTTGTGAAAGATAGAGTGTAGATGAGAAGAGAAGTGAAGGAGATGAGAAATTAGAGAGAGAATTAGATGAGAGAGAGAAAAATATCTCAAAGAGATTGATTGTATTTGATTGAATGCATGACATTACAAGAGATTAGCTACTTATACTTAACCAAGGAACAATGCATCCGAACAAGACTAAAATCAGCCAACAAGACTCAAGCCGCCACAATTGACCAAGCCTTGACCAGTAACCTACTAAACTAACTCCTGAAGCCATTGGCACCAACTCACCTATTCAAACATTACAAAAGAATGATAACGCAACACTCTAACAAGGTCTTATTACAGAAATACAACACAACTAACAACAGCCTTAAAACACAATGGCTTCGAATCATAACATTCCTTCCCCCTTGAAAACGTTCTTGTCCTCAAGAATGAAAGTTAGGGAATTGGCTCTCCAAGAATTGAAGATCTTCCCAAGTTGAGAAAGTTGCACTCAAACTGCTCCAAGACACCAGAATCTCTGAAATCCTTCCACCATCCCTATTCAGCTCCCGGGAATCAAGAACTGCGGCTGGTTGCCGCAACAAACCTCCACTTGAACCCACTTCTAGAGGTTGCTGAGAGGGCTCCAGATCCTTCGTCACCTGTTTCTTAAGGAAAGATAAATGGAAAATAGGGTGAATATAAGCATTAGGAGGTAATTCAAGTCTATAGGCCACCTTGCCTATCTTCTCAAAAACCTTGTAGGGACCAACGAATCTTGCACACGACTTCACATTCTTCCCAATAGCAGTAATGGTTTGTCTATAACGCCGCAATTTCAAGTAAACCATGTCCCCTACTTGAAAGTTCCTGTCCACATGCTTTCTGTCAGCATATAGCTTCATTCTTGCTTGTGCTTGGTGAAGATTGTCTTTTAAAAATTGCATCAAATGTCTCCTCTACTGAATCAGATCAGTGTGTTATGATTCTCATAATAGAGGGCATATGAAATAAAGTATAAATGTAATAACGCATGGAATTGAGCCTATTGAGTTGTAATAGCTAGTGATATTGTAATTAGTAGCTTAAGCTTTGGTGAAGTCATGTAATAAGTGAGTTAGATGCAATGTATTTGGTGAAGTCATGTAATAAGTGAGTTAGATGCAATGTAATAGATCATATCATGTAAGTAGTATAAATAGGAAGGCTTAGGCTTGTAATCTTATAACTTTGATGAATGATTTGATATCTTTGATATCCTCTCTATTTTCTCATCTCCTTTCCATTCTTTCTCTCATCTAAACTCTATATTCTTTCTCATCTCGTACTCTGGCTATCCCAATCAAGGTTAAGATTCAAGAGAATATCTTTGAATCTTAACAATTGGTATCAGAGCCTTAATTTGGCTTCCGACTCAAGCTCATATCCGGAAAGAAATTACAAAATATGATTAATTGTATTTCAATTAATCAATAAAAACAATTGTGTCACTGATTTAATTTAGATTTTGTGATCAGAATTCAAATCTGAATTTTGAAGTGGATTTGGCGGTTATTGCACCAGTTTTCAGCAAGTGCCTAAGAGGTGTTTCGGTTGGGAATTAAAGTGATCGAATTGCATTGGAGTAAGTTCAATTGATCAGTATTGGTGGAGTACAATCAACATTTAAGCTGATTCATAGTGAAGTCAGTAGAATCAATCCAGCATTAGCAGCTGAGTGTTAGTGCAGAAATTGAGAGCAAGCAAAATCAGCTGTTGAAGTTTGGTGCTGAGCTAGCTATCCTTGATCGATCCTTCACCTGAATCTGCTTAGAAGAAGTTACAAGTGAGCTAATTGACCCACATTGCACTTGATTATCATCAAATGATCACAAAACAAGCTGAATAGAGGTTTAATCAGATTCTACAACTCAGAAATTGAAGTTGAGGTAACTGTTCTGAACAGCAAGTTCAAACTCGATTCAAATATGTTCTTCTTGCTAGATTGTGATGAAATTGTGTTGATAAGCTTAGAAGTAGTGAGGATCCATCAGAATTTGCGTTGATTCTTAAGAATTTTAGGTTATCGAGTCGCGATTTGCTTAGGCGAAACTCTGACAACATAGGCGAAAATCTGACAGTGGAAAAGAGAAACGAAAAAATTGCTGAAATCTGATTTCGTTCGTGAATTTCGTTTTAGGTATTGAGTTGAGGACTTGATTGCGAGCTTAAGTCAGAAGTATAGGTCGAATTACTCAACTAACATTGCGGTTAGGGTTTGTTCGAGTTCCTCTGTTCGAATCGCCTCAGTTAGTGTTGGAATCTGAGGTGACTCTTAAACCCGATATTGAAATCCAGATAATTGTCGTTCTTAACAATACTTGGTGCTGCGGTTAACTTGAAAATCATTCAGTGTGAAGTTTAAAGAGCGATTATGGATGGTGGTGATGCAACAATTCCGGATAGGTTGAAGACAATGTTTGATCAACTCCAGAAATCTAATGCTGAATGGATACATCAAATGAACCAGCAAAAAAAGTGAAGATTGAACAGCAAGCTCAGCCGATTGTAATGGAGAGATCTGATCAGGTCATTTGTCAATCACAAGAATTGGTGGATAGGATTAACAAGTGCTGGGATCAGCAAAAGGAGCAACTGGAAGTGAAATTAGCTGAGATTCAAGAACAATGTCGAAGGCCAAACTCTTCCATAGTAGCTGAAGTGCACATTGTGGAGCCCCTTAATGTAGTTGAAGAAGAATTGGATCAAGGT
Organism: Simmondsia chinensis; assembly: GCA_018398585.1. Taxonomy (NCBI): domain Eukaryota; kingdom Viridiplantae; phylum Streptophyta; class Magnoliopsida; order Caryophyllales; family Simmondsiaceae; genus Simmondsia; species Simmondsia chinensis. Next base: position 15,661,699 of record JAGTTD010000010.1, on the reverse strand, counting down.
AATGCCGTAATTGATGAACACAAGTTGGATGAACCTGAGGTTGAACGCGATGATCTTTATGAAGACTCTTTGCTAGAGTTAGAGTATTTTGAAGAGGATGAGCCACAGTATGACATGCTTCAGGAATGGGAATACAATTTTCATGTCATGAGAATGATAAAGAGTGCAAAGAGTAAAGCGAAGAGGAATCATCTTAACGACGCATTGAAAGAATTTTGGGAAACAAAGAAGATTACAAAGAAGAAATTAAAGCATAAAGTTGTGTTGCAACCTGTGAGGTTTGATGATCAACAAAAGTTAACTCAAGATGCTGCTTCTACTGATGTATATGCTGGTACACAACCTTCAGTTATGTATGCTGGTGTACAAGGGTTAGTTGCTGCAGATGTTGTGATTCCAACCAAAATAATTGATGCCACTGCTGAGATTTCATTGCAAACATCTCCAAACCTGTTAAGTATTATCCCATGGCAAGCTTATATGCAGAATGGAGGCACTTTCTCTGTTGAGCAATGTCATTCTGTTAAAAAGACAGTTGCTGCTGCGGTAGTATCATCAAATGCAGAGTAGGGCGTGTCTAAGTTCACTTTTGGGCATGATGGAGTGTTAACTTGGGACCAGAACAACATCATCTTGGAGGTTGAGCAAGGTCTCTTGTGTTGGGTGAGAGATTACGAGTGTATAGTGGCTGAAATGTACTATCGGCATGCCGATCGGCAACTTCGGCATGATCTATTCCTTCTTTTGAGTAGAATTGTGACTTATCCAAGTGCAAAATTTTGTGATAAGTTGCCTCCTGATCCGGGAGAAGACTCTCAAGACTATATGAAGCTAAGAGGAGTCGAATTTTTGTTGAAAAGAAGCACTCGAGCTGCAAGGCTGCGTTTCAAGGTTCATGGCACCCAAAATCTGGTTCGTATGCAAACAATTGAGCTGAGGGATGTGTATACATGTTGTAATGTGGGAAGAAAGACTTTTGATCTGATCCACATTAGTTCAAGGGGTGATTTAGGTGATGTAATTGGTGCTGGCAGACCGTTTGACCCAAGAAGGAATAAATTACAGGGTTTGGAGGATGCAGAACATTTTTGGGGAGATTCTTCACTGTCAGTTGTGAATGGGCTGTTCAGATTTGGTTTGATTGGTGCTATTATGTCTTTTAGAAGATGCAATAACTTGTTCACTTCAAGTAGCTTCCACATGGACATACACCGAGCTGCAATATGTTGTTATGGACTGCATCAGGTTAGTTTTGCTGAGCTTCTGGTTTCTGCAGCAGCTTGGGTGAAATTGGAAGCAATCTAGGATTTATTGAACATGGCATGAGCTGGGTTAGTAGGTGGTTGTGTGAGCTGAATATGTTGGACATCTTGGCGGCAGAGCACCTTAACTCAGCAAGGAATCAGGATCCAGTAGCTAATATGCACTTACGGCATGCCGATCAGCAAGTTCGGGATGATATAATTCTTCTTTTGAGTGGAGTCTTGATCAATAGGGTCTCCTACATGAAGCTATGCTATTGGGAGGACATTTGTAAGTCGTTTGTCTCCATGGTTTCAGCTGAGGACAAAGAAACCACTGAAGTTTTGGGGTTACAGCTGCATCCTTATGGACCTGTATTGTGTTAGGTTACCATGATCAAAAAATGGGGCTGTTTGAGCTGCAATGGAAAATGCCTACAAGCAGATTTTGATGTTTGGTTTTCTTGGTTTGAGTTGGGAAGGCCGCCCGAGGTGTTAAAGGACTTCAAGTGCATTTTTGTGGGGTTAATGACATACAAAACCTGTTGTGCAGCATCATACAAGTGGAAATTCAGAAGTTCTGTTGCGTGGGGTGATTCTCTGCAGCAAGACAGAAGTTTGGGCTGTGTTAACTGCTTCCTGAGTTGTTGTGATGTTTGGTTTGATCAATGCAGACCTCCTGATGGGCATTGTGCATTCAAACGCAACTTTATGTCGAAACAAGATGTCTTCTTCATGGATTTGCTGCGTTACAGAAGTCAGTGCGGCCTTAGTTCGTTTCATTTGTAATAAGTTTCAGCTAGTAATCATCATTTCATTCACCTTTTCCTATGCAATTAGAGTTCTTCATTGTCTCAACTCTCTTCCATTCTTGAGGACAAGAATGTTTTCAAGGGGAAGGGAATGTTATGATTCGAGAATCTGACCCATGGAAATCATGGTAGTTGAGTATTATCCTGCTGCTGAATTGTTGGTATGCTGTTGCATTTCTGTAGCTGCAGCTCTACATCCAATTTTGCTTCATCTTTAGCTCGTGTTTCCTATTGTGGCATTGGTTCTTCAAGCCTCAACTTTCTTCTTGATTCTTGGGGACAAGAATCTTTTAAAGGGGGGAGTATTGTTATGATTCTCATAATAGGGGGCATATGAAATAAAGTATAAATGTAATAAGGCGTGGAATCGAGCCCATTGAGTTGTAATAGCTAGTGATATTGTAATTAGTAGCTTAAGCTTTGGTGAAGTCATGTAATAAGTGAGTTCGATGCAATGTAATAGATCATATCATGTAAGTAGTATAAATAGGAAGGCTTAGGCTTTTAATCTTATAACTTTGATGAAGGATTTGATATCTTTGATATCCTCTCTATTTTCTCATCTCCTTTCCCTTCTTTCTCTCATCTAAACTCTACATTCTTTCTCATCTCATACTCTCTCTATCCCAATCAAAGTTAAGATTCAAGCGAATATCTTTGAATCTTAACACAGTGACTTTCGGGACTGATGACACAATTCCTTGCAATGTCATAGGAGTTGGAGGATCATAGCCATACAGAGCTTTGAAGGGAGTAGTTCCAATGGAAGCATGAGCATGTGTATTATACCAAAACTCAGGAGTGATAACCATTTGCTCTACACCTTAGGATGATTGAACAACATACTCTTGAGGTGCTGCTCAAGGCATTGATTGACTCTCTCGGTTTGTCCATTGGTTTGTGGATGGTATGACGAACTAAGAGCCAAAGTTGTTCCCAATAGATTGAACAATTCCTTCCAAAAATGACTTGTGAAGATTCTGTCTCAATCAGATACAATTGAGTGTGGCAAACCATGTAGCTTATAGATGTTGTCCAAGAAGCTTCTTGCCAATTTCTCAGCAGTCACAGGTCTGGCCAAGCCAATGAAATGACGAAATTTTGTAAACCGATCAACCACAACCCATATAACCTATTTTCTTTCTGATTTTGGCAAACCTTCAACAAAATCCATAGCTAATATTCTGCCATGCTCCTTTAGAAATGGGTAAAGGTTGGAGAAGTCCTTGGTATATATGATCACCAAGCTTAGTTTGTTGGCAAACTTCACAACCTTGCACGAATTCAGTCCTAGATTTCTTTATCCCAGTCCACTTGAAGTGAGCCTTAAGCCTTTGATAAGTGCCTTCCACTCCAGAATGACCTCCCCAAGGTGAATCATGTGAAGCACTAATGATCTGTTGCCTTAAAACAGTGTATGAGCCAATGTACAACTTGCCCTTTAGCCGGATGACCCCCTTAACCATAGAAATATCTGCATCAGCAACTAATTGGTTTCTTCTACTCACACTGAACGCTGTAATGAAATCTTGTGCAAAAGGATCATTTTCATAAGATGTATACACTTCTTCAATCCAAGAAGGAAGTATAACAGAGATTGCTTTACAAGAACCTTGCTCACAATCTTCCAACCTGCGTGACAGTGCATCAGTAGTAGCATTTTCTTTGCCTGTCTTGTACTCAATGACATAATCAAGACCCAACATCTTCATCAACCCCTTCTTTTGAATCCTTGTTAGAATTGTCTATTCAAGTAGGTACTTCAGAATTTGATGATCCGTTTTGATCCTAAATCGATGTCCATCCAAGTAATGTCTCCATCTATCCACAGCCAGCAATATTGCTAAGTATTCCTTCTCATATGTGGATAATGCTTGATATTTAGGACTCAAGGCCTGACTAAGATAGGCTATTGGCCTGCCCTTTTGAGACAAAACAGCCCCAGTTCCACTCCCCCAAGCATTTATCTCCAATATGAATTCAACAGCAAAATCTGGCATAGCTAAAATAGGAACTTCACAAATTGCAGACTTCAGGGCCTCAAAGGCATCTTGTGCTTTCTCTGACCACTTGAATGAGTCTTTCTTCAATAGACCAGTTAGAAGTTCGGCTATAGAACTATAACTAGAAACAAACTTCTAATAATAACCAGTCAAGTGCAAAAAACCACGCAATTGCGTCAAGGTCACTGGTTGAGGCCACTCCTTCATGGCTTGAACCTTAGAGGGATCAGTAGAGACTCCTTCTTGAGAGATAGCATGGCCTAAATACTCCAATTGGGTTTGTGTAAAAGAACATTTAGCTAACTTTGCATATAGCTTATGCTTGCGCATGGTTAAGAAGGTTTCCCGTAAATGCATCAAATGATCTTCAAGTGAAGAGCTATAGATCAGAATATCATCGAAGAAAACCAATGCAAATTTCCTCAAGAACTGTTTGAAGACATCATTCATCACTGCTTGAAATGTAGCCGGAGCATTAGTTGAGCCAAATAGCCTAACTACAAACTCAAAGTGGCCGTGATGGGTCATGAAGGCAGTCTTGTAGACATCTTGCTCCAATACTTTGATTTGCTGATACCCTTGCCTCAGATCAAGCTTAGAAAAGATACTAGCCCCATGTAGCTCGTCTAACAGATCATCTATGACGGGAATTGGAAACTTGTCCTCCACAGTCAAAGAATTAAGCCACCGGTAGTTTATACACATCCTTGCTATGCCATCTTTCTTCTTTACCAGGATGACTGGAGAAGCAAATGGGCTACGACTTTGCCTCACAAAACATGCCTTGAGCAGCTCATCTACCTGTCTTTCAATCTCTGTCTTCTGAGCATGTGGATATTTTAAGGCCTCAGTCTAACAGGCTTAGAATTGGGCTTTAGAGGAATAGCATGATCCAAATGTCTCTTAGGAGGAAATGCCTTTGGCTGTTCAAATAAATACTCAAACTCCTCAACCAAAGCTCTGACTTCAGGCTGAATAATGTCTCTTAATTTAGTAGAAGATATAGCAAACAATTGTCCTACCTAATGGTAAGCACTCTTCTTGAATCCTCCTCTTAACTTCTTGCCATTGATCTCTTATAGCTGCGCTTGATCTGCCATTCCTTGTAAGACAACTTTGGAGCCTTGAATATCAAATGACACCGTTAATTTTGCCAAATCAGACATCACAGGGCTAAAGGTTCTCATCTAATCTACCCCCCAAAACCATGTCACATCCACCTAAGGGCAGTATCTTGAAATCATAATCAAACTTGCGGTCTTGCATAGTCCACTGAAACCCCTTGGCACTTGTTCTGACTCAAAATGGACTTACCATCAGTGACAGTCACAGCTAAGGGATGAGTTTTAATCACATCATGTTCTACCTTCTTCACCACTTTGGGATCAATGAAGCTATGGGTGCTTCCGCTATCAATCAAGATGACCAAGGATCTTTTGCCTGCATTACCCCTGATCCTAATCATTTTGTGAGCTCCATTGCCTGTCAAAGCTTTCGCATAAATCTCAGCCTCATCCTCAATCAACTCATCTTGTGATTCTAGACCTGAACTGTCATCCTTAGCTTCAGATTCACCACTATCAGTATGTTCTTCAGCATTGATTCCATGAGCAGACATGAGGAAATTTGGATTACACTTGTGCCCAAACTAGTATGGCCGATTGCACTTGAAGCAAAGCCTTTGAACTTTCTTTTCATGTGACTAATTGGTCTTGAATCCCCCAAATTTCTTCTGGTGTTGGGAACCATCGCTTCTATTCCTAGTCCCCTCATTTGAAGCCATAACTATTGCTTCATAGAGTTTAGCCTTAGCATAAGCCTTAGACAAGGTTTTGGGACCAACCGCCTTAACAAGATTCTTAATTTTGGGCTTTAAACCACTTATGAAACTTAAGACATAATATGCCTCGGTGGCTTGAGGGAAAGCAGTTATCATGCTAGCCCTAAGGTTTTCAAACTTTGTCATATACTCCTTCACAGATGTTTTTTGTATTACTTTGTTAAATTTATCAACAATGTCATTAGAATCTTCATCACCATATCGCTCGCATAGTTCTTTCACAAAATCATCCCATGATAGTGCTGGATTGCTTTTTAACAAACTATATAGCCATACCTCATGGTCTCCAAGAAGATAAATAGCTGCAATCTGAACCTTCTCTGCATCATCAATATGATAGAAGTGAAAATAACGTTCGCATCTCCTTAACCATGAATGAGGCTGCTTCCCATCAAACGGATTAATCCGAACTCTTGGCTGCCTATAACCATTACTTCGGTTATTAGAGGAAGCTTCATTACTCCCTGAACGTTGTTGATGCCACTGATCAGGTGTCCTGTTTAGCTGTTCCACATTCAAACTTGCAGATCCGAGCTAACTTGATTGATTAGGAGGATGACTGCTTTGTCCTGGATTTAGGCTCGCAGATTATGAATGAGCTTGATTAAATGGTTGAGCCTGTGCTTTGGCAGTTACTTCAACTTCCTGAATTTGATCTTGAACTCTGACTTCTGCTGTTGGAGCACGATCCTGAGGTCTAACTGTCACATGAGGCATTTGTTGATTCATTTCACCAGTAGGCCTTATCTGTTGATTAATCGGCAACATACTAGCAGGAATCAAAGGTTCTGGAGTAGGAGGCACATTCTGTCCTATGAGTTGATTGCGTATTTCAATAAACTTTTCTTCAAAACTCTACATTTGTTAATTCAATCGATCGGCAACCTTTTCTTCAAACACTAGTGCTTGCTGATTAACTTGATCAGCAATCCTTTCCTCAACTTGAAGTGAATGTTGAACAAATCGTTCCTCATACTTTTGATCCAGTTCTCGGATTGATTTATTTTGTGATTCACTTGATTCAGCTTGTGTACGCTGACATTTATCGAACATTTCTTTAATTTGCAAGCTTAATTGAGTTAACGTAACAACTTCTAGTTCTGTTGCAGTGCTAGCGCTAGCAACCTTAGTACAAGAAGGACTTGTAGCATTCCTTGCCTCGGCTAACCTTGTTGTAACACCACTACCTGCCATAGTTTCTCAATTCTTGCAATGCAATCAAAGGGAATTGATACCACAACAACCAAAACCAAGCGGATACAATCGAATTGAAGCAATTCACATAACTGATAGCCTACAACGAGGCTCTGATACTAAATGTTATACTTCTAAATGCAATATATGGTTAACCTTGTGAAAGATATAGTGTAGATGAGAAGAGAAGTGAAGGAGATGAGAAATTAGAGAGAGAGAGTTAGATGAGAGAGAGAAAAATATCTCAAAGAGATTGATCGTATTTGATTGAATGCATGACATTACAAGAGATTAGCTACTTATACTTAACCAAGGAACAATGCATCCGAACAAGACTAAAATCAGCCAACAAGACTCAAGCCGCCACAATTGACCACGCCTTGACCACTAACCGACTAAACTAACTCCTAAAGCCATTGGCCCCAACTCATCTGTTCAAACATTACAAAAGAATGATAACGCAACACTCCAACAAGGCCATATTACAGAAATACAAAACAACTAACAATAGCCTTAAAACACAATGGCTTCGAATCATAACATCTAATTAGATAATTATTCAGATAATTTAACTAGCCATGAACATCCAATTTTCATAACCAAATAAGAAAACCATGTAAGCATTGATTTGTACTGTCCCTTTACTTGATTTTTTTAAACAATTTAAAATAATAAATTAAACATGCAACAATTTATTTGAATGTATTCCACCATGATTATGACATACTTTAATACAGTATCATCATGAATTCGTATCTAAAAGATGGCTTTTTAATTATGCCTAACAGTGACCTCATGTACAACATGAATAATCAAAATCCGGCTCTAATTCCAATTGTTTGGTGGGCCATTTTTATTTCATAAACTAAAATTTTCTATAACAATTGGATCTAGCACAGCGGAATCATGATTTAAAATTCATATTTTTCAATAATTACATGTTTACAACTCTAATTAAACATAACAATGCATAGCATGGTAGACATAATTATGAACAACAAAATTAACTACGAATTTAAGAGTATCAGTCAAGTTTTTCGTACCTTGTTGTAGATCTAGAGTGAAAAGATGCTCCAACGATACCTCCGAGATCTTCTCAGCAATGCCTCTTCACATCGGAGGTGTGGGCATCGTAAATCAAGTAGTTCTTATAAAAATGACTTTTAAAGAACTAACGGGAGAGAGACTTTGCCTCTTCAATTAATCGATTGAAGAGTTAGGTCAAAGCCGAATGAAATTATTTAAACATAATGAGCCGGCTTTTGATTTATATACACGACTAAAAACTGACCAATTAATTTAAAAAAAAAAAAAAAAGCAAAAATAGAATTTTTTATAAGTTAAAATACCAAGATAATTATTCACAATACAAAAACCACGCGCAAACTAAATCTCCCAGCTTCAACATGTGACAGGGTGCCACATGGCACCTTGTGATTGCTCGACATCGAACGGTGTGGATCTGTGACTTTGGTGCCTCCAGCAAGCGGCAAGGGTTGCTCGTTGAATGGCTGGAGGATGCAACTTTTCAGTTCTTTTTTTTTTTTTTTAGTATAAATTTATCTCATTAATTTTTGGGTTTAGTAAAATAAAAAATAATAATTTGTTCAACTCTTAAATAAAAAATCCATCTCATTAATTCTTTAGGTTTCTTAAGGTAAATAATTTAAAGGCTTGCTCAGGGACCTCAGGGACAATTTATTCCTAGCTCCAAATGGGTCAAATCTTATTATGATCTCATGGCAACAATTAATTATCATTTAGTTAAACTTGATTCCACAAAATAAGTTTTACTGAACTCTAGAAAGAAATACATTTACTCATTGAATTCCCTATAATAGTTTGTGACAATTGACCATTCTTTATATGTCCATGAGAAAAATAACTTAAGCTACTATTATTATTCTTTCTGATATTACCTTCTTAGTTCCCAACTCACCCTTCTCGAATAATTCACTAATACAAAAAGTTACTTTGTATTAATCCCAAACGTCAAACATATGGAATGCTTTGGCCAAAGTCTCTGGAATTAATTCGAATACTTGTAAATCAACTAAGGAGACAACTTACATTGTAGATCTCTAGTAAAATATCCTTTCCTGCTACACTTCTTGCAATTATCGAATGAACGTTAGATCCCGGTTAGACTTTATAACCAGATCCTTTATCGCATAAAAGTAGCTAACATTCCATGCACGAGTTCAGACTATTTCCCATATTTAAAGTCTTGTATAAAAAATATATATGAGTTGCTCACTTCTGATAATAATGTAAAAATGAGCAAGTTACATGGTCCATTCAGTGTAACAATCTCATTGTAATACACCAACATAACATTTAGTATCACTATCCACACAACCAAGACAGGTTATCTAAATGTTATATTATAGTCATAGCGGACAAGTGGCCTAAACTTGTCACTGATTGTGAACTAATTATTAAATAACATTTTAGTATGTTATTAGTCCATCTGTGGCATATGCTCTTCATCCACTAAAATAGATATCCCAAATGTCATTTAAAGATTTTGTCCATCCCATGGTACATGCTTTTAAAGAAAATAACATCATTGCATAATACTAAGCTCGTAAACATAAAGATGACGATAAACAACTTTTATTCAATAGTAAAAATGTCCACATAAATTGGGTTTTCTAGGACATCAACTCTAATAGGTGGGCGTGTAATGAAGAGAAGAAGAATAGGACATACACATAAAAGAAGATAAGAACAAATATATGTATAAAAAGGGAAAGAGGGAGGCAAAAGGCTTCGTACCACTCTCTCATGCCTCTCCTTCAAGGTCCATCCATATGCGGCTGATACATGCCTCCCTCTAAAAAACAATCTCTCCAAAGTGATGCTCGTTCAAGTCTTCTATTCATCTTAAGGAAATATCAAGTTGACTGTGTAACTAGAGCTTGAGTTTAGCTCATCCTAACGAATTGCACCTCGAACATAACTCAAACATGATGAATATGCACACTAATCCATTTCATCATAAACAATGAAATTGCAAATTAGTTGGGTAAACATATCAAGACGGTTCGATTAGATCAAGGCGGGGAGTACCCTCTCAGGTGATTTTTTGGATTGCTTAACTGTAAATGGAATTAGATCTCAACTTTATACATTGCGTACACCACAACTGAATGGCGTTGCAAAGATAAGAAATAAGACTCTATTGGAGATGGTAAGGTCCATGATGTATCATGTCACTTTACCAATCTCCATTTCGGGTTAGGTCTTGGAAATAACGGCTCATCTTCTTAACTTTGTTCCATCAAAATCAGTTCCTAAAACACCTTTGTAGTTGTTGACTGGGAGAAAGCCTGGTATTGGATATCATCGTATTTGGCGGTGTCCAGCATACATGTTGAAATAGAATCCTGACAAATTGGGACCTAGGACAGAAGCGTGTTATTTTTTAGGATATATTAGAGGTAGGAGAGGCGGTCTTTTCTATAGTCCTTCATACCCAAAGGTCTTTGTTTATACGAATGCTAACTATTTGGACAAGGATTTTTTAATGGACTACAAAAGTAAAAGTAAATTTGTGCTAGAATATATGAAACAATCTGACACTACATGTCGACAGTTAGATACATATCGAGACATGGTAGATGTATTAGATACACCTACAGTTAGCCTTAGGATTGTTCTAAGTACACAGGGGCGTAGGCACAGTGGGAGGATTCTCATGGAACTTGACAAATATATATGTTCGAGGCCTTAATTGTAGTGAATTTTTTTCAAATCCCTTACAGTAAGGCACTCAAAGACAAAGATGTTGACCAATGGGTCTTGGTATTGAAATTTGAGATAGAATCTAAAACATGCAGAGCCTCCAAAAGGTATTAAACCCATTGCATGTAAATGGCTCAATAAGAAGAAGAGAGGAGTGGATGGGAAGGTAGAGACTTTCAAGACAAGACTGATTGCTGAGGGTTACATCCCCCAAAAGGAAGGTATTGAGTATGATGAAACCTTCTCACTAGTAGCCATGTTGTAGTCCATTAGGACACTCTTGTCCATTATTGTTCATTATGATTATGAGATTTTACAAATAGATGTCAAAATAGCCTTTTTGAATGGTCATCTTGAGGAAGACAGCTCTATGTTACAACCATATGGTTATATTGAAAAAAATTAGTAGCATACGATATGCAAACTAAACAAGTCCATTTATGGACTGAAACAAGCATCACCTTCATGGAATATAAGATTCAATGAAGCAATCGAGTCCTATAGATTTGAACCGTTGGTTCATGACCCATGTGTGTACAAATGAAATAATGACACAATGGTGAATTTCTTAGTGTTATATGTGTATGATATTCTACTCATTGGGAATGACATAGGAATTTTATCAACTATAACGATTTGGTTGTCAAGTCAGTTTGATATGAAAGACTTAGAAGAAGCCAACTATATTCTCGAGATGAAACGTTTTGAAATTTCGAATTGAGAGGTATCTCTTTCAAGAATCTCAAGAGTAAGATGTCGGGTCTATCTTAGGTTGCCTACATTGACAAAGTGTTGTCAAGGTACGACACAGTGGACTCTAAGAAAGCTCTATTAACTTTCAGGCACAGAGTTCCTCTTTCTTTAGTGTAGTGGCCTAAGACACCTCAAGAGGTAGAGCAAATGAGGAATGTACCATATGCTTTGGCTGTGGGAAGTCTCATGTATGCTATGCTATGTACAAGACCTGATATCTATTTTTTTGTGGGAATGTTAAGAAGATATCAGTCAAACCCAGGTCCTTTGCACTGCGTGGCAGTGAAACATATTCTGAATTGGTTAAGGACTACATATTACATGCTAGTTTTTCATAGGGACAGGCTGATTCTTGTTGGATATAATGACTCAGAGTTTCCACCATATAGAGATGGTAGAAGTTCGACATATGGATATATAGTTACCCATGCAGGTGAAGCCATTAGATGGAAAAGTGTCGAGCAATCTTGTATTGTTGATTCCAACATTGAAGCTAAGTATGTGGCGGCTTCAGAAGCTGTTAAAGAGGCTTGTTGGCTTACGAAGTTCCTGATGGATCATGAGGTAGTTAGAGATAGACTTATACCTATTGCTATATTTTTTTTTACAGCTCTAGTGTGGTAGCTAACTGTAAAGAACCTAGAAGGCACAACCGGCCTGAGCACATTGAAAGGAAGTATCACCTCATTAGAGACAATGTGGAGAAAGGTGAGATTACAATACTAAAGATTCATAAAGACCTTCACTCAGAAATCTTTTAAGTCTCATTTAGAAGGGACATGAATGCATTATATAACAAATAGGGTTAAAACAAGTGGGAGATTTGTATTAACTATGTCCTAACAAACCCAATTATGTAAATAATTTTACTAGTGAAAAAATTTACATCTTTTATGTGATTATGAGTTTATTATACACGTGATATTTTCTTTTATATAACATACAATTTGCTGGAGTGCTTAAATAACATTTCAATATTTATTTTTTAGTGAATAATGAGATTGTGCCACAGATAGACTAAGAACAAATTAAAATGTTATCTATTATAAACTCACGGTCAGTGACCTGTTTGGACTACTTTTCTACTTAGGCTGTTATATAACATTTGGATAACTTCTCTTGGTTATGTGGATAGTGATCTAGAATGTTATGTTGGCATTTATAATTAGATTGTTGCACTAAATTGGACCATATGAATTACATTTATCTAGACTACTATTAGAAACGAGTAATTCATTTTGTATTGTTTCAAAGATAACTCTAAATCCTGAAAATATTCCGAAACCTATAAATGGAGTGTTAGTTATCTTGATGTGCTACAAATTTAGGTCACTAATAGTGATCGAAGGCTTACATACTCTGGGTAAGGGCATAAAGTGTGGTGGTAATAGGTATTCAACATGGGATCTATAATCTCTTGTGTGATAAAGATGTCTTCTTAGTATATTCGCAAGTATTTGAGTAAATTCAAAAAACCTTTAGCCAACATATTGTAGATGTTTGACATTTGGAATCTATACAACATTTGTGTTTTCGGCATTAATTAATTAATCTTGAAGGGCGAGTCAGGAACCAAGGAAAAGCAGTGAGAAAAATAATGGTTGCTGTAAGAGAGAAGTTAATTGTCAATAAAAGGTTACTTGGAAATTATTGAATAATTATGTTTATTTCTAGAGTTCAGTAAGACTTATTTAGTGGAATTAAGTTTTATTAAATGGTAATCAAACATTATAATGCAATGATAATAAGATTTGTTGCACTTGGAGCTGGAATTAAATTGTGTATGAGATCCCTGTGCAAGCCCTTATATTTTACACCATCTGAGAATATTAAAAGAATTCAGGAGATGAATAAATTAAATTAATTTTTTGCGTAACATATAATTCATTACATGAATTTGTACATGACGGAAAATAAAATGAAAAAAAATAAAAAATTCAGGGGGCCATTCGTGTGCTCACACATTTGCAAATTAGCGGGCGATCGACCACCCCCTCGAGATCCATTTACTCAAGGACGGACCACCCAGTGCGCAACCTACAGTGGGAATCTGCATCAATTAATGTGGATGATTCACGTGCTGACACGTGGTGGCGACTTAACGAAAGTTTTTTTTTTTTTTTTTTGGTTTTGAATTTGAAATTGGGATATACACTGTTTTTGTCACTGATTTTAAGGATCCCATTTTTTGTATATTTTTATTTTTAGAAGGACACAATATTTCTATAAATTGAGTCTTAGTTCTACTTAGTTTTGCAGAGATAAAATTAAGAAAAATAAATAGTTTGTTTCTTCAATGGGAAAATAGTTTTCTCAGAGAATATTCATATTCTAGAGTCCACACCCCAAGAGTGTTGAAGGATTGTAGATAATTTTTTGGTGGTATCATTTTTCTCTTTAGCAACATTGTGATCTACAAATAGGTATTACATCTACATTTTTTTTTTAATTTTTTTTATTTTTATAGTTCGAATTCATTGTTGTTCTTGTTGGGTCAACTAATTGCCATGTCATTAGTACGAATATATTAGAGTGAGGCATTTTGATTTGAAATTTAGAATTTTAAATCACCTATTTGCATGCGTTTGTTCTGATTAGTTTAGGAAATTTATAAATTTTAAATAATTTATGCAACACTTATCACCTAAAGAAGAAGACCACAAGAGCCTTGCCAGCTCCTCCCCTCCCCGCCCCCCCGCTCTTGTAAACAGACCTCCGAGTCATGAATAAAACTGAGGTCATTCTTACAACATAAATTCTCTTTTTTACAAGGAGTTCTCCCATCCTCTCTCTGCAAGGATTTCTCCCATACTCTCTCTTTAAGGAGCTTTCCCATCTTCATGACATTCTAGAGGCTTTCACAAGGATCACCATGCTGGCCAATTTCTCATACCATCCCACTAATGGCTTAGCTAGCCAAGTCATCATCTTACTAGCCCATTAAGGCCTTGAGAAAGCTCCAAATCGATCTTATATTAGCCCCTTTTATCATATCTTTTTATGGGCTTCTACAAGGAATTTTGATATATTAACCTAATTCTATTAATTTATCAACTTTTCTTATCATGTTTATTTACTACATGCCTTAATTATTATTTTATGCGATTAATACTGACTTAAGCATTGGTGGGGTCTCCCGTGGGTTACTCCATGGTTTTCTCTAACTATCTGTTTGTCTTTCAAACAACATCAAGTCAAGTGTGTAGTTAGATCTTAGGTTCAGCTCAACCTAACGAATTTCATCTCAAACATAACTCTAACTTCATGAATAAGTATGCTGGAATTCGGGGTGGTATGTTTAATTCTATTCAACTTGTAAAATTATTTTAATCTTACATAGGAAGACTAGAGGTAGGAAGTCTAGTTTAAATACACCCTCCCCATCCTGGGTAAAGTCTTGCGGGTGTAGTGTGGGCATGGTGGGCCCCCACTGTTGTATATATTTTTTTTTTATGACCACCATATTTACTTAATTTGTCTTAAATAAACGTGAGATGAGTTTTTATCTTTGGGTAGTTCTTGAGGCTGCTAGCTCAAGCTTGAGTTGCTTGACCTAGCTAACCTCGAGGGTACTACCTCGAGGTGTTGTTGTTTAGACTGATCTTAAGCCTCGTGGCTACATACTGGATTGAACTCCCACTCTTTCCATAACCATTATTGCCTTAATAGAAACTGGATTCTCAGCACCCCATATCTGTCCATTTCCTTATTGGAGCAGAATTTTTAGGCTAGGATCTTTTCCTTGGCATAGAAGTTTTTCTTATATAAATAATACACTTTGTTGAGTTATTCAATATACTGAAAATTATAGAACATCCTCTTCTTCTCTGTTTTCTTTCTCTTATGAATATAATTCTCTCTCTCTCCCCCATTATTGAGCAATTGTGGCATATGCTCCAATCCATCTCCCCACACTACATTACTGAGATAGGAATCTTGTTAACCCTTGGGGTAAGAGTGCCATTGATCCCATGGTTCCTCTGTGGGGACATAAACATCTTAGGGCAGTGGATTTCTCCGCAACGAGACAATTTTTCAATTCATTCTTTCACTTATGTTGTGTGATTTGTTTAAGTCATTGGTTTTGTAACCCTTGTGTTCCACTTGTAACTCTCAAGATCACTTTTAATTGTATTGAAGTTATATTTTCATTACTCATTTACCCAATTTCACCAACAATATAAGTTGTTTATTATTATGAGTAATCACAATATGACTCAAGTTGGCCTTATTATACCGGATATGTCTAAAACTAAGCCTTTGGACAGGAAGAACTCTAAGATGTGGGCTGATAAGACAGTGTTCTTTCAAGGCAAAATTGAGGTTTATTACACTCTATTAATTAAAGAGCCCCACTGAGGTCCAATAAGGTCTTCGAGAGAGAGATAATCTTAGAGTAACATGAAAAATGTGAAAGAAATATGGAAGCACTTCAAAACAAATATGGATTATATGATAGTGCGGCTAAACAGTATGTATGTAATCGGTGGTTGTCTTTCATTATAGTTGATGAAAAACCAATACTGGACCAAATCCATGAATATAAGACTTTGTGCACTAATATACGAACGAGGGCATGAAGTTTTGTGAAACTTCTTAAGCAAATTGCCTAATTGAGAAGTTGTCTGCCTCTTACAAAAATTGTAAGTCATCCTTCAAGCATAAGAAAAGGACATAATATTGCAAGAACTGATCTCCTGCATTAATTTGGAAGATCAGAACTCCAAACAAGCCAAGGGGATGTCCTCTAAACATTCCTCCTATGCAGCTAACCTTATAGAAAGGCAAGTTCAAGAAAGCATGGAATAAGACGAGATCCAGTTGTCACGAGGAAGGCTCCAGTAGCAAACAAAGCCAATCTTGAGGAATAAGGCCAATGAACAATGTTAATGAAGTCCATAAGTGGATGAAACAGACATACTAGACTTGTGGCAAGAGTCGCCACGCCTCAAGGAATGGTAGAAAGGGATTTGAGCTAGGAAAGTGTATAGAGCAAAGGCCTAGGAAATCTCACCAAAGAATGAGATGTGTTTTTTACCATGATCTCCGAGGTGAACATGGTTGGGAACACAGTCGGGTAGGTAGTAGATATTGGTGCAACAAGGCACATATGCACCAATAAGGACCTATTTCAGGAGTATGAGAAAGCCACTAATGTTGAGAAGGTGTTCCTGGGTAATTCTAGTTCGTTCCCTGTCCACGGCAAATGAAAGGTCTTCCTAATTCTCAACACTAGAAAATTTTTGTATTTGCAAAATGGGTTGCATGTTTCTGATCTGTATACAAATCTAGTCTTGGGTGCTTTGTTGAACATGATTGGATCTCACTAAGAAGACGAATTTTGTAGGGAAAGGATTTTGTAATGATGGTCTATTTGTTCTTGATGTTCTGAATGATATGAATAAAACTAGCTCAAATTCTACATATATCATTGAATCCTTAGATCTGTGGCATGCTAGGCTTGGACATATAAAATTACAACTCGTTAAGAAACTTAAAGAAATGAGTTTAATTCCTGATTGTGATATAAGTAAACCTGATAAATATGAAATATGTGTCAAGGTTAAGCATCCTAAAAAGGGTTTCAACGAATCAGTAAAAATGATATATAACCTACTCGAACTAATATGTAGTGATCTAGGTGACTTTGAGAACACCATGAGTAGAGGTGGTAAAAGACACTATATCACTTTTGTAGATGACCACTAAAGATTCAATAAAGTGTATCTCTTAAGTAGAAAAAACGAGGCTTATAAAATGTTTCTTAAATACGAAGCTGAGGTTGAAAACCAACCAACTCTTAGGATCAAAATGAATAGTCTGGTAGAGGAGGTGAATATGATACCACCCTCCTTAAGAAACATTGTGAGGAACCAAGAATAATTCATGAACTCTCAGCCTCTTACGTTCCCCAACAGAATGGGATAGCTGAAAGAAAGAATAGAACCCTTAAAGACATGATGAATGCTATGCTAATTAGCTCGAGCCTACCCTCGAGCCTGTGGGGGAAGCCTTATCATCCAAACATGATATACTTAATAGGATTCCACATAAAACATTAGATAAGCCCCCGATATGAATTATGGAAAGTCTATGCGCATAACCTAAAATATCTAAAAGTATGGGGGTGTCAAGTTAAAGTTATTTATGAGTTTAAAAGAAGTAAAATACGTCCTAGAACTATAGATGCGATCTTCATTGGTTATGTCGAGAGCAGCGTTGCATATAGGTTCATGCTTTTAAATGACTAGAGCACTGGGCTTGATAAGATCATGAAAACTCGAGATGCTGAATTCTTCAAGCATACGTTTCCCACGTAAGAATCTATGAATGCTTCATTACTTGCTTCTTTGCCCGTTGCATCCGCATCATCATCTTATCACATGCCCATTGAACTCGAGGTTCGGGAGCTTAGAAGAAGTAAGAGAGCTTGGACTGAGACTAGTTTGGGACCTAACCGAATAATTGCTTTCTTTTTTGAACATCGTGATTTTGATGATGCGAGGCAATTCATGCTGGGGAAAGATCATAAAACATATTATGAGGCCATGAAAATGATAGATGCTCCATTTTGGAGAGAGGCCATTAAAAATTGACTAGACTCTATAATTACTAATAACACTTGGATGTTAGTTGACATTCCTAGGGGATGCAAGCTAATCGGGTGTAAATGGGTGTTTAGAAAGAAGTTAAGGACTAATGGGTCCATATAGAAATTTAAGGTCAGACTAGTGGCTAAAGGATACACCCAAAAACAAGGAATAGACTTCTTTGATACTTCTCTCTCATAATTGATATTGCAGCTTGTTATGATTCAAGATCAATCTTAGATCATAACATAGGAGAGAGAATATGAAATGAGAAAGAATTGAGATTAAGATGAGAAATAGAGAGAATAGAGATGAGAAGTAGAGAGAATTGGGAGTCAGAGAAGATATTTTCCATATTCAACAATGACAATTACAATAGAAGGAACCACTACTTATACTAAATTAAGACCTAAGGCGGCAAAGCAACCAACCTTCAAAATATCTAATTAGTTCACTTCACTTAGTCAACCAACATTCCTAAACAAAATATCTAATAAGCCTGGTAATTAAATAATACGAGATCAATACTACTTACGTTAATACACGGCTAAAACACTTATAAGACTAATAGAACTAATACAATTGAATTAAAGTACTTGATAACTACCAATGAATTATTACTACTTAGTCCAATATATTACAATCATGACAATACTCCCCCCTTTAAAAATTCTTGCCTCAAGAATCTTATTAGTAAATTGTAGCTTGATGACTTGGAGAAGCTGTTGAATTGCCTATGTACTGCAACAACCTTAGACTATTTGTTGATTTGCATCGGTTTATGAATAACTCTGGATAACCTTGGACAATCACAATCAATGAACTCTTATTTGTATAAGACTTGCAGCTAAAGAACGCTACTTGAAGACACTTTTTGTTGCTGCATTTGCATCTATACTGTCGACAACTTGAACCTCGAATAAAGTAACCTGCTGCCTCTTCAACCGTAAGAACTTCCCTCCATTTAGCTGCTCGAAGACCATCTATTATTCAAAACCATGAGCTCATGCTTCAGTCTTGCGTTCCTTTCAGCAGCAATATCTATAAAGAGCTTGCAAATCTCCTCTCAATGTGCCCAAAGTATCCTAAAAATAGATTCACACAGCATGTAAACCTTGCCTTCAATTCAAACAACGGCATTAACCCACATATCCTAGGAGTATCAGCCTTAGCGAAAGGTTTTTCAATACTCGAAATCAAGCGGTGTTCTTGATCTATTTGCTCCTTAGAACAATGATTGTGAGCTAACACCAACCAAAGAAGAATTCTGTTGTAATGGCTAGATTAAGAGCTCAATTTCCACCCTTCTGCCTTCTAGATCGCACACCCCCTGCAACCTCTCCTCCTTTGTTGCTCAATTTTAAGAAACAAATCAATCCAAACAACTTCCTTGACCCAACGTTCTGCCCACTTTTAGCTATCGGTAGGTCCAAAAGAACTCTTAGACTTTGGAGATCTGATTCAGTAATCAATTGATTTTTGTCAAAGCTCAATCTTACAATATTCATATCCATGTATACTTCCTTCTTACTGCATTCATGTAAAACTCTTCCGTTGTAATCATTCAGATTCATCAGGTACAGATGCTTTTGAAGCATCTCTTTCGCACTCAAACTTGCCAACACTGATTCCTTGTAAGTAATCCCACACTTAGCTTCTGAGAACATCTGAATAAATCATTTATGCAACTTATAAGGTTTAGCATATAGTAACACATTTAGATAGTTGATAAATGGCTAAACTGCTTAAACTCATCATCTGAATGTGACTCAACTCTCATAGCTTCATTTTTAAGAGAAACAATCTGATCAATCTCCTCGTCATACCCCTTACATTCTTCCCCTAATTTAAGCTTTTGATAATCTTGAACATCGCATAAATGATTTAATTTTAGCTCGATTAATGCAAGAGGTCTCGCATTTGGTTATAGCTTTGGAGAATACCCTTTACTTTTAGCTCGATTAACGCAAGCACCTAAATCTTGTCCAGATTTTCCTGCTAATTTCACACTCGGAACCATCATTAACAGCTTGGTTTTACATTTATGTCCAAAGAAAGTTCTTTGATGCTTTTATATTCCAAAGAAAGTTCTTTGATTGCTTTTATATTCCATCCTTTGGGCCTTCCTTTCTTTTCTACTCCATTTGGATCTATATTTGGGCTGAACTCTTGCACACTTTTGACTCCAAGGATGAGGTTGTTGTCCAATAAAGATCTCCATCTTCACCACTTCCCTTGGAACAGGAGGCCTATCTTTAGTGTTCACAGATGAATAATCCCCAGCTCAACTCGATTGAGCCAGTATGTTAATTTGATCTTGTATCTTCCCCAGCTGAACAGATTGATCTGCGGCAGTAACAACCTGATGTTTCACTGAGTTTTATTGCACTACAATAGCAACAACATGATTTTTTTTGCTAGTTTGCATCATTACTAATAGAAATCCATATTTTCCTTGCCTGTTTGATTCTCCTTTTGATCCAAGAGTATGCCTCAAGTCTATAAATTGCTGTCATCACCACCTTAGGCTGCCTCAAACCCATACTTTTGATCAAGTATAGCTTTTCAATAACATTTTCATTTGACTTAAGATGTGGGAAATTAGGTGGTCCCCCATTGTAATACAAGATTGGCCTTAACGTTGCTTCAATTCTCTTGCTTGTATAACACTTCTTGCGACTGAGATGTAATGCCAACCTGATCACAATTTTTTGCTGTAACATAAACTTCAAATATAACAATCTGCTGCTCTGAACTTAAATCTGGGCTTGCGATTTCAAGGCTGCAACAATCAGTGACATTACTTCTTCACTCACAACCGATTGTAATGCTGCAACTTCATCCTAAATTGATGTAGAGCTTGTTGTATTGAGATTTCCCGGAGTGGCTTGATCATTTACTAATTCTTTAAACAGATCTTGTTTAATAAAAACATTCTACTGTACAATAAATTGATCTTGTTTGATATTATCATTCTGCTGTGCTAATATTACTGTTGGAGCCTTTGATATCACAATATTCATATTAAATCGAAGATCATGCGTGTCCAAAGTTTTGAGCTGTTATATCAAGGGATTAGAAGTGCTGATTTTTAGACCTATGGATGAATTAATTCCAGCTTCCACAGGTGTAATTTGTTTGATAGTTCGACCTTGTTTTCCAGCTAACCATTGTAGAAATTGCTGTTGTGACTTAGTCCCTTGCTGAATCGAGCCACCAGCTCATCATTTAGTCTATTAAATTGTTCTTGTATTTTGATCATTTTTGTTCTTACATTCTTGTTGATCTGCTCCGGCCGTCCGAGTATCGGCTGTTGAATCTGCAGCTGCCATTCCAAGTATTGCTACTGTGATCGTTGCATTGTTAACTTCAAATCTTGCATGAGCTATTGCATCAGCTGCTGCATTCGAGCCATTTGCTTTTGCAGCATTATGACATCAACAACTTCACTAGCTCTAGTATCTTGATTCTTACCTTTGATCATGCTTGATCAAATGCAAATGCAACCTAATTGAGTGCAAATTCAACTTGATTGAATGCAATTTCACAAGCTTTAATACCAATTGTTATGATTGAAGATCAATCTTGGATCATAACCTAGGAGAGAGAATATTAGATAAGAAAGAATTGAGATTAAGATGAGAAATAGAGGGAATAGAGATGAGAAGTAGAGAGAGCTGGGAGTAAGAGAAGATATTTTCTATATTCAACAATTGACAATTACAGTAGAAGGAACTACTACTTATACTGAAGCAAGACCTAAGGTGGCAAAGCAACTAACCTTCAAAATATAGAACTAATTCACTTCACATTGTCAACTGACATTCCTAAACAAAATATCTAATAAGCCTAGTAATTCACTAATACAAGATCAATTCTACTTGGGCTAATACACTGCTAAAACACTTATGAGACTAGCAGAACTAATATAATTGAATTGAACTACTTGATAACTACCAATGAATTATTACTACTTTGTCCAATACATCACAAACATGACAATACACCCCCTTTAAAGATTCTTGCCTGAAGAATCTTATTAGTAAAATTGTAACTTGATGACTTAAAGAACTTGCTGAAGTGCCTCTGTACTGCAACAATCTTGGACTATTTGATGATTTGCTTCGGTTTGTGAATAACCCTGGACAACCTTGGACTATCACAGTCAATGAACTCTGATTGGTGCTGAACTTGCAGCTTGAGGAACACTGCTTGAAGACACTTTTTGCTGTTGCATTTGCACCTATACTGCTGAGAACTTGAACTTGAAATCAAGTAACCTATTACCTCTTCAACCATAAGAACTTCCCTCTGGTAGTTGCTCGAATAGCATCTATATTTCGAAATCATGAGCTCATGCTTCAATCTTGCGTTCCTTTCTGCAGCAATATCTGTAAAGAGCTTGCAAATCTCCTCTCAATGTGCACAATGTATCCTAAAAACAGATTCACACAGCCTGTAAACCTCGCCTTCAATTCGAACAATGGCATTAACCCACACACCCCTAGAAGTATCAGCCTTAACCAAAGGTTTTTCGGTACTCGAAATCAAGCAGTGTTCTTGATCTGTTTGCTCCTTAGCATAATGTTTGTGAGCTACCACCAACCAAGGAAGAAATTCCGTAACAATGGCTGGATCAAGAGCTAAACTTCCACCCTTTTTGCCTTCTAGATCGCACACCCCCTGCAACCTCTCCTCCTTTGTTGCTAAATTTCAAGAAACAAATCAATCCAAACGACTTCCTTTACCCAACGTTCTACCCACTTTTAGCTATCGATAGGTCCAAAAGAACTCTTAGACTTTGGAGATCATATGTAGTAATCAATTGATGTTTGTTAAATCTCAATCATTGAATATTCTTGTCCATGTATACTTCTTGCTTGCTGCATTCATGTAAAACTCTTCCGTTGTAATCATTCAGATTCATCAGGTAGAGATGCTTTTAAAGCATCTCTTTCGCACTCAAACTTGCCAACACTGATTCCTTGTAAGTAATCCCACACTTAGCTTCTAAGAACTTCTGAATAAATCTTTTATGCAACTTATAAGGCTTAGTATATATTGACACATTTAGAGTAGTTGATAAATGGCTAAACTGCTTAAACTCATCATCTGAATGTGACTCAACTCTCATAGTTTCATTTTTGAGAGAAACAATCTGACCAGCCTTCTCGCCATACCTTTCACAATCGATTCCAAGAAGAAGTTGTTGCTTCCAAGGAGGACTTGCTACTTGAACTTGATCTTCATTAAGCTGTCTGAAAAGTAGGCACAAAACTTCAAGAGGTCTCACATTTGGTTGTACCTTTGGAGAATACCCTTTACTTTTGGCTCGATTAACACAAGCACCTAACTCTTGTCCAGATTTTCCTATTTATTCAGTACTAGGAACCGTCATTAGTAGCTTGGTTTTACATTTATGTACAAAGAAAGCTCTTTGATTGCTCTTATATTCCATCCCTTGCGCCTTCCTCTCTTTTCTTCTCCATTTGGATCTAGATTTGGGCTAAATTCTAGCACATTTTCGACTCCACGAATGAGGTTGTTGTCCAATAAAGATCTCCAGCTTCACCACTTCCCTTGGAACAGGAGGCCTATCTTTAGTATTCATAGATGAATAATCTCCAGCTCAACTCGATTGAGCCAGTAAGTTGATCTGATCTTGCATCTTCCCCAGTTGAACAGATTGGCCTATAGTAGTAAGAACCTGATGTTTCACTGAGTCTGATTACACTGCAGTAGCAATAACATGATTCTTTGTTGAGTTTGCATCATTACTAATAAAAATCCATCTTTTTCTTGCCCATTTGATTCTCCTTTTGATCCAAGAGTATGCCTCAAGTCTATCAATTACCATCATCACCACCTTAGGCTGCCTTAAACTCATTTGTTTGATTAAGTATAGCTTTTCAGGAACATTTTCATTTGACATAATATGTAGCAAATCGGGTGGTCTCCCATTGTAATACAAGAGTAGCCTTGACCTTGCTCTAACTCTCATGCTTGCATAACACTTCTTGCGACTGAGATGTAATGCCAACTTGATCACAATATTTGGCTGCAATGTAAACTTCAAATATAATAATCTATTGCTATGAACTTCAATCTGGACTTGTGATTTTAGGGTTGCAACAATTGGTGACAATACTTCTTCACTCACAACCAATTGTAATGCTGCAACTTCATCCTAATTTGATGTAGAGCTTGCTGTATTGAGCTTTCTAGGAGTGGCTTGATCATTTACTAATTCTTTAAATTGATCTTGTTTGATATAAACATTCTACTGTACTTTAAACTGATCTTGTTTGATATTGTCATTATGCTATACTAATGTTACTGTTATAGCCTTCGATATCACAATATTCATATTAAATTGATGATCATGCGTGTTCAAAGTTTTAAGCTATGATTGCAAGGGATTAGAAGTGCTGATTTTTATACCTAAGGATGAATTAATTCTAACTTAAAGAGGTGCAATTTGTCCAATAGTTCGACCTTGTTTTCCAGCTAACCATTGTTGAAATTGTTGTTGTGACTTAGTCCCTTGCTGAATCGAGCCACTAGCTCATCATTTAGTCTATAAATTATTTTTACATTTTGATAATTTTTGCTCTTGCATTCCTATTGATCTGCTCCTGCTTTCCGAGTATCTGCAGCTGCCATTGCAAGTACTACTGCTGTGGTCGCTGCATTGTCAACTTCATTTCATGTGTGAGCTATTGCATCAGCTGCTGCATTCGAGCCATTTGCTTTTGCATCATTGAGACATCAACAGCTTAACTAGCTCTAATAGCTTGATTCTTACCTTTGATTATGCTCGATCAAATGTGAAAGCAACCTAATTGAATGCAAATTCAACTTGATCGAATGCAATTTCACAAGCTCTAATATCAATTGTTATGATTAAAGATCAATCTTGGATCATAACCTGGGAGAGAGAATGTGAGATGAGAAAGAATTGAGATTAAGATGAGAAATAGAGAGAAATGGGAGTAAGAGAAGATATTTTCTATATTCAACAATTGATAACTGCAATAGAAGGAACTACTACTTATACTAAAGTAGGACCAAAGGTGGCAAAGCAACTAACCTTCAAAATATCTAACTAATTCTCTTCACCTAGTCAACCGACATTCCTAACAAAATGTGTAATAAGCCTAGTAATTCATTAATACAAGATCAATTCTGCTTAGGCTAATACACAGCTAAAACACTTGTAAGACTAATAGAACTACTGCAATAGAATTTAACTACGTGATAACTACCAGTGAATTATTACTACTTAGTCCAATGTATGATAATCATGATACAACTATAAGGGCTAGCATTAATACAGAAAATTGTAGTATACCCAATGGATGTGAAAACAGTTTCCTAAACTTTAAGGAAGAATTCTATATGGGACAACCCGAAGGGGTTGAGGTTCCTGGTATGGAGTATAAGGTATGTAAGCTCTTTAAATCTCTATATGGGCTTGAACATGCTCATAAACAATGGCATCAAAAATTTGATTGTACCTTGGTCATGTATATTGTTTTTGTAGATACTGGTGATGCCTGTATGTATTCGGAACATGTTGATAATGATTGTGATATTATCTTTTTGTATGTTGATGACATTCTTATCTTTGGTACGTGTGTAAATGTTATAAATTATACAATGTCTTTATTGAGTACATGTTTTGAAATGAAAAACCTAGGTGAGGCCAATTACTTGAGGGTTTGACTTTAAGTCAATCCCATTATGTGGTGAAAATATTAAGAATGTGTGGTCACTTTGATGACATTCCGGCTAATACTCCAAATGACCCTAGTGTTTATTTGAAAAGAACACAGGAGATAGTGTATCACAAGCTGAATATGCTAAGATAAATGGCAGCTTAAAGTTCTTAATGAACTACATGCATCCCCATATTGTTTATGTTTTTAGTAGACTTATCCATTACACCCATAACCGTAGTGATGAGCACTTCAGTGCATTAACAAGGCTATTAAGGTATTTTTAAGCTATCATGAATTGCGGGTTGCACTAAAAGGAATTCCCTGTTGTGTTAGTGGGATATTATAATGCTAATTAGGTGTCTGATTCTAATAAATTTCAATCTATTAATGGCTATGTGTTTGTGCTTGCTAACTATGTTGTATCATAGAAATCATTTAAATAAACCAGCATTGCTAAATCAACTATAGAATCTGAATTTTTGCACTAGAGATGGTAGGTTTGGAAGTTGAATGGCTACGAAGTGTCATGGGATACATTCAATTATTGCGGAAACCCATGCCTTTAGTGTCATTACACTATGACTCATGTGCAACCACTAGAGTTGCTTAAAGTGACTTATATAATGGCAAGTACAGACATATTCGCTTCGGACATGATGTTATGAGAGATTTGATCCCAAATAATGTCATACCACTCGAGTATTTACGGTGCCAAAAGAATTTGGTAGATCCTCTAACAAAAGGCCTTGCAAGAAAAACAATTAATGAGACGGTAGAGGGAATGGGGTTTAAGACCATTTGTGTGTCCTAATCTTCATGGATACTCATCTCGGGAGCTAGTTGAGTTAAATGGGTCAAACCAAGTCAGAAATGAAGAAATTTAGATAGCCACTCAAGCCCATTCTGAGAAGGTGCGATATTAGTGGCTCTTAGATCTATCAGTACCACCATGACCTAAGGCTCTTAATGTTGCCCATAGGTTATTATGGTGGTGTGGAGCAGCACACTTGATAGACACAACATATTGCCATGACGTGAGGATGAGCTTAAGGCTCTTATGATGTCCATAGCCTATAGTTGTGGTGTGGGGCAGAACACTTGATAGACTAGCCTATGGGATAGCGGGGGTTTAAAGTCCCTCTGTTGAGAGTAAGGGCTTACTCTTTAGAGCTTTTTTGAGAATATTAGGTTTCAGATTGGGTTTTAAGGGGCCTCATAGTTATGACTGCAAAGTACTTTTCAACCTGAGAACCACATGAAGGAGGTAGGCGTGCTCTTCCCAATGACAACTCATGGTTCAAGACAATGTTCACCTTAGGTGGTTATGGGATATGCTTATTCGCTAGGTGTTGATTCATGTACAAAAGACATTGACATCGTCAAGTGTGGGTCTCAATGCTCAGTAATACTCTTTCTTTTCTTCCTTTTTTTCAAAATTGAACCATGTGGGAGATTGTTGGAATTTGGGTAGTATGTTTCAATTTTGTTCAACTTGTGAAATTACTTCAATCCCATAGAAGATGATTAGAGGTGGGAAGTCTAGTTTAAATATCCACTTCTCCTTGTCCTTGGTAACGTTTTATGGGTCTATAGTGGGCATGGAGGGCCACATGCGTGGTCCCGCCCCGTCATCATATTAATTTTTATTTCTATGACCATCGTACTTATATAACTTGTTGTAAATGAACTCGAGGTGGGTTTTTGTCTTTGGGTAGTGCTCAAGGC
Organism: Simmondsia chinensis; assembly: GCA_018398585.1. NCBI lineage: Eukaryota > Viridiplantae > Streptophyta > Magnoliopsida > Caryophyllales > Simmondsiaceae > Simmondsia > Simmondsia chinensis. Next base: position 15,634,073 of record JAGTTD010000010.1, on the reverse strand, counting down.
TGTTACCTCGAACTTGAGTTACCTTCCCTAGCCAAACTCGAGGGTGCTACCTTGAGGTGCTGTTTTTTACACCAGTCTCGAGGCTTGAGGCTCGAGGAGCGAGGCTTGAGGCTCGAACTCGAACACATGTTTCTGACTGTTTCAACTCCCATTCTTTCCATAACCATTAATACCTTAACAGAAACTTGAATCATTGCACCCCATATCCATCTATTTCTTTATTGAAGCCAGATTTTTAGGCCATAATCGATTCCTTAACTGCAAGTTTTTCTACTATAAAAACCGCACTTTGTCGAGTTACTCAACATACTAAAAATTACATAGTTTTATTCTCTTCTCTATTTTATTTTCTCTCATAAATATAATTCTTTCTCTCATCCATTACTAAGGTAGTTGAGGTGTGATCCAATCCATCTCCTCAGCGTACAATGCTGAGGTGAGTGCCTTGTAACCCTTAGGGCCGGATTGCCATGTATTCCATTATACCTCCGTGAGGGTATAAATTACTTAAGGCAGTGGAATTCTCCATGGTGCGGTAATTCTTTTATTCGCTCTATTTTGTTTTAAGCTTTGCGTGTGTGGTCGCCGTAAATTTGAAAATAAAATAAACGTACAAAAGGGACTCATTGCGACTAGGGAGTGAACTGAATTACTCATCGCACGTCATTGACCTCAACTATTCACCGTTTTTGGAGAAAAGGTTGTGATATGTTGGTGTGAACCTATGTTCACCCAACTTATCAAGCAGTGACAATAGTATTAAGTCTAGCGCAATCAAGGGATAGACCTTGGCCGTCAAATCCTTAAACTCAAGCCTCACATCTCAACTTGTCGATTTGTGGGAACAGATTAGAACTGAAAAGTTAAACCTGAAGCCCGAGAATTAAATTAATATGAAGGTAAGTACACCAAAGATTTACGTTATGCTATGCCTTGCTAAGTTATACTACTCCTAAGGTAAAAGCACAAGTGTGTTATAAAAGAAAACTTAAAGAAGTTTTGTAATGAGTGTGTGTATTACACTGGACGGGCGTAGAGTCCTTTCTTATAGAAAACAAGCAATAACGGCTGCTCCTTCTTTCCTAACAATGCCACCCATGTTGAGCCACTAAGCTTTCTTCTACATGCCTGAATCTTCAATGAACCTGCTCTAAATTCTGGACCGGAGGGAAATCCTTGGTGCCTACATCTGAATTCTTAGCAGAAGTCCTTTCTAGAAGCCCCACATTCTCTTAGATTAAATTTAATGCCTAAATAAATTAAATTGCGTTGTAAGTAACTGCCTCAAGCCTGGGAACCACCTGTCTTGCAGCCTTCCTAATAGCCCATCGAGCTTAAGCTCACTTCACCCCTCAACCACCACGATCAAAAAGGGACTGATTCCCTTGTAAAGGTTAATTACCTTCTCAGGATGCTAGATTGGAGATGCTGCTATCTTTGTACTTAAAGGCCCGACTCCCCTTGTGAAGACCATCACAGGTTGATCGCGTGGCACATTATCCAAAATGACAGTTAGGGCTTGAAATTCCCCTTTTACTTTGCAAATTACTAAATGCAAATCCCTTTTGACGATGACATTGAGGACTTGCATTTCCAGGAGAGTTTGAAGGCCAACTATCAATGCTGCATACTTCGCCACATGGTTGGAACATTTACCCACAAAGTTGACAGCCAATTTAGTGATGATCCCATCATGAGATTCTATCAGGATTCCAACTCTAGCACTTAAATTAGTCCTCAAACCATAGAAAAAACAATTTCCAAGGAACCGGTTCTACCACTAGAAGCTATTCTGGCTCATTGTTTGCGCCAATATGGATATTTGGGTGGTCAGCTAAAAAGTTAGCTGAAGCTTGTCCTTTTACCAACTTTTGTGGGACATAAACCAACTCAAACTGAAGTAGAGCTAAGCTCCGCTTATTCAGTCTCCATCTTAGAATTGGTCTATCTAGCATGCACTTAAGGACATCTGTTTGGGCAACCACTTATGTAGTCAACACCAAGAAACAATGTCTTAATATTGTTGATGCATAAAGCAGTGATAGAAACAATTTTTCAATTGGGAAATTATTTATTTCCCATTCATTTAGGCAACGGCTAAGGTAGAACATAGCCCATTCAAAACCTTACTCATTGTCTTATACAAACAAACCACCAATAGATTCCTCAGACGCAGAGACATAGATCTTCAAAGGCATTCCCATCTTTGGTGGAATAAGTACTGACGGCGATATCAAGTATTCTTTGATGGCCTTAAATGCTTGTTGATGTGGCTTGAATTATAGTCATAGCAGTGGGGAGAAGACTTTCATTTTTTCTACGATATTCGAGATAAAACATCCTAGGAAGTTAACCTGCCCGAGGAAGCATTGACTTTCTTTTTGTTTGACGGCAGTTTGCCCTATTGGATGGCCTTAGTCTTATTCATATCCACCTCGATTCCCTTTTGGTGCACCAAAAAATCAAGAAAGTTTCCATCTCATTCCAAAAGTACTTTTTAATAGATTCATCTTAGGATTATGGGCCCTCATTCTAAGGAACGCGCCCCTCAAGTCCTCTAAGTGTTTGACTTAGGATTTTGATTTGACAACAATTTCATCTATGTTGACTTCCATGGTCTTGCCAATGAGGTCATGAAACATCATGTTCATATCCCTTTGGTAGGTGGCTCTAAACGTTCTTCAAACCAAAGAGCATAGGCACCCATTCAAACATCCCTATTGACTCAGGACACCTTAATGTTGTTTTGTGAGTATTTTTCAAAGCAATCATAATATGGTAGTACCTACGTTAGCCATCTGTAAAGGACAAAACCTCATGCCTCGAGGCTGAGTCAATAAGGATATCAGCAATAGGCATTGGATATTCATCTTTGGGGTGGCTGCATTCAGATCTCTAAAATCATTACAGACCTTAATTTTGCCATTCTTTTTATTGACTGGAATAATATTTTCCAGCCACTTAAAATATTTGGCAGTTCTAGTGAATTTGGCCTTCAAGAGTCTCTCATTCTCTTCCTTGGCCAAATAAATGACTTTTTGGGACATCCTCCTCTAAGCCTGAATGAATGGCCTCAAGCCTGGCTTAATAGGAAGCCTATGCTCAACAACCTTTCTGTCTAAGCCAGGCATTTCATGATGGTCCCAAGTGAAGCATTCATTAAATTAGCAAAGCAAAGTTTGGTACTGCTCTCTCTGCTCCTCAGAAAGCAGAGTACTTGATAAAGAGGTCTTGGGTCTTCAGTTAAAAGCAAATTAACCTCGACGAGGGGACTTGGAATTTTTCCCTTAGATCCTTCATTTTGGCTGGTGCTGCTCTTAAGTCGGAGAGCTCCGGCTCTTTTTCTTGTGGTTTATGGACTTAAAAACTATTGAATGGCTGTTCAGTCCAAAGTTGATCCCCAGGCCACAAATCTTGCTAATGCTGAGGAAATGGCCTGTTGGGCCATTACTAGGAGGTCTTGGTACATCTACATCAGGGTTCTACAATACCTTAGAAGTCTCCATCATCAGGAAGGGCTCTCATGCATCCCCATAAATTAGAGTCTTCAGACTCAACACTCGCTTGACCGACCTCAACTTCAGTCAGGGGGCTGTCAAGGGCAGCTATCATGTCCTGTTATTAGGTGGATTATAAAGTGGTGCTTTTGATGTCTAGAGGTCCCGCGCCATCTTCGTGGAGTCTTGCCTCAAGTAGTTGGAGCAAGCCATGAATGGCTTGTTATCTACCATAACAACATCGTACTTGTCATGGTTTCAGAAGAATAGCAACTAGTGAAGTGAAGATAGAATACAATTATTGGCATGCAGCCAATCTCTACTGAGCAAAGCATTATAACACTAGGTAGTTTCCACCACTAAGAAAGTTGTCAACTTACTTAAGCTAGCAATAGTTAACTTAATTAGGTTGACTCCTTCAGATTTGGTGGAAACCCCAAAAAAGCCATAAATTGCCACATCTGAAGCGATTAAGTCTTCTCAAGACTTACCAATGACCCCTAATATTTATGAAGGTAACATGTTGATGGCTACGCCATTATGCACCAAGGCCCAGTTCACTAGAATGCCATCAAATTTGGCCTTCATGTATGGGGGCTTGATGTGTTTATTGGTGGTGTTAGGCCCATCAAACATCATCTTCATTTTGTCCGGTGTGTCATCAAGAAATTTTGATATTGTAACATTAACCTTAAAAGGCAAAGGGTTGAGTGTACCTTTAGTGGCCACTAGTTCAGCCACGAGCTCCACTTGAGGCTCCTCATCTAATGTTGTCACCTCACCCTCAAGAGCTTCTTGAGCATTAGCTCCCATGAACACCAAGGGAGGGAGTCAGGCAGTTCTGACATCAGCCTTTTCGAGAAGCGTCCCAAATTGTATTTCGACCTGCTGGTCTACTCCCTTCTCAGGGCTTTGAACCATGGATGTATCCTGATTCTGCTACTGAGGACAACCATCAGTTATCATATCCTATTCTTTCAGCTGATCCCTAAGATCATCCTTTTCAATTTGAGACTCCTCCATAGGTTGGGGGAAATCTTCTTCTTGGAAATCATTCTTGATGTTAAACCATGTTGGGTTGAGATGGTTTATAGGTTCACTGAGAGGGGAGTAGTCCTCCTCATCCTTAGAATATTTCAGCACCATGGGGTCCTTAGCAAGCTGATCCCACCTAGAATCTCGCCCTTTAGATGATGAAGAACTGGCCCATCTCTCGAGCTTATGCGAGTTGGGCTTTTTTTTTGTATGAAGAGGTTTAGACTCGTCATTGGATCATCAAGATCCATATGCTCGGTTTGCTTTCCCTTTCGGGGAGAAAGCTTGGCCAAGCAATTATCGAACAAATTCCTCAGCTGAGCTGCCTTTTTCCACGGCTGCCTTCTTCTCTGGGTTCGAATAAGGTTGGAAGGACTAACTTCTTCTTGATTGAGGAGATTCCTCCCCCAGACATTGCCGAACCTTAATCTAGAAGGCAGACATCCTCACTACTGTGGTACCAGACTAGTGTCTACATCCAGTAGGGTGTACTTTGGATACTTCTTAGGATGCCCTGTCCTCATGATGACCTAAGTCGTCAAGGGAAAACCATTGATAGGATCACTTCTTTGAGATCTCTCAGATTGCACCTTTAGTCCCAAAACAGGGTCGGGGGGAACATACTGAGGAAGCAACCGGAGTTTCCTCATCATAAATTGTATTTTCCCACAGCATTTCTGACACATCGTGCATGACATCCTTTCCAGATCATGATATATTTTCTCTTAGCCAGTTAGACTATGAGAGGATCCCTGGTTGCAACTAATCTCCATTGCTAAGTCTTCTACCACTACCTGCATAATGATGGAGCGACTGTAGAGCTTGATTAGTAAATTCATCATCAAGTGTGTGAACCAGTCTTGGGAATCCAATATTTCTTCAATGACCAACCGCTAAAAATGGTGGTCCGCCACTCGTGCCTTTTGATTGTCGCTGAGAACCACTTTCCTCTTGTACAGGGAAAAGGGTTAGTTCGGACACAACAGGGCTTATCTTTGTCAAAGGTCTCGACAATGTTGACCTGTAAAGGACTTGGAGCAGGGTCTTTATTCATGCTCATTTGTCCTTCTCCCGGGAAGATCAATTCCCTGGCCTTTATGGCATCATAAACAACGGTTCTAAAGATCACACATTTCCCGTTAAATGGGTTAAAGAATCGTGCCACTTACAGTATACATTTCCCTTATTAGAATTGGGGTCAAGTTTTCTTTGTTTACCCCTAGTCTTGAGTTTATTATTGCTTCAAAGGTAATCGAATATTACACCAACTCTAGAGAGGTCGAACGAGTATTTCCTCAAGTCTTGGGACTGATAAGACATCTTGGCTTTAATATCCTTCTTAACAAAAAGATTACAGACCAAAAAGGGCTGACGTATTTAGCAACGTCAATCTCTTATGGAGGATCTTCTTCCTCTTCTATTAAGTAGTGTACGTATGTTCCATACACCCTATTTTTCTTAAAGCTTTTTTCTTTTTTTTTTTTTAAAGATAGCCTCGTATCTAGTGGCACATTCTGCCAGCTGAAGAAGCATCATAAAGTTAGAGCCTTCGAATTTCTTTTTGAATTCAATGACCAAGCCTTTTAAAGGCAACTTGGCGTACTCAAGTTCAGGAAGGGCTACGATGCATTTTAACAGGCTCTATTGAACCGGTTAATATATTCTTCCACTGACTTGCCTAGCTTTTGTCTCATCCAAGCCAAGTCTGACATGGAAGTTCCTAATTTCATTCTCGAGAATTTGGCCTGGAATTGCTTGGCAATATCGTGCCAACAGTAAAAAGAATTATGGTCAGGCTTATATACCACTAAAAATGGTCCCAGTTAATGAGCTAGGGATGGGCCTTAGTTTTAGATATTGATTATCTACAGCTTCTCTACATTGGCAATTAAATCTTGCCAAATTCTCGAAGATAAAAACAGTCCCTTCTCCTTAAAAGAGGGTACGTTTTGGGATCCTATATCCTCAAGGAAAAGCGTAATCCCAATCTATGTAGTTAGGGTCAGGTCTACTATAGAAGGTTCATTGATCATTTAAAACCTTGGCCCATACATTTGCTCAATGAGGGCAACCAATTTGTCCTGAAGGGGCAGGTTAGGCACATGATTATGTGCCTGCCATTGGCCTGCAAGTGAGTAAGTATCTCGAGGGGGATTTGTAAGACACCCATGGGCAATTGTCATAATTGGGTGTGGGAACGATTGTTAACCCCCAAACCCTAGGTAATCCCCTTGATCATACTGGCTGTGCATTTAATTGGCCATGAATACATGGCATGCTTGGAAGCACACTAGTGTTAGCAAGCTGTTGGTTCATCCTTACTAGATCAGTCCCGAGTCATGATCTTGAGGAAGCGGGTTGTGAATTTACCCCTTAGTACCACAAGCATGAAATGTTCTAGCATGAGAAATCTAGTTCTTGAAAGTGGGGACCTGATCTTGCATTCCTACTTTAAGGCCTTGAGTGGGCCTATGGGAATCTTCTACTACCTGAGGATGAGGAGGATATGAACAGTTATTCCCCTTCCCCCCCCCCCCCCAAACACTCGAGGATGGATAACTCCAGTGCATTGGCATTGACATCCCTCGTGGTCAGAGAGAAACTTTGATTAGAAGGCCAAATAGCTCCAAAGGACGAGGTAACATTCGCATTGGCATTGGCATTAACACCTAGGTTAGCATAGTTGAGTTCTCTGTTCTCTCAGTGATTGTGTAGTCAACCTGGGAAAATGGCAACCATGAACTTGATGGTGCCTCGCAAGGGTAACATTCGAGTACTAATGGACGAGGTACATGCTTGAGCTACCTGATGTCCTCTCTAATGGCTTGGGCCAGGCCATTATGAGTCTCGGCTTGTCCAACTAAGATAGGTTTGACTTTATCCCCTACCTTCCTAGCCACGTCCTTAGCAATAAAGGTAGCATTGGAAGACAAGGCTGAGTTCATTTCTACCAAGACTCTGTTAGTTTCTCTATGAAGCCTTTCATTCGTAGAGGTTCCAACATCTTTAATTAAGTCACTCATGGCCAAAATTTTTTCATGTTGAGCCCCTAGATTGCGCATTATTTTAGCACGGTGTCTCTCGAAAACTTCCCTCATTGTTTGTTGGACTCTTTGCTCCACAAACTCTAAACAACGGTTCAGCATGGCTATGAAACTCTTGTGAGAATGGCCATCGAGCCCAATGCATTCATCTTCTGGGATGTCATCACCACCACCACGTTCGCTGCCGTGGCTATGACATGGTTCATCACTTCGAGATATGGGCCTTTACTCAGGAGGATGCTCAAGCAAGGATCCAACCAAGGTAAGCCTTCCAGTTCCTCATGCTCGAGGGCACTAGACCTCTTGGTCCTGACCATCGGTGAATGGTCGGCAATTACGCTCTGATAATCCACAATGGGCTAAAGACAACAAAGTCTCCTTTTTAGCCTCCGACTTGTTTGCTTTATTTTATTTCAAGCTTTGTGTATGTGGTCACCGTAATGTGAAAAAAAACAAACAAACAGGCAAAAGGGATTCACTGCAACTAGGGAACCACACGTCTTTGAGCTCAAATACTCACTTGTCGAAGTAACGGTTGTGATATGTTGGTCTATCTGACTTCGGTTATACCGTCAGTTTTGCTCATGCTTCAATTAAGCAGACTTTGTTAATGGCTTTTGTGGATTTTTTTTACTTATTTTAAGAACAAAAATTAAAATGATATGGACCTAACTCAAGTGACAGTTACAGTGATGGAGCAAAGCCCAAAAACACCTTCCCTTGTGCACTTAAAAGTTAGGAACTTGAGTGGAGACAAAACCAACAGCGCAGCAGTCCACTTACAAGCCCGACTAAATTAGGTTTTGAAGCCTGGCACCCTTGACTTATAATAACTCAAATGAGTTTAGGTTTGACAAGATTAAGATGGAACAAACCGCATTCAAGTCACTAGGTTAGGACCAACGCAATCAAGAGACAAGCTTTAGCTGTTAAAATCCTAATCAATGAGGGAACCTAAGTTCACCTGACTTATCATGTAGTGACAACAGTATTAAAACCAACGCAATCAAGGGACAAACCTTGGCTGTCAAATCCTTAAACTAAAGCCTCAAATCTCAACTTGTCGATTTGTAGTAACAGATTAAACCTGGAATGTTAAAACCTAAAAGTTGAGAATTGTATTACTATGAAGGTACGTATAGTAGAGATCTACATTACACTATGCCTAACTAGGTTACACTACTTCTAAGGAAAAAGCACAAGTGTGCTGTACTAAAAAACTTGAAGAAGTTTTGTAATGAGTGTGTGTACTACATTGAACTGACGCAACATCTTTTATTTGTAGAAAACAAGAAATAGTGGTTGCCCCTTTATTCCTGGCAACTCCACCCATGTCTGGCCACTAAGCTCTCCTCTGCGCACCCAAATATGTAATGAATGTGCCTTTAATTTAGTATCAAAGGAAATCCTTGGTGCCCATGTCTGAATTAATAATGAAAGTCACTTCCAAAAGCCCCACATTCTCCTAGATTAAACTTTATCCCAAAGTAACTAAAAGTGCTCTCCAAGTGAATGCCTTAAGCCTAGGAACCACCTATCTTGTAGCCTTCCTGATAGCCCCTAGGGCTCGAGCTCATTTTACCCCTTAACCATCTCGAGCCTCGAGTGGCTGATCCCCTTATCAAGACCAATAACCTTCTAAGGATGCTGGGCTCAAGATGCCGTTATCGTAGTACTTAATGGCCTGACTCCCCTCGAGAAGACCTTCATGTGCTGACATTGTGGCACTTTATCCAAAACGGCTCGTCCAAACAATAGGGTGTAAACAAACCCCCCACCCCCAGCTGTTGGTAAATTTAAATTTATAATAGGTAAAAATTTGCCTGATTTGACCCTCAACGATTACACAGAGTTCGAGAGAACACTATACTAACTTGCTTTTCCTTCTTGCGTGTTTACAAATAGGACAGTTTGGGCTTGAAATTCCCCTTTTACTTGCAAATTACCAAATACGGATCCTCTTTAATGACAACATTGAAGAATTGCACTTCCAGGCGAGTTTGAAGGGCAATTATTAATGCCTCATACTCTACCATATTGTTGGAATATTTACCCACTAAGGTGACAGCCAATTTAGTGATGATCCAATCAGGGGATTCTATCAAGATTCCAGCTCCAGCACTTTAATTGGCCCTCAGACCACTAAAAAAAAAAAAAAAAAACAGAGTTTCGAAGGAACCAGTTCTGCCACTTGAAGCTATACTGGCTCATTGTTTAAGCCAGTATGGATGTTTGGGTGGTAAGCCGAAAAGTCTACTAAAGCTTGTCCATTCACCAACATTTGTGAGACATAAACCAACTCAAACTAAAGTATAGCTAAGCTCCACTTATTCAGTCTCTCTCTTAGAAACGGTCTATCTAGCATGTACTTGAGGATATCTATTTAGGCAACAACATATATAGTAAATGCCAAGAATAATGTCCCAATTTTATTAATTCATATAGACACAAATTTTCAATTGGGGAATACTTTATTTCTGATTCATTCAGGCAATGAATAAGGTAGAACATAGCCTATTCAAAACCTTGCTCATTGCCTTGTACAAGAAAACAACCAATAGATTTCTTAGAGGAAGACACATAGATCTTCAAAGGTTTGCCTTGCTTTGGCGGAATAAGTGATGGCGCCGTTATCAAGTATTCTTTGATGACCTCAAATGCTTCTTGATGTGGCTCCTCCCACTTGAAGTCCTTTTCAGACTTGAGTTTCAATATTAGAGAGGACTTTTGTTTTTCCTACAACATTTGAGATAAAACGTCTTAGGAAGTTAACAATCCTAAGGAAGAGTTGAAGCTCTTATTTGTTTAAAGGTGGTTTGGCTTGTTGGATGGCCTTAATCTCGTTAATATCCACCTCCTTATGCCCCTTTGGTGCACCAGAAATCAAGGAAAGTTTCCAGCTTGTACCCCAAAAGCACATTTTAGTGGATTAATCTTGAGGTTTTAGGCCCTCATTCAAAGGAACGCACCCCTCAAGTTCTCCATGAGTTTGACTTAGGATTTTGATTTGACCACGATGTCATATATATAGACTTCCACGGTCATGCCAATGAGGTCATGAAATATCATGTTTATGGCTCCTTGGTAGGTGGCTCTAGCGTTTCTTAAAAGCAAAGGGCATAGCTGCCCATTCAAACATTCATATTGACAGCGGACACCTGAATGCAATTTTGTGAATACCCTCCAAAGTAATCATAACATGGTAGTACCCGCTGTAGCCATCCATAAAGGACAAAACCTCATTCCTCGAGATTGAGTCAATCAGAACATCAGCAATAGGCATTGGATATTCTTCCTTTGGGGTGGCTGCATTTAGATCTCTAAAATCAATACAAAACTTGATTTTTTCAATACTTTTCATGACAGGAACAATATTTGCTAGCCACTCAAAATACCTGGCAATTTTGATGAATTTTTCCTTTAAGAGTTTCTCAATCTCTTCCTTGACCAAATCAATGATTTCTTGGGACATCCCCCTCTTAGCCTAAATGATAGGCCTCGAGCCCTAGCTTAATAGGAAGCCTATGATCAGCCACTTTTCTTTCTAGACCAGTCATTTTATGATGATTCCAAGCAAAGAAAATCCTTGAATTCGTAAAGCAAAGTTAGGTACTACTTGCACTACTTCTTAGAAAGTAGAGTGCCCAGATCTGTAGGTCTTGTGTCTTCTATTGAACCGAAATTAGTCTCGAGGAGGGGGTCTTGGACCACCACCCTCATATCCTCCATTTTCACTAGTGCTACTCTTAAGTCGGAGAGCTCTGGCTCATTTTCTTGTGCTGTATCGACTTGGAAACCATTGAATGGTTGTTCAGTCAAAAGTTGATCCCCAGGCCAAGAACCTTGCTAATGCTGCGGAAATGACCTCTTGGGCCATTACTGGGAGGTCTTGGCACCTCCGCATCGAGGTTCTTAAGTACCTTAGAAGTCTTCTTTGTCAAGAAGGGCTCTCATACCTCCCAAGAAGTCTCAGTCATCAGACTCGACATCCGAAAGACCAACCTCAACTTCAAGCAGTGTGCTATTAATGGTGACCATCATGTCCTGATGTTGGGCAGATTATGGAGTGGTCCTTTTGATGTCTAGAGATCCCAAACCATCTTCGTAGGATCTTGGGTCAACGTAGCTGGAGCAACCCATGAATGGCTTATTATCTGCCACAAAACATCACATTTGTCATGGTTCTAGAAGATTAGCAACTGGAGAAGTAAAGATAGAATATAGTAACTGGCATGCAGCCATTCTCTATCGAACAAAGCATTAGCTCGAGGTAGTTTCCACCACTAAGAAACTCTCAACGTGCTTACGCTAACAACAGTTGCGTCAATTGATATGACTCCTTTATATTTGGTGGTAGCTTTAGAAAAGCCATAGATTTCCACATCTGAAGTGATTAAGTCTTCTCGAGACTTACCAGTGACCCTCAACATATATAAAGGTGACACATTGATAGCTATGCCGTTGTCCACTAAGACCTGTTCACGAGAATGCCATCCAATTTTGCCTTGATGTATAGGGGCTTGATGTGTTTATTAGAGGTATTAGGCCCATCAAACATCATCTTTATTATGTCAGGTGTGTCATCAGGAAATTTGGATATTGTAGCATTAACCGTAAAAGAAAAAAGGGTTGATTGTACCATTACTGGCCACTACTTCAGCCACGAGATCCACTTGAGGCTCCTCATCTAATGCTATCACATCACCCTCGAGACCTTCTTAAGCATTAGCTACCATGAACTCCAAGGGAAGGAGTAAGGTAGTTCTAAGACCAACCATTTCAAGAGGCATCCCAATTTGTATTTGGACCTGTTGTCTATTCCCTTCTAAGGGCTATCAACCATAGATGTATCCTGATTATGCTGTTGAGGGTTTCCAATTCTTAGCGTACTGCTCTTATGGTTAGTCCCTGACATCAATGTAATGATTCAAGATAAATATTGAATCAAAACCTATGAGAGAGAAAGAATCAAGATTGAAGAGAAGTAGAGAAGAAGAGAATAGAGAGAATTAGGGGAAGTATGAAGGAATCTATTTCATTGAATGCCACTTCATAACAACATTCAACCCATTTGTATCTTACCAACAACCCAAAAATATCTCAACTCAAAATATCTAACTAACTACTTTTTCCGTCGCTTACTCTCGGTATGCAAGAATTACAAGAATTACAAGAATTACAAGTAAAACGAAGAATTACAAGAGAATTACAAGACAATACAAGAATTAACAAGTAGTACACGACCATTCATGACAATACTCCTTCTTTGATGAAAAGATTCTTCTCTCGAGAATCAAAATTCAGGAAATTGACTTTTAATGAATTTGAGAACCTCCCATGTTGCATCAGACTTCTCCAAATTCGCCCATTGGACCAACACTTGATGGATCTTCTTCCCTTGCTACTGAGTGACACAGGAACCCAGTATAGCTATGGGTTCTTGGAGTATAAGGCCATTTGATGAAGCACTTGGAGGCTGTTTAGAGCAATCCTTGTCTTCAGCAACTTGTTTCTTCAAAAGAGAAACATGGTAGGCTTGGTGAATAGCTCCATCTGAAGGAAGCTCTAATCGATATGCCACAGCTTCTATCTTCTGTAGAACCTAGTAAGGACCAAAATACCGTGCAATAAGCTTGATATTCTTGCAGATTGCAACTGAGGATTGCCTATAAGGCCGCAATTTCAAGTATACCATGTCCCCAACCTCAAAGGATCGTTCAGACCTCTTCTTATCAGCAAAGAGTTTCACTCTTGCTTGAGCCAGCTACAAATTGTCCTTCAATTGCTGAACTAACTGCTTCCTTTGCTGAATCATGTCTTTAACTTCAGCCACATGCGTAGTACTACCCTGAGATAATACTGGAAATGGAGGATCATAGCCGTATAAGGCCTTGAAAGGAGTAGTACCCAAGCATGAGTGTTCATGAGTGTTGTACCTGTATTTAACTAACAAAAGCCACTTGCACCATTACCTTGGATTGTCGAAAGTCATGCTCCATAAGTATTGCTCCACACTTTGGTTCAGTCTTTCAGTCTGTCCATCGGTTTGAGGATGGTAAGGAAAGCTTAAAGTCAAGGAAGAACCCAAGAGTTTAAACAATTTTGTCCAAAAGTTGCATGTGAACAATCTATCTCTATCAGATAGAATGGCTTGAGGAAGGCCGTGGAGCTTATAAATGTTGTCCAAGAATACCTTTGCAAGCTTCTCAGCATAAGTAGGATGATTAAGAGCTAGGAAATGCCCACACTTTGTAAAACGATCAATCACCACCCGAATTATCTCTTCCCCCTCCAATTTTGGCAGGCCTTTGATAAAATCCATACTACTTTGCTACCAAGACCCATCTGGAATATGCAAAAGCTGCAATAATCCAGGATAAGGAGTGTGTCCACTCTTGGTATGTTGATAGATTTCATAATTTCGCACAATTTCAATCACATCTCGTTTCATGACTTACCAAGAGAAGTGTTGCTTCAGCCTCTGATATGAACCTTCAATGTCGGAGTGTCCTCCCAATGCTGAAGCATGAAAAGCCATGGTGATCTACCTTCTTAACTCAGTTGTTGTACCAATATAGACCTTTCCCTTTACTCTCAAAATGCCATTAACCAAAGTCACTTCATTAGCTATTATCCTTGTTGCTGGATCTTGAATGCTAAGGATTGTTATCTGTTCTTGAGCAAATTGATCTTGTTCATAAGACTTGAAAATTTCCTCCATCCAAGTAGGGACTATTGTTTTGATTGCCGAGCAAGAGCCCTCTGCTATATTATCTTGTCTTCCGGACAAAGCATTCATAGCCAAATGCTCTTTCCCTTTTCTATATTCGATTGCATAGTCCAATCCTAACATCTTCATCAAACCTTTTTGCTGGACCCTGTTGTTATCTTTTTGCTACAACAAAAATTTAAGGCTTTGGTGATCTGTTTTGATCACAAAATGATGCCCCTCCAAGTACTGTCTCCAATTTTGCACTATTAAGAGAATTGCTAAGTATTCTTTTTCATATATGGACAGGTTCATATGTCATGGACTAAGAGCTTGGCTTAAGAAAGCAATTGGCCTCCCTTGTTAAGATAGAATTGCTCCAACTCCTTGGTTGCAAGCATCAGTCTCAATCTCAAAGTGTTCTTTAAAATCAAGCATCCTCAATATCGGTGCTGAACACATTGGCAACTTTAGGCTATCAAATGCTTCTTATGTTGCAGAGGACCATAAGAAGGCATCCTTCTTAAGAAGATCATTTAAAGGCTTAGCAATGACTCCATAGCCTTGGATGAACTTCATGTAATAGCTTATTAGTCCCCAAAAACTTCTCAATTATTTAACTCTAATGGGAGTTGGCCATTGTTTCATAGGTTGAACCTTAGACACATCAGTGGCTACCCTCTCAATAGGAGATTACATGTCCCAAATATTCTATTTGAGTTTGGGCAAAAGAACATTTGGATAGTTTGGCAAATAATTTGTGTTTGCACATGGTATGGAAAACTTGGTTCAAGTGTTCAATATGACTCTTCAAGCTTGAAATATAGACTATGATGTCATCAAAGAATACAAGGACAAATTTCCTTAGGAAAGGCTTAAAAATTGAGTTCATTAGAGCTTGGAATGTGGCAGGAGCGTTTAATAATCCAAATGGCATAACCACAAATTCGAAATGGCCATGATGTGTTCTGAAGGCTGTTTTGTATATGTCTGTTTCTATTACTCATATTTGATAATACCCTTGTCTCAATTCAAGTGTTGAGAAGTAAACAACACTACGAAGTTCATCTAATAGGTCATCAATAATAAGAATTGGAAATTTATCTTCGATGGTTAATGAATTTAGTTGTCTGTAATGAATACACATGTGATATGTTCCATCTTTCTTTTTAACAAGAATAACTGAGGAAGCAAATGGACTATGGCTATGCCTAATAAAATTGGTTCTCAATAGCTCCTCCACTTGTCTTTCCATCTCATTCTTTTGAGAATGTGGGTATTTGTATGGTCTTAAATTGACTGGATTGAAATTAGCATTGAGACGTATAGCATGATCAAGGGATCTTTTAGGGAGTCAAGTGGTAGGTAACTCAAATAGATCTTTAAAGTCATGTAATAACTACCAAATATAAGGGTTAGAGATCACCTAAGCATTTGGTGGTTCTGCACTAAGAGAAAGCAAATGACCAATCCATTGCACATTGCTCTTCTTTAGCACCCCTTGCAATTTCTTACAACTCATGATTTGTAAGCTCCCTTGCTCAACCAATCCTTGTAGCTGAATTGGCTTCGCTTCCCTTTCAAATGACACAGTGAGTTGTATAAAAAATCAAAGATAATAGGACTGAAGTTTTCATCCAATCTACTCCTAGGACCATGTCACTTCGACCTAACTTTAAGATCCTGAAATCATAGGTGAAAGGATGTCCTTACATCTCCCTCTTAAATTCTTTGCACTTCATTTGAGTTAACATTGAGTTACCATTAACCACTGTTACAGCTATTGGAGAGGTTTTAATGAGTTCATGTCCCACCAATCTAGCAGTTTTGGGATCCAAGAAGCTTTGGGTGTTTCCACTATCAATCAAAATCAATAACAGCTTGCGGTTTGCTAACCCCTTGACCCTAATAGTGTTGTGCATTCCACCTCCTGTTAAAGCTCTAACAGAGATCTTAGCCTCATCTTGCTCCTCAACCACATCTTGTACGTCCTCCAATTCATCCTCATAGTCTGTAGGAACCTCATGATCATCATCTAATTCTTCACTGCCCCGTGATTGTCATCAATTGTTTTGGGCTGCATTTGTGACCAAAGAAGTACCTTTGGTTGCATTTGAAGGACAATTTCTATTCCTTCATTTCCTCTAAACTTAGAGGTCTAGTTGAACTAGGGCTATCTACTATAGAGGTGCCACAACCCTTGCTTTTTGTCTAGATTCGTAAGAGATTGCAGCTGAAGATTCAAACAACATAGCCTTGGAGAATGCCTTAGACACTGTGGGAGGATTGAGAGCCTTAACCATATTCTTGATCTTAGGCTTTAGCCCACTGATGAAACTAGAAACATAATACTCTTCACTTGCCCCGGGAAGATTGAATGCCATCATTCTTACTTTCAAATTCTCAAATCGGGTCATAAACTCTTTTGCACTCCCCACTTGTGACACCTTGTTGAACTTATCAATCACTTCTCTCGTGTCCTCATCCCCATACCTTTCACATAGCTCACCCATAAATTCTTGCCAAGTGATAGTTGGATTACCTAAGATCAAACTATGAAACCAAACTTCTTGATCACCTTGCAAGTGAATGGCTGCTAATTCAACTTTTAGAGACTCAGCAATTGCATAAAATTTAAGCTACCTTTCACATCCCCTTATCCATGATTAAGGTTGTAACCCATCAAAGGTATCAGTCTCGACCTTGGGCTAACGAGAGCCTGAATTCTTGGCTGCAGGTAGTACTTTAATTTGGTCCTCAATGGGTCTTGTGGCAGCTAGATCAGGAGGTCTTCCTTGAGGAGCACCTTGAAGAGTAACTCCAACCCCAATCAGTATGAATCTGTTCCTGCATCCCATCCAATCTCTGCTCCATCTTCTGTTGTGATTGAACTAGCTACTAGTGATTGGACTTCAGTACATGGAACATGTCCTACAATTGCTGCTACAGCTGGGAAAATTGATCATTCTGACTCACTCCAAAAACTAAATTCCCAGCCATCAAATCTTGTTTCTTGTTCCTGGCCAGCATGATCACTTAGAGAGCAACCCAACTGAAGGCAATTGTAGGCTCTGATACCAATTCTAATGATTCAAGATTATAAATCTTGAATCAAAACCTAAGAGAGAGAAGGATTCAAGATTGAAGAGAAGTAGAGAAGAAAAGAATAGAGAAAATTAGGGGAAGTAAGAAGGAATCTATTTCATTGAATGCCTCTTCATAACAACATACAACCTATTTGTACCTTGGGAACAACCAGAGAATATCTCAACTCAATAATATCTAACTAACTACTTTTCCCTTCTTTACTCTCGGTATGCAAGAATTACAAGTAAGACCACGAATAAAAAGAGAATTATAAGATAATACAAGAATTAAAAATTAATACATGACCATTCATGACAATCAACCTCTTGTGTTTGAGACTCCTCCATAGGTTGGGTGAAATCTTCTTCGTGGAAATTATTCTCGAAGTCAAACCATTTTGGGATGACACGGTTCATAGGTACCCCCAAGTTAACGCTGAGAGGAGAGTAGCCCTCCTCATCCTCAGCAAATTTTAGCACTAGGGGGTCTTTAGCAAGCTGGCCCCACCAAGATTCTCGCCCTTGAAATGATGAAAGAATTGGCCCATCTCTTGAGCATCTTATAAGCTAGCCCTTGTTAAAAGGCTTGGACTCTGCCATTGGATCATCAAGATCCATATGCTCAGTTTTCTTGCCCTTTTCTTAAGAAAGCTTGGCCAAGCAAGTATCAAGCAAAGTCCTGCCGCTACGCTGCCTTTTTACACAGTTGCATTCTTCTCTGGGTTCGAGTAAGATTGGAAGGACTAACTGCCCCTTGATTGAGGTGATTCCTCCTACAGATGCTCTGAACCTAACACTAGAAGCCAGACATTTTGATTTCTGTGGTACCAGACTGTGTCCACATCTAGTTAGGATGCCTTGTCCTCATGATGACCTTATTCTTTGACGGAGAATCCTTGATAGGATCACTTCTTCGAGATCCCTTAGAGAGCATCCTTAGTCCCAAAAGATGGTAAGTGGGGGGAAAATGCTTAAGAAGCAACCTGGGTTTCCTCATCGCAGCTTGTATTTTTCCACAGCATTGCCGACGCACCATGTATGACATCCTTTCTAGATCGTGAGATATTTTCTCTTGACTAGTTAGACTTTGAGGGGATTTGTGGTTGCTAGTGATCTCCATTGCCAACTCTTCTACCACTTTCAGCATAATGGTGGAGCTATTATGAATCTTGATCAACAAATTCTTAAAAATGGCACACCTGTTAGTAAGATGGAGTTTGGTGATATGCCAACGGCATATTTCATCATCATGTGTGCTAACCAGTATTGGGAATCCCAATATTCCTTCGATGACCAACCACTCAAGAAAGTGGTTAGCTACTCGTGCCTTCTGATTTTCATTGAGAACCATTTTCCTCTTATATAGGGAAAAAGGGTTAGTCCGGACACAACATGGCTAATCTTTGTCAAAGGTCTCGAGAACATTGACCTGAAGAGGACTTGGGATAGGGTCTTTATTCTTGCCCATTTATCCTTTTACAAGGAAGATCAAATCCCTTGCCTCCATGGCATCCTGAATCGCATTTCTAAAGATCACACATTTCCTTGTTGAAGGGGTCAAGGAATCATACCACTTATAGTATACATTTCCTTTGTTAGAATTAGGGTTAGGTTTTATGTGTTTGCCCCTAATCTTGAGTTTATTATTTGGCTCAAGCCAATCAAATATTATATCGGCTCTAGAGAGGTCAAACAAGTATTTCCTCAAGCCTTGGGACTAATAAGACTTCCTGCCTTTAATATCCTTCTTAAACACAGGATTACAAACCAAAGGAGGCCCTTTGACTTGTCAATCTCGTATGGAGGAACTTCTTCCTTTTCTATTATGCCGTGTACATAAGTTCCATACGTGCTATTTATCTTAAGGCTTTCTTCTTTTAAGATAGTCTAGTGTTTAGTGGCACATTCTACCAGCTAAAGAAGCATTGTAAAGTTAGAGCCTTTGAATTTTTTCATGAATTCAATATCTAAGCCGTTCAAGTCCAACTTAGCATACTCAAGTTCAAGAAGGGCTGCGGTGCATTTTAACCTGGCTCTCTTGAACTGGATAATACAGTCTTCCACTGACTCACTTGGCTTTAGTCTCATCTGAGCCAAGTCTGACATGGATGTTCCTAATTTCATTCTCGGGAATTGGGCCCAGAATTTTCTGGTTATATCGTCCCAACAATTAATAGAATTAGGGGGCTGGTTGATATACCACTGGAAAGCAGTCCCAATTAATGAGCTAGGGAAGAGCCTTAATTTGAGATATTGATTATTTGCCGCTTCTCTACATTGGCAATTAAATCTTGCCAAATGCCCGACAGTAGAAACAGTCCTTTCCCCTTATAATAGGGTAAACTCGGGGATGTTAAATCCTCTAGGAAAAGGGTAATACTTGTCTATTTAGTCAAGGTAGGGTTTACAATACAAGGTCTGTTGATCCTTGTGAGACCTGGCCTATGTATTCTCTTAATGAGGGTGGCTAATTGGCTCATGGAGGGGTAGGTTAGGCACATGATTTTACACCAGTCATTGCCTCCCAAATGGGTGAGGATTTCAATTGGATCTGTAGGATACCCCTAAGCACCCGTCACAATCAGGTGTGGCAGCAGTTGTTGCACCCCAAACCCTACGCAAACCCCTTGATAATATTGGCCATGCATTTGATTAGCTAGGAAGTATGTCCCTATAGGACATGCGTTACATGGCATGCTTGGAAGCACACCAGTGTTAGCAAACTGTTAGCTCATCCTTGCTTGATCAATCCCCAAATCATGAGTTTGAGGAAGCGGGTTGTTAATTTGCGCCTCAGTACTACATGCATGAAGAGGTCTAGGATGAGAAATCTGGTTCATGAAGGGGAGGACCTGACCTTGCACTTCTACTTCATGGCCCTGAGTGGGCCTCGAGGCAACCTCTACTAACTGCGGAGGATATGAACTGGTATGCCGCATGTCTTGAGGGCAGGTAATACCGGCACATTGACATTGAGGTCACTCATGTTCGGAGAGAAACACTAATTCAAAGGCCCAACAGCCCCACAGGGATCGATTTCACTACTATGGCTGCATTCCAAGCGCGGAAAACTAGGATTAGTTGTAGTTTGGTTCTAAGTTCTCCTAGGGGCCGTGTAGTCAACCTGAGCAACTAGCAATCACGAACTTGAGGGTACCTTGCTAGGGTGACCAGCTGGTAGTAATGGACTAGGTATAGGCCTAAGCTGCCTAATATCCTCTCTAACAGCTTGGACCAAACCATTATAGGATCAACTTCAACCACCATCTTCCTAGTCACGTCTTTAGCAATAAGGGTAGCAATAGAAGACAAGGTCAAGGTCATTTCTTCTAGGACTCCATTAGTTTCTCTATAAAGCCTTTCATTTGTAGAGGTTCCAATATCATTAATTATGACCCTCTTAGCGACAAAGTTTTCGCGATGAGCTATTCGATTGCACTTTGTTTCAGCATGTTGTCTCTCAAAGGCTTTCCTTATTGTTTGTTGGACTCTTTGGTCCACAATCTCTAAATGATGGTTGAGCATAGCCATGAAATTCTTGCGAGAATGGCCATCGAGACCAACACGTTCATCTTTTGATGTCATCATCAGCACCACTTTTGCTGCTGTAGCTGTGTCTTAGTTCATCCCTTCATAATATGGGACTTTGCTCACAAGGATGCTTAAGCGGGGATCCGACCAAGCTAAGTCTTCTGGTTCCTCATGCTGGGGGCACTAGACCTCCTAGTTTTGACCATTGGTGAATAGCCTGCAATTCACGATGACCTAAGGACAATGAACTCTCATTTCAAGCCTCCCACTGTGGTCACCACAAAGGAATGTTTACGCTATTTTGTTTCAAGTTTTGTGTGTGTGGTCGCCCTAATTAAGAGAACAAAACAGACATGCAAAAGGGACTAGGTAGTGAGCCTAATTACGAACTACACGTCTTTGACCTCAACCAGTCACAGTTGTTGGAGAAAATGTTGTGATATGTTGGTGCATCTAACTTTGGTTATACCGTGAGTTCTGCTTGCGTTTCAATAAAGAAGATGACTTTGTTAAATGTTCTTGTGGATTTTTTAACGTATTTTTATGACAGGAAATTGAAAGGATATGGACCTAACTCAAGTGGCGGATGCAGTGACAGAGCAAGGCCTACAAACACCTTTCCTCATACACTTAAAAGTCAGGAGCTGGAGCGGAGGCATACCCAAGAGCTCAGTAGTCCACTTACAAGCCCAAGTCAATCAGGTTTTGAAGCCTGGCACCCTTAACTTATAATAACTAGAAAAAGTTTAGGTTTGACAAGATGAAGATGGAGCAAACCGTATTTAGGTCACTGGGTTAGGACTAACGCAATTAAGGGACAAGCCTTAGCCATCAAATCCCTAATCAATGGCGCCAACCAAAGTTCACGTGACTTATCAAACATTGACAGTAGTATTAAGTCTAAAGCAATCCAGGGACATACCTTGGCCGTCATAGCCTCAAACTAAAGCCTCAAATGTCAAATTGTCAATTTGTGGAACATAGTAAAACTGGAAAGTCATACCTGAAGCCCAAGAACTGTATTATTATGAAGGGAAGTACAATAGAGATCTACGTTATGCAACCCGAGCGAAGTTACGCTACTCCTAAGAAAAAAGCACAAGTGTGCCGTAAAAGAAAACTTAAAGAAGTTTTGTAATGAGTGCATGTACTACATTGGACTAACCCAAAGTCCTTTATTTATAGAAAATAAGAAATAATGGTTGCTCCTTCTTTCCCGATAACTCCTCCCAAGTTTGGCCACTAAGCTTTCTTCTGCGCTCACAAATCTTCAATGAACGTGCCCTGAATTCAGTATGGACGGAAATCCTTGGTTCCTACATCTGAATTCTTAGCGTAAGTCCCTTTTAGAAGCCTCACATTCTCTTGGATTAAACCTAATTCCCAAGTAACTGAAATTGCACTCCGAGTAACTTCCTCGAGCTTGGGAACCACTTATCTTGCAGCCTTCCTAATAGCCCTTCGAGCTCAAGCTCACCTCACCTCTCAACCTTCTCGAGCCTAGAGTGGTTGATCCCACTACAAAAAAAACACCCCTTAGCATAAAAAAATTTAGTATCGTATTTCTAGTCTAATACTAATGTTTTTTTAATAGTATCGGATAGTTTTAATCCCACACTATTGGGTTAATAATATGACACCCGCCTACATAATTTTGGCAGGATGGGGCTTATTAATATCGAAATTTTTTTTTCCCGATACTATAGACTTTATAGTATCAGTTTATAATATACAATACTAATGGGGCACAATAGTAGCATTAAAAATACATCTGGTACTATTGAGTTATTAATTTGAAACCCCTCACCCACATTTTGGTGGCTGAACGAGAAAATACTTTATTGTGTTGGAAAGTTTTGTATCCAATACTACTAACTCTATAGTATCAATTTATATACAATACTAATAAGGGTATAAGAATATCATTGGAAATACTTTTGATACTATTAAGTTAATAATTTGAAACCCCGACCTGTATTTTGGTGGATGAGTAGGAAAATGCTTTGTTGTGTCAAAATTTATAAATCCCACACTAATAACTAAATAATACTAGTTTATATATGATAGCATGTCATGATTGTGATAGGAGGGGATAAGTAGTAATCGGCCTTAAGTAATAATGAAGTAGTTCATTTCAATATTAGTCATTTAATTGTCTTAGTCTTGCTTGATGGCAGTTAAGAGGGATGGCTTGAGTCTTAGGGTCAAGATTGGCTACAACTTGGATTTAAGTCGATTAGAGGCTTGGTCCAAATGCAATGTATCCTCAAGTCATAGGAATTAGTATAAATAGGATGACTGATCATGCAAATGGATTTATAGAATAAAATTGATATCTTTTCTCTCTCTCACCTCTAATTCTCTTTATTCTCTCCACTTCTCATCTTGATTTCACTTCTTCCCCTTCTTATACTTCTTAATCCCTAGGTCATGATTCAAGTTTGATCTTGAATCATAGTAATTGGTATCAGAGCTTCTAATTTTGCTTTCGATTGAGTTGAATTGTATTCAATTTGATTGACTTAGCAATTCATCAAGTTTCATTGATATTCTATTCAGCAGATTAGGTTGATCTTAGTTATATTTGCTGCTTGAGTCAATCTAGCTAAAGTAAGAATTGAGTGTTCAAATCTTGTGGACACAGATTACTGTCCTTGTGAAGAGTAGCTGGTATTGGTATCACAAGTCATTGAACTTGTGATCGAGTTGCTAAAATCACATAATCGAATATTAGCGCTTAATCTTGATCTTCAATTACTATTATTGTGATTAGTTACTGCACAAGTGTAATCGATTCTGCTAAAAGCTGAACTCGATCTAGCTGAATCACACTCAAGTAAGGATTGAACTTAGAATATTGCATTAGATTGAGCAGTATCATGGAACGATCTGGCCAGATGAAAGAAGGTAACTGAAATGGCTGGGGGTGCTAATACTAGAGCTAATGCTACAACATATGCTGGAGTTACTGCTGGAGCTTCTGCTAGAGTGGCTACCAACATGTTACAAACCGAGAATCCGAGGTTTGAGTTTAAATTGGCACTTGACGGGAAAATCAGTTAGGGAATTAAAATTCTGTAAAAATCTGTTAATGTTGTTCTGTTTCTGCTGGTTTGTTGCTGCTGCGTGACTTGCTGCTGCTGCACTGCTGACCGTTGCTGCTGTTAGCTGCTTTTGGCGCCAACAATAACAATAATGCATTCAAATATTAGTTAGTTAGCTAGTTCTAGAGTCTTCTAGATGATTCTAGATATTTCTAAGTAGGTTAGGACTAGTTGTCTTGATTCAATGTCTCTAATCTTGTATAAATAAAGCTCTTAGCTGTAATGTTGAATCAATCAATGAAATATCTGAAATATTAATCTCAATTGAGATTTTACTTCTCTCTCTCATCTCCTTTCCCTTCTTTCTCTCATCTAACTCTAAACTCTACTTTCTCATCTTAATTTCCCTTCTTTCTCATCCCATAGTCTCAACCTTTCCAAAATTATATTAGTTTACGTTCGAAGTTCAAGCCCGAGCGTAACAATTGGTATTAGAGCCTCGTTTGGCTTCCAATCGAGTGCAATCAAAAGGAAAAAAAAAAGATCAAAATTCAGTGCTGAATTAAGATCAATGTAGTGCAGGTAGTGCTGTAGAAATTCAGATCAAGCTTTGCCAGATTGATGAGAACTCGTTGCGTGAATTGAGTAATCTTGTTTAGCAGAATCAAGATCAATATTCAGCTAGTTCAGATCATCAGCTCAAAGATAAGCCTATCAAGATCAATCCGACCTGATTAGGACTTGCAAAAGCAGAACAAGGACAGATCAAGTGACGGTGATCTGCTACAGGTTCTCGTTGCTGCAATAAGGAGCAGAATTTCGCTAGGAAATTAGAATAATTACAAGACAAATTGATCAAGATCAATACAGATTTTAATTAAAAAAAAAGTTTATCTAAAAATTTCAGAAAAATTGTTGATCTCTTAAGCACAGAATTTGTGGAAAAAAATCTGTGTTCTGTTGCGGTTAGCTGCTGTCATTTAAATTCCATTGAATCAACTCACATTGTGTCGTTTTGGAGTAAAGTATGGCTGGAGGTATGACCACAAGATTAGGAACCAACAAGGCCATAGCAAGTCCCTCTTATGCAGAACTAACCGCAAAGGATATGGTCCCTGAGGCTGTGACAGGTTCTAGTGATAGCACATCAAATGATCACCACCGGGAGTGGAATGACAAGTTTGATCAGTTAAATGCAGGGTTTGATTAGCAGGATATGAAGTTTGAGCAACAAATGACCGAGATCAGGCAGCAAAATGATAGCATTCAGCAAATGTTGAGGTTGTTCTTAGAAAGAGACGCAAGTCAGGAGGATCGGTTACAATAAATTGAAGATAAGATTGTACATTTGCAAGATCAAGCTGATAAACAAGGAGAAAATGACCGAGGCAATGAGAATCTTGTGTCTCAACAATTGCAAGATTTGGAGGAAAAGATTGATGATCAAATTAATCAACAAGAAAAAACGTCTGATGAAAAAAATTCAAGATCAAATGGATGATCGTTGTGCTATGATCCTGAATCAGGGACAAAAATAGAATGTTACGCAAATTTGTATTAGGATCACTCAAACAATGTGTACATCTGAAGCTCTTACTACAGATTTGATGAATTCAGGAGGAAAACTACAGGCTGCTGCAGCGCTGCAATCTTGTGCTTCTAAAGTGGCTCTTGGACCTGCAGTGATTGATGAAAGATCTCTAGATGGACCTCAAGTTGTTATTGTGTCGGCTAATCCTCAATTTCAAACTCAAATAGCTGGTGTTAGCCTTCAAAATCCAATTCTAGATGCTGTAATGCACAATCGGCATGCCGATCGGCAAGTTCGGCAAGATGTATTTCCCCTTTTGTGTGTAGTTGTGATCAATAGGGTCCCTTTCAAGAACCTATGCTATTGGAGGATATTTGTGAGTTGTTCACCACGTTGTACTACAGTGACGAATTTCATTAGCTGCATTTTTTCGTCCAGCTACAATTACAATGCAATCAGAGGTTTTCTTACAGTTGCAATTCAGCTAGAAGTTCATCACTTTTAACTCCTACCTCGACATCAATAAGTGATTCCAAGTCTCGTTCTTTTTCATTCTTGAGGACAAGAATGTTTTCAAGGGGAACATAATGTTACAAACAGAGAATCCGAGGTTTGAGTTTAAATCGGCACTTGGCAGGAAAATTAGTTAGGGAATTAAAATTCTGTAAAAATATGTTAATGTTGTTCTGTTTCTGCTGGTCTATTGCTGCTGTGTGACTGGCTGCTGCTGCACTGCTGACCGTTGCTGCTGTTAGTTTCTTTTGGCGCCAACAATAACAATAATGCATTCAAATATTAGTTAGTTAGCTAGTTCTAGAGTCTTCTAGATGATTCTAGATATTTCTAAGTAGGTTAGGACTAGTTGTCTTGATTCAATGTCTCTAATCTTGTACAAATAAAGCTCTCAGCTATATTATTGAATCAATCAATGAAATATCTGAAATATTAATCTCAATTGAGATTTTACTTCTCTTTCTCATCTCCTTTCCCTTCTTTCTCTCATCTAACTCTAAACTCCACTTTCTCATCTTAATTTCCCTTCTTTCTCATCTCATATTCTCAACCTATCCTAAATTATATTAGTTTACGTTCAAGGTTCAAGCTCGAGCGTAACAAAACATTGGAGCTAATGCTAGAGGCAATGCTGAGCTGGATCAAGCAGAGCAGATAGCAAAATTATAGCAGTAAATCCAAGAAGTGCTACATGCAATGAGTAGGAATCAAATAATACAGGAACAAATGATGCAATCATAGCAAAACGTTGAGCAACGATTAGATGGAATGTAAAAGCAACTCAATAGGCAGGCTATACCTATTGGTGCTGGCATTCTTTTTACGATACATCACCAAGGTAGACCTGATCCATCTATTTCTGTTGGTTCTGGCAATGCACCTACAGGACCTTATTAAGTAAGGCCCCTAGACCCTAATCCATTTGAGGAACAAGGGAATGCAATGGCTGTGGCAAGAAGGGCAGGATCTCGGCAGCCTAAAGTTGAAATTAGAGCTTTTGATGGTACTCAACCACAATCTTGGATAAGAAGATGTGAAAGATACTTTAGATTTCATACAATTCCTGAGGCAGATAAGGTTGAATTGGCTGCGATATATTTCCAAGGAGATCAAGAGGTATGGTATCACAGTTTAATCCTTAGCAATCCATCTATCACTTGGCAAGAATTTGTAGATGAATTGTGTGAAAGATATGGTGATGAAGATCCGGGAGAGATAGTGGACAATTTCAATAAACTAGCTCAAGTGAGTAGTGTCAAAGAATACATGACTCTATTTCAGAATCTGAAAGCAAGAATGATGCCCATAAATCCCAAAGCAAAAGAGGCCTATTATGTTTCTAGCCTCATTAATGGCCTCAAGCCCAAGATCAAGAATCTAGTAAAGGTACTTAATCCTCCCACATTGTCTAACGCATATTCGAAAGCAAGGTTGTTTGAATCTACGGTATTGGCCTATTCTGAAGGGAGCCAAACGAGAAGAAAGGTGGCTCCACTGAAGCAAATTGCTCCTAATGGATCCAAATCTTGAATTTGGAGGATAAAAAAGCACAAAAATTATGCTTCAAATGTAACCAAAGGTACTTCTTTGGTCACCAATGTAATCCCTAACAGTTGATGGCAGTAACGGGAACTGAAAGTGAAAAGGGTCAAGGGGAAGATTTAAAGCAGGGTAATCCAACTGAGGCGATGTCAAAAGAAATGGATGAAGCTGAAATGGAGATTTTAATAAAGGGTTTAACTGGAAATGGGTCCCACAACACGATAAGAATCAAAATAGAAGTAAGCCACCAGCCCTTAGTGGTATTAATAGATAGTGGTAGTACACAGAGCTTCTTAGATCCCAAGAGAGATGTGTATTTCATTCAATAAATATGAATCTTACAAGAACATCATTATTTATACTCTTTATAGGACATAAGCTTCAAACAATGAATCTAGACAATTACTAATATAAGCACCGACTCATCAGCCGCCAAAATCGACCAAACTAACCGCCAAAGACCAGCTCAACTAACTTTCTTGCTAAAACCATTTGAACCACTAAAAACACTTTCGAGCTATGACATTGCCCTCCCCTCGAACTCATTATTGTCTCAAGAATGAAAGGAAGGAAAGTGAGACTTCAAGAACCATCAATTCTCCCAAGATGCATTCTCCTTTCCCAAATTAGCCCACTGAATCAAGACTTGATCCACATCCACTCCTTGCTGATGCACGCCCTTCTACCCAGAACAGCTACTAGTCCCTGCAGAACAACACCTTGGACTGAAACAAACAACGGTTCAGTTGCACAAATTGACCCCTTAGCCACATGTTTCTTGAGCAGAGAAATATGGAATGCAGGATGTACTAGACTGTTTGGAGTAAGCTCAAGCTTATAAGCTACTCTTCCAATCTTTTCCAAGAACTTGTAAGGTCCAAAGTACCTGGCACACAACTTAACATTCTTAAGCATTACAACTGAGTTCTGCCTGTAGGGCTGTAACTTCAAGTACCCAAAATCTCCAATTGCAAAACTTCTATCAACTCTCCCCTTGTCAGCATAATGCTTCATTCGAGCTTGTGCAACCTAAAGATTATCTTTAAGCTGCTGAACTAGTTGTTTTCTCTGATTCAGAAGTTCATTGACAGAATCCACATGAGAAGTCAGTCCTTGGCACACCAAAGGTGATAGAGGATCATTCCCATATAGGGCCTTAAATGGAGAAGTGCCCAAGGAAGCATGAGAATGAGTATTGTACGAATAGTCCGCAAGTGCCGACAACATATTCCAACTCTTAGGATGCAAAAAGTCATTCCCCCCAAATACTGTTCTATACACTGATTTACACTTTTTGTTTGCCCATCCGATTAGGGATGATTAGAGGAGCTCAAGGACAAGGTGGTTCCCAGCAATGAGAACAATTCACTCCAAAAGTTACTAGTAAACAACATGTCTCGATCAGAAACAATCGATTGAGGAAGTCCATGCGACTTATAAACTTGATCCAAGAAGAGCCTTGCTAGCTTCTGTGCTAAAATGGGATGGGAGAGAGCATGAAATGCCCAAACTTGGTGAATTGATCCATAATCACCCAAATTATCTCCTTACTCTCGGATTTTGGCAATCCTTCAATGAAATCCATGCTGATATGGGTCCACGCCCCTTCTGGAATAGCTAAAGGTTGTAACAATCCCTTGCAAGGTGTGTGCACTACCTTGATATGCTAGCAAACCTCACACTGTAGGACATATTCTTGCACTTCCCTCTTCATACTAGACTAATCGAAGTATTGTTTGACCCTATAGTAAGTACCATCCCTGCCTGAATGTCTTCCCCAAGGAGAATCATGAGAAGCTTCCAAGATCTGCCTTCTGAGTCCTGTGCTAGTGCTAATGTAAATCTTTCCTTGAGCTCTCACAATGCCTTGCTTAACAGTCACCTCTTCATCCTTCTCTGCATTCTCAGGCTGACTACAACTGGTATTAACATACTTTTGAGCATACTCATCATTCTCATATGACTTAATAACTTTGTTCATCCATAAAGGAACAACTAAAGTCATGGCAGCACTGGTAGCTTCCCCTATATCCTCCTCTTGCCTCCTGGATAATGCATCTGCCACTGGATTTTCTGCCCCTTTCCTATACCCAATAGTGTAATCCAATCCAAGCATCTCTATTACACCTTTCCTCTGCACTCCGGTAGCAATTCGTTGCTCAAGCAAACACTTGAGGCTTGGATGATCAGTTTTAATCACAAAATGGTGCCCTTCCAAGTAATGCCTCCACTTTTGCACTGCTAGAAGAATTGCCATGTATTCCTTTTCATAAATTGTCAGCTTTTGGTTCTTGGGACGCAAAGCTTGGCTGAGATAGGCCAATGGCCTTCCATTTTGTGAAAGAATTGCTCCAATTCCGCTGCTGCTTGCATCAGTTTCCAATACAAAGTGTAGATTAAAATTTGACATCATTAGGACTGGGGCTGAAACCATGGACTTGTTGAGTTGATTGAAAGCTTTCCTCATTGAATCACTCCATTGAAAAGAGTCCTTCTTCAACAAATCTGTCAAGGGTTGAGCTATCAATCCATATCCAGCTATGAACCTTCGATAATAACTAGTAAACCCAAGAATCTTCTCTATTGTTTAACTAATTTGGCTCAGGCCAATCTTCCATGGCCTTAATCTTGTTTGGGTCTATTGCAACTCCCTTACCAATGACAATATGACTCAAATACTCCACTTGATTCTTGGCAAAAGTACACTTTGGTTAATTTGGCAAACAATTTGTGCTACCTCATGACTTGAAATATCTTCTCCAAATAAGTCAAGTGCACCTACAATGTATAGCTGTAAACCAGAATATCATCAAAGAACACTAGCACAAACTTCCTCAAGTAAGGCGTGAATATTGTGTTCATCAAAGCTCAGAATGTAGCAGGAGCATTGGACAGACCAAAGGGCATCACAACAAATTCATAGTGACTGTGGTGAGTTCTAAAAGCTGTCTTTGGAATGTCCTGCTCTTGAACTCGAATCTGGTAGTACCCTTGCCTCAAGTCCAACTTGGAGTAGTACTAAGAATCACGAAGTTCATCCAAAAGATCATCAATGATAGGTATAGGAAACTTATCCTTAATTGTCTTTACATTGAGTTGTCGGTAGCCAATGCACATTCTAGAAGATCCATCCTTCTTCTTTACCAAGATTACAGGAGAGGCAAATGAACTATGGCTGTGTCTTATGAACTTTGTTTAAAGCAGCTCCTCCACCTGTTTTACTATCTCATTCTTCTGGGAGTGAGGATACTTGTATGGCCGCAAGTTTACCAGATTAGATCCTTCTTTCAAAGGAATAGCATGATCAAAAGTCCTTCTAGGAGGTAACATTACAGGCTGCTCAAATATGTCACTATATTCTTGCAGTAGAGAGTCCAGAACAGATTCAAAATCCTCGTGTGGCACATCAGCAGCAGCTGTGATGGAGTAAAGTTGTTCCACCCATTGATAAGGCCCTTTCTTGAGCAGCTTTTGTAGGCCTTTACCTTCCATCAACTAAAGTTCTCCCTGCTCAATAACGCCTTTTAATTGAATCTGTTCTCCATTCCTCTCAAAAGACATAGCAAGCTGAGCAAAATCAAAGAGAATTGGGATCAAAGTTCTCATCCAATCGACCCCCAATGCCATGTCATAGCCGCCCGATCGCAACACTCTAAAATCATATTCAAACTTATGCCCTTGCATCTTCAAGCTAAACCCCTTACACTTTGTATGAGTCAAGATACAATTGCCATCAGCTACAGTGACAGACAAAAGATTAGTCTTAATCAACTCTTGCCCCACAGCTATAACCACTCGAGGATCCACAAAGCTATGTGTACTACCACTATCAATGAGTATCAATAATTCCCTTTGTCCCACTCTTCCTTTGATCCTAATGGTGTTGTGAGCACCATTTCCAGTTAAGGCCTTCATTGAGATCTCTACACCAGTCTCCTCTTCAGACTCTCCTTCTTGTCCTTCAGTGTTTTCCATAGCCTTAATATCCACACCTGTTTCCTCATCCTCAGTAGCCTCAACACCAGAAGCTACCATAAAGAACTTGGAATCACACTTGTGCCCAAAGAAATATCTCTGATTGCACTTATAGCATAGCTTCAGAGGCTTTCTTTCTTCGTTACTGCTCCCTCTATTGAAAGTTTGAAAAGTCCTTGATGAGGAATTAATAGTTCCAACAGCCTTTCCTTTGGAAGAATCAGTAGAATTCATCACGATACTCTCCACCTTTCTAGCCTTAGAATAAGCTTGGGACAGTGTTTCTAGTTCGAAAGGCTTCACTATGTACTTCATCTTAGGCTTGAGTCCACTCATAAAACTAGAGACATAATACGCCTCAGGAGAATCTAGATAAACACTGAGCATTCTAGCTCTTAGTCCCTTAAAGCGTGCCATATAGTCCTTCACTGGTGGAACCTGAGTTACTATGTTGAAATTATCCACCACCTTACTCACATCTTCATCACCATATCGATCACACAATTCATTTGCAAATTCAGTCCAAGATATTGCAGGATTGCTCCTCATTAAACTGTAGTACCAAACCTCCAGCTCACCACGCAAGTTGAACTTTCTCATGTTCTTCAATATTGTAAAAACGAAAGTATCTTTCACATTTTCTTACCCAAGATTGATGCAATGTACCATCAAAAGCCTCCAAATCTACCCGAGGTTGTCTGAAATTGTTGCTTCTCAAGCTAGAAGTGCCTTCACTGCTATAAGTAGGTGCTAGCCTCGAATTTGGAGGCCTCACTTGCTTGCTAGCTGGCTGGAGTATGTCTGTACCAGGAGGCTGTTGCTGTCTCTCAATGTTCTATTGGAAATTAGACATCTGCTGCGATAATTATTGAGAAATTTGTTGAGACTGAGTCTCAAACCGCTGCTCCATGTCCAGACGCATAGTATTCATCATGTTTTGCATCATAGCCATCATCTAATCGGAGCGATCATTCTAATTAACTCCACCATGAGCACCAGTAACTGCTGCAGCATATGTAGGAGGATTTCCAGCTGCATTAGTGGCTGCATTTTGAGTAGCATTGGCACGAGTAGTACGTCCACCAGCAATATGATAGGATCACCTGTGCCTAGCCAGATTTCAGCTTCAAGCTTAAAATTTCGCATGATCAATTCTAAAGTTCTTGCAATTCGATCTAATTGAACTCAATTTGAATTCAATCAATCAAGAATGCAAGGCTTTGATACCAAATGTTATAGTCCAAGAAGAATCTTGGCTATAACCTAGGTGAGATAAAGGTTAGATGAGAAGAGAAGAGAAGGGAGATGAAAAGATAGAGAATATCTCAAAGAGATGCGTATTTCATTCAATGAATATGAATCTTACAAGAGCATCATTATTTATACTCTTTACAAGACATAAACCTCAAACAATGAATCTAGACAATTACTAATATAAGCACCGACTCATCAGCTGCCAAAATGGACCAAACTAACCGCCAAAGACCAACTCAAAGACCAGCTGGACTAACTTTCCCGCTAAAACCATTTGAATCACTAAAAAAACCTTCGGGCTATAACAGATTGTTAGGAAGGTGAGACATGAGTTGATCAAGACAAACCCTCTTATGATCACAGTGGCTGATGGAAATTCAGTTTTAATGCAAACCAAATGCAATCAATTCAAATGGAAAATGCAAGGACGTCAATTTGTATATGATTTCAGAGTGTTGAAGTTAAAACTGTGTGTTATGGTTCTTGGGGTGGATTAGATGAAAACGTTCAACCCATTGGTTTTTTATTTTGATCATCTGTCCGTGGCCTTTGAAAGGCAAGGAGTATCAATTAAACTACCAGTCATACTGGAGCAAGGACAATTGCATGCGTTGAGTGGTAGGGGAATGGAAGAGTTGAATCAGAAAAGAACTTACTAAAGTCTTGGACAAATGTTTTCTCTTTGTGCAACACCTTTGAGGGATAGGAAGAGCATGTTGGTTAGGTATAGTTCACCTCAAGAGGCTTATGTAAATGTTATAATTCAGGATCAAACATGAATTATAACTAAGGGATAGATAGAATTTGGGATGAGAAAGAAGGGGAAGGAGATAAGGAAGTAGAAGAAAGTTTAGAAAGGGAGAAAAAATTGTATATTTTCATTGTATATCAGCCCATACATTCAAATAGCTATTTATACTAAGTAGTGGCTAAGTACAACCCTAACTTAGCTCACAAGTACTAACAAATATAACAAGTATAACATTCCAACACAATTTATTACATTTAATTAACTAACTTTGCTATAAGTATTGCTCCGGTCATGACAATGCCACCCCCTCAAGTTCATTCTTGCCTCAAGAATGTTGCTGCAGGGTATTGGCTACGAATGAAATTCAGGCCTTCCCAGCTGGTGTGTGTAGGAGCGAGATTGATCCACTGAATCAACACCTCCTGATGATGATGAGCTTGAGTCAGCATAGCTCGACTGCCCATAACAACGGTAGGGCCTTGGACTACAGACCCATCAGGATGAACTACAGGTGCTCTAGTAGAGCTACCTTTGCCTTCTCCAATGTGTTTCTTAAGGAGGGAAACATGAAATACAGGATGAATGGAAGAAGTAGCAGGTAAGTCCAATTTGTATGCAACTGAGCCTAGTCGTTCCAGAATTTTGTATGGACCAAACTAATGAGCTCCCAACTTGACATTCTTCCTTAGAGCCAATGAAGATTGTCTATATGGTTAAAGTTTGAGATAGACCTTATCTCCAACCATAAAGGATCTCTCAGTCCGCTTCTTATCAGCAAAAAATTTCATGCGTGATTGAGCGACCAGCAAATTATCTTTTAACTACAACATGAGCTGTTTCCTCTGAAGGAGAAGATCGTTAACCTCTGGAACATGAGAAGTGTTGTCGTGTAGTACCATAGGAGCCGTGGGATCATAGCCATACAATGCCTTGAAGGGAGTAGTACCAAGGGAAGAATGAAAATGGGTATTGTACCAGTATTCCGCCAAAGATAGCCACCTCACCCAATGTTTGGGATGAGTATAAGTCATGCTGTGCAAATATTGTTCCAGGCATTGATTCACTTATTCAGTTTGTCCATCTGACTGAGGGTGATATGCAGAGCTCAGAGCCAGAGTGGAACCCACTAGCAAAAAGAGCTCTCTCTAAAACTGACTTGTGAATATTCAATCTCGATCAGAAGTAAAGGATTGAGGCAATCCATGAAGCTTGTATATGTTGTCCAAGAATACCTTGGCCAATTTCTCAGCAGATATTGGATGAGCAAGAGCAACAAAGTGACTGAACTTAGTGAATCTATCCACCACTACCCAAATAATCTCCTTGCCATCAGCCTTAGGAAGTCCTTCCACAAAATCCATGCTAATGTGTTGCAAAGTCCCATCCGGAATTGGAAGAGGTTGCAACAGACCAGGATAATGCACATGTTCGGTTTTAGTCCTTTGACGAACATAACAACTCTGGACGAAAGCTTTCACATCCTTCTTCGCCCCGACCCAACTGAAATATTGTTTGAGTCTTCCATAAGAACCTTCTACTCCGGAGTGGCCACCCCAAGCTGAGGAATGGAAGGTCGAGATGATTTGTGTTCTGAGATTTGTTGCTGAGCCAACATAAACCTTGCCCTTGATCCTCACAATGCCTTGCATTACAGAATTTTCACCAGCAGATGTGGGAAGTGGGTTAGCAGCAGCAGCGATAGTGCAATCAGAAGCAAATTTATCATCTACATAACTTCTATGAATCTCCTCCATCCAAGCTGGAAGAGCACATGAGATGGTTGCACATGAACCATCCTGCTCAGCTCTTGATCTGCGAGAGAGTGAATCAGCTGCTATATTCTCCCTTCCCTTGCGATATTTAATAGAATAGCTGAGGCCTAACATCCTCAAGAAACCCTTTCGCTGTATCCTCGTAGTGATCTTATTTTCTAGAAGATGTTTTAAGCTTTGGTGATCTGTTTTTATAATGAAATGATTCCCTTCCAGATAATGTCGCCATTTCTTGACTGCAAGCAGAATGGCGAGGTATTCTTTCTCATATATAGAAAGTTGTTGATGCTGTGGGCTCGAGCGTTGGCTGATAAAAGTAATTGGTCGGTTCTGTTGGGACTAGACTGCACCAATACCCACGCTGCACGCATCAGTTTCTAGAGTGAAACAATGCAGAAAATCAGGCATAGCTAGCATGGGAGAAGAACTCATGGCCAACTTAAGCCTGTCAAAAGCATCTTGGGCTGTTTCTGACCACTCAAAAACATTCTTTTTCAACAAATTAGTGAGAGGTTTAGCCAAAGTTCCATAGCCCGCAATGAATTTTTTGTAATAACCTATGAGGCCTAAGAATCCTCTCAATTGTTTGATGTTTAGAGGGATTGGCCAGTCTCTCATAGCCTGCACCTTGGTAGGATCTATTGCTACCCCCTCCCTTGACACAATATGCCCCAAGTATTCAACTTGGGTTTGAGCAAAGGAACATTTCTCAAGCTTTGCATAGATCCTGTTTTGCCGCAAAATTGAAAGAACCTGCCTCAGGTGAGTAATGTGTGACTCAAAGGAAGGACTATAGACTAGAATGTCATCGAAGAACACCAACACAAACTTTCTCAAGTGCTCTCTAAATACCCAATTCATTACGGCTTGAAATGTGGCGGGAGCATTTGTCAAACCAAAAGGCATGACCACAAATTCATAGTGACCATGATGGGTTCGAATCCAGTTTTTTCAATGTCCTCAGTCCTCAATCGAATTTGATGATACCCCTGCCTTAGAGCGAGCTTGGAATACTACTGAGAACCACTAAGCTCATTAAGTAAATCATCAATGATGGGTATGGGAAACTTATCTTTCATGGTGATGGAATTTAGATGTTTGTAGTCCACACACATGCGAGCAGTCCCATCTTTCTTCTTCACAAGGATCACCGGTGAAGCATAAGGGCTGTAGCTATGTCTTATGAACCTAGATTTCAGCAACTCTTCCACATGTATTTCAATTTCACTCTTCTGTGAGTGTGGGTATTTGTAAGGCCTCAAATTAACATGGTCGGCTTGAGCTTTCAAGGGAATGGCATGGTCAAGTGCTCTCTTGGGCGGTAAAGCTATAGGCAGAGCAAAAACATCACTGAATTCAGATAATAGTGCTTCAATGCAAGGATCCTTAGGTACTGGAGGAGATGCGGGTGCAGCACAAATAGCATTGAGCTGCCCCATCCATTGACAGCCATCCTTTCTTAGCAACTTCTCAAGTTTACTAGCTGTCATGAGCTGCAATGCTCCCTTCTCCATGATTCCCTGAAGGACCACACGCTTTTCCTTCCTACCAAAGGAGACTGAGAGCTAAGCGAAATCAAAGGCCAAAGGACTAATTGTCTTCATCCAATCCACCTCCAACACCATATCACAACCTCCTAATTTCAGTACTCTAAAATCATAATCGAATGTGTGTCCCTGCATGCACCATTTAAACTCATTGCACTTCATCTGAGTGATTATGGAATTACCATCAGCCACGGTTATGGCTAGGGGGCTAGTCTTGGGCATCTCATGTCCAACAGCTTTCACAACCTTTGGATCGACAAAGCTGTGTGTGCTGCCACTATCGATCAAGATCAATATCTGTTTATGTCTAGCTTCACCCTTAATTCGGATGGTGTTGTGGGAGCCTGTTCCTGTCAAGACGCGAACTGATATTTCCACTTCATCAACATCTCCATCCCCACAGTCATTTTCCAGATGTTGTTCAGCAGTGTCATCTTCAGATTCATCTTCATCAAGCTCACCAACCTTGGTCCCAGATACAGCCATGAGGTGCTTGGGATTACAACGGTGCCCATAGAAGTACTTCTGATTGCAACAAAAACACAGCCTCTAATTCTTCATGTCCTCATTGATCACTGACTTAGCAGGGAACCCTGAGCCCCCTTACTATTGTGTAGCTCCTAAGGTGGACCTCGATCTTGGAACCTCTGGACTTGATAAAACAGTAGCCTCCATCAACTTGGCCTTGGTAAAAGCTTGAGACAAGGACACGGGATTCAAAGCTTTAACCAAGTTTTTGATTCTTGGTTTAAGGCCGCTTACAAAACTCGAAATGTAGTAAGATTCATGGGCTCCTGGACAAACAGAAAGCATCCTAGCACGCAAGTTCTCAAACTTAGTCATATAATCCTTCACAGACGAGGTTTGTACCAATTTTTTGAAGTGATCAATCACCTCACCCGGGTCCTCTTCACCATACCTCTCACAGAACTTATTCACGGAGTCATCCCAAGTTAAATCAGGGTAGCTTCAGATCAAACTATAATACCAAGTTTCATGATCTCCTTGTAAATAAATAGTAGCTAATTCAAACTTTTCCCATTCTTCAGTATGGTAAAATTTAAAGTACCTCTCACATCTTCAAATCCAAGATTGCGGGTTGGTACCATCAAAGGTGTCAATCTCCACATGAGGTTGCCTGGGAGCTAAGGTCCTTGCTGCGATCGTCCCTTGATCATTTGATCCAGCTGACAGTGAAGCAGCTGGGTCGGTTGGTAACTGCAGACGGGCAGTTGGGAGCAATCCAGATCCTGGTGGCAACTGCTAACGATCCATTTGTTGCTGTAAACCCTGAATTCGGGCCTCCAGCTGCTGGGAATGTTGCTCCAATCACTTAGCCAGCCTCTGATCTTGATTCAGCTGCAATGTGGTAAACATTTCCTGCATTTGAGCTCTCAATTGCTCAAATTGATTGACCTCTCCTTTTGGACGGGGATTCCGCACAGCTGTAGCATAACTGGGATTGGAATTGGCGGCTATGGCAGCTACAGCACTAGCAGCAGCTCCAGCTCGGGTTGTAACTCCAGCTATTGAAGGTGATCGCCTTTTTCTTGCCAGTTCAATCAGCACTAATGCAAGCACTGATACCAATTGTTATAATTCAAGATCAAACCTGAATTATAACTAAGGGATAGATAGAATTTGGGATGAGAAAGAAGGGGAAGGAGATGAGGAAGTAGAAGAAAGTTTAGATAGGGAAGAAATTGTATATTTTTATTGTATATCAGCCCATACATTCAAATAGCTATTTATGTTAAGTAGTGGCTAAGTACAACCCTAACTTAGCTCACAAGTACTAACAAATATAACAAGTATGACATTCCAACACAATTTATTACATTTAATTTACTAACTTTGCTATAAGTATTGCTCCGGTCATGACAGCAAATGTCAAGCTTGATTTGGAAAACGAAGGTCCTGATTTGGAGTGCTTGATTTCAATAAGTCATTCTTTATAGAGATAGAATCTTACTGCGTTGAGGTTCACAAAGCAGTTGGCCATAACCAAATTACTCAAGGGATTAGTTTGATCCTACTATTAGAAGAACCTACAAGGGAAAAGCTTATAGCATAAGTCATCATACAAGGGCCTGGACATGGAATCAAGGCATATTGTTCATGCCTTACTGCCGTAGTTCAACCATGGTGGGTCAGGGGATGCAGATACTTTGAAGAACAGTGGGGTCATAAGCTATTAGGTTTTGGTGACTTTGCTGTTACTATGATGATGAAATTACGATAATCAAAAGCATAGATTATGAAGGAAAGACTACTGAGATGGAGAAGTGCAACATTGCAATGGAAGTAGGGCAGCAACAGGGCTTGGTTGATGCAGAAGAGTCAGATTGGTCCCTTGGTTCATGGGTTTAATTTTTTGCATGGGTATATCAACTTGAAAAAGAATTGAAGTCTCCACGAATCACATTCCTACTCCAATTCTTGAGGACAAGAATCTTCCAAAGGGGGAGTATTGTCATGATTGTGAAAGGAGGGGATAAGTAATAATCAACCTTTAGTAATAATGAAGTTGTTCATTTCAATATTAGTCCTTTAGTTATCTTAGTCTTGCTTGATGGCGATCAAGAGGGATTGCTTGGGTCAAATATTAGTTGCTTAGGGTCAAGATTGGCAGCTGCTCGGGTTTAAGTTGGTTAGAGGCTTGGTCCAAATTCAATGTATTCTCAAATCATAGGAATTAGTATAAATAGGATGATTGATCATACTAAGCTTTGTATTTAGCGGCGAACACACATTGTAGGTAAGCTTTACTATCCAACATTTGGAATGTATATGGATCGGTATGGAAATTAAAATATTTATACATATAACTGAGGGCGTGTATTGGCATCACTTGTCATCCGGTAGCGGAGTGGTAAGGTACACCTTATTCATTATGCAGGCCGTGTGTTCGAGACCTATTAATAGCGAAAAATGGCTTTATTTATTCCTATTTATGACCGTAATGGTAAAAGATTGATATCTCTTTGTTAGTTGTAAGTGTACATGCATCTCAAAATTAAGTATTTTTTTTAAATATATTGCTTTCGAATAATTCTGACATTAAAATTAAATCCTACTATTAATATAAATTTCTTTTGACATGTCTATAAATGTTCATTTTTTTTGGCCAACGGAAAGCATGATATATATTACTCGAATTAGGATTGAAAACACAAAGAAATATGGTCATATTTTTTACTTTTTAACTTGTTATAATATATATAAACACGCAGATATAGTTATTATTATTTAAGTTTTTATATAAATATAAGCCTTGCAGAATTAAAATTCTAGATCCCCCATTACTTATATTAGTAACACATGTTGATATAGGATACTAATGGATGTCGTGTGCATTTTTGTTTAGTACACTTTGTTTGCCTATTATACCGAATATTACACAATAGTAGAAATAAATGTGTATATGTTAAGATCAAGGGAAATTATCACTTAGGTACTCAGTGGTTTTAACATTTATCATTTAGGCATCCTGATAATATATAAAATAAGTACTCGAGTTTTAGACATTTCATTACTTAAATACCCTGAAGTTTAAAATTTATCAATCAGATGCTCTTTTATCAAAATTCGATGGATATATATATATACACATAGATTAGTATCTTTACAAAAATCTCATGATTTTTTGCCCAAAAATGCGAAGATGACACATA
This sequence comes from Simmondsia chinensis, assembly GCA_018398585.1. Classification (NCBI taxonomy): domain Eukaryota; kingdom Viridiplantae; phylum Streptophyta; class Magnoliopsida; order Caryophyllales; family Simmondsiaceae; genus Simmondsia; species Simmondsia chinensis. The sequence goes on along the minus strand of JAGTTD010000010.1, from coordinate 15,593,568 downwards.
ATATAGTTTACATTAATACTCCATGAATATTTTATCACATTCATTGAATTTTTAACGAAAACATGAGCATTATTGTGTATATATATATATATATTTTTGTTTACATGCATTAGATCAATATTTTCAAGGCAAAATATAAAAAGACCCTCTAAACTTTACAATTAAACATAATACACTCCTGCACTTTTAATTTCACAAAATAGCCCACTGAGCTTTACAATTAAGAACAACACACCCCTGCACTTTTAATTTCATAAAGTAGTTCCCCAAATTTTGTAATTAAACATAATATTACCCCCCCTACACTTTTAGTTTAGCCCTTGAACTTTGTTATTATACAGAACTCATCCACTAAACTTTGTTACTTAAAGTAACACACCCCTTAAACATTAGTAAAGTTACAATTTATAAAGTACAAAATTAAAAAATTTGAAACAAAATATGAAAAAAAATAATTTTATTTTGAAAGAAGTTTGAAAAAATATATAATATTTTTATGTTTAGTTTTTCAATTTTTTTGAAAATTATTTTTTTAAAATATATTTTTTAATTTTTAATTTTGCACATTTTGTGGTTTTAAATTTATTGATCTAATTTTAAAATTTATATTTTTAAAATATTATTATATTTTATGTTATAATATTTTAAAAAATATTTAAAAAATATTTTATTATCTTCTAAATTTATAATGTTGTTACTATATTTGATTAAAACATTATTTTATGTAAATTGTTTATCTTTTTTTTTTTTTTTTTTTTTGGCGTAGACACACAAAACTTCTAACTTTCACCCAAAAATATAAAATTCATATCTTTGAGTAAAAGCAGAAAATGCATTATTTTTAGGTTGATACTTTTTTTTAAAAATTTATTAGTCTAATTTTTTCAAAAATATTATTATATTTTTTTCAAAAAATATTTATTCATAATTTGTTTTAAATTTTTTTAATTTCAAATATATTAATTTATATGGGGGTGAGATATGTTTATTAACAAAGCTCAGAGGGTGAGTTATGTGTAATAACATATTTTAAGGACTATTTTTTGAAATTAAAAGTGTACTGGTATATTGTATTCAATTGTAAAGTTCAAGGGATGTATTTTGTGTTGTAACAGTGTTCAAGGAGCTATTTTATGAAATTAAAAGCACAGGTCACGTATTACGTTTATTTAGAAATTCAAGGGGGCTATTAGCTTCAAGAGGTCTTTCCATAGTATGCCGTATTTTTTATTAATAATTTATTATATTTTTACAAAAATTTATTGAATTTCAAAATAGGGTATCTAGGTGATAAAATTTTCAAATCTTAGGCAGTGGCGGATCTATGTTATGGGTACTGGGGTGCATGGACCCCACAACTTTACCACCAGACCTTTAAAAATGCATATACAACATTATAGATAATTGATAAATGCGTTACGTAAAAAAGGAAGTGAACCCGCAGCATGGGATGGAGTATTGGTTTGATTATTATCTTGTCTCACTCTCATTGTGCGGTCGCGAGTTCAATTCTTGGGTTGTAGCGCATTGTACATTGCATTTCTCCCCAATTTTTTTTCTTGACTATTCATCTGTCGTTTCCCCACTATTGTAAAGTGTCAATGATAACCTGACCTCAAAAACAAACCTAAAAAATTAATGACCTAACCTGATTTGGCCTGTAGACTTGATGTAATAACTAGACCCGAACTTAGAATGACCCAACCTAAGACTCACCCGACCCAGTCCTAATGCAACCTGAAAAGGCCCGATATGAATATGACCCTACCCAACCCACTGTTGACCCAGTTTAACCCGGCCTTAAATGACCCAGACCCAAGTAGACCCGAACCCATCCAAACTCGCACAAAAACTCAACCCGAATTGACCCTAAGGCCCTGAAACTTTAAAATTATTGTTATTACTATGGAGAATTATGATATCGAAGTTATTATTTTGACACAACATACCAAAAAATATAGGAGCAGTAGTATTTGTCATATGATATTGTGAGAACTAGATTTCAATATAATTATATGACCAAAAAATATATAATCTCAAATCCCAAAAATTATAACTAATAACTAATAATTAAGTTATTGACGTAACTTTTAACTAAAAATCATGTTAGATGCAAGTAACTTGCTACAAATTTACTCGTTGACTCAATTTAATTAAACCCCTGACCGAACAATTAAAAAATTCATTAACAACTTGGCACAATATGAATTATATAGGGGCTAAATTGATAGAATTAAAATTATTAGGACTAAATTGACACAATAATTAAAGTCAAGGGACTTTTGATGTGAATAACCCTCTATTTTTATAACATCTATACTCGCCAAGCCAATAATCATGTTGAAAAATCTTTTACCCCTTCTCGGGTTATCGATGTTGCACTACGAGGGGATAGTGTAAGGGTTTCAACCTGATTTTGGGGTAAAGTGTTTCATGGTTAAATGTTATTAGTGTAACAAACAGGGTTAGAAAGGGTGTAATTGTCGGAATAGGTGTCCTAGAGAAACCCAATTAGAGAATCAAGATGAGAAGATAGAATTGAATTGAAATGAGAGTTTAGAGAAGGTTAGATGGGATAGAGAGAAAATATCTCGTTGAATGAATCATGATTACACTTAAGCCCGTCTTAATACTAGATCTAGATACATTGCAAAGAGACAAGCTAAAACAAACTTACAAGACCTTAAGCTGCCACAATTGACCTTCTTGACCCTTACAACCAACTTAACTAACTCCTAAGACCTTGGGACCAACATAACTAATTCAAACATTACACAATTCAATTATTACAATGCAACCCATAACTAAAGCTAAAACACTAACTAATTGCAACAACAACAAGATCATAACATTCCCTTCTCCATGAAAACGTTCTTGCCCTCAAGAATGGAGCTAGGAATTTGGCTCTTCAAGAATTGAAGCTCCTCCCAAGTTGAAAAATTTGCATCAAAATTGCTCCAAGATACTATGACTTTTGATTTACTTCTTCCTTCATCCTTCAGCTCTCGTGAATTATGAACTGCAACTGGTTGCAGCAACAAAGCTCCACTGGAACCTACTTTAAGAGGCTGCAGAGAATTCTCTTTAACCTTCCTCACGTGCTTTTTAAGGAAAGATACATCAAAAACAGGATGAATGCAAGCGTTAGGAGGCAACTCAAGCCTATAGGCGACTTTGCCTATCTTCTCTAAAATCTTATAAGGACCAAAGAATCTCGTACAGAGCTTCATATTCTTCCTTATAGTAACAGTTACTTGTCTATAAGGCTATAATTTCAGATAAACCAAGTCCCCTACTTCAAAGCTCATGTCCACGCATTTTCTGTCTACATACAACTTCATTTTAGCTTGTGCTTAATGAAGATTATCTTTCAACATTTGCATCAATTGTCAACTCTGCTGAATTAGATCAGTCACTTCTGGTACTGATGATACAATCCCTTGTATTGTCATAGGTGTTGGAGGATCATAACCATAAAGAGCTTTGAATGGAGCAGTACCAATAGAAGCATGAGCATGTGTATTGTACCAAAACTCAGCAAGGGATAACCACTTGCTCCACACTTTTGGATGATTAAACACCATACTCCTGAGGTACTGCTCAAGGCACTGATTGACTCTCTCAGTTTGTCCATCGGTTTGGGAATGCTATGATGAACTAAGAGCCAATGTTGTTCCCAAAAGATTGAACAATTCTTTCAAAAAATGGCCGGTGAATATCCTATCTCGATCTGATACAATAGACTATGGCAATCCGTGTAGCTTGAAGATGTTGTCTAAGAAACTTCTTCCAATTTCTGAGCTGTCACAGGTCTGGCCAAACCAATGAAGTGACTGAATTTAGTGAACCGATCAACCACAACCCAAATAACTTCCTTTCCTTCTGATCTAGGCAAACGTTCAACAAAGTCCATGCTAATATTCTGCCAAGCTCCCTCAGGAATGGGTAAAGGCTGGAGAAGGCCTTGATATCTATGATCACCCAACTTAGTTTGCTGAGAAACCTCGCAAGCCTGCACAAAATTAGCTACTGCTTTCTTCATTCCTGTCCAACTGAAATAAGCCTTAAGTCGTTGATAAGTCCCTTCAACACCTAAATGCCCTCCCCATGCTGAATCATGAGAAGCACTAATGACTTGTTGTCTCAGATCAGTTGAAGAACCAATGTACAACTTGCCATTCAACGGGATAACTCCCTTGACCACAGACACCCCTGCATCATTAGCAATGCTGCTTGTTCTACTCGCATTAAAACCTGTTATGCATTCATATGCAAAAAGATCATCTTCATAGGACTTATACACCTCTTCAACCCAAACTGGAAGTATAATAGACACAGCACCACAGAATCCCTACTCACAATCTCCCAACCTGCGAGACAATGCATCAGCTGCCACATTTTCTTTCCCTTTCTTATACTTAATGTCATAATCAAGCCCCAACATCTTCATTAACCCCTTCTTCTGAATTCTTGTGACAATTTTTTGCTCAAGAAGATGCTTCAAACTCTGATGATCAGTCTTGATTGTAAGGTAGTGGCCATCTAAATAATGCCTCCATTTGTCAAGAGCAAGCAAAATTGCCAAGTACTCCTTCTGATAAGTGGATAGTGCTTGGTGCTTAGGACTCAAAACTTGGCTGAGGAAAGCTATAGGCTTTCCTTTTTGAGACAAAACAGCCCCAATACCACTTGCACAAGCATCTGTCTCCAATATGAAACCCACAGCAAAATCTGGCATTGCAAGTACTGGAGCTTTACACATTACAAACTTTAAGGCCTCAAATGCTTCTTGAGCTTTATCAGACCACATAAAAGCATCTTTGTTTAGTAGATCAGTCAGAGGTTTGGCTATGGCTCCATAACCAGTAACAAACTTTCTGTAATAACCTGTCAAGCCCAAAAATCCTCTCAACTGCTTCAAGGTAATTGGCATAGGCCATTCCTTCATTGCTTGGACCTTAGAAGGATTAGTAAAAACTCCACCATGAGAGATAACATGGCTCAAATACTCCAATTGGATTTGTGCAAAGGAACACTTAACCAACTTTGCATATAACTTGTGACTACGCATGGTTAAGAACACCTCCTTCAGATACACCAAATGGTCTTCCAATGAAGAGCTGTAAATCAGGATGTCATCGAAGAATACCAATACAAATTTCCTTGAGAACCACTTGAAGACATCATTCATTACTGCTTGGAATGTTGCTGGGGCATTGGTTAAGCCAAAAGGCATAACTACAAACTCAAAATGCTCATGATGTGTTCTAAAAGCAGTCTTATACACATCTTGCTCTATCACTCTGATTTGATGATATCCCTACCTCAGATCAAGCTTGGAAAAGTTATGAGCTCCATGTAGCTCATCCAATAGATCATCTATAATAGGAATTGGAAACTTATCCTTCACTGTCAACGAATTTAGCTCCCTGTAGTCTAAACACATTCTAGCCGTGCCATCCTTCTTCTTGACAAGTATAACTGGAGAAGCAAAAGGGTTTTGGCTCTGCCTCACAAAACGTGTCTTGAGCAATTCATCAACTTGCTTCTCAATTTCTATCTTCTGAGCATGGGAACACTTGTAAGGCCTAAGCTTTACAGGCTCAGAATTAGGCTTAAGAGAAATAGCATGATCCAAACTCATCTTAGGAGGTAATGCCTTGGGCTGCTCAAACAAATCCTCAAATTCTTCAATCAAGGCTCTTACTTTAGGATGAGAAATGCCACCTACCTCCACAGATGATATTATAAATAGTTGGCCTACCCATTGGTAAGCATTCTTCTTAAATCTACATTTCAGCTTCTTTCCATTAATCACTTGCAATTGAGCTTGATCAGCAAGACCTTGCAAAGTCACCTTGGATCCTTGTACTTCAAATGATACTGTCAACTTAGCAAAATCAAAGATCACATGACTGAAGGTTCTCATCCAATCTACACCCAAAACCATGTTGCGTCCTCCCAAGGGCAAGATTCTAAAATCATAAACAAACTTATGATCTTGCATAGACCACTGGAACTTATGACATTTGTTCTGTGTTAGGATGGAATTCCCATCATCAATCGTCATTGCCAAGGGATGAGTCTTAATAAATGAATGTCCCACCTTCTTCACCACTTTTGGATCAATGAAACTATGTGTGCTACTACTATCAATCAAAACAATGATCGCTCTCTTGCTAGCCTTCCCTTTGATCCTTATAGTGTTATGAGTTCCATTACCTGTCAAGGCTTTTATGGAAATCTCCACTGCATCATTAATCAGCTCATCTTATGATTCCAGTCCTAAATTGTCCTCTTCACTCTTAGATCCATAACTGTGAGATTGCTCATCAGCACTGACTCTTCTAGCTGTCATGAGAAACTTATGATTGCATTTATTGCCAAACTGATATGGCTGATTGCATTGTAACAAAGTCTTTGAGCTTTCTTCTCAACTGAACGAGTGACTTTGCCTTATCCACTCCCTTCTGATGTTTAGAGCTTCCTCCCTTGTACCTAGGTCTATCAGTAGAGGCCAAGATTGTGGCCTCAAAGAGCTTGGCTTTAGCATAAGCTTTCGACAATGTTTTAGGACCAATTGCATTTACAAGGTTTTTGATCTTAGGCTTTAAACCACTAATGAAACTCGAAACATAATAAGCCTTAGTGGCTTGAGGATATGCAACTATCATGCTCACTCTATTGTTTTCAAACCTTGTCATATACTCCTTCACAGATGTTACTTGAATCACTTTGTTGAAATTATCAACAATGTCACTTGAGTCTTCATCACCATATCTCTTGCAAAGTTGTTCCAAAAACTTAGCCCAAGAAAGAGTTGGATTGGTCTTCAGTACACTGTAAAGCCATACTTTATGATCTCCTTGAAGATACATGGCAGCCAGTTCAACCTTTTCTTCATCTATAATGTGATAAAAATGAAAGTACTGTTCACACCTTCTAATCCAAGATTGTGGTTGCTTGCCATCAAAAGGTTCAATCTGTATTCTTAGCTGCCTGACTCCACTGCTTTTATTACTAGATGAAGTGTTATTACTTCCTGATTGCTGCTGATGCCTCAGATAAGGTGGATGATCCAAATGTTTTGCATTCATACTAGCAGATTTGAGGTGTTCTAGATGATTGGAAGGGCGATCATTCTGCTCCAGATTCATGTTAGAAGATCGAGATTGCTCTTGACCAAGTGAGTGAGCATGAGGTGTGGCAGTTACTTCGACCTCTGGTATTCGATCTTGAGGTTTGACATCAGCTACCTGAGGATGATTTTGGGAACTACCAGCCACATTAGCCATTCAAGGTCTATCTTGAGATTCAGCAACAACATTTAGAACTTGAGATTTAATGACATTAGGAGGTTGCATCTGCTGACTTGCTGGCAACAAGATTCCAACTCCGGATGCAGCACCTTGTCTATTAACCTGATCTTGAAAGCCAGTAAACCTGTCCTTCAATTGCTACAATTGCTGTGATATTCGACCATCAGCATTTTGATTGTTTTCAAGCTGCACTTGCCTCATCATCTGAAGCATTCGTTCTTCCCTCTTTTGATCGTTTTCTTGCAGCATTTGTTTTAACTGATCGAACATTTCATCTCTCTGTTGATCACTTTCCTGCTACATTTGCTTGAATCGATCGAGCATTCCATTCATTTCTGATCTCAATTGATCACCAGTGACATACTGAACACCTCTTGCTACACTAACACCTACTGCCGCAGCATAAGAGACATTTGGATCAACAAGATTAGCTGGATTTCAATCTCCTATGCCTGATCGAGTAGTTACACCACCAGACATAGTAGAATTCTATTTCTTCCGCTTTGCTAGCTCGAATCAATCAACAAATGAGCACCTTATAGCCAACACAGGCTTTGATACAAAAAGTTAAGCTTCAAGATCGACTTGAAGTTAACCTTGTGGAAGGATAGGATTGTTAGAGAATCAAGATGAGAAGGTAGAATTGAATTGAGATAAGAGATTAGAGAAGGTTAGATGAGATAGAGAGAAAATATCTCATTAAGATGTTTGTTAATTTTCGTTTAATACTAGATCTAGATACATTGTAAAGAGACAAACTAAAGCCAACTTGCTATACCATAAGCCGCCAAAATTGACCTTCTTGACCCTTACAACCGACTTAACTAACTCCTAAGACCTTGGCGCCAACACAACATATTCAAACGTTACACAATTCAGTTATTACAACGCAACCCATAACCAAAGCTAAAACACTAACTAATTGCAACAACAGCAAGATCATAACACAGTGCAATGGTTTTAACCTGATTTTGGGGTAAAGTTTTTCGTGGTTAAATGTTAATGGTAAAATAAACAGGGTTAGAATGGGTGTAATTGTTGGAATAGGAGTCCCAAAAAAAATCCAAATAGTTAGTTTTAAATATTAAATAAAAAAAATTATTTTATTTATTTATTCTCTGATTATGTTCTACGAGTCAATGATGCATGATTGTTTTTCTAAAATGTTCCATGAGGTGGACGTTGTCCAAGATGATGAGTCAAATTTGGTTTAAGTGGTCAATAAGATTGAACCACGGAAGGACAGAGATCAAGCTAGTGACATGTAAAGTATTACGTTGGTTTATTTGGTAAATCAGTGTGAGAATATCATATATATGAAAGAATATATGTACAAGTCTACGAGGGGTATACCCCAAGCCAAGGCCGAAGGCCTACATCAAAGAATCAAACATCGGTATCAAAGGCCAACACGGCCAAACAACAAGAAAGCAAAGCACAAAATGCAAAAACAAAGCTAATGCTCAATCCCCCACTCCTGCAACAGCTGTGAGTGACGATGGGCACCGCGAAGCGTGTGAGCTGCAATGAGACGGCTGCGAACCAATCCTGTGATCTCCTCAGTGAAAACTGCAGAAGGCCTAGACTGGGAGCGCTGAATCCTCAGGTTACGCTCATACCAGAGAATGTAAACCGTCGCAGAGAGACAAAGGCGGGCCAGGATCCGATCCACCTTGCGACCACGGAGCCTGGTAGCGGCCCACTGAATCAGCTTATGTCAAGGAAGCAAAGGCCATGTGACAGAGGTGCGAGAAGACACCCTGGACTAGACAGTAGCAGAGAAGCTGCAGCTGAAGAAGAGATGACTGTGCGACTCATCGTCCGTCCCACACAGCACACAAGTAGCCTGAACATCCCGCACTCTATGCCTCAGTAGTCTGTCAGAAGTCCAAAGCCTCTCACAGGAGGCAAGCCAAAGGATGAAGGAATGTCTCGGTATATGAAGCTAGAACCAAAGGAGATGGTGGATGGAGTCCTCCTTCCTCCGGTTACGGATCATCTCCCAAGCCGATCTAGCGGAGAAGACCCCAGATGGGTCACCCATCCACAGCATACTATCAGCTACCCCCGACCGGGGCTTGAAGTCAACAGAATCCCAGATAGGCAGCAGCTCAGCAATATCCTGAGGGAAGAGCCACTGATCACCCTCAATAATGTCAGAAACACGAGAGCCCAAGCGATGACTAGTGGAATGAAGGCGGCGGAATGTGAACCGCCCCTCTAAGCGTCCGCACGGCAACCAGTAGTCAGACCACAGCGCTATACCACGTCCGTCACCAATAATAGGCCTGAAGGCCCCGACACACAACGATCTAACACCTAGGATGCTCCTCCACGACCATGGAATCCAACCTCGAGGCCGAATATCCCAGAATGACTTCCCCTGGAGTCGGTTGGCATGGATCTAGCGAGGGCAAAGAGAGTCACGATCAGTGAGTAGAACCTAGATATGATTTATAAGAGAATCCTGGTTCCACTCGCGCAAACTTCGAATCCCAGGACCACCCTCCCGACGGGGATAACAGATATGCGACCAAGAGACCTTGGTCCCGCCTAGGCCCAAAGAGGTGCCCTTCCACAGGAAGGAATCTTCTGGATCATCAGCTTCGGAAGGATAAAGACCGATGACCAAAAGCCATGAATAGAAAACAGAACCGATCGGATGAGCAGCAGACGGCCGACATAAGATAAGGAACGAGATGTCCATAGCTGAATGCGAGCAAGGATGCGGTCTAATAAAGGCTTGCAGTCAATGAACTGAAGCCTCGTCGTGATAAGCGGCACCCCCAAATATCTGACCGGGCACTGCCCCAATCTATACCCCAAGATGTAATGAATAGACTGTCAAAGCTCAGGATCAACCCCGGTAATGAAGACGGTGCTCTTTGCTGCATTCGAGGATAGCTCTGAAAGTGCAGCAAATCAATCTAACACCTCCCGAATGACCGAAACACTACCCTCATCAGCCTCACTGAAAATCATATGGTCATCTGCAAGGCACAAGTGAGTAAGGCTGGCACTCTGACAACGTGGATGAAAGTGAAACCTCGGATTAGAAGACGCGCGGCGTAGCAAACCCTGTAGGCCCTCCATGGAAATAACAAAAAGGTAGGGTGAGAGAGGATCTCCCTACCTGATACCTCTGCTCGTGCCAAAGAACCCCTGAAGCTCACCATTAATGGCAACTGGAAATCTGGCTGTGGAAAGGCACTCCCGCACCCATCGAATCATAACCTCAGGAATACCCATGCATCGCATAGCAATGAGAATGAACTCCCAGCGCATCGTATCAAAAGCCTTGCGAAGATTAACCTTCAAAGATCAACCTTCAAAGCACATCGAGGCGACGGCGTCTGAAGGTGATAGCCACGCAAAAGCTCCTGGGCCAACATAATACTGTTAGATATCCTCCGACCAGGTACAAAAGCGGACTGCGAGTCATCGATAAGGTGAGGAAGAACCCCTTTCAACCTGTTCGCAACAGGAGATTGGGCGATAGTCAGCGAAGGTGGATGGATTCTCCACCTTCGGAATCAAGCTGATGCGAGTAGTATTCAGGGTGCCAAGCATGCGCCCTGACTGAAAGAAAGACCGGACAGCTCGAGTAACATCACGCCCCACAACATCCCAAGCCCTCTTAAAGAAGAGGGAGGTGTAACCATTAGGGCCGGGCGCCCTACCATCCCCAGTGGAGAACAAAGCATCTCTCACCTCAACATCAGTAACCGGTATGGTAAGCAGTCTAGCTTGATCCTCTGATAGCCGGGTCTGAAAGAGATCCGAAATATCCTCAAGGAGCGGTCCACTCGGATCTGTCAATAAACCACGGAAATAAGAGACACCTGCCTCTGAGATCTCCACGTCATCATATGTCCTCCTGCCATCAATGCAAATAATGGAAGAAATCCGGTTCCTAGCCTGCCGATGTGTGACAAACTTATGGAGGAACCGGGTACCCAGATCCCCCAAGGAGGGCCACTGGATATGAGACTTCTGGCGATAGAAAGCCTCCTCATCCCTACATAATCGCGAGTACACTCGAGAAAGACGACGCTCCTCCTCTCGAAGTAAAATACTCTCCGGATCATCATCAAGCGCCCGCTGCCCCTCAGTCCAGGCATCTCTCGCTGCCACAACTCGAGCTAAAATGTGACTAAAGTGCCTAGCATTAAGGGCCATCAGCTCCCCCTTCAGCAGCTTCAGCTTCTGAGTGAGCTGATACATGGGTGTGCCATCAATGCTAGTCTCCCAAACCCTCCGCACAGTAGGCAGGAACTCCTCATGGTCGGCCCAAAAGTTAAAGAACTTAAATGGGAGCCGCGAGGTGTGGCGCTCTCCAAGTCTTGTAACTACAAAGGGACAATGATCAGAACATAACTCCCGGGGAAGGAACTCGACAGATGAGGAGGAGAAAGAACGCAGCCAACCCACACTCACTAAACACCAGTCAAGATGCTTCATTGGACCACATATATCGTAGCCCGGTATAAGGCAGGATTGTGAGCTCAGAATCGTAGATGCAGTCTCTGAAGTCATCCATGTGCCCAGGCCAAGTGCGCTGGCCACCTCTCCTGTCACTCGGACTGAGGATAGCGTTAAAGTCTCCAAGGAGTATCTAAGGCTCCTCCTGGAGGCCCACGCCGGCTCCTCGAATATAACACCAAAGCTCCCAACGTGGTCCCGGATCGTTAAAGTCGTAAACAAACGTAGCAGTAAAGTCTACATCATCTCGGACACCAGAAACCCGGCAGGTAAGATACTAATCCCCACCCTGCACTCTCACTACATGGTAGAAGGACGGATCCCAGAGAACAATGATACAGCACCCACGGGCCCAGGCCCCACTAATCAAAAACTGCCACCCCTTAGCACAACAGGCAACAGCGGAATCAACAGCAACTGGGTTGGTCTTGGTCTCAACCAAGCCAACCAAACTCAAACGACTGGAGGAGATCCAGCCCCGCACTGCACGAACAGTAATGGGGTTAATAAACCCCCTCACATTCCAGCATCCAATCATGGAAACTGGAGACTAAAGCACACCATGGCCCTCACGGTCCGCACGGGCCACCCCAGAGCGAGTACGATGAGTAATAGGAGTCAACTGTGATGCACACTCCGATGTGGACGTATCACCCGTTCGCTCCTCAGCTAGTAACTCAAAGGGGTTAGGCGATTCAAAAGTAGTAGGAGCCGAACGACTCTCAACAAAAGCGAGGGGCCCGACAAGAGCCCCCTGAGCCTCGTCAACCTCAAAAGGAACCAAAGCACGTCCCAAGTCCTCAGGCGAGTGATCCACCTGTACACCAGAAGAAACTGAGCTAGAGCGGGACCTACTAGTGGGTTGGACATGGCTCGCCTTGTGAGGCGATTTTGTGGATGAGGCCAATGCGGCCCGTCGTCCACCATCCAAGATCGGGCTACCGGGCAGCCCAACCTCAACCGCAGCCGAGGTGGCGTGCGATTGCCCACCATTTTGGGCCAAGGGACTCACGGCCCCTTGATAAGGGACGAGGCCTCAATCGGGCCTGTAATGAGGTCGCGTACCCCCCCCCCCCCCCTTCCTCGCATGGGCTGCGCCACGCCCAACCACACGAAGTGGGCCTCCTCTAGCTTGAGGCCCAACAGCAGCAGCAGGGGGGCGGCCCCGTCTCTCACATCCCCAACCACCCTACTTCCTCTTATGCCCTAGCGATGTACGACACTAGTACCAGCACCAGCCTCACCACGCACCACCACAGCCTCGCCGTCCCCCGGCGCAGCCACCGGCGCATCAATCCCAACCCCGGTACCCTTTTTCTTCCTATTTTTCTTCTTCTTTTTATGCCCTAGTATCGGTGCCGCCATAGTACGGGCCTCATGAGCCCTAGGTGGCGAACAATCATGCCCAAAGACCAAACAAGTTGGGCATCGTATCGGCATAGCCTCACACGTAATATTCAACTTGTAGAGCATCCCGTTCACATCAATGGAGGTCTCCTTAGGTACAAGCCCCGTGGCCTCACCTTCAATGCAGACCTGGATATAACCAAGCCGAGTGCAATCAGCAGTGACCTTGTCCATGAACAAAGGTCGACCAATCGTAATACAAGCAACACTGATCCTAATAGGCTTCCACAAGGTCAACGGAAGTCCAGATATACGGACCAAAACAGGGGCAGTCCGACAATTCTTCTGCGTCTTGATGCCCTTCCTCCAAAGTTGGAGTGACATGCATACGCCCTTGAAGAACCAAGGACCACCAATAAGAACACTCTTAGCCTGAGCCTTAATTCTAAACCGAAAGTAGTAAACCTCGCCGTCAGAAAGGACACATTCAAGACCCTTCTCACCCCCCATAGGAAGGTAGCGATCTCAAGGGCACGAGAATATTCAAGTCCCGTGCCAATCAAACGACCCACCAAGCAACGCTCCCACTTCTAGTTACCAGACTCAAAAGCCCCATGCGGAACAACTCCCACAGGTTTGCCGTTAACAAGAACAGGACGAATTTATTGTAGCGTGTTATGATCCGAGGACCGCACCCGATCCGTCCATGTGGGTGAAGCCGGGTCACCCGCACCAACTGTCGAGCCCGCACCCACATCGAATGCAGCAGCGTCACGCACCTCAACCATGGTGCGCGACGCAAGCCAAAAAATGAAAAAAAACCCTAAAAAAAGTAAGGGTTTTCAACCACAACTCCCACCGGGCGCCGCCAACACCCACACACAGGTCAAGACCAGTCGGAATCCGGCCACGAACACCCAGCAGCAACAACCAGTAAAGAACAAAAAAGGACTTACGTGTGTTAGCTCCAAAACGAAGAGAGAGACTGTGAAGAGAGAGAAATCGCGAGGAGAGAGAAAATCCGGCCACAACCGTCGTACAGCCACCAGGGACCTCCGGTCCACCACCAAAAGGATGAGGAGAAAAAGGTAAACCACCAGGGACGAGGCACCGGCGATGGGCTTACCGGAGAAGCCCCCACGACCTACGTGAACCCAACAACCCCAAAAAAACCCTAGCTCCCTCTCTCTCGATTTTCACCCTCAAGCGGCCGCCGAAATCGCCAGTGGGTACCACCACCAGGAAGTGGAGGCACCGGCGAATGTATTGCCACTGGACCCACCCCCGTCCGACCTTGCACGCGCCTTCACACGCGCGCCCTAGCGGGCGGTGCACAAAGCTGCGAAATCACCCTTGATCGCCACTAATCGCCAGAGCATGCATGCAGTGTTTTCAATAAGATTGGAACACAAAGAAAAACCACCTGAATTAATTTTTTCCTTTCTGCTATCAGAAATAATTAATTATGTAAGACGATAACTAAATCTGGGAAATAGTTCGGACTCGAGCGTGGAATGTTAATTGCTTTTATGCCTGAAATGATAAGGTTAAAAGTGAATAACAAAGATCTTACGTTGTTGGGCAATTGCATGAAGTGTGGCATGAACTAATATTTTACTAGGAATCCACAATGTAAAATGTCTCCCTAGTTGAATCGCAAATATACGAACATATTCTATAATCTTTAGCCAGAGTATTCCATATTAATGAGGAAATTGTTTGTATTATGAATTGCTTGAGAAGGGGGTGTCGAGAACTAGGTGATAGATATGAGAAAAATAATGATAATAGTTAAAGTTATTTTTACTCACAGACATATAATAAAGGGATTAATTGTCGCAATAAAATTATTTGGGAAATTCTTGATTGAGTATATTTAATTCTAAAGTGCAGTAAAACTTATTTAGTTGAATTAAGTTTTATTAAATGATAATCAATTGTTACTATGGAATTATAATCATATTTGATCCATTTGGAGTCACTAAAAAAAGGTGGCCAATAGCAACTAAGCAGTTTATGTTGCTATTGGCTATTTTTTTGTTACTATAGCCTTTAGTAACAGAATTTTGTCTGTTGCTACGTTGTTGCTGTTGCTGCTGTCACTAAAAGTTATAACAACAGAAAATACGAGTTGTTGCTATTGCACCCCAATAGAAACAAACTAGTCATTGTTACTAGATTTGTTACTATTGCCTTTTGCAACAACATGACAACTGTTGCAATTGGTTACAGCAAAAAAGTGCTTTCTATTGCTATTGGTTACAGCAATAAAGTATTTTATGTTGCTATTGGTTACAACAACAAAGTGCTTTCTGTTGCTATTAGTTACAGCAACAAAATTCTTTCTGTTGCTATTGGTTACAGTAGCAACAAAGTTACACCAAAGTCATCATAGTTCTTTCATTATTGCTATTAATAACAGCATTGTACTTCTGTTTCTAAATTTCGTATTTTTCAACCAATTGGAACACATAATTGAAAATAACAAAACCAAAAACCCTACATCATCATCATACCAACGGACAAATTTGTCATGCATTACATACAACTAGAATCATCCATAAATCCAAACAAAAAAATACATAGTTGAGCAAAACACAACATTGAGTGCAATTCTTCCCATCATTTGCAGGTTTAGCAAAAACACATAATAAACTTCATTCCCCATCTTCCATTACATCATCCTCGTCTTCTAAGACATCATCCCCATCTGGTTCCTCATAATAAACTTCATCATCATGAAATGAACTAGCTTCCTGTAAAACAAAGATAAACAAACCAAAACTTTTGTAAGGGTGGAGATCACTTATCTTTCGAGTAGGTAGCCGCATGTCAAATGTGAATCGATTGTTTTAAGTAAAAAAATAGTCATGTTGCAACAGCTAGCAAAGCCAACGTTTACAAAAGAGCAATGCAAATCTAAAACAATTAAAGAAACGATATCCAACCGGGCCTAAATAAAAGGTTAAATTAATTAAGTAATCTACAAATTCATCACAGACAACCCAATCTTCTTAGTTATCTAATTTAGATATCAAATATACATAATATAAAATCACAAGCTTATAGGGCTATAATTATTTTAACAAGACAAGAAGCTTCAAAGTTTTCGTTTCCCCTAAAATCTTTGTTACGCTCGTGATTGAATCACAAGCGTAAGCTAAATAAATTGAGGATTGTTGAGAGTACGAGATAAGAAAGAAGTGAATTGAGATGAGAAATTAGAGAAATAGGGATGAGAAATAGAAGAGTTAGATGAGAGAGAGAAGGTTTGATCTCAAATTGAGATATTTGTTGATATTTCATTGAATTTATTATCTGAAAAATGCACTCAACCACTACTTATAGGCAAACAAGAACAATGAACCTAGACATTAACTAACTAACTGACTCTATAACAAAATATCTAACTAATACTAAAACATTTACTAATTAACAGAACCAAAGCAATCAGATATTACAATGTAGTGAAGGAATTATGCTTAAGGAATTACAACTCACACCACAACTAACTAAAGTCTAATACTCTAACTAACTAACAGTTGCAGATTATTACCAACGTAGCTAAGGAATTATTCAACTAATGACATCAGCAGCTAACCTAACACCTAAAACAGCAACCAACGGCAGCAACCAATATCACCATCAGCAGCACAGTTTAATCAACTCATGCCTTGAATTCCCGGGTCATAACAATCTCTTTCCTTTTCGTTTTGTATTTTTTCATTTTTCATGGATTCTTTTACTTTTTATACCCCCAACACTTCCCAATTTTCCCCATTGCTTTTGCTTTGCATGTTCTCTCTCTTTTTATACCCATATCTGTTGTTTTTTAAACTCTACGGTGCTGCATTTTTTACTCAAATTCATACCCAGATCTGTCCTATTATTCGTTAAGGTTATGAAATGGATCCCTATATCTACCTAGATCCAACCACCCAACAAGCTATGTTCTAAATTACTACAACTCAAGACCAACCCTACTACATCCACCAAGCCACCACATAACTATGGATAGAAAATCCAAATAAATAAACTTCAACATTCGATCCAAAGCAATTAAAATTTGTATTATGTGGAATTCTAAAGCAATGCAAAATGCACCCTAACCAAATCATTTAGCCCGGGATCCTCCACCTCCCCATGGAGATACCACTTGCTATGTGTGTAATTATCATCCATGCCTTTAAGTGTAAGCTGAAGTTTCACTCTATTTATGTCCAACTCATATTGATTTGAACAAGTCTTACATGCGAAAGGTATCGACTCATCCACACCCACGATAGCAAGCGCATCAATAACAAATGCTTCCACACCATCACGAAATTCAGGTGAAACTTGTGAGCTTTTCATCCAATCTTTGTTTTTAAACACATCAATATGGACAAATCCTACACTTAGAATGTATAAATGTCGTTAAAATAGGACAAAATATTAGTGAAAGTACATTAATTACATATATTAATCTCTTATTGACCATAGGAATAGTGTAAGATTTGTTACAAGACTCAAATTCCATGTAATTTGTATTTTACGAATTATAATCTGAATCAATAACTCAAATTCAGTACACAAGCACCAAAACAAATCAAAAGCTAAAAAATGTGACAAAAACAGAACTCGTCATCATGAAGCATCAAACATTATAATCTAATACATTAGAACTCATTGAAATCTACATTTTTAGGAGAAGAAATATCTTAAAACACCATATGCTTAGTTCATATTTTCTCAAAATCAAGCATAAATCGAACAAACTAATCATTATAGCGTACATCAAAACTAACACTGCACCAAACACTAACACATTAGATAATCATATATTAAACTAGATTCACATGACAAGCGTTTAACATTACAAATTCTAAAACAGTAAAAAAACACAAATCTTGAAACAAAACACAAAAACCACAAATTGAAGTACAGGACAAAATCACAAACTGTACACGTTAAACTTCACCGACTGTTTGAACCCGAGCCACAAGGTAGCATATACAAGGTCCACAAAAACCCGGATGGAGTTCCATCCTAAAACTAATTCACATTGAGTAAAGTAACCCACTAAACTTATATATTAATATCTTCTTTCTTGCGGCTCCTATGTTAAATTACTAATAAGCTTGCATATGGAATCCTTAACATTACAAACTCCAAAACAAAACACAGAAAGCCACAAATTTTGAAGCAGAACATAAAAAACCGCAAATTGAACCAAAAAACAAACCCTAAAACCAAACCAAAACACAAAAACACCAAGAAAGAAACGAAATCACTCATAACAAATCAAAAATTGAATCTTACTTTTGACGAAATCAATAACACGAGACTTCAAGATAGAATGACACTCGGAACAAAATCTGCAAGCCCCCAAAACCTCCGCAATCTCTGAAGAATCTAGACTTTTGAGAACACCCAACCACTCGCGAGACGGCGATAACTCCAGCGATCGATCGGAAAACCCTCCGGCCATCTTCCCTAGTGAAAACACGAATCACAAAAATTTAGATAGAGAAATGTAGAGAGTGAAGCGAGCAAGAGATCTCTAGTGAACGAGAGAGAGAGTGGAGCGAGCGAGAGAGAGCTGCGAACGAGAGAGATAGAGTGTGCTTTAGGGCATTATTTTTTATTTTATAAAATATTAATAAAATTTTCAATACTCAAATTTGGGCTTTGGCGGGAATTTTTTACCCAAAAATTTGCGAATTAACATAAAATTTTAAATTCTTGCTAATATTAAATTTATGTAATGTATTTAGAGGACAAAAAGTTAATATAATTAAATTATCTATGTATCTTTGATAAATTATTTTTTAATTTTCTTACAAAGTAATATTAGAGGGAAGTGAAAATTTGTTTCTTACCTCATGATATATAAAAAATTTTCTCATAAAATACCATTACTAACAAACACAAGTGTACTATTGGTAATGCTGTATAGAATACCAACGGACTGATTTTCTGTTACAAAAGGGGTCAATTTTGTATGAGATTTTACATTTGCAACAAAATAAAATTTTTGTTGCTATTGGTAAATCAATTGTAACAGAAAATTTTTCAGTTTGTTACTATTGATCACTTTTTTTGTAGTGAGTTAGAGTTAAATTGTCTCTAAGGTCCCTTCTCAAGCCTCAATCTAAGCACTGTTTGAAAATATTTAAAAATAAATTTATGTGATGAATTATTTATTTATAAGATAATAATTTTTTTGTGCTACACAAATATTCATGATATGAATACATAATACACCATATATCGTATTTTAAATAAAACAAAAAAAATTTTTTTTTTAATGCCCGCATGACATTTAAGAGGCCCCACACAGGGCCCACATGCAATTTAATTAAAAAATTATTTCTTTAATAAATGCATGTGCGAGCAGTGGGAATTGCATAAGATGGTTTTAGATCTTGAAACCTAGTTTTCTTCCGCAATAAAAAATTTAAAATTATTTTAGGATTTTTCTAAATTAATGTTCAGTATAGTATTTTTGAAAATTATTTTTCAGAAAGATTGATATGAAAAATTTTGTTCCGAAATTTTTCGTGATATAAATATTTTGAGAGCCTACACTCTAGTTTTAAAATAGGTCATTGCGAAAAGATCTTAAGTTGTCTAGAAGCTCTCTTTTTCTAATTTCCGATCTTCAAGTCGGAGTTTGGATTCGTGTTTTAGGTATGTCTAAATTAAGTATTTGATATCTAAGTTGTTCTTTCCCTTATTTTGTTTATGGTACATACCATGCTCATACATGTTTTTATTCAATGTTTTTCAATTGCTATATTATGAACTTATTAAAGTAAGATCTAGGGTCAATTAAATAGTTTAATTAGATCAAGGCATTAGATTTAAAATTGAGAATTTAAAATTGGTTTTTCGCAGTACTCGCTCTAGTCGTTTAGGTAAAAATTTTTGAAATACGTTCCTAACAATTGGTACAAGAGCCAACTCTGAATACATTTATAATTGACATTAAAACATCAGGTTTGATAAAATTAGAGTATGTAGGATTGAGAAAACTATGAAATTAGGAATTCCATTAAAGGAAAAAGACTATCCAGAATATTGTTGGTAAATAGTTTAATAACGAGGTTGAAGGTTCGTTACAACAACAACAACAATAGACCTAGTGCCTCAAGGGCTCCCGCGTAAGCAGGGTCTGGGAGGGATATGATGTTCGCAGCCTTATCCCTTCAGGGTGATACCATAACGAGAGGCTGTTTCCGAGGACACCCAACCTGAGAAGCATGAAAAGCATAAAAGCATGGAAGCATAAAGCATACAAGCATCTAGGTGAAAGAGCATACATAATGACACAATGCAAGAATATAGAGAATATAAGCAGCGAGTAGGCAATACAACAACAAGGTGACAGACCATA
The DNA here is from genome assembly GCA_018398585.1 of Simmondsia chinensis. NCBI lineage: Eukaryota > Viridiplantae > Streptophyta > Magnoliopsida > Caryophyllales > Simmondsiaceae > Simmondsia > Simmondsia chinensis. Next base: position 15,573,042 of record JAGTTD010000010.1, on the reverse strand, counting down.
AGGAAAAATTGCAAACAAATAATGGGCATACAAAAAGCCTTGTGGCACTAATACTAGCTTAGAAGTGTTTGACGATCCTAAACCGTTATGTCAATTGCACCTAGACTAATCCCCCATTGAGCTCTATCTAGGGCCATCTCCTCATTTAAGTTGAGATAGGCGAGGTCCTATTGAATTGCCTCAATCCAATTCTTCTTTGACCGACCTCTTCTCCCCTTCCCGTCTATAATGTGGAGTTGTTGATTGAAGGTTTATTAAAGTTTTAAATTGTTTAAAGTTTTATATGAGTTAGGATTCAGTCAAGAAACGTAATTCTAAATCGAATCTAATGAGATTTGACATTCAAGGAGTTGAACGGTTTAGATTATTAATCTAATATGATTAGATTTGAACCTAGGTATAAAATATTCAATTGTTGAATATTTTATAATAATCCAAAACAAAAGAAAGGAATACCTTATAATGTTATTAAAAGAGTTTAATAACGTGATTGTTGTTCATCGAATTTAAATTATATAAATTAGGATGAATTATAATTAAAGTAGTGGGTGTATAATTCTAAATAATCTAATGAGATTAGATATTCAAATAGTTTAATGATTAGATATATATAATGTCACATACAATATCTAATTGGATTAAATGTCCGGTTTTCAATCCAACAATATTAAAATCAGATTATATTAATTAATTATTTATTTATTTAATAAAAATTAAAAATATAAGTGAGAGGGTGCCCTGTGTAATGCGCGCCCCTCATCAATTAAATAAAATATTTTAATTTATATTATTTAAATATTTTAAATAAATAAATAATTGATTAGGATGAGATCCTAATTAAAATTATGTGACAATCTTTTCTGAAGGAGTTTAGAAAAATCTTTAATTGTTCCAACCTTTAGGCCCCTAAGTAATGTTAATTCAAATTGCTTGATGACATGGCACTTATTAAATTCTATTCATATATTTAATATTATTTAAAGAGTTAAATATTATGTATGATGCGAATAAAAGTTATAAAGCCATATAACTTGCTAAAATATTTGATTTCATCGAGTGGGAAAATTTTTTTAAGTATGTCTAATTAGATTAGATAATTCAAAAGTTTAATTATTTGAAAAGAAAAATTCTCATAATGTATCTAATGAGATTAGACTGCGTGAGTTGGATAATTAAAAGAACCTAATTCGATTAGAGTTTTATTTAATTGTTAAATAAAATTTACAATATGAATTGATTATGAGATAATCAAACCTAAAAGAAAGATCCGCCGTTGCAAATTTCAAGCAGGAGCGAGGATCCGGAGTTGATTCCTCACGGTCTTCATTGCTATTCTAATGGTATAGTGGATAAGTACTACTCCCAAAGGAGGGCGTTTGTTCACAGGATAAAGGGTTGAACTTCTACATGATAGATAGAGGTACGGGAGAAACTAGTGCAACCACACTAACATGGAGTATCTTGTTTGCTTGAACTAATATCTGGGTAATGGTATACAGTTGCCCAGGATAGTATGATAGTCTGCTAAAGAAAATTATGATACTGTCTTAGAGACCAAAAAAGAAACAGGGAGTTAGATATGTTTAGGAAACATATTATTTGGGAATGGTTCTGGTTTGAGTAATTACTTGTTACACCTCTCCCATAGTAAAGAGTAAATTGGCCATCTCATTGTTGCACACATAGAGAGAATGATTACATGGATCCATGCTTTGTTTATTTGCAAAAATTATTAAAAAGCTCACAAGACTCAAAATATCAAGTGGGAGCGAGCTTCTAAACGATTGCTCATTTCCTTCATTACCGGTCTCGCAATATAGTAGGTGGGCGTGACTCTCCGAGGAGAGCGCTCATTTTTGGAATACAAGGTTAGTCCTCTAAGAGATCAACTGAAGTCCAAGCAATCGAGTACGAGCAACCCAAGAAAGCACCCATTGATCCCATTTAAAAAAAAACTTGTAAATAACTTCGATGAATATTAAAAGTGTAAAAATATATCAATGGCATTTTACTTGGTAATATAAGATAATAGTGTAATCCATATATTAAATTCTGCTTGTTTTACATGATGGATGACATGAGAATTCATGTAGTACAACTTCAACATGATTTTGATCCAGCAACTGGAAGAGACAATATTTACAAAGATGCAATTGGAGAAGATAAACAAGCATATAAGAAACCACATGGCATAGGAGTCAAGAGAAGTAGTGCCAGTACTTCCAAACATGCTTAGATGACATTGAAGATGACAAGATGTAGCGACTGAAAGAGAAAAGAGACTAAAATTGGAAAAAGTAGCAGCTGAAAAGGAGGAGAGGCTGAAGTTGGAAGAAGAAGTAGTGGCTGAAAGAGAGGAGAGACTGAATGACAAATGAAGTTGGCGACTCTGGAAGAAGAAATGCAGAGCTTGAAGGCAATGGTTTATTGGAAAAAAAATCTTTGAGAAAGAAAGGTAATCTTATCATTTAATTGATATGCATATCTAAATTAATTTCATAATATATTTTGTAACGTCATATATTGATCACCCTTTTTTTTCAATATGCGGCACAAGATGGAATGAGAGCTCGAGAGCTTTTTTGCAATCTTTGGAGGATACACCGGAATTAATATTTTGGAGTTTGGATGTTGATTATTATGAGTTTGGATTTTGATTATGGTTTTAGATTATTGATATGGTATATTGATCAAACTAAATTAGCTTATGCGTTATTTGGTTTTGTGATGGAATGCTTGAATAGATTTATTGATATCAATATATAGTTTCTTTTTTATGCCATATGTAGTATTTTTGGAGATATTTAGTGTTGGAAAATCAAAATGCTTTTGATATGGTATCAGAATATTTTATTTGATTTCTATACTACCTTCTGGTTCAAAAAAAAAAAAAAATGATACTAACCATGTTTATACTATTGGAAGTTTTTATACTATTAGGTTAACTTTTGGAATAAAAAACAATATGAGGCTAATGATATGAATAGTATCAGAAAATAGTATCTAATACTATTAGTTGAACCGTCAGTGTCGAAAACAATCCGAGACTGATGACATTAATAGTATCAAAAATATTATTCGATACTATTATGTGAGCTATTAACAGTATCGAAAATAGTATCTGATAATATTATGGGAGCTATAAATAGTATAGAAAATAGTATCCGATACTATTACGTGAGCTATTAATAGTATCGAAAATATTATCCAATACTATTAGGTGGGCTATTAATAGTATCGAAAATAGTATCTGATACTATTAGGGGTGTTATTAAAAGTATCAAAAATATTATCCAATACTATTAGGTGATGAGCTGTTAATAGTATCAAAAATAGTATCCGATACTATTATGGGAGCTATTAATAGTATCGAAAATAGTATCGGATACTATTAGGTGAGCTATTAATAGTACCGAAAAATTGTGTCCGATACTATTAGGTGAACCTTCAGTGTTTGAAACAATTCGACACTAATGGCATTAATAGTATTAGAAAAAGTATCGGATACTATTAGGTGAGCTTTTGGTATCGGTAACTTTTCGATGCAACATCTGATGCAAAAGAGTTATCCGATAGTACCGCGCCCCCATGTCAAGTGTAATTACCTTCTCAGGATGTCGGGCTCGAGACATCATTATCTCAATACTTAAAGGCCTGATTCCCCTCAAGAATACCTTGACGTGCTAACGGCGTGGCACTTTATCCAAAATGCCACGTCCCAACTCTCTCGAAATTAGGGTGTACACATGTTCGGTTCACTCTTTCCCTTCTATTATTCTTTTTTGAGTTGTTTCTATTGCCTTTGTAATCCTTGTGTTCCACTTTTAACACTCAAGATCAATTTTAATTGTGCTTGAAATTGTATTTTAATTAGTCATTAACCCTATTTTACTAACAAAGTACACTGCTAAATTCGTTGTAACATTAATAAAATTGTATTACTGCACATGCAAAAGCAATGATACAGCAAAGGAGGGTTCCTTATTAAACAAGGGAAATTATTTGGTTGGCTGCTTATGTCTTTAATATCTTCATAATGTAGTATAAATGATTAGGGGAATCATGACTAGTGTTCTCATCGGCCACCTTTGTCTGCAACAATATGATTGTACAGTATACTATGCACCGTCCCTTTTTTAGCTGCCTTTACCAAAGAAAATATAAATATATCCTTAAGAATCAAATATTCTGCTGAATAACTGAAAAGCATTTTTCCATTTACTTGATAAATAATTATTTTGTATTTAAGTAAAATTTTTAATATGCATGTAAATTTAGTTCCCAAATGGGTGACCTATGCTCGTTTTATTTCTATTTTTGGTCGCACTGAGTGACGCATCCCTTTTTACGTTTTTTATAATATCTTGATTTGGCTAGCTAAGCATTTTTAATGATGGACTGTCACCTATTCTATACACTGATGGATCTCTCTGCTCCAGTGAGAAGAAGACAATGACTTTTTGTGTCCAAGAATCTTTATCTACCACTTTTTCTCTAATAGAACAGCACTAAAACATTATGCGTGGGGGCCCCACATTGGATCCGAATTTAAAACAACTCCATATTATCAATCGATATTAATGAAATTTGAGATGATCTAATATTTAAATTAATTTTACTAGATATAGAATTGACTCAAACCAATCAAATCTGAAATAACAAAAACAATAAGTAGACTAGAACGTGAACCCAACTGGCTTGAAATCGAAATTGACACACTATGTCAAATGTAGTAACTTCAATTACTTGATAAATAGTTTGTTGAACTATGTTCAATATATTATAGAATATCACCAATATATTTAAGATAACAACGCATATCACAAATATATTATAAGATATCAATGCCTTAGGAAAGTACTCAAGGGTTATAGTCATTTACCATCTTGCCCTCATTTCTTATGTAATGTAGTGGGTACTTTTGCCTTTTTCCTTTGCCGTTGAACTTTATAAATAGAGCATGTTTGTGCTCACTTCATCATTCAGTTTTCCTTATGGTATTAGATGCTCCTAGATGTGTCTAATTTTTGTATGTTTTATGTCTCACTCCCACGATATATTTGGCTATTGCTATTTAGGTGTACTTATGCTTGGACTACATTGGAGCAAACAAAAGTTGAAAAGTGGTGGAGAACAAGTATGAATCGGACATATTTAAAGACTATGGGAGAAACCTGACCATGTGCGGAAACAAAGGATCCATCGGGTCATAATTCGGCAAGGCCATATTAGTTTTGTAAGCTTCCAGGAACCACCTGACAAATAGGCATGAAGAGCCGATCAATCGACAGGCAATAGAGCGTTTCTGTTGACTGACGATAGAAAACGTTAGTACCGCTATTGACGAAGACCGATCAATCGGCCAACATTGCCAATCGATCGGCAAAACACCCGCAGCATACCTTAGGTCATGCCGTGGGTACAAATAGAACGGGGAAGTGTTTGCTCTTCATCTTTGCTTCCTTTTGCCTTTTCCTCTCCTTCCTCGAGCAGCTATAAGATCCAAGTGTTCTCCAAAGTCGAAGCACATGTGGTCGAATTGCAGGGGATCAAAGCAAGGTCCACATCAATTGAGGAAGACTTCATCTCTGAGTTTTTAATTGTCTCTCTTGTTATATTTCATGATATGTAAAACTCACAAGGAGTAGAGCTTTAGTTTAGGGATGAAGGACTAGTAGCTGTGCACCTGTCAAAGTTATATTTTACTTTTGGCAATGATTGTGTCATGTTTTTTTCGCACCCCTGGGGTGAGTTATTTATTTCGATTGGTTTTCTTTGTATGTGGTTGTAGCCATGTTAAGACTACTGATTTATTTACGTTTTGTCTATGAGCTTGTTGCCCAGACTTTAACATAACAGGTTTTTACGAGTGGTTAGGATTGAGGTTGTATCCAACCCTGAACACAATCTCTTTATCAATTAATATTAAATTAGGAGTAAGAAAGGAATTAAATAGTGCTATTGAGATTACATATGCTACACCTAGAGTGAGAAGATAGGTTATGCCCGTAGAATACCCTACGCTCTAATTTAAGTTCTAAAGCCAGAATAGTGCTTGTATCATAAGCCTTCTAAATCATTGTCATAGTAAAAAAATAATGACGGGATTCAAGTTAAGCTACTCTGAATTCATTCATTGAACTACCCTTAATAGAATCGACATCTTAATCATTGTTTTTAATTGCTTCATTTTCATTAATTGCTCACTTCACCAACCAAAACCCAAAAATCAAATCACTCCTTAATAACTGAATCCGACGTTATATCGATTCCCGGATGATATGACACCCATATGCCCACCACAACTATGAATTGCTCGTACGCTTGCAAGAAGACGGTTTTAACACACTTTTAGAACCACACAAGTTTTTAGGAATTCGGAGGAAAAGTTAGATTTAGGAATTAACTGGTTTTCTTTATTTTCTTTTTGTTTATTTCATTCGCTTAGCTTTAGTGTTGTGGTAAAAGTGAACTTAGCTTGCTTTCCATATTGTATGCACAGTTGATGCTCGCTCAGCCCCTAATTGATTCCTCTCAATCCGAAAATTGAGTTGACCATATCTACCTTGAGATGATATGAAGCAAGTGTAAATACACTTCAAACAATGGCCGACGATGCACCACGAATGGTTGGGGATCATTTTGTTCCCTAAACGTATGTCCCACTTTCTCTAGGAAGCTAATATAAAGTAGGAAGCCCCTTCAGGCACCTCGATGCATTCATTGAAAATTGCGAAACTTGCCACAATCAAGGTGTCTCTACTGACGCAGTTAGGCCATGACTTTTTTTTTTTATCGTTAAAAGATGTAGCCAAATAGTGATTTCAGTCCCTACTAAGGGGTGAAATCACCACTTGGAATGACATTCAGTAACGCGCCCTGGTCAAATGTTTTCCTAAATCTAGAATGATGGCCACCTGCCGATCAATTAATAGTTTTCAACATAAGGACCAGAAGTAATTTCACGGAAGTCAGAACAGATTTAAGGAGCTCCATAAAAGGTATCCCCATAGCGGGTCACCTAAGTGGGCTCTTGTTCAGACTTTTTATGATTGTCTTACAACTGCAATTAAGCATATGGTCAATGCTTCGTGCAGGGGAGCATTTAACCAACAACATGAGGACGAGGCATGGACGTTGTTTGAGTGCCTCAACGAACACCCTCTCGACCAAGCCTCTACTGCGAGGGAGGTTAAGGGAGGCACATGTGGTGTTTATGAAGTTGCATCGAACCATGACATGAACCTTAGACCGGACTTCCTTAGCAGGAACATGGATCAGATGATGAATATGCATGTGACTCCTAAAAATGTGAGCCCAGTTAATGTAGCAGAGTCATTCAGTGGCACTACTTTGCATTGTCTTTGTTTAATTGAGGACCATTTTTTTAACTACTCATATGCCTCACAATTTCTTCAATAAGTGCTGGACCACATTTATGTAGCACAAGGGTAATCAAGGAATAACAACCCATTCTCCAGCACCTGCAATCAATAGTTGTGCAGCCATCTAGATTTCCCGTGGTAGCAAAATGCCAATCTGATTCAAGCCACAAGGAAACCAATGCCTTATTTCGTAGGTAATGCACCTCCTCCCAGTTTTCTGGGAGGGAAAAGGTATGGCACTTCTTCTGACCCTCCACCTGTGAATGTTAACCCCCCACCTCAGCTTACTAGGTATGCTTCTCGGTTTGAGAAGTGTATACTCCACTTTATGAAGGAAAACTAACATTTGGATCAGTTGAATTCACTGTCTAGTTCTAAGCTAGAGAAAAACATAGAATAGTTAGCTCAAGCTTTGAACAGGAGGAAGGGAGATTACCCTCCTAACCTCTTACAAATCCTAGAGGGTCAACTAGTTCTAACCTTAGCCTAGTCACTCACGAGCAGGGTAAGGCTGTATCAGTTTTGGGTGATGAAAATCTAAGAGAGGTAGACATAAAGGTTGAATAGGAAGGCGTTATTCTACCCCAGACTGCTGATAGGGATGGAGCACAAACACCTTCGTTGAGTTCACCACCTGAACTCATAGTCACTTTTCCCTCGGCCCTTCTAGGACGAAAGGACAAGGATGACCCAAAGAGGGTGGAACTGTTGGACTTGTTCAAAGGAGTCAAAATCAGCTTGCCGTTGATTGATGCCATTAAACACTTTCCCATGCATGCTAAGTTCTTCAAGGACTTGAGTGTTAGTAAGAAGCGAGCGCAAGCGCATGTCCATAAGAAAGTTCGGCTCGCTAAGAAAGTGAGCAGCATTTTGGTTTTGGGCATCCCGCCTAAATGTGCAGCATTTTGGTTTTAGGCATCATACTTAAGTGTCGTGATCAGGGCCTTTTACAGTTCCATGCGTCATAGGAGAGAGCCACACTAGTCGAGCTCTTTTGGATTTAGGGGCGAGTTTGAACCTCATCTTATACTCAATTTTTCAAGAATTGGGTATTGGAGATCTTAATCAAACTGGTGCTACACTCTAGTTGGTTGACATATCAGTACGCTTACCATCGAGTGATGTTTGAAGGTTTACTTATCAAGGTTGAAAATTTCGTCTTCCCATTGACTTTATTGTATTAGCAATGGACTCTGCTCCTCATCAGAGGGACTGCACCCCTATCATTTTAGTACAACCATTCTTAGTAAACGCTGGTGCTATCATTCATTGTAGGATCGAGGTGTTGGAGGTTTCTTTTGGAAACCTTAAGGTCGAACTGAATGTATTAAATGCTATTAGGTTCCCTAGAGATGAGGAGGATTTTGATTGCTTTATGGTCGACGCGTTTGACCCTTTGGTAGAATCAGTTTCACCTAACTTTGTCAGAGGATATGATTTGTCTGATGTTCTTACTTTGACTAATGTACTAATGATCTACTTGATGTATATGATGTGTTGAGAGTTGAGGCTGCTAAGCCATCCATTGAGTGTCCACTAGTGTTGGAACTCAAACCTCTCCCTTCCACTCTCAATTACATTTTTCTAGGGCCTAATGACACCTTACCTATGATTATTGCATCTAACTTGACTGAGATATAGGAATCTAGGTCGTTAGTGGTCCTAGGGAACCATAAACAACCTTTAGGGTGGTTGGTCGTTAATCCGACAGGAATTAACCCGTTAGTGGTCCTAGGAAACAATAAACAACCTTGAGGGTGGTTGGTCATTGATCCGAGAGGAATTAACCCCTATGTATGCATGCATATGATACATTTAGAGGAAAATGTTAAGCCTTGGAGATGCAAAGAATGCTTCACCCAAATATGAGGGTGGTGGTTATGAAAGAGGTTGTGAAACTACTAGATGCGGGTATTATATACCCGAATTTTGATAGTCCTTGGGTGAGTCTGGTCCAAGTGTCCTAAGAAGTCGACAGTTGTCATGAATGCTAAGCGAGAATTGGTCCTATGTGTAGTGCTACAGGGTTGAGAGACTGCATTGACTATCGTAAGTTAAACTTTGTAACGCGTAAGGACCACTTCCCCCTTCTCTTTTTCGATTAGATCTTAGATAGAGTTGTAAGACAGGCTTATTATTGTTTTCTAGATGGTTACTCTGGGTACAACAAGGTTCTGGTTCACCTTCAGGATCATGAGAAAATGACATTTACTTGTCCTTTTGGTTGCATATTGAAGGATGCCCCTCGGTCTGGGTAATGCACCCGCTACTTTCCCATGATATACGATGTCCCTCTTTTCTGATATATTGGACCATTTCCTAGAAATTTTTGTGGATGATTTTTCTATGTTCGGTTTGTCTTTTGAAGGCTTCCTTACACACATGGACCTTATATTGTAGGGATGTGAAGTGCACAACCTAGTGCTCAGCTCGAAGAAGAGCCATTTCGTTCAGCGGGGAGGTCGGCCCCCATGGTATGCACATATCATGAACTACTTGGCAATGGGGAAGCTTCATACATGGAATGAAGCATGCGCGGCATTTCTTCTTTTCCTAGGTGAAGCATTTCTATTGGGACGATCCAAACTTGTTTAAGGTATTCTTTGACTAGGTTATACGTAGTTTTGTGCTGAGAATTGAACAAGAGAGTATATTATGGTTTTCTCATAGTCTAGCCAATGGAGGACACTTTGGAGGATGCCGCAAAAGACCTAAAAAGTGGCTTCTTTTGCCTAGTCCCTTTCTAGGATTCTCATTTTATTGTAGGGCCCTGTGATTGGTGTTAGTGCACCAATGCCCTAATAGAGCGTGATTAGATACCTCAGTAGCCAACCTTGGCGTGCGAAATTTTTTAAACTTGGGGCATCCACCTTATGGGGCCTTTCTCTAACTCACATGGGTTTTTGTATATTTTATTATCTATTGATTATATGTCAAAATAGGCCGAGGCTATCGCTACTAGGACGAATAACCCTATGGTGGTTGTTCTATTTGTTAAGAATAATATTTTCTCACATTTTGGCATTCCTAGAGTGATCATTAGTGAAGGAGGACGCATTTTGCTCATTGTTCGGTTGAGGTACTTCTTCGTAAGTACTCAATAACTCATAATTGGCGGCTCCCAATCACCCTTAAACTATTGGGATGAATTTCAAAAAATTTTCTCTAATTAGATAAAGTTTACACAGCGGAAGGATTTAAAATTTCTAATAGTAAATCTACAGATTTAAATCTTCAGGCCTCTACTCTAATAAATTTATAATAATTAAATGAACTTAGAGCAAGCATACTAAGAATATTGTAATTAAATATAAAAGTGAAATACTTAAAGAGAGAAGAAAGAAAGTCATACCGGGATTTCTCCAAATAAAAAAAAAAAGAAGAATAATAAATTACTCCGAGAAAATCGAGACCCAGTAGCCTTCTACATAATGACCTAAAAACCTTATGGGAGTGGATTTCGAAGAGTATTAAACTGAGGAAAGAAATTTTTCAAAGGAAATTTTTTTTTCCAATTAGATTTCCGAAGTCAACACTTTCAGAAACCTTTAATTTTCAAAATTGATACCAAATTATGAAATTAGTATCCGTATTTATAGTAGGATACTGGAGGAAAAAATTGCAATTTCTCAATGTGGGATTCCTATACTGAACATAAAACAAGGCGTTTCAATTTAAAGCACAGGTAAAATGCGGCGTATCACATAGCGTGCACTAGCCTACCTCTGCTGCTACGTGTCGGACGATGATTTGCTCGCGTACCCAGGCACGGATAACCAATGGGTGGCGCTCCCGCACACGACACATGTCGTGCACTGGTTCTTCCGATTCCAAAGCCACGCATTGCGACCCCTGTGCGTTTTTCCCTTTTTTTTTGTTTCCCACATTTAAATATTCATGTTATGAATCTCAATTTTCAAAAAAATTATTTTATTTTACAATTTTATATTTTTATTTATCTCATGAATTATTGTTGGAAAAATTAACTTTACTCATCTCATGAATAAATAATTCATCTCATAATTCCTTTAATATTTTTTTGATGGCAATAAAAATCAAAGGCCTGTGTAGGGAACTCGCAAAAAATTTAGATCTAGCTCTAAATGGGTTAAATTAATTACTATCTCATGATAAAATTTAATTACCATTTAATGGGACTTAATTCCACTAAATAAATCCCACTACGCAGTGGACTTAAATCATTTATTCGATAATTCCCAAATAGACTGTATTGATGACAACAACCCCTTCACTAGATCTGTGGTTAAAAATAATTATAACTACTGCCATTATTTTTCTTCACAGCCTCTCCATTAGTTATCTACTCATCCTCTACTAAATAATTCATTTATACTTGAACATATTCATAGTTTAACTTCCAAATGCCAAACACTTGAACACTTTGGCCAAAAATTTCGAATTAATTCAAATGCTTGCGAATCAACTAAGGGGACATTTGTATCTCGTAAGAGACTGTAGATTTCGTATCAAGTACCTAATCCTTGACACGTGTCATGCCGCTACCTAGTGTACGCGGGAATTTAGTCATTTATTTAGACCTCGCTTATTGTACAGCAAAGTAACTAACATTTCATACCCAAATCCAAAATACTCTCAGGATTTAGAGTCATCATTCAAATAATATAACATGAATCACCCATTTCTGATAGTAGTATAGAAACCAGTAATCTATAAGGTCCAACTCAGTGTGTCAAGTCATCTAACACTTTTGGATTACCATCCACATGACCAACACAAGCCAACTAAAGTGTCCTAGCAGACAAGTTGTCCGAACTTGTCTTTCACTACGAGTTTTTCAAACAATAATCCATACCATATGTTCCAAGTTTGTCTGTTCGCATAAAAAACAACTTAGAACAAACATGTAATGTAGTACGAGGACTACACCCATCTCATGGATGTTACTAAAAAGGAAATCACATCCAACATATATTCTCCCTTACACAAATTTAACAAGAAAAATGACTGGAACTTCAATTTTAATCTTCCAGGACACCATTCATAACACAAACTAGCAGTCAAGATGAGGTTTCAAACCGTGAAATGAAGTCCATTCTTGAAAAGACTGTTAGACAGAATCGCAAGCATTGGTCTTTAAGGCTAAATGACACTATTTGGGCTTATCCTATAGCTTTCAAGACTCCAATCAGTATGTCTCCCTATCGTTTAGTTTTTGGGATGGCATGCCATTTGCATGTGGAGCTTCAGCACCGTGCATACTAATGAGTCTAAATTAGTATATAATTTTATATATTATTTTAATATATTTTTAAGCATTTTACATCAAATTTTTATCGCTTTTGCTCGATTTTGCTCTTTTTCGCTCATATTGCCATTTTCTTGGCAAAACACCCATTTTAAGCTAAATCTTGCTATGTTTTGTCATTAAGACCAACAAGTAAAAGCAAGATACACCAAACCAAAGCAAAAAATGGGCAAAACATAATAATTAACATGGCTAAAGCAAGAAATCACCAAGTTCATGCACAATTCAATTCAACTTGAAAAAATGGGTAACAAAATGCTCAAATCAAGTGCAAGGATTAATTAAACAATGAATTAACATGTAAAAGTTGATGTAAACTTTGAATTTAGTGGGTCTAAGCTCAAAAATTTGAAGAAAATCAGCAAAGAACAGCAAGAACATAGAAAATGCACCAAGCTCAACCAATCCATTTCAACATGCAATTTTGGGTGGCAAAATGGACAAATAAGATGAAAGAACTTCTTGAAAACTTCATTAACATGTCCTAGTTGATGTTAAATATGATTTTGGGCAGTGCAAAACAAGAAAAAAGTTGAAAAAAATCGAATGGAAACAGCCATTGCAGAACTGGCGGCAGTAGCAGGTGGTGGTGCAATCAGATTCAAGCTTCATTTTTGCAGCAAAAAATCAATGCTTTTGACCCAAATTCATTTAATAAACATAATTTTACATGAATTAAGTCATCCTTTGCAAGCTTTGGGCGGTGGAATTCAGAAAAAAATGAAAAAAAGGGTGAAGAACACCACTTGCAGCAGCTGCAGAAATCAGATCTGTGCACAACTTGCTTATTTTCTTCATTTGTGGCGGCTATATTATGCAATATTTTAGCTCAAATTCATTTTATACACATTTTATTACATGCAAATGATGATTTTTAGTAGAATTTGAGCGGTGGAATTCAAAAAGAATTGAAGAAAAAGGAGCAAGAACAGAGCTTCAGTATCATCCTGCAGCAGCCAACATGAACGACCAAGAAGAAGCATTTTTGATGTAGTTTTTTTGCAATTTTTTATCCTGGCTCAACTATTATAAATAGGGAAGGTGGTAAGGGTGTTGAGGCATCAGATTTAAAAAAAAAATCAGAAGATTTGAGTGAGAAAAGAGAGAAAAACAGTGAGAAAGAGGAAAGGAGAAGGAAGGAAGAAAGTTTGGTTTATAATTTTGTATTTTTAGTTCTTTCTATCCTTTTTTCGTTCCTAAGTTCATAAATTTTGTGTTGTTTTATATTAAGTTTATCATGAACTAATTTTGTTATTCTAAGGCTACTATGTAGCCTAAGTTGTAATATACGCTTATTTCTAATTCAAAATATTTAATGTTTATGTTATCGTGTTGTTGAAGTGTTTATCAATTTTCTTCATGAGTTTAAATGCTTGATCACCATTTAAAGCCTATAATGATTCATAATGAGTCCGAGAGGAGATTTATCATGATTGCTGAGGTGATAAGCACCACAAATTGGACAAATGTTCGAGAGAGATTAACGCGATTTGTGTGGTTTTCAAAAGAAAATCATAGATCTTTTTAAAAATCTTTTCTTATTTAAATTTATGCATGAGAGTGATGAGTTAATATGTTGAAGAGTATGCTAAATGTTGCTAGAGAGAGAATATTTAGTAAATTAGGATTTTCAACCATCAACACACAGTAACAACTTGAATATTGAGAATAGAAAAGCCGTATTGATTCAACTAACGTGAAATCGGACGCCTTAGACTTTATAAACTGATAAAAACCAATAGAAATCGACTCACTGTAATCTTGTTTTAACTTTTATTTCTTTTCATTTTAGTTTACTTTTTTTCATATCAAAATCCTAAGTTTTCGGTCTTTGAAATTGTATCGAAGCTTCTAATTTTGGTATTCACTCAATACAATCCTCGTGGGAATGATATTCTACTCACTTCTATATTACTTGGTATGACTAGCGCACTTGCTAACGCATACGCAAAGTCTGCAGCATATACTGGGCCACTAAACAATTTAATCATGACATGCCCACCATCGTGTTGCATCGACGACTTCAACACAATGAGTTGGACGAGATGCAGTATGAGGCGCATGAAAATGCCAAGCTCTACAAAGAAAGAACCAAAGCTTTTTCATCGCAAACATATTTCTCGAAAAACTTTTGAAGTTGGTGAGAACGTTTGGCTTTACAATTCTAAACTTTGGTTCTTTCCCGAAAATTATGCTCTCGATGCGATGGACCTTATGAAGTGATTAATGCATACACTTCTGGGGCGTTCAAGATTAGTGACCTCAATGATGGCCACCTTCTGACTGTGAATGGCCATCATTTAGAACATGCTATTGGGTTAGGGGATCGTCCTCAAGAGTTTGACGAAATTTGCCTTGAGGAACCAGCCTAAGGATTAACGTGATTCTTTTCATCTACATTGCATCGGGCTGAAGACATTATGCTTAGTGCTTTTGGCAGGCAACCCAATTTTCTTTGTTTTGTTATCTCCTATTCTTTCAATTTAAAATGAAAACAAAAATAGGGATGCATGATTAGAGTTGATATTTCTGTACTTGTAGGAAGTTTTCTATTGCTCCCCCATCAATCAGAGACCCCAGGGGGCTTACTGTAGCTCCCCAATCGATCGGCCAACAGTTTAATCACTTGGGGGCACAAGCGTTAGAGTCCTCATGCTCTTCCCTGATCGATCAGGGTACCCACCAATCCATCGACAGCGCAAATCTGCGGCCCCTCACTTCTATCACAGCTCAATCGATTGGGACACTCAGCCCCGCCCCCCTGATGCCCTTTTTCCATCACTGTCACATACTCTCCCCCCTTACCCATGAACAAACCCTAACACATACAAACCCCACCCCAACACCAACCACCCCCCCCCCCCCCCCCGGGCCCAACCTCACATTGTTGGTCACTGCCACTGCGCCACCGCCACTAGCGTTCTCTCCTTTTCACTTCACTTGTACTCAAGGTATGCATTCTTTCCAAGTTTTAAGTCTTTTAACCTTATTTCTTTTTGGACAGAGAAATTTTCAAAGCTTTTCAAGATTTCTTGCTCAAACGGGTTAGATTATTGTAGATCTGGATCCTAATTTGAACAAAGTTAGTTTTATTGGAATATGTCTTTCTGCATATCTTTGTTCATGTCCTTGTTAAAACAGGGGTAGTTGCTGTGGGATGTTGAACTTTCATGCCTCTATTTACTAGATTTTCACTATTAGGGGGCCTTTTATGAACAATGTGGGATCTTGACTAGATTTGTTCATCTTTAAGTTTTCCTTCATTGTTCACCTGATTTGTTGATGCTTTGGGGCTGATGTGTTGATTGTGACTCAAATTTAAATTAAGTTTTATAGTCCTTTCATGGTTTATTTTTAGTATTAGTCCAATTTTAGAATTTTCATCTTGTTTAGGTTTTAGGGGTGGTTCTTATTTTACCTTCTTTTCTTTTAATTTTTCCCTATTTTTAGTTTTGTTAATTTTTATGATTTCACCATTTTTTTTTTTTTAATTCCTAGGCTAGTTTTGGTTAGATTGAATTCAAGTTTTGGAGTCTCTTCCTTCTCCTTTTCTGTTGATTTGATCTTTCTTTTTTTAGGTCATGGCCTAAACAAAAAAGTGTTAAGCTTCAAGTTCAACTTGAGCTTAACCTTGTGGAAGGATAGGATAGAGAAAGAGTTAAGATGAGAAGAGAAGTGAAAGAGATGAGAATTAGAGAAAGTTAGATCAGAGAGAGAAAGATCCTAAAAGAGATCTTTGTATTTTTATTGAATGAATCAATATTACACTTGAACAAACTACTTATACACAATCAAGGAATATTGAACCAAGACAACTCATGACCGATTATTCAATCACACAGCCGCCATAATTGACTAGCTTAGACCAACCAACGGACTTAACTAACAATCGAAGAATTGGCGCCAACTGCACTACTAACCAACTTAAAACTCAACTTCAAAACGCAACACTTAAGTAAAGACAAATACATCATGCCTTAGCTAGCAAAACAGAAATACTGCAGCAAATAGCATCACTTTAGCAGAATTGAGCCTCATCAAGCAAGATCATAACATTCCCCTCTTCTTGAAAACATTATTGTCTCAAGAATGAAATGTAAGAAATTGGTTCTTCAAGAACTGTGGCTCCTCCCAAGTTGTAATCTACTTGCCTAAGTTGGATCATTGCTCCAGAATTTCTCGGATCGTTCTGCCATTAACACACAGCTCCGTTGAATCTAAAACCGCAGTAGGTTGCAACAACAAAGCCCCATTAAAACAACTTTAGGAGGTTGAATTCAGCTGTCAGGGCCTTTCTTCACCTGTTTATTTAAAAGTGACACATGAAAAATAGGGTGAATGTAAGAGTTAGGAGGCAATTCCAACTTATAACTACTTTGCCAATTTTCTCTAAGATCTTATAGGGCCCAAAAAATCTTGCACAAAACTTAAAATTCTTTTTCACAACCAACGTAGTTTGTCTATATGGCTGAAGCTTCAAATACACGATGTCTCCCACTTAAAAAGCCTTATCCACACGTTTCTTGTCAGCGTACAACTTCATCCTAGCCTGAGCCTGATGGAGATTGTCTTTCAGAAGCTGTACCAATTGCATTCTCTGTTGTAGCAAATCAGTAACATCAGGCACTGAAGATACCATTCCTTGCAGCATCAAGGGTGTTGGGGGATCATACCCACACAAGGCCTTGAAGGGAGTGGTTCCAATCGAAGCATAAGCATGAGTGTTATACCAGTATTCAGCCAAGGACAACCACCTGACCCACACCTTGGGATGACTAAATACAGAGCTCCTAAGGTATGTTTCCGAGCATTGATTGACTCTTTCTGTTTGTCCATCAATTTGTGGATGGTATGAAGAACTAAGAGCCAATGTAGTTCCCAATAGATTGAATAACTCCTTCCACGAATGACTTGTAAATAGCTTATCTCTATCTGAAACTATGGATTGAGGCAACCCATGAAGCTTGTAAATGTTGTCAAGGAAGATTCTTGCAAATTTTTCAACTATCACAGGTCTAGCCAAGGCTACAAAGTGGCTAAACTTGGAAAATCGATCCACCACTACCCATATGACTTCCTTGCCTTCTGATTTTGGCAAACACTCAATGAAATCCATACTTATATTTTGCCAAGCATCATCAGGAATAGGTAGAGTTTGGGGAAGACCTTTATACTTGCTATCACCCAACTTGGTTTGTTGATAAGTCTCATAAGCTTAAACAAAGTCTTTCACTGCCTTCTTCATTCCAGACCAGCTGAAATATGCTTTAAGCCTCTGATATGTTCCATCCACCCCTAAATGTCCTCCCCAAGTAGAGTAATATGAAGCAATAATAATCTGCTGCCTGAGGTCAGTAGAGGTTCCAATGTAGAACTTGCCTTTCAGTCTGATAATTCCCTTGACAACTGACACATCTGCATTAGGAGCTATGTTGCTTATTCTGCTAATACTGAATGCAGCTAAACATTCTTTTGCGAAGTTTTCATTCTCATAGGACTTATATACTTCTTCAACCATGATGAAAGAATGACTGATATTGCACCACAAAACCCCAGCTCAGATTCTTCCATCCTGTGAGATAAAGCATCAACTGCTAAGTTCTCCTTTCCCTTCTTATATTCAATGACATAATCAAGTTCTAACATCTTCATCAAGCCTTTCATCTGAATTCTTGTAACAATTTTCTTCTCAAGCAAAGACTTCAGGCTCTGGTGGTCTGTCTTGATGATGAATCAATGCCCATCCAAGTAATGTCTTCATTTATCAATAACTTGAATGATTGCAAGACACTCCTTCTCATAAATGGACAACACTTGATGCTTAGGACTTAATGCTTGGCTAAGGTAGGATATTGGCCTTCCTTTCTGTGATAAGACTGCTCCAATGCCATTCCCACAAGCATCTGTTTCTAATACGAACTACACTGCAAATTCTGGCATTGCAAGAATAGGCAATGTACACGTAGCAGCCTTTAAAGCATCAAATGCTTTCTGAGCCTTGTCAGACCACTTGAATGCATGCTTCTTAAACAAATTAGTTAGAGGCTTGGCAATTGCTCCATAACCAGCTATAAATTTTTTATAATAGCCAGTCAAACCCAAGAAACCTCTTAACTGCTTCAATGTCACAGGAATGGGCCATTCCTTCATTACCTGGCCCTTGGAAGGATCAGTAGAGAATCCTTAATGGGAGATCACATGGCCTAAGTACTCCAATTGAGTCTGAGCAAATGAGCACTTATCCAATTTAGCAAACAACTTGTGATTGCGCATTACCAAGGACACTTCCCTTAAGTGCTTCAGATGATCCACCATAGTAGAGCTGTAAATCAGAATATCATCAAAGAGTACCAACACAAATCTCCTAAAAAATGGCTTGAACACATCATTCATCACTGCCTGGAAGGTAGCTGGATCATTAGTTAAGCCAAAACGCATAACCACAATCTCAAAATGCCCACGATGAGTTCTGAAGGCAGTCGTGTACACGTCTTGCTCCATTACTCTGATCTAGTGATAGCCCTATCTCAAATCCACCTTAGAAAAGTAGGTGCACCCTGCAACTCATCCAACAGGTCATCAATAAATGGGATTGGAAACTTATCATTAGCTGTTAAGGAGTTAAGTTGCCTGTAGTCTATGCGCATCCTTACTGAACCATCTTTCTTCTTAATAAGTATGATAGAAGAAGCAAAAGGGCTATGACTCTGTCCTATGAAACATGTTTTAAGTAATTCTTCCATCTACCTCTCAATTTTTGTTTTCTGCGTATGAGGTTACTTGTAAGGTCTCAACTTTATAGGTTCTGAATTGGACTTCAGAGGAATTGCAAGATCCAAATTCCTCTTGGGAGGGTAAGGCCTTAGGCTACTTAAACAAATCCTCAAATTCCTCTATCAATGCTTTCACCTCAGGCTGGAAAAACTTTCCGAATTTAGTATGTGATACTGCAAAGAGAAGACCAACCCACTGATAAGCTCCTCTTCTAATAGCGCCTGCTAAGCTCTTTCCCTTAATCATCTATAATTGAGCTTGCTCCTCTATGCCTTGTAATGAAACAGTTGATCCTTGTCCTTCAAAAGACACAATCAGCTTAGCAAAATAAAAAATCACAGGATTGAAGGATCTCATCCAATCAACTCCAAGAGCCATATCACAGCAACCCAATGGCAAGATCCTGAAGTCATACTCAAACTTGTAGTCATGCATAGACCAGTTAAATCCTTGGCATTTAGTCTGAGTTAGGATTGAAATCCCGTCAGCAATAGTCATGGCTAAGGGATGAGTTTTGATCAACTTTATGGCCTACTTTCCTCACCACTTTTGGATCAAGATGACAAGAAACCTCTCACCAGTTTTTCCCTTAATCCTGATTGTGTTATGAGCTCCATTTCCTGTCAAAGCCTTCATGGAGATCTCAACTTCATGCTCAATACGCTCCTCTTGAGATTCGTAGTCTGAACTGTTAGCTTCAGCCTCTGACTCATTACTTCTAGACTGCTCATCAGCATTAATTCCTCTTGCTAACATAAGGAATTTGGGATTACACCTATGGCCAAATTGATACGGCTGATGGCACTTAAAATAGAGCCTTTGATCCTTCTTTTCAATAGGACGAGTAACTTTGGATAGATCTAATCCCTTCTGATGTTGCTGGGAACTTCCTCCTTTGTACCTTGGCCCATCACTGGATGTAAGAACCATAGCCTCAAAGAGTTTAGCTTTTGCATAGGCTTGGGTCAAAGATTTAGGGCCAATTGCTTTAACAAGGTTCTTGATCTTTGGCTTTAAGCCACTTATGAAACTTGATACATAGTATGACTCACTTGCTTGAGGATAAGCAGCTAACATACTAGCTCTAAGATTCTCACATCTTCTAATATACTCTTTCACAGTTGATACTTGAACCACCTTGTTGAAATTATCAACAATGTCACTTAAATCTTCATCACCATAATGCTCACAAAGCTCCTCCATAAACTCAGCCCAAGAAAGTGTAGGATTCCTCTTTAATAGAATATAAAGCCGCTCTTCATGGTCTCCTTGAAGATACACAGCTGCCACTTTAACCTTCTTCACATCATCAATATGATAGAAATGGAAATACCGATCACACCTCTTTATCCAAGACTCTTGCAATTTTCCCCCGAATGGCTCAATTTGAATCCTTGGCTACCTATAGCCACCACTCATATTGCTCAAAGAAGCATCATTACTTCCAGAATGTTGCTATTGCACCTGAACAGGTGGTCGATCATTCTGTTCCACATTCATACTGGAAGATGGATAGTGTGTTTGATCAAGCGGATGATTGTGAGACCTAACAGTCACATTAGCTACTGCAGGTTGATCCTGTTTGTCCTAGCAATAGCATTTGGCATTCGAAGATTCACATCATCAAGAGCTTGCATCTGTTGGCTCACAGGTAACACACTAGCAGGTAACAGAGGTCCATTACCCCAGCACACATTTTGTCTACTGAATTGATTGCACAGTTTAAAAAACTTCTCCTCAAACTGCTGTGTTTGCTGATTAAATCGATTGGTAATCTTCTCCTCAAACTCCGGTGATTGCTGATTAACTCGATCAGCAATCTTCTCCTCAAATTGCTGTACTTGCTGATCAAATTGATCATTAAACTTTTGATCCAGTTCTCACACCAATTCACCTTGTGATTGCTGTAACTGAGCGAGCATTTCTTTCATATGAATGTTCAATTGACTAGCTGTAGCAACCTCCTGCTCTGCTGCAGCATTAGCACTAACAACCTCAGCATAAGATGGATTCGTAACAGCCTTTGCAGCTCCTGATCATGTTGTAACACCACTTGCCATTGCTTCTCATTGTAAGAGCTTTACTAGCTCCAATCAACCAAAAAACTTGTTTGATCGATGGCATCTAAGCTCTGATACCAATTGTTAAGCTTGAAGTTCAACTTGAGCTTAACCTTGTGGAACGATAGGATAGAGAAAAAGTTAAGATGAGAAGAGAAGTGAAAGAGATGAGAACCAGAGAAAGTCAGATGAGAGAGAGAAAGATCTCAAAAGAGATATTTTGTGCTTTCCATTGAATGAATCAATATTGCACTTGAACAAGCTACTTATACACAATCTAGAAACATTGAACCAAGGCAGCTCATGACCAACTTATTCAATCACATAGCCGCCATAATTGACGAGCTTAGACCAACCAACAGACTTAACTAACAATACAAAAATTGGCACCAACCGCACTACTAACCAACTTACAACTCAATCTCAAAACGCAACACTTGACTAAAGACTATGACATCAAGCCTTAGCTAGCAAAACAGCAACACTACAGCAAACGACAACACCTCAGCAGAATTGAGCCTCATCAAGCAAGATCATAACAAAAACTTCTGATGTGAGGAGGATAACAACTGATCCCACACCGCCAACTTCGATACCCTCCTCGATGCCACCAAGATTAATGGTGAAACTGTGCTCGATGATGATTTTTAGACATTGGGGCATGGTCCATCCCCTTATGAACCGAATTGCACATTACTTACCTTCTTGGTAGGGGTTTGGAGGATGTGAACTACACATCTCGTTAATGCATTTGTCTCCATCCTTCCTTCACCTACACGTTAGTGTGCTTTGGAAATCCATGCATATGCTCACTAACAAGCTAGATTCCAAGGAGGAGGAGGAGGCCCCCAAGGAAGAAAATGTGCCACAAACTGCTCCCATAGGCCCCGATGCCCCACTGTTGGCCACGTATTTCAAAATATTTCCCTAAACGGGTAGAGCGAAATGCAAATTTAAAATTCTTAATTTTAAATCTAAAGCCCTAACCTAATTAAACTATTTAATTAGTTATGGGTCCTACTCTAACAGGTTCAGAATATGACAAACGAAAAACATCAAATAAAAGGTATAAACATAGTATTAGAATGAACGAAATAAACGAAAACAAATTAAATATCAAATACTTCATTAAGACATACCTAAAGCACGAATACCAATGCTAACTTGAAGATTTGAAAATAGAAGAAGAACATCTTGACATCGCAAGGTATTCTTCGCAATGGCCTTTTCTAGCACTGAGAGTGTGGGCTCCCAAAAATAGTTAATTCAGAAAAAATTTAGGAGTTAATGTTTCCTTCAATCATTCCAAAAAATAATTTTGCAGAAAAATTGTGGTAATTAATAATTTAGAAAACCCCGAAAACCATTTTAGGGTTTTCGTCATGAGAGAAAATCAAATTCCAAAACTTAAAGCTTACTCAATTGAAACGCGCATAAATAGGCAAAAACACATGACACATGTCAGCTACTGATTCGTCCACAGCTTGGGGCCCGGTCAGTGGTCCAAGGTGATTCAGGGGCGCGGCGCGTGTCGTAGTCCCATTCGTTATCGCACAGTCATGCGGATAGCTAGTCAGAATGGTGCAAGGCACGACACGTGGATAGCTGTAGAGCATAGGGATTATTGGCTTGTGCATTTTTTTTATGCATGATGTAATTTATCATATTATATGTTCATCTCATGAATATTTGTTTAGCATAAAAATGTATTAATCTCATAAATAAATAATTCATCTCACGAATTAATTTTTTTATAATTTTTCAAACAGTGCTTATGTTGAGGCTTGCAAAGAGACCTCAGAGACAATCTAATTCTAGCTCCAAATGGGTCAAATCTGATTATCATCCCATGATAACTATTGATTAACATATAGTAAAACTTAATTTCACTAAATAAGTTTTGCTGTACTCTAAAATTAAATACATTCACTAAAAAATTTTCCAAATAACTTTTGTTACGAAGATTAACCCCTCTATTAGATATCCGTGAGCAAAAGTAACTTTGACTACTGTCATTACTTTATTAACTTCTTTCGCCGTAGTTCCTGACTCGCCCTTCTCGAACAATTCAATAATACATGACCAATTTTCATATTAATTCCAAATATCAAACATATGGAATACTTTGGCCAAAGATTGTAGAACTTTTTCGTACATTTAGTAATCAAGTAAAGGGACATCTTTATCTGGTAAAAGACTATAGATTCCACATAAAGCAATTGTTTCTACTATACTTCATGCCATTACCCAACCCACATAAGATTTAACGAGTAAGGCCAAGTTGAGAAATAAGAAGGAAAAGTGAGAAATAATGACAGTAGTAGTTTGAGTTATTTTTGTCATGGACATTTGATAAAGGAGTCAATTATGAGTAAACTATTACAGGGAGATTTAAGGAGTAAATATGTTTGTTTCTAGAGTGCAGTAAAACTAAGTTAATGGAATTAAGTTTTAGTAAATGGTACTCAATTGTTATCATGAGATAATAATAGGATTTGATCCATTTGGAGCTAGAAATAAAATTGTCCCTGAGGTCCCTGCATAAGACGCTAAATTATGCATCTAAAGAAATCAAGAGAATTCATGAGATGGATTTTTCATTCAAGAGTTGAATAAATTGTTTTTATTAAACCCAAAAATTATTGAGATGAATTTATACAAGAAAAATAAAAAAAGCAAAAATCGTAAAATTAAACCCGGGCTAGTCAACGTGCGACACGTGTCGATTGCTAACTCGCATAGTGGCGATCCGCTTCTCCCCCCATGCTCTAATCTATGCGCAACATGTGTCACATACTGGCTGCACCCCTAGGCGGCGATCTGTGCCTTTCAGCGCTGAGCAATCATAGGGTGTCACGTGGCACCCTTGTGACGCGCGTATGCGGATTGCCCATTTTTATGTATTTTTGATAATTTTTTGGGTGTTTTGACCCTTTTTTTTTTTTTCAAATCAAATAAGTAAGTTTTGAAGCTCCTATAAATCTGAGAGTCTAGATCATTAGGGTTTAACAATTTGCGTTTGATTTTTCCCCCAATTAATTAGTAAATTAAAAAAGGAGAAAATCTTTTTTACGGAATTAAATCTTGGAAGTGTTTTAAGAATTTCTTGATTTTGCTAAGCCTACATGTCCGTGCAAAAGAGGAATTGCGGGGGAGAACTTGGAGGCATCGTTGGAGCATATTTTACACTTGCGGTCTGCAACAAGGTATGAGATTTCTTGACTTGTATTTTTAAATTCGTATTTAATTGTTTTTTATGGGTATGTCATCTATGCTATGGATTATTATGTCTAATTAGAGTTGAAAATCTTGTATGTATTTAAAATTGGGAATTTTAGATCATAATTCAACCGCACTAGACATAATCGTTGCATGTAATTTTAGTTTATGAAATTAAAATTGTCTGCCCGACATATTCGATTATTACATGTGTGTTTTATTACTATTGAGGTGTATTTATGCTTGGAATGCGTTAGAGCAAACAAAAGTTAAAAAGTGGTGTAGATCAAATATAAATCGGACATATTTGAAGACTATGTGAGAAATGCGACCACGTGCGAAAAGAAGGATCCATCAGGTCATAATATGGCCACCCATATCATTTTTGTTAGGTTTCGGGAACCAATAGACTAATGGACACCAAGAGTGCTCTTAACTAACGATCGATGGGCAACCAAGAATAACCTTTCTTTTAACTGCCAATCGATTGGTCAATAGGGTCGATTGATCGGCAAAACACTCGCAGTGTACCCTCGGTCACTCCACGGGTGTAAATAGAAGGGGGAAGTATTTTTTTTCTTCATCTTTGCATCCTTTCGCCTCTTCCTTTCTTTCCTTGAGTCGCTATGAGATCCAAGTGTTCTCCAAAGCCAAAGCATAAGTGGTTAGAGTGCCAGGGATTCAAAGCACGAATCAACATCCATGTTAATTGAGGGAGTCTTCACCTCTGCGTTTTTCGTTGGTTTTCTTGTTAGATTTTGTGATGTGTAGTATTGCAATGGAGGAGTAGACGTTTAGTTTAGGGATGAAGGATAGATAGCCGTCTGTCTTTCAAAGTTGTATTTTACTTTAGACAATGACCGCGTTATGCTATTTTTGCACCCATATGGGAGTTATTTATTTCGATTGGTTTTCTTTGGATGTGCTTATAGCCATGTTTAGACTACCGATTTATTTTCATTTTGTATATGATGTTGTAGCATAAACATTAGCATAACATGTTTTCACGAGTGGTGAGAGTTGAGATTGTACCCAATCCTGAATACAATCATTTTATAAGTTAAAATTAAAATAGGAGTGAGAAAGAATAAGCCCTAATTTAAGTGTTAACCTAGGATTAGTACTTGTAGCACTAAGCCTCCTAAATCATTGTCATGGTAAAATATAATGACAGGATTCGAGTTAAGCTACCCCGATATTCATTCGTAGAACTACACTTAATTCAATTGACATTTTAATCGTTGTTTTTAATTGCTTTGTTTTCAATAATTGCTCACTTCACCAACCAAAAACCCAAAACCGAATCACTCCTTAATACCTGAATCCCACTTTATATAGATGCCTTGAGAATGCAATACCCTTATACCCACCGCAGCTACAACTTGCTCGTACACTTATAAGTAAACGGTTTTAACACACTTCTAAAACCACATCACCCCTCATCTCTTACTATACTCACTTCGCCATCTTCGATACTCGAACACCTCTTAAAAGGCCTAGAGTGAATACGGCTCTTGTCTTGAGAATCTCTTCCCCGTTTTCCTGGCCTCGGGGGCAAGCATTGCCATTCTTGGCTTCACTCTCGCATTCCCTTCTTTTGGCAACTAGACATCACATCCCATCACGGGCATAGCAATCCTTGACCTCACTCCCCCACATCACTATTTATAAGCCCTAGTTTTCTAATATTAAATCAATTAAATCCTCGAATACACGCCTCTTCCACATTTCAACTCCTTTCTAGTATCACTAACATTGTCACCATTAAACTAGCAACAACAACTGATTGTACTACATGGCATGAACAATTTAATACGTCACTACATGCTCATCAATTATTTGGAAACACGCCCCTTCCCCCCCCCCCAAAACCATAACAACAATGATGAATCAATTTCTCCCAACCTTGAACATGCAAACTTGGTACGCAAATAAAAGTCTCAGATCCTATATTGCTACTAGCCTATCTCCCTCTTATCACAAATGATGTCATCTCCGAACCCATATCAAAATCCATGTGGGATGCAATGCCCAAACAATTTCGATATCACTCAGTTGCTAAAGTGTTTGACCTTGGAACCCAACTAATCACTCACCAAAATAATGGCAAAACAATGGAAGCCTATCGTTTTGAACCCAAATTGATTGCGGATGATCTCACTGCTAATGACTCACCAATCTCCAATATTGAACTTGCTCATTCAATGCAGAGGTTACTTTTGTGATTTATCTTTGTCATTGAGCTCTATAGATGGAGCATATTTGAACTTACTCATTCAATAAAAATTAACTCCTAAGTTTTCTTATGGTATTAGACGCCCCTCATTTCTTATTGTACTCACTTCGCCATCGCCGGTACTCCACCACCACTCGAGAGGCCTGCAGTGAATCCGGCGCTTGTCTCTAGCATCTCTTCTCCCTTCTCCCGTCCTCGAGGCCAGGCACTGCCACTTTTGGCTTCACTGCCGGATCCCCTCCTCTTGGCCACCAAACGCCACCTCCCATCATGAGCATTAACCTCATTCTCCCACGTCACATTTTGTAGGCCCTAATTTTTCAATATTGAATCAATTAAATCCCCCAATACTCGCCTCTTTTCTACTCCCACTTTCTAGTATCACTAACATTGTCACCATTAAACTAGAACTAATAACTGATTGCACTGCATGGTGTGAACAATTTAATACACCATCAATTATCTGGATACATTAATGGAATTTATCCCATCCCCCTACCTACATAACAAACAATGATGGATTGATTTCCCCTTGACCTTGAACATATAAACTAGGTACACATAAAACAAAGCCTCATATCTTAGTTGCTGCCACTTTTTCTTGCTATTTCATAAATGACATCATCCACCAACCCACATCAAAAGCCATGCTAGATGCCTAATAAGTCTAATTTAGTATATATTCAGTTCATTTTTAAACCATTTTGCATCAAGCTTTTATTATTTTACAGGGCTAAGCAAGAATGAACAATAAAATTGTACAACTCGTTACAAATTGCAAATTTGGGCAGCAAAATGGACAAATCAAAAGCAAGGGTGCTTGGTACAATCCAAGAACATGTTCATGGTGATGTAAAGATTGAATTTGGGCAGCACAATGAAAAAAAAAATTGAAAAAAATCAGCAAGTTGATGAGAAAACCTTAAATGGGCAGTAAGGGTGCCAAAGTGAACAAATAGGAGATAAGCTTATGTAATTTTAAATTCTGTGTATTCCCACCCTTATATACTATAAATAGGGAGGTTTAGAAAGTGTTTTGATCAATTCATTTAGGGGAAAAAAAAAACAAAAAACAAAGTAGAAACATAGGTAGACATTCGGATAGAAGACTAAGGGTGTGAAAAGATGGAGTTTAGTTTGTAATTTTCCAATTTCAAGTTCTTTTCTATCCTTTCCTTATTTAAGTTTATAGATTTTGTCTCAGTTTTGATTAATATTATGTTTACCATTAACCGATTTTGTCTTTCCAAGGCTGCGATGTGTCATGGCCATGACACCATCGGTTTTCCTTTACTATGTCTAGATATGAGCAGGTGCCGTGATTCATGCTTGTCAAGGTGCTTTCCCAAGTCGCTGCCAAGTTCATGTCCTAGTTTGCGCCCCAGTCGCTCCCTGCCCTTGTCTTGGTCGTTGCGTAGTTCGCGCACCAGCCTTGTCATGACATTGTCAAGGCCTTATCTTGGCCGCACCTAGGTCGCGCCCCAGTCCCGTGTCAAGCCCGCGTCCCCAGCTTTCCTTCCCAAGGTTGTGCCGCACCTGAGCCCATGCCAGACGCTCCTCAGGACCGTTGTAGGACGCTCCCCTTGGCCAGCTATCCTAGCCATTAGCCCGCTCCTCCTACTAGCCGTTGGAGGGAATCTCTCAAGATATTATTTTGATTTTGTTGATGTAATTAAGTATTTTCAAGTATTATTTAGTATTTCTCATATTTTCTATAAATAGGCAATTGTATTCATTTTGTATTCAATCAATTGAAATATATGAAATATCTCTTTCATTTCTCACCTAATTCTCTCTTCTCATCTAATTCTACTTCTCTCTCTCATCTAGCTCTAATTCTCTCTCATCTAAACTCTAATTCTCTTTCTTTTCTTATCTAACCTCTCTTTCATTTGGGCCCAAGTCTTGCACTTTGGCCGTCACATCCGCGAGGTTGTGAGAAATTGGTGTCAGAGCACATTACGATCTCAAAACTGGCGATTACAAGAAACAATCGAGCTACCAACACTATGTCTTCATCCGAGGAGACTTCCGGTTCGCATGAGAAAATTATGGACATTGAAAGAAGATTGGATAGGCTTGACACGTTGGTTTGAGACCAAAACGTGGTGAGCGACGGTTTGAAGGCATCAGTGGACAACTTGGCCACTGAGGACACGGGCATTGGACGTAGCCAACGTGGGTTCGAAGCTTCAATGGCGCCCTTGGCCGAGACCATGAACCGGATCTTGATGAATCAAGAGAAGCGACCCGAAAGTGTTCCTGTGGCCGTACCCGATGTTGCAACACACCGTGAGCAAGTTGGATCGGGTAACTATATGCAAGTGGGTCGTTCGGGAATTTTACCACCACCTTCCCCACCTCCTCCTATCAGTGTGCCCGAGCCAAGGGAAGTAAGGCACCAACCGAGATCCGAAGATGGTGATCATAGCCGCAATGAGTTTAGTACACGATCATGGTCCTCCCATCACAACTCAAAGATTGATCTCCCGACATTCAATGGTACAAATCCTAGAGTTTGGGTACGTAAACTTTTAAAATACTTTCGTTGGTACCAAATTCCTGTTGAGGAATGGGTTAACGTTGCTTCTTCACACTTGCATGAGTATGGTGACATTTGGTTCCATGCTTTTGAATTAAATAACCTGGTTATGACTTGGCAATTTTTTATAGACGAATTATGTAAATGGTTTGGGGATAAATCTTTACAAGATGTGGTGGAACAATTTAATAAAACTACTCAAACCGGTACCGTGGAGGAATATGAGGTCCGTTTTGAGGAATTGCGAAGTTGGATGATGATTTATCATCACAACTTAAGTGAATCCTATTATGTCTCGAGCTTCATTGGGGGTTTAAAGCCCGCCGTCCGGGCTGTTGTTAAAGCCAACCGACCATCCGACATGAATTCCGCTATCGAGCAAGCAAAACTTCAAGAAATCACAATATCGGAAATTAGGAGTGCCATGGCCCCTAGGCCCTCATACAGGCAGTAGCAATAGTATGGGTCCCGAGCCGGTTCCTCGTTCCAGTCTCGCCCAGCAGCCCCTGTCCAGACCGGTACCTAGGCCCCTGCTGGCGCGTCCCAGTCCGAGCCTCCGAACCAGCACCCGGCCCTACGACAGCGCCCAGTGCACCCAGACGTGATCCATGACAATGCTACCATTTTCATGAATGGTATTTTCCAAGCCATGTATGCAAAACCAAGCTCCAAAGTATGGAAGGCCAAGAGGAAGTCGGCGATGAACTTGAAAATGAAGAGGAAGAACTTCCTCAAGAAGACGAGGGTGATGATGTCATAGAGATCTCTTTGAATGCCTTATCCGGATGCATCACCCGCAACACATTGCGGTTGAAGGGCTCAATCAAGAAAAGGCCTATTACGATCCAAGTAGACAGCGGAAGCACCAACAGTTTCTTGGACACAAGCGTTGTCCAAGAGCTCAAACTTGACCCGGTGCCTACCGTGGTGATGACAGTCATGGTTGCCAATGGAGAGAGCTTGGTGAGCTACCAAAAATGTCCAACCTTGAAGTGGAAAGTGCAAGGTACAATCTTTTCTGATGATTTACGAGTACTGGATTTACGAGGTAGTGACATGGTCTTACGTGTAGATTGGCTACAAAGATATGGGCTGGTTACTTTTGACTTTACTAACTTTAAATTCTCATGTTTTAAGGATGGACAACCTATTCACTCACAAGGCACGCCCAATAATGTGACCTTACACGCTATGTCCTAAAAAGGCCTAAAACGGTTTATTAAAAAGAAAGTCCGTAGTTTAGTAGGTCACTTATTTTTCACCATTGGTAGTGAAGAAAAAGCTACTTACGCCCATCCAAACCTTGAACCTTTACTAAATGAATATGAGGATGTATTTGCTATTCCTAAGACTCTACCACCTAGCTGAGCCCATGATCATGCTATTCCCACCCAAACCGAGGCTAAAACAGTGTCTATAAGACCCTATCGCTACCCTCATAGTCAAAAGAATGAAATTGAAAAACAAGTTAAGGAAATGCTTTCCTCTTCTATAATTCAACCGAGCCATAGCCCATTTGCTTCACCCGTTTTGCTAGTACGTAAGAAGGATGGCACTTATCGTTTTTGTGTTGATTATAGACAACTTAACAATATAATGGTAAAAGATAAATTCCCCATTCCCGTTATTGATGATCTACTTGATGAGTTGCATGGAGCCCATGTATTTTCAAAGATAGACTTAAGAACCGGTTATCATCAAATTCTTGTCCGAGATGAGGATCGCCACAAAACAGCTTTTCGTACGCATCATGGTCATTACGAGTTAAAGGTGATGCCTTTCGGCCTCACCAATGCACCGGCCACTTTTCAAGTTTTATGAATGAGGTTTTCTCTTCTCTTCTTTGTAAATTTATCTTAGTCTTTTTTGATGATATTTTGATTTATAGTCCATGTAAAACAACTCACATTGGTCACTTGGGTCAAGTTCTTGAAACCTTATGAACTAATCAACTATATGCTAAACGAAGTAATGTGTGTTCGGTATTGATCATGTAGAATACTCGGGACATATCATTCTCCCTCACGGTGTAGTTATGGACCCTAGTAAGATTGAAGCCATGGTAGCTTGGCAACAACCGAAGAGCCTTAAGAGTCTTAGGGGTTTCTTAGGTTTAACCGGTTACTACCGAAAGTTTATTAAGGGATATGGGTCTATTAGTAAACCTCTAAATTGCCTTCTATCCAAAGGTGATTTCACTTGGAATGAGAGTGCCCAACTTGCGTTTGAGACCCTTAAGCATGCTAGGGAGTTGGCGCCGGTTCTAGCTCTCCCCGATTTTACTAAACCTTTTACACTTGAAACCGACGCTTGTGGGGTAGGCCTAGGTGCGGTTTTGAGTCAAGATGGTAGACCTATAGCTTATCTTAGTAATGCCTTAGGTCCTCGTCACTTAGGATTATCAGTTTATGAAAAAGAAATCATGGCAATCCTAATGGCGGTTGAAAAATGGCGACACTACTTACTTAATAATCATTTCGTTATTAAAACGGATCGTGCTAGCTTACGATTTCTATTAGACCAACGTGTGACAACCCAATTGCAACAAAAGGGTATGTCAAAACTCATGGACCTTAGTTATTCCATAGTGTACTGAAAAGGAATAGAAAATAAAGCCGCGGATGCATTATCGAGACGTGATGAGGAGTGTGAGTTAGGGTCGTGTTCGGTCCTCACTAGCGTCGTGCCCCAATGGGTACGCGAAGTCGAGGCAAGTTATGATAATGACAAGGGCGCCCTAGACCTCATTTCCCACGCCACCCTTGAACCTTCGGCTCAAGGCCCATTACTCTTCATGGCGGTATTCTAAGATATAAGGGTCGTATTTACATAGGTGAACACACAGATTTGAGAACCGAGATTATGCATACATTACATGATTCACCTATGGGCGGGCACTCTGGTGTCCAAGGATCTTTAATAAGAGCAAAACGTCTATTTTATTAGCCAAATATGAAAAAGAGTTTTAGTGATTGGATCTCTAAGTGTGATACTTGTCAACAAACTAAAAGTGAGCATGTTCCCTATCCCGGTTTGCTTCAACCATTACCCATTCCAAGCTAAGCTTGGGAAAGTATTAGTCTTGACTTTGTTGAAGGCTTGCCTAAGTCCATTGGTAAGGATACGATATTGGTAGTAGTAGATCGCTTTGCTAAATATGCTCATTTTATATCTTTAACTCATCCTTTCACGGCCACTAAGGTAGCACAACTTTTTCTTGATCATGTATACCGTTTGCAAGGGTTACCCAAAAACATAATCTCGGATCGGGATGGCACTTTCCAAAGCATCTTTTGGAAGGAATTATTTAGGTTAGTGGGTGTAGGCCTTAACATGAGTACTTCCTACCATCCCCAATCGGATGGCCAAACCGAACGTGTGAACCAATGTTTGGAAAACTATTTACGTGCCATGGCCTTAAATAAACCAAAAGCATGGGTTCAATGGTTACCACTAGCGGAATTTTGGTACAATACTAACTACCATTCTTCTATTAAAACTACTCCATTTTTAGCTCTTTATGGGTATGAACCTAGGATTTTAGCTATTGACTACCCATGTGTGTCTTCTTCCCCTGGTGTAGAGGACTTGCTTATTGAAAAATGGCTAACCTCCTAAGAGAAAACCTAATAGAAGCACAACACTGTTATAAGCAACAAGCCGACCTACATAGAACCGAACGTGAATTTAACATTGGAGACTTAGTGTACTTAAAGTTACAACCTTATCGCAAAACTTTGGTTGCAATGAGGCGCAACCTTAAACTAGCCGCTAGGTACTACAGGCCATTTAAGATAATTGCGAGGACAGGGAAAGTTGCTTATAAGTTGGAACTACCTCTAGAATCTAAAATCCACCTTGTTTTTCATGTTTCTCTTTTAAAAAAGAAGATTGGAGATAATTTTGTGCCGAGTGTGTTCTTGCCTAGTTGTGACCAAGACGGCCACCCCGAAGTTCAACCTAAGAAGGTCCTCAAGCGTCGCACCCTAACGCGCAAAGGCAAGAGGATAACTCAAGTCCTTGTGCAATGGGAGAACATGCCAAATGAGGCCGCAACTTGGGAAGATTGGGCCTTCATCCAAGGCCAATTTCCTCATTTCAATCCTTGAGCACAAGGATTGGCTTGAGGAGGGGGTCCTGTCTTGGCCATGACACCATCAGTTTTCCTTTACGATGTCTAGATATGAGCAGGTGCCGTGATTCGTGCTTGTCAAGGTGCTATCCCAAGTCGCTGCCCAGTTCGCGTCCTAGTTCGCGCCCCAGTCGCGCCTAGGCCTTGTCTTGGTCGCTGCCCAGTTCGCGCACCAGCCTTGTCATGACATTGTCAAGCCTTGTCTTGGCCGCACCCAGGTCGCGCCCCGGTCCCGTGTCAAGCCCGCGTCCCCAGCTTTCCTTCCCAAGGCTGTGCTGCACTTGAGCCCGTGCCAGACGCTCCTCAAGACCGTTGCAGGATGCTCCCCTTGGCCAGCTGTCCTAGCCGTTAGCCCGCTCCTCCTACTAGCCGTTGGAGGGAATCTCTCAAGATATTATTTTGATTTTCTTGGTGTAATTAAGTATTTTCAAGTATTATTTGGTATTTCTTGTATTTTCTATAAATAGGCAATTGTATTCATTTTGTATTCAATCAATTAAAATATATGAAATATCTCTTTCATTTCTCATCTAATTCTCTCTTCTCATCTAATTCTACTTCTCTCTCTCATCTAACTCTAATTCTTTCTCTCATCTAAACTCTAATTCTCTTTCTTTTCTCATCTAACCTCTCTTTCATTGGGGCCCAAGTCTTGCACTTTGGCCGTCACATCCGTGAGGTTGTGACACGATGTAGTCCAAGTTGTAATATACACTATTTTCTAATTCAACATATTCAAAATTTTTTTTATTGTGCTGTTTCATTGTTTATCATTGTTCTTCATGAGTTTTGAATTATTGATCACCATTCAAAGCCTATAATGATCCATAATGAGTTCGAGAGGAGGTTTATGATGAATACTAAAGTGATAAACACCACAAATTGAGCGAATGCTAGAGATAGATTAACGCGACTTGCGTGGTCTTAAGTGAAAATCAGGGATCTTCAAAATCTTTTCTTATTTAAATTTAGGCAAGAGATTGATGAGTTAATATGCAAAAGAGCATGCTAAATGTTGATCGAGAGAGAATATTTAGTGACTTAGGGTTTTCGACTATCAACACGTAATAACAAATTGAATATCGTGAATAGAAAGGTGTATTGATACAACTAGGTGAAATCGGATGCCTTGGATCTTACTAAATTATAAAAATCATCAAAATCAGCAACCATTTTTTTTCTTTTTCATTTTGTTTTGTTGCATATCAGAAATATCAATTTTAGGTCTTTCAAATAGTGCTAAAGCTACTATTTTCAGTAGCCATTTAATAATCAATCCTCGTGGGAGCAATACTTTACTCACTCTATATTACTTGATACGGCTTAGTGCACTTGCTAAGCAAATACCAAGCGTCAAGTTTTTGGTGCCGCTGCTGGGGATGTGGATAGTGTCAGCCAAGAAAAGCGATTCTATTTTCTATATTTTAAATCAGTAGTCTTTTAAATTTTTATTGCACATTTTGAACCAAGTTTAAAAAAAAAAAAAAGAAAAGAAAAAGAAGCTTCTTATCATCATGCTTTTTTGGCAATTTTTCTACTCTTTTTAGCCCGTTTACATTAATTAGATTTGAATAACATGAGAATCAAATGTTCTTATATTTTGATTGCAAAACATGATTTAGTTTAAGGCACTATCTTAATAAAACCATGGTATTTGAGTTCACTAGCTAGCAAGGGTGTTTGACTTTTCTTTCTGATTAAAAGGTGCTTAAATTTGAATGGATTGCATTAAGACGATCATTTGCACAATAGACTTTGAAGATTTATGCCTAAGTTCAAAAAATTATGAAAAAAAGAATAAAGAACATGAGGGAAGCATCTCCAGCACCGTTAGCCCATATCATCATTTTAAGATATGTGCTGGTCATCATGAGGGCGTCTCAGTGGAGGCGTCTCTTACCCATGTGGTCATCGCCCAAGGGTTAGGAGTTCGATTCTCGCAGAAGTTATACTTGTGAAGTCATTATGAGGGCGTCTCAGGGGTGGCTTCTCTTACCAATGCGGTCATCGCCTAGAGGTTAGGAGTTCGATTGTCGCTGAAGATATACTCACAAGGTCATATTGAGAGCATCTCAGTGGTGGCTTTTCTTACCCATGCAGTCACCGCCCAGGGGTTAGGAGTTTTATTCTCGCTGAAGATATACTCATGGGCTAGGGTTGACTGGGGCAAATCAGTCCCTCATAAATAAGAAAATTAAAAAAAGGAAAAGAAGAAGAAATGAAAAAAATTTTGCGAATAACTTTTAGTGTTGGGAATACTCTAGAAATCAGGTTATGAATGGCACGATTTTTGTCATCTATTCGATTTGAATGTCTTGAGATTAGAAGGAACTGATAAACTTAATTTGCTTAGTTAATGGTTGAAATTGGTTACCTAGGTTATTGATTGGTTTTTTCTTATAAAGATTGTTTTAGAAGCTTAGAACTTTAAGCCTCGGTCATTCTTTTCGAATTGTGATAAAATTCTTAAAAAGCATGAGATCCTGCGCTTTCATGACTAGCCTTGCTCGAGGACGAACAAGATTTAAGTTTGGGGGTATTTTGATAGTCTAATTTAGTATATAATTATTCATATCATTTAGGTTCTTTTTCAAATCATTTTGCATCAAACTTTTATCGCTTTTGCTCCTTTTTGCTCCTATCGTTATTTCCTTGCAAAAAATACTTATTTTATGCTGAATCTTGCTAGGTTTTATCATCAACATTAACAAGTGAATGCAAGGTACATCAAAGAAAAGCAAAAAATGGGCTAAATACATCATTTTACAGGGATAGGGAACGATGAACAACAGAGTTGTACAATTTATTACAATTTGCAAATATGGGCAGAAAAATGGACAAATCAAAAGCAAGGATGCCTTTTAAACTTGAAAAAAATATTCATGGTGATGTCAAGACTGAATTTGGTCTAAAAAAAAGCAAGAAGAAATCAACAAGTTGATGAGAAAAGCTTACCATGGTCGGCAAGGGTGGCAAAACTAACAAATAGGAAACAAGCTGATATAATTTTATATTCTATGTATTCCCACCCTCATGCAATATAAATAAGGAGGCTTGGGAAGTGTTTTGACAATTCATTGAAGAAAAAAAAAAAAAACCAAAAAAACAAAGTAGAAACATAGGTAGAAATTCAAATAGTAGTGAAAGGGTGTGAAAAGAAAGAGTTTGGCTTGTGATTTTTCAATTTCAAGTTCTTTTCTATCCTTTCCTTCTTTAAGTTCATAAATTTTGTCTTAGTTTTAATCAATATTATATTTACCATGTACTAATTTTATCTTTCAAAGGCTACGATGCACCCTAAGTTGTAATATATACTCTTTTCTAATTCAACATATTCAAAATTTGTTTATTGCGCTGTTTGAGTGTTTGTCATTGTTATTTTGGAGTTTTAAATGCTTGATCACCATTCAAAGCCTATAATGATCCATAATGAGTCCGAGAGGAGATTTATCATGAATGCTAAAGTGATAATCACCACAAATTCAGCAAATGCTAGAGATAGATTAATGCGATTTGTGTGGTCTTAAATGAAAATCACGGATTTTCAAAATCTTTTCTTATTTAAATTCATGCAAGAGATTGATGAGTTAATACATAAAAGAGCATGCTAAATGTTGATCGAGAGAGAATATTTAGTAAATTAGGGTTTTCGACCATCAACACGTAATAACAACTTGAATATTGTGGATAAAAAGGTGTATTGATGCAACTAGGTTAAATCGGATGCCTTGGATCTTATTAAATTATAAAATCATCTAAAATCAGTAACCGTTTTTGTTCCTTTCCATTTTGCTTTGTTGCATTTCAAAAACTTCAATTTTCGGTCTTTCAAATAGTACTAAAGCTAAAAATTTCGGCAGTCACTCAATAACCAATCATCGTGGGAACGATACTCTACTCATTGTATATTACTTGATACGACTTAGTGCACTTGCTAAGCAAACATCAAGCATCAAGTTTTTGGTGCCGTTGCTGGGGATGTAGATAGTATCGATAACCAAAAAGATATTCTACTTTCTCTAGTTTAAATCAGCAGTCCTTTAAAATTTTAGTGCACATTTTGAACCCAGTTAAAAAAAAAAAAAAAACAAAATTTCTTATCATCATGCTTTTTGGCAATTTTTCTACTATTTTTAGCTCGTTTACATTAATTATATTTGAATAACCTGAGAATCGATTGTTCTGGTATTCTAATTGCAAAACATGATCTATTCTAAGGCACTATGTTGATAAAACTATAGTATTTGAGTTCACTAGTTAGCAAGGCTGTGTTACCTTTCTTTTTGATTAAAAGATGCTCAAATTTGAATGGATTGCATTAAGATTATCATTTGCATAGCAGACTTTGAAGAGTTATGCCTAAGTCCAAAGAACAATATTAGAAAAAAAAAGGATAGAGAAACTCAGGGAAGCATCTCTAG
This sequence comes from Simmondsia chinensis, assembly GCA_018398585.1. Taxonomy (NCBI): domain Eukaryota; kingdom Viridiplantae; phylum Streptophyta; class Magnoliopsida; order Caryophyllales; family Simmondsiaceae; genus Simmondsia; species Simmondsia chinensis. The sequence continues at coordinate 15,534,986 of JAGTTD010000010.1, read as the reverse complement.
CACTGCAATCCCATATAATCAATTTAAGACATGTGCTACTCATAATGAGTGAATCTCAGGGGTGCCGTCTCTTACCCATGCGGTCATCTCCCAAGGGTCAGGGGTTCGATTCTCGCTGAAGATATACTCATGAAGTCATAATGAAGGAGTCTTAGTGGTGGCTTCTCTTGCCCATGAGGTTATCGTCCAGGGGTTAGGAGTTCGATTCTCGCTGAAGATATACTCACGCAGTCATGTTGAGAGCATCTCAGTGGTGGCTTTTCTTTCTCATGCAGTCATCGCCCAAGAGTTAGGAGTTTGACTCTCGTCTAAGATATACTCATGAGCTGGGGTTGACTGGAGCAGATTAGTCCCTCATAAATAATTAAAAAAAAAAAGAAGAAGAAAAGAAAAAATTTTGTGAATAACTTTTAGTCTTGGGCATACCTGAGAAGTCAGGTTATGAATGGCATGATTTTTCTCATCTATTTGGTTTAAAAGTCTTAAGATTAGAAAGAACTGATAAACTTAATTTGCTTAGCTAACTATTGAGTTCGGTTACCTTGGTGATTAATGGGTTTTTTCGTAGAAAGATCGTTTTGCCTTTGGAATCTTAGAACTTTGAGCCTCGGTCATTCTTTTCTAATAGAAGTATACTTGCTTCAAACTGTGATAAAATTCTTAAAAAGCATGAGATTCTGCGCTTTCATGATTAGCCTTGCTCGAGGACGAGCAAGATTTGAGTTTGGGGGTATTTTGATAAGTCCAATTTAGTATATAATTATTCATATCATTTAGGTTCATTTTCAAATCATTTTACATCAAACTTTTATCACTTTTGCTTGCTTTTGCTCCTTTTCGCCTCTGTCTTTATTTCCTTGCAAAAAAAACTCATTTTATGTCAAATATTGCTAGGTTTTATAATCTACATCAACAAGTGAATGCAAGATACATCAAACAAAGGCAAAAAATGGGCTAAATACATCATTTTACAAGGCTAAGGAAGGATGAACAACGAACTTGCACAATTTATTACAAACTGCAAATTTGGGTGGAAAAATGGACAAATCAAAAGCAGGATAATTTGTACATTTCCGGAGCATGTTCATCGTGATGTCAAGACTGAATTTGGGCAGTACAATGGAAAAAAAAACTGAAGAAATCAGCAAGTTGATGAGAAAACCTTAATACGGATGGCAAGGGTGGCAAAGCCAGCCAATAAGAGATAGGCTTTATGTACTTTTATAATCTATGTATTCCCACCATCATGTACTATAAATAGCTAGGTTTGGGAAGTGTTTTGATCAATTCATTCAGGAAAAAAAAAAAAAAAAAAAACCAAAAGAACAAAGTAGAAACATTGGTAGGAATTCGGATAGAAGAGGAAGGGTGTGAAAAGAAAGAGTTTGGTGTGTAATTTTTCAATATTGCTTGACACAATACTCTACTCATTATATATTACTTGATACGACTTAGTGCACTTGCTAAGCAAACACCAAGCATCAATGGCCTAGCCAAACAGTTTCGAGATCCCTCGGTGGCAAAAACATTTGACTTCGAACCCAGCTAACCACCCACCAAAAAGATGGAAAAACAATGGAAGCCTATCGTTTTGAGCCCAAATCGATCACAGAGGACCTTGAAACCATTGACTTACCAATCTACAATAGAGAACTCACTTTTATATCACTTCCTCCCCCAGACTACGCTGCATTCGCCTTTTTTATTCATCAATCTAATCGACTACACTCTTTTGAAGAATTGAAAAATGCTTTACTAAACAAAGAAGTTGCTTTAACTTGTAACTCTAGGTGCTCCAACCTTGAACTTGACCATGCTTTTGTTGCAACTGGTCAAACAAAGCATAGTGGCTGTGGTGAGTGCTATAGGGGCCGAGAACGCGGCAACCACCATGGCAACAGCGGAGAAAGAAACAGGAAAGAAGGCCCACCATAACAAATATTGGTAAATCGGGTCCCATAACTAGTAATGCTCCTAATCACTACAATAAGTAAGAACTACAAGAGCCCCTCCTCTTAACCCTGTACCGGTGTGCTCCGCCTACGACTATAAATTTGTCAAATTTATTCTAGATGAGAACATTCTGCTCTCAACTACTGGTACCAATTCAACAACAGCTCTTAACCAAACCCATCCTAATCTCTCATAGCAATGACTATATAAGAACCAAATAGCCACAACTAGTATCCAAACTCGGGTGCTTTAAATCACATGACTTAAAACCCAGGTATACTTAATAACCATGTTCCTTATTTAGGTCAAAGAAGTGTTCTTATTAGAAATGGTGCCTTACAACCGGTAACGCATATTGGTTTTACATTGATACCAACACACTCCCGACCACTCAAACTACAAAATGCCATGTTGGTCCCCAAACTCACTCAAAACCTATAATCTATCAAGCCATTGTGCTAAGATAATAATAATTGCACTACTAAGTTTAACTCTTAACCTTTTTCGTGTCAAGTACCAAGCTATGGGAACACCACTTCTCCGCGGGCCCAGTAATGGACCAGCCTACAATTTCTCACTAACAACACATGCCAAAAGGCAAGCATAAAATCTTGAGAGTTATGGCATTAGCATTTAGGTCACTTAGGTTGTACTATTTTTGATGCGTTATGTAAGAAACATTTATCTTCACTTCTTAAATTTTCGGACGTTTGTTAATCATGTGGTTTAGGGAAATATTGTCGACTCCCTTTTGATTGTGTAACGCATAATGTAGTTTTCTTTTACAAATCACACACTTGGATGTTTGGAAATCACCCATCTTTGCCAACACCATCGACAAATGCTATGTGTTATTTGTGGATGACTTTTCATGTTTTATGTGGCTATACTCGATGCGGCAAAAATAAGAAGTTCTACTGCTAGTTGAAAATTAGTTCAATATGAAAATAAAGATTTTTGCAAAGTGAGGGTAGGAATGAATTCAATCATCGGTGGATGAATGCATTATTCCAAGACCACAAATAATGGGGCGGTGAAATGCAATCATCAACATTTAAAGGTAATGGCATGTGTTTACACTCCACCCTGAACTTGATGGATTTGGGACAACACCGTCTAAAGTTAGAAGGACACACGTTTGCCATGTGGCGCCATGCTCGAGGCATACTTGGCTTTCAGTAATAGAGATAATGTTGTCTCGAGTGTAGTTTCCTTATTAGTCAAAAGTTCTATAAATAAGAAAAACTTCTGTCATTGCAAGGTGTGTAGCACCAACACATAAATCTTCTTCAAAATTTTCTTTACAGCACATTTGTGGATTCTCTCTAGTAGGCTAACTTAACATAGTTTAGCGTAGCATATTTGCTTTCATTAAGGCAATACAATCTTAGGGTTTTAAGTATGAACTATTCATTTTGAATCTGTTCCCAAAATGGATGAGTTGAGATTTGAGTCATTAATTTAAGGCTTTGATAGCCATATTGCGAGAATTTTAAATTCATAAACTAAAATTTCCTAAAATTAACGGATCAAGGGCAATGGAATCACAATTTAAATTTCTAAATTTTAATTAAATGGTCTGTACTCTAATTAAAACATGACAATGCATAGCATAAATAGACATAACATGGAAAATCAATTAAATGCCAAAAATTAAATTAGGAGTTACATGTGTCGATGTTGACCGTAGTTTAAAGATGCAGTGACAATGATACCAACCAAGTCTTCTCCACAATTCCTCCATACACTGGACATGTGGGTATCATAAAATCAAACACTCTAAAACATTTTTAGACAAAAAAAAAAAATAAATAAAATAAAATCAAGGGAATGCTTTCTCTTCAATTATCTAATTGAAGACAAAGTATTTGTGAATTAAAAAGTTAATTATTCACTTTTGCTAAAACCTAATCTGACTTATAAAGCAAAATAAATACCTCAGTTAAATTTAAAATAAAAAATAAAATAAATTTAAGCTTTTCTATGACTCAAAATATCAAAGAATCTATCCAGAAAACATGAAAAATGCGTAAAGAAGTCGACCTTTTTTACTGCATCACGAGGAGCCACATGGCAGGCCCTAATTGGTCCGAGTTGTTAGATGTGGATCAATCCCCTCAACCATGCTCAATGCGCGATGCATTGTCTTGGGAAGCGACATATGGATCGCCCTTGTCGCAGTCAGCGCGTGGCAGGTCTCGCACGTTAATTGGGCCATGTCGAATTTTTCTACCATAAATCCATCTCATTTATTTTAGATTTAACAATACTTAATTTATTTATCGGATAAATAAATAATTCAGCTCATGAATTCTCTTGACTATCTAATGATGCATATTATAGAGGCTGGCATAGGGACCTCAAGAATAATTCAATTCTCGCTCCATATGCATTAGATCTTACTATCATCTCATAATAGCAATTAATTAACATTTAATAAAACTTAATTCCACTAAATAAATATTAGTGCACTCCAAAAATAAATATATTTGCTTGTTAAATTCCCTATAATTGTTTACTCACAATTAACCTCTCTATTGGATGTCCATGAAAAAAGTAATTTATACCGCTATTATTATTCTTTCTCGTATCTTCCTTCTCAATTCTTGACTCACCCTTCTCAAATAATTCATTAATACAAAAAAAAAAAAAAAAAAAACACTTATGCACTAATTCCAAATGCTACACATATGAAATGCTTTGGCCAAAGTCTTTATAATCAATTCAAATGCTTGCGAAACAACTAAGGGGACATCTTATGCTATAGATTCCTCATAAAATATCTGTTCCTGCTACATATCATGCAGTCACCCAACGAACGCAATATGTTAGTTACACATTGTTACCTAATTCTTTTTGCATATCAAAGCAACTAAGATTCCATACACGAGTTCAGCCTATTTTCTAAATTTAGAGTCATTGTATAAATATAATAAAAAATGAGTTGAGCATTTCTGATAGTAGTGCAGAAATGAGGAAGTCACGTGATCCAATTCAGTGTAACAATCTAATTGAAATGTAGCAACATAACATTTTAGATGACCATCCACATAACGATGACAAGTTATCTAAATGTTATATTATAGTCTTAGAAGGCAAGTAGTGCAAACCTATAGCTAACAACATTTTTTTTTGGTTGATAAGCGTAATATTTATTGATATGAAAAGAGTTACAAGAGTACAGGTGCATACCCCAAACAAGTCCAAAGGCCTACATGTCAAGCTGGACAAACCAATGCATCCATGAAAGCTAAAACAAGCAAAATAAAGCAAAACAAGGCTGAAAGCCCAAACAAAAGGAGAAAAATCAAACTTCTATCAGAAAAAAAAAAACAAAAAAGGGAAAAGAAAGAGGAAAGCAAGAAGGGGGGGATTATCCCTCAATAGTAGCAATAGCAACAACAGCTTTATAAGCTACAATAGTCATTCGACGCTCAGCACAGCGCGAGCGACAAGAGGAAGTAACACTGGTCCAACCAGTGTCTGCGGTATCAGTGGCAACAACAAGAGCAACCTGAATCGGCGCCTGAGAGCAAGTAGCTGAAGAAGAGGAGGCTGTCATGCTAGGTCGATCAGGGACCCGATCCAACGGAATAACATTTGGAATGCTAGCCTCATAGTTCAGAGTGCAAGGTAAAAGCTTATGTGAGTGGTCTATTTGTGCCGTAATTTCATTATCCACTAAAACATATATTCCAAATGTCATTTAAGGACTATGTCCATCTCATGGCATGTTGCTTGAAAGAAAATAACATTGCACGCCTGATCAACTCATAAACATATAAACAATAATAAATAAAATTTATTGAAAAATAAAATTATTCAAACAAATTGGGTTTCCAAAGACACTAGTTCTAGCAATCTCCCACTTGTTCTAAACTCAATTAGCTATGCAACGCATTCCATCTTATCCAAATAACACTTAAAAGACTTTGAGCTAAAGTCTTTGTGAAAGGATTTGCCAAATTGTTCGTGGTATCGATCTTTAGAAATACAATCTCCTCTTTGTCCATGTAGTCCCTATAGAGGTGGTACTTCCTTTCAATTGTGTGTGGACCTATTGTGCTTCCTAGGTTCCTTAAAGTTAGCCACTGCACCATTGTTGTCACAAAAAATGGCAATAGGTGTAAGCCCCTCTCTAACTACCTTAGGATACATAAGGAACTTTCATAGCCAATATGCCTCTTTGGTAGCTTTAGAAGCCGCCACATACTCAGCATCCAATGGAGGCAACAACGCAAAACTACTTGATACTCGCCCAACTAATGGCTCCACCTCCAAGGGTAAAAGTATAGCTTAACGTTAAACATCTGGCATCTCTAATGGAAAATCGGAGTCAAAATAGCTATTTATAATTTGCTCGTCACAATCAAACACTTATATATAATCTCTAGTCCTTCTTAAGTACTTGAAAACATGTTTCACTGCCTTCAAGTGTAAAGGACCTAGGTTTGACTAATATCTACTCACAATACCTATGGCAAAATAGATATCAGGCTAGTGCATAACATAGCATAAATAAGGCTTCCCACAGCTGAAGCATATGTGTTTGCTCTATTTTGTTTCAAGTTTTGTATGTGTTTTCACCGTGAATGTGAAAAGAGAAAAAACGTGCAAAAGGGACTTACTGCGATTAGGTAGTGAGCCAATTCACGAACCGCACGTCTTGGACCTCAACCGCTCATCGTTTCTAAAGAAAAGGTTGTGATATGTTCGTACATCTGACTTTGGATAAGAAGTATATGAAGTTAAGGGTTTGTAATCATTTTGGTATTCATTAAGAACACATTATTAAGTTGAGTTATTTGGAAGTGTTGTTGATTTTGGACTCTATGATTGAATTTTAGGTGGATGATAAGTCTAAATTAGTATACAATTTTAATATATTTTTAAGCATTTTACATCAAATTTTTATCGCTTTTGCTCTTTTTCGCTCATATTGCCATTTTCTTGAAAAAACACTCATTTTATACTAACTCTTGCTAGGTTTTATCATTAATATCAACAAGTAAAAGTAAGATAAACCAAACCAAAGCAAAAAAATGGGCAAAACGTAATAATTAACATGGCCAAAGCAAGAAATCACCAATTTCATGCACAATTCAATTCAACTTGCAAAAATTGGTAACAAAATGCACAAATCAAGTGTAAGGATTAATTAAACATTGCATTCACATGTCAAAGTAGATTTAAACTCTGAATTTAAGTGGGTCTAGGCTCAAAAATTTGAAGAAAATTAGCAAAGAACAGCAAGAACAGAGAAAATGTACCAAACTCAACCAATCCATTTCAACTTGCAATTTTGGGTGGCAAAATAGGCAAATAACATGAAATAACTTCTTCAACACTTCATTAGAATGTTAAAGTTGATGTTTTGGTGGTGAAAAGCAATAAAAAAAAAATGAAAAAATCGAGTTGAACAGCCAATTGAAAAATCTGGATAGCAAGGGTGCAGGTGGTGCTGCAATCAGTTTCAACTTGCATTTTGGGAGCAATAACTCAATGCTTTTTACCGAAATTGATTTTACAAAAATACTTTAACATGTCTTAACTCATATTTTACAAGTTTTGGGTGGTGTTATTCAAAACAAATGAAAAAAATGGATGAACAAGCAACACTGCTGCAGCTGCAGAAATTGATAGACTTTGCACAACTTGCTTACTTTCTCCACCTTGGGCGGCTACATTATGCAATAGTTTAGCTCAAATTCATTGTATACACCTTATACAACAACATGATGCATGTGTGCTAGTTTGGGGCGGTGGAATGTTAAAAAAATTGAAGAAAATGGAGAGAGAACAGGGCTTTACAACACAACTGCAGCTGCCGCAAGTTTCAACTAATGAGGATGAAGTTTGAATATTTTGTACGATTTTTTTTATTCTAGCTCAACTCCTATAAACGGGGGAGGTGTGGGGCTGTTTAAGTACCAGATTTAAAAACAAAAATCACAAGATTTGAGTGAGAAAAAAGAGAAAAATCGTGAGAAAGAGGAAAGGAGAAGGAAGGATAAAAGTTTGGTTTGTAATTTTGTATTTTTTGTTCTTTCTATCATTTTTTTCTAAGTTCATGATTTTTTTGTTTATAATGTTTAATATTAAGTTTATCATGAAATAATTTTGTTATTCTAAGGCTACGATGTAGCCTAAGTTGTAATACACGCTTATTTCTAATTCAAAGTATTCAATGTTTATGTTATTTTGTTGATGAAGTGTTTATCATTGTTCTTCATGAGTTTTAAATACTGATAACCATTTAAAGCCTATAATGATTCATAATGAGTCCGAGAGTAGATTTATGATGATTGTTGAGGTGATAAGCACCACAAATTGGGCGAATGCTAGAGAGAAATTAATGCTATTTGTGTGGTTTTCAAAAAAAAGAAAATCATAGAGCTTTAAGATATCTTTTCTTATTTAAATTCTTGCACGAGAGTGATGGGTTAATATGTTAAAGAGTATGCTAAATGTTGCTCGAGAGAGAATATTTAGTAAATTAGGATTTTCAACCATCAACACATAGTAACAACTTGAATATCGAGAATAGAAAAGACGTATTGTTGCAACTAAGGTGAAATCGGATGCCTTAGACTTTATAAACTGATAAAAACCAACAAAAAATTAGCACATTCTAATCTCATTTTAACTTTTATTTCTTTTTATTTTATTTTACTTTATTTCATATCAAAATCCTAAATTTTTCGGTCCTTCACATAGTATTGAAGCTACTAATTTTGGTATTCACTCAATGCAATCCTTGTGGGAACAATACTCTACTCACTTCTATATTACTTGGTACGACTAGTGCACTTCCGAACGCATACACAAAGTCTGCATCAAGTTTTTGGCGCTGTTGCTGGGATTGTCTCTATTTGAGTGATATCAGTACCAACTAGATTTGGTGCTAATTTAAAACTGTTAATAATTTGTAAATTTTGTTACATTTGAAATATAAATCTATTTTCATTCATTTTATTTTTTTATAAAGGTAATTCTTAAAAATATTAATTAAATAAAAATTCGTATATCATAAAAAACAAATTTTAGTTTTGTGTTATTTTGTTACTTTTCTTATATCTAGCCTTAATTTTTATTTTTATTTTTCTATTAAGTTCATTTTTTTAGGATTTTTAAAAGTTAAATTTGGTAATTTTAAGTTTTCAAAAATATTAGGGTTACTACCCTCCTCTTTTTCTTTAAAATTTGTGTTTTATTAAAATTTCTGTGTTATACTTTTATAAAGTTTTTTTTTTGTTGTTATCCTTACCCTTTAACTTTCTAGTTGCTTATTTTTACTTTGTATGCAAAATTTAATTGAAAAAGAAATAACTCCTTTTGACTCTGAAATCTAAAAAACTCTTCGACTAATTAGAAAAACAAAAAGGACTGAAACCATGGCTAATAATACTGGAAATTATGATGAAAGGACCTTGAAAGATTATACTGTACCTACTGTTGGAGGGTGCACTTCCAGCATTCGACGTCCACCAATTTAAGCAAACAATTTTAAAATTGAATGAGCTATTATACAAATGATTCAACAAACTGTTCAATTTGATGGTCTACCCAGTGAAGACCCAAACCTGCATATCGCTAACTTTTTTGAGATATGCGATACCTTTAAGTGTAATGTTGTCAGCGATGACACCGTCCGCTTGAAGTTGTTTCCGCTTTCATTGAGAGATAAAGCCAAAGCGTGGTTAATGTCATTACCCTCAGGAACCATTACCACCTGGGACGATTTGGCTAAAAAAAATCTAGCAAAATATTTTCCACCAACCAAATCAGCTAAGAAGAGAAATGACATTACCTCTTTTGTACAATACGATATGGAATCTTCGCATGAGGCGTGGGAACATTACAAAGAACTTTTGACAAGGTGCCCCCATCATTGTTTACCTATATGGATGTAAGTCCAAACTTTTTATAACGGGTTGGCACCTAACACTCAAACAATGGTAGACGAAGCGGTTGGAGGATCGCTGAACCTCAAAACTCCAGAAGATGCATATGAATTGCTAGAAGTATTGGCTAGCAATAACTATGCAAGGGCAATAGAGCAAAAGAAACCTGCAGTAATATACGAGCTGGATGCAATAACAAGGTTAACTGCTAATGTTGCAACGCTTGAAAAACAGATGAACATGAACGTAAATGCTATAAATTCTCCTGTACTAACGTGTGACTTTTGTGCAGGGAATCATCCTAGTATAGAATGCCAAACAGGAAATCCCGCCCCCCATCAACCCATAAACAAGCCAATTTTATTTCAAATTTTCAAAAAAATGATCCCTATTCCAACACATATAATCCCGGGAGGAGAAACCATCCAAATTTTTCATGGAACAATCAAGGGATAAAAAAACAACCTTTTCAGCCCCCTGAAACAAAAACTGATCTCGAGGAATTGTTTGGAAAGTTTATGCAAAACAATGAAGCAACTCTTCGAAATCAAGAAACTTTGATTCGCAATCAAGAAGGGACCATTAGAAACCTTGAGACCCAAATTGGGCGAATTTAAAATCACCTTTCTGATAGATCTCAAGGTTCCTTATCCAGTAACACTGTCATTAATCCATGAGAGCAAGTAAAAGCAATAGAATTACGAAGTGGGAAAATTTTGAAAGAACCAACTCAAGTAGAGAAAACCATGCCAAATGAACAACCCAAAATTGACCTCTCCACTGATGTAAATCAAGGGGCGAAAAATGAGGAACGGACAAAAATCCAAGACGAAAATGAACCAAAAAGGGTTGAACCTCAACCCTACAAACCAAAGGTCACATTCCTTCAACGTCTGAGAAAGCCAAAAGCGGATGAGCAATTTTCTAAATTTTTAGAAATTTTCAAAAAGTTACACATTAATGTCCCTTTTACTGACATGTTAGAATAGATGCCCAAATATGCAAAATTCATGAAGGAAATTCTGTCTAACCAAAGGAAGTTGAGAGAGTTCGAAATGGTAGCACTTACTGAAGAATGCAATGCCATACTGCAAAAGAAGTTGCCCCCCAAGTTAAAAGATCCAGGGAGTTTCACGATACCATGCACCATTAGCTCTATCAGTTTTGAAAAAGTTTTATGCGATTTAGGTGAAAGTATAAATTTAATGCCTCTCTTTGTTTTCAGAAAGCTTGGGTTAGGAGAAGTGAAGCCTACCACTGTATCTCTCCAATTTGTGGATAGATCAATCAAGTATCCTAGAGGTGTAATTGAAGACGTCCCTGTGAAGGTCGATAAATTCATCTTCTCGACTGACTTCATAGTACTTGACATGGAAGAAGATTGTGAGATACCTCTCATTTTAGCCCGACCCTTCCTTGCTATAGGAAGGACCCTGATAGACGTACAATAAGGAAAGCAAATCCTAAGGTGTAAGATGAACAGGTAACCTTCAACGTCTTTAATGCCATTCAATTTCCATGTAACATGGATTCTTGTTTTGTGGTTGCTATTGTAGATGCATTGGTCACTGATACATTCAGGGACACATTCCCGAAGTTCCCCCTTGAAGTGTGTTTGCCAAAATCTAGGACCATTGACACGGAAGACGAGTTGATAAGGGAATGTGCCCAACACCTGGAAAGTTGCGAACCTTTTGATTCACATCGTGAAATACAAGTGGAAGACATTCAAGCAATTGAAATTCAACAAAAAAAAAGGAAGAAGACGAACCTCCAATTCTTGAGCTCAAGCCATTGCCACCACATCTCAAATATGCCTATCTTGGTAATTTGTTAACTACCAAACTTAAATTGACAGCTAACCTTGTGGAAGAGATTGACTAGGTGAGAAAGGAATCGAAAGGGATGAGATATTAGAGAAATAGTTGAGAATTAGAGAGTGATTATCCAAAAGGAAATCAGGATTTTATTGAATGAATCAAGAGATTACAACAGTTAGATCTATTTATAATATATCTTGGTACATTGCACTAGAACACCAAAACCCCCCTAACCGACTAACTGAATTTGGCGCCAAAACACAAAGCAGCCGCCACTCTTGACTAACAGGACCTTAACCCCACTCTTGGCGCCAATTGGCCTGCTAACCCGACTCTTGGCGCCAATTAGCCTGCCAACTAACAATTAAAAACTAGACTTAAGCAATCTCAAAACAACACACGAGCTACAAGACTAATTACATCCAAAAAATAAAGGATTTATGACATTCCCTTCCCCTTGAGAAGCTCCTTGTCCTCAAGGAGAAAATCTTGGAAATTGACACTTCAGTAATGTAGGATTCTCCCATGTAACCACGCTCTTGTCCAGGTTCAGCCACTACACCAGAATCTGCTGGAAAGCTCCCTTAGCACCTGCAATCATCTTCTGCTTCTTAGCAGCAACTGGCCCAAGCAGCAACACACCATTTGCTCCAACTTCTGGTGGAGACCGTGAGCTTCTAACTCCCATTCTTACCTGCTTTTTAAGTAATGATACATGGAACACCGGGTGAATGTATGAATGAAGAGGTAAATCAAGTTCGTAAGCAACTTTGCCAATCTTCTCCAAAATTTTGTATGGGCCAAAGAAACGAGCACGTAGCCAGAGAAGACTATCTATACGGTTGTAATTTGAGGTAGACCATATCTCCAACTTCATAATTTTTGTCTACCCTCTTTTTATCAGCATAAAATTTCATTCGTGCTGGAGCTTGATGAAGATTATCTTTAAGAACCTGCAACATCTACTTCCTCTGCTGAATGAAGTCCCCTGCTGCAGAATTAGATGTCTTAGGCTGCTGCAGCATCAATGGGGAAGGAGGAGCATACCCATATAAGGCTTGGAAGGAAAAGTGCCAATGGATGCATGAACATGAGTGTTGAACCAATATTCAGCTAAGGAAAGCCATTGATTCCACCCTCTAGGCCGTGAGAAAACTATGCTCCGAAGGTACTGCTAAATACATTGGTTGACACGCTCGGTTTGTCCATCTGTTTGGGGATGATAGGATGAACTAAGTGCCAATGTAGTACCCAACGACTTGAACAACTCGCTCCAAAAATTGCTTGTAAAGATCTTATCCTGATCAGAAACAATGGATTGAGGCAACCCATGTAACTTATATATGTTGTCTAAGAAGCTCTTAACCAATCTCTCAGCTGTAACAGGCCGGATAAGTGATATAAAATGACTATATTTGGTGAAGCGATCCACTATTACCCAAATTACCTCCCTACCATCAGACTTGGGAAGTCCTTCTATAAAATCAATGCTTATGTTGATTCAAGCACCCTCCGGAATGGGAAGTGGCTGCCAGAGTCCTTGGTATCTATGATCTCCCAACTTGGTTTGTTGACACACTTCACAAGACTTAACAAAATCTGTCACTGCCTTCTTCAAACCGTGCCAACTGAAGTATGCCTTAACTCTCTGATAAGTACCATCAACCCCGGAATGTCCACCCCAAAATACGAACAACCCGCCACATTTGACCAGCTGGACCCTTAACCGACTCTTGGCGCCAACTTGGCTTGCCAACTGACAATTAAAAACAAGGCTTAAGCAATCTCAAAACAACACACGAGCTACAAGACTAATTACATCCAAAAACTAAAGGATTTATAACATTCCCTTCCCCTTGAGAAGCTCCTTGTCCTCAAGGAGAAAAACTTGGAAATTGACTCTTAAAAAAATGTAGGATTCTCCCATGTAACCACGCTTTTGTCCAGGTTCAGCCACTACACCTGAATCTGCTGGAAAGCTCCCTCAGCACCTGCAATCATCTTCTGCATCTTAACAGCAACCGGCCCAAGCAGCAACGCACCATTTGCTCCAACTTCTGTTGGAGACCATGAGCTTATAACTCCTTTTTTTATCTGCTTTTTAAGTAATGATACATGGAACACCGGGTGAATGTATGAATGAAGAGGTAAATCAAGTTTGTAAGCAACTTTGCCAATCTTCTCCAAAATTTTGTATGGGCAAAAGAAACGAGCACTTAGCTTGACATTTTTCCTGATAGCCAAAGAAGACTGTCAATAAAATTTGAGGTAGACCATGTCTCCAACTTCATAATTTTTGTCTACCCTCTTTTTATCAGCATAAAATTTCATTCGTGCTTGAGCTTGATGAAGATTATCTTTAAGAACCTGCAACATCTGCTTCCTCTGCTGAATAAAGTCCCCTGTTGCAGAATCTGGTGTCTTAGGCTGTTGCAGCATTAATGGGGAAGGAGGAGCATACCCATATAAGGCTTGGAAAGGAGAAGTGCCAATGGATGCATGAACATGAGTGTTGAACCAATATTCAACTAAGGAGAGCCATTGATTCCACTCTATAGGCCGTGAGAAAACCATGCTCCGAAGGTACTGCTCAATACATTGGTTGACACGTTTGGTTTGTCCATCCTTTTGGGGATGATAGGATGAACTAAGTGCCAATGTAGTACCTAACAACTTGAACAACTCCCTCCAAAAAAATGCTTGTAAAGATCTTGTCCCGATCAGAAACAATGGATTGAGGCAACCCATGTAACTTATATATGTTGTCTAAGAGGCTCTTAGCCAATATCTCAGTTGTAACAGGCCGGATAAGTGATATAAAATGACTATATTTGGTGAAGCAATCCACTACTACCCAAATTACCTCCCTACCATCAGACTCGGGAAGTCCTTCAATAAAATCCATGCTTATGTTGATCCAAGCATCCTCCGGAATGGGAAGTGGCTGCAAGAGTCCTTGGTATCTATGATCTCCCAACTTGGTTTGTTGACACACCTCACAAAGACTTAAGAAAATCTGTCACTGCCTTCTTCATACCGTGCCAACAGAAGTATGCCTTAACTCTCTGATAAGTACCATCAACCCCGGAATGTCCACCCCAAGCTGAGTCATGTGAAGCCTTCACAATTTGATCTCTCAAATTAGTCGAGGAGCCAATGTACAGCTTGTTCTACACCCGGATGATACCCTTCTGCATAGATACTTCAGCCTTACTGGTAGCGACATCTGCATTTTTCACCCAAGCTGCAGCCACACACTCTTGAGCAAAGGAGTCCCCTTCATAAGACTTGTAGACTTCATCCATCCAAGATGGCAAAACAAGAGACAATGCACCACAAGAACCTTGCTCGTGGTCCTTAAACCTCCTTGATAAAGCATCCGCAGCCAGATTTTCCTTCCCTCTTTTATACTCGATTGCATAATCAAGGCCTAGCAACTTCATTAGCCCCTTCTTTTGAATTCTTGTCACTATCTTTTGCTCCAAGAGGTGCTTAAGACTTTGATGATCTGTTTGAATGATGAACCTATGACCATCCAAGTAATGCCTCCATCTCTCAATTGCTAGGAGGATTGCTAAGTACTCCTTCTCATAAGTGGACATGGCTTGATGTTTAGGACTAAGTGCTTGACTCAAATAAGCAATAGGCCTTCCATGTTGAGAGAGAACAGCCCCACAACCAGTCCCACTCGCATATGTCTCCAAGATGAAGTCCTCAGCAAAATTTGGCATGGCCATACCGGAGCCACACACATAGTTGACTTAAGAGCATCAAAAGCTGCTTGTGCTACTTCGGCCCACTTGAATGCATCTTTCTTTAGGAGCTCAGTTAAGGGCTTTGCAATGGACCCATAACCTTTAATGAACTTCCTATAATAACCGGTCAATCCCAAGAAACCTCTCAATTGCTTCAAGGTCATTGGAATAGGCCACTTTTGCATTGCTTGCACCTTGGAAGGATCGGTAGAGACTCCTTCATGAGAGATTGATTAGGTGAGAAGAGAATTGAAAGGGATGAAATATTAGAGAAATAGATGAGAATTAGAGAGTGATTATCCAAAAGGAAATCAGGATTTTATTGAATGAATCAAGAGATTACAAGAGTTTGATCTATTTATAATAGATCTAGGTACATTGCACTAGAACACCAAAACCCCCCTAACCGACTAGCTGAATTTGGTGCCGAAACACAAAGCAGCCTCCACTCTTGACCGGCAGGACCTTAACCCGACTCTTGGCACCAATTGGCCTGCCAACTAGCAAATAAAGACAAGACTTAAGCAATCTCAAAACAACACATGAGCTACAAGATTAATTACATCCAAAAGCTAAAGGATTTATAACATAATTCCAACACTTATCCTATTATTATTAATGCCTCATTAAGTAATATTGAACAGGAAAGGTTGCTTAGGGTTCTTAGTGAGCATAAAACAGCAATCGGATGGACCCCTTCTTATATCAAGGGAATTAGCCCTTCCATATGCAGGCACAAAATCTTCATGGAAGATAGCTTCAAACCCTCTATGCAACCTCAGCGGTGGTTAAATCCTGCCACGAAAGAAGTGGTAAGGAAAGAAGTTGTCAAACTATTAGATACCGGGATAATTTATCCCATATCCGATAGCCCATGGGTTAGCCCAGTGTAAGTAGTTCCAAAAAAGGGGGGGATAACTGCAGTAGAAAATGAGAACAATGAGCTCATCTCTACTAGGACTGTCACTGGGTGGAGGGTTTGCATAGATTATCAAAAACTTAATGATGACACCCGAACGAACCACTTCCCCTTACCATTCATTGATCAAATGTTAGAAAAACTGGCGGGACATTCATATTACTGTTTTCTTGATGGACATTCAGGATACAATCAAATTGCCATAGCCCCGAAAGATCAGGGAAAGACCACTTTCACTTGTCTTTATGGTACCTTTGCCTATAGGAGAATGCCTTTTGGGTTATACAATGCCCCTGCGACTTTTCAAAGATGTATGATGGCAATGTTTAGTGATATGGTGGACAATTTCATAGAGGTGTTTATGGATGATTTTTCAGTCTTTGGAACCTCGTTTGATGATTGTTTAGCTAACCTCTCTGTGGTTTTGCAAAGATGCAATGACACTAATCTTATTTTGAATTGGGAGAAATGTCATTTTATGGTACAAGAAGGAATAGTGTTAGGGCATATGATTTCAAAAAGAGGAATTGAGGTTGATAGAGCAAAAACAGAAGTGATAGAACGATTACCACCCCCTACCAATGTTAAGGGTATTCGGAGGGTTTTAGGACATGCTGGTTTCTACAGAAGGTTTATTAAGGACTTCTCTAAGATCGCTAAGCCTCTCTGCAATTTGCTGATGAAAGATGTTCCTTTTAACTTTGATATGACTGAATGAATGCTTTTGAGTCCTTGAAGAAAAAATTAGTGTCAGCCCCTATAATTGTAGCAGTTGACTGGAGCTTACACTTTGAACTTATGTGTGACGCTAGTGATTATGCTGTAGGGGCTGTGCTAGGACAAAGAAGGAACAAAAATTTTCATGTAATTTATTATGCTAGTAAAACTTTGATAGACGCATAGGTTAACTACTCTACTATCGAGAAATAGTTACTAGCTGTAGTATTTGCATTTGATAAATTTCATTCCTACTTGCTCAATCCGAAGGTAATTTTTTACACTGACCATTCTGCTCTGAAATACCTTTTTGCAAAACAGGATGCAAAACCGAGACTAATTCGATGGATTCTCTTGCTTCAGGAATTTGATTTAGAAATCCGGGCTAAAAAGGGTACAGAAAATATTGTGGCAGATCATCTGTCACGTCTCGAATAAGAGGACAAAGGTCCATTTATCTACGAAAAATTCCCGGATGAAAGTCTTATGATGGTAAGTGAGAATCCCGATTGTCCACGGCACGCTGATATCGTTAACTATCTGGTTGCACAGGAATTGCCCAAAGCCATGACTTATCGACAGAAGAAGAAGTTCTTCGCCGACTTAAAGCATTATTTTTGGGAAGAACTATTCTTGTATAAGCATTGTGCAAACCGCATTATCAGAAGATGTGTACCTGAGAAAGAAATGGAAAATATTTTGCGCCGCTGTCACTCTCTTGAAACTGGTGGCTATTATGGTGGGACAAAAACTGCAGCTAAGGTTTTACAATATGGGTTTTATTGGCCTGCACTCTTTAAATATGCTTTTAAATTTGTTAGTAAATGTGATAGATGTCAAAGGACAAGTAACATCTCCAGAAAACATGAAATGCCCCTAAACAACATTTTGGTTGTTGAATTATTTGACGTTTGGGGAATTGATTTCATGTGTCTTTTCCCCTCATCATCTTCTAACATATTTATTTTGGTTGCTGTAGATTATGTGTCAAAATGGGTCGAAGGAGCTGCTTTTCTGACCAATGATGCGAGAGTTGTTGTAAACTTCATTAGAAAAAACATCTTTTCTCGATTTGGAACTCCTAGAGCAACTATAAGTGATGGCAGAAAACATTTTCGTTACCACCAACTTAAAGCTTTATTGAATAAGTATGGAGTCACACACTATGTGGGTGCTCCATACCATCCTCAAACAAGTAGACATGCGAAAATTTCAAACCGAAAATTGAAAGTTATTCTTGAAAAAACAGTTAGCGCCTCTAGAAAGGATTGATCTAAAAAGTTAGATAACTCACTTTGGGCATATAGAACAGCATCCAAAACACATATTCGAATGTCTCCATATCGACTGGTTTATGGCAAAGCATGTCATTTACTAGTAGAATTGGAACACAAAGCATACTGGGCCATGAAAATCTTAAACTTCAATTTAGCAGCTGCAGGTGAAAAGAGATTGCTACAAATCAACGAGATGAATGAGTTCAGAAATGAGGCTTTTGAAAATGCTTGAATTTACAAATACCGAACCAAAAGATGGCACAACAAGCACATTCTGAACAAAGAATTCGTAGTGGGACAAAAAGTTCTACTGTTTAACTCCCGCTTACGACTTTTTCCAGGAAAGTTGCGCTCTCCATGGCCAGGACCCTTTATTGTAACCCGTGTTTTTCCATATGGCACGGTTGAGATTCAGGATGAGAAAAAGGATACTTTTAAATTCAATGGAAAAGACTGAAACCTTACATTGATGGAGAGTTCAAGCAGCCGAAAACTTCCATTCATCTCAACAATGTCGAATAATCCACTAAGAAAGCCGAGCTAACGATTATAAACTAAGTGTTTCTTAGGAGGCAACCCAAGTGTTTCTATCCTTGTTTATCCTATTTTTCTTTTTATTATCTCTATTTATCTCATGTTTGTGTATCTTTTGTGTAGCAGGTATTTGGAAATAAGTTTGGGGTGGCACGATGTCCACATGCACTATCAATAAGCAATCCTCAAACTAGGGAAGTATCCCTCAGCCAATTCATCTTTTTAAGTTCTTTTTTTTTTTTTTTTTAAATTTTGGGGTTGGGAAAAGTAATGCTAATAATAAGTATAAAAAATTAATAATTAAAATTTTTGAAATAAAAAAATCAAAGAGTTTTCCTATTTTATGTTTTAGATTCGGCTTCAGTGCCTCCCAAAGTTCGGAGCCTTTATATGGTGATGTAAAGAGGGTCAGCCAACAAAAATAATGCCTTTTTTCTACAGTTTTTATCATTAATCTTTAAAAAAAATTTCATATAAAAAAAAAGAAAAAAAAGAAAGAACTTATCGCCATGCTTTTTTAGGCAATTTTTCTACTCTTTTTTGCTCCTTTACTTTAATGAGATTTGAATAACCTAATAATCAATTGTTTTTGTGTTCTAATTGCAAGACATGATCGAATCTAAGGCACTATCTCAATAAAACCATGGTATTTGACTTCATGAGTTAGCATGGCTATTTTACTTTTCTTTCTGATTAAAAGATGCTCAAATTTAAATACATTGCATAAAGTGTATCACTTACGTAATAGATTTTGGAAAGTTATGCCCAAGTATAAATAAAAGAAAAATAATAAAGGGAGAGAATTACTAAGCACCGCCATCCTGTAAAAACGTCTGGATATGTGCTATGGTGTGATGGTTTCGTGCCTTAGTACCTCGAGCAAGTAGATTTGTAGGGGTGTTTCAACACCTGGTACCCTGGGCCAACTGGAACGGGAGTTGCCGCATTGAAAGCTCGCTACAAGGGGTACTTATAAAGCTAGCAAGGAACCAAGCACGCAAAACAAAAAAAAAAAAAAAAAAAGAGAGAGAGGAAATCATCTCTAGCACCGCTATCCCACAAAAATAATTTTAAAGATATGTGATACCCATTAAGAGGGTGTCTCAGTGGTGGCTTCTCTTATTTAAGGGTCATCGCCCAGGAGTCAGAGCTTGATTCTCCCAGCAGATGTGCTTATATTGACTTGAGTAAATAAAGAGAAAAAATGGCGCAAAAATAATTAGTTTGGGCGTACTTGATAAGTCTTGTTGTGAGTGGTAAATATTTTGTCCTCTAGTCGGTTTGAATAGCTTAAAATTACAAAGAACGGATAAACTTAATTTGCTTAGCTAACTTTTGAATTCAATTACCTAGGTAATTGATAGATTTTTCCTTGGAAAGATGGTTTTACCTTTAGAACCTTAAACTTTGAGCCTCAGTTATTCTTCCTTAATTTAAAATGTACTTGCTTTGAATTGTGTTAAAACTCTTAAAAAGCATGAGATCCTGCGCTTTAATGTTTAGCCTTGCTCGAGAATGAACAAGATTTAAGTTTGGGGGTATTTTGATAAGTCTAAATCAGTATATAATTTTTATATTATTTTAATATATTTTTAAACAGTTTACATCAAATTTTTATCGCTTTTGCTCGATTTTGCTCTTTTTCACTTATATTGCCATTTTCTGTCAAAAACACTCGTTTTATGCTAAATCATGCTAGGTTTTATCATTAACATCAACAAGTAAAAGCAAGATACACCAAACCAAAGCAAAAAATGGGCAAAACATAATAATTAACATGGCTAAAGCAAAAAATCACCAAGTTCATGCACAATTCAATTTAACTTGCAAAAATAGGTAACAAAATGCACAAATCAAGTGCAAGGATTAATTAAACAATGCATTAACATGTAAAAGTTGATGTAAAATCTGAATTTAGTTGGGTCTAAGCTCAAAAATTTGAAGAAAATCAGCAAAGAATAGCAAGAACAAAGAAAATGCACCAAGCTCAACCAATCTATTTCAACTTGCAATTTTGGGTGGCAAAATGGACAAATAACATGAAAGAACTTCTTGAACACATCATTAACATGCTCAAGTTGATGTTACAGCGGATTTTGGGTGGTGCAAAGAAATAAAAAAAATGAAAAAATCGAGTTGAACAGCCAATAGAAAAATCTGGATAGCAAGGGTGCAGGTGGTGGTGCAATCCGCATCAACTTGCATTTTGGGAGCAAAAACTCAATGCTTTTTACCCAAATAGATTTTATAAACATACTTTAACATGTATTAACTCATCTTTTGCAAGTTTTGGGTGGTGGTATTCAAAACAAAATGAAAAAAAAAATGGATGAACAAGCAACACTGCTGCAGCTGCAGAAATTGACAGATTATGCAATAGTTTAGCTCAAATTCATTGTATACACCTTATAAAACATGCAAATGATGCTTTTGTGCAGGTTTTGGGCAGTGTAATGTAAAACAATTGAAGAAAAAGGCGGGAGAATAGGGCTTCAGAACACAGCTGCAGCTGCTACAAGTTTCAGTTAATGAGGATGAAGTTTTAAGATTTTTTACAGTTGTTTTTATCCTAGCTCAACTACTATAAATAGGGGAGGTGTGGGGGTGTTTAAGCATCAGATTTCAAAACAAAAATCACAAGATTTGAGTGAGAAAAGAGAGAAAAATTGTGACAAAGAGGAAAGGAAAAGGAAGGAAAAAAGTTTGGTTTGTAATTTTGTATTTTTAGTTCCTTCTATCCTTTTTTCTTTCCTAAGTTCATGAATTTTGTATTTATAATGTTTACTATTATGTTTATCATGAACTAATTTTGTTATTCTAAGGCTACGATGTAGCCTAAGTTGTAATATACGCTTGTTTCTAATTCAAAGTATTCAATGTTTATGTTATTGTATTGTTGAAGTGTTTATCATTGTGCTTCATGAGTTTTAGATACTTGATCACCATTTAAAGCCTATAATGATTAATAATGAGTCTGAGTGGAGATTTATGATGATTGCTGAGGTGATAAGCACCACAAATTGGGCGAATGCTAGAGAGAGATTAACGTGATTTGTGTGATTTTCAAAATAAAACAAAATCATAGAGTTTTAAAAAATTATTTTCTTATTTAAATTCATGCACGAGAGTGATGGGTTAATATATTAAAGAGTATGCTAAATGTTGCTCGAGAGAGAATATTTAGTAAATTAGGATTTTCAACCATCAACACATAGTAACAACTTGAATATCGAGGATAGAAAAGGCATATTGATGCAACTAAGGTGAAATCGGATGCCTTAGACTTTATAAACTGATAAAAACCAACAAAAAATTAGCACATTCTAATCTCGTTTTAACTTTTATTTCTTTTTATTTTATTTTACTTTATTTCATATCAAAATCCTAAAATTTTCGATCATTCAAATAGTATTGAAGCTACTAATTTTAGTATTCACTCAATACAATCCTTGTGGGAACTATATTCTACTCACTTCTATATTATTTGGTACGACTAGTGCACTTGCTAATGCATACGCAAAGTCTGCATCAGTGGAGTTTGAGAATGTTTTCAATTTATGACACTGTGATTGAGTTCTACAATGTGGAGATCAGGCTTGCAATCATTTTGTATTAAAAATCATAGGAATTGTTTCCTTTTCAGCCAGTTTTATGCTTTTTTTTTTTTGATAAGTCAGTTTATATATATCAAAAAATCTGCACCAATGTACGCTCATACATAAGTACGAGGGGCATACCCCAAGCTGGCCGAAGCCTACAAATGCAATCAAAAAGAAAGCAAAAAACGCAAAAGCGAAGAAGAGGAAATACAAAGGAACAATACATCAAAGTAAATCCGAAGCGAGCGAGACGATTAAATCAGGATTTCTTCTTGCCCTTAGATTTGTTGTTGCTAACTTGGGGCTGCTTCTTCGAAGCCGCTCTAGTCATCCGACATTCAATCTGAGGCTGAACCGCTGAATTCACTTCAGGCTCAACAGTAGTAGCAGTGTCCATAGTGTCAGAAGACGAGTCCCGATCACCAGAACTCAAAGCGCAGTTACTAGGAATATTTGCTTCCATGTTCGTTCCACAAAGATCGGGCTTCACAAGCCCAACTAAATTATCTTGAGCATCAATTATATCAACTGGGATCATAGCAAGATTCAAATCCTCCTCATGGGTAGACGAACCCGCATCCGACCGAAAATCTGAGAGGCCCAAGCGGTCGCCGACCCCGGTGGAGGACTCGGGCCGGGAGGAGGCATTCGAGCCCCGGTTGGGCTCGGGTGCAACAGAACAGCTGCCAGCACAACCATGGTGCTGGCCCAATTCCCGTACTGGGCTTTGAGGCCCAGTACGGTCCAAAAGCCCCCCCCCCCCCCCCCCAGCATGGGGGGACCGAAAGTAAGCTGGGCCAACTCCCCCTTTCGGGGGAGAGTTGGGGAGGAGAAGGCCCAACCGAAGGCCAGGTAGATGGAAGAGCGGGCCAAGTGGACAAGGGGAACCCAGCAACCGAAGGCCCAACCCGATTATCAACACCTAACCCATTTTGCAACCCCCCATCATTAAGCCCAAGTTGAGACCCATCATTAGGAGGCCCGTTATTAAGCCGAATTGGATCACTATCCACCCCAAGCCTAAACCCATCACAAGGATACCCATTACCCTCAATATGAGACCCACTAGCCAAATCTTGTTCCGGCCCAAGGCTAGGCCCATTAGCATTCAACGGCCCATGAATGGCCACCCCCACCGAACCACCATCTCCGGGCCCCTTTTTCCGGCGCCGGCTTCAATGACAGTGCTTTTTTCTGGCCGGTTTGGCCGGATTTCCGGCGGTAGAGACGGCAATAGAAGAATCATGGCATGAGTGACCAAAAACGTGGCATTTTTGACAACATTTAGGGAGAGCTTCATACCTGACCAATAATGGAAGCAACTCACCACCACCATCGACGTACACATGTGTAAGCGGTTCAAATTTGGCACTGATGACTGCACAAACCCTTGCATAATCTAGTCTAGTACCCTCAAAAGTTGACTTATCCATGTGAACGGGAGTACCCACACCACTAGCAACAGCACTGAGAGTCCCTTTCGTCCCTTGAGGAGCACGTAAGCCATAGAGTCGAGTCCATATGGGTATGATAGCCGGATCCTGTTTGGGTCGTTGACCATGCATCCAACGCACTAGATTGAGAAAAATTCTGTTGAGGTGCCAAGGACCCTCTTTTAGAATTTTCTTAGAAGCCTCCCAGGTGTTGAATCGAAAGAAGAACAAGTCACCTTCAGAGAACACACATTCCAAACCCCTAGACCCCCATAGCAGTTTTGTTAGAGCTATACATAGGGAGTAAGCCGCACGACCTCCAATGAGGCACCCTGCAAGGGTACATTCCCATTTTTCTTCGGATGTCCTCGTATCAAGCCCAACGATAGATGTAACAACCTTACCATCAATAAGTTTAGGGAGGACATAACATAATGAGAGAACATCGGCATAAGGCGAAGTAGAAGCGTCCACCCCTCCATTTACCGGATTTTCTCTCTCTAAACCCCCATTACCTTGCTAAGCCATGGCCGAAACCCAAAAATAAAATGGGGAAAAATGGAGAAAAATGAAATTCGATTTTTGTTGTTGCCGGAAACCGTCCAATGAACCACCCAAGGCCACCGGGGACACCTCTATTCAAAAATTCAAACAGGGGGCCAAAAATGGAAGGCGCGTGATTTCGGGGATGAGATCCTAGAAATCGGTACTTTCCAAAATTCGTTAAAATCAAGCAGAAAAGGAAGGCGCGTGATTTGGGGAGCAAGATCCACAATTTCCGCACTTGCCTTAACTGAAAAATTGAGGGAGATTCACTTGTAGACTTACCAAAATTAGAAGAGAAAATGCTAGTGCTCCATGGAGAAGAGAGAGAAACCGGCCAGCCAAGCCACCACCCAAGCCAAAACGTCACCGGGGATGATAAAAAAAGCAAGATAATGGATGAAGGAGCACGTTAAAGGAGATTCCGGCGCCAAAACACCAGGAAAACGCGTCCTACGATGCACCAAACAGCCACCCACACCTCCCTCGCTCACCTGTGTTTCACCCTTCGATAAGGTGAGTTTTATGCTGATTACCTTGACATAGTTTTTATATGTTGCATTTTTGTTTTATTGCTACTTGGTGGTGTGTTTTTACTATTGATTATTGATGCTCAGGTGACAAGAATTTCCTAACATGAGTGTCGTATTTATTTATTTCAGGTGTTGGAAGATTGCACTGCAAATTCTTGTTTTTGTTGGAACTTTTATTTGTGAACTTTTGTTAGATTTGTAATTTTTGCTAAATTGTTAGGTGACCACTTTTATGATGTACGCTTTTAGTGGTTTTTGTATGTAAATTGGCTTTTCTGAGTACTTGGATAGTTAAGTTTCAATAACATTTTTATTTTTTATTAGAATTCGTTGCTACATTGGATGATATGTAAGAACTATTTTTGTATTGTTATATAGTACTATTCTACAGTTGTTATAAATGAATTGAAATGTCGTTATGCCACATTTATGCACATGTGTTATGAACAACCCAAAAATTAACCTTATAGGGATGTATAGATTTCGTAGACAACTAGAAAATTATCATTATATTGTATAAATGTATGCGTATTTTTGAATGTATACAATGTACCATATGAATGTACATGGTCTTTAACATTAATAATTTTTTCTAATAATTGTCCTTGATGGGAGAAGCATTTTAACGACAGCTTTTTTTTTTTTTTTTTTTATCATTAATTGGTGAGAAATGTTCAAAAGGTGGGTTATGTTTGCTATTTCTTTTACCAACAACGGTCTATATTATCGTTACTATTTTCAATTAGTGGCGCGAAAATTTTAACAACGGTTTTTGTCGTTGTTAAAACCTTTTCCTACATGGCGGTAAATATTTGTAATTATGACAATTGTTGTTGTTATTAATCAACTCTTTCACAACGGTGCCACATAACATTAAAGACTTTACTTTTGGCGACAACTTGTGCCGTCGTTATTGATTTCACTTTTGATGACAGGCATAGTATATTGTCATAGATGCTTTTTAATGATGGCTCATTTTAGTGGTCACTGATCCCAGACAGTATTAATGTCGAAAGCAATAACAGCGATAAATGATGGGAAGTTCCCTCGTTGTTAATACTATTAATGATGGTAAACTAAGCTCTTAATGATGATAATTACTGTCGTTAATGACACTTTTTCTTGTAGTGTTAGAGTTCTAACATAGACGCTTTTTAACGATGGCTCATTTTAGTGGTCGCTGATCCCATATAGTATTAACGTTGAAAGCAATAACGATGATAAATGATGGGTAGTTCCCCTGTCGTTAATACTATTAACGATGGTAAACTAGGCTCTTAGATAATTACTATCATTAATGACCCTTTTTTTTGTAGTGTTAAGAGTTCTAAGGGAGCATAAATCAACCATTAGATGGACCCTTTTGGACTTCAAGGGAATCAGCCCCTCCTTATGCATGCAGAAGATTCTCATGGAAGATAGCTTCAAGCCTACCGTGCAGCCACAACGTCAATTAAACCCGACCATGAAGAAGGTGGTAAGGAAAGAAGTTATCAAGTTATTACATTCCGGGATCATTTATCCCATATATGATACTCCGCGGGTAAGTCTAGTGCAAGTAGTTCCAAACAAAGGAGGAATAACCATAGCAGAAAATGAGAACAATGAGCTCATCCCTACTAGGACCATCTCAGGGTGTAGGGTATGTCTAGATTACAAGAAACTCAATGATGCCGCCCGAAAAGATCATTTTCCCTTACCATTCATTGATCAAATGTTAAAAAAACTTGCTGGCCATTCGTATTACTGTTTCCTTAATAGTTATTCAAGATACAATAGCACCGGAAGATTAGGAAAAGACCACTTTTACTTGTCCATATGATACCTTTGCCTATTGGAGAATGCCTTTTGGACTGTACAATGCTCCAACCACATTTCAATGATGTATGTCGACAATCTTTAGTGACATGGTGGGAAAGTTCATAGAGGTATTTATGGACGATTTTTCAGTCTTTGGTGCCTCATTTGATGATTGTTTAGCTAACCTCTCTATGATTTTACAAAGATGCACGGACACTAATCTTGTTTTGAATTGGGAGAAATGCCATTTCATGGTACATGAAGGGATTGTGTGAGAGCATATGATTTTGAAAAAGGGAACTGAGGTTGATAGAGCAAAAATTGAAGTGATGGAATGATTACCACCCCATACTAATGTTAAGGGCATTCAAAGTTTCTTGGGTCATGCAGGCTTCTATAGCAAGTTTATTAAGGACTTTCTAAGACCACTAAGCCTCTCCACAATTTACTAATGAAGGATGTCTCTTTTAACATTGACAGTGACTGTATGCATGCTTTTGAAATTTCGAAGAAAAAACTAATATCAGCACCAATAATCGTAGCACCAGATTGAACCTTGCGCTTTGAACTTATGAGTGATGCTAGTGACTATGCCGTAAGGCTGTGCTAGGTAAAGAAGAAACAAAAAATTTTACATAATTTACTATGATATTAAGATTTTAACGAACGCATAGGTTAACTATGCTACCACTACGAAGGAATTACTAGCTATTGTTTTTGTATTAGAAAATTTGCATTCTTAATTGCTGAATTCTAAGGTAATTGTTTATACTAATCCCTCTGCTCTTAAATACCTCTTTGCAAAGCAGGACACAAAACCAAGACTGATAAGATGTATTTTGTTGCTTCTAGAATTCGATTTAGAAATTCAGGACAAAAAAGGGGTAAAGAATGTTGTGATGGATCGTTTATCATGCCTCGAACGGGAGGACGAGAGTCCCTCTATCAATGAAAAATTCCCGGATATAAGTCTTATGATTGTAAGCGAAAATCACAATTATCCATGGCACGCTGACATTGTTAACTATTTAGTGGCACAGGAACCGCCTAAGGACATGACACACCAACAAAGGAAGAAGCTCTTTGCAGATTTAAAG
Organism: Simmondsia chinensis; assembly: GCA_018398585.1. Classification (NCBI taxonomy): domain Eukaryota; kingdom Viridiplantae; phylum Streptophyta; class Magnoliopsida; order Caryophyllales; family Simmondsiaceae; genus Simmondsia; species Simmondsia chinensis. The sequence continues at coordinate 15,507,102 of JAGTTD010000010.1, read as the reverse complement.
CACTATTTTTGAGAAGAACCATTTTTATATAAGCATTGTGCGGACCAAATCATCAGGAGGTGTGTACCTTAAGAAGAAATGGAAGAAATTCTGCAGCATTACCATTCCTTGGAAACTGGTGATCATTATGGTGAAACAAGGACTACAGCTAAGGTTTTACATTCAGGATTTTATTGGCTACGCTTTTTGAAGATGCTTTCAAATTTGCGGGGAAATATTTCCAAGAGACATAAAATGCCCCTAAAAAATATTTTAGTTGTTGAATTATTTGATGTTTAGAGGATTGATTTCATGCGTCCTTTTCCCTTATCATTTTAAAACAGATTCAATTTGGTTGCTATAGTTTACATATCAAAGTGGGTTGAAACAGCTACTTTTCCGACCAATGATGCAAGAGTTGTGGTCAACTTTGTAAGAAAGAGCATCTTTTCTCGATTTGGAACTCCCTGGGCAATTATAAGGGACGGCGAGAAACATTTTCATGGCTATAAACTTAAAGCTTTATTGAGTAAGTATAGAGTCAAACACCAGGTGGGTGCCCCATACAATCCTCAAACAAATGGTCAAGCGAAAATTTCAAATCAAACTATTCTTGAAAAGACTGTTAGTACTTCTAGAAAAGTGTCATGATTCTAGGATATTGGGAAGTACTAATATACCCAATGGTTGTAAATAAACAGTATAAGTCAAATTAGTGTTCTTTTAGCTCTCTAGCCTTGTATTGGCCTTTAGTTGTCTTAGTTCTAGTTAGTGGTTTTGGTCAAGATGTTAGTTGAATGAAGGTTAAGGTTGGCGACTGCAGGGGGAAAGTCGGTTAAGTCTAGATGTCCAAATGCATTATATCTTGTTTTCTAAAGCTCAGTATCAGTAGGATGCTCTTCATTGTAATCTTCATTAGATGAATGATAATTGCTCTCTTTCTTTCTAAATTCTCTCTAGATTTCCTTTATTGCGTACTTCTTCTCTACTTCTAGTATCAATCTCATCTCTCTCTCATCTAATTCTCTTCTAGTTCTTCTATTTCCTTGTCTAAATTCACTCTATTTACACTTAAAACTCTTAAAAACCTAGTTTATGATTCAAGTTTTAGCTTGAATCATAACAATTTGTATAAGAGCGTGAATTCAGCTTCCAATTGTGATTAGAATCTTATTTCTTAGTTGTGAGCTACGATCTAATCATGTTCTGCAACAAATACAAGATCGGTTGAATTTGATTCGCTAACAGAACAATCGTGCTTGCTGCTGTGACTTACTTGCTGATTTTTACATTAAACATTTATCTTTGATCTTGTTCTTGCATCGGATCATTGATCTTTGATTTAAGCATCTGTTACATGAAACTTGATTAGTTGTTATTACTGTGACTTAAACTGCTGCTACTAATTCTAGCTGTTGATCTTAGGTTGTCGCTACGACATCAGTTGAAGCTTAGACTAGAGTCATCTTGATTGTGAAGCTTAGAACAGCTTCATAAAAAAGCTTCCTTGCTCCAACTCTTAAAAATCATTGAATCAAATCATGAATTGAATGAAGAATATTTTGCAATTAAGCTGGTCATATACAAGGAAAAAAAAAATCTACAGTACACTTAAGTTACATAAGCTGATTTGATCTAGCTAAATTTTGTTAATTAGCTGCGGTACAGTATGCTTAAGATGAATGCTCAATCTCTCCAAATTTCCATGCTTCTCTCTTGGTAAAAATTGAAAATGCTCTTTATCCCATCACCAAGGATGTACTCTACAAATTTTTTTGGCCATATGATTATCTTGGAAGTATTGAGGTTACCTCAATATCAAACTTAGAAGTTGAAGCACAAGTGACCTATACTTGAAGAAAAGATGCTAAAAGAACACTAATTTGACTTATGACTTATACTATTTATTTGCAACTATTGCATTATTAGTACTTCTCAATATCCTAGAATCATGACAAGCTAAACATCTATGACTATTATAGTGTGATGGACCTTCAAATTCTCCATTTATGAAAATTGGAGATGCCAGAAATCTTATCTTGAAATGTTAAAGAGCTTTCATAAGAAAATGCAGCAGCAAATGCAAGACTCATTTTTAGAATTTGAACAAAGATTTCAAGCAAGACAAGACCAATTAAAGCAGCGAAGTGAGCAGGAATTAGAGCAATATACGATTGTCAGTTCTGGAAGAAGCTCGAATTGTGAAGCTGCAATTTCATATCCTGCACCAATTCAGGTTGAAAAGGTACCAATGCAAGTCGATGAACCATTAAGTATTGCACCTAAAGAACTAATTGTGTTAGAAGAGCATAAAAATGTAGCAAGACGAGCCGAAGCAAAGGCACAAATCAGCACTGAAATGGAAAGCTGCACAACAGCCAAATTTGCAATCACAAGAGGTTGATGGGGAATCTCAAATAAAGCACACTGATGTGACTACGAGTGTGACAAATCAGGCCAATTTGAAGCCATTTGGCACAGGGAAGGAAGGCCTAACTGTCCCTTGGGAAGGTATGCAGAAGTTTCTGCATCCATTGTTAGTGCTAGTTGTAGTTGGATTTTGGGAGCTGTGGCAGTAAAACAAGGAGTTAACATCACACAGGGAATTGAGGCTCAAATGAAGAAAGTGCAAGTGAACATAGAAGATATAGGTTTCAGAATGTTGCATTTTAAGCTGCTTATGTATGTTTTTAGTGCTGTACAGAGGGAGTTTCAGGTAAGGAGCTCAGAAATTGTGTTAGTAAAGCTGACGAAGGACCACCAGAGGTTTTTTGGCTTAAATATCACCAGCAAGAAGGAGGACAAGATGAAATAGCGAGCTGTCATTGGAAGAAACCAGCTAGTCTTCGAGGTGATTGTGAAGGAAGTCAACCTTTTGGTGAGGATCAAGATTGTACAAGGGTTGTTCATGGGCATTGGCAAGACTCCAAGAGCATTTACATTTTGATAAAAAGCATTGGAAATTTCATAAATAAACCTCTTAAGTGGGACAAGATTTGCAAAATCTTCCTCAAACTTGATGTTGATGATTCTGTAGTGCAGAAGTTTGCCATGAACAGGTGTTTGATGGTTTTTTTTTTTAGGGGAAAACAAGTATGGAAATTGTGGGGTTGAAGCAAGATGTAAATGTTGCTATTACGGTCTGAATTCACAGCTATAAATACAAAGCTAATAAGCATCTTGAAGCTATTCAGTAGAGCTAATAGGAACCTTGAAGCTACAAAGTTTTCTACTAAGATTCTTAGGACAAGAATCTTTAAAGGGGCGAGTATTGTCTTGATTCTAGGATATTGGGAAGTACTAATAATGCAACGGCTGTAAATAAATAGTATAAGTCATAGGTATAAGTCAAGTAGTGTTCTCTTAGCTCTTTAGCCTTGTATTAGCTTTTAGTTGTCTTAGTTCTTGTTCAATGTTGGCTAGTTAGTTGTTTTGGTCAAGATGTTAGTTAAATGAAGGTCAAGGTTGGCAGCTGCAAGGGGAAAAGTCGGTTAAGTCTAGATGTCCAAATGCATTGTATCTTGTTTAGTGAAGCTTAGTATAAGTAGGATGCTCTTGATTGTAATCTTCATAAGATGAATAATAATTGCTCTCTTTCTCTCTAAATTCTCTCTAGATTCCCTCTATCTCTTACTTCTTCGCTACTTCTAGTCTCAATCTCATCCACCTCTCATCTAATTCTCTTCTAATTCTTCTATTTCCTCATCTGAATTCACTCTATTTCAACTTAAAACTCTTAAAAACCTAGTTTATGATTCAAGTTCAGCTTGAATCATAACAAAAAGATTGGTCAAAAAAGATAGACAATGTACTTTGGGCATATAGAATAGCATTCAAAACACCAATTGGAAATTCTCCATATCGATTGGTTTATGGCAAGGCTTGTCATTTACTAGTAGAATTAGAACATAAAGTATACTAGGCCATAAAACCTTGAATTTCAACTTAGAAGCTGCAAGAGAAAAGAGGTTACAGCAAATCAATGAAACAGATGAATTTAGGAATTAAGCCTATGAAAATGCTTGAACTTACAAGGATCAAACCAAACGATGTCATGATAGGCACATCCTAAATGAGGAATTCGCAGTCCGACACAAAGTTTTACTTTTCAACTCCCGATTACGACTTTTCCTAGGGAAATTCCACTCCAGAGGGTTAGGACCCTTTGTTGTAACTGGTGTCTTTCCATATGGCACAGTCAATATTCTAGATGAGAAGAAGGGCTCATTCAAAGTTAATGGTCAACAGCTAAAACCTTATATTGATGGAGAGCTCGAGCCACATAAGTCCTACATTCATCTTAACGAAGTCGAATGATCCACCCAAAAAGTCAAACTAACAACTATAACTTAAGTACTTTTGGGGAGGCAACCCAAGTTTTCATTCTCCTACTTCTGTTCCTTTAATTATTTTCTTATGTTTATGTACATTTTGTTCGACAGGTTTTATGAAACAAGTTTGAGGTAACCTGATGTCAACATCCATGATCAAATAAGCAATCCTTAAATGTCGGAATTATCTCTCACCTACTATTTCATTCCTTATATTACTTTTAACAAATGTTAACTTTAAGTTTAGGGGTGGGAAAGACATTTTGTCACATTTGTTTTAAATTTCGAAGAAAATTTTTTGAAAAGCTTTCTTGTCCAGTCCAATTTTATTTTAATTTTTTTTTTGTCAGCTTTAATGTCTCCCAGAGTTCGAAGCATTTTCATGGGGATGTAAATAGTGTCGACCAACAAAAAGATTTTCGATTTCCTATAGTTTAAATAATCAGTCTTTTAAATTTTTATTGTACATTTTGAACCAATCTAAAATCATAAAATTTTTTTTTTTAGATCTTATCATCATGCTTTTTAGGAAAATTTTCTACTCTTTTTAGCTCATTTACTTTAATTAGATTTGAATAACTTGAGAATCAATTGTTTGCGTTCTAATTGCAAAACTTGATCTATTCTAAGTCACTATCTTGATAAAACCGTGGTATTTGAATTCAGTAGATAGCATGGTTGTTTTACCTTTCTTTTTGATTAAAAGATGCTCAAATTTGAATAGATTGCATTAAGATTATCATTTGCAAAATAGACTTTGAAGAGTTATGCCTAAGTTTTAAGAAAAATATGAAAAAAGAAAGAGAGAAAATAAGGGAAGCATCTCTAGCAATGCTATCCCATATGAATACTTTAAGATATTTGCTGCTCATCATGAGGGTGTCTCAGTGGTGGTGTCTCTTACCCATGCGGTCATCGCCTAGGGGTCAGGAGTTCGATTTTCTTTGAAGATATACTTGTGAAGTCGTAATGAAGGCATCTCAGTGGTGGCATCTCTTACCCATGCAGTCATCGCCCAGGGGTTAAGAGTTTGATTCTCGTTAAAGATATACTCACGCGGTCATATTGAGAGCATCTGAGTAGTGGCTTCTCTTACCCATGCGGTCTTCACCCAGGGGTTAGGAGTTTGATTCTTGCTGAAGATATACTCATGGACCAGGGTTGACTGGGGCAGATTGGCTCCTCATAAATAAATAAATAAATAAAGAAGAAAACAGAAAATTTTGTGAACAACTTTCAGCCTTGGGCATACGTGAGAAGTCTTGTTATGAAAGGCATGATTTTTGTCATCTATTTGATTTGAATGTCTTGAGATTAGACAAAACGGATAAACTTAATTTGCTTAGCCAACTGCTAAATTTGGTTACCTAGGTGATTGATGGTTTTTCCATAGAAAGATCGTTTAGCGTCTAGAAGCTTAAACTTTGGGCCTCGGTCATTCTTTTCTAATAGAAGTAGTTTTGCTTTGAATTGTTATAAATTCTTAAGAAGTATGAGATCCAGCACTTTATTGTTTAGCCTTTCTTGAGGATGAGCAAGATTTAAGTTTGGGGGTATTTTGATAAGTCTAATTTAATATACAATTATTCATACCATTTAGGTTCATTTTCAAACCATTTTGCATCAAACTTTGCTCGCTTTTGCTCTTTTTCTCTCCTACCATTATTTCCTTACAAAAACACTCATTTTATGCTAATTCTTTCTAGGTTTTATATCATCAACGTCAACAAGTGAATGCACGATACATCAAACAAAAGAAAAAAAATTGGCAAAACACATCAATTTCACACGTTTAAGCAAGGAAACACCAAGTTCATGTGCAATTCATTTCAACTTGCAATTTTGGTGTGCAATTCAAGCAAACCAATTGCAGAAACTTCATAAACACTTCAAGAACACATCCAAATTGATGTAAAAGCTGTGCTTTGGGCTGCGAAGCTGAAAAAATTTAGAAAAATCAGCAAGTGGTTTGAAAAAGCAGAAATGGGCAGCATTGGGTGGCAACATGAACAAACGGGAGCAAAGCTTGTGTAATTTTTTATTTTTTGAATTTTCAACCTCAAACACTGTAAATAGGGGTGTTTGGCAAGTTGTTGGCCATCATTCCATCAGCAAAAATCAGATCGAAAGAAGAGAGAAAGGGAGGAAAACCAAGAGGAAGAAGAAGGGAGGAAGAGGAAGTTTGGTTTGTAATTTTACATTTTTAAGTTCTTTCTATCCTTTTCTTTTCATATACATGGATTTTGTTTAGTTTCGATTTATATTATATCTACCAGGAACTAATTTTGTCTTTCCAAGGCTATGATGTATCATAAGTTGTAATATATGCTCTTTTCTAATTCAATGTATTCAAAGTTTGTTTATTGCGCTATTTGGGTGTTTATTATTGGTATTTGTGAGTTTTGAATGCATGATCCCCATTCGAAGTCTAAAATGATTCATAATGAGTTTGAGAGGAGATTTATAATGAATGCTAAAGTGATAAACACCATAAATTGAGCAAATGCTAGAGATAGATTAACGCAATTTGTGTGGTCTTAAGTTAAAATTATGGATTTTCAAAACTCTTTTCTTATTTAAATTAATGCAAGGGATTGAGCAGTTAATATGTAGAAGAGCATGCTAAATGTTGCTTGAGAGAGAATATTTAGTAAATTAGGGTTTTTGACCATCAATATGTAATAATAACTTGAATATCGAGAATCGAAAGGCGTATTGATACAATTAGGCGAAATCGGATGCCTTGGAACTTATTAAATCATAAAAGACATATGAAATTAGAAAACTTTCATAAAAATTAGTAACAAAATTTTTTTTTTTTCATTTTGCTTTGTTTCATATCAAAAACTACAAATTTCACTCTTTCAAATAGTGCTGAAACTACTAACTTCGATACTCATTCAATAACAATCCTCGTGGGACGATACTCCAATCATTTCTATATTAATTTAGGTGAAATCGTATGCCTTGGACCTTATTTAATTAGCAAAACTTTCTAAAAATCAGTAACCTAATTTAGTTCTTTTTATTTTGTTTGTTTCATTTCAAAAACTACTATTTCGGTGTTTCAAATAGCGCTAAAACTACTAATTTTGGTGCTCATTCAATAACAATCCTCGTGGGTCAATACTCTGCTCACTTCTTTATTACTTGATATGATTTAGTGCAGTTGCTAAGAAAAACATCAAGCATCACTAACCAAATGAATATATCAGGGGCCCTGATCGTCCTCCCACTACACTGAGGCCCCTGTGTTTTCGGTGCAATTTAAGATTAACTTTAGTACACATCAAATGCATCAACCAAAATGAAGTTGTATCATGCTGTTAAGACACATTATCTCATATTGTCAAATTCTCTAACATAAGCTTACTATTACTCATTTATTAAACTTTCTGCATGACAAAACTTTTGGTATGTAAAATTGATTCATCATATGAACCTTACCATATTCAATGACACATTATTGATTTTGTTTACAACACTTTGCAGTAGGGAAAAACTAAGAGCACTCCTAAAATCCACCACCTTGATCTAATTGAAATGACTTAAATCATCAACTCAAAAACTTAATGAAATACTTATAGCTTCAGCTTTCTCAAACAAGCATCACTTCGCAAACATGTTGTCAGCAAGTTCAAGCAGCTTACTGGCTTTATTACCTTTACTCTTAAAGACTCTTGAAGTCACCAATTATTCAAACATGATTGGCGGACTGGTTATCATTTTGAATCTAGCGATCTTAAAGACTACCTCAAACTAGTCTTTGAATTATATTAGACTAATATGACCTAAGCTCAAGTGCCACTAACAGCTATACCTAACTCTAATTATCCCACATATTTAACTCTAACCTTATTAGATGTTATATAAAATATTTTCGTTTTCAAATAATTCAACAATTGAATGTCTAATCTTATTAGATCTATTTGGAAATACTCCTAATTATGAAAATTAAATATTTCATATTTTTGGCATAATTAGGCTTTTAAAACACATTTGGGATGATTATTATATAATCTACATTAGAATCACACTAAAATTAAATTAAACAATAATAAAAATATTATTATTATAAGAAATCAGTCCAACATCAGCTATGTCCCGAAGAAAAGTTTCTTAAACTTTTTTTAAAATCCATGTTAGGGTCAGAAAAATTTAAAAAAAAATTTATACATTAAAAAAGTATAGATTCTAGTCTCATCAGGTCAATAATTTTATCAAATTTGCCATTCTTATCAAATATATAAAATCACATTATACATATCTGAAATACATTTTTTGAGAGTCATTCTTATACGGACCGAAATTAACCCTTTAATTCAATTCTAGTTTCAATTAAAATTGCATTGACATGTATAATACCAATTAAACTACATTTAATTATGCAATTAGCTTTTTCCTTTCTTTTAATGAAAACTTTATTTTATTTATTTCTAAATCTATTTATTTCGATATAATATGCCTATCATGTATATTACGAATATAATCAGATGCTGGCTCTGATACCAATTGTTGGGACGTATTTCAAAAATATTCTCTAAGTTAATCTAAATAATGTAACGGAACAATTAAATTTCAAACCTACACGCGATTTAAAATTCCTAATTCTAAATCTAAATATTTAAACCTAATTTTAAATCTACAAGCCTATACTTGAATACATTCACAATAATGACATAAACTACTGGCATAATAAAAACTGTAAATAATGACATAAACAACTAGCATAATAAATACTATAACTAAATAGAAAAGCAAAAACTAAAAGAAAAGGAAAGATGAATACCTTGGTGCAGACCGTAATGTTGCTTCAATAAAATAACCGTGGTCTGGAGACCTTTTACGTAATCCCCTCAGAGCATCTAGAATATGGCCTCTGAAAAATATTAAACTAGAGGAAAATATTCTACGAAAATTTATACTCTTCTAATTCTCTAAAAGTCAACACCCTCTGAAAATTATGAAAAATTAATTGATGCTCAACCTTAATATAAGAACCCCTACTTATAGTAGGCTAATGTGGGATACAAAACAAACCAAAAAAAAAAGGTCAACAATGACGGCTTTTTTAGAACAGCAAAAATGGCACACAGAATGTGCCACTTTCCACAATCTGGTTGGTCTGCGCCATTATTGGCTTACCAGAGAGTGCCACGTCGCACGCTCTGGTTGGTTCGTGACCAAAGGCATAGATCGCCTCCATTGTTCATGTGCAGGTTGGTCTACACCCGTTGACATGGATTTTTTTTTTTTTTTTATTTCTCATATGTAAAAATTTATCTTATAAATTTTTATTTTAACAAGATTATTTTATTTATAAATTTTGATTTTATTCATGTAATGAATCATGTTTAGCTTTTTGAAATTTAATCATTACATGAATAAATAATTCGTCTCATGAATTCTTTTAACATTTTTCTGAGGGTGTAAAATTGGGGACTTGTGCAGGACTTCAGGACAAATTTAACTCAAGCTCCAAATGGATCAAATTAATTATCATTGCATGATTAAATTTAATTACCATGCAGTAGGATTTAATTCCACTAAATAAATCCTACTACACTCTAGAAATATATTATTTATTCGACAATTTTCAATCATACTATTTTGCCTACAACAACTCCTCTGTTAGATATCCATGAGAAAAATAATTATAATTACTGCCATTATTTTTGTCACAGCTTTTCTGTTAGTTCCCGACTTGCCTTTTTCCGAATAGTTCGTTTATGCATGCACAAATTCATAGCATAAACTCCAAATGTCAAACACTTAGAATACTTTGGCTAAAGTTTTCGAATTAATTCAAACACTTGAGAATCAACAAAGGGGACATTTGTATCTTGTAAGAGACAATAGATTCCCTATTGAATACCTAATCCCTGCCATACTTCATGCCGTTACCCAACGTAACTAAGACTTCAATCACATTTACAGACCTAACTTTTAAGTACACCAAGATAACTAAAAACCATGCACATGTTCAGAATACCCTCGGGATTTAGTGTCATCGTTCAAACAGTACGTTATAAATCACTCATTTTCGATAGTAGTCTAGATGCAAGTAACTCACGTGGTCTTGCTTAATATTCCTATCTTATTGACCAAAGCTAACATGATGCTTCTAGATCCCTAACCATATGAACTAGATAAGCCACCTAAGCTATCATATTATAGCCATATCAGACAAGTTGTCCACTATATCACCGACTAGAAACTTACTTTGATGACACGTCACAATTTTGATTTAAGTCTATCCGTGAGTCAATCTCATTGATCACTTAAACCAAACTATGACATGCCGTATTGGACTACGTCCATCTCATAGAACGTTTTAGAAATAATCACATGCATATTTGATGCATAAACCAGAATCAGACATAAAATAGATAAAATAATTTTATTCATTGATATTTAAATACAAATAATTGGGTTTTTGGGACCCTGGTTCCAACAGCCTTAACGATTCTTTACTCTAGGTGAGAAGAATTAACCCTCGATTCTTTCGTTTCTTCTGAAGCTGAATCTTTTTCCTCCTCCTTCTCTGAGGCTATGAGTCTTTTATTAAAACGTTTGTAACAGAGGACCATGACTTTGGGAAAGGTTCCAAAGAGGAGGAAGCATGCTTCTACTTATTTTGGTTAAAAAAGTTTTTCTTCGCAAACTCTTCCTACTCAGTTCTTAAGTTTCTTGGGACCATGGCCATCAACCTAGCTTTTAGTAATGGCCCTTTATCCTTGGGACCATTGCTTTTGGCCTAGGTATATAGTTTCCTTAAAGACATCGTTGCCAAAAACTATGCTATTCAAGTAGGTGGTCCCTTGTGGTTGGTCCAACTTTGGGTCTAAGCCTATTTCCCTGCGCTGTGCCCCAGAGGCCCTTATGCTCCCACAGATGAGGGGGTTTCTTGTTTTGGCCGGTAGATTGCTCTTTATGAGTTCCAATAGCCTTTAGGATGATCATTTGACCAATGCCTAGAGAAACTGATGTCCCCTCGAGATAGGTAGGGGACACCATGGACTCCTTTAAGAGAAAGAATCTTGGTCCTAAATGGTTTAGGAAAATGGACCTTCACGACGACCTCTCAATAGAAATCAACTCCCAAATCTGATAAGCAATCTTATTCCCTTAAGATTTGTATTATTATCACCAGAGACACCCTGGTGTAGAGACGTGGAGGTCTGGGTTGTTTGCTAAGCAATTTGGTATGGTCCAAGACGTGCCTTTTCCAAGCTTAAGGACTAAAAACCTCGGGTTGGCCAATATAACTTCTCTTCAACCTTCCCAAGTTCGAGAGCTTCATGTCGTAATCTAAGAAGTTAGATCCCTTTATGGGTACCCCGTGGCTTATAGCTACATTCTACGTGCCACGCCACCTTTCTCAGCTTGGTACCAAGCCTGTTGGTCCTTCTTGGAGGCTAGAGGCACCAAGCAATATTTTATTCCTTTATCTAAGCTTGCAGGTCCTTATTTAAAGAGAAGCAAGCCAATCAGCACCAGTTCAACGACACAGAAGGCACGATCAAGTAAGCAACCACTTCTGAAGCATGCTTTAGTCTTTTAGTGGCTTGAATCAATGACTAAACTCTGTTCATTTCTTTTATAGGAACTGTCCAGGCTACCCCCATGAGTGCTAGGACTAGGATCTTTACTCAAATGCTGCTAGAGGAGTCCCTTCCAAGCACCTCTTCAGCAGCCCTCAAGGTTAGTAGCTTAAGAAAGAGGAAGAAGGATGTGGCTTCTCCAACTCTCCCTACTACCGGAAAAGAAGAAGAAGAAGAAAAAGATGAAGAAGAAGAAGAAGATGATGATGATGATGATGAAGAAGAAGAAGAGGAAGAGGAAGACATACCCATCTCACAATTAGTGAGAAAAAGAAGAGCTGGACTCCCTGTGCTAGAGGTGTTGGCCTTTCTCTGTTGGTACTGTAGTTTATCTCTATCAAGCCAGCTTCTAGCACGACCTTTTACAACCACAAGAATAGTAAGCTCTATACATTGTGTTGATACCAGACTGTCCATCTCGAGAGATTACACCAGAGCCTCATTAGGACACTAAGTCATTAAGTCGAGTACTAAAGAAGAAGGTGATATGGATGTCTCAGTCATGGAGCCAATCATTAGTCACCCTGTTGAAGGGTTTCGTTCCAAGCTATCTTGAGCCAGGGTCTTGTGTAAGCTCCCCTTCTACTCTTAGGAGGCCCAATATCTAATTAAGAGACTGCTAAAGGTAAAGGCCTATCTAGTTTCCCAATTATTGATGTTTCAATCCATATTTGGTTCTAGCAAGCAAGACTTTTTTTTGGAAGTCTCTCCGGGGGAAGGTATATCAGTGGTTGAAGAGCCAGGAACGGTCCCAGTAGTTGAGACACTTGTTGAAACTTCAAGAATGAATGTACCATCCAAAGGTTCCCTAGCAGTAATGCCAATATAGGCTCCTTCTTAGCCTTCATTAAAGGCCACTGAGGTCAAGGCTTTTCTTTTAACCATAGTTGTTTTCCAAAGTCAAAATCTTTCCTAACTCTTTTGTTTTTATGCTTTTGTATGTTAGTCCTCCCAGAACCATTCCTTCCTCTAGGATAGGGGAAATGTCTTCTCCTCTAGAGAGGTATGGAGCCAATGGTAGATTGGCTTTCTGGCAACTTAACCAAGAATATTTGAAACTGCAATAGCTAAGAGAAATCATGCATCTCTCAATTGTATCCCTAGCTGAAAGGACCACTTTTCAAGAGGCCATTTCTCTAGTAAGGTCCCTGAAAGAAAACCCAAAAGTGGCTCCTTCTATTGCATGAGAACTTGAAGTCCTTGAGGAGCTTTTCTTGAAGATAAAACCATGATGTCCCAAGCCTTCTTCAAAGAAAGTGGCATTGCCAAGATGCCACTAGAAACCTTAGGCGTTCAATTGGACTAGGTGGCCAATAGCTGATAATTAAAGAGCTTTAAATAGCTAGATGAATCCAGGACCATCAAGCTCAAGGGATCAGAAGTTTAGAAGATGAGATCCATCTTTTAGAAGAGAGGCTAAACCACCTTAAAGAAGAGCTACTCTCATTGAGACAGCAGCATACCTCCCAAGGTTTAGTGGTCGGAGGGCATAAAGAGACCACCGTGGAGGCTCAAATGAAAAACCAAGCCCTTCAAGAAGAAGCCTTTTCACTTGATTGTGAAATGAATGATAGAATTCACCAACTATTCTCAATAGAGGAATCCTTAATCAGAATTAGGATTCAACTCTTTCGACATTTTTGTCCGTATAGAGAGACTTTGGCTGTACAAGTGACTTACTTGCAATTTTTCTTTGGGTTATTTACAATTTTGTACCCCGGCATTTTTAAAAATAATAAAAAGGGCCCCAACCTTTTTGAATTATTAAAAACGCCCTTATGTTTTTGCCATACTAATAAAAAGACTGCAAAGCTTTTGTAATTTTAATAAACATGCTCCTCTCTGACATGATAATGTCATTTTTAGTTGACAAAGCTAAGTGACAACTATGTTTTTATTAATGCTACAATAAAATGACAAAAATACCCTTTAACAATCGTATTTTGAAACAAATTAAGTAAAAATAGACTGATTCTACATAATACAATATCTCGAATTTTGCTCTTATAAAGTAAAAATAAGGGTGTTAAAGCGTATTTTAGGCTATTGAGTTTTTGCATTGAATAAAAAACAGTTGCCACTTCAGCTCTGTTGATGGAAGATGATGTTCTCATGCTTAAGAGGGGCCTTTTTATTAATATGACAAAAAACTAGGGGCCTTTTTAATAATTCAAAAAGGACAAAGAGAACGTACTAAAATGTAAATAACCCTTTTACTTTTATATGTAAGCCATGTACTCTTTTCACGGCTAACGAAATACGCATTTTGTTTAATATGTCTTTCAAATTGGTAGTTCTTTTCTTTTCTTTTTTATCTTAATTTAAGGATCACGGAGTTGATCGTCCAAGCCCTAATATTGAAACTGAGCCATTGCTCTATGAATCTATACTCAAGGACTTCCTTGTTAGAATCCTAGATTAATGGCATATATTTCTTTAAGAATGTACCATTGATAGCCCTTGGGTGAGTCCTTACATCCAGGTCTTGGAAAAGATAGGCATTACCTCCAAATACATCTATGATTCGGTATGGGTCCTCCCAATTCGTGAACCATTTCACAAAGACTTGATCCTTCTGGCCAATGGGTAAAACCACTTTCCAAACGAGATCCCCTGAGTTAAAAGGCATGGGTTTGACCTTTTTGTTGTAGACTTTGGCAAGGCTATTTTTTTGAGTTTCCAACTTATGAATGGCATCAAGCCTTACTTGGTCGAGATTAGTAAGTTCATCCATCATGGACTGCTCATATTCAAGTGCAGAAAACTTTCCTTTGTGAGCTAGCCTGACAGACTGAACTGCTACTTTCATTAGGAGTACTGCATCATGGCCATACGTCGAATGAAAGAGAGTTGTCCCAATTGCATCTTATTTAGAGGTACTATAAGACCAAAGGGCGTCTAGTAGCAACTCATGTCACTTCCTAGAATTATCCTCTACCGTTTTTCAATGTTGGCCTTAAAAATCTTGTTGGTTGACTCTCCCTACCCATTAGCCTGAACATAATAAGGTGTTGAGTTCAAGATTTCTATGTTGAAACTCTTGGTGAACTCTTTAACCTCAGCCCCATTAAACACTCGAGCCCAGTCCACTGTAATGATTTTCGAGATACCAAACCTGCATCGGATGTGTTCTCTTACTGATTGATATTCTTATATAGTTTAGCTTCCACCCACTTTGTGAAGCAATCAGTAGCCACCAAAATATAAGTGATATTTACTGAAAGGAGGGTTAATTTTCCCTATGATGTCCGTTGCCCAGCCCGTAAATGGCCGTGGTTTGACAATAGCATGCATCTCAGTAGCAAGGACACTTGGCACATGTCCATGTCTTTGGCATGCTCTGTATCACTTGGAAAATTTATACAATCATCCATCATTGATGGCAAATAGTAGCCATAACGCCTGATGAGCTAATGCATTTTGTTGCCAGCAAATGGGATGCACAGATACTCTTGTGGGCTTCTACCATTACTAGCATTGCTTCATCTAAGTCAAGGCACTTAAGAAGCACTCCACTGGCGTCCCTCTTATATAACTCGCTAGACTCATCATCCAAATGGAATATGTGAGCTTTCATTTTCATCTTTCTATCCTAATGTAATCTTGAGGGTTCTTGAAATAATCCACCAAAGGCTCCCTCCAATCCTCTCGTTCACTTAGGATAGTTTGATTAGCCTCATAATACTCCAACTTTCTACTTGGCATGTCTCCACTTATGAGGGTACATGACTCAGTGAACTTAATGTCGTGATCTAGAACCTTAGTTTTGATGACCATGGCTTCCTCACACCACTGAGCCAAGTCGTGTGCTACCATATTCTATTTCCCTGAGTATATGTTCAAACTACACACCGTCAAATTTACTCAATAGCTTTTGTACTACTGATAGGTGTCAATTCGAGGTATCACTCAAACATTAAAATAACCCTTTTACTTGAATAATTACCAACTGTGAATCCCCTTTGATGACAATGTTGAGGACTTGCTTTTCCAGGAGAGTTTGAAGGCCAGTTATCAATGCCTTATACTGTGCCATGTTGTTGGAACATTTATCCACCAAGGTGACTTCCAATTTACTGATGATCTCATCCTGTGATTCTATCACGATCCTAACCCCAGCACTTGAATGGGCCTCGAACCATCAAAAAATAGTTTCTACGGAGTGCATTCTACCACTAGAAACTATTCTTGCTCATTGTTTAAGCTAACATGGATGTTTGGGTGGTCAGGTTACCAACTTTTGTGAGGCATAAACCAACCCAAACTACAGTAGAGCTAAGCTCCACTTATTCAATCTAACGACATATGTTTGGCCAACCACATATATAGTAAATGGCAAAAAATAATGTCTCAATTTAGTTAATGCATTAAACAAAGATGGAGACAATTTTTCAATTGGGGAATACTTTAATTCACATTCATTCAGGCAACAACTAAGGTGGAGCATAGCCTGTTCTGTCTTCTACTAGCAAACAACCAATACATTCCTCAGAGGCAAAGACACAGATCTTCAAAGGCTTGCCCTACATTGGCGAAATAAGTACTGGCGGCCTTATCAGGTACTCCTTGATGGCCTTGAGTGTTGCTTGATGTAGCTCCTCCCAACTTAAGTCTTTTTCAAACTTGATGCCATGATTCTAGAAGATGGGGCATATGGAATTAAGTAGTAATAATTCATTAGTTGTAATAAAGTAGTTAAACTCATTAGTATTAGTCACATTACGCCATTTCATAGTGTACTAGCCAATAGCTTATAGGTGAAAGAGGGAAAGTCGATTATTAGTGTAGTTAAGGGGTAGTTATTAGTAGTTAAGTCATGTCTAGGTGAAATTTATTGTTAGATATCTTTCTTGTGATCTTCCTAAGCCAGATGAGTAAATGTAGTGTTCCTTCTATTGTAATACTCAATGTTCAATGACATTGATATCTTTTCTCTCTCTCATCTAAATTCTCTCTATTTTTCATCTCCTTTCACTTCTTCTTCATCAAGATTTATCTTAAATCATAATAGTGGTATTAGAGCTTGTGAATTTGCTTCCGATTGAGTTGATTAAGTTCAATTTGATTGTTAAGTGTTAGATCAAGTTAATTGATTTCAAGTTCTTGATTAGGTTGTATTGATTAATAATTTATGCTTAAATTTAATTGACTTTCAGTTTGTGCTTCATACAATCGAGGTTCTGCTATTCATATTTCACTGGTTCTTATTTTAGTTCAAGCTACGTCTAACCTAGTTTTTGCTATTAGACTTATGCTGGATCAAGATACAATGCTAATTGTTTAGATTCTCAGCTAATGCTGCATCGGTAACACATTCTGATTGTCAGGTTGTGTTTGATCAAGAATTTAGTTCAAAAACTTGTTGTTTGTGTTTGCGATAGTTGATTACTGTGATATTGTGAACTTAAGTCATTCATTAAGCTAGATTTGGATTCAATCTAACTGATTACATATTGAACCTCATGAAATTGATCATGAACTAAGCTCCACTCTTGAGATCTTGTTAGCTTATTGTGCTATTCTTGTGATCAAGTAGCTGAACCGACTAGAGTTGCAGATATCACATTAAATCGAGCCTGAACTACTGAAATTTGCACTTGATCTCACTGGCTGCTATTCAAGTGTTGTCAAAATGTTACAATATACAATGCCGCGTTGGCTCGATCTAGCTTCGGTTCAAGATGCTAGACTTTTTATCAAAGTCTTGAAGCCTTTTCACCGCATAGATGAGGAAATTCTTTATCGAGTATTTTGTCCTTATGATCCACTTGAAAGTATCGAGTTGGTCTCGTCTTCCATTATTGAGGTTGCGGCTCGCATTAGCTATTATTCGAGAAGGATACCGACTCCGATTTGAACTCAATACACGGGAAAAACATATACAATGGATGTTGTGTTCTGGGCATTAACTATTTCAAGGTGTGTAATGATGTGGAAGGTGAGCTTGAGATGGTTGGATCTACTAATTGGCAAGCCAAGAGGGAACTTAATGTTACTTTGGGAGTGAATCAACATTTGCAGCGGAGAACGGAGCAAGAAATTGAGCTAAATGATATAGATTTGGTTGGAATCAACCTGAATATAGAAGCTACATTAGTACAATAGATGGATGATGCAACATTGCACTTGATGGATCAAGAAGAGTGGGTACAACAGTGACGAGATCTGAAAATATAGGATGAGGTTAATGCAGCAGCAGTACAAACTACACTTGATCCTTCACTGCTGCAAGTAAATGATGTATCAAAGGTCGATGTAAATGATGCAGTAAGGATTGATCCGCAACAAATTAAGAAGCTCGATGTTGAGAATTCTATTTAGACAAGTGTTAATGATTTGGAATTTCAAGTCAAGAGCACACAAGTGATTGAAAAGGAAACAAATCAAGTGAACCAAAGGCATCTTGATCCAGGGAAGGGGAGTTTTGTAGGGAATTGGAAGCTAATCAACATTCTTATCAGAAATGTGAGATGGACACATCTGGTGGGGTTGGAGTTGGCTTGAATATGGAAATTACAGCAGTGAAACAGGTTGATGATGCAAAGATTCAGCTTGAACTTGTTGAGATGAGGCCAACACAAGTCCTTGAATCGTATTCGAAAGCTGTAGCAGAAAATTCAGCACAATAGTATGCAAACGTCAACCAGTAGCATGCAAATATCAACCAAAGTAATATGAATTTACATGCTCCTGATTAGGTAGTGTTTGAAGAACTTATGGTTGCAAGCCTTGCCACATCTCGTGATAGTGTTGGAGCCTTTCAGTTTGTTGAACAAGATTTAGAGCCATTGAATATTGCAGCCTAGAAAATGCAAGTTCACATTAGAGCTCTTAGCATCAGATGGGTGCATTTGAAGTTGATATTACAGCCTAACATTGAGGTTAAATTAGCAATGGGTCTTAGTCGTAAGAAGTGCTTTTTAAGCAAGAAATTGAGAACAATGATAAGCCCATATTGGTTTGCAAGGGAAGACATCCCGATTTCCTTCTTCTTAAATCTAATAAAGTGGTTCTTGACAAGCTTTACATGCTCAAGAACATGAAATTGAGGCAACTTAAGTTGGTGATGTGGTTGATAGATATACTTGGGGCATGTTCCTGGATTAAGAGGACAATGAAATTAGCAAGAAGGACCTCAATGACCAATGATACAAGTTCAGTGAGAAGTAAAGCTGATGCTGCAGCAGTGCAAGCAAACTCAACCTAGAAGCGTTCTGATCTTGTTCTAGTGCAAAGAGATGCTCAAATTCAGCTGGGAATTGGGCTGGATCAGACCAAGTTGCAAGCTAAGTGGGGTGGAGCTGATGTGTATTCATCTAAGAACACTAACAACAGGCCTCCTGATCTAAGGAAAGTGCCGCAGGCTGTTGAGTTTGATGGAAAAGAATTCACCAACGCAGTGGTTTTGGTAGATGAAATTCATGGACAACATTATTCTTAGAGCAATATGAGTGGAAGAACTTAGCTCAAAAAAGGCTCCCAAGTGAAGAATAAAGAGTGGAATTCCGAAAGGATAGGAGTTATGAGCAATCAAGGAAAATTTCTTAGACCCAAATGCAAAACTAAGCTGATTGTGATGTGTTTTGGAATGAAAATTGCAGGGAACCAAGGGCAGAAGTTTGAAGCTTATGTTACTCCACTTAGAAGCTATCCTAAGGAAGATCGATTGAGTGCTAAGTAGGCAATGGAATGTGCATGGTTGATTCTTGAGAGCTTTGAGAATTTGAGTTCAACTGATAGTCTTTTCCAAAGTAAGTTAAGAGCTGCATTTTGCAAGCTGCTGCATTCTGGGCTATCAAGGCATTTAAGCTGCAAGGTAGTGATGATAGGCTGCACTAGAGTTTGGTTGTTAGGGTATGATAAGGTAGACCTCCTGATGTCAATCCTTCAAGGCTGCATCACCAACACGAGCATTAAGCATCTCAGCTTCTTCTGTCTGTAGTAGGTGTATAGCAATAAGAGGCACTTCCTATGCTTAGGCAATGCTTTGGCAAGTGAAAGGCAGCATGATATTGGGTTTACGAGGAATTTTTTCTATGTTGCAACATCAATGACACAAGGAGACCAACATCAATAACAAGTCTTCAAACTGCAATTTAGATTACAATTCAGATTCAGATCCAAACAATCAATATTTCAGATGTTACTAGGCCTATAAGCTCTCTTTAGCTGAAACTTCTACAACAATAAGGGTTCCTCAAGTCAAAGCTCCCTACTTAAATTCTTAAGGACAAGAATCTTTAAAGGGGGGAGTGTTGCCATGATTCTAGAAGATGAGGCATATGTAATTAAGTAGTAATAATTCATTAGTTGTAATAGTGTTGTCAAATTCATTAGTATTAGTCACATTAAGCCATTTCTTAGCGTATTGGCCGATAGCTTCTATGTGAAAGAGCGAAAGTCGGTTATTAGTGTAGCTAAGTGGTAGTTATTGGTAATTAAGTCATGTCTAGGTGAAATGTATTATTAGATATCTTTCTTCTAATCTTCCTAAGCTAGATGAGTATAAGTAGTATTCCCTCTATTGTAATACTCATTGTTGAATGATATTGATATCTTTTTTCTCTCTCATCTCCTTTCACTTCTTCCTCATCTCATACTCTATTATCCTTAGATTATGAACAAGATTTATCTTGAATCATAACACTTGAGTCTCAACAGTGGAGAGAAGACTTTCGTTTTCCTTGCAACATTCAAGATACAACGTCTTAGGAAGTTAATCTACCCATGGAAGCTTTGAAGCTCCTTTTTATTTGAGGGTGATTTGGGATATTGAATGGCCTTAACCTTATTAATATCCACCTTGATGCCCCTTTGGTGTGTCAGAAAACCAAGAAAAGTTCCAGCTTGTATGCAAAAAGCACATTTTAATGGGTCCATCTTGAGGTTATGGGCTCTCATCCTAGGGAACGCACCCCTCAAGTCCTCCAAGTCTTTGACTTGGGACTTTGATTTGACAACAATACCATCTATATAGACTTCTATGGTCTTTTCAATGAGGTCATGAAAGATCATGTTCATAGGTAGGAGGCTCCAATGTTCTTCAGACAAAAGGGCATAGCCACCCATTCAAACGTCCCGATTGACCTAGGACAGCTGAACGTTGTTTTGTGAGTATCCTCTGAAGTGATCATGACTTGGAAATACCCGCAATAGACATCCATAAAGGACAAAACCTCATGCCTCGAGGCTGAGTCAATGAGCACATCAATGATAGGCATTGGATACTCGCCCATCTGGGTGGCTGCATTTTGATCTCTGAAATTAATACAGACCCTAATTTTGCCATTCTTATTAATGACAGGAAAAATATTTTCCAGCCACTCAACATACCTAGCAATTCTGATAAATTTTGTCTTACGAGTCTTTCAATCTCTTCCTTGACCAAATCAATGACTTCTTTGGACATCCTTCTCTGGGCTTCAATGACAGGCCTCAAGCCTGGCTTAATAAGAGCCCATGCTCTACCACTTTTCTATCTAGGCCAGGCATCTCATGATGATCCCAAGTAAAGCAGCCCTTGAATTTGCGAAGCAAAGATAGGTAGTGCTCTCGCTGCTCCTCAAAAAGTGGAGCACTCAGATAAGTAGGTCTTAGGTCTTAACCTTGAGGAGGGGGTCCTAGACTTTAGCCCTTAAATCCTCCATTTTGGCTGGTGCTGCTCTTATGTCGTAGAGTTTTAGTGCTTTTTCTTGCATTGTATGTACTAGGAAAGCATTGAATGGCTGCTCAGTCTAAAGCCGACCCTCAGCATGCCAGGCCAAGAGCCTTGCTAATGCTGAGGAAATGGCCTCCTCAGCCATTATTGGGAGGTATTAGTGCCTCCGCATCCAGGTCGTGAAGTGCCTTGGAAGTCTCCTTTGTCAAGAAAGGCTCTCATGCATCCTCAAAAGTCCGAGTCTTCAAACTTGAGGTCCGCTTAACCAACCTCAGCTAAAGTCAATGGGATGTCAAGGACGGCTATCGTGTCCTACTATTGAGCAAATTGTGGAGTGGTCCTCTTGACGTCTAGAGGTCCCATGCCATCTTCGTAGAATTTGCCTCAACGTAGTTGGAGAAAGCATGAATGGCCTATTATCTGCTATAACGGCTTCATTTTTGTCATGG
This sequence comes from Simmondsia chinensis, assembly GCA_018398585.1. Taxonomy (NCBI): domain Eukaryota; kingdom Viridiplantae; phylum Streptophyta; class Magnoliopsida; order Caryophyllales; family Simmondsiaceae; genus Simmondsia; species Simmondsia chinensis. The sequence continues at coordinate 15,485,081 of JAGTTD010000010.1, read as the reverse complement.
TTTCAGAAGATGAGAAACTGGTGAAGTGAAGACGGAATACAATAATTGTCATACAGTCTCTACTGAGAAAAGCATTATAGCTTGAGGTAGTTTCCACCACAAAGAAAGATGTCAGCTTGCTCAAGCTGGCAACAGTTAAGTCAATTAGGTTGACTCCTTCAGATTTGGTAGTAGCTCCATAAAAGCCATAGATTGCCACATGTGGAGTAATTAAGTCCTCTCAAGACTTTCCAATGACCCCCAACATATATGAAGGAAATATGTTGATAGCTGCATCGGTATCCACCAAAATCCTATTCACCATAATGCCATCAAATTCTACGTTAATGTATAGGGACGTGATGTGTTTATTGATGGCGTTAGGCCCATCAAACATCATCTTTATTATGTTAGGTGCGTCATCAAGCAATTTGGATGTTATAGCATTAACCTTAAAAGATGAAGGGTTGAATGTACTTTTGGTGGCCCCTACTTCAGCCACAAGCTCCACTTAAGGCTCCTCGTCTGATGCTATCATATCACCCTCGAGACTGTTAGGAATAGTGTCCTGAAATTCAGATTTATTCTGGATATATTATTTTAATTAATAAATAAAATTGAAGTTCCAGTTATTTCCTAGTTAAATTTGTGTATGTGAGCATTTATACTGCATGTGATTTTCTTTAGGGAGGCATCCATGAGATAGGTGTAGTCCTCAAACTACAATTTACATGTTTGTTCTAAGTGGTTTATGAGACTAAGCCACAGATAGACTTGGAACAAATGATATGGATTGTTGTTTGAAAGACTCGTTGTCGAAGACAAGTCTGGACCACTTGTATGTTAAGACTATAATGAGACACTTTAGATGGCTTGTCTTGGTCATGTGGATGGAGATCCAAAAGTGTTAAGTTAGTGTGTTTGACACACTGAGTTGGACCGTGTGGGTTACTTATTTCTAGACTGCTATCGGAAATGAGTGATTCGCATTGTACTGTTTGAACTACGACTCTAAATCCTGAGGGTATTCTGGACTTGTGCATAAAACGTTAGTTACTTTGGTGTACTATAAGTAAGGTCTAAAATGAATGACTGAAATCCCAAGTACACTGGGTAGCGGCGTGAAGTGTGACAAGGATCAGGTATTTAATAGGGAATCTACAGTCTCTTATGAGATACAGATGTCCCGTTAGTTGATTTGCAAATATTTGAATGGTTCGGAAACTTTTACCAAAGTATTCTAAGTGTTTGACATTTGGAATTTATAATGTGAATACGTTCACGTATAAATGAATTATTCAGTGAAAGGCGAGTCGGTAACTAATGGAGAAGCTGTGAGAAGGGTAATGGGAGTGGTTATATTTATCCTTTGTCATGGACATCTAGTAAAACTAATAAATAATTTTATCCTTTGGGAGGGGTTGTTGTCATCAATACAGTATATTAGGGAGATATCTAATAAATAATTTAAGTCTGGAGTGCAGTGAGATTTATTTAGTGGAATTAAGTCTCATTAAATGGTAATTAAATTAATATCATGAGATGATTTAATTTAACCCATTTGGAGCTAGATTTAAATTGTCCCCCAGGTCCCTATGCAAGGCTCTATATTTATTGCCATTGGAAAAATATTAAGGAATTCATGAGATAAATTATTTATCCATAAGATGGGTAAATTAATTTTGCCAAGCATTATTCATGAGATGAATAAAAATTAAAAATTATAAAATAAAATAATTTTTGAAAAATTAAAATTCATTGGATGAATTTTTACATGTGGGAAACAAAGTAAAATAAAAAAATAAAATCGCGTTTAAACAGCTCGTTATCCGCGTACTCTGCTGGCAACCAATCAGCACGCGACACGTGTCGCTCGCTGGGCTGCCCAGGGTGGTTATCCGCGTGCCACGGTGTGGACCAATATGCGCGGGACACGTGGCACAGGGTTTTGAATTGAAAAATCGCGTGATTTTGACCATTGTCGAAATGTGGCGTTTTGATTCGCTTTATGAATGAAACACTGCGTTTTGTATTAAAACTGCAATTATTTTGTACGCATCCCACATCGAATTTTTGTAATTTTTTCACTCCGGTATATTCCTATAAATAGAGGGGCTTATTCCGAGGCTTAGCATTGGAGTTAAAATATTTATTTAGGGTTTCTGAAATTGTTTCAGAGATCCAGTTTAATATTTTTCGGAGCCCACCCTCCGGGCAGTTCGAGGTTATTGCGTAGAAGGTCTTGGGGTCTCGGTTTTGAAGAATATTATTGTCTTTCTGGTTTTCTATATTATTGGAGCAATTTCAGGTATGTTCTTCTTCCTTTATTCTTTTTCGCTTTTCTATTTATTTACAATATTCGTTATTATACCTGTTTAAGTTTATGTATTGTTATGAATGTATTAGAGTAAAAGCCCTATAGATCTAAATTCTTAATTTAGATCTGATGATTTAAATTATGAATTTAAGTCAGTAGATTTAAAATTAGGAATTTTAAATCAACCCTAGGTTTAGAGTTATGAATTCTAAACCTATTTCGCTGCGTAATCTTTAGGGAGAATTTTTGAAATTTATCCCAACAACCAGTATTAGGGCAAAGGGTTTATAAAGATAAATCTATTCCTGGGAACCCTTGCACGTGAGGTGTCACGAAGCGTGGCTCTCCGACCGGGGGCTTAGGTAGAGAGAAGAGTCTCCTACTCTAAGTGTTCTAATAGGTGCCTATTGTTGTGAGCATAGTTGAGAACTGTGAACCAAATAGTCGGCATCAGAGTTTATTTTTCAACAAAATTCATATGCTTTTCCCAACAGAGACCTCCTTAGTTATCAACTGCCATGAACCCCAAGCGAAGGAATAAGGCAGTTCTTCCCTTGACCTTTTCAGGAAGCGTCTCAAATTGAATCTGTATCCCTTTGTCTGCTCCCTTTTCGGAGCTATCAACCATGGATGTATCCTGATTCCACCATTGAGGACTGCCATTAACTAGCATGCCTGGCTCTTATGGTTGGTCCTTAAGATCAACCTCTTGTGTTTGAGACTCCTCCATATGCAGGGGGAAATCTTCTTTATGGAAGTCATTCTTGATGTCAGACCATATTGGGTTGACACAGTTCATAGGTTCCACTCAGTTAACACTGAGAGGGGAGTTGTCCTTCTCATTCTCAGCAAATTTCAGCACTAGTGGGATCTTGGTAAGCTGGTCCCACCAAGATTCTCGCCCTTAAGATGATGAAGAACTGGCCCATCTCTCGAGGTTCCTACGTGCTGGCCCTTTTCTTGTATTAAGAGGTTCAGAGTCAGCCATTGAATCATCAAGATCCATATGCTTCGGTTGCTTGCCGTTCTGGACCCTGGCCTCTACTTGAGAAAGGTTAGCCAGGCAAGTATTGAGCAAATTCCTCAGCTGAGCTACCTTTCTGTGCAACTACCTTCTTTTCTGGGTTCGGGTAAGGCTGGAAGGACTAAGTGCCTCTTGATTGAGGTGATTCCTCCTTTAGGCAAAGTCAAGCCTAACACTAGAAGGCTGACATCCCGACTGTTGTGGTACTAGACTAGTGTCCACATCTAGTAGGGTGTACTTTGGATTTCTCTTCTGGTGCCCTGTCCTCATGATGCCTTAAGTCTTTGAGAGAGAATCTTTGATAGGGTCACTTCTTTGAGATCTCTTAGATGGCATTTTTAGTTCCAAAAGAGGGTTAGTGGGGGAAACATACTAACGAAGTAACCTGAGTTTCCTCATTGCAACTTATTTTTTCCCACAGCATTGCCAACAGGCCGTGTATGACATCCTTTCCAAATTGTGATATATTTTCTCTCAACCGGTTGAACTTTAAGAGGATCCCTAGTTGCTTATGATCATCATAGCCAACTCTTCTGCCACTTTCAGCGAAATGGTTGAGCTATTGCGGAGCTTGATCAACAAATTCTTAAAAACAGCACACCTGTAGTTATGATGGAGTTCAATAATATGCTGACGGCATATTCCATCATCAAGTGTGTGAACCAGTCCTGAGAATCCTAATATTCCTTTGATGACCAACCGCTCGAAAAGGTAGTTAGGCACTCATGCCTTTTGATTGTCTTTGAGAACAATTTTCCTCCTGTACAGGGAAAAGGGGTTAGTTTGGACACAACAAGGCTTATCTTTTTCAAAGGTCTCAACAATGTTGACCTGAAGAGGACCAGGGACATGATCTTTATCCATGCCCATTTTTCCTTCTCCTAGGAAGATAAATTCCCTTGCCTCTATGCCGTCCTAAACCACATTTCTAATGATCACGCAATTCCTCATTGAATGGGTCAGCAAATCATGCCGCTTGCAATAGACCTTTCCCCTGTTAGAATAGGGGTCAGGTTTTTTGTGTTTACCCCTAATTATGAGTTTATTATTTTCCTCATTCCAATCAAATATTACATCAGCTCTAGAGAGGTCAAACGAGTATTTCCTCAAGTCTTGGGACTGATAAGACGTCCTGGCTTTGATATCCTTCTTGACCATAGGATTTAAAAACAAAAGGAGGCCCTTTGTTGTATTCAGCAATGTTAATCTCATATGGAGGATCTTCTTCCTCTTCTATTAAGTGGTGTACGTAAGTTACATACATGCTATTCTTCTTAAGTCTTTCTTCTATCAAGACAACCTCGTATCTAGTGGCACATTTTGCCAACTGAAGAGGCATCGTAAAGTTAGAGCTTTTGAATTTCTTCTTTAATTTAATGTCCAAATCGTTCAAGGCTAGCTTGGAGTACTCAAGTTCAGGAAGGGCTACAATGCATTTTTACCTAGCTCCTTTGAACATGTTAATATAGTCTTCCACTAAGTGGCCTGGCTTCTATCTCGTCCGAGCCAAGTCTAATGTAGAAGTTCCTAATTCTATTCTTAGGAATTGGGCCTAGAATTGTCTAGCTATGTCGTCCCAAAAGTAAATAGAATTAGGGGGCAGGCTGATATACCACGGAAAAGCTGCCCCAGTTAATGAGCTAGGGAAGAGCCTTAATTTGAGATGTTGATTATCTGCTGCTTCTCTACATTGGAAATTAAATCTTGCCAAATGCTCGAGGGCAGAAGCAGTCCCTTTTCCTGAAAAGCGAGTAAACTCAAGGATCTTGGATCCCTAAGGAAAAGGGTAATCCCTTTCTATATGGTCAGGGTAAGGTTTACTATACAAGGATATGTTGATCCTTATGAGACCTAACCTATATATTTGCTCAATGAGGGTGGCCAATTTTTTCTAGAGAGGTAGGTTGGGCACATGATTAAGCGCTTGCCATTGCCCCCCGAGTGGGTGAGGATCTTGAGGGGAATCTACAGGATGCCCCTGAGAACTCATCACAATCGGGAGTGGTAACGGTTGTTGCCCCCAAAACCCAAGGTAAATTCCCTGATTATGCTGGCCATGAAGTACGTTCCAGCATGACCTGGGTTACATGGCATGCCTGTGAGCACATCAGTGTTAATAGGCTATTGGTTCATCCTTTCTTGATCAATCCGTAAGTCTTGATCTTGAGGAAGTCGGTTGTTAATTTATCCAGCACCCCCCCCCCCCCCCCCCCCCCCTCTCTCCAGTACTATGACCAGAAGAGGACTAGGATAAGTAATCTAATTCCCAAAAGTGGGGACCTGACCTTGCACACCTGCTTTAGGGCCTTGAGTGGGCCTTAAGACAAACTCTACTACCTAAGGAAGGTATGAACAGTTATGCCCCTGTCTCGAGGACGGGTAACACCGGCGCACTGGCGTTAATGTCCCTCATGGTCAAAGAGAGACTCTTTTTCTAAGGCTCAATAGCCCTAAGGGCCACGTTGTCACTTCGAAGGCTGGATTCCATGTCCGTGACACCTACATTAGTCGCAATTCGGTTCTCCGTTCTCTCAGGGACTATGTAGTCAACCTGAGCAACAATCAACCTCGATCTCGAGGGTATCTCGTGAGGGTAACCAGCTAGTTTTGAATGGAAGAGGTACAGGCCTAAGCTGCCTAATATCCTTCGTAACGGGCTTGGATTGAGCCATTATGAGTCTCAGCTTATTTGATCAAGATAGGTTCAACATCAACCAACATCTGCCTAGCCACGTCCTTAGCGATAAGGGTAGCAGTAGAAGACAAGGACGAGTTCATATCCACTAAGATTCTATCAGCTTCTCCGTGAAACCTTTCATTCATTGAGGCTCCAACATCATTAATTATGGCTCTCATGGTAGCAGAGTTTTCATACTGAGCCCCCAGATTGCGCTCTATTTCAGCATGTTATCTCTTAAAAGCTTACCTCATTGTGTGTTAGACTCTTTGGTCCACGATCTCTAAAAGACATTTGAGCATAGTCGTAAAACTCTTGTGAGAATGGCCATCGAGCTAAGTATATTCATCTTTTGGGATGTCGTTATCACCACCACTTTTGCTACCATGGCTGTGACTTGTTTCATCCCTTCAAGATGCGGGACTTTTCTCAAGAGGATGCCCAAGCAAGGCTAAGCATTCTGGCTCCTCATGCTCGAAGGCACTAGACCTCGTGGTCCTGACCACCAACGAATGGCCAGCTATTATGCTCTAGTAATCAACGATGGGCTAAAGACAATGAAGTCTTGTTTCAAGCGTCGCACTGTGGTTGCCAAAAAGGCGTTCTTGCTCTATTTGTTTCAAGTTTTGTGTGTGTGGTTGGAGTAAATGTGAAAACAAAACAAATGTACAAAAGGGACTCATCGCGACTAAGGCGTTAGCATATTTATGAACCGCACGTCTTTGACTTCAACCACTCACTGTTTTGAAGAAAAGGTTGTGATATGTTGGTGTTTCTAACTTCGGTTATAACGTGAGTTATGCTTACGCTTTAATTAAGAAGACTTTGTTGAATGTTTTTTGTGGATTTTTTACGTATTTTGTGACAAAAAATTAGGAAGATATGGAGCTAACTTAAGAAGCAGTTACAGTGACAGAGTAGGGCTCACAAACACCTTTCCTGGTATACTTAAAAGTAAGGAACCGGGGTGGAGACAAACCCAAGAGCTCAACAGTCTACTTAATAGCTTGAGTCAATCAGGTTTTGAAGCCCGGCACCCTTAACTTATAATTACTCGAATGAGTTTAGGACTAACAATATTAAGATGGAGCAAACCGTATTCAAGTCACTGGGTTACGACCAACCCAATAAAGGGACAACCCTTAGCCGTCAAAACCTTATTCATTGGCGCAAACCTAAGTTCACCTGACTTATCAAGCAGTGACAGTGGTATTAAGACCAACGCAATCAAGGGACAAACCTTGGCCATAACGGCCTTAAACTCAAACCTCAAATCTCAACTTATCGATTTTTTGGAATCGATTAAAACTAGAAAGTCGTACCTAAAACCTAAGGACTGTATTACTATGAAGGTAAGCATAGCAGAGATCTATGTTACACTACGCCGAACTAGGTTACGCTACTCCTAAAGAAAAGGCACAAGTGTCCTGTAAAAGAAAACATGGAAAAGTTTTATAATGTGTGTATGCAGTACTTTGGACTGACACAAAGTCCTCTATTTATAGAAAACAAAAAAATAATGGCTGGTCCTTCTTTCCGGGCAACTCCACCCATGTTGGCCACTAAGCTTTCTTCTGCACGTACAGATCTTTAATGAACGTGTCCTGAATTCAATATTGGAGGAAAATCCTTGATGCCGATGTCCGAATTCTTAGCAAAACTCCCTTCAAGAAGCCCCACTCCTCTTAGATTAAGCTTAATGCTTAAGTAACTAAAATTGTTCTCCAAGTAACTGCCTCAAGCCTGGGAACCACCTGTCTTGCAACCTTCCTAATAGCGCCTCGAGCTCGAGTTCACTTCACCCCTTAACCATATTGAGCCTCAAGTGGCTGAACCCCTTATCAAAGGTAATTACTTTCTCAGGATGCTGGGCTTGAGACGCTATTATCTTAGTACTTAAAGGCCTAACTTCCCTTGAGAACACCCTCACATGTTGACCATGTGGCGCTTTATCCAAAACAGCGTTGTCCCAACTCCTTTGAAATTAGGTTGTAAACAGTATGGAACATTCCTCATCTACTCTTCCTCTTGAGCCAACCTATGACATTTTTGTAAAGAAAGCGGCACTCCATGCCTAAAAGGCAACCAACCTTTCTTGGAGTTTTCCATGTTATACTTAGACAATAGTTTGTCTATGTAGACAACCTAAGATAAACCCAACTGTTAAGAATGGTATCCTAGAAATCCAAACTTTACCCTCTAAATGTTATTTTATTAAAGAATAAAATTGAAGTTCTAATGGTTGTCCTTGTTAAATTCGTGTAAGCGAACATATATGTTGCATGTGATTTTCTTTTAAGTATTATCCACAGGATAGAACAAGTCCTTAGATTATATTTTACATGTTTGTTCTATGTGGATAATTAGACTAAGCCATAGATAGACTTAGAACGAATGGTATGGAATGTTATTTGAATAACTTGTGATCGGTGATAAGTTTGGACTACCTATCTATTAAGATCATGGCTCAACACTTTAGATAACTTGTCTTGGTCATGTGGATGGTGATCCAAAAGTGTTAGTTTGGTGTGTTTAATAAGATTGGCACATTATATTGGTCCATGTGAGTTGCTTGTTTCTAGACTAGTATCGGAGATTTAATGATTCATGTTGTATTGTTTGAACGTCTCTAAATCGTAGCCTTATCGTAGCCTTAGAAAGACAAAATTAGTTCATCAAAAACATAATATAAAAAAAACTAAGAAAAAATACAAGAACTTAATGAATAAAATGGTAGAAAAGAACTTGAAATTGAAAAATTACAAACCAAAATGTTTATGGTCTCCCACTTCCTCTTCTCTCCTGATTTTTTCTCTCTCTCTCTCTCTCTCTTTTTTTTTAAGTAACTTTGAGCTTTGTTTGAATTCTTGAATGATGATCAAAAACTTCCCTAACAGCCCTATTTATAGTATTTGAGGGTGGGAATGCTTGAAATAAGAAATTCACACAAGCTCATCATCATTTGCTCTCCTTTGCCGCCCACCTACAACTTGCTCGCAACTTGCTATTTCTTTTCATTTGCCTTCACTTTGCACCGCCCAAACTCAGCTTTGTTATCAAGTTGCACTTGTTCTTGAATTTTTTTTAAGTGGTTCTTGCCCTTGATTTGTCCAAATAGCCACCCAAAATTGCAATTTGCCACAAGTTGTACATGTTGTTTCATTCCTACATTATAGTGTAGTTTTGATGTTTTTTGCCCAAATTTTGCTTTTGTTTGATGTATCTTGCATTCATTTGTTTGATGTCGATGATAAAGCCTAGCAAAAATTAGGATAAAATGAGTGTTTCTACAAGGAAATAACAGTAGGAGCGAAAAAGAGAAAAAGCAAGCAAAAGTGATAAAAATTTGATGTAAAATGGTTAATAAATGAACATAAATGATATGAATAATTACATATGAAGTTGGACTTGTCAAAATATCTCCAAACTTAAATCTTACTCATCCTTAATCAAAGCTAAATATGAAAGTGTAGGATCTCATGCTTTTTAAGAATTTTATCACAATTCAAAGCAAGAATACTTCTATTAGATAAGAATGACCAAGGATCATTAGCTTAAGGTTCTAAAGGCAAAAACAATATTTCTAAGGAAAAGCATATCAATCACCTAGGTTAATGAATTAAAAACTTGGCTAAGCAAATAAAGTTTATCATTGTCTTTAATTTCAAGACATTCAAATTGAATAGATGATAAAACATCATACCACTCATAACAAGACTTCTCAGATATGCCTAAGCCCAAAAATCACTTAATTAAATTTTCTTTTCTTCTCTCTCTCTTTTTTTTTTATATATTATTATAAGGGACTAATTTGCCCCAGCCAACCCTTGGCACATGAGTATATCTTCAATGAGACCTGAGCTCCCGACCCCTGGGTGATGATCGCACGGATAAGATACGCTATCAACTGAAATGCCCTCATGATGACCACAAGAGTATATCTTCAGTGAGAATCAAACTCCTAACCCCCGGGCGATGACCACATGGGTAGGAGACACGATTAACTAAGACACCTTCTTTATGACTGCATGAGCATATCTTCAGCAAAAACTGAACTCCTAACCCCTGGGCAATGACCGCATGGGACAGAGATGCCACCACTCACGCTCTCATGATGGGAAGCACGTATCTTAAAAGATAAATGTTTATATGGGAGAGCAGTTTCTAGAGATGCTTCCTTCTCTTTTTTCTTCATATTTTTCTTTAGACTTTGGCTTAACTCTTCATAATCTATCATGCAAATGATAACCTTAATGCAATCCATTCAAATTTGAGCATCTTTTAAGCATAAAAAAAAGGTAAAATAGCGATGTTAACTAGTAAACTCTAACACCATGGTTTTATCAAGATTGTGCCTAAGAATAGATCATGTTTTACAATTAGAACACAAAAATAATTGATTCTCAAGTTATTCAAGTCTAATTAAATTAAAGTAAACGAGCTACAAAGAGTAGAAAAATTGCCTAAAAAATATGATGATAAGATCTCAAAATAAAATTTTATGTGCTTTAAAATTTTTAATGAAATTTAAAATACTAGTGATTTAAACTATAGAAAATAGAAAATCTTTTCGTTGGCCTATATTATCTACATCCCCATACAAAGGCTCTGAACTTTGGGAGGCACTAAAGCTGACTCTAAAAGATAAAATAGGACTAGACAAAAAAGCACTTTGAAAAACTTTCCCAATATTTTTTTAAAAAAATGTTAGAAAAAATGTCTCTCCCACTCCCAAACTTAACATTATCCTCAATGTTAAATGAAATTAAAGGAACGAAGCAGTAGGTAAGAGATACTTCCCATGTTTGAGGATTGCTTAGTTGATGGTGAATGTTGTCATTTGGTTAACCCCCAAACTTGTTTTAAAAACATGTTGAAAAAAATGTGCAGGAACACAAAAAAAAAAAAAAAAAAAATGATCAAATAAAAGAAATTAAAAGAAAAGAAGTAAATGAAAACTTGGGTTGCCTCCCAAGAAATACTTAAGTTATAGTCGTTAGTTTGACTTTCAATGATGTTCTATCCTGGATCCTTTAAGAGAATGGAACTCCCCCATCCACCTTTAATTACAATTTTCTTCCATGGACCTTTTTTGAGCCCTTCTTTGCTCGACCACCTCCACTTTCTTTAGCTATGATATCCTTAATTTTAAGGCTCCACTCTCTGAGTTTTCTTGTTATAATTTTGGCGCCATTATTTACTAAATCGTCCTCGGCTTTCAAACCCTTTGGCTTAGCTAGAGAAACTTGATCTTCAATTTGAAAACAAGTGTCCTTCTCCGATGAAAGTTTTATGAGTTTAAAAACATTCAAGGTCACTTGCTCATCCTTTATCTTTCATATCAATTTTCTTTGTTGCACATCTATCAAGGCCCTTCCCGTGGCAAGGAATGGTTAGCCTGGAATAATAGGTATTTCTTTGTCCTCCTCTATGTTAGGCACTACAAAATCAACTGGAAAGATGAACTTGTCTATTTTCACCAAGACGCCCTTTACCACTCCTCGTGTATAGTTGATGGACCTATTCACCAATTTGAGGGATACTGTGGTAGGCTTAACTTCTCCTAGACCAAGTGTCCTGAAAATAGAGAATGGCATCAAAGTTATACTTGCACCTAAATCACATAAGACGTTTTCTAAAGTACTGGTGCTAATGATGTAAGGTATTGAAAAAACTCCTTGGATCTTTAAGTTTAGGAAGAAGCCTCTTTAGTAGTATTGAACTACATTCTTCATTCAATGCCGCGATCTCGAATTCTTCCGGTCTTCTCCTGTTAGATAGGATTTCTTTTAGGAATTTTGCATTTTTGGGCATTTTATCCAACATATGAGTAAAAAGGACTTTAATAGGCAGTTTCTTGAAAGTTTTCATAAATTAAATATCCACGTTTTGTGTTTTCAGTCGCTGAGGAAATGCGATTTTTCGTTTGTAGGGCTTAGGCTCAGTCCTCTTTGATGGCTTTCATCTTGGTTTTTGGACTCATCGACTCCTTCAAGTTCACAGTGTGATGTGGTCTAGGCGGCATTGTTTGGGATGTCGTCTCTATTTGCTTTTTCAAAAGTAATTGCATTTACGTTCTCTCTAGGTTTAGTCATTGGGGTACTTGGTAGAGAACCTTGAGACCTCTCAGAGAGTTGCTTTGAAATTTGTCCTACTTGAGTCTCGAGGTTTCGAATAGAAGCTTCTTGATTTCAAATAGAAGCTTCGTCATTCCAAAGAGCTGTTCGTGTTTCTTGCACGAAACTTGTGGTTTCTTGCATAAATGAGCTGAAAACTTGTTTGAGATCAATTTTTTTTCCCGATGGTGAGTGAATGGGGTGTTTTGGAATCCTTGGGTTACTCCATGAAACATTTGGGTGGTTCCTCCACCAAGGATTGTAAGTGTTGGAGTAGGGATTGTGTTGCAATTTTTGAAAATTTGAGACAAAATTGGTTTGCTTATGATTTGATGAGGCAAAAGAGTTCCATGTATAACATTCTATGCTCACATGAATTCATTTTAGCATATGAGAATGAACGGCATTAACACCTGAGTTACCCTATTTTTTCTAAATCATCAAAATTTGAGCGGATAATGAGGTGAATGTGTCTACTTTGCGAACACCTATAGGTTTCATTTGCATTGTTGGATCCGCTGTTCTTACATTGCTATTGCTAGCCATTACCTCTAGTAACTCTTATGCTTCATCTGGTATCTTGTTGTTTAAGGCTCTTTCAAGCAACAACGTTTACCATTGTTTGGGTATTTGGTGCCAAACTATTGTAAAACGTTTGGAGTTCCCAAACTAGTAAACCATGATGTGACCACCTTCTAAACAGCTCTTTATCGCATTCCCACTCTTCATACAGTTATTTCATATCGTATTGCATAAAAGAAGTAATGTCATTCCTCAATTTGGCTGATTCAGCTGGTGGAAAAGTGTTTGGCAAGGAATTTTTGTGCCAAATCCTCCCATTTGGTGATAGTACCTAGCGGCAGTGACATTAACCATACTTTGGCCTTTTCTTTTAGTGAGAACGGAAATAGTCTTCAGTGAATGGCATCATCACTTACATCATTATGCCTGAAATAAAAAATTCACATAGGTTCATCTTCATTTGCTCTCCTTTGCCACCCACTTCCAACTTGCTTGCAACTTGCTATTTCTTTTAATTTTCCTTCTCTTGATTTGTCCAAACAACCGCCCAAAATTTCATTTTGCAGCAAGTTTCACATGTTATTTCATTCCTGCATTATCATGTAGTTTTGATATGTTTTGCCCCTCTTTTGCTTTTGTTTGATGTATCTTGCATTCATTTGTTGATGTTTATGATAAAACCTGGTAAGAATTAGCATAAAATGAGCGTATTTGCAATGAACTAACAGTAGGAGTGAAAAGGAGCAAAACCGAGCAAAAGTGATAAAAATTTTATGTAAAATGGTTAGTAAATGAACTTAAATGATATGACTAATTTCATAATAAACTGGACTTATCAGCAAGTGTTTGAATGATTTGGAATATTTGGCCACTGTGCTCTAGGTGTTTGACACTTGAAATTTATACTGTGAATATGTTCAAGATAAATGAATTTTTCAAAAAACAGCGATTCGTGAACTAATGGAAAAGCTGTAAGAAAAATAATGATAGTGGTTATATTTGTTTTTGGTTATGGACATCTAGTGGAGGGGTTATTGTCATCAATTTAGTCTATTTAGGAATTATTGAATAAATGATTTAAGTCAAGAGTGCAATGGGATTTATTTAGTGGAATTAAGCCTCATTAAATGGTAATTTAATTTTATCATGAGATGATAATAAATTTAATCTATTTGGAGCTAGATTCAAATTGTCCCTAAGATCCCTATGCAAGCCTCTATTTTTATTGACATCAGAAAAATATTATAGAATTAATGACATTAATGAGATGAGTAAATTTAAATTTGTCAAACATTATTCACGAGATGAATAAAAGTTAAAAATTATACAATAAAATAATTTTTTTGAAGTTAAAATTGATGGGATGAATTTTTACCAAAAAAGGGACGAATTTTTATACTATTTCGCTAACTTACCAAAAAAGGGGATGAATTTTTACATGTGGTAAAGAAAGCAAAATAAAAATTAAAAAGTTGCAAAAAGAATAGCGAAAAACACAGCTGCAATCAGTGTGTAACGTTGGCAACTAATCAGCACATGATAGACTGCCTGAGGGAAGCAATTTGTGTGCTCGTGCGTGGACCAATCACTGGCTGCCACGTGGCACGCGGAAAGAACAACAAACGTGTTTTTTGAACTGTTCAATGAAACGATGTGTTTTGACTACTTTTTTATTCAGAACACTACGTTTTGCTTGTTTTCTGTGCGCCCCACGTCAAGAAATTGCATCTTTTTTGCTCTGGTATCCCACTATGAATAAGGTTGTAGATTTTATGGTTTAGCATCCAATCAATCTTAAAATTAAAGGTTTCTGAAAGTGTAAACTTTCGCAGATCTAATTGGAAAGAAAAATTTCTTTGAAAATTTTCTTTCCTCAGTTTAATATTTTTCGTAGTGCACTCTCCGGGCATTTTGAGGTCACTGTGTAGAAGGCTCCTAGGTCTCAACTTTCTTGGCTTTCTTGGAGTTCTTTATCATTGTGGTATTCTTTATTATTGGAGCAGTTTCATGTATTCTCCTTTTCTTCTTTTTTTAGTTTGTTTGCGTTTCTATTTATTTATAGTTTTTTTATTATGATAGTTGTAGCTCATGTAATTATTATGAATATATTAGAGTAGAGGCATGTGGATTTAAATTAGGAATTTAAATCCATAGATTTAAAGCGAGGAATTTTAAATCAACTGTTGGTTTAAAATTAAAAATTTCAAACCCTTCTGCTATGCTAGTTTAACAAAACTTAGGTAAAATTTCTGAAATTCGACCCAACAATTAGTATAAGAGCTAGCCTCTGATTACATTCTTATTATAAATGATAGGCATAATAAGGTCTAAACAAATAGACTTGCAATTTAATAAAATAGAAATTTTATTAAGAGGGAAAGATAGTTTAATTTGATGGTAATCAAAGTACCGGTTTAAATTGCTTAAATCAATAATGAGTTAATAGTTAGTTCAGATATGTCAATGTAGATTAATCAAAATTGCATTCATATATTCACAAATGAGGTTATGCGTATTTGATCATGGTTTACGGAATCGGATAAAATTGATCTAATTAGATTAGATTCAATTTTTTTAATTTTAAAAAATAATAAATAATAATATTTTTTTTAAAATGCTAGCAATAGCATGGTGATGATGCAGTGCTAAGGTGGCACTGGAGTGGCAATGACATTAGCAGTTTAAAAAAAATGCTTTTTAAAATTTTTTTTTTGGGAAATGTAGACGCCAGTACTAAATTAAATAATAATAATTAAAAGTTAATTCTTATTAATTAGTTTACTTTTAGAAAGAGATTCTAATGGAGATTATAAGATAGTCTAAGATGTAAATGCAATTTGATTAAAACCTCTAGTTATAAAATTCAAGTAGTTGCGAGGTTAAATTGTTAAAACATCACGGTCTACATTACCGGTCTAGCAGTGTAGTAAATTGACAAACCTCCTCACGAAGGGTGTCAGCTTATAGGTTACAGGGTTAGACTTATATGACGATAAACTAAAGTGCAAAGAAGTGATGCAACCACACTAGAGTGATAGGTTGGCCTCCCCAAGGAGCTCTGTTGTGTTATGTTAAAGACTAAGGTAAAGAGGAGGGTTAATCATGTTTAGTAATAAAACATGTTAATTGAGAATAGTTCTCACCCAAACTAATTTCATATGACCCCGCTGCTGGGGAGTAAAGAGTAGTATTTTTGGATCATCATTGCTTGCATGATAGTACAGTTTTGGGATATCTGACTTAAAAGAATAGACATCATTGCATTATACATAACTCACATTAGATAGTTACACAAATCTTTGCATTTACTGTGTTTTAAAATGAATGCGACTGGTGAACTTCACTCGATTCTAATGCATAATGTAATCACTAGACCAAATTACTCCGCCTGAAAAAATAAGTTGGACTTAGTTTATACTCACAAGGGTCTTGAGTTTGTTCTCACTGAAGCTTTTCCACCAATGCCCACTATTAATTATACAGCTACTGAAAAAAAGTGTTACGAACACTGCCATAGGGCTAATGAGATAGCCAAGTGCTTTATATTTACCATAGTGTCATAAGTACTTAGGCATCAGATGCTTGAGAATCAAATAGCTACTGAGATGATTGAACATTTAGGAGAAATGTTCGTGGACTAATATAAGCAATGAGGCAAGAACTTATGAAGAAGTTGCTCAACAAAAGGATGTCGGAAGGAATACCAATTGAGGAACACATCATGAATTTGATGACGTGTTTTTCTAAAGTGGAGATCCTCAGACCTAAGTTTGATAGTTTTACGAAGCGGGATATTATCCTCAATTCTTTGTCCAGCTCATTCGCTCAGTCTAGGCTAAATTTTTATATGAACAACTGAAAATGTTCGCTATCTGAACTAATGAAAGAGTGGCAAGCAACAAAGGCAATGATGTAGGGCATGAGAAGTGCCCAAGAATTGGGGATGAGTAACAGTCAGCAAGTTAAAAGAAAGTGTTTTCTTTGAGGAGAAATGGGCCACTTGAAAGGAGACCACACTAAGGACTTAGATGCACTTCCTGCAAAGACTGCTGAGCCATCACTCAACCAACAATTGTCACGCCCATGGGGACACAATTTAGAATCGTCTTAATGAAGGGAAACTGTCCAAACCTGTACCTCCTAAGAAGCACCCCAACATCTCCACTAACCTCATCCTAAAACATGACGACTCTAAACCACATGTAATACACCACATTGATATTGACAAGCAACCAAACAACCCACCTCTCTTGATCTCAAAAGCATCCACAGTTACAAATCATCACCCATCAACCTTGTGCGCTACAACCAAATTTGAACCTGCGATGGTAGACGAAACTAAAGATACCCCCTATGTCTTGACTTATGAAATCCCTAATGAGTTTACGCTTCTTTTCAACTGTGATTCCTTTCCTATAAAAATACAGAAGAGGATCCAAAAGTAAACCACCTCACCAAAAGCAGGGCGACATTTCAAACTTCCACTGCTTGAAAGTGATAACCTAGTAGAAACAATGAGAAAAAATGACAAAGGAAAGTAGGAAGAGGAGCAAAATACTAGAAAGAGAAGATGAGGCATTAAAGGGTCACAATGATAGCATCTCTATTTGGAGCCTATTGATGACCTCATAAATCCATCGAAAAGCCCTACTTACACATCTTAGCTAAGAGAAAGTCTCCTCGACACATCATAGATGAGGTTATGGGTCTTGTAAGAAATGAAATCAATAGGTCAAGGACCATCTCATCCCCTCGAGAAGGTTTTCCTATTAACACGATATAATGACGCACTATAACAAAAGACAAATACATGTTATTCTAGTTGACAACCGCTTAGCAATTAATGCATGCCTACCAAGAATCATGTATGGCTTAGAACATGGAACAATACACTCTGAACCATCAAGCTAGGTGTTAAGAGCATTTGAAGATACTCGTTGGATGGTGCAAGGTACGCTCAAACTCCCCCTCAAATTTGGCACGTTTAAGGAACTTGTAAAATTTTGGGTGTTTGATGTTCCAACATGCTTTAATTTACTAATGGCATGACCATGGATGCAAGACATGGGTGTTGTTTCCCCCACCCTAAACCAAAAATTGAAATTTGATGTTGTAGGATGAATAGCTATAATTACGGGAGAATCAGAAATGAATGCAGTGAACAAAATTGAAATATCATCAGAAATGCTTGCTAAGCCAGACATGACTTTGTTAGTCACATTTCGGCTCAGGACATCCCCTGTCTTAGCTATATGAATAACTATTAGCTCTTACTTGAAAAGGCACCACCTCGTTTGCGTGCTCGACATGATGCATATAATGAACTACTTACCAAGTTTGGGATTATGAAGGAGACAAAGAGACAGAATTTAAAACTTAAGCCCTACAACCATTTATCTCCCTTTCCACCAGGGATATGAACCCACAACATAGGAAGTACATTCATAACTCGAGGGGCTAAAGAATTCGGGCCCAAGCAATGGTATGACTTCTCCTCTCAAAGTATAATTCCAAGATTTTAGACTTTTTTTTCCCCCTTACGGTGACATGGAGTGATGCTGAGGATGTCAAAGTTGAAAATCATGCCGGTTGGCAAGCAGAAAATCTAGGTGACATATTAGGCATTAGTGCACTATCAATAAATTCCATCCACATGATCTAGAATAGCGAGCAAGATCTAACTATTAAGGAGAAAATTATAACATTAATCGACCCCTTATGAAATGACGGTACAAAAATATGAACCCTGCTTCTTTGGCAACCTCCCGTGGGTCCAAAAAGCAATTAGATAGACAATTAATTGAGCCCATTTGGACATATGACAAGACAACCTCATCAATCGATGTTGTTGAATCTTCAATCAACCCTTCCTTTGCACATTTCCTAAAGATTATTGAACATACCAAATATTTGTGGGTTAATAACTGTGAGGCTGACAACTTTGATTAAGGGGAATTGACCACTGTAAGAAAGATGCACCAAAAGAATGGGATGATCACTACCATAAAAGACTTTGAAATAATTAAGGCATACTTTGTCCATCCTCCTATGCCCACAACTCTGTGACTAATAAAGCCACTAATACTTTACCTCACTATAACTCTTGCAATTTTAGGAGCCATGCTACGCTAATACCAGGAAACCATTCGTAAAGAAATGGCTATCAATTAATTAAACAAGAAATTATTGGATTATGAAGCTCGGTACACTCCTCTGTAGAAGACCTGCATGGCACTTGTTTGGGAAACCCAAAAAAAAAAAAAAAAAAAGAAAAGCTAAGACACCACCTAATATCCAACACTGTTTTCTCGTTTCCCAAGTGGCTCTCATTAAATATCTATTTGAGAATTTGCTTCTGAATGGACGTGTGGCCTGGTGATCTTTATTATTGTTAGAATTTGACATTCAGCATGTCACTCAAAAGTCAATGAAAGGTAGTGTCATCGATGATCACCTAGCTAACTATGCCTTGAAGTGTCATGGACTGGCGAAAGATTTAGTACCCATTAAGCCAATGTTGACCATCTGGATGGTGAGTGGAAACTTTATTTCAGTGGACAAAAAATCATAAAGGATATAGAGTTGGAGTTCTATTAATCATACTAGAAGAAGTCCATATCTTATTAGCAACTAAACCTAAAATTCCAGCCACAAATAAAATGGAAAAATATGAAGCATGCGTATCAAGCATGGAAGCAGGCCTAAAGTTGAGAGCTACAATCATGAAATTTTATGATGATTCCAACCTCATAACATGTCAAACTCAAGGGGCATGGGGATTTCTTGATTAAAAGTTGCAATCATATTACTTCTGCCTTGAGCACCTAACCTCCTAATTAGATTTTTATTATCGACCCTATGAGGGAAATTCATTCGTTGATACATTAGCCATGTTAGCATCCTCGATCAAAATAAGCAAAGATGGCATTATCCATCCGTTCAAAGTTCAACTAAAAATGGAACCGACAAATTGTAGCGCAACAATTGTTGAAGAAGAGCTAATGCCAGAAAATACATCTCGGTACACAAACATATTTAATTTTTTAAGCGAAGAAAATTACCCCAATGGAGCTTCTCCAAAGAATAAAGTTTCTATCTAAAGATTAGAATCTTAATTTATGCTCTGTAGGGAAAAGCTATAGAAGCGAATTTATGATGGAATCCACCATCTTTGTGTCAATGTAGTGAAAGCAAAACGCATTATGGAGAGCACACTTGAGCGAGTTTGTGACATGCACATGAATGGACAAAACTTTGAGAAGAAAATAGTTGGGATGAAATACTTCCTAATAACAACGGAGTTAGAATGTTTGTCATTTGTGAACCGATGCCACAAGTGCTAACATTACGCCAATCTCCAGCATCAACCTCCAATGACATCATACACTCTTAAATCCCCTTGGTCATTGTCCACATGGGGAATTGGTATCCTCATCAGAGAAATCCATCTGAAAGCCTCGAATGGATACTAGTTTGTCCTAGTGGCGGTCAATTGCTTTACAATTTGGATTGAGGCAGCATCGTACTCGAAGGTCAATGCCAAGCAAGATGCTATCTTTTTTGAGGAAAACACCCTACGGCGGTATAGTGTCCCGTATGGAATTATATCAAGAATGGAAAACCAATTCGAAACAAACATAAAAAAAGTCAAAAATTACAATATTCAACACCACTAATTCTCCCGTAATAAACCTCGAACTGATAAAATTGTGAAAGTAGCCAATGGAACAATGAAAAGCATAATTGAGAAGGTTCTTTTAAAATATAGGGAATGACAAAAAAACAAAAAACAAAAAAAAAAAATTCTCATTATGTATTATTGGGTTAGGACCACAACAAGAACGTCATCCAAGCAACAGCTTATTCATTGCGATATGGAATGGAAGCAAGCTAACAATCGATGTTAAAATTCCTTCCCCCTGAATGATAAAAAATCCGAATTTAGAAAGATGAATGGTTGCTAACTCGCTACCATAATCTTGCACTCACAGATAAAAAAGGGCTCATAGCATTATATACCATTCTCAAGGATATCAGTGATGAATTACATGAGCATTCAACAAAAGGGTCCAGTTTCTAATATCAAAGAGAAAGATTTGGTGTTAAAAAAGAATTGGATGCCAATCCATGACCCTCATGAAAAGTTTGATCAACTTCAAGTGGCCCATAAGTCGTGAAGGAGATTATGAACGGTAGAGCCGTGAAGTTCATGAATTTTGATGTGAACAAATTTCAAAGGACTGACGAACTTGGACCTATTGAAGAAATTACATTATAATGGTACGCATCTACGAAAAAGTACGTGGACTTGACCCTCCAAAAAAATGCACTTACGTGAAAAAAATAAACTAAAAACAACGGATGAGGAGGTATGTAGGCAACCCTTAAGGATGTAGTCAAAGATATATATTGCTTTATTGTTATTATTATCACGGTAAATTATATATTAGTATCTTGAGGTTTGATGTAATAGTTTTTTAGCCCAAAAACTTTGTGAAATAATTTATTAGTCCACAAGTTTTAGTTTAATTATTTTTAAGTCCAATTTCAGGTGTATGACATCAGCATTTCGACAAAGGGTTGGCATATAAAGTTAAAGAAATTCAAGACGAGTACTAAATTTGAAAAAATGACGGTGTTCTGAGTAAGGGTATGAATGTCTCTTTCTCATTCTGACACTTTGTTCTACCTAAAATTTGACTAAATATGTTTACACTAAACATGTGGACTAATAAATTATTTCACAAAGTTTATAAACTAAAAAATTATTACACCAAATCTCAGGTCACTAATATGTAATTTACCCTCATAATTATTATATTTTCTCTTGTGGAATATCCCCTCCATTTGTAATCTAAAAACATATCACTTAGACTAATAATTCTGAAAAGGGAGAATAAGCCATTGTGTGACTTCAAATATAGTTTGAGGTTAATGGCCTAAGTATGTTGGCCTTCACCAATGATCAAGGTTGAGCACTAAGAAAAAGTTAATCCATTTAAAAAATAAAAAATAAAAGAGGAACCTGTTAAGATCGAGATTGGATCTTGATCTTAACCTAATGAAAAGAGAGTAAGGTATGAGAAAGAATTGAAAGGAGATGAGGAAATAGAGAGAGAATAAGATGAGAAGAGAAGTTTATCTCATAGAGATAGGTAATTTTCATTGAATACCTCAACAATACACAAGATCAACCTATTTAAAGGGAATTTGAAACAAACATTCAAATTCCTAACATCAAGCTAAGTTCCTGCCAAAAGCTAACTGGACCCTAGCCTAACTAATTCTGGCGCCAAAAGGCAATTGAAACTAATACAAGCAATTCACGATTTATTACATCAAAATATTAAAGGAAAACGTAACAATCCCCTCCCCTTACAACATTCTTGTCCTCAAGAATGAAAAGAAGGAAATTGATTCAACAAAAATTTCTTTTCTTCCCATGTGGTGAAGGCTTCATCCAAGTTGCTCCAAGTAACCCGCAGTTGCTGAACTCTGTCACTTGTTGCTGCTGCTGGCCCTTCTTCGACTACTGCAGCAGGTTGTAACTTCATAAGGCAATTGGAGCCCGCGTCTGGAGGAGCTAAAGATGGTTGGTGACTAGCTTGAACCTGCTTTTTAAGAAGGGAAACATGAAAAACCAGGCAAATGTAGGAGTCGGGTGGCAGCTCTAGTTTATAGGCCACCTTGCCAATTCTTTCCAACACCTTGTAAGGACCAAAAAATCTGGCACATAGCTTGACATTCTTCCTTACTGCTGCTATTGATTGCCTATATGGCTGCAATTTCAGATATACCATGTCTCCTACCTCAAAATTTTGATCAATTCTTTTCTTATCAGCATATCACTTCATCCGGGCCTGAGATTCTGTGAGATTGTGCTTCAGCTGGTGCAAAACATGTTCCCTTTGTTGTAACGTATCAGTTACTTCACTCAAATTAGACCCAACTCCTTGCAATCCAAATTGAGAAGGAGGATCATAACCAAACAAGGCCTTGAAGGGAGAAATGCCCAAGGAAGTACGAAAATGGGTATTATACCAAAATTCTGCCAAAGAAAGCCACCGTCCCCACACCTTGGGATGATTAAATACCATGCTCCTGAGGTATTGTTCAATGCATTAGTTAACCCTCTCCGTCTGACCATCGGTTTGAGGATGGTATGAAGAACCCATAGCCAAGGTCGTTCCCAAGAGCCCAAACAACTCATTCCAAAAGCGACTTGTGAAGAGTTTATCCCTATCTGAAACTATGGATTAGGGCAATCCATGAAGCTTGTAGATATTGTCTAGGAACACACGAGCTAATTTTTCTGCAGTGACAGGTCGAGCCAAGGCAATGAAATGTCCAGATTTGGTGAACCGATCAACAACTACCCAAATCACCTCTTTCCCTTCTGACCTGGGTAATCCTTCGATGAAATCCATGCTTATGTGTTGCCATATGCCCTCAGGAATAAGAAGGGGCCGGAGCAGCCCTTGGTATCTATGATCACCAAGTTTGGTTTGTTGGCAAACCTCACAACTTTGCACAAAACTAGTCACCTCCCTCTTCATCCCAGGCCAGCTAAAATGAAGCCTCAAACTCTGATAGGTCCCCTCCATGCTTGAGTGACCTCCCCATGAAGAATCGTGTGCGGTATTGATGATCTGATGCCTGAAATCAGTAGAGCTGCCAACTTACAATTTTCCCTGAATTCTGATAATTCCTCGGGTAACAGATGTACCAGCAACCAGATTACCAGCCTTGCCCTCACTAGCAGCAGCTATACATTCCTGAGCAAATGGATCATTCTCATAGGACTGATGTAACTCTTCCATCCAAGCAGGAGAAATCATGGAAATAGCTCCAAGGGAACACTGCTCATGGCCCTCAAACTTGCGTGACAGAGCATCCGCAGCCCAGTTTTCTCTGCCTTTTCTGTACTCAATATCATAATTTAGCCCCAACACCTTGAATAGCCCTTTCCTTTGTATCCTTGTGACAATCTTTTGCTCTAATAAGTGTTTAAGACTTTGATGATCAGTCTTAATGATGAAATGATGCCCATCTAAGTAATGCCTCGACTTATCAACCGCAAGCAAGATGGCAAGGTACTCTTTCTCATATGTGGAAAGTGCTTGATGTTTTGCACTCAAGGCTTGGCTGAGGTAAGCTATAGGTCACCCTTCTTGAGACAATACTGCTCCAATACTACTTCCACTTGCATCTGTCTCCAAAATGAAGCTTGAAGAGAAATCCGACATAGCCAAAACTGGTGCTTTGCACATTGCAGATTTGAGAACATCAAAAGCCTTTTGAGCATCCTCCGACCATCTGAAAGTGTCCTTCTTAAGCAGATCTGTTAGGGGCTAGGCTAAGGCACCATAGTTAGCTATAAACTTGCGGTAATAGCTAGTTAACCCCAAAAAACTCCTCAATTGCTTCAGAGAGACCGGAACAGCCCAGCCCTTCATAGCTTGGACTTTTGAAGGATCGGTTGCAACTCCATCACAAGAGATCACATGGCCGAGATATTCCAGATGTGTTTGAGCAAATGAACACTTGGCCAACTTAGCAAACAATTTATGCTTACGCATGATCAAAAATACCTCTCTCATATGCTTCAGGTGTTCCTCAAAAGATGCACTATAAATGAGGATGTCGTCGAAGAAAACCAATACAAATTTCCTAAGAAATTGTTTGAAGACATCATTCATGAGAGCCTGGAATGTTGCAGGTGCATTGGTCAAGCCAAATGGCATAACAACAAATTCAAAGTGCCCATGATGCGACCGGAATGCAGTCTTATACACATCAGGCTCACTCACTCTGATCTGATGATACCCTTGCCGAAGGTCCAGTTTGGAAAAGACTTGTGCCCCATATAATTCATCCAACAAATCATCTATAACTGGTATAGGAAACTTATCCTTCACAGTCATAGAGTTGAGTTGCCTATAATCAATACACATACGTGCCGTGCCATCTTTCTTCTTAACAAGAATGACCGGAGAAGCAAAGGGACTATGGCTAACTTGTATGAAATTAGTCTTAAGCAATTCATCCACTTGCTTCTCTATCTCGGTTCTGTGAGCATGAGGATGTCTATAAAGCCTGATCTTCACCGGCTCTGCACCCTCTTTGAGAGGAATCTCATGATCAAAACTCCTCTTAGGAGGTAATGATTTAGGCACTTCAAACACATCTTCAAACTCGGCTACTAAGTTCTGCACCTCTGGTTCAGTTATGTCAATCAATTCTGCTGATGAAATAGCAAATAATTGGCCCACCCATTGGTATGCATAACCTTGAAGGCCCTTCTTAAGCTTACTGCCCTTAATGATTTGCAAGTGAACCGGCTCAGCTATCCTCTGCAGTGTAACTTTGGACCAATGTATATCAAACGTCACCGATAGATTTACATAATCAAACAATACCGGACTATAGGATCTCATCCAATCCACCCCAAGCACCATGTCACACCCTCCCAAAGGAAGGAATCTAAAGTCGTAGCTGAACTTGCGGTCTTGCATTACCCAAGAGAAACCTTGGCATTTGTTCTGTGTGGTAACTGTCTTCCCATCAGTCACGGTGACTGCAAGCGGGTGAGTTTTGATCACCTCATGGCCCACTTTCTTGACAACCTTAGGATCTATGAAGCTATGAGTACTCCCACTATCAATGAGAATGATAATGGACCTCTTACCAGCTGTTCCTTTAATCCAGATTGTGCTATGAGCTCCATTACCGGTAAGAGCCTTAACTGAAATCTCTATCGCAGCATCTTCTAAGCTCAACACACTTTCCTGATCAGACTCAATATCCTCATCTGCAATTTCCTCTTCATCAAGGTGTTCATCAGCATTAGTACCTTCCACAGCCATGAGGAACTTGGGATTGCACTTGTGACCAAATTGGTAAGGCTGATTACATCGAAAGCACAACTTCTGCTGCGGTTTGTCCTCCACTCTGTTAGACCTGTTTCTGATCGAATTTTACTGAAATTTGGAGGTACTTCCATGAGGTCTAGAGGCATCATCTGCTGTTATGACCATGGATTCATAAAGCTTTGCTTCAGCAAAAGTTGTGGACAAATCAATGGGATCAACGGCTTTAACTAAGTTCTTCAACTTAGGCTTCAAACCACTTATGAAAGCTGACACATAATATGATTCAGATGCTTCAATTTCAGTCATAATGCTACCCCGGAGATTCTCAAACCTGGTCATGTACTCCTTGACAGTTGAGTCTTGCTTCACTTTATTAAATTTGTCCAAAATATCACTATCATCCTCATCACTATACCGAGCACATAAGGCCTTGGAAAATTCATACCAAGTAATGGAAGGTCTACTTCTTATCAAGCTATAAAACCACACCTCATGATCTCCAAGCAAGTACACAGCCGCAATTTACACTTTCTCTTATTCATTAATGTGATAAAAAAGAAAATAACGTTCACACCTTCTCAGCCATGAATGTGGTTGCTTACCATCAAACGCATCAATCTGCAACCGTGGCTGTCTATTGTTGTTACTTCGACTATTGGACGAATCCTCATTGCTGCCTGATCGTGGATGCTGCCAAGAATCAGGTGGCCTGTCTAACTGACCTGCACTGACTCCTTGATTTCTGAAGTTATGTTCCATTCTTGATGTCC
This sequence comes from Simmondsia chinensis, assembly GCA_018398585.1. Taxonomy (NCBI): domain Eukaryota; kingdom Viridiplantae; phylum Streptophyta; class Magnoliopsida; order Caryophyllales; family Simmondsiaceae; genus Simmondsia; species Simmondsia chinensis. The sequence continues at coordinate 15,458,804 of JAGTTD010000010.1, read as the reverse complement.
GGCCTTCTATTACTTCAGTCCAGTTTGGTGGTCGAGGTCGATCATGCTCACTGTGTTCATGTCTTTCAGAATTAGCTTCCTCTTGAGTCCTAACTGGAACTCCATCTTCACGATTTAATGTTTCATCTCTCAAAGAGGGACTAGCCTGAAGCACACTAGCTGGTATCAAGGGATCGGGAACCAATGGAGGATTAGGCCTCCTGAATTGCTCACGAATTTCTGCTAATTTCACATCCAATTGTTGTAATTCTCGATCAAACCTCATTGCAATCTTCTCCTCCAACTCTTGTGCCTGTCATGTGAGCTGATCAGAGAACTTAAATTCGACCTGTTGAGATCGTTGTTCCAGTTTCTCCTCCCATTGCTGCTGCAACATCTGAACTGACTCCACTTGTGACACCTTGAGTCGATCAATCATGTACTCACTCCAAGCCTTAAACTGATTCTCCAAAACATTCTTTGTGACAACCTCCTGACCTGCAGGATGATTGTCGCCAACTGCTTCAGAAATCGGAGGTCTGGTAGCTGCTCTGGCTGCAGCCGATCTGGTGGTTACACCACCTGCCAATGCTACCTCGGATGACATTGCTATTGTATCTGAATTTGGGAAGCCACGAGGCTCTGATACCAATTGTTAAGATCGAGATTGGATCTTGATCTTAACCTAATGAAAAGAGAGTAAGGGATGAGACAGACTTGAAAGGAGATGAGGAAATAGAGAGAGAATAAGATAAGAAGAGAAGTTTATCTCATAGAGATAGGCAATTTTCATTGAATACCTCAACAATACACAAGATCAACCTATTTAAAGGGAATTTGAAACAAACATTCAAATTCCTAACATCAAGCTAAGTTCCCGCCAAAAGCTAACAACCAGACCCTAGCCTAACTAATTCTGGCGCCAAAAGGCAATTCAAACTAATACAAGCAATTCACGATTTATTACATCAAAATATTAAAGGAAAACGTAACAGAACCCTCGACTGTAACATATGTAGGTTAGCACAAAGGGTGCTACAATGATCTACCAGCCAAGCACGTGGTTGAAGATAGGAAGAGGACAAGGGGCATCACACCCGCACTCTGAAACCAGCAGGGGTAAATTTTAGAAAAGAATAAGGCGCGCACTAAATTTCCTCTCCTAAAATAAAGTCGTGAGATACTGTGGTTCTTTCCTTTGAAAAATATTTACAAAACATTGGTGCATTATTGTAAGAAAAGAAACAAAATATTATCAACGTCCAAAATAGATGTAAAATATCATGCTCAAAATAACAAAAATGCATTACTTTAGCTAGGAAGAGTATTCAAGGCAAAATAGGAATCTACTTTGATTTAATCAAGCCCATATGAATCGCTAAAACTCCGTTAGAAATACAGAAATGATTATTGATTGAGACAATAATTGATAATGTCGATCCTCTAATAGTACATGTACCTTGTTACTTTAACTGTGAGGCACATATCACTTGCCTTAGCCATAGTATAGACGTAGCTCAATAGACACTTCCAGTTACAATAATATGCCTATTAGTTTGTCAACACAAAATCAACTGTGCTGAGTCATAGACATTCCATTCCTATGATTGGAAATCTTTGACACATTATTGGGGATGGATGCGACACTGCACCTTAGGCTAATTATTTTCTTCCATGTCGTCGCTTTTGGGTCGATTTCTGATCCGACTTTTGACCTCCAATATTCATCTTTGGGCTCTTTTGTTTCTGATACCATTGAAGGTGATTAGTGGAGTTTCCCACAAGACAAGGTTGAGCTGCTGCCTATCTAGGATTCTATTGATCTCAAACCTCGTCCTAGTGTAGCTGACCATGTTAGGTGGAGGGGTGACCATTCTAGGGTATTCACCACCAGATTGGATTCGAAGATGATTCATAGTACAAGGGAGGAGAATTACATCCATCATATTCTTTTGGTTTTCGTTGCACATTCCGAGGCATTTTTTCCTTCTCCGGCTTGCCTCTTGTGAGCAACTTTGGCCATGTGACAGACTTCTGAGAGATTGGGTTCAGAATGTTCAAGCTTTATGTGTGTTATGTGGCTTTGCTAATGAGTCACACAGTCATCTCTTCTTCGCATGCACCTTCTAAATTTCTGTTTAGACTAAGGTGGCATCATGTTCATCCTTTTCCTAGTCCATGCTTCCTTGGTGTGAATTCGTGGCTTGGGCTGCTAGGCAGCTTTGTGGACATAGTGTAGATCGCATTCTAGCTCGCTTTCACCTCCCTTTTGATGGTCTATGTCCTCAAGTATGAGCATGACTTAAAGATTGAGCACACTCAGTATAGGCCTTCTTCGGCTATGGTTGAGGAGATTACTGAATTAGTCCGAAGTCATCTCCCTAGTGCTCCGACGCTTCATGATGCTCATCGCCACATTCAACTTCTTCCGAGATGGGGAACTGAGAATTAGACATTGTTTGGTCTTTTGACCTTTGTTTGCGTTTTGCTTTGTTTGGTCATGTTGACCTTTGTTGCTTTTTATCTTGTTGTTTCTCTTTTTTTTTTTTTTGACATTTGAGACTTTGATGTAGGCCTTTGGCCATAACTTGGGGTATACCCCTCGTAGACTTGTCTATATAGTTTCACATATATGGCATTTTATCACTGATTTACCCAAAAAAAAGTCCTAGACACATGAACTTGACATATGCCCTCATGGAAAAATTAAAAAAGGGCACACTTCCCTCGAATCAAAGGAGAAGATCGATGGCATACATGAATAACTAAAAGAAAAAACATACTTCAGCCTCGTATAATAAATGTTGAGTAGGTTCGCTACCAGTGAGCTAGATACATGACTAGGTGGAGGCATGTAATGGTTGTGCCAGTAATAAGAAACCTACTGTAAAGTAGATAACGGCCCTACATCCTCACCATGGAGGGTGCTTTGGCTATACGAGGGATGGGCACCTTCTAGACATAATTATGCCATCCTCTATCCCTTCTTTAGATTCGTCCTAAGACTATATTAGGTCCCTCAAGTTGAATCTCTACTAGATTTCCCTCAATGACATCCTACGGATCTTCTTCGAGATCTTCTTCTAGCCCTTCATCATGAACCCCATCAAAAAAACTCCTCAATCATGAGTATCTTCTGATTCCCCCTCAGCAATATCATCATTCACTTCCTCTTGCTCATTATCAATGCCACCATAGTTGTTGTCGCTGCTGTTTGAAGGAGAGTTTTAATTTCATAAACAAAAACTTCGTAAAGCTATTGGATCAAGAGTAGCGAAATCACATATTAAAATTCTGAATTTTAAACAGTAAAAGGTATCTACTCTAATTATACATGACAACGCATAGCATGACAGACATAACATCAAACACAAATTAAATACGAACTTCAAAGAATTAATTGAGAATTTACATACCTCGATGTAGACAATATGAACAATATCGCCGAGGTCTTCTTCGTAATTCCCCTCTACATCGGAAGTGTTAGTGTCTTAAAATCAAGAGCACCAAAAAACTGGTTTCAGAGGAAAAATGGGAGGGCACTTTTGCCTCTTCAATTCTCTAATTGAAGGACAAGGTCAAAAGTCCGAATAATGCTAAACCCTAAAAGTTAGACTCTATTAATGTAGAAGGCTCGAAATCTAAATTTTAAATTTTAAAGCAAAAAATAAAATAAAATAAATAGGATTCTTGATAAGTCAAAATACCAATATGATTATCAAAAAATAGAAAATCAAGTCATTTAAAAACAAAATAGCTACCGCATCACAAGGTGCCACGTGGCGCCTAGTGATTGGTCCGCGTCTATTAACACGGATCGTTATCCAGGGGTGCCCCAATGCGCAACATTTGAATCCCTTGTGCTAGTCATGCGCTGAATGACCTAGATGCATTTTTTCCATTTTGCCTTTTATTTATTTTATTTTATTTTTCTAGTATAAATTTATTTTATGAATTTTGGGTTTAGTAAAAAAAAAAAAAAAAATAAGTTATTCATCTCATTAGTTCTTCTGATTTTCTTAATCTACATATTTTAGAGACTTTTGTTGGGACCTTGGGGACAATTTAGTTCAAGCTCTAAATGGGTGAAATCTTATTGTCTTCTCATGGTAACAATTGCCATTTAGTAAAACTTAATTCTACTAAATAAGTTTTACTACACTCTAGAATTAAATATGCTTACTCGTTAAATTTTATATAATTGTTTACTCATAATTGACTCCTCTATTAAATATCCATAAGAAAAATAATTTGAATGACTATTATTATTCTTTCTCACATTACCTTCTTAGTTCTCGACTTGCCCTTCTTTTATAATTCACTAGTATTGAAAAATATTTCTGTATTAATTCCAAATTTCAACATATGGAATGCTCTAACCAAAGTATCTAAAATTAATTAGAATGCTTGCGAATCAATTAAAGGGAAATCTTGTGTTCTAGCTTCCTAGTAAAATATCCTTTCGTCTTACACTTCATGCAGTCACCTAATGATTATAAGACCTCAGTTACACATCGTTACCTAATCCTTTTAGCACATCAAAGTAACTAACATTCCATGGACAAGTTCAGACTATTTTTAAGATTGAGGTCATTGTATAAACATAATAAAAATGAATTGCTCATTCCTGTTAGTGGTGCAAATACAGGCAAATTACATTGTCCGCTTTAGTGTAATAATCTCATGTAACACATCAACACAACATCCTAGCTCACCATCTACATAACTAAGGCAAATTATCTAAATGTTGCATTATAGTCTTAGTAGGCAAGTACTCCAAACTTATCACTGACTACGAATTAACTATTAAATAAAAATTTAATTTGTCTTAAGTTTATCTGTGGCGTAATCTCATTATCCACTAAGATAGATATTTCAACTATCATTTAAAGACTACATCCATCTCATAGTACAGTATTGAAAACAATCTCATGTATATTTGACTCATAAAATACAATCAAACAACGAATAAATAAAATAATTTTATTTAACTAATATTTGAAATACGATAATTGGGTGACCGATTCCAATAATCTCCTACTTCTCCTTAACCTAACCCTGTATTGCATAATTATCCCTTAGGGATGAGTCAACTCATTGACTACAAAATTAATATCAATATCTCACTGTGCCATTCTTTTGCTAACAAACTTTGATCTATCAGGAATCCTCAGAGTCAACTAGCCTGCTTTACAACTTCATGGCTGTAAAGTACCTGACTTCTATACTTGACTAAGCAATGCAAGACTCCTCCACACTTCATCATTTGGGTAAACATAAATTTCTGACATCAAACATCTAAAAGTATTTTTAAAACAAGCAACCCATAACAAACTCAACATCCTTCTTTTGAATCTTGCTAAAGCTTGATCCTATAAACATTATTGGCTTATCGTTGGTCTTTCATTTTAAAAATTAACTAGACATTAAATCTTAACAATTGATAACAATTCTGCACCATTCTTACTGAGTAGAATTCAATCCATATACAACACTTAGAAAGTCACTACTTTGTAGGATGTCACCCGTACACTCATGATTCATTAACCATTGATTCATATCCATAGGACATAATACGAATCATCAAATCTACTATTTAATGAATAAGATGCTCATCAGTTTGCATACTTTATACTCCTAACTCTTGGCGGCAAACTTGCCTTGTTATATCTTACACTGAACTATCTCAAGATGACCATTTAGAAAACGTCGCTTTGTTTTCCTTTTTTATATCTTATCACTATGAGATACAACGGATTAGAGCATCCTAATGGACTTAAGCATAGTATCTGGCTAGAAGGTCTCATCAAAGACTATTTCTTCCTGGAGGGCATAACCCATTGCGATCAACCTAGACCTGAAGGTATCAACCTCCTCGTCCACTCAACTCTATATTCCTGTAGATCCATTCAGATCTAATCTAATGAATTTAATGTCTTTCGATGCCTTTACAAGATCCCAAACATAGTTAAATACAGTTTTTCCAACTTAGCTTTTATTGCCCTAACCTATTGGTCTACATATTTATTTTTAAGAGCTTCATTAAAGTCTAGAGGATTATATTCATCATCCTTTTAAACCATCCAAGCTAAAGATATGAATCCATCAGGTGCCACGACAATCCTCCCACTACACCAAAGCTCTACATTAACCCAGTAGAAGATATATCTAATACATCATCTAAACCATAATTTGTATCATGCTGTTGAGATACGGTATCTCATATTGTGAATTTATATAACACAAGCTATCTACTATACTTTTAGGATGCTTTCTCAAACCTCTTACATACCAAACCTTTATGTAGACATAACTCATCATATGAATCTTAGCATATTGAATAACACATTATTGACACTTTCTTTGGCACTTTGTAGTATAGAAAATTAGAACTTTCCTGTACTCCACCACTTCAATCAAATCAAAGTGATTTAAGATAATTACCTGGCTGACCCCTACTTTAATCTTTAATTCTTTGAGCTTTTTAAAAGATTTAAGACTTTAATCTTCACAGATATATATGTCAACTTATTGAGTAATCATTCATAAACATTTGTGAAATACTCATCACTTTCACTCACTTCAACTTTTACCAGTCCATAAACATTTTAAGAACAAGTTCTAGCAGCTTAGTGGCTCTATTGTCTTTACTCTTAAGGGATCTTTCAATCACCATCAATTCGAATATGATTTGCAGACTGTTATTATTAACTTACAAAAATCCTATAAAACAAATCAAACAAATTTTAAATCATATTAGATTAATGTGACCTTAGATCAATTGCCACTTAAAAGCTTATATGGCCTTCAAGAAATTCATCTTTGATATGGTTTCATAGCCTATATTGTATTGGACGAATAAATTTCCACAAACATAACTTTGATTAAAATTAGTTAACTATCTACCAATATACCCTTTTAAAAAAACATTTTATTTAATAAAAGTGTTGGGATGAATTTCAAAAATTATTCCCAGTTTATTAGACTAATGTTGTTGAATGGTTTACAATTCCTAATTTTAAAAACACAAGTGATTGAAAATTCCTAATTTTAAATCTGCATATTTAAAATTCTTAATTTTAAATCTACGGGCCTCTACTCTAATACTTTTTTTAATAATAGCATGAATATAAAACTAGCACAATAAAAATGCTGTAAGTAAATAGAAAAGCAAAAAACTAAAAGGAAAGGAAAGAAGAACACCTAGAAAAGCTCCAAACAAAGAAAACCAGAAATCCGAGACCCATAAGCCTTCTACGCAATCTCCTCAAAAAATTAGAGTTATCTTATGAGAAAAATCAAATGCTTGGCGGGCTTAGAAGCAGTTATGAGGTCTCTTGCATGCCTAAGCGAAGTCCTTAGAGTGAATCATGTAACTTTGATGTCTTGTTATAAGTGCTTTCATCCCTTCTGAACTCGGCCTTTATATGTATCTTTTGATTTGCACTTCTATCTCGGTGTTGGATTGAGTTCATTGTGTACTCTGGAATCTTGAGAGATATAGTTGATGACTTCATTCCTTTAATGCCTCTAATTTAGAATTGTTGCGATTGATTAATAACTCAATAAATTGCGGGCATGGACCTAGCGAAGCATGGTCTTTTATACCAAAGATGTATTATAGTGAACTTGGTCACTCATTATTGAAGATCCAAATAGCAATCTAAGAGGGGGGTGAATTAGGTTCTTTAGTGATAAATGAAAATTTACATTTATGAACCAAAAATTTAATTAAAAGCTAAACAATAAATGTCAAATGAAAAAGATAAAGACAAAAATAAAAGGGGTGCACAAAGATTTTTATTGTGGTTCATTTTCAAACCGGAAGCTAGTCCACTTCTCAAGTGACTACTTCTCAAGTGACTACTCTTAGTCACTTGAGCCTTTAACTAGGCTCGATGATCCTTTTTAAAAATAGGCTTAGGATCCAACCTTTACAACCGGTCTTTTTGTACGTAGGCTCAAGACCAACCTTTTACAACCGATCTTTTTGTAACCGTAGGCTCAGGATCCAACCTTTACAATGCAACAAATTTGAATAAAGCAATGAAAGAATTAAAGTACTCAAATTCTTCACTCTTTCAAGAGTGAATTGACACTTGATCAAGCTTAGCCAAAGCTAAGGATATGCCAATAAAGCGAAATCCTATAAATTGGTACGATAAGAATGTCATGTTTAGAGTGTTTGATAAAAAGTGTGGTGTCAACTTTTCTTCTTGAAAATCCATTTTGCATTAAAAAGGAACTCAATCTCTCATACCAAGCTCTAGGAGCATGTTTCAATTCATAGAGTGCCATTTTGAGTTTGAAAACATGATTGGGAAATTCGTCATCCTCAAATCCGGGTGCTTGTTCAACATAAACCTCTTCTTCAATAAGACCATTTAAAAATGCACTTTTAACATCCACTTGAAAAAGGTTGAAATCTTTAAATGAAGCAAATGCACATAAGAGTCTAATAGCTTCAAGCCTAGCAATGGGAGCAAAGGTTTTCTCATAGTCTATACCTTCTTCTTTGTTATAGCCTTTAGCTACCAACCTTGCTTTATTTCTTACCACGTTACCTTCCTCATCCTTCTTGTTCTGGTAGACCCACTTGGTACCTATGACTTGATGATCTTGGGGTCTATATACAACTTCCCATGCATCACTTCTCTTGAATTGGTTTAGCTCTTCCTCCATTGCCATTATCCAATTGGCATCATTAAGAGCTTCTTTTATGTTCTTGGGTTCTTCAAGATAGATGAATGCGGCTAAATGACTATATTCCGTTAATGCATGCCTAGTTTTTACACCTTGAGAGGGATCACCAATGATTTGACTTGTTGGTTGATCCTTCAAGTATTTCCAATCTCATGGTAAATTTTCCTCTTTGAATTCTACATTTTGGTTATCTCCTTTTGATTCATTCATTTGAGCATTAAATATAATCTTTTCTTGCTCATTGGATGAGTGTGTGATGTTTATTGGTTTGATTACTATATCATCTTTATCGCAAGGAGTTCTAGAGGACAAGACATTAGTTTCATCAAAAACTGCATGTATAGACTCTTCTACAACATTTGTCCTTTATTATAGACTCTATATATTTTGCTTGTTAAAGAGTATCCAATGAAAATACCTTTATCAACTCGTGAATCAAATTTTCCCAGATTTGTTTTGCCATTGTCGTGAATGAATCATTTGCACCCAAAGGGTTTAACATATGCAATGTTTGGCTTTCTACCTTTTTAAAGTTCATATGGTGTTTTCTTTAAAATTGGTTTTAATAAAGCTCGATTTAAAATATAGCAAGCGGTGTTAACGGCTTCGGCCCAAAAATATTTAGGCAAGTTATTTTCACAAATCATCGTTCTTGCCATTTCTTCAAGAGTTCTATTTTTTCTTTAAACCACTCCATTTTGTTGAGGAGTTCAAGGTGGCGAAAAATTGTGATCAATTCCAAAGTAATCACGATAAATTTAAAAATCATCGTTCCATGACTGCTTCTAACCGAAGTAATTTTCAAATCGTTTTCATTTTGTACCTTTTTACAATTTTTTTCAAATTTATCAAATGCTTTGCTCTTGTGAGAAAGGAATAGGACCCAAGTAGAGCAAGAGTAATCATCAACAATTACAAGTCCATATTGATTTCCACCAAAGCTCAAATGACGAGTAGGACCAAACAAGTCAATATGCAAGAGTTCAAGATGCCTTGATGTTGAAACTATGTTCTTGGGTTTGAATGACAATCTAGTTTATTTGCCATATTGACATGCATTATAAATATGATATTTTTCAAATTTTAGATTTCGTAAACCTCTAACAAGATCATTTTTTGAAAGTTTGGAAATTAAATCCATACTAGCATGTCTAAATCCTCTATGCCAAATCCAAGGGTCATTTTCATCCAAGACACCAAAACATTTTAATGAGTCTACATAGTCAAGATCAATCATATAGACATTTTCACATCGTGGACAAACAAGCAAAATTTCATTTGTTTTAGCATGTTTAACTATGCATCTAGCTGATTGATGCTTTACTTGTGTATTGCTTAGCAATTGCACTAAGTGATATCAAGTAATATAGAATGAGTAGAGTATTGTTTTCACGAGGATTATTTTTGAGTGAGTACTAAAATTAGCAGTTCCAGTGCTATTTAAAAGACTGAAAACTATGGTTTTTAAAATGAAATAACACAAAATAAAAAGGAACAAAAATTGTTTACAAATTCTTATGAAAAGTTTACTGATGTTTAGTTGGTTCTTATAGTTTAATACGATCCAAGGCATCCAATTTCAACTAGTTGAATTAATACGCCTTTCTATTCTAGGTATTCAAGTTGTTATTACGTATTGATGGTTGAAAACCCTAATTTACCAAACGTTCTCTCTCAAGCAACATTTAGCATACTCTTTTACATATTAACCCATCACACTCGTGCATGAATTTTAATAAGAAAAGAGTTTTTAAAGTTCTATGATTTTCACTTAAAAACTACACAAATCGCATTAATTTCCCTCGAGTATTCGCCCAATTTGTGGTGCTTATCACTTTAGTAATCATCATAATCTCCTCTCGGACTCATTATAAATCATTATAGGCTTTAAATGGTGATCAAGCATTTAAAACTCATGAAGAACAATGATAAAAACTTCAACAACGCAATTACAAAATATTGAATCCGTTAATTAGAAATGAGCATATATTACAACTTAAGCTACATTGTAGCGTTGGAATAACAAAATTGGTTCATGGAAAACTTGATATAAAGCATATCTAACACAAATTTCATGAACTTATTGAAGAAAAGGGATAGAAAGAACTAAAAATACAAAATTACAAACAAAATTTTCTTCCCTCCTTTCTTCTTCTTTTTTTCACTCGATTCTCTTCACTCTTTCTCACTTATCACTGAGATTTTTTTCTGAATTTTTGATGATCTAAACTCACACAAACACCCCCTATTTATAGGGTTTGAGGGGGAAAAAATATATGAAAAAATTACATCAAACTTGATCCTCATTTACTCCTTGATGCGGCTCACTTTCAACTTGCAAACTTTGGCTTATTTTACGCATTTTTTTTACTTCATCCACCTCCCAAACCTGCACCAAATGAATATTTTGATGTTGTATTGCAATGAACTTGAACATAAAATATTAAAAAAATCTACCGCCCAAAGCAATTTGTGTGAAAAATTTGTTATTTTATGTGGTTCTTGCTTTGAACCGTGTAACTTTGGGTGTTTTTGCTATTTTTTTTCTTTTATTTGATGTATCTTGCTTTTATTTGTCGATGTTGATGATAAAACCTAGCAAGATTTAGTATAAAATGAGTGTTTTTTTAAAGAAAATAACAATATAGATGAAAACGAGCAAAACCAAGCAAAAGCGATTAAAGTTTGATAAAACATGGTCAAAAATGAATAAAAATGACATAAATAATTATATACTAAATTAAACTTATCAAGATACTCACAAACTTAAATCTTGCTCGTCCTTAAGCAAAGCGAAATCTTGAAGCACAGGATCTCATGCTTTTTAAGAATTCTTCCACAAGTTAAAGCAAGTACACTCCAAATTAGAGAAGAATAACTGAGGCTCAAAGCTCAAGGTTTTAATGGCCAAACCATCCTTTCTAAGGAAAAATCTGCCAATTACCTAGATAATCGAATTCCAAAGTTTAGCTAAGAAAATTAAGCTTATCCTTTTTTTTTTCTAATCTTAAGATATTCAAACCGAATAGAGGACAAAAATCATACCACTCATAACAAGACTAATTATTTTTGGGCCTTTTTTTTGGGGGGGGGGGAATTTATTTACTCAAGTCAATTTCGGCGCATGAGTATATCTGCAGCGAGAATCAAGCTCCGACTCCCGGGCGATGACCCATAAGTAAGAGAAGCAACCACTGAGACACCCCAAATATTACCGTGTGAGTACATCTTCAGCAAGGATCAAGCTATGACTCCTGGGCGATGACCCACAAGTAAGAGAAGCCACCACTGAGGTGCCTTCATTATGACTTCTCGATTATATCTTTAGTAAGAATCAAGCTCCGACTCCTAGGCGATGACCCATAAGTAAGAGAAGCCACCACTGAGACGTCCTTATAATGGGTAGCACATATCTTAAAATTTTTATAAATGGGATGATGGTGCGAGAGATGATTTCCTCTCCCTTTTATTTTTTTTTTTTGGGTGCTTGATTCCTTGTTAGCTTTGTAAGTACCCCTTGTAGTGAGCTTTCAATGCAGCAACTCCCTTTCCAGTTGGCCCAGGGTACCAGGTGTTGAAACACCCCTACGGATCTACGTGCTCGAGGTACCAAGGCACGAAAACATCACATTGTAGCACATATCCAAATGATAGACGTTTTTAACAGGATAGCGGTGCTTAGTGATTCTCTTCCTCTATTTTTATTATATTTTTCTTTTATTTAAACTTAGGCATAACTCTTCAAAATCTATTATGTAAATGATAATCTTAATGCAATCCATTCAAACTTGAGCATCTTTTAATCAGAAAGAAAAGTAAAACAGCCAAGCTAACTAGTGACCTCAAATACCATGGTTTTATCAAGATATTGCCTTAGATTAGATCGTGTTTTGTAATTAGAACACAAAAGCAATTGAGTATCAGGTCATTCAAATCTAATTAAGGTAAACGAGCTAAAAATAGTAGAAAGATTACCTAAAAAGCATGTTGATAAGTTCTCTTTTTTTATATATATATATAAAAAAAAGGTTTTTTTAAAGACTAATGATTAAAACCGTAAACAATAGTCAATCTTTTTGGTTGCCGACAGTATTTACATCCCCATACAAAGGCTCCGAACTCTGGGAGGCACTAAAGCCGACTCTAAAGCATAAACCAGGAAAACGTTTCAAAAAAACTTTGTTTCAAAACTTTAAAATTTGCTTTTCCCACCCCCAAACATAGAGTGAACATTGTTCTTAATGTTAAAAGAACTACAAAAATTAAGTGAGGCGAGAGATACTTCCCAGGTTTGAGTATTGCTTGTTGATGGTGTATGTTGACATCTTGCTACCCCTAAACTTGTTGTAAAATACCTGTTTAAACAAAAATATACATAAACATGAGACAATAAAAAATAATGAAAGTAAAAAATAAGATAATGATAGAAACGCTTGGGTTGCCTCCCACGTTAGCTTGACTTTCTGAGTTGATTATTCGACATTGTTGAGATGAATGGAAGTTTTTTGAGGTTCAAGCTCTCCATCTATGTAAGGTTTCAGTCTTTGGCCATTGACTTTGAAAGTACCCTTTTTCTCATCCTGAATCTCAACCGTGCCATATGGAAAAACTAGGGTTACAATAAAGGGTCCTGACCATCGAGAGCGCAGCTTTTCTTGGAAAAGTTGTAAGTGGGGGTTAAACAATAGAACTTTTTATCCCACTACAAACTCTTTCCTCAAAATGTGCTTGTCATGCCATCTTTTGGCTCGGTCTTTGTAAATTCGAGCATTTTCATAAGCCTCATTTCTGAACTCATCTATCTCATTCATTTGTAGCAACCTTTTTTCACCTACAGCTGCTAAACTAAAGTTTAAGGTTTTTATGGCCCAGTATGCTTTGTGTTCCAATTCTACTGGTAAATGACATGCCTTGCCATAAACCAGCCGATATGGAGACATTCCAATAGGGTTTCGAATGATGTTCTATATGCCCAAAGTGCATCATCTAACTTTTTCGACCAATCCTTTCTAGAGGCACCAACTATTTTTTCAAGAATAACTTTCAATTATCGATTTGAAACTTCCACTTGTTCACTTGTTTGAGGATCGTATGGAGCACCCACACAGTTTGTAACTCCATACTTACTTAATAAAGCTTTAAGTTGGCGGTCACAAAAATGTTTTCCACCATCACTTATAATTGCTCTAGGAGTTCCAAACCGAGAAAAGATGTTTTTTTCTAACAAAGTTTACTACAACCCTAGCATTATTGGTCGGAAATGCAGCTGCTTCGACCCATTTTGACACATAATCTACAGCAACCAAAATAAATCTGTTAGAAAATTATGAGGGGAAAGGACTAATGAAATCAATCCCCCAAACATCAAATAATTCAACAACCAAAATGTTGTTTAGGGGAATTTCATATTTCTTGGAGATGTTACCTGTCCTTCGACATCTATAACATTTACAAACAAATTTAAAAGCATTTTTAAAGAGTGTAGGCCAATAAAACCCAAATTGTAAAACCTTAGCTGCAGTTTTTGTTCCATCATGATGGCCACCAGTTTCAAAAGAGTGACAGTGGCACAGAATATTCTCCATTTCCTCCTCAGGCACACATCTTCTGATAATCTGGTCTACACAATGCTAATACAAAAATGGTTCTTCTCAGAAATAATGCCTTAAGTCAGCAAAGAACTTCTTCTTTTGTTGATAGGTCATGTCCTTGGGCAGTTCCTGTGCAACCAGATAGTTAACAATGTCATCGTACCATGGACAATTAGGATTCTCGCTTACCATCATAAGATTTTCATCCGAGAATTTTCATTGATAGAGGGACCTTCGTCCTCTCTTTCAAGACGTGATAGATGATTTGCCACAACATTTTCTATACCCTTTTTATCCCGGATTTCTAAATCAAATTCTTGAAGCAAGATTATCCATCTAATCAATCTCGGTTTTGCATCCTATTTTACAAAAAGGTATTTCAGAGCAGAATGGTCAGTGTAAACAATTACCTTTGAATTGAGCAGGTAGGAACAAAATTTATCAAATGCAAGCACTACAGCTAGTAATTCTTTTTCAGTAGTAGCATAGTTAATTTGTGCATCTGTCAAAGTTTTAATAGCATAGTAAATTACTTGAAAATTTTTGTTCCTTCTTTGTCCTAGCACGGCCCCTACAGCATAATCACTAGCGTCTCACATAAGTTCAAAGTGTAAGCTCCAATCGGGTGCTACAATTATTGGTGCTGACACTAGTTTCTTCTTCATGGTTTCAAAGGCATGCATGCAGTCACTATCAAAATTAAAAGGGACATCTTTCATCAATAAATTGCAAAGAGGCTTAACAATCTTAGAGAAGTCCTTAATGAACCTTCTATAGTATCCTGCATGTCCTAAAAAACTCCGAATACCCTTAACATTGGTAGGGGGTGGTAATCGTTCTATCACTTCAGTTTTTTCTCAATCAACCTCAATTCCTCTTTTTGAAATCATATCCCTAACACTATTCCTTTCTATACCATAAAATGACATTTCTCCCAATTCAAAACAAGATTAGTGTCGGTGCATATTTACAAAACCATGGAGAGGTTAGCTAAACAATCATCAAATGAGGCACCAAAAACTGAAAAATCATCCATAAACACCTCTATGAAATTTTCCACCATATCACTAAGAATTGCCATCATACATCTTTAAAAAGTCACAGGGGCATTGCATAACCCAAAAGGCATTCTCCTGTAGGCAAAGGTTCCATAAGGACAAGTGAAAGTGGTCTTTTCCTGATCTTTCGGGGCTATGGCAATTTGATTGTACCCTGAACATCCATCAAGAAAACACTAATACGAATGACCCTCCAATTTTTCTAACATTTGATCAATGAATGGTAAGGCGAAGTGGTCCTTTCGGGTGGCATCATTAAGTTTTCGATAATCTATGCAAACCCTCCACCCGATGACAGTCCTAGTAGGGATGAGCTCATTGTTCTCATTTTTCACTACAGTTCTCATTTTTTGGAACTACTTGCACTGGGCTAACCCATGGGCTATTAGATATGGAATAAATGATCGTAGCATCTAATAGTTTGACAACTTATTTTCTTATTACCTCTTTCATGGCAAGGTTTAACCTCTGCTGAGGTTGAATAAAAGGTTTGAAGCTATCCTCCATGAGAATTTTGAGTATGCATATGGAAGGGCTAATTCCCTTGACATCTGAAAGTGTCCATCCGATTGCAGATCTATGCTCTCTTAGAACCCTAAGCAACCTTTCTTGTTCAATATTAATAAATGAGGCATTAATAATAATAGGATAAGTGTTAGAATTGCCAAGATAGGCATATTTGAGATGTGGTGGCAATGGCATGAGCTCCAGATTCGGCATCGCTTTTTCTTCCGTTTTTTGCTGATTTTCAATTGTGTGAGTGTCTTCCACTCTTGTTTCATGGTGCGAATTGAAAGGTTCGCAGCTTTCCAGGCATTGGGCACATTCCCTTATCAACTCCTTCTCCGTGTCTAGGGTCCCAGACTTTGTTAGACACGTTGCGTAAAAGAGGTAACGTCATTCCGCATGTTGGCTGATTTGGCTAGTGAAAAATATTTAGCAAGAAATTTTATGCCAAATCATCCCTTGTGGTGATGGTACCTGGTGGCAATGGCATTAACCATGCCTTGGCCTTGTCTTTTAGTGAGAAAGGGAATAGTCTTAAGCGAATGGCATCATCACTGACGTCATTGTGCTTAAATGTATCACATATCTCTAGAAAGTAAGTGATATGTTGATTCAGCTCCTCACTAGGTAGACCACCAAACTGAACAGTCGGTTGAATCAGTTGTATTATCGTGGGTTTTATTTCATAATTGTTCACTTGTATGGGAGGGTGTCAGATGCTAGAAGTGCATCCTCCAACAGTTGGGACAGCATCCAATAAAGTTCTTTCATTATCATTCTTTTCATTAGCCATTGTTTTGCCTCGTTTGGTTTCCCTTATTTGTCGAAGTGTTTTTTCGATTTCAGGGTCCAAAGAGATTATTTTGTTTTCATTTTAATTTTGCATACAAAGTAAGAAACACAAACTTAAAAGTCAATAAAAAAAGATAACAATATTGAGAAAGGACCAAAATACTATAATATAATACAAAGCTTAACTAAACCAAATTTTAAAAGTGTTAAAATGTTAAAAGAAAGATAAAACTAAGAGAAAACTTAAAATACAACAATCTAATACAAAAACCTAACAAAAACAAAATTTTAACGAAAGCCAAAGAAAGATAACAATAATACTTAAAAGAACTTAAAAATAACAATTTTAACATTCAAAAATTTATCAAAGTTAATTATAAGTAAAAGAAAGATGAAAATAAAGGGGGGGAAAACCACGAGGAAAACACCAAAATAACACAAACTTAACAAAAACACAATTTTAGGGGAGGTGTTGTATACGAAAATAAAAATAACTTTACAAATAAAATCAAGTGAATGAAACAAATGAAGGAAAGGAAATTTCTTCTTTGAACTTAAACAAAATTAACAAATTTTAACAAACAACTTCAAATTAGTACCAAAACTAGTTGGTATCGATATCACTCATATAAGAACAACCCCGGCAACAGCACCAAAGACTTGATGTACTTGGTGTTTGCTTAGCAAGTGCACTAAGTCATATAAAGTAATATAGAATGAGTAGAGTATCATCCCACGATAATTTTATTGAATGAGTATCGAAATTAGTAGTTTCAGAACTATTTGAATGACCGAAATTTGAGGTTTTTGATATGAAACAAAACAAAATGAAAAAGAACAAAAATAGTACTGATTTCATGAAAAGATTTATGATTTTAGATTAGTTTAATGATTTAATAAAATCCAAGGCATCGGATGTAACCTAGTTACATCAATATGCCATTCTATTATCGATGTTCTAGTTGTTATTACATGTTAATGGTCGAAAACCCTAATTTACTATCTATTCTCTCTCGAGCAACATTTAGCATGCTCTTTCATATATCAACTCATCAATCTCTTGCATGAATTTAAATAAGGAAAGAGTTTCGAAGATCCATGGTTTTCACTTAAAACCACACAAATCGCGTTAATCTATCTCCAGCATTCCCTTAATTTGTGGCATTTATCATTTTAGCAATCATCATAAATATCCTCTCAGATTCATTGTGAATTATTATAGGCTTTAAATGGTGATAAACCATTAAAAACTCATGAATAACAATGATAAACACTCAAACAGCGCAATAAACAAACTTTGAATACGTTGAATTTGAAAAGGGTGTATATTACAACTTAGGCTATATCGTAGCCTTGGAAAAGTAAAATGAGCTCATGATAGACATAATATAAAGCAAAAATAAGACAAAATCCATGAACTTAAGGAAGAAAAGGATAGAAAGAACTTAAAAATGCAAAATTACAAATCAAACTTCTTCTTCCTTCTTTCTTCTTCTTCCTCTCGGTTTTCCTGTCTTTCTCTCCTTTACACTTTGGATTTAGCTAAGTTAATTAATGCTTAAACACTTCCCCAACACCCCTATATATATTAATTAAGGTTAGAATAACATCAAATAAAAATTTTACAAGCTTCACTCTCATTTTCTCTTCTTACCACCCATTGCTGTCCACCTTCAGCTTTTGTAAAAACTTGTGATTTTTGCTTAGTTTTTTCTTCTTTCCACCACCCAAATTTTAGTATTAAAATAAATTTGTATGTTTTATGAAGTGTTTATGAAGTTCTTGAACTTGATTTGCTACTTCTGCCGCCTAAAATTGCAAGTTGAAATGAATTGTACATGAACTTGGTGTTTCCTTGCTTAGCCATGTGAAATTGATGTGTTCTGCCTATTTTTTTTTACTTTTGTTTGATGTATCTTGCATTCACTTGTTGATATTGAAGATAAAACCTAGCAATATTTAGCATAAAATAAGTGTTTTTGCAAAGAAATAGCAATAGGAGCGAAAAAGAGCAAAAGAGATTAAAAGCAAAAAAATTTGATGTACAATGGCTAGAAAATGAACCTAAGTGATATGAATAATTATATATTAAATTAAACTTGTCAAGGATTGGCTTTGGACTGAGTAGCCTTTTAAAGGTTTCTAGGTCCCTACCGCACAAAAATAGGAGTTGGAACTCTCTGACTTAAGAGCAGCACCAGCTCAAATGAAGGATTTGAGGCCTGAAGTCCGAGATCTCCTCCTTGAGGTTCATTTGCACTCGATAGAAGAACTAAGACCTGCCTATCTAAGTGCTCTACTTTCTCAAGAGCAAATAGAGCAGTACTTGACTTTGCTTTGTGAATTCCAGGACTATTTTGCTTAGAATCATCACGAGATGCATGGCCTAGACAAAAAGGTGGTTGAAAATAGGCTTCCTATCAAGCCAAGTTCGAGACCCATCTATTAAACCTCTAGATATACTTGAAGCTTAACCTTGTGAAAGAAGAGATTAGATGAGAAGAGAAGTGAAGAAGATGAGAAGTATAGAGAGAATTAGATGAGAGAGAAAAATATCTCAAAGAGATTAGGTTGGATTTTTCTTGAATGATTGAATTATTACACTTGATCAACTACTTATAAGCTAACTAATACATTGAACCAAGACAAGCTAGCAACCGCCCTAACCGACCTTGGCGCCAAAAATATCTAATCAAACCAAAATATCTACTTATGCCATTTAACATATTACAAGGCATTACATTGATTCAGAAACTACAACTTGATTACATTCTTATTTCAAGCCAATCATATCAACCCCTCGTCTTTAAGAACATTCTTGTTCTCAAGAATAATAGCATGGAAATTGGCTCTTCAAGAAGGAAAGTTCTTCCCACGTAGTGAAAGATTCGTCTAAGTTACTCCAGGTGACTTTAACTTCATTCACCTCTTTGTCATCCACCTTCTTTACTCGTTGCTCCAGGATTCCAGTAGGTTATAGCAGCATGGAACCATGGGAACCCACTTTAGGAGGATGTGTTGAAGATCTTTGCCCCTTTTTAACTTGTCTTTTGAGGAGTGAAACATGAAAAACAGGATGTATGTAAGAATTTGTAGGTAACTCAAGCTTATAGGCCACCTTGCCAACCATTTCCAAGACCTTATAAGGTCTAAAGAACCTCACACACAACTTGACATTCCTCCTTACTGCTGTTGTAGATTGCCTATAAGGTTGCAGTTTCAAATAAATAATGTCACCCACATTAAATTGCTTATCCACACGTTTCCTATCAGAATATAGTTTCATCCTAGCCTAAGGTTGGTGCAGATTATCTTTCAAAAGTTGCATAAGCTATCTTCTCTATTGCAGCAAGTTAGAAACCTCACTGGAAGATGATGCAAGACCTTGTAACAATAATGGGGATGGTGGATCATAACCATACAAAGCCTTAAATGGTGTAGTACAAAGTGAAGCGTGAGCATGAGTATTGTACCAAAATTCTGCCAATGATAACCATCTTCCTTACACCTTAGGATGACAAAATACCATACTCCTCATATATTGTTCAATGTATTGATTAACTCTCTCTCTGTTTGACCATCACTTTGAGAACTGTATGAAGAATTGAGAGCCAGTGTTGTTCCTAACAAGCTGAACAACTCCCTCCAAAAGTTGCTTGTGAAAAGCTTATCACGGTCAGACACAATGGACTTAGGAAGCCCATGTAGCTTGTAGATGTGATCAAGGAAAACTCGAGCCAATTTCTCAGCTGTTATTGGTCTTGCCATTGTAATGAAGTGATTGTACTTTGTAAATCGATCAACCACCACCAAATGACCTCTTTCCCTCTAATTTTGGCAACCCCTCAATTAAATCCATGCTTATATCTTTCCACACACCATCAAGAATTGGGAGAGGTTGAAGAAGTCCTTGATACCTATGATCCCCAAGCTTAGTTTGTTAACAGACTTCACAAGCTTGTTCAAGTTCCATCATAGCTTTCTTCATGCCAGGCCACTTGAAAGAAGCTTTAAGCCTTTGGTAGGTTCCTTCTATTCCTAAATGACCACCCCAAGCTAAATCATGACATGCTCTAATTATCTGAAGCCTCAAATCAGTGGTAGATCCCACGTACAATTTGCCTCTGAGTCTAATGATTCCTTCCACCCCTAAAATCTCTGTATCAGAAGTCTGATTCTTGGACATGCCAATACTAAATGCAGCTATATGTTCTTATGCAAACGAATCACCCTTATAAGACTTGTACACTTCTTCAACCTAGGCTGGAACTACTACTGAAATTGAACCACAATGGCCCTATTCACAACCCTCTAACCTACGTGATAAGACATTTGCAGCTGCATTTTCCTTGCCTTTCTTATATTCAATCACATAATCTAGGCTCAACATCTTAAGCAGCCCTTTCTTTTGAATTCTAGTAACAATTCTCTACTCTAGCAAGTACTTGAGGCTTTGATGATCTGTTTTGATGTCAAATCTATGTCCATCCAGATAATGCCTCCACTTCTCAACTACTAGGAGGATTGCAAGATACTCCTTCTCGTATGCAGACAGTGCTTGATGTTTTGGACTTAAGGCTTGGCTAAGATAGGCTATTGGCTTTTGAGAAAGTACTACTCCAACTCCAACACCACAAGCATCAATCTCCAACACAAATACCTCAGAAAATCTGGCATTACAAGAACTGGTTCTTGACTTATGGCATACTTCAGGGATTCAAATGCTTCTTGTGCTTTATTTGACCAATGGAAGCCATCCTTCTTAAGCAGGTCCATTAGAGGCTTAGCAAGTGATCCAGATCCAGCCACAAACTTGCGATAATACCCTGTCAAACCCAAAAAATGCCTTAACTGCTTCAATGTCACAGGTACAGGCCAATCTTCCATAGCTTATACCTTGGATGGGTCAGTGGAAACTCCTTTACTTGAGATTACATGTCCCAAATACTCTAGCTGAGACTGAACAAAGGAACATTTAGATAACTTAGCATACAAGTTATTTTTGCGCATAACCATGAACACCTTTCTCAAATGTTTCAGATGGTCCTCATAGGAAGTGCTGTAGATCAGAATGTCTTCAAAAAATACCATAACAAATCTCCTCAAAAACTGCTTGAACACATCATTCATTAATCCCTGAAAGGTGGCTGGAGCATTGATTAAACCAAAGGGCATAACCACAAACTCGAAGTGTCCATGATGAGTCCTAAAAGCTGTTTTACACACATCATGCTCCAACACCCTTATCTGATGGTAGCCTTGCCGCAGATCCAACTTGGAGAAGACTTGTGCCCCATTCAATTTATCCAACAGATCATCTATTACAAAAATAGGAACTTATCCTTCACAGTCATGGCATTGAGCTGTCTATAATCTATGCACATTCTAGCTGAGCCATCCTTCTTCTCGACCAAGATGACAGGGGAAGCAAAGGGACTATGGCTTGGTCTGATAAGACTTGTTTTAAGCAATTCATCAATTTGCTTTTCAATCTCTGTCTTCTGAGCATGGGGATACTTGTAAGCTCTCAACCTTACTAGCTCAGAGTTGGCTTTGAGGGGAATTTCATGAACTGGATTCCTCTTACGGGGCAGCTCTTTTGGCTGATCAAATAAGTCTTCAAAATCCTCAATCCGTTCCTTGACTTCAAGCTGATGAAGATGATTCAATTCAGTAGGCAAAATTGCAAACAATTACCCAACCCACTGAATAGCATACTTCTGAATTCCCTTCTTCAAGTTCTTGCCCCTCATGAGTTGTAATTAAGTTTGATCTGCCATTCCCTGCAATGTGATGTTGGACCCTTGCCTTTCAAAGGAAACCATAAGCTTGGCAAAATCAAATAGCACTGGGCTGCAAGTCCTCATCCAATCTACTCCCAATGCCATATCACAGCCACCCAAGAACAGGATTATGAAATCATATTCGAATTTGTGATCCTACATGAGCCACTGGATGCCTTGAAATTTTTTCGGAGTCAGTACAGAATTACCATCAATGACTGTCACTGCTAGAGGATGAGTTTTAACCACATCATGCCTAACTTTCTTCATAACATAAGGATCCACGAAGCTGTGTGTGCTCCCACTATCAATCAAGATGATTATAGATCTTTTTCTCGCCTTCCCTGTGATCCTAATCATATTATGGGATCCACTACCAGTTAATGCCTTAACTGAAATGCCAACCTCATCATCAACTATCTCCTCCTAAGATTCCTTAGCTGAGCCTTCTTCTTCAGCTTCAGATTCTTCACTTTCAGTTTGTTCTATAGCATGTTTACCCCATACTGACATAAGGAATTTAGGGTTGCATTTGTGCCCAAATTGATAAGGCTGATTGCACTTGTAACATAGTCTTTGAGTAGCTTTCTCTCTTGCTCGAGGGTGTGAGGGCTTATCTGACCCCTTATGCTGCTTGGAACTACTTCCCTTGTACCTTGATCCATCTTTAAAAGCAAGAACAGCTGCTTTAAATAGCTTAGCCTTAGCATAAGCCTTGAATAATGTCTTAGGATCGACTGCCTTCACAAGATTCTTAACTTTTGTTTTAAGCCACTTATAAAACTTGAGACAAAATATGATTCAGTGGCATGAGGATATTCAGTTATCATACTAGCTCTAAGGTTCTCAAACCTTGTCATATACTCTTTCACAGATGTTTTTTATATCACCTTGTTGAATCTATCAACAATGTCACTAGAATCTTCATCTC
Source organism: Simmondsia chinensis (assembly GCA_018398585.1). Lineage (NCBI taxonomy): Eukaryota > Viridiplantae > Streptophyta > Magnoliopsida > Caryophyllales > Simmondsiaceae > Simmondsia > Simmondsia chinensis. The sequence goes on along the minus strand of JAGTTD010000010.1, from coordinate 15,435,460 downwards.
CATATTGCTTACAAAGTTCTTTCATGAAATCAGTCCAAGAGAGAGTAGGATTGCTCTTCAATAAACTGTAAAGCCGTACCTAGTGATCACCGAGAAGATAAACAGCAGCAATCTGCACCTTTTCTGCTTCATCAACATGATAAAAGTGAAAATAACGATCACATCTCCTCAGCATGAATGAGGTTGCTTTCCATCAAAAGGATTGATCTGAACTCTTGGCTGTCTGTAGCCACTGCTTCTATTATTGGATGACACTTCTTCACTACCTGAGCACTGTTGATTCCACTGATCAAGAGGTCGATCAAATTGCTCCTCATTCAAACTAGCGGTTCTATGAATATCTGCTTGATTAGGGGGACGAACACCTTGTCCTGCATTCAAACTTATAGGCCATGATTGAGCTTGATCAAATGATTGATCCTGTCTGGCAGTTACTTCTACTTCCTGAGTTCGATCGTGAGTTCTAACATCAGCTTCCGAGGTTTGATCTTGATGTCTGATAGCCTCATTAGGTACTTGAGGATTTGCCTCCTATGTAGGCCTCAATTGGTGACTTGTATGCAACAAACTAGCAGGTATTAATGGTTCCGGAGCAGCTGACACATTTTATCTCCTGAATTGCTCTCGTAGTTCAGCAAATTTCTCATCAATTTGTTGCATTTGCTGACTAAATCGACTGTTAAACCTTTCCTCAAACTCCTGCGATTGTTGATTAACTCGATCAGAAATCTTTTCTTCAATTTGCTGAGCTCGATGATCAAACTGATCCTTAAATTGTTGATTAAATTGAAGTAAGAATTCACTTTGCGACTGCCTTAAGGCCTCACTTTGTGACTGCTGAAACTAACCAATGAACTCCTTCATCTAAAAGCTCAATTGTGCATTGGTGACAAAATCCTGCCTTGCTCCAGCACAAGTACTAACAACATCACCATATGAAGGATTAGCTACTGCTCTCGCAGCTCCTGACCTTGTTATAACTCCTGGTAGCAATTGACTTGCCATTATTTTTCAAATTTTGAGTCAATTCAGTATTTTATGTTTGCAATTTGGATATTTGATATCAAATCACATTTGATTTGGAAGCCAAACGAGGCTCTGATACCTATTATTAAACCTCTCGATAAACTTAAAGCTTAACCTTGTGAAAGAAGAGATTAGATGAGAAGAGAAGTGAAGGCGATGAGAAGTATAGAGAGAATCAGATGAGAGAGAAAAATATCTCAAAGAGATTAGGTTGAATTTTTCTTGACTGACTGAATTATTACACTTGATCAACTACTTATAAGCAAACTAATACATTGAACCAAGACAAGCTAGCAACCGCCCTAACCGACCTTGGCGCCAAAAATATCTAATCAAACAAAAATATCTACTTAAGCCATTTAACATATTGCATGGCATTACATTGATTCAAAAACTACAACTTGATTACATTCTTATTTCAAGCCAATCATAACACCATCATTAAGGCCTAGAGAAGAATGTCCCAATAAGTTATCGATTTGGTTAAGGAAGAGATAGAAAGGCTCTTAAAGGCCAAGTTTATTAGGACTTCTAAGTACATCAATTGGCTGGCAAATATTGTTCCTATTATTAAAAAGAATGGAAAAATCAGGGTTTATATTGACTTCAGGTATCTAAAAGCAACCACCCCAAAAGAGGAATGCCCAATGCTTATTCCTAGTGTGCTTATTAACTCAGTTTTTAGGCATGATCTCTTTTCCTTCATGGATGGCTACTACGGATGCTACAAAGTTATGATTGCTTTGAAGGATACCCTTAAGATGACATTTAGGTGTCCGGGTCAATAGGGACATTTGAGTGGGTGGCTATGCCATTTGGTTTGAAGAACACTGGCACCACCTACCAAAGAGCCATGAATATGATCTTTCATGATCTCACTGGAAAGACCATGGAAGTCTAAATAGACGACATCGTAGTCATATGAAAATCCCAAGTTAAACACTTGGAGGACTTGAGGGGCACGTTCCTTAGAATGAGGACCCATAACCTCAAGATGAATCCATTAAAGTGTACTTTTGTCGTGCGTGCTGGAAACATTCAGGGTTTTCTAGTGCACCAAAGGGGTATCGAAGTGGATATTAATAAGACTAAGGCCATTCAACAAGCTAAACCGCCTTCAAACAAAAAGGATGTTTAGCGCTTCCATGGGAAGGTTAATCTGTTAAGGCATTTTATTGCAAATGTCATGGGAAAAATGAAAATTTTCTCTCACTAGTACTGAGGCTCAAATCTAAGAAGGACTTCAAGTGGGAGGAGCCACATCAAGCAGCCTTAGAGGCCATCAAGGACTACTTGATCAGTCCTCCAGTTCTTATTCCATCAAAGCAAGGCCAATCTTTGAAGACCTATGTCTCTACTTCTAAGGAATATGTTGGTTGTTTGCTTGTACAAGACAACGAGTAGACGTTTGAACAAGTTGTGTTCTACCTTTGCTGTTACTTAAATGAATGTGAAATAAAATACTCCTCGATTAAAAAATTGTTTCTATCATTATTCTATGCATCAATGAAATTGAGACACTACTTCTTCACATTTATTATATATGTAGTCGCTCGGACAGATTTATAACGGGAAAATTGAACAAGTGTAGTATGGCTCTACTTCAGTTCGAGTTGGTTTAGGTATCACAAAATTCAATAAAGGGCCAAGCCTTAACAGACTTTTTAGCTGACCACTCAAACATTAATACTGGCTTGGACTATGAGTCAGACCAACTCATAGTAGTGGAAATGGTTCCTTGGAAGTTAATCTTCAACGAACCAAGGACCAATTCAAGTGTTGGAGTTTGAATTATGATAGAATCTCGTGCTGGGATCATCACTAAATTAGCTGTTACTTTAGTTGGCATACTGCAACCACATGGCAGAGAATGAGGCATTAATATTAGGCCTACAAACTCTCTAGGAAATGCAAGTCTTCAATGTTATCATCAAAGGGGATTCGTAGTTGTTAATGTGCCCAGTGAAAGGGGAATTTTAATGTTTGATTGATACCTCGAACTGAAACTTATTAGTGGTACAAAAGCTATTGAGTAAATTCGATGGTGAGCAGTTTGAGCATATCCCTAGAGAACAGAACAAAGCAGCTAATGGCTTAGCTCAAGTAGCATCAAGGTACAAATTGCCCAGAACTTGGTGCAAAGAAACCATGGTCATTGAAACCAAAGTTTTAGATAATGACATTGAGTCTTTCAGTCTTGGGATCAAAGTAGCGCCAAGTAAATACTTGGAATGCTTTGAAGCCCATCAAACTATCTTGAGTCAATGTGAGGACCGGAGGAACCTCTAATGGATTACTTCAAGAACCCTTAAGACTTTATTAAGGGTAGAAAGATGAAGATGAGGGCTCATAAATTCTATCTTGATAAGGAATTTGGAGACTTATATAAAAGGGACGCTAGTAGAATGCTTCTCAAATGCCTTGACTTGGACGAAGCAGTGCTAGTAATGATAAAAGCCCATGAGGGTATCTGTGGATCCCATCTAGCTGGAAACAAAATGCATTGGCTCATTAGACGTTATGGCTATTACTGGCCATCAATGATGGATGACTGCATAAAGTATGCCAAGGGATGTAGAGCATGCCAAAGACATGGTCATGTGCCAAGAGTCCCTACGGCTAGGGGTGTTCAAAAAATCTGTAACAAAAATACCGAACCGGATTCCCGAAATACCGATTCGAAAATGAGGTTAACCATACTAAATTTTTGAGCCAGTTAACCGAACCAAAAAATTCGAGGTATTTTGAGATAGTAACGGTTGTGATTTTTTCCGTTCCGATTAACCAATTTACCAAAACAGTATATATCATGTACATATTTTTACATGTTTATAATATTATATTGTTAATTAAGTATGTTTTTCAAGCATATAGGTGAATATTCCATAATACATGATCAATTTTACCTTTTTCCAAATTCATCTCCAAGTATCAAGTACTCATGCCTCACTGTTATATCCCAAATATTAACTAAGCACTACTTTACTACAATCCAATGCTATTCGTTTGCCCACGTGTTTATTAAAGTGAGACATTATTTATTTAAATTTTTAGAATTGGATTGTAAGCTTATAATTTGTTGAATATTCTCATGTTTTAGATATTTACAAACCTTTAAGCAAATAAATCATATAACATAAAAGATGCATTGTATTATTTTTTCAGTTACCGATTAACCGGCATAGCTGAGCCAAATTACCAAATTACCGAAAGTCCGTTAACCGGTCTTTTTAATTACGGTAATGGTTATAGATTTTTTTACTATTTTGGTTATAGCTAACCGACCCGAAATACTTTTCGATATGGTTAACCGAATCATGAACACCCTTACCTACAGCTAAAATGCATGCTATATTCAAATCCTTACCATTTAGAGGTTGAGCAATGGACATCATAGGAGAGATTAACCCGCTTTCTAACAAGCAGCACTCCAAAATTCTCGTGGCCATAGATTATTTCACCAAGTGGTGGAGGCTAAGCCATATAGGAACATCAATTAGCAAGATGCGATTGATTTTATCAAAGAATACATCCTATGTAGGTTTGGTATCCCGGAAACAATTACTATGGACGAACCTCGAGTGTTCAATGGGGCTAAAGTTAAGGATTTTACCAAGAGTTTCAACATAGAAATCTTGAACTCAACCCCTTACTATGTTCTAGACAATCGCCAAGCAGAGTCAACTTCTGCCGGCCAATATTGAAAAGATGATTGAGTACATTCCCAGGAAGTGGCATAAATGGCTACGGGATACCCTTTGGTCTTACAGGACCTCTAAACAAGATGAAACTGGAATAACTCCCATCAATTTGATATATGGCCATGATGTTGTGCTCCAAATGGAAGTAACGATTCAGTCTATTAGACTAGCTCATCAAGGGAGGTTTTCTGAACTTGAGTACAAGCAAGATATGATGGACGAACTAACTAGCTTAGACCAGGTTAGGCTTGATGCTCTTCACAAGTTGGAAACACAGAAGAAGGTGGCCAAAGCCTACAACAAATGGGTCAAGCCTAGGTCTTTTGACTTGGGAGATATAGTCTAGAAAGTGGTTTTACCCATTGGCCAGAGAATTGGAGAGAATTAGAGAGAGAGAATTAAAGAGAATTGGAGATGAGAAGAGAAATTGAAGGTTAGGGTTGAGAAAAAAAAAATGAATATTTGCTATTTGACATAAGAGGATACAAGAATCAACAAATAAGTTATTTATCCTCCATCAACCACCAAACTAACTAACTTGGCTTCACAACAACTTTTCCCGCCAAAATATGTAAGCACTAACTAACTCTCTTTAATTACAAATTATCGATGAATAGAATGTTTACACTTGATTACAATTGAATATCCTACTATAAGGGTTAAGACATTTCCCACCCCTTCAAATGATTCTTGTCCTCAAGAATCGAATTGAGGAAACTAACTTTTGAGAAATTGATAACCTTCTCATGTCGCATCATCTATCCTTCGGTTCAAAAGAGTCTAAGTTGCACTACTTGATCAGCATTGAGTAACAGTATGGTTATGTCCATCAACTGGCTCCCCAAGTACCTATTCTGGTTCAAGGAAAGCATTCCATGTTCTAGTATTCTTTGTCTTCTTATTGAGACGCTAAACTAGTTCATCCCAACACAAGCACAAGCATGGAAATTATATAACAAAATATTCATTTCCCATAACTTGGGTGATGTAGTACCCAATTGACATGATATCGTAGTCGAGAAAATTTTTGCGGGGCCGAGGTGCATGCTTCTTCTTCGCTTTGTTTTAACACTTCTTGATGGATGCTTTCCCGATCTTCTTGGAATTCTTGATTTAAAAGTTTCTAGTCAACAATTTTTCAATCTTATTCTTTTTCCTTCTTTTATTAGTCGATTTTGGGCCTTGCTTCAACATGGATTTTGATTTTGGAGGGTTTGAATGTGGAATTTCCCTCTTGATTGAGTAAAGAGAAACGAATCTTGGACACCTTCTAACCCAAGATTGTGGATGTATGTCATGAAAGCAATAATCTCCAGCTTGGGTTATCGAAAAGAAGAACTCCTCCTTGCATTAACTTGTTCTACCCCTTGTTCTTGAAGCTTGAAGAGAGGAAGTAGGAGTTTAGGTGGTCTTACATAAGCCTAAACTGCCGGCGCTACCCACTACTCCAGCGCTTTAATTTCTCCTAAATACCCAATAATTGTTGTTGCAACAGCTCTTGGGATTGATGTAGGTTACCAATGGCAATTACGTGGTTCTGAAGTTGTTGTTGAAGTTGTACCATTTGTTCCAAGGCTTTAAGAACACTAGCGGAGTTCGAGATTGCCATCAATGGTTGTTTCTTCCATTTCACCAGATTTTTGTACCCAGATTTGCCAAAATCCCAGCTCTGATACCAATTGTTATGATGAAGGATCATAACATAGGGTAGAAGTGAAAGAGAGTTAAGATGAGGTAGAAAATTAGAGAGAATTGGAGACAAAAGAGTAATTGGGGGTTAGGGATGAAAAAAGAATGAGTATTTGCTATTACTTGACATAAGATGATACAAGAATAAACACCTAAGCTATTTATCCTCCCTCAACCACCAAACTAACTAACTTGGCTTCATAACAACTTTTCCCACCAAAATATCTAAGCACTAACTCACTTTCTTCAATTACAAAATATCTACAACTAGAATATTTACACTTGATTACAATTGAATATCCTATTACAAGGGTCCAGACATACCATTGTTACATACCAAAAGAGGTTCCATCCTAAAACCACTTGGCAATGGGTGGAGTAGCTATAAAGTGATATTCCCTCTTCTAAACCACCAATGTGGATTCCCATTTTTCTCCTATTCTTTGGCTTGTATCAAAAGAGAAGAATTAAATCTCGAAGCCCCATTGCCTAAGTAAGAAGGTGTGGCGATGAGCTCCTCTGAACGAAGAAGCTGCGAGCAAGCAGCTCCTGACCAAACTCGTAATTTCCTCTTTCACGGCCTCAATTGGTCTAGACTGAGAACACTAAACCCATAGGTTGCACTCATACCAGAGAACATAGACAGTTGTTGAGAGGTTGAGTCGAGCTATAATGCTACCAATCTCTCGACCCCTAAGATGCTGAGCAGCTTAAGGGACGAGATTGCCCCAAGGAAGGTCAGGCCAAGAAATTGATGTGCACGAGGTGATGCAACCCTAGGCAGAGACAAAAAAGGAACACTCGAAGAAAAGGTGCTCATGAGTCTCATTAGCAAGACCATAAAGAAGCAAAACACTCTGAATTCCCTGTGCGCAGAATCTCAGAAGTCTATCTTGAGTCCATAGCCGCTTCTGAGAAGCTAGCCATAGAAGAAAGGAATGTCTCGATATATGAAGCTAAAACCATAGAAGATGGTGAGCAGAGTCCTCCTCTTATTGCTCTGGATCATATCCCAAGTGGATTTGCTAGTGAATTTTGGCGAAGGGTCACCCAACCACCTGATAGAATCCGCTGCATCAACCAGAGGACTAAAACCAACCATATCCCATATGGGTCAGAGCTTTGAACAACCCTGAGGAAATCTTCACTGATCACTCTCAATAATGGCTGTAATTCGAGAATCCCACAGAAACACAGAAGAGGTGAGTAGCCGAGTAGGGAAGTGCTATAAAAGTTGACCGCACTGAAGCTAGTAATTGGTCCATAAGGTTGTATCAAGACCATCGCCTATGACATGATAAATCACCCTAGAGAAAAGGCGATGAACTTATAAAATCTAGTGCCAACACCACGATGCTGAACTCGTAGCCGAATCGTCCAAAAACTCCTCCCTCGAAGGCAGTTCAGATGAACCCAGCACAACCAAAGCAAGGAAGGATTAGAAAAGAGGAACCACATGTGCTTCATAATCGAAGCCTGGTTCCACTCTGTGAGACGATGAAGTCCTAGACCACCCTCACGCCTAGATTAACAAAGACGTCTCCAAGCTACCTTTCTCCCCCCGGGGCCAGCGAAGAGCTACACCAAAGGAAACCCGCTAGAGCTGACTCGATCTTCCTAATCATCGTCCTCGAGAGTATGAAGACCGATGACCAATAGACTTAAATAGCAAAGAAGACTGACTTAATGAGCTGCAGGCGAACAACATACGACAGAGATCAAGAGGTCTGTAACAAAATACGAGAGAGGATGCGACCTAGAAGTGGCTTGCATTCCACATACCGCAGTAGAGACAAAATGAGCAACACTCCCAAATACCGAACTAGGCACTGCCCAAGACTGAATCCTAGAACGCTAAGAATATCACTCTGAGTCGCAGAATCAACTCCTATTAGAAATACAGTACTCTTCTCTAAATTCGAGGAAAGCCCCGATAGAGCAGGAAAGTGATCTAGATCCTCATGAACAATTTGTGGCACTGCATAAATCATCTCAACAAAAGATCATCAGGTCATCAGGGAAGCATAAGTCCGTGACCCTAGTGCGCCGGCGGCATGGGTTAAAATGAAACCTCAAGTCCTTAATAGCCCGGCGAAGCAATCCGTGGATACCCTCCACAGTAATAACAAATAGACAAGGAGAGAGTGGATCACCCTAACAAACACCTCGAGAGGAGTGGAAGAAACCCTCAAGTTCGCCATTAATGGCGACAGAAAAGTAGGCTATAGAAAGGCGCTCTCAGACCCAACCAACCATGATCTTGGGAATCCCTATACTCCTCATACAGGACAAAATGAAGTCCCAAATGACTGTGTCAAAATCTTTACCGATATCAAGCTTTAACGCATAGCGAGGCAAAACTTGAAGGTGATAATCACACATAAGCTCTTATGTCAACAAGATGCTATCTGAAATCAGACAGCCCAGGACAAAAGCAGTCTGAGCATCATCGATCAGCCTGGGAAGGACACCCTCCAGCCTATTTGCAAGGATGCTGGTGATACATTTATAGATCACATTGCAACAAGAGATAGGGCAAAAGTCAACAAAAGTAGAGTGAGTCTCCACTTTAGGCACAAGACAGATCCTAGTGGTCCTAGCATGTGCCCTAAAGTGAAAAATGATTGCATAGTTCTGATAACTCTGCTACCCACTACCTCCCAAGCCCTCTCGAAAAAGAGGGAAGTGTAACCATCTAGCCCCGGGGCCCTATTGTCACCAATAGAAAAAAGAGCATCACGAACCTCAATAGTAAAGATCGGGGAAATCAATAGGCGAGCTTGATCCTCATAAATGCAAGCCTCAAAAACATCTAAAACATCCTCAGCCAGTGGACCACTAGGCTCAAACAATAGCTCCTGCAAAAAAGCAACCCCAATGTGAGAGATCAACTGCACATCGTGAGGCCTTACACCAACTTGGCCAACTATCGACGAAATCATGTTCCTAGCCTGTCTATAGAGGACAAACTGATGTAAGAACTGTGTGCTTTGATCTCTAAGTGAAAGCCACTAAATACGTGACTTCTGACAATAGAATGCCTCCATATCCCAACATAAGTGCGAATACTCACGGTAAAGGCGGCGCCCCTCCAATCGAAGAACATGAAACTCGGGGTCCTCATCTAATGCTCTTTGACCTAGGGCCCAAGCATCTCGGGGCACCTCAACTCTGGCTAAAATGACAAGTATTAGGGCCTTCAACCCACTTTTCAGCAACTTTTAGCTTCTGAGTGAGTTGAAACATCAGAGCGCCCTCAACACTGGAGTCCCCAACTCTCCGAACAGTAGGAAGAAAATCCTCATGGTCATCCCTAGGGGTGTAATCGAGTCAAGCCGAGCCGAGTATCTCAGTACTCAAACTCGAACTTGATTAACAACTAGGGTACTCGAACTCTATTCGAGTAGTAAATTTTGCTCGAACTCGATTAACTATTTGAGTACTCAACTCGACTCGAATACTCATTTATTTTGCATATGATCATTCTCAAATTAGCTCCATTATATTATTATTCTATGCACTCGAACATTATTAATACTGACTTATACTATATTTTAACATACAACCATAGATCACCGATATATTAATAGAAAATACACATCAAAACCTAAGTTTAAAAAAATACAAGTAAATCAAATACAAGTTCTTTCACTCCACCACAAATGTAACATGTCATCTTTTATAAGGAATTCAATCTTCCTTCTTTCATTCTACTATTAATATCACAAGTCATGCACAAGTTAGTTGGGAAGGAGACTTCTTCAGGAGGATAACTTATGATTGGCTCCATAACTAAGGTAGCCACATCACCTTCTTCTTCAATACTCGAGCTCAACAATTTAGTGTCCTAATGGGGCTCTAGTGCAATATCTTGAGATGGAGAATTTGGTATCTCCATAATACGAAGCTGGCTCTTCCTGTGGCTGTAAAAGGCTATGTTAGAAGCTGTTTTGACAAAGATGACCGAGAACACCTATTGAGAAAAGCCAATACCTCTAATATAGGGAGCATGGCTCTTCTTTTTCTCACCAATTATGACATGGGCTTCTCTTCTTCTTCTTCTTCTTCTTCTTCTTCTTAAGGAGAGTTAGAGAAATAACATACTTCTTCCTCTTTTTCGAGCCATCAACCTCAAGGGCTAGTGAAGACATTCCTAGAGGGGACTCTTTTAGCAGCATCTAAGCAAAGCTTCTAGTCCTAGCACTTCTTAGGGTTGCCTGGACAGTTGCTGTAAGTAAAGAACATAGATTAGTCTCTGTTCAAGCCACTAAAATATGACTGAACCATACTTTAGGAGTGGTTGTTTACTTAATCATGCCTTTTGCGGGGTTGGCCAGATGCTGATGGGCTGCTTCTTCTTGAGCTGGGACCTACAAGCTCAGATAAAGGCATAAAATACTGCTGGGCACCTCTAGCGTCCAAGGAGGACCAATAGGCTTAAAACTAAGCTACAAAATGTGGTATGGAACACGAGGTATATCTACAAACAACAGGATACCAATAAAGGGATTTCACCTTTTAGTTCAGCTCACGGAGCTCCCTAAGCTGGACAGGCTGGATGGAGAACCTCCTAGCCTACCAAAGGTTCTTGGTTCTTAAACTAAGAAAAGGGACATCTTGGATCATACCAAATTGCTTGGCAAACAATCCAGGCCTATATGTTTCCACACCAGGATGAGTATGGTGATAGAACGACAACTATTAGGGGCATAAGATTGCTAGCTAGATTTGGAAATTAATGTCCATATAGACATCCTAATGAAGGTCTAGTTTCCTGAACCAGAGTGGACTAAGATTCATTTAGTTGAAAAGAGTCTATTAAGTCCTCTTCCTACCTCGAGGAGACATTAGTCTCTCAAGGCATTGGTTAGAGGACCATCCTATGTGGACCTCATGAAGAGCGAAATACTCCCCAAAGTAGGAAACCCCCTTAACTGTGGAAGCATAGGGGCCCCTGGGGCAGAGCTCAAAAAAATAGGCTTGGGCCCAAAGCTGGACTAGCTACAAGGGACCACCTGTTTGGACAGCATAGTTCTTAACTATGATGTCCTAAGGCATCCATATACTTGGGCCAAGAATAATGGTCCCAAGGCTCATGGACCAATGCTAAAGACTAAGTTTACAGCCATGGTCTTTAAAAACTTCAAGACTGAGGTGGAGGAGTTAGCAAAGAAAAACTTTCTTAACCAAAACAAGTAAAAGCATACCTCTTCGTCTCTTGAACCGTGCCTGAAATCATGAGCCCCTGTTACAAACATCTTAACAAAGGACTTGTGCCAGTTGGGCAAATCAGCTGGGAGAAGAAAGAGGCAAAAGCTTCAGCCTCATTATAAATAAAAGAATCAAGAAGCAAATCCTCTCCTCTTCGGCGAAAGACTTGTTAAGGCCACCATGTCTTCCATGGTAATGCCAAGAAATCCCTTGGGGAGGATAAAAGCGTTGTAACAGGTGTTCCAATAGCAAGTGAGCACCGTCATATTAGGGTGATCATACTTGAGAGTGATGGTGGAGAGCTTGATGGCTTCATAAATACGAAGATTCTTCCATTTCTCTTCGTAGGTCACCATTAGATTGTCCACCCACTCAACGCATCATTTTTTCAAGAAAGTCCATCAATTAAAGGGCACTGCTTCCTTTAAGATGCATCTTCCTTTCCAAGAATAACATCCAGAAACTGTGCAAAGCAGAGGAGATTCGTCAGTATATGGAAAAAGCCCTTGAAGACTTGGAACATCTCGAGATGGGTCAAAGATAGGCCCTAGGGCATAAGACGCAAAGAAAGACGAAGGATCAATCTCTGATAACCAAGAAACATCCTCATCCATGGTGTTAAGATCGATTGGGCTCTGAAGCACATCAGAGACTATCGAAATGTCTTATTGAAGCAAACGCATCAATTGCTCGATTAGGGCTATTAGCTTGAGCAATGGGGGTACATTCAGCGAATGAAATTTGGGCTATCTTTAGATCAAAGGAAGGGAAGAATGGAAAGTAGAAATAGATCAAGATTCAGAGATTCATGAACAAAGGCAAGATTTTCCAAGAGCGCTTGAAAGAGAGAACAGAGCAAAAAAGTGATAATTTTGAGCCCTAAATGTCATATTTATAGACAAGTAGGAAGGAAGACCAAGCGAAGCACAGTGTTCTCTCAAGCTCCCTGTAGCTGTTAAGGATCAAATCAAGCAGATTTTCCACCCGTTGCAAATTTGAATTTACCAATGACTAAAAGGGGAAATTTGTTTACACCCTAATTTTGAAAGGGCTCGGACAATGCCGTTTTGAGCAAAGTGTCAGGTGCTTAACATGTGAGGCCTCCCTTGAAGAGAATCAAGCCTTTAGGTGCTAAAGTAAATGTTGGGATGAATTTTGAAAATTTTTCCTAATTTAATTAAATTAACTCAATGGAAAGGTTGAAAATTCTTAATTTTAAACCTAAGGTTGATTTAAAATCCTAATTTTAAATCTACATATATGATTCTAATAGATGGGGCATGTGAAAGTGAGTATGAATAAGTCGTGAATGTAATAGGTAGCATTAGCCATTAGTTAAGTCATGTATTAGCGTAAGGTCAAGTTGTTAGTAAGTTAGGAGGTCAATGTAGGATTGCTATAAGTTGTTGAAGTCTTGCATTGTAAGTTCATAACTTTGATGAATGAAATATCTCTTTGAGATCAATTCTCTCTCTCATCTAATTCTCTCTCTATTTTCTCATCTCCTTTCACTTCTTATCTTATCTAAACTCTATCCTTCCCTAGGTTACGATTTGAGATTATCCTCAATCATAACAATTGGTATCAGAGCTTTGATTTGCTTCCAAATCAAGTGTGTATTGGTATCAAATATTCTTGAATAGCATTGCAATTTGATTAAGAATTCAGTTCTAAATTCTGCTTGTAATAGCTTGCGGTTACTATTTCATTTTGATTACAATCAAACATAACTGGCAGTTATAGTGTGAAGCAAGTATTGGAGTTTGTACTGCTAGATCATACTGTTCTTGATCAAAATATATAAAATTCGCTTGGTAAAGTTGAAGTGAGCTATTGGAGTAGATTGTTCTTGATCAAAACTAGAAAGATTAGCTTAGCAAAGCTGAATTGAAGTTACTTTAAGTTCTGCAAATCAATTGTTGAGGTGAAGGTAATAGATTCTGAATTTCTAAGTTACATTTTATCAGAATCCACTTCTTTGCTGCAGAATTGAATTGTTAATTGAGTATTGCTAAATTTAGGAGAAATTATGCTGATAAGCATAGAAGTGTAAAGGAATTTAAGTGATTCTACAAGAACTATCTGAAATCGAGTAGATACTTGCTCAAAAGTGAAATTAACAATGAACTAAGAACAAAATTGCAAAAAATCTGACTTAGTTCTTAAGGTTTATGGTGAGTAGTGCGTTGAAGTCATAAGTACAGCTAAGTTCGAGTCTAATTCAGATTCATAGTCAGAATTATTCAAGTAAGCGCTGCTGTTAGGGTTTGGTTCGAGTTATCTTTGATTCACGAAGTTCGGGAGTTAAGGTTTGCATTCTGCAGCGATTGTTGAGCAGAAAGCAAGCGGAGTTTTGTTCAATTAAATGAGTAGGTTACAGTTAAGCAATCAATTGTTGAAGTGGTGCGAATCAAGTCCCATACTTCTGTGAATTCGTACTGGAAGTTGTTAGTTAGTGCTAACAGTTCAACTAGAATTTCTATGAACTAAGTTGATTCATATCGAAGCAAGTCATTCGATTATTGTTGCTGCCAAGTTGTTCTAGCTCAATTCAAGTGGAAGGCATTGTCTTGACATTGCTAACATGGCTGCTGTGGTTGTTGATGGCTCAAATCAGTCAGTGAAGGACTTCAATGGGTCTATTCTTTCAGTTAAGATTCACAATGTTCTTTATCCGATCACCGAAGATGTTCTTCACCAAGTTTTTCATCCTTATGGACATATTAAAAGAATTGAAGTCACTTCAACATCCGTCTTAGAGGTTGAAGCTTAGGTGTCCTTCTCTACAAGAGAACAAGCAATTTTAGCCCTCAATCAAAGACAAAAAAGAAACATTTTTTTAATTATTATTGTTGAATGGATATTCAATTCCTCATTCAATGAGCCCTTGAAGCTAGGGAATGGAGATATGCTCCCTGAGAGGAAGGTTGATCTTAAAAAGAAATTAAATGAAGAGGATACTGTAGCAATGGAAGACAAAGACCCTAATTTGCTGCATATGTCGCAATCAGAGGAGATAGAAATGGGATCTTGTGCTGTTGATGCTAGATTCGAGCTTGATAATGTCATAGTAGATGGTCAAAAGTCAGAAAAGCCAGAGATTGATTCACTATTACAAGAGTTGAGTGATTTTGTGGAGAATCATCTTCAATCAATGCAACAGCTGACTGTGGAAACATAAGGCAACGATGGAGTGACATCAGTTCAAGGTTATGTTACAGACTTACAGCTTGATTCAGTCCCGTAAATCATTTTCGAAGGCTTTAAAGACAAATTCAGTTCAGCAATATTCAAACAACAATCAAGATAGTGTTGGTGTTTTTCAATCTAGTGAACAACTAGGAATTAGAGCAAGGAAATTGCAAGTGTGCATAGGGATCAGAAGCGTTCAAAAGTTGAGGTTTAAGCTCAACTTGTAGTAAAAGATTGAAATCAATTCACTGGTTTCCCTTAATCTTAAGAAATGTTTTTCAAGTAAAAGATTGAGGGCATTGGAGAGGCCAATTGTGGTCTACGAAGGAATTGCACCAACTTTCTTACACCTTGAGGAGAATAAGGTGTACCTTGAAAAGCAAAACATGCTCCAAGACATTGAAGTGGGGCATCCTAGGAGGGTGTTTTGGTATGTGGAAAGACTTGGAGCATCATCTTGGATTAAAAGAATATTGAAGAAAACAAGGAAAAAGGAGTACGTTAGCAGGTGTGATTCAAGAGCCAAGCATGTTGAAGTATCTGTAAGAAATCAAGGAGATAGTTTTGCAGTACCATTGAGTTCAGCTGGGAGATCACAAGTTGCTGATGTGGCATCAATGAATACAGCACAAAATGTGCTAAGTACTTCTTCATGGCACACTGGAATGCAAAATCAGAACTTGAGGTGTGCAAGAAGCTGCCTACTGGAGGCATTGCAAGGTTCTTTGAGTGGAGAGAAGGGGTTTATCCAAGTACAAACATGGGTGCAAAACCTCCTCCTAAGCTAGGAGAAGAAATGTGTGTACTTAAGCCAGCTGAAGCACATTGTCATTTGGGGGATTTGCAAGATCAGCAGAAGCAAAGTCATATACATGGATAGGTAGCTGATCTGTTGGACGTGTAAAAGCTGGGAAATGTGTTGAAACAAAAGTTTGTGCATGCTAGATTCATTAGAGATGTTGTTCATATGGTTATGAATGACATTGGGAGACCCCCTAATGTTTTGGAGTTCGGATATTCAATCATTCACTCATGGAAGAAGGTGAAGATGAAGATTGTGATTGGACTCTCCTTCAAATTTAAAATTACAGTGTGTGGTGTTGAATTGGCAAGTAATTCAAGCCCTAAGCTGATTCAGTGTGTTACTCAAGCTAAGAGCAAGGACCATGCTCTAATGGTACATCCAAATGTGAGGCCTCCTGAAGTAGATTGTTTGGTGAAGTCACATCGGTGGTTGCAGCGGAGGCTTGAGGTTGAAAGTAATAAGCAGATAGCTGGTCTGTTGGGAATTTGCAAGTGGTATAAGCAACATTTAGAAAGGATCTATGCCATTAACCTTCAAAGCTGCAACATTCTCTTAGTTCTGGAAATTGTGAGCATGATTGTGAGGTGCGATAGAAGTTTAAACATGATTAAAAGAGTTGAAGAGTGGACAATCAAATTGTCCAAGTATATAACCAACATATGAGAATGGGTGCTTGATAATGGCGATTTTCTGGGCATAAATCAGAAGCACTGTAAGTTATTTATCCAACTCATTATCATCTTTGATGCAAGTTCAGGAAGGGCTTAGTTGGGTGTTGTCACAGTGCACTTAACTTCTGTAAGACATCAGGCTTTCTGCTGTGGATTCTTCACATCAGTAGTATCCCCAACAGCAGTGAATCAATGGTCAACAGTAAGACTTCCAGTTGAATTTCAAAAGCTCTCAGCTTGTTACAATGTTAAGAACGAGGTTGACTTCTGCACCAGATTGTACAGATCCAGATTGGACGATTGTGTTGCCAATTGGAAGCTTGTGATTCATTTTTGGATTCATGAGAACCTTGGGGGCCTTAGTTCTGTTAAGAGGCTCTTCCCAAGCAAGAAAAGACCTAGGATTTGCAAGGCTTATTGCAGCATCCTCCCTGGGTGTGTTGAGAAGGCAATCAAAGGACTTGGAATTCAGATTGGGAACTGCAAGTTTTGTGTTCCAGCTGATGCACTCTGGTTCCTCAGTATCTCTCAGTGGCAAGCAGATGTTAATGGGCTTTACCAGGTGCAGCAAGGTTATTCACTAGCATGTCAAACAGGAGTACAAGCAGATTCAAAATAGCTGCATTCCTGGGTTCCATCTGCTACAATCTCAATCATCGATGGTCGATTGTTGCAACAATTTGAAGTGTGGCAAGACTATTTGCAACAAAAGGCTCAACTGTGTGATTGTTGATGTTAATGTTTAACTAATTTGGTTTGGTTTGGGCAGACCTTCGGATGAGTGCATTACATTCAAACACAACACAATGGGCAGAAATAAGAGACATACTCGGAAGTATGGCATAGATAACAGTACTCTAACAAGATACGACAAGTTCAGTTCAGATTCAGATCTGAGGAGTAATGCTTTAGATGTACTCATTGCACCACAAAGTCTCTTCAACTGAAAATTTCAGCATGGAAAATTCATCATTCAGCTCCTACCTCTACATCAATAAGTGTTCTTCAAAGTCTCAAATCTAAACTATGATTTTTTAGGACAAGATTCTCTTAAGAGGGGATTATTGTTATGATTCTAATAGATGGGGCAAGTGAAAGTGAGTATGAATAAGTCGTGAATGTAATAAGTAGCATTAGTCATTAGTTAAGTCATATATTAGCTTAAGGTCAAGTTGTTAGTTAGTTCGGAGGTCAATGTTGGCGGGCTAAGTTGGTAAGTCGGTTGCAGGTTGGTGTCTTGATGCAATGTACTTAGCTTAACTGCCTTTAGCTTAGGATTGCTATAAGTAGTTGAAGTCTTGCATTGTAAGTTCATAACTTTAATGAATGAAATATCTCTTTGAGATCAATTCTCTCTCTCATCTAATTCTCTCTCTATTTTCTCATCTCCTTTCACTTCTTATCTCATCTAAACTCTATCCTTCCCAAGGTTATGATTTGAGATTATCCTCGATCATAACACATATGTAAATTACTAATTTCGATTTATAGGCCTCTAATCTAATACATTAATAACATAACATGAACTTAAAACAGACATAATACAAAAAACTATAAATAAATAGAAAAGCGAAAACTAAAAGAGAAGGAAAGAAGAACATACTCAAAACTGCTCCAAATAATGAATACCAGTATGAATAAAAAAATACTTAGAGAAATCTGAGAAAACCGAAAGAACACCGAGACCCAGCGGCCTTCTACACAATGACCTCAAACTACACAAAGAGTGGGCTCCGAAAAATATTAAACTTGAGGAAAGAAAAATTTCAAGAGAAATTTTTCTCTTCTACTGGGTCTTCAAAAGTCAACACTTTCAAAAATCTTTATTTTTTTAATTCTAAATTAAATGCTAAACCTTGAAATAGGTACCTCTATTTATAGTAGGATATCAGAGAAAAAAATACAAAAAAATCGATGTGGGATGAGTACATTTAATACCAAAACGCAGCGTTTAATTAGAAAATAATTGAAAATGCAGCGTTCCAATTACATTAGAAGCCGCATGATTTTATCCTCATACCGTGTTCCACGTGGTGAGCTGCGATTGGCCCGCACACGTGCACACGGATCCCCTCGCTGGGCAGCTAGTGTGCGGCACGTGTCAAACGCTAGTTGGTTGATCTGCGTATACGCAAATCGCCCCCTGTGCAAAGCGATTTTTCTTTTTTTTTTTCCCCACATGTAAAAAATTAACTTATGAATTTTAATTTTCAAAAAATTATTTTATTTTATAACTTAACTTTAATTCATCTCATGAATAATATTTGGCAAAATTGAATTTACTCGTCTCATGAATAAATAATTCATCTTATAAATTCTTTAATATTTTTTCAATTGCAATAAATGCAGAGGCTTGCGTTGGGACCTCGGGGACAATTTAAATTTAGCTCCAAATGAGATAAATTTAATTATCATCTCATGATAAAGTTTAATTACCATTTAATGGGACTTAATTCTACTAAATAAATGCCACTACACTCTAGACTTAAGCCATTTATTCGATATCCCCCAAATAGACTGTATTAATGACAACAACCCCTCCATTAGCTATCTATGACAAAGAATGAACATAACTACTACCATTATTCTTCTCATAGCTTCTCCATTAATTAATGACTTGCCCTTCACTGAATAATTTATTTATACTTGAACATATTTATAGTATAAATTTTAAATGTCAAACACTTGAAATATTTTGGCCAAAGATTCCGAACTATTAAAATACTTGCAATTCAACTAAGGGGACATCTGTATCTCATAAGAGACTACAGAGTCCGTATTGAATAGCTAATCCTTATCACACTTCAAGCTGTTACCCAGTGTACGTTGGATTTCAGTCATTCATGTAGACCTTACTTATAGTACACCAAAGTAACTAGCATTCCATGCACAAGTCCTGAATACTTTCAGGATTTAGAGCTGTTGTTCAAATAGTAAAACATGAATCACTCATCTTCGATAGTAATCTAGAAACAAGCAACTCACATGGTCCAACTCAATTTGTCAATCTTATTAAACACACCAACCTAACAATTTTTGATCACCGTCCACATGACCAAGACAAGTCATCTAAAGTGTTAAGTCATGGTCTTAATAGACAAATAGCCGAAGCACATCATTGACCACGAGTTATTCAAATAACATTCCATACCATTCGTTCCATGTCTATCTGTGGCTTAATCTCATTACCCACTTAAAACAACCATGTAAAATATAATCTGAGGACTTTGTCCATCTCATGGACAATATTTAAAAGAAAATCATAGGCAATAAATATGCTCACTTACACAAATTTATCAAGGAAACGACTGGGACTTCAATTTTTTTTCATCAATATAATAACACTTAAAGGGCAAATTTGGATTTTTGGGACACCATTCCTAACAATGACAGCGTCTGCACCCAATATCTTGAAAAGATGATCACCCTGACAAGCGTATTAATCACTCAAAGACTAGAAATGGTTGAAGGATAAAAGGAGCTTGAGTTTAAGGGATTGCCAAGAACGCTGCAAGATAGGTGGTTTCAAGGTTTGAGGGGGTTACTTGGAGCGCAATCTTTGATACTTGGGCACTAAGCTTAACCCCAGAGGACGTGGCGTTACTAAAAGGGACTTCTATTAAGTTACGGACGTGGGCACCAAGGATTATTCTCGAATACTTAATTCAGGGTACGTTCATTAAAGATTTGCGTGCGCGAAGAAGAAGCTTAGTGGCCAGACATGGGTGAAGTTGCCGCAGAAATAACATGGGTGAAGTTGTTGCAGAAATAGAAGCAGCCATTATTTTTTGTTTTTTTTGTAAATAAAGGACTATGCATCAGTCTAAAGGAGTACACACACTCAATACAAAACTTCGTCAAGTTTTCTTTCAGCACACTTGTGCTTTTTCTTAGGAGTAATATAACTTAGCATAGTTTAGATTAACATAGAACTTATTGAACTTGCTTCATCCATAATATAGTTTCCCGGGTTTTAGGTATGAACTTCTAGTCTTAATCTGTTCCTAAATTTCGATGAGTTAGGAATTGAGGCTTTAGTTTAAGACTTTGATGGCCAAAGTTTGACCTGGATTGCATTGGTCTAAACACTATTGTCACTACTTATTAAGTCAAGTGAACTTAGGTTCGCACCATTGTTTGGGGCTTTGACGGCCAAAGCTTGGCCTTAATTATGTTGGTCCTAACCCAATGACCAGAGTACGGTTTGCTCCACCTTAATCTTGTCAGACCTAAACTCATTCCAGTTATTATAAGTCAAGGGTTCTGGGCTTGAAAACTTGATTGACTCGGGCTTGTAAGCAAAGTGCTGAGCTCTTGAGTTTGTCTCCACCCCAATTCCTGACTTTTAAGCGTACGAGGAAGGTGTTTGGAGGCCTTGCTCCGTCATTGTAACTACCACTTGAGTTAGGCCCATATCCTTCTTTTTCTGTCAACATACATATATATAAAAGTCCAAAAAAATTCTTAACAAAAGTCGTTTTAATTGAAGCATAAGCAGAACTCACGGTACAACCAAAGTCAGATACACCGACATATCACAACCTTTTCTTCCAAAACGGTGAGTCGTTGAGGTCGAAGACGTGCGGTTTGTAATTAGGCTTACGCCCTACTCACGGTGAATCCCTTTTGCATGTTTGTTTTTGTTAGGAATAGTGTCCTGAAATTCAGATTTATTCGGGATATATTATTTTAATTAATAAATAAAATTGAAGTCCCAGCCATTTCCTAGTTAAATTTGTGTAAGCGAGCATTTATACCTATGCGATTTTCTTTTTGGAAACATCCATGAGATGGGTGTAGTCCTCATACTACAATTTACATGTTTGTTCTAAGTGGTTTATGAGACTAAGCCACAGATAGACTTGGAACAAATGGTATAGATTGTTGTTTGAAAGACTCGTAGTCGAAGACAAGTTTGGACCACTTGTATATTAAGCCTATAACAAGACACTTTAGATGACTTGCCTTTGTCATGTAGATGGAGATCCAAAAGTGTTAGGTTAGTGTGTTTAATAAGATTGACACACTGAGTTGGACCATGTGGATTACTTATTTCCAGACTACTATCGGAGATGAGTGATTCATATTGTACTGTTCGAACGACGACTCGAAATCCTGAGGGTATTCTGGACTTGTGCATGGAGCGTTAGTGACTTTGGTGTACTATAAGTAAGGTCTAAACGAATGACTGAAATCCCACATGCACTGGGTAATAGCGTGAAGTGTGAAAAGGATTGGGTATTTAATAGGGAATCTATAGTCTCTCATGAGATACAGGTGTCCCCTTAGTTGATTCACAAATATTTGAATATTTCGGAAACTTTGGCCAAAGTAATCCAAGTGTTTGACATTTGGAATTTGTACTGTGAATATGTTCAAGTATAAATGAATTATTCAGTGAAGGGCGAGTCGATAACTAATGGGGAAGCTGTGAGAAGGATAATGTTAGCTTTCCAAAATTAATTTGGTAAGCTAACCTTGTAGAAGAGAGTATGAGATGAGAAAAGAAGGGAAGGGGATGAGAAAATAGAGAAAGGAGATGAGAAATAGAGAATTCCCTTAGGAATAGGTTTTCATTTAATTGGATAGATCAAAATTACACTAATAACTTTCCAATTATACAAGGAATCATCAAAAAACCCTAGCTGAGCTGCACAGCCGCAAACGATCCCCTATATTGTGACAACCTGTAACTGAATTCTGCATATTTTGGTCCAGATGCTGTCACGTGAGCAGCACGTGCTGCGGGAAGCCTTAAGCCGATTTAACTAGTGCAATTTAAATTGTTGTTACATCATATAAACTCGAATAAAAAGTAATGCTAAAAATAAAATTGCATTACAAGTAAAATTAATTAATTCGTAACAATCCTTCTGTCTTGAAAAGCTTCTTGTCCTCAAGAAGTGAAGCTCGGAAATAAACTCTTCAAGAAGTTGTAGTCCTCCCATGTTGTAAAGTGCTCATTTAAGTTGCTCCAATGACTTGGACTTGGTGAATCTTCCCTTTGTTCAGCTGCATCACTCGTTCAGATTTGACAGATTGTGGTTGCTGCAGTAAAATGCCATTTGCTTCAGCTATGGGTGGGTTTTGGCTTGTATCGGCATTTTTCTTAACCTATTTTTTAAGAAGGGACACATGAAACACGGGGTGAATGTAAGAATGTGAGGGTAAGTCGAGTTTGTACACCACATTGCCAATTTTTTCCAGAATTTTGTGAGGACAGAAGTAACGAGCACACAACTTGACGTTGCGTTGAACAGCCACAGTTGATTGTCTATAGGGTTGTAATTTGAGGTAGACCATGTCCCCGACTTCATAGTTCTTGTCTACCCTCTTCTTATCCGCATAATGCTTCATACGGGCCTGAGCTTGTTGGAGATTGTCCTTAAGCGATTGCAAGATCTGTCTCCTCTGCTACACAAGCTGTGTGCCTGCTGAATCGGTGATTTTGGGCTGTTGGATCAGCATAGGAGAAGGTGGAGAGTATCCATACAATGCTCGGAAGGGCGTAGTGCCAATGGTTGTGTGAAATTGTGTGTTGAACCAAAATTTGGCTAAGGAAAGCCAACGGTTCCACTCCTTAGGCTTCGAGAAGACCATGCTCCGGATATATTGCTCCACACATTGGTTGACTCTTACAGTTTTCCCATCCATTTGAGGATGGTAGGAAGAACTAAGAGCCAACGTGGTTCCCATCAGCTTGAACAATTCCCTCCAAAAGTTGCTTGTGAAGATTTTGTCCCAGTCCGACACGATGGATTGGGGCAATCCATGTAGCTTGTAGATGTTGTCGAGGAAGAGCTTAGCCAACTTCTCTGCAGTAATAGGTCGGGTAAGAGCAAGAAAATGACTATATTTGGTGAAGCGATCCACCACGACCCATATGACTTCCTTGCCTTCGGATTTCGGTAGCCCCTCATTGAAATCCATACTAATGTGAACCCAAGCACCGTCCAGAATGGGAAGAGGTTGAAGAAGTCCTTTGTATCACGGATCTCCCAATTTTGTTTGTTGGCAAACATCATAAGATTTCACATAATCGCTTGCATCCTTTTTCATGCTCGGCCACGTGAAATAAGCTTTAATTCATTGATAGGTGCCTTCCACACCCTCGTGACCTCCCCAAGCAGCATCGTGTGAGGCGTGGATGACCTGTTTTCTCAGGTCAGTAGCAGCTCCCACATATAACTTGCCTTGAACCCGTAATAGCCCACGGTTTACTGTCAAGTTGCTGTTATCTGCAACCGATTTCGCACCTGTCTGGAGTGCTGTAGCAGGGATGTCTTCTCGAGCAAATGGGTCTCCCTCGTAGGACTTGTGTAGCTCTTCAACCCAAGAAGGAATTACCACTGAAACGGCTGAGCACGAGCCCGAAATAGTGTCCTCAAAACGCCTTGACAGTGCATCTGCAACTGCGTTTTCTTTGCCACTTCTATACTCGATGTCATAATCAAGGCCTAACATTTTTTATCAAGCCTTTCTTTTGAACTCGTGACACGATCTTCTGTTCGAGGATATATTTGAGGCTTTGGTGATCCGTCCGAATGATGAATTTATGACCCTCCAAATAATGCCTCCATTTCTCCACGGCTAAGAGAATTGCGAGGTACTCATTTTCATAAGTCGACATTACCTGATGTTTGGGGCTTAGAGCTTGACTTAGATATGTAATGGGCCTTCCTCTTTGAGAGAGAACAGCCCCAATTCCAGTACCACTTGCATCGGTCTCTAAAACGAAGCCTTCGGTGAAATTCAGCATTGTCAAAACCAGTGCTGCACACATAGAGGCTTTGAGAGCTTCAAAAGCGGCCTGAGACTTCTCGTTCCACCCAAAAGCATCCTTCTTCAAGAGCTTCGTTAAAGGTTTGGAAATGGAACCATAACCTTTAATGAATTTTCGATAATATCCGGTCAATCCCAAGAATCCTCGCAATTGCTTCAAGGTGATCGGGGTTGGCCATTCTTGCATTGCTCGGATCTTGTTAGGATGAGTAGCTACGCCCTCTAATGAGATGATATGACCCAGATATTCAAGCTTCTTTTGATTAAACAAGCACTTGGGCAATTTTGCAAGAAACCGGTGTTGTCGCATCAAGATGAATACTTGTCAAAGGTGTGTGAGGTGAGCTTCATATGTGGGACTGTAGATCAGTATGTCGTCGAAGAATACTAGTACCGAATTCCTCAAATAAGGCTTGAAGAAGTCATTCATAGCCGCTTGGAAAGTGGCCGGAGCATTTGTTAGACCAAAAGGCATAACAACGAACTCGAAATGGCCATGATGAGTTTGAAAAGCGGTCTTGTAAATATCTGATTCGAGAACTCGGATCTGATGATATCCTTGCCTTAAGTCCAGCTTGGAAAAGAAGCACGCCCCATGAATCTCATCAAGCAAGTCATCTATGACCGGTATCGGAAATTTGTCTTTCACGGTTAGTGTATTCAAACGGCGGTAATCGATGCACATACGGGCTATCCCATCTTTCTTCTTTACAAGGATCACGGGTGAAGCAAAAGGACTTCAGCTTGGTCTAATGAAGCTCAACCGAAGCAACTCCTCCACTTGCCTCTCTATCTCGGCTTTTTGGCCATGGGGATACCGATATGTCCTGATTTTGAATGGTTCGACATTTCCTCGTAAAGGTATGGCGTGGTCCACACTCCTTTGAGGAGGGAGACTCTTAGGCTCTTCAAAGATGTCCCCAAAATCGTCAATTAAGGTCTGAACAGCAGGAGGATGAATCGGTTGCTGCATAACCGAGCTTACCATGAATAAATGCCCGATCCATTGTATCGTCTTCTTTTTAATTCCACCTTGCACATCCTTTGCCTCAATTAATTTGAGCTGAGCTTCCTCGGATATGCCTTGCAAAGACACCTTGGTGCCATGAACTTCAAAAGCCACGATCATTTTATCGAAATCAAAGACAACCGGGTTGAAGGCCCTCATCCAATCTACTCCGAGCACCATGTTGCAACCACCCAAGGGAATCACTCAGAAATCGAAGGTGAAATGATGGCCTTGCATAGACCAAGGAAAGGCTATGCACTTGTTTTGTGTTGTCAAAGAGTTCCCATCAGCTACCATGACTGCCAACGGATGAGTTTTCGTCACTTCGTGTTTGACCTTCTTAATCAAATTCGGGTCAACGAAACTGTGAGTGCTTCCACATCGATGAGGATAATAATGGAGTGTTTTCCAGCCCATCCCCTGATTTTGATTGTGTTATGAGCCCCACTTCCGGTTAGAGCCTTCATGGAGATTTCGACCTCGTCCTCACTTGAGTTGCCTTGTAAATTGTATTCGGTCTCTTCTAAATCAGCACCTGAATCAGTACTGTCGGCCTCATTTTCAGCAGGTACTCGGCTCCCTTTTGCATATATAAGTGCTTGTGTTTTGCACCTATGCCCGGTTTGATACGGTTGGTTGCATCGAAAACAAAGTCTGGCTGAAAATCTGTCACTGTTTTTACTGCCAAAACTCATGTTCTGCTGCACAAGTCTCGGTTTGCTGCTGGTATGCGACTTCCCTTTGTCATATGAAGGGACTTGAGTTGCTTCAATCAATTTTGCTTTATTTTAAGCACTTGACAAAGTCTTAGGACCAATGGCTTTCACCATGTTTTTGATCCTGGGCTTAAAGCCACTCACAAAGCAAGAAACGTAGTATGATTCGGCATCCTCGGGAGCAATGGCCAGATCTGACATCAAATTTGCTCTCAAATTCTCAAATCTAAGCATGTATTCTCTCACACTTGATGTTTGGACCAACTTGTTAAAGTTATCCACAACATCCGTTGATTCTCCTTCACCATACCGTTCACACATCTCTTCTACGAAAAGGCCCCAAGAAAGATGTGGTTTGCTTTTCAACAAACTATAGTACCAAATCTCATGATCACCATGAAGATGGACTGCAGCTAACTGGAGCTTCTCCTCCTCAGGTATATTATAATATAAAAAGTATCGATCACATCTCCTAAGCCAAGATTCCGGTTGCTTTCCATCAAAAGGGTCGATTTCTACCCTTGGTTGCCTGCAAGAGTCACTCCTACCCCCAGTAGTGTTGTCATTGGTCACGGTCCTATGTTGATATGGTTGATCAGGTGGCCTATCAATATGATCGAACACATCGTCTGATACATTTTGGTGCATAACAGAATCATAGCGCCTGCTGTTCGGTACTGAATTTTCAGCATTGGTCCGGTAGTTAGCAGGTCCGAACACTCGATCATGATTTTTGATATTAATTTTAGGTCGAATGGGTTGATTCGCAGCTAACCTAATGTTAATTGATGGTCCTACACCAGGTTGTAACATAGGAGATTTACCTCAGGTGTGCATTCCTTCCTGAGGTCTGTCCGAGCTGACCTGCTGCTGATCGATTCCCGGCTGCTGCAGATCGACTTCCAGTGCCTGGTGAATCTGATTTGCGGGTTTGAGGATGGCCTCAACACTTGATTCACCATGTTTGTTAACTTGTTCTTGCAAGTGTTCAAGTTTTTCCTCAATGTGTTGCAATCGGTCTTGCACCTTGGCATCTTTAGCATCTTTATCCATCAATAATGCTAAAATCTGATCCATTCTTTGATTAAACCCTTGTTGCATCTCTTGAAGATCTTCCTTAGTAGCATTTTGAGGTCCCGCCGTGGGGTTCCCGGTAACAGCAGCAACGAAATCCAGATTGAACCTGGTTGCGTTTGCTCCTCCAGCTCCTGATCTTGTCCTAACTCCATCAGCCATTTTTGCTCGAATTTTTTTTTTTTTTAACAACTCAATCAATGTTGATGATTGATAAAACCAGCTCTGATAACAATTGTTAGCTTTCCAAAATTAATTGTGTAAGCTAACCTTGTAGAAGAGAGTATGAGATGAGAAAAGAAGGGAAGGGGATGAGAAAATAGAGAAAGGAGATGAGAAATAGAGAATTCCCTTAGGAATAGGTTTTCATTTAATTGGATAGATTAAAATTATACTAATAGCTTTCCAATTATACAAGGAATCATAAAAAAACCCTAGCTGAGCTGCACAGCCACAAACGATCCCCTGTATTGTAACAACCTGTAACTGAATTCTGCATATTTTGGTCCAGATGCTGTCACGTGAGCAGCACGTGCTGCAGGCAGCCTTAAGCCGATTTAACCAGTGCAATTTAAATTGCTGTTACATCATATAAACTCGAATAAAAAGTAATACTAAAAATAAAATTGCATTATAAGTAAAATTAATTAATTCGTAACAGATAATAGTAGTGGTTATAATTATCCTTTGTCATGGACATCTAGTGGAGGGGTTGTTCTTATTAATACGGTCTATTAGGGAGATATCGAATAAATAATTTAAGTTTTGAGTGCAATGAGATTCGTTTAGTGGAATTAAGTCTCATTAAATGGTAATTAAATTATTTCGTGAGATGATTAATTTAACCCATTTGGAGCAAGATTTACATTATCCATGAGGTCCCTGCGCAGGCCTCTGTATTTATTGCCATCGAAAAAATATTAAAGAATTCATGAGATGAATTATTTATCCATGAGATGGGTAAATTAATTTTGCCAAACATTATTCATGAGATGAATAAAAATTATAAATTATAAAATAAAATAATTTTGAAAAATTAAAATTAATAAGATGAATTTTTACATGTGGGAAACAAAGCAAAATAAAAAAAATACAAAAAACTGCACAGCCCTCACAATCCGCAACTTCACTGACAGGCCGACCAGCACGAGGTACGTGTCGCTCACCGGGCATCTCCACAGGAGGATCCGCGTACCACGGTACTGGCCAATCAGGCCTTGACACGTGGCACGCATTATTTAAAAAAGGGGCGGTTTGTACTGTTTCGAAACGCAGCGTTTTGAGCTGCCTTTTAAACAAAACGATGCGTTTTGCATGTTAACTGCAAATCTCACATCAAATTAATTGGATTTTTTCGCTCTTGTATACTTTTATAAATAGAGGTGCCTATTTCAGATGTTTGGTATTCAATTGAAACAAATATTTTTGGGTTTCTTAAATTGCTTTAGAGACCTAATTTGAGAGAAAAATTTTCGTTGAAATTTTTCTTTTCTCAATTTAATATTTTTCGGAGCCCATCCTCCGAGCAGTTTGAGGTCATTGCGTAGAAAATCGTGGGGTCTCAATTTTCTTGGTATTCTTAATAATTGGAGCAATTTCAGGTATATTCTTCTTTCCTTTTTCTTTTAGTTTTCGCTTTTATATTTATTTATAGTATTCGTTATTATACCCGTTTAAGTTTATGCAATGTTATGAATGTTTTAGAGTAAAAGGCTTGTACATCTAAATTATGAATTTAGATCTGTTGATTTAAATTATAAATTTAACTCAGTAGATTTAAAATTAGGATTTTTAAATTGACCCTAGGTTCAGAGTTATGAATTCTAAACCTGTTCAGTTGCATTGACTTTATGAAGTACGGAGAATTTTTTAAGTTCGTCCCAATGACCGGTATTAGGGCAAAAGGTTTACAGAGATAAACTTATTTCCAGGAACTCTCTCACGTGAGGTGTCACGAAACATGACTCTCCGACCGGGGGCTTAGGTAGAGAAAAGAGTCTCCTATTCTAAGTGCTCTAATAGGTGCCGATTGTTGTGACCATAGTTCAGAACTGTGTACCCAATAGTCGGTATTAGAGTTTATTTTTCCCCACAAAATTCATGCCTTTTCCCAACAATTGGTATCATAGCCATCCTCTGATTACATTCAAAATATACATGACTAGATAAAACAAGATTGAAATAAATAGAATTGCAATTTAATAAAATAGAGATTTTATTAAGAAGAAAAGTTAGCTTAATTTGACGGTTCCATTTAAATTGTTTAAATCAATAAAGAATTAACAGTTAATTCAGATGATTGTTTGAATTAGCGGTTTAAATTGTTTAAATCACTAAAGTAGTTAATTGTTAATTAGAATATTTTAATGTAATGATTTAAATTGTTTAAATCGGTTAAAAGAGTTAACAGTTAACTAGGATTTTTAAAGTATCTTTTTAAATTGTTTAAATCGGTTAAAAGATTTAATAGTTAACTGGGTTATTTATGGTGACGATTTAAATAGTTTAAATCATTAATGAATTAAAAGTTAATTCAGAACAACCCATAAATTTGCGATTGCATTGTTCGTATAATGAGATTTACATTCTTACTCATGGTATACGAAATCGGACAAAATTGATCTAATAAGATTAGAGTCAAATACTTTTAATAATGGATAAAATTGTTTTAATGAGATTATATTCAATTAATTTTACGAAATCGGACAAAATTAATCTAATGAGATTAGATTCAATTAATTTTTATAATAAAGTTGATCTAATGAGATTAGATTTAATTATTTTATAAGAAATCGGACAAAATTGATCTAATGAGATTAGATTCAATTTAATTTAAAATTAAATTTTTTAATTCAAAAAAAATAGATTATGAGATAATCTAGTTTTTGGTATCAATTTAAATAAAAGGATTTAAATTAAATTAATTCATATTAATTTATTTGATTTTAGAATGAGATTCTAAAGCAAGATTATGAGATAATCTATATTGTACATCGATAATGTTTTAAAGAATGAATTAATTAATTTTTGGTTATTTTTTAGGCTATGATTCTGAAGGAGATTATGAAATAATCCATGTTGTAAATGCAAGTTGATTAAAAACCATTGGTTATAAAAATCAAGCGGAAGCAAGATTTCAATTGTTGTAACCCCAAGGTCTCCGTTACCGATCTAGCAGTATAGTAGATCAATAGACCTCCCTACGGAGGATGTTGGTTTGCAGATTATAGGGTTAGACTTCTTTTGGGATAAACCAAAGTGCAAAGAAGCAAAGAGACCACACTGCGGTGGAGTATTTTGTGTATTTGTATAGAGGTTGAGGTAATAGTTTACACTTGAGTAACGTGATGCATTAGCCTCCCCGAGGAGCTCTGTTGTGTCATGTTAGAGACTGAGATAAAGTGGTGAGTTAATCATGTTTAGTAAGAGTTACAAGAAAACAAGTTATTTGAGAATAGTTCTCACCTGAACTAGCTTCATACGACCCCGCTGCCGGGGAGTAAGGAGTGGTGTGTTTGGTCATCATTTTATTAATGGAAGTATAGTTTAGTGGATATCTAACTTATTGTATATGCTAAATTGATTGAATATATATCACTGCATTATATATGACTCATATAAGGTAGTTACACTGCTGTTTGCATTCACAGTGTTTTTGAAATGGCTGTAACTGGTGCACTTCACTCAAATCTGAAAGATAATGCCATAACTAGACCGAATTACTTCACCTCGAAAATGAACTTGGACATAGTATTAATACATGAGGGTCATAAGTTTGTTCTCACTGAAGCTCGACCTACGGTGCCCGCTAATAATTCTGCAGCTACTATTAAAGAGCGTTATGAAAGTTGGAATAAGGCTAATGAGTTAACCAAATGC
The DNA here is from genome assembly GCA_018398585.1 of Simmondsia chinensis. Taxonomy (NCBI): domain Eukaryota; kingdom Viridiplantae; phylum Streptophyta; class Magnoliopsida; order Caryophyllales; family Simmondsiaceae; genus Simmondsia; species Simmondsia chinensis. The sequence continues at coordinate 15,404,705 of JAGTTD010000010.1, read as the reverse complement.
TACATTTTGGCCTCTGTGACCAATGTACTCAAGCATCAGATGCTTGAGATGGAAACAACAACTGAGATGATCAAACATTTAAAGGAAATGTTTGGTGGTCAAGATAGGGCAGCTAGGCAAGAGCTGATGAGGAAGCTCTTGAACATGAGGATGTCGGAAGGGTCCCCAGTTCAGGAGTACGTCATGAAAACGATGGCGTGCTTGCCTGAGTTGGAGATTCTAGGTGCTAAGATTGATAGTCAGTCTCAGCAGGACATCATCCTCAGCTCTCTGTCAAGTTCTTTCACTTAGTTCAGGCTAAACTACACAATGAATAATAAGGATTATTCATTACCTGAGGTGATGAAAGAGCTACAGGAAGCAAAGGGTGTTATGCGAGCCATTGGGAGTGTTCACTTGACTCAGGTATCGAGGACTAATGGGAGCAAGCACAATAAGGGATCAACTGGAAAGAAAGGCAAAGGCAAGGTTGTTAGTGTAACGACTAATCCTAACAAAAGGCCAGCAAAAGGAAAGTGTTACTTTTGCGGAAAGATGGGCCACTGGAAGAGAAACAGCGTCAAGTACATTGCTACTCTGCATGTAAAACTGTTAAGCCATCTGCTGAAGGTATGTTGATATCTCACTGTTTTGAGTCTTGTGTAGTTGTGAGTTCACCAGATTCCTGGTGTATGGACTTAGGATTCAACTAACCAAGTCAATAATATGTTACAAGGGCTTAGGCAAACCAGAAGGCTACATGATGGGAGCTGTAACTGACAGCTGAAGGTAGTACAAGAGCAGCAGTCTTAGCAGTAGGAAGCGACAGCTTAGATTTTAGTGTTAGAATTTTATTTTTGCTTATTAAAATTTTATTATTGATTTGTGCCTACATTGGACAGGAATTTGATTTATGTGCTTTGAAGAATAATTGTTATTCAGTTTGAATATGGTTGTGAACCTTTATTACAAGAAATAATTTTTTATTTTTTTATTTTTTACTAAGGAACATGTGTTTATGATTTAATGATGTTGTTCTCCTTGTATACGTGAACAATGCCAAATACTTAAAGAAGAATTTTGCAAATAAACTACGAAAGTAAATATAAAATAGCGTCAAAAGGAAAATGACAATAATTCTGAATAGCTAGACACAACTTAAGATATAATGGATGTATTGGATGCACCTACTAATAGGAACGAGAATGTTCCAGGTACACGAAAGCTTAGGTGTGGTGGGAGGATTGTCAAGACACCTGACAGGTTCATAGCAGGAGCTTTAGTGGTTGACCGTGGCATTGAATTTGATCCTTTTAGCCACCATAAAGCAATTAAGTCTTATAGTTTTGAGCAATTGGTTAAACAAACCATGCGCGTACAAATGACATTAAGAGAAAGTAGTGACTTTCTTGGTATTGTATGTCAACAATATACTACACATTAGGAATGATGTAAGGATGTCATTAGCTGTCAAGGCTTGGTTGTAAAGAAAGCTCAATATGAAGGACATGGGAGAAGCCAACTCTACCTTTAGGATTAAGCTTCTGCAAGGTCGTAAGAGTAGGATGTGGGATCTCTCTCCAGTCACTTATATTAACAAAATATTGTCAAGGTATTGTATGAAGGACTCTAGGAAAGGTTTTTTACCTTTCTGGCAAGGAGTCCCTTTCTCTCTTTCGAGTAGTGTTCTAGGGCACCCTAAGAGGAAGAGCAATTGAAGAATATTCTATATGCTTTGGCAGTGAGAGCCTCAGGTATGCCATGTTGTGCAAGAGACTTGATGTCTGCTATGCTATGGTATAGTAAGCAGGTGTTAGTCTAACCTGGGTCCAACGGACTAGGTGGCAATGAAGCATTTTCTCTAGTACTTAAGAAGGACTAGAGATTATACGCTAATCTTTCAAGGTGATGAGCTGGCTCTAGTTGGATATATTATTTTAAGACTTCCAGTCAGATTAAAAATGATAGACATTCAACGTCTAAGCATGTCTTGACCCTTGGACTGGGAGCCATTAGTGAGAGGAATGTCAAGCAATATTATATTGCTGACTTCACAATAAAGTAATTGTGCTCAGTAAGGGTTAGGCTCAGTAGACTTTTGGTTCAAACTTAAAAGGGGTGAGTATGGACTTTGTAATAACTTGGATTTAGGACAAGCGGGAGATTGTTAGGAATAGTGTCCTGAAATCCAGATTCATTCTGGATATATTATTTTAATTAATAAATAAAATTAAAGTCTCAGTCATTTTCTAGTTAAATTTGTGTAAGCGAGCATTTATACAGCATCTGATTTTCTTTTTGGAAACATCCATGAGATGGGTGTAGTCCTCAAACTACAATTTACATGTTTGTTTTTAGTGGTTTATGAGACTAAGCCACAGATAGACTTGGAGCAAATGGTATGGATTGTTGTTTGAAAGGCTCGTAGTCGAAGACAAGTTTGGACCGCTTGTACGTTAAGACTATAACGTGACACTTTAGATAACTTGTCTTTGTCATGTAGATGGAGATCCAAAAGTGTTAGGTTAGTGTGTTTAATAAGATTGACACACTGAGTTGGACCATATGGATTACTTATTTCCATACTACTATCAGAGATGAGTGATTCACATTGTACTGTTTGAACGACGACTCTAAATCCTAAGGGTATTCTGGACTTGTGCATGGAGCATTAGTGACTTTGATGTACTATAAATAAGGTCTAAATGAATGACTGAAATCCCAAGTACACTAGATAGCGGCGTAAAGTGTGGCAAGGATTAGGTATTCAATAGGGAATCTACAGTCTCTTTTGAGATACAGGTGTCTCCTTAGTTTATTCTCAAATATTTGAAATTTTTGGAAACTTTGGCCAAAGTATTCCAGGTGTTTGACATTTGGTATTTATACTGCGAGTATGTTCAAGTATAAATGAATTATTCAGTGAAGGGCGAGTCGGTAACTAATGGAAAAGCTATGAGAAGGATAATGGTAGTGGTTATATTTGTCATTTGTCATGGACATCTAGTGGAGGGGTTGTTGTCATTAATACAGTCTATTTGGTAGATATCGAATAAATAATTTAAGTTTGGAGTGCAATGAAATTTATTAGAGGACTTAAGTCTCATTAAATGGTAATTAAATTATGTCATAAGATGATTAATTTAACCAATTTGGAGCTAGATTTAAATTGTCCCTGAGGTCCCTACGCACGTCTCTGTATTTATTGCCATCAAAAAAATATCAAAGAATTCATGAGATGAATTATTTATCCATGAGATGAGTAAATTAATTTTGCCAAACATTATTCATGAGATGAATAAAAATTAAAAATTATAAAATAAAATAATTATGAAAATTTAATATTCATAGGACGAATTTTTACATGTGGGAAACAAAGCAAAATAAAAAAAAATACAAAAAACTACATGGCCCTCACGATCCGCAACTTCGCTGACGGGCCAACCAGAGTGCAGCATCTCCACAGGAGGAGCCCCGTGCCACGGTACAGGCCAATCAGGCCTTGACACGTGGCACGTGTTATTTAAAAAAGGGACGGTTTGTACTGTTTCGAAAATCAGCGTTTTGAGCAGCCTTTTAAACAAAATGATGCGTTTTGCTTCTTAACTGCGAATCCCACTTCGAATTAATTGGATTTTTTCTCTCTTGTATACTCTTATAAATAGAGGTACCTATTCCAGATGTTTGGTATTCAATTGAAACAAATATTTTTGGGTTTCTGAAGACCTAATTGGAGAGAAAAATTTTCGTTGAAATTTTTCTTTCCTAAGTTTAATATTTTTCGAAGCCCACCCTCCAGGCAGTTTAAGGTCATTGCGTAGAAGATTGTGGGGTCTTGATTTTCTTGGTATTCTTAATAATTGAAGCAATTCCAGGTATGTTCTTCTTTCTTTCTTCTTTTAGTTTTCGCTTTTCTATTTATTTGTAGCATTCGTTATTATACCCGTTCAAGTTTATGTATTCTTATGAATGTTTTAGAGTAAAAGGCTTGTAGATCTAAATTATGAATTTAGTTCTCTTGATTTAAATTTTTAATTTAAGTTAGGAGATTAAAATTAGGAATTTTAAATCGACCTTAGGTTCAGAATTATGAATTCTAAACCTTTTCCGCTGCGTAAACTTTATGAAAGTAGGGAGAATATTTGAAGTTCGTCCCAACATCCGGTATTAGGGCAAAGGGTTTATACAGATAAATCTATTCCCGGGAACTCTGGCACGTGAGGTGCCACGAAGCGTGACTCTCCGACCGGGGGTTTAAGTAGAGAGAAGAGTCTCCTATTCTAAGTGCTCTAATAGGTGCCTATTATTGTGACTTGGGTTCAGAACTGTGAACCCAATAGTTGGCATCAGAGTTAATTTTTCCCCACAAAATTCATGCATTTTCCCAACAATTGGTATCAGAGCCAGCCTCTGATTACGTTCATAATATACATGACTAGATAAAATAAGATTGAAATAAATTGATTGGCGATTTAATAAAATAGAGATTTTATTAAGAAGGAAAGTTAGTTTAATTTGACGGTTCCATTTAAATTGTTCAAATCAATAAAGAATTAAGAGTTAATTTAGATGATAGTTTGAATTAGTGATTTAAATTATTTAAATCATTAAAGTAGTTAATTGTTAATTATAACATTTTAATGTTATGATTTAAATTGTTTTAGGTTAAAAGAGTTAATAGTTAACTAGGTTATTTAAAGCATCGATTTAAATTATTTAAATGGGTTAAAATATTTAATAGTTAACTAGGTTGTTTATGGTAACGATTTAAATTGTTTAAATTATTAATGAATTAATTGTTAATTCAGAACAACCCATAAATTTGCGATTATGTTGTTCGTATAATGAGATTTAAGTTCTTAGTCATGGTTTACGAAATCGGACAAAATTGAACTAATAAGATTAGACTCAAATATTTTTAATAATAGATAAAATTGGTTTAATGAGATTAGATTCAATTAATTTTACAAAATCGGGTAAAATTGATCTAATGAGATTTAGATTCAATTAATTTTTATAATAAAGTTGATCTAATGAGATTAGATTCAATTATTTTATACGAAATCGGACGAAATTGATCTAATGAGATTAAATTTAATTTATTTTAAAATTAAATTTTTTAATTTAAAAAAAAAATAGATTATGAGATAAACTAGTTTTTGGTATCAATTTAAATAAAAGGATTTAAATTAAATTAATTCATATTAATTTATTAGATTTTAGAATGAGATTCTAAAGCAAGATTATGAGATAATCTATATTGTACATCGATAATGTTTTAAAGAATGAATTAATTAATTTTTGGTTATTTTTAAGAGTATGATTATAAAGGGGATTATGAGACAATCCAAGTTTTAAATGCAAGTTAATTAAAAATCATAGGTTATAAAAATCGAGTGGGCGCGAGGTTTCAATTGTTGTAATCTTACGGTCTCCATTACCGTTTTACCAGTATAGTAGATCAATAGACCTCCCTGTGGAGGATGTCGGTTTGCAGATTACAAGGTTAGACTACTTTTAGGATAAACCGAAGTGCAAAGAAGCGATGCAACCACGCTGTCGTGGAGTATTTTGTGTATTTGTATAGAGGTTTAGGTAAAGGCTTAAACTTGACTAGCATAATGCATTAGCCTCCCCGAGGAGCTCTGTTGTGTCATGCTAGAGATTAAGGTAAAGTTGTGAATTAATCATGTTTAGTAAGAGTTACAAGAAAACAGGTTAATTAAGAATAGTTCTCACCTGAATTAGCTTCGTGCGACCCCGCTGCCGGGGAGTAAGGAGTGGTGTTTTTGGTCATCATTTTATGCATGAAAGTACAGTTTAGTGGATATCTAACTTATTGTGTATGCTAAATGGAAAGAATATATTTCACTGCATTATATAGGACTCGTATAAGGAGGTTACACGGTTGTTTGCATTTACAGTGTTTTTGAAATGGCTTCGACTAGTGCACTTCACTTAATTCTGAAAGATAATGCCGTAACTAGACCGAATTACTTCACCTAGAAAATGAACTTGGACATAGTATTAATACATGAGGGTCATAAGTTTGTTCTCACTGAAGCTCGACCTACGGTGCCCGCTAATAATGCTGCAGCTGCTATTAAAGAGCATTATGAACGCTAGAATAAGGCTAATGAGTTAGCCAGATGCTATATTTTGGCCTCTGTGACCAATTTACTCAAGCATCAGATGCTTGAGGTGGAAACAACAGCTGAGATGATCAAACATTTAAAGAAAATGTTTGGTGGTCAAGATAGGGCAGCTAGGCAAGAGCTGATGAGGAAGCTCTTGAACATGAGGATGTCAGAAGGGTCCCCAGTAAAATGATGGCGTGCTTGTCTGAGTTGGAGATTCTAGGTGCTAAGATTGATAGTCAGTCTTAACAGGACATCATCCTCAGCTCTTTGTCCGGCTCTTTCACTCAGTTCAGGCTTAACTACACAATGAATAATAAGGATTATTCATTACCCGAGGTAATGAAAGAGCTACAGGCAGCAAAGGGTGTTATGCGAGCCGAGGGGAGTGTCCACTTTACTCAGGTATCGAGGACTAGTGGGAGCAAGCACAATAAGGGACCGACTGGAAAGAAAGGCAAAGGCAAGGTTGTTAGGGTAGCGACTAATCCTAACAAAAGGCCAGCAAAAGGAAAGTGTTACTTTTGCGGAAAGATGGGCAACTAGAAGAGAAACAGCGTAAAGTACATGGCTACTCTTCCTACAAAGACTGCAAAGCCATCTGGTGATGGTATGTTGATATCTCACTGTTTTGAGTCTATTGTAGTTGTGAGTTCACCAGATTCCTGGTGTGTGGACTCAGGATTCAACTGACCAAGTCTTTAATGTGTTACAGGGGCTCAGGCCAACTAGGAGGCTACATGATGGGAGCTGTACCTGACAGCTGAAGGTGGTACAAGAGCAGCAGTCTTAGTAGTAGGAAGCGACAGCTTAGATTTTAGTGTTAGAATTTTGTTTTTGCTTCATAATAATTCTTATTGATTTATACTTGCATTGGACAGGAATTTGATTTATGTGTATTGAAAAATAATTGTTATTCAGTTTGAATATGGTTATGAACCTTTATTACAAGAAATATATATATATATATATATATATATATATATATATTTTTTTTTTTTTTTTTTTTTTTTTTACTAAGGAACATATGTTTATTATTTATTCATGTTGTTCTCCTTGTATACATGAATGATGCGAAGTTCTTAAAGAAGAATTTTTCAAATAAACTACAAAAGTAAAAACCAAATAACGTTAAAAGGAAAATGACAATAATTCTGAACAGCTAGACACAACTTAAGATATAGTGGATGCATTGGATGCACCTACTAATAGGAACAAGAATGTTCCAAGTACACGAAAGCTTAGGTGTGGTGGGAGGATTGTCAGGACACCTGACAGGTTCATAGCGGGAGCCTTAGTGGTTGACCGTGGCATTGAATTTGATCCTTTTTGCCACCATGAAGCAATTAAGTCTTATAGTTTTGAGCAATTAGTTAAACAAATCATGCGTGTACAAATGACATTAAGAGAAAGTAGTAACTTTCTTGGTATTGTATGTCAACAATAGACTACATTGGTATTGTATGTCAACAATATACCACACATTAGGAATGATGTAAGGATGTCATTAGCTGTAAAGGCTTGGTTTTCAAGAAAGCTCAATATGAAGGACATGGTAGAAGCCAGCTCTACCTCTAGGATTAAGCTTTTACAAGGTCGTAAGAGTAGGATGTTAGATCTCTCTCCAGCCACCTATATTAACAAGATGTTGTCAAGGTATTGCATGGACGACTCTAGGAAAGGTTTTTTACCTTTCTGGCAAGGAGTCTCTTTCTCTCTTTTGAGTAGTGTTCTAGGACACCTTAAGAGGAAGAGTAATTGAGGAATATTCCATATGTTTTGGCAGTGGGAACCTCAGGTATGCCATGTTGTGCAAGAGACTTGATGTCTGCTTGCTATGGTATAGTAAGTAGGTGTTAGTCTAACCTGGGTCCAATGGACTAGGTGGCACTGAAGCGTTTTCCCTAGTACTTAAGAAGGACAAGCGATTATACGCTGATATTTCAAAGTGATGAGCTGGTTTCAGTTGGATATATTGTTCTAAGACTTCCATTCAGATTAAAAATGATAGACGTTCGACGTCTAAGTATATCTTTTCCCTTTGAGTGGAAGCCATTAGTGAGAGAAATGTCAAGCAGTATTGTATTGATGACTTCACAATAGAGTAATTGTGCTCAATAAGGGTTAGGCTCAGTAGACTTTTGGTTAAAACATAAAAGGGGTGAGTATGGACTTTGTAATAAATTGGATTTAGGACATGTGGGAGATTGTTAGGAATAGTATCCTGAAATCCATATTTATTCTGGATATATTATTTTAATTAATAAATAAAATTGAAGTCCTAGTCGTTTCCTAGTTAAATTTGTGTAAGTGAGCATTTATACTGCATATGATTCTCTTTTTGGAAACATCCATGAGATAGGTGTAGTCCTCAGACTACAATTTACATGTTTGTTCTAAGTGGTTTTTGAGACTAAGCCACATATAGATTTAGAACAAATGGTATGGATTGTTATTTGAAAGACTCGTAGTCGAAGACAAGTTTGGACCACTTGTATGTAAAGACTATAACGTGACACTTTAGATGACTTGTCTTGGCCTTGTAGATGGAGATCAAAAAGTGTTAGGTTAGTGTGTTTAATAAGATTGACACACTGAGTTGGACCATGTGGATTACTTATTTCCAGACTACTATCGAAGATGAGTTATTCATATTGTACTATTTGAACGACGACTCTAAATCCGAAGGGTATTCTGGACTTGTGCATGAAGCATTACTGACTTTGGTGTACTATAAGTGAGGTCTAAACGAATGACTGAAATCCCACATACACTGGGTAGCGGCGTGAAGTATGACAAAGATCGCGTATTCAATAGGGAATCTACAGTCTCTTATGAGATACAGGTGTCCCCTTAGTTGATTCACAATTATTTGAATATTTCGAAAACTTTGGCCAAAGTAATCCAAGTTTTTGACATTTGGAATTTATACTGTGAATATGTTCAAGTATAAGTGAATTATTCAGTGAAGGGCGAGTCGATAACTAATGGGGAAGCTGTGAGAAGGATAATGGTAATGGTTATATTTATCCTTTGTCATGGACATCTAGTGGAGGGGTTGTTCTCATTAATACGGTCTATTAGGGAGATATCGAATAAATAATTTAAGTTTGGATTGCAATGAGATTTATTTAGTGGAATTAAGTCTCATTAAATGGTAATTAAATTATTTCATGAGATTATTAATTTAACCCATTTGGAGCTAGATTTAAATTGTCCCTGAGGTCCTTGCACAAGCCTCTGTATTTATTGCCATCGAAAATATATTAAAGAATTCATGAGATGAATTATTTATCCATGAGATGGGTAAATTAATTTTTTCAAATATTATTCATGAGATGGATAAAAATTAAAAATTATAAAATAAAATAATTTTGAAAAATTGATATTCATAGGATGAATTTTTATATGTGAGAAACAAAGCAAAATAAAAAAAATACAAAAAACTGCATAGCCCTCACGATCCGCAACTTCGCTGACGGGCCAACCAACGCTCGACATCCGTGCCACGGTACTGGCCAGTCAAGCCTTGACACGTGGCAACCGTTATTTAAAAGGGGCGGTTTATACTATTTCAAAACTCATGGTTTTGAGTTGCCTTTTAAACAAAACGATGCGTTTTGCTTGTTAACTGTAATCCCACATGGAATTAATTGAATTTTTTTGCTCCGGTATACCTCTATAAATAGAGGTACCTATTCCCGATGTTTGGTATTCAATTGAAACAAATATTTTTGGGTTTCTGAAAGTGTTTTAGAGACCTAATTGGAGAGAAAAATTTTCGTTGAAATTTTTTTTCCTCAGTTTAATATTTTTCGGAGCCCACCCTCCGGGCAGTTTGAGGTCATTGCGTAGAAGATCATGGGGTCTCAATTTTCTTGGTATTCTTAATAATTGAAGCAATTTTAGGTATGTTCTTCTTTCCTTCTTGTTTTAGTTTTCGCTTTTCTATTTATTTGTAGTATTCTTTATTATACCCGTTTAAGTTTATGTATTGTTATAAATGTTTTAGAGTAAAAGGCTTGTAGATCTAAATTATAAATTTAGATCTGTTGATTTAAATTTTTAATTTAAGTCAGGAGATTTAAAATTAGGAATTTTAAATTAACCCTAGGTTCAGAGTTATGAATTCTAAACCTGTTTCGCTACGTAAACTTTATGCAAGTAGGGAGAATTTTTGAAGTTCATCCCAACGACCGGTATTAGGGGCAAAGGGTTTATAGAGATAAACATATTCCCGGGAACTCTCGCACGTGAGGTGTCACGAAGCGTGACTCTCCGACCGGGAGTTTAGGTAGATAGAAGAGTCTCATATTCTAAGTGCTCTAATAGGTGTCTATTGTTGTGACCATAGCTCAAAACTGTGAACCCAATAATCGATATCAAAGTTTATTTTTCCCCACAAAATTCATGCCTTTTCCCAACAGTTCTTTTATCGCTTTACGGAGACCACATCACACTTAACTGCAAATAAAATAAAGCTAACAATTTCAATTCATTAGGTATTTCTCTTTTATACTCTAGTGTGAATCCAAGATTGATTTATTTCCATTTGCTCTTCTTTGCTTTTGCAAGTTGATTTAAAGGACAGTCGTTGAATCTTTCCGTCCACTTTCAATCCAAAAGGCAATCTGCGTCATTTGTGCTCCATTTTGCAACTAGATTAAGGATGCTAGAGAGGGTTAAAGAGGGTAGGGTAAAGAGGTGTAAAGTAAAAGGTTATCCTATTCATATTTTGGTATGTGAAATAAAAAAAGAAATAATGGTAAATACGGGCGAATAAATTATCATTATTTAACAATCAGATAAATGGGAAAAGATAAAGACAAATGTAATTAAAACAGCCTTGAAAGCTTGAGCTTCATTTCTAATAGAACATTTTTCCAAGACCTCAAGGGCAGTTGGCCAGAAAAAGTACTTTTAAATAGAAGCATAAGTTGATTTTTAATTTTTAAATCGAAACAGAAAAATAGTACTCCTTCTAAGCAAAAATACAGGCGAAAACTACAAATTTTTGCAAACAAAAATACTTCCACTGAAAGCATTTTTTATAATAATATTTTTGTATAAAGTGCTTTTGAAAAAAAATATAACTTTTTCACATTCTCGCCAACCAATTACTTTGTTGTTTGTATGTAAATAGTTCTATTTACAGCTTCTACATGACCGGACATAACCCAAGCAACCTAAGCAACCGCTTGGGGCCCCCAAATTTTAGTGTGACATTTTTAAAGTCTCAATTGTTAATATTCATAAATTTTACGATTAAAATTTTTATAATTTATTGTATTAGTATTCTGCTATTAAAAATTTTTTATTTGTTATAAATGGCTTATTTGAAACATTCGCTTAGGGTTTTAAAAATGTTACAACCAACCATGACCTTTTGTCATGTTAATTACAACATCCCATTATTTTATTAATCTTCCAAAGCCTTCAAGCATTCCAATGATTTATGTTTTTTGAACATTGCTTTATGATTTATTTGTGTCAAACACAATTTGAATATTGTAATTTTTAATATATATATATATATATATATATATATATATATATATATATATATATATATATATATATACATATATATAAGAGGACTGCTATGAAAAGGAACAATAAAAAATGTGGTGTAGCTAAGGTACAGAGTGAGAATGGCAATTAGACCCGAATCTAATGTGTATCCATCCAACCCAACCCATTTATGATGGATTTGGATGCAAAAAGTGGATTTTTAATGGATTTGAATTTGGATATTGATAAATGGGTTTTGGGTCGGGTCGGATTTGGGTGACATCAAATCCAACCTGAACCCGATCCAAATCTGATCCAAAAATATGTTTTATGTAGGATAAAATTTTAAAATTACTAAATTTTAAGTCTTTAACATGTCAAGTCATATTCCAACATTTTTTTTATTGTGCCAACATTTTGATATTTGTTTTGACACTATAATATTTTTTATATACTAAGCCATGTATAAAGATTACTTGTTAAGAGAGATTTGAATGATTACATAATATTACATTAATATTATATTTATACATATTAAATGAAATAGGAAAAGGTATATCAATTGGTCCAAATATTAGCTTTTGATGTATTATTATTATATTATTATTTTTATATATATTAATATTAGATTGTAATATTATAATTTATTATATAACTTAAATGGATTATGGATTTGGGTCGGAGACCCGTTCTACCCGATGGATTTGGACTTGGATTTAATTTTATGGAATAAATGGTTCTTTTTCGAATTTGGGTTGGGTCGGAGTTTTTTTGGGTTGAGTCTGGATGAAGGCAAACCCGACCAAACCCGACCCATTGCCATCCCTAGTAGAGAGGGAGGAGATCACATGCGGTGGGATCCCTCTCTCTCCCCTGCTCTGTGTGTTGTTAGAGAGAGAGAGAATTTTTTTAATTTAAAATTTAATATATTTTACATATTATTAAGAAATAAATTATTTATATAAAATAATTTTAATATATAAATTTATTTGTTTGAGTATTTGTTATTTAGGTATCTTTCAAATTTTTGTAGAAAATATCGAAATGACTAGTATATATTATCGGTATTATGCACTATATTAACAAAATATGCTAATATATTAAAATTATTTTATATAAATAATTTAAATTTGAAAATTAAAAAAATTCTATCTTGCCCCCCCTCCAACTGCACACAGCCACTGCTTTGGATCATTCTCCCGATATTCTTATAGAAGAAAAACCAAAATACACATTCTAATTAGTGGCAAAAGAAGCTTCCTAATATATGTCTACATATTTTGACTACGCTTTCAACTCTCCATCTTTTATTTTCAATCCAAAGAGGCGTACCAAGAAATTTTTCCTTAAAAATTTCACGAGCTCGTGTATAAATATTGCTGCAATTTTCCTCCCAAAGACACAAATAAATGACATTTTTACTTCTATAAAATCAAGTTTGAGTATTTAGTAGTCTGACAAAAATAATTAAATTATGGACGTTAATATTAAAGAAGTTATTTTTCATAAATTAATAATCTCTAGTAAGTAACAAATTTGCAGTATTTAAATATCTAGGACACTTGTTTAGTTGTATCTAACTCGTTAAAGATGCCTAACACATACTGAATTTTATTTTTATTTTTTTAATAAAGAATACATAATAAAAAAACTTTAAACAATTATTTTAAATATATTAATATTTTCATGATACATTTAGACGAGATATTGAAATAGGTAAATATAATACTGAGCCAATCAAAGCAAGTAACTTGAAAACCCCCTTTCCCTATAAATGAATGACAGACCAGACCACACAAACCAAAACCCATAGCCTCCTCCCCACACATAACCATCTACCATTCCTTTGGTTTTTTTTTTTTTTTTTTTTTATTGTTTTCATTATCTCTAGGAGGTCTCCAATTCACAATGGCCTCCTATACAACCGAAAACAGAGCATCCTCTGTCAGCTCTGTTATCCTTTCCACTATATGCTTACTTCTCATCTTGGGCAGCCACATCGCGATGGCCCAGACACCGGTGTTCGCCTGCGACGTAGCAAGCAACTCCTCACTGGCCGCACTGGTTTTCTGCGACACCTCCCAGAGCACAGCTGAGAGGGTGGCAGACCTCGTCGGGAGGCTGACGCTGCAGGAGAAGATTGGATTCCTGGTGAGCAGCGCGGCCAGCGTGGCCAGGCTCGGCATCCCCAAGTACGAATGGTGGTCAGAAGCTTTACATGGGGTCTCCTACGTGGGGCCTGGCACTCGGTTTTCTAGTGCGGTTCCTGGAGGCACTAGCTTTCCTCAAGTTATTCTAACTGCTGCGTCCTTTAATACTACACTCTTTGAGGCTATTGGGAAGGTAACTCTTTCTCTCATTAGTAACCATTATTTATAGCAAAATCTTAAATATGTCATGCTAAAAATAGAAAATGTTAGTTTCAATATTCAAAGTCTTATAACCTTTTTTATTTACCTTATAAATTCAAATACATAAATTGTGTATAATTTGATTATTATTGTTGGAGCAAAAAATATTATTTTCATCATAATAAAGCTATTTACAGTGAATAAGAGTCATAAAATATTATACAGTTTTTCTAACATTAATAAATTTGGACAATAACATTAACCCATAATTTTTAAATATGTACATTGTTGCCCATACTGTTAAGCCTTTTTTATATCTATTGATATTTTCAATGCATTTGTGTCAATGTAGCATATCAAAAAAGTAGAAATGGAAAATAGGCAACGTAGCTGTATTATGTTGTTCATTGACATTATAGGACAGAAGAATTAGTTGGGATGTAGGCTTTTGTGAATCTAACGCATGTGCATTATGGAGGACAGAGAATAGAGTAGTTGGAAAAAAAACCTTATTTTTGTAGATGGTGGAGAGTGAAAACACAGCACTGATTTGTACTGATCTGTTTTAAGGTTTTGACCCAAAAAAATAAATAAATAAAAAAGAAAATCTGTTTTTCAAGGTAAAGTTTGAACAAATTCTAAGTGTATATATAAATTGGAGGTTGAGAGATTGGAGGACGCAATATGGATCATTAGATTTAAATCAAGGGCTTAGATTTGAAAACTATTTTTACACCTCTCTCTTGAAAGAGTTAATGGGTCGGATTTTCTTAATTTAAATCTAATAGTCATTATTAACTTCTCTCATATCTGAACCACTCATACAAGTCAATGCGATATATATATATGTATTAGTTGTTGGTTAAATATTAATTTATATATTTAATAAAAATTGAATATGCATATTTATATATTTATTAAAAAAATTAAGGCATTTTTTGGTTACTACAAGAATTAAATTCCTATTAGAAGTTATAGTTCTTTAAAATTCAATTACTATGTAAACTTATTAGGAAGTAGGTATGAATTGTATGGTTTACATGATAGGAAATAGAATTTTCTTGGGAGGTTAGGTAAAAACTGTGAAATAAAACTTACCTAATAGAGTTAGGTAATTCCTTCCTATATTTTACAAGAATTAAAATTGTTAAAAAATTTTGTACTTTTTGTGCTCTATCAATTCCTAGCAACCTAAGAAAAGGGTAAATGCCACTTCCTATTTCTTGCGTTAACTTACCGTAACCAAGCAGGACCCAAATATATATATAGTTTTGAATATAATTAACTTTAAAACAAAGGCTGATTGAAAACTACTGTTAAATTTGCATGAGTCGGTGTGGGGCCCAAAGGACACTTCACGGGTATCTTTAGCTGGAATAGGGTTGGATAAAATGTGAGTCTTAGCTGTAGACATCGTTAAAGTTGACGCCCAATGGAAGAAAATGACACTTTCTCTATCTTGATAAACGCTGTACGCACTCGCTCCTATACACTCTCGTGGGCACTGCCTTCTACTACTGCAAATTTGTTTTCTTCTGGAGCTTGATTCATACACATAGTCTATGCATGCATGTGAAAAGGAGCCACAGCGTGATATATTATTAAAAGAAAAAAATGTTTTTAGAAATAGCTTTTAAAAACTATTTATCCAAATGATACACACATCATTTTTTGACTTCTTTTTTCTTAATTTTTTTTTTAAAAAACTGAGTTTAAGTGTACAGTCTTCAGTACATGCATGCACCTTTATGCATGTATGTTTTATTTTTTTCTTTATTTATAATAAATAAATTAAATTTATTTATTTATTAAATATTTAAATTAAATTTCAAATTCAGTCCAACCATTTAATAAATAATTTCATTTATTTTATTTATTATAGTTAAGAAAATATTATACACTGAGAAAAATAAAATATACATGGATGTAGTTGCTTGCATGTATTGAAAATTATGCATGGAATACCTCCTTTGAGATTTTTTTTTTTTTTTTTTAATTTCAAAGAAGTAAGAAGCAAAGAAAAAAAATTAATTAAAAAATTTCAACTGATGACATAGATGTTATTTTGGTCAATAGTCTTCGTTGGAAGTTAGTTTTGAAAGTATTTTTTTTCTTTTGTATTATTTCGGGTAGTGGCTATGTGAAAGGTCAATATACATATGAAATATATATAATCTATGTATAAATTCATAATAAATAATGATGAAGTACAGATGAATAATTATTAAAATTAGATTTTGTGGTAATAAATTTTTATCTATTTAAATATAAAATTAAGTATATGATATTTATGTGATGCAACACGGAAAATTAGGGGGACAGAAAGGAAATGACGGTCTTCCCTTTGATTTTATTAAACTCCAATAAAAATTATAGGAGAAAGATAAATTCGACTCTCATTCTCACTCTTGAGAATAGAGCGAACAAATAATTCATAAAATTAATCTAACAAATTTGCTCCCAAAACCCTAACTATCCTCCTCTTTAAAAAGACGGGTTTTCCTAATTTGACCCTAACTAATTTAAAATTTGAATTAATTCCTAATTAGAACCATCCGTGTGAATTGAATCAACGGCTAAGATCGCAATCCGTGTGCTTCACTTAAAATAAATAAATTAATTAATAATAAAAGATATAAATCTGAAATAATAAAACAAATCCTAATCTAAATAAAACTCTATCTAAAACACATCTAATTACATGCGGCTATTAACCGTGTCCTTCCAGTGGTGGCTCCAAGGTATGGTGCCAAGTACGGTTGGTGCCAAGTCTTCATATTCTTCCCTTTTAGCGTCGTTAGGCCCTGCTTCTTGTTCACTCCAGCCACATGCTCGCCAAGCTTGTCTTCCTTTGGCTGATCATTCTTCAGCTGAGATGGCGGTTGCATCATCCTCTCCTGGTTGGAGAGAATTCGTCCTCGAATTCGCCTCTGGTTCTTCTCGACTACTTCAGTCACGCCAAATCTCCAATCTTCATTGGCCAAGTATCTAGTTCTAGTAAACCGCCAAGTATGAGGTAGCACCAGGAAAGATATAACTAGGTTCTTCTTCCTTAGCCAAGCTATACACCATATCCAGATGCTTGGTAGCTTTGTCTCGCTTAGCCAACCCAGCTCCTCTTCCGACCCTGTACTCATGTCCTCTTCCCTCGCTGACCTGCCAACGAACCATGCCTAAACCATGGTGCTGCCAAGCAGTCCGCCAAAGGAGGCAGAGCTGCATCATCCTATCCCGGTTGGAGAGAATTCGCCCTCGAATTTGTCTAACCGCCAACCCCTATCTTCGCCGATAACTATTATGCCATGCAATCTGCCAAAGGAGGCGGGATTGCATCATCCTCTCCTAGTTGGAGGGAATTCGCCCTCGAATTTGTGGGTGGATCAAAGGGGCCAATTTTGCCCAGCCGTATGTCTTCACACCTAAACTTTGTCTTGCCAACCCTGTCCAGACTTCCGTCAAAAGTGAAGAAGGCTCACATAACCTGGTAACCTTGATGACGGATCTGCAGTCAACATCTTTACGTCTTAATTCGTCCAGTTTAGACCAAAAAATTGGGATGGGCTCTACTCGATAATGGAGTTGACCCGGTAACCCTCCACTCGGTACTTGACCCTTCCACTGCGGATTTGTGCCTACCGTCAACGAAGTATCTGTAATCTCGTCCGGCCAAGTTCCATCCTTGGTTGGCGTTAGTATAGCCGATTTGCCTTTCTGTATTGCCCGGATGTAGATCATCATAAGTAACTTCCACATTAGGCGTCTGATGTACTCGTACACCTCAAGGTTTGTTTGGTATAGCATCTTATTTTTAGGTAAGGCGTCTTTAGGTCCCCAATCTAGCCGGTATTGTTCTCTCCTTGTTGGCGGTACATAATACGCCAACCCCTCTAGACAAGCCTTCCTTGACTGACTCCCTACCTCATCCGATTCCTCCTCCTCGCCAAAGATGGGCTCATCAAATATGGGTAGAGAAGACAGTTCAATAGACGGAGAGTCTTCAAGGATCGGTTCTTCTTCTCCTGCAAACTCCAAAAGTTCATCACGGAGGTCGGTGTTCACCCTCCATTCTTCAAGGTTGGCGGTACCGGTAAAGAACCGATGCTGCCTCGACTTAGGGTCCAATAGATCAACAACCGATGTCGGATTCTTGATCTTGTCTTTCACCTTTTTGTTCTCACCCGATGTTAATGGGCGTTGGGGCTGGGTTCCTGGCTCTAAGTCAGGATTTGCCCCCATTTGAATCAAGCAATGCTTGATCCGCCTAAGTTTCTTCTCAACCGCATCTAACCTTCGTTCGCTTTGCGTGTGTCGGTCTCGATTAGTTATTTCTTCAATGGCAGCATACCTCTGACGACTTGATGCCTTCTCAGAAACGTTATGAGCTCTGATACCCATTGATGCAATGTGACACGGAAGATTAGGGGGACAGGAAGGAAATGACGGCCTTCCTTTTTATTTTATTAAACTCTAATAAAAATTGTAAGGGAAAGATAAATTCGACACTCATCCTTACTCTTGAGAATAGAACGAACAAATAATTCATAAAATTAATATAACAAATTGGCTGCCAAAACCCTAACTATCCTCCTCTTTAAATAGAGGGGTTTTTCTAGTTTGACCCTAACTAATTTAAAATTTGAATTAATTCATAATTAGAACCAACGGTCGAGATCGTAATCCACATGAATTGAATCAACAGCTGAGATCGCAATCCGTGTGCTTCACTTAAACTAAATACATAAAAGATATAAATCTGAATAAACAAAACAAATCCTAATCTAAATAAAACTTTATCTAGAACATCTACCTACATGCGGCTATTAACCGTGTCCTCCCAGTGGTGGCGCCAAGGTATTGTGCCAAGCACGGGCGGTGTCAAGTCCTCGTATTCTTCCTTTTTACCGCCGTTAGGCCCTACTTCTTGTTCACTCCAGCCACGTGCTCACCAAGCTTGCCTTCCTTTGGCTGATCCTTCTTTAGCTCAGATCGTGGCTGCATCATCCTCTCCCTGTTGGAGAGAATTCGTCATCGAATTCACCTCTGGTTCTTCTTGGCTATTTTAGTTACGGTTCTAAAAAACTATCTATACTTTTTTAATTTTGTAAAAAATTCTTTAAAGTTTCCAAAACTTTTCAATGTCGTACCCTAATATTAATGCCATGGACATCTGTTATTTTTTGTTTACTGGATTTTGGAAAAAAGAGGAAATAATTTTAAAAAATTTGAATTTGCTTTTAAAGTAATTCTTAATATTTTCAAAAAATATTTTAAATATATTTAAAATTTGTATATGTTTTAAAAAATAATTTTTATATTTAAAAATATTTTTTAGATGCAATGTAAGCAAAAATTAACTGAAGTTAACGTCATTAACATTATTAAAGTGTGGCATTAAAAAATTTTAGAAAATTTAGGTAGTTTTTGAATAATTAGAAAATGTGGATAATTTTTTGAAAACTCATCTAAAATTTAGGTGCTTTAGGAAAAAAAAAAAAAAATGTGGGCCTCCAATTTATAGACATTATTTCAAGATTGATTTCAGATTTAGGCCAATAAAATAATTTTTGACAGAGCTTTTGTTTTTAGGGAAGATAACTGAGAGCATATTATGAAAGGTCAGTGACCTACGCTTTTGAATTTAAGGCCGAAAACCATTCCAAACGCGCCAGTAGTAGTTAGGCCCACCACGGAAAGTTGGGGAACAACTTCCTGTAGTTTGTCCTCTCTCTCTCTGCTGAAGAGGCAGAAAATGTTAAATGTAAAAATAAAATTTTAATTACACTTTAATACCTTTAATTTTGATGAAATTATTGTTTACTGTTCAATTTTATGCTTTGAATTTTGAGTCCATGTTCATAAAAGAACAATGATGCTTAGTCCACCACTTACTGTAAAATAACCCTTCCAATCTTACATTGCAGTGTATGCGAGGTGATTCTCGCGGTGGTGGGGCTAAAAGGGGTACTGGGGATGGGGAGGGTAAGTAGCCAGGTTTTCAAAATGCCAATAATATATATATATATATATATATATATATATATAGGGTGCCATTTTTATGAGAGGGTGAGAACGTAAGAGAGGCCAATTTTGACCCTCCATTATAATGAACGGCCAGGATTTATTGAACATTAAAAAAAAATTAACAATGGCATCCTTATGAGAGGGTGAGAGTGTGAGATGAGTCAATCCTGACCCTCCATTATAAGGGACAGCCAAGATTTATTGGACACTGAAAAAATAATAATTTACGGCTAAAATTTTGTTGAGTATTGAAAAAAAAACAATTTTCTTTCCTTATCCTTTCTTTCCTTTTGCCCATGAAAGAGTATGGGCCGTAAATTTTTTTTTTTTGTATCCAACAAATCTAGGACGCCCATTTTAATGGAAGGTCAGGATTGACTCATCTCACGCTCTCACTCTCTCATAAGAACGTCACCATATATATATATATATTGACATTCTTATAAAAGGGTAAGAGCGTGAGAGAGGTGAATCCTAACCCTTTATTGTAATAGACGGCTAAAATTTGTCGAACATTAAAAAAAATAACAATATTCTTCTTTCACCTCTTCTTTCTTTCTACCCCATGAAGAGGTATGGGCCGTAAATTGTTATTTTTTTAATGTTTAATAAATCTTGGATATTCATTACAATGTAGGGTTAGGATTCGCCCCTTTTACGCTCTTATAGGAATGCCAAATATATATATATATATATATATATATATATATATATATATATATATATATATAATTGTACCACAGTACATTGTTTTATCTTAGATTGACACAAGAAATTGGATTTGAACGGTGAAATTGGAATTCCGAAAGAATTGAAATTTCATTATTTAGTTAATCAAATTAGAGGTCGAAATTATAATTTTATAATGATTTGAGTCCTGGAGTTGAAACATTTCAAGTTTTGATTCGGCTAGGGTCGAATTTTGGTAAGATTGAATCACTTTGAGTACGAGTTATTCGAGTTTTGAGTCAAATTGATTTGAGTTCAAGTGACGGTGGGATCATTTCTTTTTCTTTTTTTTTGGGATAATTAAGCAAACATTTGATTCATGAAGAAAATATACAAAGGACAATATAAGTCCACCATACATAACTGTGATCAAAATTCCTCAAACCAAGCAACTAACAGTGAACTCCTATGCACACCATTCTTTGCGAGAGTGTCGGCGTGGTGATCCGCTTCCCTCTTCATATGAATAAGTGAAATGGCCCAGAATACTCACTTGAGGAAGTCAATCTTATTCAGTAGAAAACTGAGACTCCATGTATGCCTATTTTCACCCAAAACCCTAGCAATTGCATTGGCTGAGTTAGGTTCAACTGCCAGATTTAGATTAGTACCAACTCTATTTCAGGCCGTCGCTTCTAGCATAAAACAAATAGCTTAAACTTTAGCTTGATTTGCTTTTATATCCCTATTAGAGCCAAGAGCACCGCGCCATATACCCCTCTATGATCTCTGAGCATCCCACCGGTCCCAGCTGAACCCAATTTTTCTAACGCTAAGCCATCGGTGTTTTGTTTGGGAATGCCTTCAGCAAGCGGACACCATGCTATTCCTCGTTGAGTATTCACTTTTGCTCACCATGTGTAAGGGGTCCTAATACCACCTATTAAGATCACCCACGGAATAACGAACCACAAATCGAAATCACACACAAAGGGAATTAGGGAAGAACACCAAAAATTACGTGGTTCAGCTGAAGCCTGCATCCACAGAGGGGAACACAATAGTTTTATTATTTCATTGGAGTTTACATGATACGTCTTAACTCTTAATATTTCTCACTCAAACCCTAATGGTAATATATATAATGCTAACATACTAAAATCCTAGTGTGCCATAGGCCTCTATAGGATTGGCTCCATCCTATATCTCATAAACAAAGCCTAATACAACCAAGTTTCACATATGCCCTAACAATTCTCCCACTTTGAGTCTGGTTGGATTATTTACTATTATTAGACTAAATCATCTGAGAATTTTACAGTTTAGATCTAACATAAATTTGAAGATCCGACCCAAATAGGTTATTAAAACCCTGTTAAACAACCCGTTTTCCTCTTAAAAATAAAAAAAAAATAAAAAAAAACCCTAATTTTTCGTCAAACACAAATAGAGCCACTCCTCTGGTTTTGAATCTCCCCCGCGTCTGTCCTATGTCAACAATGCCAGTTCCCGGCGTTGTTGTTTCAAGTCACCAGTGGCTGGCGCCGGACGGCCACCACGTCCTACCGCCACCGCCAGCAATGACGTCACCACCGACTAAACACCGGCTCCACTCACTGGCATCAACCACCGGTCACCGGACACGCTATCGACACCAACGGAGCTCCAACAGCAATCCCGCGCTCGACCATTCATCTTCTCCGTCGACAGCCACCCCGCTCCTCCACGAACAACCACCAGTGTTCGAATCAGGCGACCTTCGACAGACAAATGTCCGGAATCGTCGACTCACACCATCGTCTACTCTCTATGGCTATCATTTACTTTGACACGGCGTTCATCGACTCGCCAGCCACTAAAGTCGGCAGACATGTAGCATCGCGGCCACGCTTCTCATATCACCAGATTCGTACCTCCGGTATCTTTCTGCACGATTTTCGACCCCTGCAGCCCTGCCTTTGTGAACCTCAGCCGTCACTCCACAAACGACCAGATCTACCATGTCTCCAACGCCGATATACAAGACGACCGCTAAATCTACCATTCAAGTCTAGTTTTTCACTCCTTCACTTGGACCAATTCACCACCACTAACGTGCAGCCATTGCCTCTTTCACTGAGGCATAACCCTTCACTCTAGCTAGGGCACTACTGTAGTTTACACCTTCGATTTAGCGATCAAACCCATGATCTGCCCGAATCAACCACTGCCGCAGCTTACATCTTCGTCTTACTGATCAAACACATTATCTACCCTAATCAACCACTACTGCAGTTTGTACCTTCGGTTTACCTATCAGAATCCATGATTTACCCGAATCAACCACTACCACATTTTACACCTTTAGTTTACCAGTCGAACCCATGATCTACCAGAATCAAAAACGTTGTGCCTTTACCGTTGAGATCAAATCACCACCAGAACCACCGTCTAGAATTTCACCACTGACGTTAGCGGCCGATTCTTTTCTCCCACCAAGTATTAAACCTCCAATCTAGGTTCATCCCAAGGCTCTGAAACTGAGCTTTGGTACCAATTGAAGGGGCCATAATACCACCTATTACGATAACCCACATAATATATAAGTCATAAATTGAAGTAACAATCATAAACAAAAGGGGATGGGGGAGAACACCGAAATTTACAAGGTTCAACCGAAACCTACATCCATAGAAGTGAGCACGACAATTTCATTAATAGAATTGGGGTTTACATGAGACATTTCAACTCTCAATCTTTCTTCACTCGAACCCTTCTCAACCCTAACGATAAGATACACATCCCCGTGTATATATAGTGCCTTCCACACTATGGGCCTAAATAAGATTGACCCAATCCTATAACCCAACACCATGCTTGTATATTATTAATAATTCCCCTCTATTTGGTCAACAGTGCAACAAGTGCCATTAAACTAAGCCGACATCCAATAAACTAGTCTGTACTTGACTAAATTAAACAATCCATGGCCTAACATCCTCTTAGCTTTGAAAATAACCTCGTTTCTATAATTCCACACTGTCCAAATCACCATGAAAATGAAGTGATCCATACCTTTTGATGCAGCGCAGATAAGAAGAAATTGGGAACGGAAGGCTCAACAGCCTTCCTTTAGACTCTTATTGCTAAAACAATTAAGAATCAAAAGGGAAAAAATAGTTAACCCTAATTCTCACAACTCGAGAATAAGAAAAAACAAATAAAAAAACAAAATTCTAAGAGAAAGCTGAATAATTGAATGATAATTAAAAACCTAGTCTTCCTCTTCATTAAATAAAGGAGTTAATTGACCTAGAATATAAGACTAAAAATTAAAGAGAAAAATCCAACGACAATTAATAAAATCTATTAATCTAAACGAAGCTTCCTAATTGGTGTTAACTTCTCAAGCTCGTTCACCCTTTCCGCGTCTCTTCTTCTATCCCGCCAAGCGACTTATCTCGCCAAGATCTGATCTGCCAAGTAACTTGCCAAAAGCTAAGGTGTGGCTACATCATTCTCCCTAGCTTGGAGAGAATTTGTCCTGGAATTCGCTAACAGATCATTTGGGGTCATTCTCGCTAAGTTATGTCCCTGCATGCCTATCCTCCATCTCGCCAGGCCCCGACTCACCAAGCTTGCCCATACGTGGACTTGTAACCTATCTTACCAAGATGCAAGCCACATCATCCCCCTAGCTTGGAAAGAATTTGCCCTCAAATTTGCTAATGATTTGTCTGGATCATTTCCTCTCTAAATCACAAGCTGCATCACACTTGCCCAAGTCTCGATTACTCGCCAACTTCCACAACAACTTCCAAGAATGATGCACAAAGGGTACATCCCTATCCAACATAATGTTGGTGGGTATGCTATGCTTGTACACCTCATGTAACCCTTCTTGGGTTTTGAATCTGGTTTTCCACTCTCTTCTAGCGGAATGCAACTTTGGTGGTATCCGTTCTTCAGACCTAATTTGCTAGACACCATCGAATTTTGTAATTGGCATAGAAAGTTATCCAATCTTGAAATGGGTAATCGATATCATACTGTGATATTACTGAGGCCCCTGCTGCCAAGGTATATCTGCCAAGTCCGATCCTTTAGTGGTGTCACGATAGATGATCCACCCTTCATGCTCTCTCAAATGAAAACTTTAGTGAATAGCTCCCAAACTTGGCGCCTAAGATTTTCACGCTCCACAAGGCTAATTCGTTAATGCATCCTACTCTGTAAGGTAGCTCTTGGAACTAGATCCAACCGGTATTGAATACCCCTCAACGATGGTAAGGTACTTAGCTCCTCTTTCGGTATTTTACCATGTTCTTCTTGGCATTCCTTGCCCATCTTGTGCTCGCCAACCTCCTTGGCGAGCATGGCTCTAGTTTGGGAATTTTAGTTTTTGATTATTATCGAACGTGGTGCTTCATCCTTTTTAGGCAACAAGACTAACTTTGTTCCCTCAAACACAAAGTTGTAGGTGTTCCGCCTAACATCATGGGCAGTGGCTCTATCGAATTGCCATGGCTGTCCAAGTAACAAATGGCACGCATCCATGCTAGCCACATCACACCATACCCCATCACTATATTTCACCCCAATTGAAAAGTTAGCCAGACAATATTTTGATACGGTGACCTAGTTTCCTTTCTCGAGGTATGACAACTTGTAAGGGTTCAGATGTTCCTATGTCTTTAACCCTAGCTTCTGGATTGCTTTCTCGGAGATAGCGATCTCACAACTTTCGAAATCAATGACTGGGCGACATACCCTTTCGCCAATCGTACATGTCTCGAAGACAACCATCCCCTTACACTGCCTTAGGCGTGGAGCAAACCCGCCGAAACATTAATAAGTGACCCTTCTTCGTTCTATTCTGTTCTCCCACCTCAGGTGGTTGTTGAGGCTGAGTTATAGTTATTTGGTTGGGATTCACACCCAATTGGTCTGAACACAGCTCGATTCACTGATCATGTCCCCTATCATGACCCAACTTGCAAGCCCTCTATCTCTCCAAGATAAATAATAAGACTTACAAATTAGCTCTCCTCCTAGAAGTGAAATTCCTTTCCCCTGGTCATGTCCCAACTCTCCTGCCCTCTCTCTCGCCAAGATACGGACTGCATCAAATTTTTGAAAGGGAACATTCTTCCATAATTCAAACCAACTACTCATGTCCCTGGAAATGACGAAGCACAAACCACACCATTTGCAAACCTCCATCTTCATGTCATCTCGGATTTTCGTTCAATTGGGTTAGGTCTTTTTGCAATTCAGGCTAGAATAGGTTAGGTTTAAGTTGATTTAGATTATTTTGAGCTTGAGTCATGTTGGTTTTAGGTCAAACAAGTTGCATCTTTTCAAAATTTTAGGTTATCTCAGAGCAAGTCAAATTTAGGCTGAGCATGAGACGGGTTGGATCATTTTAGTTTCGGGTCATATTGGATTTTAGGTCAATTTGGTTTGGTCATTTTGACGTTAGGCTCAACTTGTTACGTCACATTTAGGTCGGATGGTTTCATTTTCTAGATTTGAGTCATCTCGAGTTTTGATCAATTGGGTTCAGTCTTTTTTGACTTTGAGTTAAGTTAATTCAAATCATTTCAGGTTCAAGTCATTCAAGCTGGATGATTTTGAAGTTCGAGTCAAATTTAGCTTGTGTCAAGTGGGGTAATTTAGGTTTCAGGTCAGTGCAGTTATTGTGAAACTGCAATTCCGCACCCTACCCAAAGAATTCGAATATATGATTTTAAGTTAAAACTAAAATTGGGCAGTGGATTTTTAATTCCAAACTCAATCCCAAAACTAGGCCTGTGCCAAACTTGACCTTAGTCTTTTTGTAAATTTTGATGAACGGTGCAAATTCTTTTAGTAATAACAGGTACATTAGAAAATTCACACACAAATTGTGGACTATTCAATATTTTAATGAAACCTCAAGATAATTAAAAACAATTAACTCAAAATATGTGTCCTATTTATGTACCAAATAATGCGCCAAAAAACAGTGAGTTGTTATAAATAGTGTAATATATAATACATTGTCTCATACGATAGGTACACAATTGAATTCGTTGTTTTGGTGCCTATATTATTTGTTTTCTATTTTTTACCAACGTACCTAAAGTATTATCTTTCATTACACAATTGAATTTTGTATTATTTATTCTTTAGACTCTGCGTGTATAAATAACATCGAAGAGAGTGTGCCATACTCCAATTTCTCTTAAAACTACAATAACTTATAATCAAGGTTATTGGAATTGTGATGCAATCACTTGTGATTTATCAGGAATTAGGGCAAAAGATTGAGATTAGAGAGAGAGAGAAGAGAGGTTAGGGTTAGAGATTGGGAAAGAGAGGGAAAGAGTCGAGAGAAAGAGAGAAGAGGGAGAGAGATAGAAAGAGGAGAGAGAAAGAATATTTGTTTATTGATGCCGAAAACAAATCGTTTACAAGTATTCATACTAAGACCGTTATTACATTGAAGCACTTGTATCATTACCACCCCCCCCCCCCCCCCCCCCCCCCCAACATCCGATCCTTGTCCTCAAGGAATAAAAGGCAGAAAACAAAAAAATAAAGCTCAGTATAGCCCACACAAGGTACGGTGAATTCCAAGTGAATTGCATTTGTAAACGGTCAAAGTCCCAAACGATCGGACCGAGAGTTGTCAACCACTGAACGCCGAGGACCATATCATAGCATCGTAAAGTGATCAACAGGACGCCACTAACATATGCATGACCATGGGCGGTCCAACGAAAATCAGAACACATTTCCGAGCAAACAATATGGTTCCCATCGGCTACCACAACCGACAAGACCGGAATGGGGGTGATCACACATCCCAACCAACGACCCTTCGCAGAATCCAGGAAATTATGTGTACTCCCACTATCGATAAGGATGAGAAGTGGCTGGCGACGAAAATATCCCGTAATCCGCATAGTACTACATGACGAAGCTCCGGCCAAAGCATGACACGATATGTGTGGAATCTCCTCAACCGAAGGCACACCCAGATCTAACAGTAAATTCCCGGGATCCTATTCTTCATTGCCGACTGAGCCGAAAATCATCTTTAATTGAGGATTCTTCACCTTACAGAATTTCATATGACCCGAGGTGAATGATTCATTACAAAAGAAACATAAGCCTTTTACCCTACGATCTTCAATCTCAGCCGCTGAGATAGTACGGCCCTCACGATTAAGAGTACGGGAACCCATGCCCGAATCCAAAGAAGAGCGGACAACCGAACCCTGTGTGGAGGAGGAAATGGTAGGACCACTTAAAGGACGAACGGAAGTGGAACGAGCATAGTTACTGCCCAATACCAGCGAAGTAGAGAGCGAATGAGCCTCTTGCAAATGAGCCAACTGCATTGCATGGGCCAAGGTGCTCGGCTGAAGCATAAGGACCGGATATTGAATATGTTCTTTCAACCCGGTAATGAAACATGACACCAAATACGACTCTGATAAGCTCAAGCGGGGCACCAAACGCTCAAATTGAGACTGATACTCCAGGACACTATTAACTTGACGTAATTTCATCAAATCAGACATCGAATTTTCATACACATTACCAAAACGCTGAATCAACAATGCCGAATAATCGGACCAAAGAACCTCGTCAATCAGCCCGGGGTTCATTTTTAGAAACGCTCGATGCCACTCCAACGCATCCGCTTCAAGATGCATCGAGGCTAGTCTAACTTTGACATTATTCAGATTATTATCTATGGAGAAGAATTGTTCTACTTTCCATATCCAATTTTTAACCGAGTCCACACCATTAAAACGTGGAAAATCAATTGTCGCCAATCTAGTATGAAATTGATACGGAGAAGTAGTAGATGAAGATATACCAGAGCCGGTAACCGAGTTGGTTACTGGAATCGGAGGCGGTGCAGGTGGTCGGCCAAGAACTCCATCACCGGAGCGCAGATTTTGTTGAATAACGTGCAAAATCTCCATAATTTTGCTCTGATCTTGCTTGAGCGAAGAGATCTCGGACTGAAAACGATCCTCAAAGGCCTGAAAATGATCGTCCATCGATTTCTACAACCGGACCTCGGTATCGTCCAGGCGAGCTTCGAGCCGCCTCAAATTAGGTATACTACACTTGCCGTCAGCCATGGAAGTGAAATAACGCAGCATGAACTTGAAATCTGATACCAATTGATGCAATCACTTGTGATTTATCAAGAATTAGGGCAAAAGATTGAGATTAGAGAGAGAGAGAAGAGAGGTTAGGGTTAGAGATTGGGAAAGAGAGGGAAAGAGTCGAGAGAAAGAAAGAAGAAAGAGAGAGAGATAGAAAGAGGAGAGAGAAAGAATATTTGTTTATTGATGCCCAAAACAAATCATTTACAAGTATTTATACTAAGACCCTTATTACATTGAAGCACTTGTATCAAATTGTGATTCTATTTAGGATTATTAGGGGCTTACAGAATCGAAATCGTAGAATCGAATCAAAAATCGTAAGATTTCACTAAATGTATAGTATGATTATTTTCGTAAACTTAGTTACATGATTCACAAAATTTTATATAAGACCTTAACTTACAGGGGTATATATTATAAGAAACATAATAAAATATGATAATACATTATTATGTAGCATAGATGCATTGCTATATGTCCAAATGATCATGAAAGTTTTCAAGATATATGTTGCGAATCAAAATTGAAGATTATAATTTAAAATTAAGCTTAAGTTTCATAAGAGTATATAAAGACTTAATTAACTTTCTCTTACTTTATGGTAAGAAAGTACATTCGTGTGTAATGTATGCTTGAATTTTTAACTTTTTAACTTTTTATTTGCATGCGTTGGTACGATTGATGTAGGATTAGTAGAATCGTAGAATCGTATTATGATTCTATCCGTTAGTTTCATTTAAAAATAATGGATCATAAGACTCAATAAAATTAAAATTCTACTTAGGATCCAGATCGATCACTGATTGTGTGATAGTAAAAACCTAAGATTCTAAGATCCGAATTTGGAGTTTAATAACCGTGCTTATAATGCACCAATTTGGAAAGAAAATAAAAAGGCTTCAGCTTCACAAAATAGATGAGCAACAATTTTTTTTTTTTTTTTCTTTTTGCTGGATCATGTGAGTAACAAGTTTTTGAGATGAAAATAACACACTAATGCTTACGTAAACTCTCTTATTGCTTCATATAAAGTATCAACAGTTAAAACTATTGAAGATACTACAGGGTGTTCAAAAAAACAAAAAAGATGCTACAAAAAATTTGGCTCGCGTGTACTAAGGATTGGTAATATAGATTTTTGGAACTTTGAAATTTTGAAATTTTGAAAATTTTTTGAGCTATCATGAACTTTTTAATGTTTTCTTTCATGTACTCTCCATATAACTTTGTTAGGATTACTTTAGTTTATGTAAACTTTATACTCAAAAGAAAAAAGAAAATATCTAAAAAATTTGGTTTTCACATTTAAAATAAACTGAAAACCTCAAATATCAAAATTTAATCTTTAAAATATATAAATAATCAAAACGCTTTAGATGTCAAATAATTTGTAAATATATCAAAAATAGGTTGAATATTTAAAAATGTTTTAGATGTTTTATAAATGTTTTTATATTGTAAGAATATTTATGTGCTTCAAAATATTTATATATATTTGTAAAACAATTAAATATTTAAAAAATTGTTTAAAATTGAACAAAATATTTTAAAATTAAACTTCAAAATGTTTTTTAATATTTTGCAACATTTTCCGAAATATTTACAATATATATTTAAGTATTTAAAATATTTTTAAATCCTTATAATAATTGTTTAACAATTCAGAATATGTTTTTAAATGTTCACAATATTTAAAAATATTTATAGTATTTTTAATTTACTAGTTTATTTCATATTTTATATATTTGTAAAATATCTAAATATATTTTTAAATGTTTACAATATTTTAAATTTACTTAGAAAGTTTTTAAAAAATTTTAAAATAGTTTTTAGAATTATCTTAAAAGTAAATGATCTTTTATCCTTATTTAAATTATTGTTTATGTATTTCCTTCTAAATGTCACGTCAGCATAATTTAACAAAACTTTGACGGAGTTATTGATAGGGTTTCAGAAAATTAATTTTTTTCCAATGATTAAGGTAACTCAAAAGCATTTTAAAACCTCAAGATAACTAAAACATATGTCATGCAACCTAGTACATTATTCAAAATTTTCTTGAAATACTAATATTGTGCTCACACAAGCAATATGATACAAATGGGGTTGAAAATGGTCCGATCGAGATGAAAAAAAGGACAAAACAGAACTTGGAAGCAGTCAAATCCCAACGGCACACAAGGGATGCAAGGATTCAATTAGGGTTTTCTAATCTAATTAGGATTAGGTCTTTTATTTGATTTTAACTAGGGTTTTAATTAAGGTTTCTTTGTTGATTTATGTAATTAGGTTTACGATTTTTGAGTTATATTAAGATTATATAACTCTAAGTACGATAAGAAGAAGAGTATAGATCGAAATCCATGGATTACCATTACAGTGTTGGTCAATGGAGTGCTTCACTAGCTTTGCTGAGATCTGGGGTAGATTCATTGGGGTTGATTCTAGAACATCGGCGATGCGATGTGTGGATGTGGCAAAGGTTCTCATTGGGACATGCTCCCTCTCTATTATTCAGCAAATAGTGCAAGTTCACTTTAGTGGGGGAAGCATAATGGTTTTTGTGAAGGAAGGGATCTCTGAGCTAATCCCTAACTATTCCGTGGAAGTCATTGCCTTCGCTGCAGTTGTTAGAATAACCAGGGAACAAGCCCTAACTCCTCGTCAAGACCCTAGTGCCAATATCACCACAACACTTAAGGACCCTGCTATGGAATCACTTCAGGAGGTGGTCCCAATGATACGCACCTCCATAGCTTTGGAAATAGCACGGGTTCATCATATTTTTGAACGGATATCGGATGTTGCGCCTATTGGTGAGGAGCAGAGAAATCTGGATACAAGTTCAACGAATGAAGGGCTGGGTGCCGAATGACAGACATTAGGACAGGTATCCTTCTATGCCAATAGTCGGGTACTTGGGAGGTGGCATTTGGGATGCCTCTACCCCCTATGCCTCATTGATCCCTTACGATCCGCAGCCTATGGCCCAACTTTCATTTCTAGACGTATGACAAAATCAGCATCGGCCACTTCTGCTACCGTGGGTCGAGAGGGAGAAAACAGTATCAGCATAGTCTTATACCCAGATAACACATCAGAAGAATGAAGATACGGGGAACAATAGTGAAAATGACTCCGCTGCCTCTGGTCCAGAATTCCCCCCAGGCTTTAAGCTCCCTATATTGAACAGACACCTACATACAGAGGATATTATGCCCGCGATTCATAATGTGATGGTGCTGGCTATGGAAGGGCCTAGCAGAGCTCGGTGGAGGAAGAAAAAACAAATTACATCAAAAAGGAGCAAGAGAGTGCTGCAGTGAAAGATGAGAGAGACAGAGAAGCAGGAGCTCTAGGAATTCCTGAAGGAGATGTCTCTCAGAAGTAGTGTAGGAAAATCATTAAAGACAGTTGGGAAGAAGAAAAAATGGAATAGGGAAAATCGGAACAAGAAGATCACGGAAGCGGAGTATAATGAGAAGATTATGAAAGCAGAGTGGGTAATAGAGATGGGAAAAAGGTGGGTTTTAATTTTGATGGATGCGACCCACCTATGGTGGCAGATATACTTGCAAAATGACGTGTATGGGTTTTTGTTGAGGCTTCAGTCTCGCTCTCATTTCTGATGTTGTTCTTCTGGTTCTTTTTCAGCTGGGATTCCTGTTTGAGTTTATTTTAGCGTCTTGTTTTGCCCTATCTCCCGTGCCTTGTCTGATTTTGTGCTCGGTGTATGCTGTGTTGTGTTTGAGGTGAGCGTTTATTCCTGTCGGTCTATCTTTTTGTTTTGTGTTGGATGTTTTCCCGTCTTGTTACAGTCGGACTCAGGCCTTGCCTAACTAGTGGTCTGTCTGTATTGCGATTTTGTCGCAATTTATCAAATAATAACAAAGATTATATTAGGTTTATTTGAAGTTAGAATAGGATTACTTTTAGAGGTTAATTTGAATTAGGAGTAGGGTTAATAGTGTCTATAAATAGGTTATTTATTTTCTTAAGCTTTGTTTTGATTGATTTGAGTTATATCTTTACTTTTCTCCTATTCTCTCTGTAAGAATTGAGATTGAGCACTAGCAATCACTTATTCTCCCCTTACTTTAACAGTAAGAATTAAGAGCGAGTGTTGAATCACTTCCTTTTTTCGTTTTGATAATTTGACGATCCATATTCAATTGGTATTATAACCAATCAATTTGTAAATTTGCTTTAGATTGGTTTTCATCACAATACATTTACAGATATTCACAAAATAGATTCCCTTATTTATTCCCTTTACTCAAAATTAGTGTCACTGTTAAGTATTTTAGTAAGAAATAGTTGCTTGGAGAAAGTAGGAGGAAGACGTGTTCCTTATATTTGAAGTTGCGTGTAGGCTATTTGTCCCCCCCAAAAAAAAAAAAAAAAAAAAATCCAGTTGGCTAATTTGTTGTTGCATCTTGATTTAAGCATTATGTTAGAAGATTCTTAAGGCACAATGATCTTGCATGGAGAAAAGTGACCTGTAGTCGGTAAAGCCAAACAAAAGTAGGTCTCTGTAGTCATACTTATAGTTAAAATATTATTTATCTTAAAATTAATATTAATTTGGCATTATTTAGATTTGATTTGGGTGGTATTTGATTAAGATTGAGTTACCTAAATAAGTTTGATTTGATTTGAGTGGGTATTCTAAATCAGATTAGATTTAGTTAACTCAATTATAAATTGGGCTTAAAGTTGAAGGTTGAGAAGAGTAGGAAAAAAGAGAAAAAAATTGTGAGGATTTGGATTTTGTAAAGGGTGCCCTAGAGGGCACCGGATAGGGGTAGAGTAAGAAATTTGATTGAGATTTATTTTGATTGATAGTGGTGTGTATGATTGAGAGGTGAAAGAGTTTTTGTAGCTTCCTCTATCCAAAGTTACGTTGAAGAGGGTTGGTGGCTCGTCATTCAGTGAGAGACTTGATAACTTGTCATGCGGTAATTACATTGTGAGAGGGTTGGTGGCTTGCCGTGTAGTAGTTACATTGTGGGAGGGTTGGTGGCTCGCACACAGAAGCTATATTGTGAGAAGATTGGTGACTCACCGTACAGTAGTCACTTGATAATGATGATGATGATTGTATATTGGGTTAAGGGATTATAAATAGAAATTGTAATTCTTAAATTTCATCGTGGATGAAGCACCCGTTTGAGTCCTATGGTTTTTCCCTTTAGTTGAGAGAGGTTTCCACATAAATATTAGTATTAATTTTTTTTTATATTTTTATTAATTTTTTGCTTTCGCTTGTGTTTAAATGGTGTGATTTCCCCAACACTTATGTCACAAAGTCGTAGGCTTAGGTAACAACTTAACTAAAGGCCCTGGACCCTTATAATTCCATTTCTCCTTTATTTTGTGTATAGTAGATATTTTTTCAATAAAGATGAGGACAACCCTTAATCTTCCTCTATATATATAGACAACCCTTAATCTCCCCCCCCCCCCCCCCCCCCCCCCCCCCCCCCCCCTCTCTCTCTCTCTCTCTCTCTCTCTCTCTCTATATATATATATATATATATATGTATATATATATATATATATATATATATATATATATATGTATATATATATATATTATTTTGGTTAAATTTGGTTCAGCCAGTGAGCTAGACTCAAATGCCCCGAGTAACAAATATATGTAGGTCCTGGATGAGAGCACGACTCGAGCTCACACCTGAGAAGGCAGCTGTTGGCGTGCTTAACCCGGACCCTCCCTTGTCCGGCGAGGTGGTTGTCGCCGGCGACGGGGGAACCCGGATGAGAGAGAGAATCAATTAGAGAGAGAGGGAGTTTGGATGTTGTAAGTGAGAGAGAGAAGGAGGGGTTGGGCTTGGGTTTAATGGAGGAGGGGGTTAGTATTTATAGAGGAGAGGGGAGAGACGACGGTACTGGCAAGGCGGTACCGGCGTGATGGGGGAGACGGTGGTAGCGGTGATACCGGTGAGGTTTGAGGAGAGAGAAGAGAGGTGTGGGTGAGAAGAGAGAGGAGAGAGAGATGGGGAAGGCGGTACCGGTGGCATGGGGGCCGGTACCGAGACGGTACAGGCGAGGTGGTGAGGGAGGCAGTACTGGTGTGGTGGAAGGTACTTGTGGTTGGGTAGGCGGCACTGGTGGCGGTAGGGAGAGAGGAGAGAGAGGTTGTGGGGGGTGAGAAAAGAGACAGATGGGGAAGGCGGTACCGGTGGCATGGGGGCCAGTACCGAGATGCTACCGGCGAGGTGGTGAAGGAGGCGGTACTGGTGTGGTGGACGGTACTGGTGGCTGGGCAGGCAGCATCGGTGGTGGTAGGGAGAGAGCAGAGAGAGGTTGTGGGGGGTGAGAGGAGATAGAGAGGAGCACGTGGGAGCGAGAAAAAGGTTAGGGGATGGTTTTTGTCTTTTTGTGCTTGTATTTAATTTAAACTTATTATTTCGTTATCCTATTTTAATATTAATTCGGTTATTTTTATTGTTAACATATATATATATATTTGACCAACATTGATCATGGAATTGATATCTTCAATTACATCTTGAATCTTCCAAGGTACATTGTACTTTCCTTTAATAGCCTTAATTATAATCTCAATGTCAATTGGAAGTAGTGGAAGAGGTGAAAGGAAGGAAGGAAAAAGGACCAAAAAGTGCAACAGTGTTGAAGATGCCGGCAGGATCCTTACTGCGGAGCGCAAATTGGAGATGGGGAAAAGAATAGGTCTGAACTTTGATGGCTTTGATCCGCTCTCCCTAAGTGCCCTACTTTAATACATATAGCGCGTCGTTGTCCCATTTTCCTGTCTTTTGGTTGATCATGTTTTCAATGTCTTGCCTAGTCGTGTTTTGCCTATTTTTGCTTGTCTTTCTTTTTTTTGGTTTTCTTTTTTGGTTCCCGCTCTTTTATGGGTTGACTCAGGGCTCGCTTGGTTGAGTTGCCTGCTTTGTTCCTCGACTCTGTGGCTAATTATGGGAAAAAAAATGTCACCTTCAATATAAATATTCATGAATCCCATTACGGTAGTCATGTAGATATCATCTCTAGCAGTCGTCACTTCAACTGAGATGATGGGGTCGTCACCATGTTTGTTGTTCAAGTTGTGACGTACTAGCCATGGTAGTCTTTGATGACAGAACTCGCCGCTGCCCCTTGACTCCATTTAGATCCATTAAAATTGATCTTAACATAGTGCTTAGATGGTCTGTGCCACCAAATACTACTGCTTCCTTAAATATCTCTGTCTTGTTAAAAATAGTTGTAGAAGTGTTGGAATCCAACCTTTTTATGTTTGGCTATTCTAACTAGTCCCATTTTGCAAGCAACTATAACTTATTGGCATAATCCTCCTCCCCTTGAACCCTTTCTGATTCCTAACTTTCCAAATTTATCAAAGAATGCCAACGAATTTCTCCATGTTGTTGTCACCTTTCCTTTGCTCATGTGAACTAAATGCACTTCTTTTAGAGTTTTGTTATGCAAATTACAATTAATCCATTTTGTCGGGCTTGCCCATCTCCAAACTTCCTCAAGACTCCTTAAAATGGTGAAAGAGATGGTCTAGGTTCTCAATCTCAATAGCGTATCAAGGGCATCTACTGCTGATGTTGATTCCTTTATTCTCCAGGTCCTTGGCTGTGAGAACTTTGTTGTTAAGGATTTACCAAAGAACAATTCTAATTCTACACAAAATACCAAGTCTCCAAATTCACTTGAAACCTATTACTTTCTTTCTTTCACTTTGGGTGATGAGCCAGCCAAGTTGCAAACATAACTATAAACTTACCCGTTGATGAGAACCCCAAGCATATCGCTTCCTTACTTATCTTCCTAGGGTTCATAATTTCCATAGTTTATATTATACACCTCATCCACTGTCTATAGCACCTGCAAACCAATTTTGTCTTGAATAGACAATTTTAGCCCTTTAATGTATCATGAGATGTGCTAGACATTAGTTTCGAATAGGTTATTTCTCGCCGTAAGTCTCAAAACTTCGGCAGTATAATCGGCTATGGAACGATTACCTTGCACGTAGTTCTGATACATCTAGAATAGATGTTGTTCATAATCTGGTGGGAGAAATGTTTCCCCTCAAATGCTTCCTTATTTTCTTGGAACTCTTTATTCCATCCTTTCCCTTTCTTTCAAGGTTTTCATGCACTTGGTCCCATCAATCTGAAGCATCACACTTCCGATTGTAAGCCACCAGTTTAACTCTCCGGTGTTTAGGAATGTCCAACATATTGAAGAAGCGTTCAACCTCAGAATGCATTCAAGAAAATCTTCAATATTGAAGTTACTATTGAAGGTAGGTAAACTCAGCTCTGATACAGTAACCACTTTCATCTCAATTGTAATGAGAGGATGGGGTTCTCCTTGCTTATACACCATTTTCAAATGCCTCATATGAATCAAAGGAATCATTATCGTTGAGATTTCATCGATTTAGGACACGACGAGGACTAGGGTTTCGTTCTGTATGGCCTCGGGCTACTCCCTCAGCATGATCACCATTCGCAGCCTGAATAGGGTTAGGGTCATTGCGAACACTAAGCGCACGGCGAAACAACTTAGCAAACTCAGTCATCTCACGCCTTTCTTCTTCAAGAGTCACCTATAGAGAAGCCTCCCCATGACAAGCATCAGTAGGGTTCTACTTTGTTGTTGAATTGATTGGCCATTACACCAGGAAAAACTTTCTCTCATAGTAATTGATAAGGAATGAAAACATGAAATTGATATTGAACACCTCGAAATTGAATAACAACTCGGAATCCACCGAAAGAGAGAAAATAATTGGAGTTTTTTAGTACTTAAAATTTTTTGAATGAGCCATACAACAAGTACAGTGAGTATTTATAGGCAAACAAGAAACTCTTAAACACGAAATTATGATAATATCGTAAAATAAGAAATTATGAAGATGCCTTTAAACCATCTGTAAAACATAAAACTAGCCTAGAACATGTTTAAAGGGCCGAATTTAGGGAAAATAGGCGGGGTTAGTAGTGAAGCGGTTGGGTTGCAGAGTTCAGTCTGATAGCTTCGATTTAACAGTTACGGGCCTGGTAACTCCTTACAGATGAAATGTTATGGCCGTTTGAAATTACCTATGCAAATTAGTGCTAGCAGCCCACCCGTTTGGGTTTCTTGTGATCCAATTGTTCCAAAACTCTTCAACTACTCATCCTATATTCCAATGTGAGCAACTATTAGCTTGTCTTACTTCCAAGTCTGATAGATTTTATACATCTAATAGGAATTTATGATGTATATAAGCAAAATATAGAGCCCCAATACACTTCTACCCTGAAAAGTGGTGTTTGTTACTTTCAAGAAACAAACTATTCAAAAGCTTAAGCTGATAGGTGAAGGCTCAAGGTTGATTTTATACTTCAACATGCCTACTCATGCAAATGCTTAGCGGGCTTGAAACTTAGATATTGCACATGCCTATTGTAATGAACTCTAGTGTTAAGCTTCAATTTTCGAAAACTAGAGAGACATAGGGAGAGAGAGGGAGAGAAAGTGATGCAGTCCACATCTTGGTAGGACAAGCTACAACTCGCATCTTGGCAGAAGTCAACATGCACATCCGGGCAAGCATGGTGAGATGGAAGTTGGAGAGACTGTAAGCTGAAGTGAGGGAATGCAACTTGGCAAGAATAGCCCAGAAGATCCATCGGCAAATTCAAGGGTGAATTCTCTCCAACCCGGAGAGGATGATACAGCCGCACTATAGCTGTTGGCGGCTTACTTATCGGGTAGGCTTAGGCGGGTTCATGGCTTGACAGGTTGGCTTAGACATAAGGTAGGAGGAGTTTATTACTAATTAGAATACTTTATAGAATAGGATAGTAGATAATTAATAGTTATTTTTGTATTTATCTTTTCATCTTTTTAGGGCATTCAATTTAGATGATTTTCAACTCTTTTATTAGTTTCTTTCTTATTCTTGGGTTATGAGAATTAAGTGTATAATTTTTTCCTTTGTTCTCTTAATTGTTTTAGCAATAAGAAACTAAAGGAAGCCCGTTGAAACTTCCCATTTCCCCTAATTTTTGTACTCGAGCTGCATTAGTTGGTATGAGATCTCAGAACGGTTTTTGAGATGACCTGTGGGCAAAAAAGGTACGCCACTGTCGAAGACATATACAGGCGTGATTTTCAATGATAGACAGAGAGGAGATTCAATGAGATATAACAGAAATTCCAGCAAATGGAGCTGTGTTTGATTCAATTGGAGCGAATCCAGATCAAGCACCTACGGCTTAGCCTCAAAACCCACCAGCAGGGGTTGGCAATGAAGACATGAACAAGAGCTTCCACAATGCATTCCCAGAAGTTGAAGTTCAAGTTCGGCATGTGAGGAGAAATTGGCCAAATATAGAGGCACAGATTATGTTGATGATCGGAGGGGGGAATCTGGGATTCGGATTGAAATTTTAGAGTTTAGTGATGGAGGACGTCTAAAAGAGTTCTGGGATTGGCTTGCTGTAGTAGAGGAAGTGCTCGAGTTCAAGGAGGTACTGGAGCACAAGCAAGCCTGCTTGGTTGCTACTCGGTTACATGGCGGAAACTAAAATTTACTCAGCGTAGGCAGGGTAAGGTGAATATAGAGACGTGGGAGAAGATGAAGAAGCACATGTGAAGCGCCTTGTCACGGGATGAGCGCAGATCACCCTTGCGGCCCCCGGGCCCTGAGGCTAGGGCCGGGCCAGCCTACCCTCTATGGTCAACAAGCGGCAATATGCACCTTCAAGAGACGAAATACACGGCATACCACGGACATACCTGAACACAATCAATGCGCATTAGTATCGGACAGGCTTAGGAGACCCCATATGGCATATGTCTGCTTATTGAGCACCGAGGACAGTGTCAGCCAAAGGCGGCCCGTGACATTCTCCCCCACCTAATTCCGCAAACGTCCTCGTTGCGGGTGCCTGCCCATCATCGCATCCCTGCATCTCTAGTAGCCTTGAGTGGTCACGGGACGACTACATCATCATCCCCTCCAACGTGAC
This sequence comes from Simmondsia chinensis, assembly GCA_018398585.1. Taxonomy (NCBI): domain Eukaryota; kingdom Viridiplantae; phylum Streptophyta; class Magnoliopsida; order Caryophyllales; family Simmondsiaceae; genus Simmondsia; species Simmondsia chinensis. The sequence goes on along the minus strand of JAGTTD010000010.1, from coordinate 15,364,863 downwards.
ACCCCTGACATGCTATTGACACTCACCTGATGATAAGCAGCGTGCCCAAAAAGCAGCATGCCAGCTCCATGCACCATAGTGCACCACGTACACGTCTCGCTCCACGATGCTTGTTGACTCTTCACCTTGTGAACTTCGCACTGCACCCCAAGGATCGGCCCAATCTCCACGCAGTAAGCTAGCCATACGGTCAGCACGCCTGACCGGCGCCCAACACGGTGCGCCTTTCGCCACATCCGGAACCGCGAGCCACTCAACTTCACTCCGAAAGTTCCTCGCTAGAGTGCCCCTCTCACACAAGGAGTGTCCATACACGGACAAACCCGCTCAACGCACCAAGGACACGAGCAACTCCCATTCCCTAGGAGTGTCCACCACCACGGACAAAGCTCGGTCCCACCACAGCTGCTTACTCACATATCCTGAGCCTCGCTCTGATACCACTTGTCACGGGATGAGCGCAGATCACCCGTGCGGCGCCCGGGCCCTGAGGCTAGGGCTGGGCCAGCCTACCCCCTATGGTCAACAAGCAGCAATATGCACCTTCAAGAGACGAAATACACGGCATACCACGGACATACCTGAACACAATCAATGCGCATTAGTATCGGACAGGCTTAGGAGACCCCATATGGCATATGTCTGCTTATTGAGCACCGGGGACAATGTCAGCCAAAGGCGGCCCGTGACAGCCGTCCTACCTCACAATCACACCAAGGTGATGTATCAACATCTGCAGAGTTTGCGTCACAGTTTTTGGACCGTAGAGCAGTACACGGCGAAATTCTTTAGTTGCAAGGAATGACTTGGTGGAATTGGAGGAGCAGTTGGCGGATAGGGAGTCGGTTCCCAAACTAATGCTAAAAAATAAAAAAATACAAAAAATAATGCTGAAAAAAATATTTCCCAATCTACTGTTGAACCGCGTTTACTAAACGCGGCTTTGATAAACCGCGTGCAAAAATAGCGTTTATTATTAGAATAAACCGCGTCTTAAAGACGCGGTTTATGCTAAACAAAACTGGGTCTTAATGACGCGGTTTTATGTTGTTATAACCGCGTCTTTATGACCCGGTTTACATGGTTTACCTAATTCACGCGTGTTCTATCCGCTGCTTTCACCATCTCTCTGCCTCTTTCTCGTTAACCCACCACCATTCACGTCGTTCGCCTTCTCCTTTCTTTTGCTTATACACTGGAGATCTTTCAAGTACTATTATTAGAGTTATTTGACCTCCACTTATGATGTTGGAGCTTCATTAAGAGAGATATGGGATCAATATCATAATCATCATAAATTGTGGCATAATAAAAACTATAAACGAACAAAAAATTGGAGAATTGCGGCATAATGGTAAGTATAAGTGAAAAAAAAGGGGCTTTTGGATTACTGACATTAAACCGCGTTTTGTAAACGCACGCGGTTTTCAGTGATATAAACCGCGTTTAGTAAACGCGGTTTATACTGATATAAACCGTATTGTTTTATCCGATTTTATTGAAATTTAAACGCGTTTAGTAAACGCGGTTCAACAGTAGATTGGGAAATATTTTTTTTTCAGCATTATTTTTTGTATTTTTTTATTTTTTAGCATTATTTTGGGAACCGACTCGCGGATAGGTACGTTGGTGGATTGAAGGAGTCTATACCGGAAGTGTTGAGCATGTTCGACATCTTTTCTGTCTCAAAAGCAAGTCAGAGGGCAATGAACATCGAGAAGCAATAGAGGCGTTGTCATGTTGGTGGTACTTAGAAAACCTAGGATAGTGGGTGTGACCTAGCATAACTCCCAACCAACCCAGATATGCAAGGGAAGTCGGTCACCACCAACCCTGGACAGGCAAGTATGTAGGAATTGGCGAATAGCTCAAGGACCCATTGTTTTAAGTGCGGAGAGGTGGGACACCGTGTTGCTGAGTGTTGAAAGAGTTACGGACCGGGCAAAGGGTTGTACATCAAAGGTCTCCATTCTAAAGTTGGTGTGGTAGTTAAGGAGGAGGCTCACGATGAGTTGGCGTTACATGGCGAAGAAGAAGTTGTGGGTGACAAAGACCGCATACTTGTGGTGAGGCGAGTTTGGTTTGCGCCTAAGGAAACATAGGGAGACAACTAGCTATGGAGTAACATCTTCCATACGACTTGCACTATTAGCGAGAGGGTGTGCCTCTGAGTGATTGACTCATGTGAGAACTATTGGGAAAAAACATGAATTTTTGTTGAAAAAATAAACTCTGATGCTGATTATTGGGTTCACAATTCTTAACTACGGTCACAACAATAAGCACTTATTAGAGCACTGAGAATAGGAGACTCTTCTCTCTACCTAAGCCCCCGATCAGAGAGTCACGCTTCGTGACACCTCAAGTGCGAGAGTTCCCGGGAATATGTTTATCTCTATAAACCCTTTGCCCTAATACCGGTTGTTGGAGTGAATTTAAAAATTTTCCTTTAAAGTTTATGTAGCGGAACATGTTTAGAATTCATAATTCTAAACCTAAGGTTGATTTAAAATTCCTAATTTTAAATCTTACAAATTTAAATTCATAATTTAAATCTACAGATCTAAATTCATAATTTAGATCTACAGACCTTTTCTCTAATACATCCATTACAATACATAAGTTTAAACAGACATATTAATGAATACTATAAATAAATAGAAAAACAAAAACTAAAAGAAGAAGGAAAGAAGAACTTACCTGAAATTGCTCAAATTATAAAGAATACCAAGAAAATTGAGACTCCGTGATCTTCTACTCAATGACCACAAACTGCCAGAGGGTGGGCTCCAAAAAATATTAAACTGAGGAAAAGAAAAATTTCAACGGAAATTTTTTTTCTCCAATTAGGTATCCAAAACTATTTCTAGAAACCCTAAAACTTGTTTAAAAACTCAATACCAAACCTCGGAATAAGCACCTCTATTTATAAGAGTATACCGGAGCGAAAAAATCCAATTTTTTCGATGTGGGATTGCCCAGTTTAAGACAAAATGCATCGTTTCATTTAGAAAAAAAGCTCAAAACGCTGCGTTTCAACACTGTTCAAAACAGCGTGATTTTTTAATTCAAAACGCGTGCCACGTGTCGCACACTTATTGGTCCAACCCGTGGCATGCGGATTACCCCCTGGGTAGCCTAGAGCGCGACATGTGTCGCACACTGATTGGCTGCCTATGCGTGCCGCGGATTAAGCCTATTAAAATGCGATTTTTCTTTGTTTTTTTTTTGTTTTGCGTTGTTTTTCATATGTAAAAATTCATCTTATAAATTTTAATTTTCAAAAATTATTTTATTTTGTAATTCTTAATTTTTATTCTTCTCATAAATAATGTATGGCAAAATTAAATTTACCCATCTTATGGATAAATAATTCATATCATGAATTCTTTAATATTTTTCGACGGCAATAAATACAGAGGCTTGCGCAGGGACCTCAAGGACAATTTAAATCTTGCTCCAAATGGGTTAAATTAATCATCTCATAAAATAATTTAATTACCATTTAATGAGACTTAATTCCACTAAATAAATCTCACTGCACTCTAGACTAAAATTATTTATTCGATATCTCCCTAGTAGACTATATTGATGACAACAACCCCTCCACTAGATGTCCATAACAAAGGATAAATATAACTACTACCATTATCATTTTCACGGCTTCTCCATTAGTTACCGACTCACCCTTCACTGAATAATTCATTTATACTTGAACATATTCACAGTATAAATTCCAAATGTCAAACATTTGGAATACTTTGGCCAAAGTTTTCAAACTAGTCAAATATTTGCGAATCAATTAAGGGGACATTTGTATCTTAAAAGAGACTATAGATTCCCTATTGAATACCTGATCCTTGTCACACTTAATGCCGCTAACCAGTGTACATGGGATTTTAGTCATTCGTTTAGACCTTACTTATAGTACACCAAAGTAACTAACCCTCCATGCACAAGTCCAGAATGCCCTAAGGATTTAGTAGTCTAGAAATAAGTAACCCACATGGTCCAACTCAGTGTGTCAATCTTTTTAAACACACCAACCTAACACTTTTGGATCTTCATCAACATAACCAAGACAAATCATCTAAAGTGTCACGTTATAGTCTTAGCATACAAGTGGTCCAAACTTGTCTTCAACCACGAGCCTTTCAAACAACAATTTATACCATTTGTTCCAAGTCTGTCTGTGGCTTAGTCTCATAAATCACTTAGAACAAACATGTAAATTATAGTATGAAGACTACACCCATCTCATGGATGTCTCTCAAAAGAAAATCTCATGCAGTATAAATACTCGCTTACACAAATTTAACTAGGAAACGACTGGGACTTCAATTTTATTTATTAATTAAATAATATATCCAGAATAAATTTAGATTTCAGGACACTATTCCTAACAAGAATGTTATCTCTAAATAAGCTGTTCAAAAGCTTGGGTTGAAAACGGAAGAACATCCAAACCCATACAATTTGTCTTGGCTCAAGAATAGAAACCAATAACTGTATTTAAATGTTGTCTGGTTTGCTTTTTGATTGGAACTAAATATCCAGATGGAGTGTGGTGTGATGTTGTTGTCATGGCTGCATGTCATCTGCCACTGGGGTGACCATGGCAATTCGATAAAGGCGCTATCTGCGATGGATGACGGAATACATATAGCTACATGTTTGAGGGCACAAACATGGTCTTGCTGTCTAAGAAGGATGAAGCTCCATGAATGGAGAAAATCGAGGATCCAAAGCCCTTGGTTAGAACCTTGCTCGCCAAAGAAGTTGGCAAGGACAAGAAGACTGCTGTACCGATAGGCGAGAAGTGCAAGGCAGAATAGGGAGAAGAGTAGGAAGAGGTGCCAAGTACTGTGTTAACAATGGGGAACAATCCACATTAGGTAGACCAGATGTCGGGAGACGCCTTACTAGATAGGCTCCATTACCAAGTGCGCCTTGCGAAGCTTGAGGATCCCAGACTTGAAGTGTTCATAATATTATTAATGCCAAGAAAGATGAGACTTGGCGGGAGAATGTTGGCGGCGGGACAACCAACTGGGTCACTATATATTATGGATTTTCCACACCACTGGCGGATGGTCCAGTAGAGATGAGGAGACGAATGTTGGGTATCCTTATCCAAAGTTTTACTATCGAGCACGTCAAAAGGTGGGAGCAGAAAATGTTTTGTCCAAAAGAGAAGGCGGTACACTTCACTTCCAACAATCATGAAGGACATGAGCAGATTCGAGGGTCATTGCTTGAAGCTCACGCCAGAAACAAGAAGGTGCGAATAAGGATTTCCTGCATGTTCTTCAAATTAGCGAGAGTAGTTCAACAAACCTATGGCGAATTTGTGGACAAATTCTCTCCAACCTAAGAAGGATGAGGTAGTCCACATCTTGGCGGGACAGGCTATAACCCACATCTTGGCAGAATGTGTCAAAAATCCACATCCGAGCAAGCATGGCGAGATGGAGCTTGGCGAGATTGGAAGCTGGCACGAGGAACACAACTTGGTAAGAATAGCCGAGAAGATCCATTCGTGAATTCAAGGGAAAATTCTTTCCAACTCGGAGAGGATGATGCAGCCGCACTATAATTGTCAGCGGCTTACTTATCAGGTAGGTCCAGGTAGGATGGTGACACCTAGACAGGAGGCTTGGCGGGATGGAATAGGCAGATTCCTGGCTTGGCGGGTTGGCTTAGACATACGTCAAGAGGAGTTTAATACTAATAGAATACACTAACTTAGATTGGGATAGTAGATAATTAATAGTTGTTTTTGTATTTGGCTTTTCGTCTTTTTATTTATCTTTTTGTCTTTTAAGTCTTTTAGCTTAGATTATTTAGCTCCTCTATTTAAGTAAGAGGAAGTCTAGGGTTTAGGGTATTCAATTTGCATTATTTTCAACTCTTTTATTAGTTTCTTTCTTATTCTCAGGTTGTGAGAATTAAGAGTATAATTTTTCCCGCTGTTCTTTTAATTGTTTAAGCAATAAGAAACTAAAGGAAGACCGTTGAACCTTCCTATTCCCTCTAATTTTTGTACATATGCTGCATCTGACAGAGAGAGAGAGAGTTTCAGCAACTCATTTGAGAGGGAGAAGAGAGTTGAGGGAGAGGAAGAGATAGAAGACAGAGAAAGAAGATTGTGTCGAATCAATCAAGAAAAGAATTTCACTAATCAATTGAATGAATGCTTTACAATGGAAACAAATCCCCTTTTATAGGTCTTACAATGAGGAATCAAAGAAGACCCATCCCCTTGTACCCAAAATTGTTGTTGATCCTACCTTGATGTCCCTTGTTGCAAGCAGTCTGCCACTGCTTTTCCTTTGGGGCAACCGCAACCTTGAAATTATAATGTTCCAAGATTTCAATCTTCTCTCAGGCATTTCTTTGAACGGCTTATGTGCAGTGCTTAGATCACCCGTTTAGGCCAATTCAGCAGTGTCTAATTTCCAAGAAACCAAAGGAGAAGGGTAAAATGGTTACCAACAGACCTCTTCATCGTGATCACCATCGTGAATACCGTGAGCATCATCATCCAGATTTATTAACGCAAGGGGGTCTGTAGGTAAGTTTGAGCATAGGATGGGTTCAGTAGGTGTGTTGGTTGCTGCAACACCACTAACACTAGAAGTTCCAAGGATGGGGGGTAGTTTATTGGGGTGATTCAAGCGCAATAACTCTGTTTCTTGTTGGAAAGCCAAGATTTGTTGTTCCATTACTGCAGTTTGTTGATCATTAGACCTCTATAGGTGCTCCTCCATCAATTGGAGCCTTTGATCTTGGTGTTGAGACAAATTTTGAAGACTTTGGAAGTTTTGGATTAATTCCTTAATGACTTGATCATATTTGACAGCAATCTCTTCCAATTGCTTGCCCATGGTGAGGATTTTATGAAAGAGAACTTGTGATGCGACCCCCATTGGATATGGTTTGGCTTGGCCCATCAAATGGAGAGTGATGCCCAAGCTGACGCTACAGGCCCCGATCCACTCCCAGGAGCAAATTGTGTGACGGGCTCACAGAGGGAGACGGCCCACACGATTACTAAGGCCCGTTGAGGCCTGCGCTTTAGCTTGTCCCAGATATGGATATTTATCTTGTGGGGGACCATTTTCATCACCTCCAGATACACGTCATTATTGAATTACAACTACCAGATTTTTACTTGAGATATTTATAATTTTGTAGTCCCTCTTTTACCCTTTTTAGTGCTTATAAGGAGGTCATGTATGTGAGAAAGACACGAATGAATACTACTCTCTTTTCCTATTTTTCTCTATATTTTTTTGTAATTTAGTAGTTTATTAGGTATTTTGGAGTTACAATTCAAGCCAATCTAGCTTGGATTACATCATTGGTATCAGAGCCCTTGGTCCTTGATGTGGAGAAGATGATAAGTTACAATTCAAGCCAATCTAGCTTGGATTACATCATTGGTATCAGAGCCCTTGGTCCTTGATGTGGAGAAGATGATACTTTGGCGGCCACCATTGGAGCCTATACCAGAAGGCAGTGAAGAACCGTTATTTGAAAGTTCGGTGGAGTCAAGTTGGAAAGAAGATCAGCAATAACAGATAGATAACCTTCAAGATATGATGAAAGGGTTGGCAACTCAGGGAACAACATTTACCTCTACTCCTATTTTTCATTCCTTGCTGTCGTACCCACCGAGCATTGCTTCGGCAGTACACCCCAGTCACACTGCCATTCAATCACCAATGGGAATAACTGGAACATTGTATTTAGTGTTGCCTGCATGGCACATCGCTTTTGGAACTTATTGCTCTCCACATGGAACCCATATCCATGAGGGATCGTCGATACCGACAACTCTTGTTTATCCGGGGTCTTCTATTAATACACCAGTGAGTACCCTCCCTCCCACCCACTTCTCTGTAGTGGGCTGGCAACGCCCGACTTTCCTACTCCTGCTACCGCCAACATCATTACCGGCATCATTACTGCGTTCGACCACCCCCAGCACCTGCGTTTTCCCCTGTTCCTGGCCTCTAACTGGTCGGTTCAGTGGGTAATTTTGTGGGAGGATCAGATTTTGGTTTTGCCCAATCTCAGGCCCCAGTGCCCTACTCTTCTGGCCATAATTCAAATTATCATATTCAGACACGTATAGCTAAAACTAGGCTATAAAATGTGAACAATTTTTTCGGATCGATTGTACACCTAACCAATCTAAAATTGATATCGCCTCAGCTCACATGGAGGGCTCGGCACCAATGGCACCAACACTTCATACGTCAACCTGGTCTATATATTTCTTGGGAACAGTATAAAAATGGGGCCCTTGAACACTTTGGGAAAGCTTATGAAGATCCTATGGCCGATCTCTTGAAATTTCGGCAAACCAGCGTGGTCAAGGAGTACCTTGCCGCCTTTGACACACTATATGCCCGAGTTCCTTTGCGGGAGGATCACGCCATTAGCTGCTTCTTAAGCGGCCTTTGGGAAGACATAGCTATGTCGGTCCGGCTTTTTCGTCCCGCCACCCATCAATAAGCTATATGTGCTGCTAAACTTCAGGAAGCGGTCCTTAATGCCCAGCGACCTCGATTTAGGCCCTGTCCCCAAACTACCTCCCAGTTATTCGACGCCCCAACCCTCCTGGCACCTCATCCACGGTCGGCCCTAAGGTCACCAATACACCACCTCAACACAAAATTACTAGCAATGAGCTCGATGGGCATCGAGCTAAAGGCCTCTATTTCTTTTGTGATGAACAATATGTTTTGGGTCATAAGGGTGCTAACCGCAAAAGCTGAGCTCGATAGTTTCTTGTTGAGGTTGGGGATGATGACATTTCCCTTGATCTGGAAATTAGTATGGCTTTGGATGAGCAACCCACGATTTCTATTCACGCCATATTAGGAGAAGCATCCCATCAAACTTTACGCATCCTTGGATACCATGGAAAACATGCCTTACACATTTTAATTGATTGCGGAGTGACCCATAATTTTGTGGATATTAATCTCGATCACAGGCTCAATTGTTCAATTGATATTATGACCCCCCTCCTCATTTCTGTTGCGAATGGAGGGAAAATGCCGACCACATCTTGTTGTCCTCAATTTTAGTGGCGCATGCATCCTATATTGCTGATATGGTCTTAATTCCCTTAGGTGGTTGCGATATTGTTCACGGTTGCCCATGGCATTCCTTGGTTGGTCCTGTCTCTTTGGTTATGACACATTTTACTATTTCCTTTACTTACCAAAACCAACCACACACTCTTCATGGTATCACTAATTCCAAAATACGTGAAATTCACCCTCGAAACATATCTAAAGCCCTCCGCAACCCAGATTCTGTTGGCACACCATGCACTGCCTTGGTTGCTGCTAGCACACTCCCACCCCCCCCCCCCCCCCCCCCCCCCCCTTTTTCATGTCCGCACCTCGGTCTTCCCACCCAAGCTCGTGTCCTTACTTCATGAGCAACGTTTTTTTTGAGGAGCCATGCGAGTTACCTCCCCCTAGGCCCCATTTTGATTATCGCATTCCCTTAAAGGAGGGGGCCCAACTGGTCAATCAACGCCCCTATCACTATCTGTTAACACAAAAACAGTTATTGAGAATATGATACACGACTTGCTTCAAATGCACACTATTCGCGAAAGTACTAGTCTTTATACATTCTCGGTTGTTCTCGTTAAGAAAAAGGACGGATCATGGTGCATGTGTGTTGACTATCGTGCTCTTAATGCTACCACCATTAAAGATAAATACCCCTTTCCATTAATAGACGAACTTTTTGACAAACTTTATCGGCCAAAATTTTTTCGAACATCAACCTTCGTTCCGGTTACCACCAAATTCGTATGCATCCGGATGACATTTATAAACAGCTTTTCGTATGCACTCCGACCGTTATGAATTTGTGGTAGTGCAGTTTTTTCTGACTAACGCCCCTTCCACCTTTCAGTCCCTCATGAATTCCGTTTTTCAAAATCATTTACGCAAATTCGTTTTTTTTTTTTTTTTTTTTTTTTTTAATGATATACTCGTTTACAGCCTAAGTTGGGACTTGCATTTATGCCATCTTCGCATAGCTTTTCAGCTTTTGGCCGACAATTCCCTTTTTGCCAAGCAAAGCAAATGTTCTTTTGGACTCTATGAAATCGAGTATTTAGGCCATATCATACATGAAGGTCGTGTTTCCATCAACGCCTCAAAGATTCAGGCTGTCCATGATTGGCCCACTCCCACCACTTTCAAACAACTTCACGAATTTTTGGGTTTAATTGGATATTATTGAAGTTTTATTTCAAGTTATGGTAAAATTGCGAAGCCACTAACTAATCTTCTCAAGGTTCCCACGCTTTGTTGGACTCTCGAGGCCTCCTTTGCCTTCACACACCTCAAAGAGGCTTTAATGACAGCATCTGTCTTGGCTCTTTTGGATTTTTCAGCCACATTTGAATTCAAGACTGATGCCTCTGTGGTCGGTATTGGCGTCGTTTTGTTACAGTGTGGCCATCCCATCGCTGACTTTGGCAAAGCTCTTTCTCCTCGCCACCAAAAGAAATTGGTCTATGAACGTGAACTTTTGGCAATTGTGCATGCCGTTCACCAATGGAATCAGTATCTTATGGACCGTCATTTTTGCATTTGCACAAGTCAGCAAAGTCTTAAACATTTACTAGAGCAAGGTATTTCCACTCCTTTTTCAACAGCAGTGACTCGCCAAGTTTATGGGATATACTTATGATATATCTTATAAGAAGGCCAAGGATAGTGTTATTGCTGATGCATTCTCTCGCTCACCAATGGTGAATTAATCACATTAGCCTTAACCCCAATTTCCAGAGATCTCATGGTCCAACTTCAACATGATTGGCTTAATCACCCTGACTTTCAGCGCCTCATATGGGATATTCAAGCCAACCCCCAATCCAATTCCCACCTTCCATGGAATCATGACCAGCTGTGTCATAAGGGAAAGTTGGTCATACACCCAGCTAGGGAGGTTAAGATCGCAATCATGTAATGGATTCACGCCTCTCCTACAGGGGGTCATTTTGGAGTCAATGCCACTTGTAAACGCATCGCTACTCTTTTTTATTGGAAAGGATTGAAAAATGACATTACTGTTTTTATTCATAATTGTGACATTTGTCAACATTGTAAGTATGACACAGCAGCTTTTCCTGAGCTTCTTGAGCCCTTGCCGATGCCTCATACCATTTGGAGTCGTATATCAATGGATTTTATTGAGGGTCTTTTAAAATCTCATGGTAGGGACATTATTTTGATCATCGTTGACCACCTCAGTAAGTACTCTCATTTCTTACCTCTAACCCATCCTTATTCTGCTCTTACCGTGGCTAATGTCTTCATGCAAGAAATTTAAAGATTACATGGTATGCCGGAGGACATTATTTCAGATTGTGACTATTTTTACTTCAAACCTATGGGAGGAGCTTTTTCGCATACAAGGTGTGGACCTTCGTTGTTCCACCTCGTACCATCCATAGACCGATGGACAAACGGAGGTGCTCAATTGATATCTTGAGAGTTACCTTAGTTTTATGTGTTTTGAGTATGAGAAAAATTGGTTTGAATGGATACCCTTAGCTGAATAGTGGTACAATACTACCTATCATTCGACCATCCATATCACTCTTTATGAAGTCGTGTACGGCCAACCCCCTCCGATTCATTTACCTTATTTACCAGGGGAGTTGGCTAATGCCGTGGTGGATCAGAGCCTCACTGCTCGGGAGGAAGCCATTCAGGTCCTTCGACATTATATTTACCGATCCCAAAATCGGATAAAACAGTTGGCCGACCGAAATCGTAGTGACCGCACATTTGATCGGGATGACTGGGTGTTATTTAAAACCCTTATAGTCAACACTCAGTTGAGCGACGTTCAGCCCATAAATTGTTCCCTATATATTCTGGTCTTTTTAAGGTACTTGACCATGTTGGTCAGGTTGCCCGTCGATTGGATCTTCCACTTGAGGTCTGTATTCACCCGACCTTTCATGTTTTGCTTGTTAGGTGCCACCATGTACCTCTTCCGCAGCACAGGACCATACCCGATGATTGCTCTAAACAGTTTTATTCTCTAGAGCCTAAGGCTATATTGGACCACCACATGGTGCGGTACCGCAATTAGGCTATCACAAAAATACTAGATAAATGAAAGGGACTACGAGCTGAAGACGCCACCTGGGAGTTTTTTGATGACAAATAGAATCTCTTTTTGACTTTTGCCCCTTGTGGACAAGGGTCTTTTGGGGAGGGGAGAATTGATGCGACCCCCGTTGGATCTGGGTTCGGCTCAACTGGTCATATGAAGAGCGATGCCAAGTGGACGTCACAGGCCCCGTTCCCCTCCCAGGAACAGATTGTGTCATGGGCCCACAGAGGGAGGCGGCCCATACGATTACTAAAGCCCATTGAGGCCTGCGCTTAAGCTTGTCCCAGATCAGGATATTTGTATTGTAGGGGACTATTTTCATCACCTCCAGATACACGGCACCATGGAATTACAATTGCTAGATTTTTACTTGAGATATTTACAATTTTGTAGTTCCTTTTTTTACCCTTTTTAGTGCTTATAAATGAGGAGGTCATGTACGTGAGAAGGTCATGAATGAACACTACTCTCTTTTCCTGTTTTTCTCTACATTTTTCTGCAATTTAGTAGTTTATTAGGTATTTCGTAGTTGCAATCCAAGCCAATCTAGCTTGGATTGCATCAACTTGAATCTGATCATCCACCTTTTCAGGTAGAATGTTAGTGGAAACATCCATGGCAGTGGCTGTAGGCGGCTTTCTTGGCATCGTAACTTGCCTTCATGGCTCGATTGCTTGCTCGAATACGAAATGTAACGAACCCCATCGTTAAGGTTCAACTTCTAGTGAGTTGAGAGAGGGGGAGAGAGAGAGAGAGAGAGAGAGAGAGAGAGAGAATTCTGGCAGCACAAGAGAGAGGGAGAGGGACAAGAGAGTTGAGGGAGAGAGAGAAGATTATCTTGAATCAATCAAGAAAATAATTTCACTAATTAATTGAATGAATGCTTTACAGTGGAATCAAATCTCCCTTTTATAGGTCTTACAATATGGGATTATTTCAAAAATTATACATAAAAAGAGCTAAAAATGGAAAATAGCAAATTCACGCCTGAAATATCGGTCACGCTAATCAATCGGCAAAATCTCGCGATTGATCGTCATTTTATAGGAGCACAGAGTTGTGAACCCATCTCAAAATTTTTACTTAAATATATAAATATTAGAAGTGAGATTGTTGGGATTCGAACTGTAATCTCTTGGTTATGTAGGCTCTAATATCATATCAAGAAACCAACAATATCAAAAGCTTAAATTGATAAGTAAAGGCTCAAGGTTGATTTTATACTCCTAACAGTTACAATAACTTAACATATTCATTAGATAAAGTCGTAAAGCAATATGGCAGAGTATAATTTCTTACTAGGAGGTTGTTCTTAAAGCATAAACTAAAAATTTTCTTAACATTGATTTGGACAATGATATTTCTGAACGTAGGTTGTTTCGACAGAAGCAAGAGCAATGTACAATGTGGGATTGGCGGGGTTAACATATTGGTCTCCGAATGTGAACATATTTCGGGATCCCAGATGGGGAAGGGGTCAGGAGACACCCGGAGAAGATCCGTTGTTGTCGAGTAAATATGCAGCAGCATATGTCAAAGGTTTACAACAAAGTGACGACGGCAACCTTAATAGACTTAAGGTTGCAGCATGTTGTAAGCACTACACCGCATATGATTTGGACAATTGGAAAGGTGTTGACCGCTATCATTTTAACGCTGTGGTAATAAGAACGAGCAAAGTCAACTTTTTTTTCTTTATAGTTCAGCAATCGCTAAAATATGATAGAGGGCATTACGTTTGAGGAAAACAATGAGAATATATTATTTTTCACAAAAGACTCCATATTTTGAAAATAAGAATGAGAAGTGTTGACGTGACATAAAAACACTAGGAAAGTGACTAAGACCGTGAAAACAAGTTTGATTATGGACATGGTGTTCTAACTGAAAAGGCCCAGTGAGCTTTAAAAAATCTATCGTCACATTAATTCCTTCTGACTTTTGTGAACGTATTACTTGGAGGTATTTACAAAATACTAACATCATTCCATTTTTGACCCAAAAAAAAAAAATTCATTCCTTCACCCCCCGCCCCCCTCCTCCTCCTCCTCCTCAAATGTATTATATCCTTCTAAAGTATTTTAGCCTATATACATGAACTTGAATGTAAGATTTTAATTTTTCGTTTCCATTTATTTTTTATTTTTTATTTTTTTCTGGGTTGCAATGGTAGGTAACACAACAAGATTTGGATGATACATATCAACCACCATTTAAAAGTTGTGTAGTGGATGGGAATGTGGCAAGTGTCATGTGCTCCTACAACCAAGTCAATGGCAAGCCTACTTGTGCTGACCCTGACCTTCTTGCTGGGATTGTTAGAGGACAATGGAAATTGAATGGGTACCCTTGTAATTTAATTTCTTTATATATATATATATATGCAAACTCAGAAAAAATAAATTAAAAATATTAAATTAAGAATGTGGAATTGGTGCCGCAGGTACATTGTTTCAGATTGTGATTCAGTAGATGTCCTCTATAATTCTCAACACTACACTAAAACTCCCGAGGAAGCCGCTGCCAAGTCCATTTTAGCAGGTGACGCAACTTTTTTCCGTTTTAACTACATTGAAGATAAGTGTTTTAATCTTTGTTTATAATTGGCGTACATTTTTTGATTAAAAAAATTTAGGTGAAAATGACTTTCAATTAATAGGTGAAAAATGTCTTCATTTTTGAAAGAATGTAAGTCAACATTTCATGGGTCATGAATTTTGACCTAGCACTTCAGCGTGTTCATCGGTACTAATCGACATCGGATCGATACAAACTGGACGAGATTAAAGATGATTAAAGGTTATAATTTTAAACCGGATAGTGATCGGTTAGGTCTGATACTAGACTAAGGATCTGTTTGTGATTGCTTATTCTGAGAAAATAAATGCTTTTTTTCTGGAAAAAAGCACTTTTTTAAAATCTGGAGGGTGTTTGACAAATATCAAAAATCACTTTTTATTAAAAGTAGAAGTTATTTTTCTATTTATAAGCAGAAGCAAAAATTTGGTGCTTCTGATTATAAGCAGAAGCATAATCAAAAACTTAAAATTTTAGGACATAAATATCCTACTCAAACATTAAAATTACATCATACTTTATCATTTTTCAAAACCCTAACCCTCTACCCAACCAATTTGGTCCTTTTCGGTAATTTCTTTAAAAAAAAAGGACTTTTTTTAAACACTGGCCAAACACTAACAACAATAAAATAAGTGCTTCTGACTGATTGAGCCAAACACAAACCGCTTCTTCAAAATAGCATTTTTCACATAAATGCTTTTACGGAAAGTGCTTTTGAAATAAGCAATTTTTTCATGGCAATCCCAAACAGGCCCTAAATTATCGTGCTCAGTCTAGTTTTTGAATTGGACCAATATTCACTTTAAAGATGCTGATGACTTCACGTCTACAACTAGTTGAGTGGAGGAAAGATAAAAGTGAAAATTAAAAATAGAGGACATAACCGAATAGCAACCGTTTCTATACTATTATAGATAAATAGTCAAATTAGATTTCGATTTACAATTTGCACCAACACTTGAACATCCCTCCTAGTCATCCTGCCCAAGTGTAAACTACAAAAGCTTCTTCACTTTTAGTAGTTAACAATGTTATTAATTCATAAACTGAATTTCAAAATCTAGCTTGAAAATAGCTATCTTAATGTAGAGGCGCTTATTATTTTGGACCCAAACCAAACTAAACTTAATACCATTAAAATTCAAAAGGATGGACCATTGATTTGATCAAATAATACTGACCTGGTTTGGTCTGAAAATGTTTAGCCAGTCTAAGCTAGATTTTAGTCAATAGCATATATGACACTGATTTAACCTAAACAAGACCTAAGATTGATTGAGATCCACGTAAAGGACCGGGGATAAGGTTTGATAGTAATATTTCTAATATGATCCTTGGCTAAATAACCTGATGGATCCAATGAAATATTGTATAAGTATTTAGACATTTCTTCCTTGAACACTATATCTAGAAAAAAAACAACGTTTTTGTTCTAATTAAATAAAAGAAAACTACCTTTGAATTGTTTTCCTAGAAAAGTAGTTCTATGTAGACAATATAAAAGCTATGTTTGGAACTAGGAATTGAAGGGGAAAAAAAACGTGGACAAAAGAAATAGAAAAAAGTAGAAGGATTTCCAGTTTCTTTTTCTTTATTTGAAGGTACCTGAAAGTTTATAAAAAACAAAATGAGACAAACTTATATAAAAGGATAATATTTAAAAAGATCTCCGAATTATTGGTTAAAATCAAAATGACCCCCAACTTTCAGTTTCATCAAAGATACCCTCAAACTATTGGTGAAAATCAATATGACCCACCTAACTTTTAGTTTCATCAAAAACACCCCCTAAACTATTTGAAAGAATGAGAAGCACACATAATGCTGTGGCCCTCTCGTATATTTATAGAACTTATAATGAGTTTTACAATCATATATAAAGCAGGCCAATTAGGCTCAGTTACATATAGTTATAACGCCTATACAATACAGTCTAACATCCCCCCTCAACCAAAGCAAGAGGTAAATAAATGCGAAGGTTAGATCTAAATAGCAGAAAAAGAGTGCGCGGAAGATTATTTGTGAAGATATCGGCAATCTGCTGTGAGGAAGGAATATGAAGTACTCGAACAAGACCCATTTGAACACGCTCATGAACAAAATGGATGTCAATCTCGATATGTTTTGTGCGAATATGCTGGACGGGGTTGGTAGACATGTACATGGCAGAAACATTATCACAATAGACCAAAGTCGCTCGTGGAAGAAGGAGACTGAGCTCACAAAGGAGAGACTGAACCCAGCAGCATTCGGAAACGGCGTTGGAGACTGCACGATACTCGGCCTCGGCACCAGAACGAGAGACGGTGGGCTATCGCTTAGAGGACCAGGAGAAAATGTTGCCTCTGAGGAAAACACAGAAACCAGAAGTAGAACGGTGAGTGTCATGGCAACCAGCCCAATCAGCATCCAAATAAGCCACAAGTTGGTCCAAACGTGTTAGGGAGATAGTCAAACCATGATCAATAGTGCCCTTGATATAGCAAAGGATGCGCTTAATAGCCATCCAGTGCGATGATCGTGGAGCATGCATAAACAGACACACCTGCTGAACTGCATAAGAGATGTCAGGATGAGTAAAGGTCAGATATTGAAGGGCACCAACAATAGACCTGTATAAGGTGGGATCAGTTATAAGTGCGCCGTCTTCTAAAGAAAGCTTGGACTTGGAATCTGCAGGTGTAGCAACAGGCTTGCAGGAGAGCATGTCGGTCCGGTCTAGAAGATCATGTGCATATTTAGATTGAGACAAGAATAACCTTGAAGAGAGGTGAGATACCGAGATGCCGAGAAAGTAATTAAGGCGCCCCAAGTTGGTCATATCAAACTTAGAGTGAAGAGAGCGAAGTAGATCATGAAGTATCGCATGAGAAGAGGCCATGAGAACGATATCATCAACGTAGACCAATAATATAGCCATATCATGTCCACGATGTAAGACAAATAAAGAAGAATCTGACTTACAGCTTCAAAAACCCAACCATTGTAAAAAGGTAGCAAAACGAGTGTACCAGCCACGAGGTGCTTGTTTGAGACCGTAAAGAGACTTATTAAGCTTACAGACATGATCAGGATACTAAGAGCTGATGAAACCCGGTGGTTGCTTCATATAGACCTCTTCATTAAGTGTGCCATTAAGAAAAGCATTTTTGACATTGAGCTGATGAATAGGTCAGTGTCGAGAAGTAGCAATAATCAAAACAGTACGAACAGTAGCAGGTTTAACAACAAGATTGAAAGTTTCACCGTAGTGGATGTCATACCGCTGTGTAAATCCTTGAGCAACTAACCGAGCTTTATACCGTTGAACTTGACATGTAGATGTTTGTTTAATACGAAAAATCCACTTGGAGCCAACAATGTTACCATGAGGGGGCGAAGGAACAAGATCCCATGTCTTATTATGAATAAGAGCATTAAATTTGTCGAGCATAACATGCTTCCAGTTCTCATCAGTAAGTGCCTGCTTATAAGAAAAAGGTACATTGGGCAAAGTACTATGAGCAATCATAGAAGGTTTGAGAAGAGGTTTTACAATGCCAGCACGAGCACGAGTCACCATGGGATGAATAGAGGAAGTAGGGGGAGCCGAACCCGATGTGGGTGGATGTGCAATCACGTTTGTGGCACAATTGGAGGGGCTGCAAGCACAGCTGGTGGTACAGGAGCTGTGGGGGCGGTGCGGCAGCTGCAGTGGGTGGCGTTGCGAGGCGGTGGCAGCAGTGGTTGGAGGCCCACGAACGGTGAAGACGTGAGCGGAGGAGAAAGACTTGATGGAGCCGGGTCATTGTATCTTGAGAGAAAGTGCCCAATCGTGCAAATGGAAAATCTGCTTCATCAAAAACATGCCTTGAAATAGTAACTTTATTAGTAGAAAGATCCAAACATTTATAACCTTTGTGATTCTGTGGGTAACCCAAGAAAACACATAAGGTAGAACGCGGAGCAAGCTTATGAGACGTGGTGGCACTCAGATTCGGATAGCAGGCACTACCAAAAACCCGAAGATGATTGTAATTAACTTACTTTTTGTACAAACATTGAAAGGAGATCTTTTTCTTAATAGAAGTGGACGGTAGAAGGTTGATAATATGAGCTGCAACAGAAACTGCTTCAACCCAAAATTCCAAAGGCATGCACGCTTGAAACAAGAGGGAATGCATCATGTTACCAATAGTACGATGCATGCGTTCAGCTTTCCCATTTGTTGGGAGGTGTGAGGGCAGGAAACCCTACTGAGAATGCCCATTTGTAGAAAAAAACTATTAAAGTAACGGTTGATATATTCAGTGCCATTATCACATTGAAAATGTTTGATTTCCACACCAAATTGATTCAACCCAAGATTACCAAACTGAACAAACAGGTCAAAAACCTCAGATTTTGCATGTATAGGATAAATCCACACAAAATAAGAATAATCATCCAATAATAGCAAATAATACTTAAAACCACTGAAACTAATAACAGGTGATGTCCATACATCAGAATGAACAATATCGAAAGGACGCGTAGTACCAGTGATAGACTTTTGAAAAGGTAAATGACTATGCTTACCGAGTTGACGAGCATGGCACAAACTGGACTCATAATAACTCGAACAAGAAATAAATTTTTGTTTGACTAAAGTGGACAAAACTGGCTCCCCGGAATGGCTAAGTCAATGATTCCAGAGAGATTGTGTGTTTTTGGAAGCAACTAGGGAAACATGTGGGGAGGATGCCATGGGCTGCCCGAGTTGACCAAGTCGATTGAATGTGTTTTCTTTGGGAACAGCGAAAAGAAGCCCCTAGCTAGCATAGCGAATAATGAGGGACATTGTTTTAGCATTTTTAATGGAGAAACCACCCGAGTCAAATTCTAAACGGAAACAATTATCTTTATAGAATTGACGAACAGAGATTAAATTAGTGGAAAGACTAGGAACATAAAGGACATTATGCAAATTGAAGGGACCAACGGGTGTAAGGTGAGAACCAGATCCAATCCCAACAATCGATAAATAAGCGCCATTACCAACTAATATTTTATCATAGTCATGATAGGATGAAGAGACGTTAGCAAACTGGGGTTATTAGTCATATGAGACGATGCACCACTATCCATTATCCAGGGAAAATCAGTCAAAGGAGTAGAATGAGCAGTAAGAGATTGAAAATTGGTTTGAGGAGACGCAAACCTTGATTAGAAATTAGAACCAGTGGCATAAGTATTAATTGTAGGATAAAAAAGTGGTGGATATAATACATTCTCACCATAAACAGGAGCACTAAAGAAAGTAGGAACACCAAAGAAAGGTAGGCCAGGCTGGAAAGCAAAACCAATCATTGGGTTGAGCATAATCAACAGCAACTACCTCCGAGAAATTAAACAAGCTGTCATGGGTAAAAAGAGAATTAATTAATTTCCACCAGCCAAAATCTCTTTCTCCTGCGTTGAAATCTTCGATTCCTTCACTCCAACTAGGGTTTCAACTTTCAAATTCAAATCCTCTTCATTGTCTTCAATCAAAATCTCTGAAAACGATATTCAAAAATTCAATCTTTAGACGATCACTTCTAGATCTTACTCCAACAAAGGCTAAAAGAAAGTGCTACTTTCAAGAAAAAAAAAAAGGAAGGTTGCTCGGGGGAGGCTAGGATTAGCCGGGTTGGGGTGCTAATGGCGGCGGCGCGCTAGGGTTTGCCGATATTAGGGTTTTGAATATTTTGAGGAGGGAAGAGAGGGAGGTTAGGGTTTGCCTAATTTACGAGAGAGCCAGGGTTAGCTCTGATACCATGAAAGAATGAGAAGCACACATAGTACTATAGCCCTCTTGTATATTTATAGAACTTATAATAAGCTTTACATCATAGACAAAGTAGGCCAATTGGGCTCAGTTACATATATTAATAACACCTATACCATATACTCTAACACTATTATACAAAATCAATGTGACCCTTTCAACTTCTAATTTCGTCAAAGATGCCCCTAAATTATTGGCCAAAATTAATGTGACCCCCCAACTTCTAATTCATCTAAGACACCCCCCAACTATTAATTAAAATCAATTTGAACTCCCAACTTCAAAAATTATATCAAAGACATCTGAATGAGTTAAAAAAAAAATTCTAAAAACACTTTCATTTAGAGTTCTTAAAATTTGATAATATATTTTTTCGGTGTCATGAATTTTTAAAATACTTTTATGATAACCTAAATTTTGATAAATTTTTTCCATGTAATATCCCTATAACTCCGATTGGATTCCGTTAAATTAATCTAACCTTGCACTTGAAAAATAATATAGCCAGGGGAAAAAATTTCATCTATGCCTAAAACAATTATAAATAAAAAAATTTAAAATAATTTTAAAAATAAAAAATAATTTTTGTTTGTTAATTTTTAAAATTATTTATTGGTAGGATTAGCGAGTTCTATATTTTTTAAAATTTTAAAATCACTTTAAATATTTAAATTTATTTTTAATATAAATTATAATTAAATTATGTTTAAGATATTTTATTTTATTTTCCATATTAGTATAATTTAATAGAATACTAATAAAGCTATAGAGAAAATATTTGAAAAATAAGTTAAAAAGGGTTGGAGTAACTCAAAATCCTGGGGCAGCAACAACAACAACAACAGTCCCAGTGCCCCAAGGGCTCCCACATAAGCTGGGTCTGGGGGGTTGGATGTACGCAACCTTTCTCCTTTAGGGTGCTACCCTGAAGGGAGGCTGCTTTGGGGGGACCCCTAACCTGGGGCATCTAAAAAATATATTGACAAGCATCAAGCTATCCAAACTAATTTTTTTTCTTTTTTTTAGTAGGTTTCAATTTTTTTAGTAAAACTTAAAGTGAGGGATCAAATTGATTTTTATTAATACTTCGGGTGTGTTCTTGATGTAATTTAGAAGTTGAGGGGGTTATATTAACTTTCACGAATAGTTTGAAGGGTGTATTTGATGAAATTCGAAGTTGGGGGTCACATTGATTTGATCAGTAGTTCAAGGAATGTCTTTGATAAAATTGAAAATTCAGGGGGTTGATTTTAACCAATGGCTCAGCAGGTCTTTTTGAATATTATCCTATGTAAAAAGAACAAATATTATGGAGTAGAGTTACAAATTCAAAATTGTTGACTAATATTGTGTTAAAAAAAAAAAAAAAAAAAAGAAGCTTTGCTTATATATAGGGCTGTTCAAATTAGTAGGCCAACCTAAAATTTAACCAATACGACTGCTATTGATTAGTCTTTATTTCTTTAGTTTGGACTTTCAATTATTAATTTTTCGGTTCGATTTAGGTTCACTGTAATGCACATATTTGAAATGTTAATGAAATATTCAATCTAATAATGGATAGACCTATTAGTAATTGTTTCGGTCCTTATTTGTTGAACTAACCTTTTATTGTCCATTTTCATCTTTTTTATGCTCCATTTGGTATCATTAAGGTGCTTATATATGCTTCTATATCCTATAATTTGTTTAAAAAACACAAACCATACCGTATAATTGGCTCTGATTGTTGGCCAAGAGTTTAAATCTTGATGGATCTTCATGCTAATGTAACTCGAGTTTAAACTAATGGACATTGTGTTTAGGTGCTCAATCCCTAATTTGTTAGGAATTTACAAAAAATGTTAAGGAACCTCACTTTCAACTCATTTTAGAGCAGAAAAGTGGAATTCATCAAAATATATAATACCTGTCTATATAAGGGTCCGTCTATATATGGGTCACCTCAAGACTTGTTTGTATGAGTTGTTTATTTTGTATTATACCTTTGTTACTAATAATTAGTTAAATCAAAATATATAAATTTTCCCTAAAATTTTTCGTACGACTTATTTTCATGATATTTTCTATATAATCTAAACACAAGAAACTATGTTCCTTAAAATTGTTTTCTTTTCTTTGAATTTTCAATGAACCAAACAGGCACATTTTTCATATCTCAATTGAATACTCAAAGGAGCATAAAATAAAACAAACTCTACTATATACAAAATTTGTTCGCATAATGGTACAGTACATAGTTGTTGAATATGGAAATAGTATTAAATTAATTAATTTTTCATGACTATGAAGTTCTTTTAATGTATATTAGATATCAAAATTAAATATACTTTTCTGTATATTTTAAAATAAATTTACTTATGATGATAGGTTATAGAATAGTATTTCTCCATTCAAGAATTAGCTTAAACTTTTGTTGAAGTTGATTTTTTGACATGGTATCATTGCCTTATGGCCTAAGATGTCATAAGTTCGAATCCTAATAGCCAACGCTTTCTATATTACCATAATTTAAACACAAGGGTGGACCAATACATTATCATGTTTCATACCCAATTAACATTTGCATGAGGGGTTTGTTAGAGTATAAAATTATTATTGAACCTAAGGTATAAGGTGAGCCTGTATGTTATTCACGCTTTAAGCCTAATTGATATTTATGTGAGGGAGTATGTTAAAATATAAAATCGTTCTTGAATCTTCATCTATCAGCTTGAACTTTTGGGATAGTTTATTCTTGACCCATGCCATTGCTAAGTGAGAAAGTGAAATATGGAACAGGTCTAGATCTCAACTGCGGATCATTCCTAGCGCAACATACGCAAGCAGCAGTTTCAGGGGGTCTCCTAAACGAGTCAGCAATTGACAATGCTATTTCAAACAACTTTGCGACATTGATGCGGCTGGGTTTCTTCGATGGCAACCCCAGCAAGCAGCTTTACGGGAACCTTGGCCCTAAGGATGTCTGCACGCCAGAGCACCAGGACTTGGCACGTGAGGCCGCTAGGCAGGGCATCGTCCTTCTTAAGAACAATGCTGGTGCCCTACCTTTGTCTTCTTCTGTTACCAAGTATTTGGCTGTCATTGGACCTAATGGTAACGTCACGAAAACAATGATCGGTAACTATGAAGGTGTGGTAACCCGTTAGCTTCTTAGTACGGTTATTAGCGTTGCAAGATCTAATATAATCTAACAGATGGAAAGAGAAAAGGCACTTGGGAAATGGCTATAAGAATAAGCCAAAAATTTCATGTTTATTCAATTAAAAGAAGATAATATGTTTAGGATGATTGACGGGATAATATGTCCATTAAGCGGAGAATCGGGCTTGTTTTGTCATGCCCCATTTAGTCTTCTTCTGAGGGTGGTTTCAGGCCAGTACGGTTGCGTGGCTATCTGTTTTCGACTATAATTTGCAAGATGTGTCTTCAAAGAACATAAATGCTCATGTGCTCTTTCCAATTAATGGTAAAAAAATCCTCTAAATGTAAGCATAATTGGCCAAATCACATAAATTTGCCAAAACACATAAATTTATGTTTTGTTTTATTTTCTTGTTGAAATTTTCTTTGCTCTTTTGTTTTGTTTTTACAATAATAAACTTCCCATAATTTTATATTGGACAGTGTTTATTATACATAAATTAGGGTTGGGGGTCTTCGGATATAGCATTGCTTTTAGGGTAGCACCATGAAGAGGTAAGACCGCATACATCTCACCCCCCAGGTCTTGCTCTGACGGGAGCCCTTGTGGCACTGGGTTTGTTGTTGTTTATTATACATGAACTAAGTATTAATTTGAATATCCAAGAGAAATAGAAAAAAAAAAAAACTTTACTATTAATCATTGTCTTCCGTACAAGTACAATTTTTCATAGTGTATTAGGTTCAATTAGATTTAAGATGCACACATTACATTATTGGTGTTATAGTATAAAATTATTAAAATTATTCTTCAACCTTCGCTCATCAACTTAATATTTTGGAAAAATTGGTTCCACGACATAGTTTGAGAATCTTGTTGACTGAGAGGTTAAGATTTCGAATCCAATAGCCCCATCTTTTGGATAGTTAGTTCTTTAATTGACAATTGGCGTAATTCATTTGCTTAGGCACACCTTGCAAATATGTGACACCTTTGCAAGGCCTTACGGTGTATACATCAACAAACTACGAGGCAGGCTGCACTAATGTGGCATGCGCGACTGTCCAAGTGGACCGTGCCACGCAACTAGCAGCCTCAGCCGACGCTACGGTTCTTGTCATGGGTGCTGATCAGTCCATTGAAGCCGAGAGCCGTGACAGAGTTGATCTTTACCTTCCGGGACAACAACAGCAGCTAGTTGAGGCCGTGGCCAATGTCTCCAAGGGGCCAGTCATTCTTGTCATCATGTCCGGGGGCGGCATGGACGTGACATTCGCCAAGAATCTTGATAAAATCAGCGGCATATTGTGGGTTGGCTACCCTGGTGAGACTGGTGGGGCTGCTCTAGCTGACGTGATCTTCGGTGTATTTAATCCGTGTGAGTCTTCTTGACTTTACTATTTTGTTGTAGTTTAAAATGCTACATCTACTCTACAGGGAGTTGGCATCATGAAACCCTATATTTGTGTGAGATGCCTAACATGATAGCCTACAGTTGTATTTATAGAGAGAGAAAGATACACATGATAAGACAAAGATAAATTTACAAATATGAGATAAAAGATCTAATCTTATACAAGAATATAATATATCCTAATAGACATGCAGTGCCCTTTGTATAAGTCCTAGTGATTGAACAACCAAAAACCCAATCAACTTGCGATGGAACAACTGACTAAGATTATATCTTCACTATTTTTTGTTTTACTTAAACTCACATCTAAAAAGTTGACATCCTTTCTTCACTAATTGTTGGAGGAAATCTGATGCCAAGTCATTTCCCTCAATTAACTGCAGGTGGAAGGCTACCCATGACATGGTACCCACAATCATATGTAGACAAGGTGCCAATGACCAACATGAACATGAGGCCAGATCCTGCAAATGGCTACCCAGGGAGGAGCTACAGGTTCTACACTGGAGAAACTGTGTATGCATTTGGGGATGGACTTAGCTACTCTGAATTCAAGCACCAGCTTGTCAAGGCACCTACGCAGGTCTCAATCCCCCTTGAGGAAGGTCATGCATGTCTAACATCCAACTGCGAGTCTATCGATGCCTTAGATGAAAGATGTCGAGATCTAGAAATTAATGTTCACATGAGAGTTCGAAACAACGGGACTATGAGTGGAGGGCACGCGGTTTTTCTCTTTTCAACCTCGCCTTCTGTGCACAAATCGCCACAGAAGCACTTAGTGGGTTTTGAGAAGGTGTTTTTGGGTGCAAAAAGTGAAGGTGTGGTAAAGTTTAGGGTGGATGTGTGTAAGCATTTGAGTGTTGTGGATGAAAAAGGGAAAAGAAAGGTGGCTTTGGGTGTTCATCAACTTCGTATTGGAGACTTGAAACACTCTTTGACTGTGAAGGTCTAAGTTGGCCTTCAAATGGATATTCTTTGTTTGGATGGAGTCAACACCCGAAGAAGGGTGGACATGAAAAAGGGTTTATAACCCCAAAAAACGAGAGAGATGGTTGAGGAAAGAAAAAAAGGGAAGTCAAAAGGATTTTCTGTCTTGGAATGAATCAAAAGTGACTGTTAAAATAATTTGATTTGATCAATTGTAAGGTAAAAATTTTTGAAGCTATGTCCCTGCTTCCCGTCCATTTCTATTTTCCTTCAAATCTCAGTCACTAAATATCAATATAAATTTCCACCTTCTCGTTCAACATACAAATACATATTTATTATTTTTGTTGGACATATCTTGCGTACTCTTTTTGTTGGAGAAATAAGGTAAATGAGTGATCAAAATATCTCACAACACCATGTCTGAGGCGAATATACCTTTGCTTGCCATTATATACCTCACTTTGAGCAACTCCAATGATAGCTCGCGAGTCACAGTGTAACGACACTGAAGGCATGGGTTTCCCCCACAATGGAATACTTCCCAGGACACTCCTTAGTCATTCAGCTTCTAAACATGCCATTTCAAGTGCAATAAATTCGGATTCCATAGTAGATTTAGTAATACAGATTTGTTTAGATAATTTCCATGAAATAGCACAATTAGCAAGTAGAAATACATAACCACTAGTAGAACGAATTTTATCACAATCAGACTCCCAATTAGTATCACAATATCCCCCTAATATAGTAGAAAACTTTTTATAGTGTAAACCCCAATTCATGGTACCTTTAAGATACCTTAACAGTCTTCAATGCACTTTTCAATGCGCATCACTAGGATTATGGATGTAATGGCTAAGTATGCTAACAATATAGACAATGTCGGGGCGAGTGTAGTTTATTAAGAACATTACGCTACCAATTATCTTAGCATATTCAGCCTTTTGATACACTCTATGTGTTTCTTTTCAAATGACCACTAGGGTCATATGGAGTTTTAGTCGGAGTCTCATCATAATGACTAAACTTTCTCAAGATTTTCTCTAAGTAATGGGATTGACTCAAGGTCAAACTCTCAAGTTTTCTAGCAATTTTAACCCCAAGTACTACATCAGCCTCACCTAGGTCTTTCATATGAAAACATGCTCTCCAGAAAGACTTAGTATCATTCACAATATTCACACTTGTTCTAAAGATAAGCATGTCATCAGCATACAAACATTTAATCACACAGCTGTTTAAACCCAAATTTCAAAAGGGCTGGGACGACACTGTTTTGAGCAAAGTGCCATGTGCTTAACACATGAGGCTTCCCTTGAGGAGAATCAAGCCTTTAGGTACTGAAGTAACGGCGTCTCGAGCCCAGTATCCTGAAGAGATTATCACCCTAACAAGGGTATCAACCACTCGAGGTGGTTGAAGGGTAAAAGGAGCTCGAGTTGAAGGGACTGCCAAGAAGGCTGGAAGACATGTTGTTTCAAGGCTCAAGTGGTTACTTGGAGTGCAATCTCAGATACTTGGGCATTAATCTTAATCCAAGAGGACGTAGGGTTTCGAGAAGGAACTTCTGCTAAGAATACGGACGTGGCATCTAGTATTTCCCTCCAATACTGAATTCGGGACACATTCATTGAAGATTTGCCTGAGCGAAGAAAGACTGTAGTGGCTCGACGTGGATGAAGTTGTTATTTTTCGTTTTCTATAAATAAAGGACTTTGTGTCAATCCAAGTAGTATATACACTCAATGCAAAACCTCTTCAAATTTTCTTTATAGCACATTTGTGCTTTTTCCTTAGGAGTAGCATGACTTGGCTTAGCATAGATTAATGTAGAACTTGTTGTACTTGCTTCATTAGTAATACAGTTTCTCGAGTATGAGGTATGACTTTCCACTTTTAATCTGTTCCCGAATTTTGACAAGTTGAGAGTTGAGGCTCTGATGGATAAGGCTTGACCTTGATTGAGTTGGTCTTAATAGTACTGACACTGCTTAATAAGTCAGGTGAACTTAGGTTAAAGCCATTGTTTAGGGCTTTGATGGCCAAGACTTGACTTTGATTGCGTTAGTCCTAACTCAGTGACCTAAATACGATTTGCTCCATCTTAATTTTGTCAGACTTTAACTCATTCGAGTTATTATAAGTCAAGGGTGCCAAGCTTAAAGACCTGATTTACTCGGGCTTGTAAGTGGACTATTGAGCTCTTGGGTTTGTCTCCACCCCAGTTCCTGACTTTTAAGTGTATGAAGAAAGATGTCAATGGGCCCTACTCCGTCATTGTAACTGTCACTTGAGTTAGGTCCATATAATTTTATTTTCTATCAACATATATATAAAAATCCGCAAAAGCATTTAACGAAGTCTTCTTAATTGAAGCATAAGCAGAACGCGCGGTATAACTGAAGTGAGATAGACCAACATATGACAACCTTTTTTTTTTTGAAAACGGTGAATGGTTGAGGTCAAAGATGTGTGATTCGTAATTAGGCTCACTCCCTAGTAGCGGTGAGTCCTTTTTGCATGTTTATTTTGTTTATCATTTTACGGTGACCACATTACACTTTACTGCTAACAAAATAAAGTAAACACGCCTTTTGGAGACCACAATGGGAGGCTTAAAATGAAACTTCATCGTCTCTAGCCCATCCTAGATTACCAGAATGTAGTTTTGAGCCATTCACTAATGGTCAAAACCAAGAGGTCTAGTGCTCTAGAGTATGAGGAGCCAGAGGGCTTAGCCTTGGTTGGATCACTACTTGGCATCCTCTTGAACACAACCCTATAATACGAAGGGATGAATAGAGTCATAGCCATGACGGTGAGAGTGGTGGTGATGATTACATCCTGGAGGATGAACGAATGGATAGAGATGGCTTTTCTTGCAAGAGTTTCACAGCCATGCTTAAAGGCCGTTTAGAAATTATTGACCAAAGAATTCAACAATCATTGAGGGAGTCCCTTGAGAGACAACATGCTGAAGTAGAGCACAATCTAGCCGATCGGCATCAAAGCTCTGTCGCCATGAGAGCCATAATAAACAATGTTGGAACCTTGATGCAGGGTAAGCTTCACAAAGAGACTGACAGAGTCTTAGTTGTAATGAACTCAACTTTGTCTTCTATCGCTACCCTTATTGCTAAGAACGTGGCAAGACAGACAACAGTTGAAGTCGAGCCTATTTTGGTGAGATAGGCTTCATAATGGCTTGGTTCAAGCCGTTAACTTAGGCTTACACCTTCTTCATCGGTGCCAACTAGATATCCTCGTGAGGCTCCCTGGAGCTCGCGATTACCAGTGACTTAGGTTGACCATAATGTCCCTGATAGAAAGGAAAATCGAGTTATGGCTTACCCGAGTGTCACACACTTAGAATATAGCCGTAGGAATAATGCGCCTCTTGGGGATGTGCGCCCTTCAAATTAGAGTTTTTCTCTAGCCTCGAGAGATCTTAACGCTAATGTGCCAATGTTACCTGTCCTCGAGACAGGGGGGCAAAACCGGTCATGCCTACCTTAGGTGGTAAAGGTAACCTCGAGGCCCACTCAAGGCCTTGAAATAGGAATGTAAGGGCAGGTACCCACTCCCGGGAACCAGCCTATCCTTCCCAGACCTCTCCATTCTTATCACACTTGGGGGCAAGTTAGCCACCCACTTGCTCAAGACCAATAACCTGCTAATATTAGTGTGCTCCCAGGCATGCCATATAACCCAGGTCTTGCTGGACCATACTTCGTGGCCAACTAAGGGCATGTCCATATTGATCAGGGGGGTTACCTTGGGTTTGGGCAACAACATATGTTCCCACACTTGATTGTGATGGGTGCTCAGGGGTATCCTAAAGATCCCCCTCGAGATCGTCACCCACTTCGGGGGTAATGGTAGGCGCATAATCATGTGCCTGACCTACCCCTCTAGGACCAACTGGCTGCCCTCATCAAGCAGATATATGGGCCAGGCCTTAGAAGGGTTAATAGACCCCCATGTACAGTAAACCTTATCCCGACTACATAGACAGGGACTATCCTTTTCCTCGAGGATATAAAATTCTCGAGTTTACCCTCCTCTCAAGGGAAGGGACTGTATCTGCCCTTGAGCACTTGGCAAGGTTTAACTGCTAGTATAGGGTAGCAGTTGACAATCAGTATCTCAAGCCTAGGTTGCTCCCCAACTCCTTAACTAGGATTGCTTTTCAATGGTACATTAGCTTGCCACCTAATTCCATCTATTGTTGAGATGACATGGCAAAGCAATTTCAGGCCTAGTTTTCAAGAATGTAATTAAGAAATTCCAAGTCCGACTTGGCTCGAATGAGACAAAAGCCAGGCGAATATGTGGAAGAATACGTTAACCAGTCTGAGAGAGCTAGGTTAAAGTGCATAGTATCTCTTCCTGAAGTTGAATATGCCAAGCTAGTCTTGATGGCTTGGATATTGAATTCAGGAAGATATTTGAAGGCTCCAACTTCACAACGCTCCTACACCTGGCAGATTGCGCCATGAGATACGAGGCTGTCTTGAAAGAAGAAAGCCTAAAGAAAAGTAGCGTGTACAAAACTTATGTACATGATCTAATCAAAGAGCATGAAGATCCTTCTTATGAGATTGACGTTGCTTAATAAGTCAGGGGCCTTCTATGGTTTGCAATCCTTTGGTTAAGAAAGATTTCAAAGCTAGAAAGTCTTATCAATCCCAAGACTTGAGAAAACACTCATTTGTCCTCTTAAGAGCCAATGAAATATTTGATTGGCTTGAGGCAAACTCAAGATTATGGTAAACATAGAAAGCTGACCCCAATTCTAACAAGGGAAAGGTATATTGTAAATGGCACGTTTCATTAACCCATTTGACAAAGAACATCGTTATTTTCAGATACATGGTTCAGGATGCCATAAAAGCAAGGGAATTAATCTTTCTAGGAGAAGGACGGATGGGTGTTGGCAAAGACCCTTTCCCTGTCTTGTCCAGTCCAAGTTGATATAATAGAGGTAGCAATGCCTCATGATTCCCATAACAGCCAAACTAATGGCAACTCTTTAGGCGGGATGGATACAGACAAAGATAGGCTGGTCGTGGCCAATTCTTTGTATGTCAAACTGCTGGAATCTAAACGGTTAGGTTCCCCAAAGCCGGGTTGAGATTGCCAAAGAATTAATGCAAATGGCACATCACGGTTGAACATTCAGTACACAATTGTGTTACGTTCAGAAGGTTCATAGAGAAGCAATTAGAAGAAGGCATTATTCTTCTCTTTAAGGAAGATGAGTTAGCCAGGGGTGTCCTTGCCGATGACCACTGGGAGACAGTCTTCACTTCTAAGAAATAGGTATCAAGGAAACTCTTGCGCCTCATGCATGACCTCTGCGGAGGTTGTGGCCACAAGTTAGTGGAAGAAATGAAGACAAGTTAGTGGAAGAAAACCCAAAAGTGGAAACTAGCTCTCTCAGTAAAAACACCACTAACAAGACCTCCTTGCATTCTTAATTTAAAGATCCAGATTGACATGAGAATTGGGCATCCAAAGAAAAATCCAAACTACCACCTACTAGACGTGGATACCATTTAGGCACCATGACATTCAGGACATTAACCTTGTGGGGTCCAATTTGGTAATGTTTGGAGGAGAAATCACCTTAGAGAGGGGGAGGTTAATCCCTCTAACCTTACCGGAACTCAAAAGAGAAGGCAGCTGTGGAAGAAGGTAACTTAGCGGAGGACTTTGCTTGATACTTGCTTAACTAGGCTCTCTCAAGAAGAATTTAGAGTTCACAAGGGCTAGCAAACTGAGTAAATGGATCTCTAGGATCCAACGATTGAGTCCAGGCCTTTTACTACTGCCGATAAAGGGCATATACACAAGAAGCTTGAGGGATGGGCTGGCCTCTCATCCTCTGAAGGGCGAGAGTCTTGGTGGGATTAACTTGCCAAGAATTCCCTAGCTCAGGGAGCAGCTGAGGACAAGGAGGAGTACTTCCTTATCAATATTAACTTAGTGGAACTTCTATGCCAGGGTAACCTAACACGGTTTGATATAGAGAACAATTTCCATGAGGAGGACTTCCCCCAACCAATGGAGGACTCTCAAATCCCGAGGGTTGCCCCAAAAAACCATCCTCTAGCATAAGATATGCCAATGAATGGTAGTCCTCAACACCAGGATTAGGACACGTCCATGGTTGACAGCCCCAAAAAGGGAACAGACCAAGGGATCTAGATACGGTTTGGGACCCTACCAGAAAAAGTTGATGTTAGAACCACTTTACTCCTTCCTTTGGAGTTCATGGCAACTTACACTCAAGAAGGCCTCTAGGTAGACGTTATAGCATGAGACGAGGATCCTCAAGTGGAGCTTGTGGTTGAAGTAGCAGCCACCAAAGGTGACCTTGACTCCTTGTCTTGTAAAGTTAATATCCCAACATGTAAATCACTTGATGAATCACTTGACATAATGAAGATGATGTTTGATAGGACTAACGCTACCAATAAACACATTAAGCACCTATACATCAAAGCCAAATTCTATGGCATATTAGCGAGCAGGGTCTTGGTGGACAATGGCATGGCCATCAATGTTTTGCCGGCATATATGTTGGAGGTCACTAGTAAATTTTGAGATGATCTAATTACTTGGATGTTGCCATCTGTGGCTTTTCTGGAGCTACTAATAAATATGAAGGGGTTATCCTGATTGACTTAACAGTCGGCAGCCTAAGCAAGCTAACAACTTTCTTTGTAGTGGATACTACCTTGAGCAATAATGCTTTGCTTGGGAGAGATTGGTTACCTGCCAATTGTTGTATCCCTTCTTCACTTTACCAGTTGTTAATCTTCTGGAACCATGACAAGTATGAGGTTCTTATGGTAGCTAACAGGCCATTCATGACTTGCTCTGACTATATGGAGGCTAAGCCTTATAGGAACATCAATCAGCAAGATATGATTGATTTTATTAAAGAGTACATCCTATGCAGGTTTGGTATTCCCAAAACCATTACTATGGAACAAGCTAGAGTGTTCAATGGAAACCATTACTGTGGAACAAGCTAGAGTGTTCAATGGAGCTGAAGTTAAGGAGCTTACCAAGAGTTTCAACATAGAAATCTTGACCTCAACCCCTTACTGTGCTCAAGCCAGTGGCCAGGCATGGTCAACTAATAAGATTTTGAAGGCCAATTTTGAAAAGATGATTGAGGACAATCCCAAGAAGTGGCATGAATTGCTACTGGATGTCCTTTAGGCTTATATGACCTCTAAACGAGATGCAACTGCGACAATTCCCTTCCATTTGACATATGGCCATGATCTTGTGCTCCCCAATGAAAGTAACGGTTTGGTCCATTAGCTCATCAAGGGAGGCTTTCTGAACTTGAGTATGAGCAGGCTAAGATGGACGAACTGACTAACTTAAACCATGTTAGGTTTGATGCTCTTCACAAGTTGGAAACACAGAAGAAGAGGG
Organism: Simmondsia chinensis; assembly: GCA_018398585.1. Taxonomy (NCBI): domain Eukaryota; kingdom Viridiplantae; phylum Streptophyta; class Magnoliopsida; order Caryophyllales; family Simmondsiaceae; genus Simmondsia; species Simmondsia chinensis. Next base: position 15,331,377 of record JAGTTD010000010.1, on the reverse strand, counting down.
TGGCTAAAGACTACAACAAGCGGGTCAAGTCTAGGTCTTTTGACTTGGGAGATATAGTCTGGAAAGTGGTTTTACCCATTGGCCAGAAAGATTGTGTCTTAGGGAAATGGTCCCCAAAGTTGGAAGGCCCATTTAGAGTCATCGATGTGTTTGGAAGTAATGCTTACTTACTCCAAGATCTAGATGGAAGAACTCACTTAAGGGCTATCAATGGTAGGTTCCTAAAAAAATATGTGCCATCAATTTGGAATTTTAACAAGGAAGTTCTTAAGTATAGATTTTCTTAATTATATGCTCAATTACAATATCAATGTCTAGATGATCAACTCCATGATCCTTAGGATACGAAAAAAAAAGAAAAAAAAAACGAGAAGGGAATCACAAATCTGAGAGACATATTAAACAAAATGTGGATTTCATTAATATTGTCAAATTGTACATGACTTACATACAAAACATTACAACTAACTAGTACAACCAAAATCTCTTTACAGGAAATAAAAAATTAGAAGAGTTGAATCCTAATCTTGACTAAGAATTCCTCTATCAAGGAAAGTTGGCAGGTGGTGGCATTCAGCTCATGATTCAAAGAGAGAGCTTCTTCTTGAATGGCTTGACTGCTCCTCTGGGCCTCCATGGTGGCTTCTTTGAGTCCTCTAACTACTGAACCTTGAGAAAAATGCTGTTGTCTCAAGGAGAGTAGCTCTTCCTTAAGGGGACTTAACCTCTCCTCCAAGCAATGGACCTCATCTTCCAGAATTTTGATCCCCTTAGCTTGGTGGTCCTGGATCTTTCTTGCTACTTGGAGCTTTTCAAACAATAGCTACAAGGCCCTTGGGCCAGCTGAATGCCATAGGTTTCTAATGGCATCTTGGCAATGTTGTTTCCTCTGAAGAAGGGCTAGGACTTTTTGGTTTACCCTTAAGAGCACCTCCTTAAGTACTTCAAACTCCCTAGCAATAGAGGGATCCAACTTTGGATCTTCTTTTAGGGATCTTATTAAGGATATGGCCTCTTAAAAATGGCCCTCTCAGCCAGAGGTAGAATAGGAAGATGTGTGATTTATCTCAACCGTTGGAGTTTTGGAGATTCTTGGTCTAATTACTGGAAAGCCAATCTACCACTTGCTCCAAATTTCTCAAAGGGAAGGAATGGATCCCGTAGGAGTGACCGAAAAAAGGTTAACAATAAAAGAGTTAGGCGGGATTTTAACTCTAGAGAACAACCAAGGTTAAAAGAAATGTCTTTACGTATGTGGCCTCTGTTGAGGTGAAGAAGGGGCCTCTATTGGCATTTCTACCATGGGAGCTTTTAATAGTACATCCATCATTGAAGTTTCAACATGATCTCAACCATTAGAACTGTTGTTGGTCTTCAGCTATTGATACACCTTCCTTGAGAGGAACATCTGGAGGATAAGGCTTGCATGTTAGAACCGAATATGGTTTGAAACATGAAGAATTGGGAAACCAGATAGGTCTTTACCTTTAGCAATCTCATTAGTAGAGAGTGGGCCTCCTAAGAGTAGAAAGGGACCTTGCATAGACCCTAGCCCGAGGTAGTTAGGAAGGAAACCTCTTCATAAGGATAACTTACGATTGGCTTCATAACTGAGGTAGCCATATCACCCTCCTCCCCAGTACTCAAGATCAATGGTTCAGTGTCCTGATGGGGCTTTGGTACAATTTCTTAACATGGAGAATTTGGTATCTCCACAATATATGGAGCTAACTATTCCTGTGGCTGGAAAGGGCCATGTTAGAAGCTACTTTAACAAAGATGAACGAGAATACCAATTGAGAAAAGCCAATACCTCAGATCTAGGGAGCCTGGCTCTTCTTTTTCTCTCCAACTATGAGATGGGTATCTCTTCTTCTTCTTCTTTTTCTTCTTCTGCAGCAGGGAGAGTTGGAGGAACAACATCCTTCTTCCTCTTTCTTGAGCCACCAACCTCGAGGGCTAGTGAAGAGGTGCCTGGAAGAGACTCCTCTAGTAGCATTTTAGTAAAACTTCTAGTCCTAGCTATCTTGGGGGTTTCTTGGACAGATGCTGAAAACGTAAAGAATAGAGATCGGTCTTTGTTCAAGCTACTAAGGTAAGATTGAAGCATACTTTAGAGGTCGTTGTTTACCTGAGCATGACTTCTATGGGGTTGGCCTAATGTTGATGGGCTGGCTTCTTCTCAAGCCAAGACCTACAAGCTCAGACAAAGGCATAAAATATTGCTTTACACCTTTGGCTTCTAAGGAGGATCAATAGGCTTAAAACCAAGTTGCAAAATGTGGTGTTGCACATGGGGTGTGCCTACACAAAACAAGGTACCAATAAAGGGATTTCACCTCTTGGTTCAGCTCATGTAGCTCCCCAAGCTAGATAGGTTGGATGGAGAACCTCTTAGCCCAACAAAGGTTCTTGGTCCTTAGATTGGAAAAAGGGGCATCTTGGACTATACCAAATTGCCTTGCGAATAATCCAGGCCTATACGTTTCCACGCCAAAATGAGTTTGGTGATAGAAGAACAAATCTTGGCTGCATAAGATTACCTGTTTGATTTGCAAATTGATGTCCACAGAGACATCATAATGAAGGTCCAGTTTCCTGAACCAAACTGGACCAAGATTTCTGTCCCTAAAAGGAGTCCATCAAGTACCCTTCCTACCCCGAGGAGACATTAATCATTTAAGTCATTAGTTAAAGGACCATCCCAGGGGTAGTTGGACCTCATGATGAGCGAAATACTCCCTCAAGCAGGAAACCCCCTCACCCGTGGGAGCATAGGGGCCCCTGGGGTAGAGCTTAGGAAAATAGGCTTAGGCATAAAGTTGAACCAGCCATAAGGGTTCACTTATTTGGACATCATATTTCTTGGCTATGACATCCCTAATGCATCCATATACTTGGACTAAGAATAATGGTACCAAGGCCAGTGGACCAGTGCTAAAAACTAAGTTTATAGCCATGGCCTTTGAAAACTTCAAAATTGAGTTGGAGGAGTTAGAAAAGAAGAACTTTTTTAACCAAAACAAGTAAAAACATGCCTTTCTTCTCTTGAATCGTGCCCAAAATCATGGGCCACTATTACAAACCTCTTAACAAAGGACTCATAACCGCTAGGAAAATCGGTTATGGACAAGGAAGAGGAAAGAGCTTCAGTCTCAGTAGAAATAAAAGAATCCAGAGCCAAATCCTCTCTTCCTGGCGAAAGTCTTGTTAAGGCCACTATGTCCTCTAAGTTACTACCAAGAAATCCCTCGGGGAGGACAAAAGCATTGTAACAGGTGTTCAAGCAGCAAGTGAGTGCCATCATGATAGGGTAATCATACTTTAGAGCGGCAGTGGAGAGCTTTATGGCTTCATAAATACAAAGATTCTTCCATTTCTCTTCGCTGGTCAACATTTAGATTGTCCACCCACTCTGTGTATCGCTTTATCAAGAAAGTCCATCCTTTGCAGGGCATCACTTCCTTTAAGATGCGTCTTCCTCTCCAAAAAGAACCTGCATTCGAAGCAAGGGTGACTTGTCAGTATTTGGAAAAAGTCTCAAAAGACTTAGAGCATCTCAAGATGGGTCAAAGATAGGCCCTAGGGCATAAAATGGGAAGGAAGACGAGGGATCATTCTCTGATAACCAAGAAAGACTTTCATTAATGGTCTTAAGATCGATTGGGTTTTGAAGCACATTAGACACTCGAAATGTATGATTGAAGTAGACACGTGTCACTTACTCGATTGGGCTATCTGCCTGAGCAATGGGGGCAGAGACAACAAATGAGATTTGAGCCGTCATCAAATCAGAGGAACCGAAGGATGGAAAGTAGATTGAATCAATATTTAGAGATTAAAAAAACGAAAGCAAGAATTTGCAAGAAGCGTTTGATAGAGAGAACGGAGCAGAAAAGTGAAAATTTCGAGCCCTAACTATCATACTTATAAAAACATGGAAAGGAAGAGCAAGCAACCGACAGTGTTCTCTCAAGCTCTCTGTAGCCGTTGAGGGTCAAATCAGGCAGACTTTTTACCTGGGGGCATTTCTTTACACCCTAATTTTGAAAGGGCTGGGAGGACGCTATTTTGAGCAAAGTGCCACATGCTTGATAAGTCTAAATTAGTATATAATTATTTATATTATTTTGATATATTTTTAACCATTTTACATGAGACTTCCATCGCTTTCGCTCGGTTTTGCTCATTTTCAATCATATTACTATTTTCTTGCGAAAACACTCATTTTATGTTAAATCTTGCTAGTTTTTATCATTAGCATCAATAATAAATGCAAGATACATCAAATAAAAGTAAAAATAATAATAATAACGCCCAAGTTACAGGGTTCAAATGAAGAACACAAATTTTGCTACATTTTGCTTTGGGCGGCAACTTTTTTCCCTTTTTATAATCAAATTCATTGTATAAACCTCAAATAACATCATTCTAATCTGATTTAGCAGGTTTTGGGTGGTGGATTCAGAGGGGAAAATTTTTTTTTTGAAGGACAAAGCAATTTGGTAGCAACCGCAACTCTTAGCAAATGAGAAGCAAGTTTGTATAATTTTTGTTTATATTGTTTTCCCTCCTCAAATCCTATAAATAGGGGAGGTTTGTGAAGGTTTGAACCATCCTTCCCTCAACAAAAAAACCATAAGAACAAGTGAGAAAAATTGAGAGAAAACAAGTGAGGAAAGAAGAAGAAAGGAAGGAAGAAAGTTTGGTTTGTAATTTTGTATTTTTAAGTTCTTTCTATCCTTTTCTTCATTAAGTTCATGAATTTTGTGTTAGATATGCTTTATATTATGTTTATCATGAACTAATTTTATTATTCTAAGGCTACGATGTAGCCTAAGTTGTAATATACGCTCATTTCTAATTCAACGTATTCAATGTTTTGTTATTGCATTGTTGAAGTGTTTATCATTGTTCTTCATGAGTTTTAAATGCTTGATCACCATTTAAGGCCTATAATGATTCATAATGAGTCCGAGAGGAGATTTATGATGATTGCTAAGGTGACAAGCACCACAAATTGAGCGAATGCTCGAGTGAGATTAACGCGATTTGTGTGGTTTTAAATGAAAATCATAGATCTTTAAAAACTGTTTTTTTTATTTAAATTCCTGCACGAGAGTGATGGATTATTATGTAAAAGAGAATGGTAAATGTTGCTCGAGAGAGAATATTTAGTAAATTAGGGTTTTCAACCATCAACACGTAATAACATGTTGAATATCGAGAATAGAAAAGCATAATGATGCAACTAGGTAAAATCGGATGCTTTGGATCTTGTTAATTGATAAAACCCAAAAAAAATCAGTAAATTTTATATAAAAATGTAGTCAAATTTTTTTAGCACTTTTCATTTTATTTGTTACATAATTGAAACTCCAATTTTCGGTCTTTCAAATAGTGTTAAAACTACTAATTTCAGTACTCACTCAAACACAATCCTCGTAGGGATGATACTCTACTCACTCTTTATTACTTGATACAACTAGTGCACTTGCTAATGCATACGCAAAGCAAGCATAAAGTTTTTGGCGCCGTTGCCGGGGATTGTTTCTATTTGAGTGATATCGATACCAATTAGTTTTGGTGCTAATTTAAACTTGTTAATAATTTGTAAATTTTGTTAAATTTTAAATATAAATCTCTTTTCATTCATTTATTTTATTTGTAAAGGTAAATTGTTAAAAAAATTAACTAAAAAAAAATTCGTATTAAAAAAAAAAAAAGAATTTTAGTTTTTTGTTATTTTGTTATTTTTCTTATATTCTGTCTTTATTTTCACCTTTATTTTGATTTAAGTTCACTTTGTTAGTATTTTTAAGTTTTAAAAAATATTAGGGCTACTAACCCTCTCTTTTTCCTAAAATTTATGCTTTCTTATCTTTTATCTTAAATTGTTGTATTTTTTGACTAAATTTAACTTTATTTTGCCATTTAGATATATTTTTTTTAAAAGTTAGGGTTGCTACCTCTAAGTTTTTGAGAACCTTTAGTAGTATCTATTTTTCCTTCAAAATTTGCTGTTGTTAAATTTTGTGATTATACTTTTGTAACTTTTATAGATTTCTCTTTATTTTTATCCTTCCCTTTAACTTTATAGTGGTTTATTTTTACTTTGTATCCAAAATTTAATTGAAAAAAAAGAACTCCTTTTGACCCTGAAATCGAAAGAACTCTTCGACTAATCAGGAAAACTAAAAGGACTAAAACCGTGGATAATAATACTTAAAATGGTGATGAAAGGACCTTAAAAGATTATGCCGTACCTACTATTAGAGGGTGCATTTCCAGCATTCGACGTCCACCAATTCTAGCAAACAAGTTTGAAATTAAACCAGCTACTGTACAAATGATTCAACAGACAGTTCAATTTGGCGCTCTACCCAGTGAAGACCCAAACCTGCATCTAGCTAACTTTTTAGAGATACACGATACCTTTAAGCATAATGGTGTCAGCGATGATGCCGTTCGCTTAAGGTTATTTCCATTTTCACTGAGAGATAAAGATAAAGTGTGTCATTACCCTTAGGAACTATTACCACTTGGGATGATTTGGCTCAAAAATTTCTCGTAAAATATTTTCCAACAGCCAAATAAGCTAAGATGAGGAATGACATTACCTTGTTTGTACAATACGATACAGAATCATTGTATGAGGCATTGGAACGTTACAAAGAACTTTTGAGAAGGTGCTCAGAACATAGTTTGCCAGTTTGGATGGAAGACCAAACTTTTTACAATGGGTTGGCACCTAATACTCAAACTATGGTAGACGCTGCTGTGAGAGGATCCCTAAATCACAAAACCCCAGATGAAGCGTATGAATTGCTAGAAGTAATGGCTAGAAATAATTATGCAAGGGTAACAGGGCAAAAGAAACCTGCAGGATTATACAAACTGGATGCAATAACAAAGTTGACTGCCGAGGTTTCAATACTTCAAAAATAGATGAACATGAATGTGAATGCCATAAATTCTCCTGTGCTTATGTGTGAATTTTATGTAGGGAATCATCCTAGCATAGAATGCCAAATAGGAAATCCTTTCGCTCCATCAACCTATGAACAAGCCAATTTTGTTTCAAATTTTCAACAAAATAATCCCTATTCCAACACATATAATCCCGGGTAGAGAAACCATCTAAATTTTTTGTGGAATAATCAAGGGATACAAAAACAACCTTTTCAGCCCCCTGAAAGAAAGACTAATCTCAAGGAATTATTTAGTAAGTTTATGCAAGATACTAGAAGTTTCATGAAAAACACTGAAGCAACTCTTTGAAATCAAGAAACCTTGATTCGCAATCAAGAAGCGACCATTAGAAACCTTGAGACCCAAATTGGGTAAATTTCAAATCACCTTTCGGAAAGATCTCAAAGTTCCTTACCTAGTAACACTGTCATTAACCCACGAGAGCAAGTAAAAACAATAGAATTATGAAGTGGGAAAGTTTTGAAAGAACCCATGCCAATTGAACAACCCATAATTGACCTGCCCTCTGATGCAAATCAGGAATTGGAAAATAAGGATGGGACAAAAATCCAAGAAGAAAATGAACCAAAAAGAGTTGAACCTCAACCCTACAAACCAAAGGTCCCATTCCCTCAACTCCTGAGAGAGATAAAAGTGGATGAACAATTTGCTAAATTTTTGGAGATTTTGAAAAAAAATTATACATTAATGTCCCTTTTACTGACATGTTAGAACAGATGCCCAAATATGCAAAATTCATGAAAGAAATCCTGTCTAACAAAAGGAAGTTGGGAGAGTTCGAAATGGTAGGACTTACTGAAGAATGCAGTGCCATACTGCAAACGAAGTTGCCTCCCAAGCTAAAAGATGCGGGGAGTTTCACGACACCTTGCACCATTGGCTCTATAAGTTTTGATAAGGTTTTATATGATTTAGGTGCAAGTATAAATTTAATGCCTCTCTCTGTTTTTAGGAAGCTTGGGTTAGGAGAAGTGAAGCCTATCACTGTACCTCTCTAACTTTCGGACAGATCAATCAAGTATCCTGGAGGTATAATTGAAGACGTTCTTGTGAAGGTTGATAAATTCATCTTCCCGGGTGACTCCATAGTGCGTGATATGGAAGAGGATAGTGAGATACCTCTTATTTTAGGTCGACCCTTCCTTGCTACAGGAAGGCCCCTAATCGACGTACAACAAGGAAAACTTATCCTAAGGGTGCAAGATGAACAGGCAACCTTCAACGTCTTTAATGCCATACCATTTCGAACTAACATGGATTCTTGTTTTGAGGTTGATATTGTAGACGAATTGGTAGCCGAGACATTCAGGGACACATTCCCTAAATTACCCCTCGAAGCATGTCTAACAAAGTCTAGGACCCTAGACACTGAGAACGAGTTGATAAGGGAATGTGCCCAATACCTGGAAAGCTGCGAACCTTTCGATTCGCACCGTGAAACAAGAGTGGAAGACATTCAAGCAATTGAAACTAAACAGAGAATGGAAGAAGACGAGCCTCCAAATCTAGAGCTCAAGCCATTGCCACCACATCTCAAATATGCCTATCTTGGTAATTCTAACACTTGTCCTTTTATTATTAATGCCTCATTGAATAATTGAAAAAGAAATGTTGCTTAGGGTTCTAAGAGAGCATAGATTAGTAATCGGATGGACCCTTTCGAATATCAAGGGAATTAGCCCTTCCATATGCATGCACAAGATTCTCATAAAGGATAGCTTCAAACCTACCGTGCAACCTCAACGGCGGTTAAACCCTGCCATGAAAGAGATGGTAAGAAAAGAAGTTGTCAAACTATTAGATGTCGGGATCATTTATCCCATATCTGATAGCCCATGGGTTAGCCCAGTGCAAGTTGTTCCCAAAAAGGGGGGATAACTGTAGTAGAAAATGAGAACAATGAGCTCATCCCTACTACCGGGTTGAGGGTTTGCATAGATTATTGAAAACTTAATGATGCCACCCAAAAGGACCACTTCCCTTTACCATTCATTGATCAAATGCTAGAAAAACTGGCGGGTCATTCGTATTACTGTTTCTTGATGGATATTCAGGATACAATCAAATTGCCATAGCCCTAGAAGATCAGGAAAAGACCACTTTCACTTGTCCTTATGGTACCTTTTCTTAGAGGAGAATGCCTTTTGTGTTATGCTGTGCTCTTGCGACTTTTCAAAGATGTATGATGGCAATCTTTAGTGATATGGTGGAATATTTCATAGGGGTGTTTATGGATGATTTTTTAGTTTTTGGAGCCTCATTTGATGATTGTTTAGCTAACCTCTCCACTGGTTTGCAAAGATGCACTGACACTAATCTTGTTTTGAATTGAGAGAAATGTCATTTTGTGGTACAGGAAGGAATTGCGTTAGAGCATATGATTTCAAAAAAAGGAATTGAGGTTGATAGAGCAAAAACTGAAGTGATAGAGCGATTACCACCCCTACTAATGTTAAAGGCATTTGGAGTTTCTTAGGACATGCAGGTTTCTACAAAAATTAATTAAGGATTTCTCTAAGATCACTAAACCTCTTTGCAATTTGTTGATGAAAGATGTCCCTTTTAACTTTGATAGTGACTGCATGCATGATTCTGAAACCCTCATGAAACAGTTAGTGTCAGCACCCATAATTGTAGCACCTGACTGGACTTTACACTTTGAACTTATGTGCGACGCTAGTGACTATGCTGTAGGGGCTATGCTGGGGAAAGAAGGAACGAAAATTTTCATGTAATTTACTATGGTAATAAAACTTTGACCGATGCACAGGTTAACTATGCTACTACTGAAAAAGAATTACTAGCTATTGTGTTTGCATTTGACTAATTTCGTTCCTACTTGCTTAATTCAAAGGTAATTTTTTACACTGATCATTCTGCTCTGAAATATCTTTTTGCGAAACAAGATGCAAAATCAAGACTGATTAGATGGATTTTATTAATTCGGGAACTTGATTTAGAAATCTGGGACAAAAAGAGAATAGAAAATGATGTGGCAGATCATCTGGCATGCCTTGAACGAGAGGACGAAAGTCCCTTTATCAATGAAAAATTTTCGGATGAAAGTCTTATGATTGTAAGCGAGAATCCTAATTGGCCATGGTACGCTGACGCTGTTAACTATTTGGTTGCATAGGAACTGCCCAAGGACATGACTTATTAACAAAAGAAGAAGTTCTTTGTTGACTTGAGATATTATTTTTGGGAAGAACCATTCTTGTATAGGCATTGTGCAAACCAGATTATCGGAAGATGTGTACTGGAGGAGGGAATGGAGAACATTCTACGCCACCGTTACTTTCTTGAAATTGGTGGCCATCATGGTGGAACAAAGACTGCAGCTAAGGTTTTACAATCTGGGTTTTACTGGCCTACACTTTCTAAAGATGCTTTTAAATTTATTAGTAAATGTGATATGTGTCAAAGGACAGGTAACATCTTCAAGAAACACGAAATGCATTTGATGCTTGGGGGATTGATTTCATGGGTCCTTTCCCTTCATCATTTTCTAACAGATTTATTTTGGCTGCTGTAGATTATGTAGCAAAGTGGGTTGAAGCAGCTGCTTTTCCGACCAATGATGCTAGAGTTGTTATAAGCTTTGTTAGAGAGAACATCTTTTCTCGGTTTGGAAATCCTAGAGCAATTATAAGTGATGGCAGAAAATATTTTCGTGACCGCCAACTTAAGGCCTTATTGAGTAAGTATGGAGTCGCATGCTATGTGGGTGCTCCATACCATCCTAAAACAAGTGAACAAGTAAAAATTTCAAACCGAGAATTGAAAGCTATTCTTGAAAAAACAGTTAGTGCCTCTAGAAAGGATTGGTCAAAAAAGTAAGATGACGCACTTTGGGCGTATAGAGCAGCATTCAAAACACCTATTGGAATGTCCCCATATCGACTGATTTATGGCAAGGCATGTCATTTACCGATAGAATTGGAACACAATGCATACTGGGCCATAAAAATCTTAAACTTCAATTTAGAAGCTACAGGTGAAAAGAGGCTGCTACAAATGAATAAAATGGGTGAGTTCAGGAATGAAGCTTATAAAAATGATCGAACTTACAAAGACAGCACCAAAAGATGGTATGACAAGCACATCCTGAATGAAGAATTCATAGTGGGACAAAAAGTTTTACTGTTTGACACCCGATTATGACTCTTCCCAGGGAAGCTGCGCTCTAGATGGTCAGGACCCTTTATTGTAACCCGTGTTTTTCCATATGGCGCGTTGAATTCAAGATGAGAAAAAGGGTACTTTCAAAGATTGAAACCTTACGTTGATGGAGAGCTCGAGCCTCAGAAAAATTCCATTCATCCCAACAAGGTCGAATAATCCACTCAGAAAGTCTAGCTAATGACTATAATAAAAAGCGCTTCTTGAGAAACAACTCAAGTGTTTCTATCCTTATTTATCTTATTTTTCCTTTCATTATTTTTATTTGTCTTATATTTATGTATATTTTTGTTTAAACAGGTATTTTGAAACAAGTTTGGGGGTAGTACAATATCCACATGCACTATCAAAAAGAAATCCTCAAACCTTGGAAGTATTTCTCATCCATTCGTTCTTTATATTTCTTTCAAAAAGTTCCATGTTTTATATTTTAGAGTCGGCTTTAGTGCCTTTCCCCGAGTTCGAAGCCTTTGTATGGGCATGTAGATAGTGTCGACCAACCAAACGATTGTCTTTTTTTTTTTACTACAGTTTTGATCATTAGTCTTAAAAAAAAAAGAAAAAAAAAACTTATCATCATGCTTTTTAGGTAATTTTTCTGCTCTTTTTAGCTCGTTCACTTTAATTAGAACTGAAAAATCAGATTATCAATTATTTTTGTGTTCCAATTGCAAAACACGATCTAATCTAAGGCACTATCTTGATAAAACTACGGTATTTGAATTTACTAGTTAGCATGGCTATTTTACTTTTCTTCCTGATTAAAAAATGCTCAAATTTGAATAGATTGCATTAAAATTATCATTTACATAATAGATTTTGAAGAGTAATGCCTAAGTCTAAGAAAAATATAATAAAAACAGAGGGAGAGAATCACTAACCACCGCTATCCTGTTCAAAATGTCTATCATTTGGATATGTGCTACGGTGTGATGGTTTCGTGCCTTGGTACCTTGAGCAAGTAGATCCGTAGGGGTGTTTCAACACCTGGTACTTTAGGCCAACTAGAACGGGAGTTTCTGCATTGAAAGCTCTTTGCAAGGGGTTCTTAGAAAGCTAACAAGGAACCAAGCACCAAAAAAAAAAAAAAAAAAAAAAAAAAGAGAGGAAATCATCTCTAGCACCGCTATCACATTTATAATTTGTTGCATTTGTGATTGATTCACAAACGTAAGCTAAGATAAAGAGAATATGAGATGAGAAAGAAGTGAAGGAGATGAGGAATAAGAGAGAGTTAGATGAGAGAGAGAAGGTTATCTCAAAGAGATTGTGTTGTATTTTCATTGAATGAATACCAATTACACAAGATCACCCTACTTATATAAACTAGATACATTGAGTCAATGCTTAACCGACTTAAAACAGCCGCCAAACAAGACCAGCTGCACCTAACGGCCAAAATAGACTTTGGCGCCAAAAATAGAATTCAAATGCTACAAGCTTATTACAGTCAAACAAGTAAGAAACATAACAATCCCCTCCCCTTAAAACATTCTGGCCCTCAAGAATGAAAAGAAGGAAATTGACTCAATAAAAAACACTTGTCTTCCCATGTGGTAAAAGCTTCATCCAAATTGCACCAGCTAACACGTAATTTCTGGCCTTTGGCATCAGCTGCTGCTGCTTGCTTCACTTCCATTACTGCAGTCAGCTGTAACATCAATGAGCTGTTGGAACCTACCTCTGGAGGAGCTGAGGAAGGTCCGTGACCATCTCAAACCTGCTTTTTAAGAAGTGACACATGAAAAACCGGGTGAATGTAAGAGTCGGGTGGAAGCTCTAATTTGTAGGCCACCTTGCCAATTCTCTCCAACACCTTGTAAGGCCCAAAAAACCTGGCACAAAGCTTGACATTTCTTCTCACTGCTGCTGTTGATTGCCTATATGGCTGCAATTTTACGTATACCATATCTCCTACATCAAAATTTCGATCAACTCTCTTCCTATCAGCATACCATTTCATTCAGGCTTGGGATTCACTAAGGTTATGCTTCAGCTGCTGCATAACATGTTTCCTCTGGTGCACTAGCTCGCCTACTTCAGCCACATTTGCTCCATTCCCTTGCAACATCAAGGGAGTTGGAGGATCATACCCATACAATGCCTTGAAAGGTGTAGTGCCAATTGAAGCATGGAAATGAGTATTATACCAAAACTCCGCTACTGATAGCCATCTTGCCCACACCTTAGGATGACTAAACACCATGCTGCTAAGGTATTGCTCAATGCATTAGTTGAACCTCTCTGTCTGACCGTTAGTTTGAGGGTGGTAGGCAGAACTAAGGCCAAAGTCGTTCCCAAGAGTCCAAACAACTCTTTCCAAAAACGACTTGTGAAGAGCTTGTCTCTATCAGAAATTATGGATTGGGGCAATCCATGAAGCTTGTAAATGTTGTCTAAGAGCACACGGGCTAACCTTTCTGCAGTCATAGGTCGAGCCAATGCAGTGAAGTGCCCAGATTTGGTGAACCGATCAACAACTACCCAGATTACCTCTTTCCCTTCTGATTTAGGCAACCCCTCGATGAAATCCATGCTTATGTGTTGCCATATACCGTCAGGAACAGGCAAGGGCTGGGGAAGTCCTTGGTATCTATGATCACCAAGTTTAGTTTGTTGACAAACCTCACAACCTTGCACAAAGCTAGCCACTTCCTTCTTCATCCCGGGCCAAAATAAATGAAACTTCAATATCTGATATGTCCCCTCAATGCCTGAGTGACCTCCCCATGAAGAATCATGAGCAGCAGTGATGACTTGGTCTCTAAGAATAGTAGAGTTGCCAACATGCAACTTCCCCTGGATTCTGATAGCACCCCGGGTCATAGAAATTTTAGCACCAGCAGCCAGATTGCACGCCTTGTCTATACTAACAGCAGCTATACATTCTTGCGCAAATGAATCATTCTCACAGGACTGATGTAACTCTTCCATCCAAGTAGGAGAAATCACGGAAACAGCCCCAAGGGAACCCTGCTCATAGTCCTCACACTTGCGTGACAGTGCATCTGCAGCTAAGTTCTCCTTCCCTTTCTTGTATTCAATGTCATAATCTAACCCCAACATCTTCATCAGCCCTTTTCTTTGTATCCTTGTGACAATCTTTTGCTCTAACAAGTGCTTAAGACTTTGATGATAAGTCTTAATGATGAAATGATGCCCATCCAAGTAGTGCCGCCACTTATCAACCGCAAGCAAGATTGCAAGGTACTCCTTCTCATACGTTGAAAGAGCTTGATGCTTTACACTCAATGCCTGGCTGAGGTATGCTATAGGTCTTCCCCCTTGAGACAACACTGCACCAATTCCACTTCCACTTGCATCTATCTCCAAAATGAATCTTGAAGAGAAATCGAGCATTGCCAAAACTGGTGCTCTGCACATTCCAGCTTTGAGAGCATCAAAAGCGTTTTAAGCTTCATCCGACCATCTGAAGGAATCCTTCTTAAGTAGATCTGTCAGTGGCTTGGCTAAGGAACCATAGTTAGCTACAAACTTACGGTAATAGCCAGTTAACCCCAAAAATCCCCTCAATTGTTTCAAAGTAACCGGAACAGCCCATTCCTTCATGGCTAGGACTTTTGAAGGATCGGTTGCAACTCCATCACAAGAGATCACATGGCCAAGATATTCCAAATGTGTTTGAGCAAAAGAACACTTGGCCAACTTAACATAGAGTTTATGCTCGCGCATGACTAAAAATATCTCCCTCAAATGCTCCAAATGCTCCTCAAACAATGCACTGTAAATGAGGATGTCGTCAAAGAAAACCAACACAAATTTCCTAAGAAATTGTTTGAAGACATCATTCATGAGAGCCTGGAACGTTGCTGGTGTGTTGGTCAAGCCACATGGCATGACCACAAACTCAAAGTGTCCATGATGCGTCTGGAATGCAGTCTTATACACATCATGCTCTCCCACTCTAATCTGATGATATCCTTGCCGAAGATCCAGCTTGGAAAAGACTTGAGCTCCATATAATTCATCCAACAAATCATCTGTAACTGGTATAGGAAACTTGTCCTTCACAGTCATAGAGTTGAGTTGCCTATAATCAATACACATACGAGCCGTACCATCTTTCTTCATGATAAGAATGACCGGGGAAGCAAAGGGGCTATGGCTTGCTTGTATGAAGTTAGTCTTAAGCAATTCATCCACTTGCTTCTCAATCTCTGTCTTCTGAGTGTGAGGATATCTAGAAGGTCTTATCTTCACCAGTTCTGCACCCTCTTTGAGAGGAATTACATGATCCAAACTCCTCTTGGGAGGTAAGGATTTAGGCACCTCGAATACATCCTCAAACTCAGTAACCAGAGCCTGCACTTCTGGTTCGGTAATGTCGACCATTTCAGCAGAGGAAATAGCAAACAACTGGCCCACCCACTGGTATGCACAGCTCTGAAGGCCCTTCTTCAACTTACTTCCCTTCATAACTTGAAGTTGAGCTTGCTCCGCAATGCCATGTAAAGTGACTTTGGAGCCTTGAACTTCAAAGGAGACCGTGAGATTTGCATAATCAAATAGCATAGGGCTTTGAGTTCTCATCCAATCAACCCTGAGCACCATGTCACAACCTCCTAGGGGAAGGATCCTAAAGTCATAGTTGAACTTACGGTCTTGCATCAACCACACAAACCCCTGGCACTTGTTTTGTGTCATGACAGTTTTACCATTAGCCACGGTAACAGCAAGTGGGTGAGTTTTTATCACTTCATGACCGACCTTCTTGACTACTCTGGGATCAAAAAAGCTATGCTTTCACTGAGATCTCTACTGCAGCATCCTCCAAATCTTCTTCGATTTCCTAATCATAATCGGTATTATCCTCTGCAATTATTTATCATCAGAGAGCTCACCAGCATTAGTTCCTTCAACAGCCATGAGGAACTTGGGATTACACTGGTAGCCAAATTGGTAAGGCTAATTACAACGATAACACAATTTCTGCTGCGGTCTGTCATCCATTCGGTTGGTTCTGTTTCTGCTCGAGCCTTGCTGAAATTTGGAACTACTCCCACGAGGTCTAGAAGCATCACTTGCTGCTAGGCCCGTGGATTCATAAAGCTTGGCTTTGGCAAAAGCCATAGACAAATCAGTAGGATCAACGGCTTTAACCAAGTTCTTCAGCTTAGGCTTCAAACCACTTATAAAAGCTGATACATAGACTCGGAGGCCTCAATTTCAGTCACAATGCTAGCCCGGAGATTCTCAAATCTGGTCATGTACTCCTTCACAGTCATCTCTTGCTTCACTTTATTGAATTTATCCACAATATCACTATCATCCTCATCACTATACCGAGCACACAAAGCCTTGGCAAACTCATTCCATGAAATGGAAGGTTTACTTCTTATCAAACCATAGAACCACTCCTCATGATCACCAAAAAAAATACACAGCCGCAATTTGTACCTTCTCTGGTTCATCAATGTGATAGAAGTGGAAATAACGCTCGCACCTCCTTAGCCAAGAGTGAGGTTGTTTACCTTCAAATGCATCGATCGGCACCCGAGGTTGTCTATGGCTATTATTTCTGCTATTGGATGACTCTTCATTACTTCCTTATCGTTGCTGCTGCCAAGAATCAGGTGGTCGATCCAATTGATCAGCATTTACTTCTCAAGGTCTGAAAGTGTGCTCCATTTCCTGAACTCTGTCACCGGATACAGCATTCCAGTTTGAAGGTCGAGATTGTACATGCTCGCTGTGCCTTTGCCTATCAGTAATATCAGCTTCTTGTGCTCTAACCGGAGCTCCAGCTTCACCCTCACGATTTAATGTCTCAGCTCTCAATGAGGGATTAGCTTGTAGAACACTCGCTGGTATCAATGGATCTGGTACAATAGGAGGATTTGGCCTCCTGAATTGCTCACGAATTTCAGCTAATTTTGCTTCCAACTGCTGCATTTCCCGATCAAACCTCAAGGTAATCCTTTCCTCCAATTCTTGTGCTTGCCGTGTGAACTGATCAGAAACCATAAGTTCAACCTGCTGAGATCGCTGATCAAGCTTCACATCCAATTGCTGATATATCTGCTGACTTGTATCAGCATTAGCTTCCTTGATTTGAACAAGCAAGTGAGCACACATAGCCTTCAATTGACTGTCTGATTGCGCATTTGTGACAACATCCTGACCTGCAACATCATTGCCTCTAACCACATCAGCATATGAAGATCTGGCAGTTGCCTTAGTTGCTGCCAATCTGGTGGTGACTCCACTGCTCAATGCCACCTCGGTTAAGTCCATGGATACTTGATATCAAATCCGTTTGAATTGAAAGCCAAACGAGGCTCTGATACCAATTTTTACGTTTGTGATTGATTCACAAACATAAGCTAAGATAAAGAGAATATGAGATGAGAAAGAAGTGAAGGAGATGAGAAATTAGAGAGAGTTAGATGAGAGAGAGAAAGTTATCTCAAAGAGATTGTGTTGTATTTTCATTGAATGAATACCAATTACACAAAATCACCTTATTTATATGAACTAGATAAATTGAATCAATGCTTAACCGACTTAAAACAGCCAAGACCAGCTGCACCTAACGGCCAAAACAGACTTTGGCGCCAAAAATAGAATTCAAATGCTACAAGCTTATTACATTCAAACAAGTAAGAAACATAACATAATCATTTTCAGATATGTACTACCCATTATGAGGACATCTCAGTGGTGGCTTCTCTTACTTATGGGTCATCGCCCAGGAGTCAGAGAATGATTCTCACTGAAGATATACTCGAATAGTTGTAATGAAGGCATCTCAGTGGTGGCTTCTCTTACTTATGGGTCCTCACACAGGAGTTGGAGCTTGATTCTCACTGAAGATATACTTGAGATTGACTTGAGCAAATAAATTCCTCAAATAAAAAAAAAGGACGCTTGTTGTGAACAATTTTAGTTTTGGGCATACTTGATAAGTCTTTTTATGAGTGGTATGATTTTTGTTTTCTAATCGGTTTGAATAACTTGAGATTTGAAATAACGGATAAACTCAATTTGCTTAAGCTAACTTTTGAACTCGGTTACCTAGGTAATTGACAAGCTTTTCCTTGGAAAAGATGGTTTTGGGTTTAGAACATTAAAACTTTGAGCTTTGGTCACTTTTTTAATAAGAGTCTACTTGCTTTGAACTGTGGAAGAATTCTTAAAAAATATGAGATCCTGCGCCTTAATGTTTGCCCTTGTTCAAGGACGAGCAAGATTTAAGGTTTGGGGTATTTTGATATGTCTAAATTAGTAAATAATTATTTATATTATTTTGATATATTTTTAACCATTTTGCATCAAACTTTTATCGCTTTCGCTCGGTTTTGCTCATTTTCAATCATATTGCTATTTTCTTGCAAAAACACTCATTTTATGTTAAATCTTGCTAGTTTTTATCATTAGCATCAATAACAAATGCAAGATACATCGAATAAAAGTAAAAATAATAATAATAACACCCAAATTACACGGTTCAAATGAAGTACACATAAAATAACACAAATTTTGCTACATTTTGCTTTGGGTGGCAACTTTTGTCCCTATTTATAAATCAAATTCATTGTATAAACCTCAAATAGTATCATACTGATCTGATTTAGCAGGTTTTGGGCAGTCGAATTGGAGAGAGGGGGGGGGGGGGGGGGGGGGGGGGGGGGTGGAGTTGAAGGACAAAGCAATTTGGTAGCAACCGCAACTCTTAGCAAATGAGAATCAAGTTTGTATAATTTTTGTTCATATTTTTTTCCCTCCTCAAATCCTATAAATAGGAGAGGTTTGTGAAGGTTTGAACCATCCTTCCCTCAGCAAAAAAACATAAGAACAAGTGAGAAAAATTGAGAGAAAACAAGGGAGGAATGAAGAAGAAAGGAAGGAAGAAAGTTTGGTTTGTAATTTTGTATTTTTAAGTTCTTTCTATCCTTTTCTTCATTAAGTTCATGAATTTTGTGCTAGATATGCTTTATATTATGTTTATCATGAACTAATTTTGTTATTCTAAGGCTAAGATGTAGCCTAAGTTGTAATATATGCTCATTTCTAATTCAATGTATTCAATGTTTTGTTATTGCATTGTTGAAGTGTTTATCATTGTTCTTCATGAATTTGAAATGCTTCATCACAATTTAAGGCCTATAATGATTCATAATGAGTCAGAGAGGAGATTTATGATGATTGCCAAGGTGATAAGCACCACAAATTGAGCGAATGCTCGAGAGAGATTAACGCGATTTGTGTGGTTTTAAGTGAAAATCATAGATATTTAAAAACTCTTTTTTTTTATTTAAATTCATGCACGAAAGTGATGGGTTAATATGTAAAAGAGCATGCTAAATGTCGCTTAAGAGAGAATATTTAGTAAATTAGTGTTTTCAACCATCAACACGCAATGACAACTTAAATATCGAAAATAGAAAAGTGTATTAATGCAACTAGGTGAAATCAGCTGCCTTGGATCTTATTAATTTATAAAATCCAACAAAAATCAGTAAATTTTAGATAAAAATTTAGTAAAATTTTTTTAGCTCTTTTCATTTTATTTGTTACATAATCAAAATTTCAATTTTTGATCTTTCAAATAGTGTTAAAACCGCTAATTTCGGTACTCACTCAAACACAATCCTCGTGGGAACGATACTCTACTCACTTTTTATTACTTGATATGACTAGTGCACTTGCTAATGCATATGCAAAGTAAGCATCAATGCTTAACACATTAGGCCTCCCTCGAGAAGAATCAAGCCTTTAGGTGCTAAAGTAAAGACCTCTAGAGCCTAGTATCATGAAAAGGTGATCACCCTGACAAGGGGATCAACCCTTAAGGACTTGAGATGGTTGAAGGGTAAAAAGAGCTTGAGTTCAAACGACATCCAACAAGGCTACAAGATAGGTGGTTTTCAAGCCCAAAGTGGTTACTTGGAGCACAATCTTAGATACTTGGCCATTAAGCTTAATCCAAGAGGACTTAGGGTTTCTAGAAGGGACTTCTACTAAAGAACAAGAATTCCCTCAATACTAAATTCAGGACACATTCATAGAAGATTTACGTGCTCAAAGAAGGAGCTTAGTGGCCAAACATGGGTGAAGTTGCCGTAGAAATAGGAGCAGCCGTTAATTTTTGTTTTCTATAAATAAACTACTTTGCATCACTCTAAAGTAGCACATACACTTAATACAAAACTTCTTCAAGTTTTTCTTTAAGAGAAGCATAACTTAAATTAGTGTAGATTAACGAAGAACTTGTTGTACTTGCTTCATTGGTAATAAAGTTTCTCGGGTTTCAAGTATGGCTCTAGTTTTAATATGTTCCCAAATTTCGGCAAGTTGAGAATTGAGGCTTTAGTTTAAGGCTTTGATGGCCAAGGCTTGACCTTGATTACGGTTGTCGTAACTCAATGAACTTAATATGGTTTGTTCCTCCTTAATCTTGTCAGAGCTTAATTAATTCGAGTTATTATAAGTGAAGGGTGCTAGGCTTCAAGACCTGATTGACTCGGACTTGTAAGTGAATTGTTGAGCTCTTAGGTTTGTCTCCACCCCAATTACTGACTTTTATGTGTATGAGGAAAGGTGCCTGTTGGCCCTGCTTCGTCATTATAACTGGAACTTGAGTTAGGTCCATATCCTTTTATTTTTTGTCAACATGTATATAAAAATCCAAAAAAAATATTTAACAGAAGTTATCTTGATTGAAGTATAAGCAGAATTCTCTGTATAATTAAAGTTAGGTAAGCTAACATATCACAACGTTTTCTTCGAAAGCGGTGAGTGCTTGAAGTTAAAGATGCGCGGTTTGTAATTAGTCTTACTCCCTAGTTGCAGTGAGTCTCTTTTCTATGTTTGTTTTGTTTATCATTTTACGCCAACCACATTACACTTAACAACAGACAAATAAAGCAAACAACAGTCATTATCAACATGCTTGGAATACACACAAGCATCGCCACTGTTTATAATAAAACCATGCGTGACCAAGGTGCAATCAAATTTTTGTTGCTATTATTTAGGAGCTTGTTTAAGGCCATACAAGGACTTTACAATTTTACATATTTATGCTCCATACTAGGAACCTCACACCCCTCGGGCTGTTCCATGTAGATTTCTTCCTCAAGGTCACCATTTAAAAAGGTGGTTTTAACATTTGTTTTGTATACTTCAAGGTTATAAATGGATGCTAAAGCTAATAGGACCCTTACAGCGGCAATCTTAGTTTTGTTTCAAAATGTAGCAACAAGAAACAAGCAACAAAATTCCAAGTGCCCCAAGGGCTCCCGCCTGAGCAAGGTGGGGAGGTGGATGTAGACAGCCTTCCCCTTTCAAGATGCTACCTTGAAGAGATGCTGTTTTCGAGAACCTAACTTGAGGGGTGCAACACCGGGACTTTGCAGGAGATCACCCATTTTGGTACTACTCTCACCCAGGCACGCTTAACTTCGGAGTTCTAATGGGATCCCGTACTTGCGTGTTAGCACCCTCTTCGGAGTTCTAATGGTTGAAAAGGTATCAAAGAAATATATTCCTTGTTTTTCGGTGTATCCTTTAGCCACCAACTTGACCTTAAATTTCTCTATGGACCAATCAGTTCTTAATTTCTTCCTAAACACCCATTTACACCCTACAGGTTTGCATACTTCAGGAAGATCCACTAACACCCAAGTGTCATTGCTCGTTATATAGTCTAGTTCATTACTAATGGCCTCTCTCCAAAAAGGAGCATTGATGGTTCTCATGGCCTCATCATATGTTTTAGGAGCTTCCTCTAACATGAAAGCATATTCATCAAAATCATGATGCTCAGACAAAGAAAGCAATTATGAAGTCTCAGTTCAAGCCCTCTTACTTCTTCTAAGTTCCCTCCAGTTCAGGGGGCATGTGATTAGATGATGATGCAGATGCAACAGGCATAGAATTAGGTAATGAAGCATGCAAAGATCTTTTCATGGGAAAATTATGATCTCGAGATTCCATTATTTTACCATGCCTAGGGTTCAAGTCATTAATTTACATGAATCTACATGCAACACTGTTCATGACATAACTGACAAAGATAACATCAGCAGTTGTAGGACCTAAGTTACTTCTTTTAAACTCGGGAATCACTACTTTAGCTAGACACCCCTCACACTTTGGGCTAGTTCAGGTCAGGCGCATAGCCCTTCCCCTACAAGCTTGAGGGTAGGCCCAAGCTAATTAACATAGCTTTCATTATGTCTGTAAGAGTTATGTTCTTCCTTTCAGCTCTACCATTCTGTTGAGGTGTATAAGGGCTGAGAGTTCGGGAATTATGCCAAGTTCTTCATAATGTTTCTTAAAGAAGGTGGTATCATTCTCACCTCCTCTATCGGACTTAATCCTCTTGATCCTATGGTCTAGTTGGTTTTCAACTTAAGCTTTATATTTACGAAACAATTCCTCGGCCTCATTTTTTGTTCTTAGGAGATACACTTTAGTGAATCTCGAGTGGTCATGTATGAAAGAGATGTAATATCCTTTTCCACCTCTATTCAGAATGCTTGTAAAATCACCTAGATCAGTATGTTTTAGCTCGTGCAAGGATGATGATCTTTCTATTGATTTATTAAAAGCCTTTTTAGGATGCTTGCCCTTGACACATATTTCGCATTTGTTAGGTTCAGTGTAATCATAGTTAGGAATTATATTCATTTGTTGTTTCTTAACTGAATTATAATTTATGTGTCCAAGCCTAGTATGCCACAAACCTAATGATTCAACAGTATAAGCAAAACTTGAGCCGATTTTATTCACATCATTTAGAACATCAAGGACAAACATGCCACCATTACATAAGCCTTTCTCGACAAATTTCGTGTATTAGTAAGGATCAACGTATTAGATTCAAAGGTTAATTTAAAGCCTACTTTATTCAACAATGCACACCTTGCCATGTATAGGGGCCGAATTGGTATTGCCCATTTGCACCTTCTCCTCATCAGTGGCTTTGTTATATTCATGGAACAGGTCCTTATTAGTGCAAATGTGCCTCGTGGCACTAGTATCTACAACCCACTAGACCGTGTTGCCAACCATAGTGACCTCGGAGATCATGGCAATAAACATGTCTCCTTGCTCAGTGAGATTAGCTTAGGGATTGTAATCTTTGTGGTTTCCAAGTCCGAATCCCTTCTTACAGTTCTTGGAGGTGTGGCCAGTCTTGCCACAAGTCCAACTTGTTCCTTTCATCCTTTTTGGCCTTCATCATCACTGTTTGTTAACTTCTTTCCTCGATATTGGCTTTGCTTGCTGCTAGAGCCTTCCTCTTGAGCATTTTATTTACCCTTGTTCTAAGGTTTCTTGAATTTGCCTTTCTTTCTTGCATTCGTCGATTCCACAAGGTTAGCTTCCAAGGACGAGTGCTTAGAGGATTTCCCCTTGGCTTGTTTGCGGTTATGATATTCCAAATTAATGAGGGGGATCCGAACCTGCAGCGTCATATGTCCTTTTTCTTATGTTTTAAGGACGTCTTATAATTTTCCCAGGAGGGAGGCAGTTTCTCAATTAGGCAACTAGCTTGGAAGGTTTCACAAACTTCATGTCGCCATTCAATCAGAAAGTTCTGTATTCATGAATCAGGTCAAGAATTGGTTTTTCGTCAATCATGGTGAAAGCTAGCCACCTACTACAAACACTTTTTAGCCGCACTATCATGTGTGCCATACTTGTTTAAAGACACTTCCTATATTTCTTCAGCAGTTTTCATATTAATGTAAATTTGATAAAAAGGCACTATCATGTAATGGAGAAGCATCCGCTTATAAGTACAATTATGTTTCTCGAAATCTTGATCGGACCTCGATGGGGCTTTATCATTAAAGAAAGTATAACGAACCTTTATTTGGCCTAGGATGAACTCCATCATATCAACCCACATCTTGTAGCTCTTCCCATCCGAAGGCTCAGTTTTAGACATATAAGGAATAATAAAGCCTGCGAGAGTCATATTGTGATTACTCATTATTTTAAATGATATAGATTATTGGAGAAATAGGGTAAATGATTGATTAAAATATAAGTCTTGTTTCAATAAAATTGATCTTGAGGATTAGAAAATTGATGATAGAAATGACTTAAAAATAAATGACAAAAGGGAAAGAATGAACTAAAGAAATTGCTGCGTTGTGAAGAATCCACTATCCTAAGTCATTTATGTCCCCACAGAGGTACAATGGGATAACCTTGGGGTTAATATGGCACCCATCTTAGCAGTGTAATCTGGGAAGATGGGTTGGAGTACACCCCAACTTGCTCAGTAATGAAGGAGAATATTATTTTGAGAGAAAGAAAGCCGTGAAGAAGGAGAAGTATTTTCTATAATTTTCTGATATTGAAAGATCCACCAAGGCAGGTTATTTATAGAAGAAAAACTTGCACATTAAGTAAAAGATCTTGGCCTAAGAATCCAGCTTAAAGAAGGAAAGCGGGCGGATATGAGAGAGTTAAAAACCAGCTTTAGTTATAGATAAAACCGCTTATGGAAAGAGCAGGAATTGATATAGTCAAAAAGTGTACTTGAGCTTGTAGCCTCGAGCCTCAAGACCCAATAGTAAAGACAGCTCCTCGAGGTTAACTATGGGAAACAAATCAAGCTCGAGCCAAAGGCCTTGAGCACAACTCAAAGACAGGAACTTCGCATCAAGTTTGTTTACGACAAGTTAAATAAATATAATGGCGGTAAAAATAAAAGTTTGGGTTAGAAAAGGTCCATACCACACCGCACTGCGACGCGCTGCCTGGCCTAGTGGGGTGAGTGTGCGTACGGCCCATCAAGCCCACTCTAGGCCCACAAGACTTTACCAAGTATAATGACAAGGGTGGTGACATACAGAAGGCTCAACACCTCTCGATTTTTTATGTGGGATTGAGATAGTTTTACAAGTTTAACAAAATTGAAGCACGCAACCCTTAAAGTCTGATGCAAACTTTGCGTATATGTTAGCAAATGCACTAGTCGTACCAAGTAATATAGAAGTGAGTAGAGTATCGTTCCCACGAGGATTGTATTGAGTGAATACCAAAATTAGTAGCTTCAATACTATTTGAAAGACCGAAAAATTTAGGATTTTGATATAAAATAAAGTAAAATAAAATAAAAAGAAGTAAAAGTTAAAACGAGATTAGAATGTGCTAATTTTTTGTTGGTTTTTATCAGTTTATAAAGTCTAAGGCATCCGATTTCACCTTAGTTGAATCAATACGCCTTTTCTACTCTTGATATTCACATTGTTACTGTGGTTTGATGGTTGAAAATCCTAATTTCCTAAATATTCTCTCTCTAGCAACATTTAGCATACTCTTTAACATATTAACCCATCACTCTCGTGCATGAATTTAAATAACAAAAGAGTTATTAAAGCTCTATGATTTTCTTTTTTGAAACCACACAAATCGTGTTAATCTCTCTCGAGCATTCGCCCAATTTGTGGTGCTTATCACCTCAGCAATCATCATAAATCTCCTTTCAGACTCATTATGAATCATTATAGGCTTTAAATGGTGATCAAGAATTTAAAACTCATGAAGAACAACGATAAACACTTCAACAATACAATAACATAAACATTGAATACTTTGAATTAGAAATAAGCGTATATTACAACTTAGGCTACATCATAGCCTTAGAATTACAAAATTAATTCATGATAAACTTAATATTAAACATTATACACACTAAGTTCATGTACTTAGGAAAGAAAAAAGGATAGAAAGAACTAAAAATACAAAATTACGAACCAAACTTTCTTCCTTCCTTCTCCTTTCCTATTTCTAATGGTTTTTCTCTCTTTTCTCACTCAAATCTTGTGATTTTTGTTTTGAAATCTGATGATCAACAATCCCACACCCTTCCCCTATTTATAGTAGTTGATATGGAATTAAAAAAAATTGCAAAAAAATATCAAACTTCATCCTCATTAGCTTAAATGTTGCGGCTGCTGCTGAAGCTACTTTGTTCATCCATTTTTTTTATTTTTTTTTTCTGAATTCTACCGTCCAAAACCTGCACAAAGGCATCATGTGCATGTTGTATAAGGTGTATAAAATGAATTTGAGCTAAAATATTGCACAATATTGCCGCCCAAAGTGAGGAAAAGTTGCAAGTTGATCAAAAAAATCTGTTTTTTTTTTTTTTTTTTTTTTCTGCTGCTACAAGTTGTGTTTTTCACCCATTTTTCAAATTTTTTCTGCAATTCCGCCGCCCAAAACTTGCAAAAGATGAGTTAATACATGTTAAAGTTTGTTTTTAAAATGAATTTGGGTAAAAAGCATTGAGTTTTTGCTCCTAAAATGCAAGTTGAAGCTGATTGCACCACCATTTGCACCCAGATTCTGCAATGGCTGTTCAACTTGATTTTTTTTTTCCATTTTTTTATTGCTTTGCACTGCCAAAAATCAGCTTTAACATAAACTTGAACATGTTAATGAAGTGTTCAAGAAGTTCTTTCATGTTATTTGTCCATTTTGCCATACAAAATTGAAAGTTGAAATGGATTGGTTGAGCTTGTGCATTTTCTCTGTTTTTGCTGTTCTTTGCTGATTTTCTTCAAAATTTTGAGCTTAGACCCACCTAAATTCAGAGTTTACATCAACTTTGACATGTTAATGCATTTTTTAATTAATCCTTGCACTTGATTTGTCCATTTTGTTACCCATTTTTGAAAGTTGAATTGTATTGTGCATGAACTTGTTATGTTCTTGCTTTAGCCATGTTAATTATTATATTTTGCCCATTTTTTGCTTCGGTTTGGTGTATCTTGCTTTTACTTGTTGATGTTAATTATAAAACCTAGCAAGATTTAGCATAACCGAGTTTTTTTGCAAGAAAATGGCAATATTAGGGAAAAAGAGCAAAATCGAGTAAAAGCGATAAAAATTTGATGTAAAATGTTTAAAAATGTATTAAAATAATATAAAAAATTATATACTAATTTAGACTTAGCAAAATACCCCCAAACTTAAATCTTGCTCGTCCTCGAGTAAGGTTAAACATTAAAGCGCAAGATCTCATGCCTTTTAAGAATTTTAGCACAATTCAAAGCAGGTACACTTTAAATTAAAGAAGAAAAACCAAGGCTCAAAGTTTAAGGTTCTAAAGGCAAAATCATCTTTTCCAAGGAAAAATTTGTCAATTACGTAGGTAATCGAATTCAAAAGTTAGTTAAGCAAATTAAGTTTATCCGTTCTTTCTAATCTTAAGATATTCAAACGGAATATGGGACAAAAATTATACCACTCATAACAAGACTTATCAAGTATGCCCAAAACTAATTATTTTTTTTTTTTTGCACCATTTTTTTTCTTTAGAGGAATTTTATTTACTCAAGTTAATTTAAGCATATCTGCAGTGAGAATCAAGCTCCGACTCCTGGGCGATGACCCATAAGTAAGATAAGCCACCACCGAGATGCCTGTATTATGACATCTCGAGTATATCTTCAGTGAGAATCGAGCACTGACTCCTTGGCGATGACCCATAAGTAAGAGAAGCCACCACTGAGATGCCCTCTTAACAGGTAACACATATCTTTAAAATTATTTATGTGGGATAGTAGTGCTAGAGATGATTTCCTCTCATTTTTTTTCCTTTTTTTTCTTTTTTTTTCCCTCTTTTTTTTGGGTGCTTGGTTCCTTGTTAGCTTTCTAAGTACCCCGTGTAGTGAGCTTTCAATGCGGCAACTCCCGTTCCAGTTGGTCCAAGGTACCAGGTGTTGAAACACCCCTACGGATCTACTTGTTCGAGGTACCAAGGCACGAAACCATCACACCACAGCACATATCCAGACGTTTTTACAGGATAGCAATGCTTATTAATTCTCTCCCTCTATTACTTTCCTTTTATTTAGAATTAGGCATAACTTTTCAAAATCTATTATGTAAATGATACTCTTTATGTAATCTATTCAAATTTGAGCATTTTTTAATCAGAAAGAAAAGTAAAACAGCCATGCTAACTAGTGAAGTCAAATACCATGGTTTAAAGATTGTGCCTTAGATTAGATCATGTTTTGCAATTAGAACACAAAAATAATTGATTATCAGGTTATTCAAATCTAATTAAAGTAAATGAGCTAAAAAAGAGTAGAAAAATTGCCTAAAAAGTATGATGATAAGTTCTCTTTTTTTTTTTTTATATATATAATTTTTTTTATAAAAAAGACTAATGATCAAAATTGTAAATAAAAGATAGACAATCTTTTTGTTGGCCTACACTATCTGCATCCCCATACAAAGGCTTCAAACTCTTGGAGGCACTAAAGCCGACTCTAAAGCATAAAACAATGAAACTTTTTTGAAAAATTTTGTTCAAAATTTTTAAATATTGTCTTTTCCACCCCCAAACTTAAAGTTAATACTGTCCATAATGTTAAAAGAAATATAAAGAACGAAGCAGTGGGTAAGAGATACTTCCCAAGTTTGAAGATTGCTTATTTGATGGTGTATCTTGCTACCCCCAAACTTGCTGTAAAATACCTGTTTGACAAAAATAAACATGAGAAAAATAAAAATAATGAAAGAAAAATAAAATTAGATAAATAAAGATATAAACAACCGGGTTGCCTCCCAAGAAGCGCTTAGTTTATAATCATTAGCTCGACTTTCTGGGTGGATCTATCCCGTTTCCTGAAGGAGAATAGAGTTTCCACCATCCATCCAAGATTGACCATTTTCTTCCATGGATCTTCCTTGTTCCCTTCTTTACCCGACCACCTCCACCTTCTCTGATCTTGAGATCTTTAAGCCTGATTTGCCACAGCTTGAATTTCCTTTTCTGATATTTTCTGCTATTTTTCATTGAGTTATCCATGGTTCCGAAAATCTTTGACCATGTTAGATAAGCTCGACATTCTATTTCAATTATTGGTGGTGGTGTGTAGGTAAAGATAGGTTTGGTCATTGGTGGCTTTGAGTTGACTAAGGGGATTATGTCACATTGAGGTAGTTTTTCTAGTGTGTCTTCATTCTTCAATGTTATGGCGTTAGTTTTGTCCCCTAGGTTAGTTATGGTATTGCTAGGCATGAATTCTTCTGCCTCACAGAATGTTCCTTTATTGTGGTCCCTACTTGAGGTTCAGGATTTTGGATGGAGGTTCTTTGGTTCTTTAAGTCACTCACAGTTTCCATGAATTCCCTATATATCTCTTGAAGTTATAGTTCTTTTCTTGGGACAGACAAGTGGGTAACCAAGATGCTTCGTGATGATTCTAGGAAGGGTCCATCCATTCTTGACTATAAGTGCTAGAGTAGGGATTGTATTAGAGTTGGCTAAAATTTGACATGTAATGTTCAAAACCCCATGACAAAAAGCTATTACCTAATTGACATTCCATACTAGCATGGTTACCTGCACAAAATTCACAGCTAGGAGCATGAGCAGCAATCACCTCATTTAATATTTCCTGAATTTGAGAAAGTTGAGCAGATAATTCACTATATTCACGAATGCTCAGGTTTTTTTTTTCGGTATAGCTTGATATTGAAGTCTCATAAAGTTATATTGCTCAAAATATGATGAAGAAAAGCTATTACCTATTTGCCATTCCATACTAGTATGGCTACCTGCACAAAATTCACATGTAGGAGTACTAGCAGTAATCGTGTCTTCAATTAGTGAAAGTTGAGCAGATAATGCATCAATACAGCTTGGTATTGAGGTTTTATAAAATTGTAGCAAGCCATCACTCTTAGCACTCTTCTCTCTTTTTTTTTGAATAAATAAATGAATAAATAAACTTAAAAGTGAGAGGAAAAATAAAATTAGTGAGAAAGATTAAGAATACAATCACCTTTGAAAACTAATTTTCAAGAGAGGGCTATCAGTAATACTAAAGGTTTTAAAAAACTTAAAGAAAACAAACTTAACTTTGAAGAATTTATATAGGTGAATTAAAATTTAAAACAAAGTTAAAATTAATCAGAGAACTTATAAATATAATAATTTTAAAATAAAAATTGAGAAAAATATGGTTTTAGGAAGAGAGGGGGGGGGGGGGGGGGGGGGGGGGGGGGGGGGATAGTAGCACTAATGTTTTGAAAAACTTTAAAATAACAATTTTAACTTTTAAAATTTTAACAAAATGGACTTTTTAAGTAAAATAAAGATGAAAGTAAGAAAAAATACAAGAAAAACAACAAAATAACACAAAACTAACAAATTTGAACAAAAACACAATTTTAGGGGTATGTTCTATACGAATTTCTCTCTCTCTCTCTCTCTCTCTCTCTCTCTCTATCTTTACAAATGAATCAAATGAAAAATTTCCTACACTTAAACAAAATTTACAAATTATTAACAATTTCAAATTAGCACTAAAACTAGTTGGTATTGATAACACTCAAATAAAGACAATCCCTGGCAACGGCGCCAAAAACTTGATGTAGACTTTGCGTATGCGTTAGCAAGTGCACTAGTCATACCAAGTAATATAGAAGTTAGTGGAGTATCGTTCCCATGAGGATTGTATTGAGTGAATACCAAAATTAGTAGCTTCAATACTATTTGAAAGACTAAAAAATTTAGGATTTTGATATGAAATAAAGTAAAATAAAATTAAAAGAAATAAAAGTTAAAATGAGATTAGAATGTTCTAATTTTTTATTGGTTTATATCAATTTATAAAGTCTAAGGCATCCGATTTCACCTTAGTTGCATCAATACGCCTTTTCTATTCTCGATATTCAAGTTGTTACTGAGTGTTGATGGTTGAAAAATCCTAATTTACTAAATATTCTCTCTCGAGAAATATTTAGCATGCTCCTTAACATATTAACCCGTCACTTTCGTGCATGAATTTAAATAAGAAAAGAGTTTTTAAAGCTCTATGATTTTCTTTTTTGAAAACCACACAAATCCTGTTAATCTCTCTCGAGTATTTGCCCAATTTATGGTGCTTATCACCTCAGCAATCCTCATAAATCTCCTCTTATACTCATTATGAATCATTATGAGCTTTAATTGGTGATCAAGTATTTAAAACTCATGAAGAACAATAATAAACACTTTAACAACACAATAACATAAACATTGAATACTTTGAATTAGAAATAAGCGTATATTACAACTTAGGCTACATCATAGCCTTAGAATAACAAAACTAGTTCATGATAAACTTAATATTAAACATTATAAACACAAAATTCATGAACTTAGGATAGAAAAAAGGATAAAAGAACTAAAAATACAAAATTACAAACCAAACTTTCTTCCTTCCTTCTCCTTTCCTATTTCTCACGATTTTTCTCTCTTTTCTCACTCAAATCTTATGATTTTTGTTTTGAAATCTGATGGTCAACAATCCCACACCCTCCCCTATTTATAATAGTTGTGATGGAATTAAAAAAATTGCAAAAAAAAAAAAAAAAAAAAAAAAATTCAAATTTCATCCTCATTAGCTGAATGTTGCGGTTGCTGCTAAAGCTACTTTATTCATCCATTTTTTTATATATATATTTTTTTTCTGAATTTCACCGCCCAAAACCTGCACAAAAGCATCATGTGCATATTGTATAAGGTGTATAAAATGAATTTCAGCCAAAATATTGCATAATATTACCGCCCAAAGTGAGGAAAAGTTGTAAGTTGATCAAAAAAATCTTTTTTTTTCTACTGCTGCAAGTTGTGCTTTTCACCCTTTTTTTTAATTTTTTCTGCAATTCCACCACCCAAAACTCTCAAAAGATGAGTTAATACATGTTGAAGTATGTTTGTACAATGAATTTGGGTAAAAAGCATTGAGTTTTGGCTTCCAAAATGCAAGTTGAAGCTGATTGCACCATCACCTGCACCCTAATTCTACAATGGCTGTTCAACTTGATTTTTTTCATTTTTTTTATTGCTTTGCACAGCCCAAAATCAGCTTTAACATCGACTTGAACATGTTAATGAAGTGTTCAAGAAGTTCTTTCATGTTATTTGTCCATTTTGCCACCCAAAATTGCAAGTTGAAATGGATTGGTTGAGCTTGGTGCATTTTCTCTATTCTTGCTATTTTTGCTGATTTTCTTCAAATTTTGGACTTAGACCCACCTAAATTCAGAGTTTACATCAACTTTCACATGTTAATGTATTGTTTAATTAGTCCTTGCACTTTTGTTACCCATTTTTGCAAGTTGAATTGTATTATGCATGAACTTGTGTTCTTGCTTTAGCCATGTTAATTATTATGTTTTGCCCATTTTTTGCTTTGGTTTGGTGTATCTTTCTTTTACTTGTTGAGGTTAATGATAAAACCTAGCAAGATTTAGCATAAAACGACTGTTTTTTTTATGAAAATGGCAATATAAGTGAAAAAGAGCAAAATCAAGCAAAAGCAATAAAAATTTGATGTAAAATATTTAAAAATATATTAAAATAATATTAAAAATTATATACTAATTTAGACTTATCAAAGTCCAACACTTTTGTCCTCGACTACGTAGTAGGAGTTTTGTTTTGATCAAGAAACAAAATGAGACTTGTGTTAAAAAAAAAAAAAAAAAAACGAGACTTACTAATATTTGTTAGGTACATTATATTTAAAGACATGTAATTCATATAGCATTCTTAGGAAAACCGTAGTACTGCTAGTCGAATCTACCTAGGCTTCTCTGAAGAGGAGATTGTGCTATTAATGTTTTTAGATATAAATTTCAGGCTATAGGAAAGTGAGTGTCACATTTTGATGCTAGCTTTTGCACTTGAATGCAAGGTACAGAATTTCTAAGCACATTGGGAGACGATCACGTGTTCAAGTATTAAATATAAAATTAACCACTTAGATTTAGTCTATTTTGAAGCTCAGTCCAGTAACGCAGTGACTCTCTAGGGTTGGTCAACAAGACAAACTCAAAGGCTAAACTAAGCTCAACCTTTATTTGAAGTCTTGGTTTAATACATCAACAAACTCTAAACATGTAGTAAAGATTACGAATGCAGTCCAAGATCAGAGCGGATTGACTTAGCTTAGTATGGATCATTGGAAAATAATGCAAATGGGTAACCAGAAGGAAAACTTAAGACATACTAAGTAAAATCAATATGGCATACTAAACTTGAACCAACAGAGAGAGAGACCCCTTGAACACAAGGACCTCGAAGTGAACTTACTAGACCTCGAACTTAAGCAAGACAACCTCGAGAAAAAGTAATTAAACAACAGAAAGAAGGAAAAATAGAAAAAAAAAATCAAACCGAGGAAATTACCGCGCCATTGAGCTCACCACTACCCCAAGTCATTTATGGCTCACACCATCACAAACGAGACCGACTAGCACTTTGACTCTGAGGGTTAACATGCTGTTTACACCCTAAATTCGAGGGGACTAGAACGACACTATTTTGAGTAGAATGCCACGTGCTTAACACGTGAGGCCTTCCTCGTGCTTAACACTGAGAAGATCATCACCCCAATTGGGGTATCAACCACTTGAGGCTTGAGATGGTTGATGGGTAATGGGAGCTCGAGCTCAAGGGGCTGCCAAGAAGGCTGCAAGACCAATGGTTTCCAAACTCGAGACAATTACTTGGAGCATAATTTTAGATACTTGGGTACTAAGGTTAATCCCAAAGAACGTGGGGCTTCTATAGGGGACTTCAGCTAGAAATTCGGATGCGTGCTTTAAAGAATTCCCTCTAAACTGAATCATGGACATGTTCATTGATCCTTGAGGTGCAAAAATAAGCTTGGTGGCCTGAAGTGGGGAAAAATGGGACGGAATCAGGGAGCAACCGTCATTTAGTTTATCTATAAATAAAGGACATTTTTGTAGTCCAAATAAGTACACACACTCAATACAAAACTTCTTCAAATTGTCTTTATAGCACACTTGTGCTCTTTTCTTAGGAGTATTGTGACTTAGTATAGGTTAGCTTAGCGTAAAACAACTTGCTGTACTTGCTTCTTCAATAATATAGTCTTTCGGCTTTCGGGTATGAACTTTGACAAGTCCAATTTAATATATAATAATTCATATCTTTTAGGTTCAATTACTACTCATTTTACATCTAATTTTTATTGTTTTTACTCACTTTTGCTCTTTTTCGCTCCTATTATTATTTTCTTTCAAAAATACTCGTTTTATGCTAATTCTTCCTAGGTTTTATCATCAACATTAACAAATGAAAGCAAGATACATAAAACAAAAAGCAAAAAGTGAGGAAAAACACACAAAACCACACGGTTGGGTAAGAGTCGGTTCCCAAAATAATGCTGAAAAATAAAAAAATAATGCCAAAAAAATAAATATTTACCAATCTACTGTTGAACCGCATTTAGAAAACGCGGTTCACTCCAAAAATAACCGAATTAGGAGAAAAATATTTTTTTCAGTTATAAAACGCGTCTTAAAGACGCGTTTCATTTGAAACTAAACCGCGTCCGCGGTTCATTTGAAACTAACCGTGTCCGCGGTTCTCCAGACTCAGTTCATGTAAGACTAAAACGGGTCTTAAAGACGCGGTTCACGTAAGACTAAAACGTGTCTTAAAGACGCAGTTCATGTAATTGTAAAGGACGGGTCTTGAAGTCAAGGACGCCCACGCTCAAAACGAATTCAAAATGAAATGGATGCAAATGACTATACACGAAGGGTCACACGTGGGTTCTGTAAGAGAAAAGGTCATAATGTATTGACATGCAAGAGGAAAAAGGAGCACGAGGCTCGGTTAGCAGCTAGTAGCAGTGAAATATAAGACGGTAATATTTACTTATGTTTCATTTTTTTGAATATTTATTTATGTTTTATTTACATTATTTTTTATATAGTAGTTCGTTATTTATATATAGCTATTAGTTTGTTATTTATATTGTTATTTATAATGAAATTCGCAGCATTATAAAAAGCGGTTTATGTAAGATTAAACCGCTTTTAGTAAGCGCGGTTTATGTAAGAGTAAACCGCTTTTAGTAAACGCGGTTTATGCTTTACATATTGTTTCGTTTTTTGATGCGGTTATTTTTAGATATAACAGCATTTTTTGAACGCGGTTTAATATAACCGCATTTATAAAACGCGGTTCAACAGTAGATTGGTAAATATTTATTTTTTAGCTTTATTTTTTTTATTTTTTATTTTTCAGCATTATTTTGGGAACCGACTCGTTGGGTAAGCCCAAGGAAGAACATGAACAACTTGTCTCAAATTGGGAATTTGGGTGCCAAAATTAGCTAATCAAAAGCAAGAACTCGTTTATTACTTCAAGAACAAACACCACTTGATGCAAACGCTGAGTTTGGGTGGCAAAATGAAGAGAAAAATGAAGAAAATAGCAAATAGGATGCAAGTTGTATCCATGGGCAGAAAAAGCATCAAATAAGGATGAAGTCTGTATAATTTTTTATTCCATAAATTTTATTCCTCAAATACTTAAATAGGAATGTTTGGAAAGTGTTTTAGCATCATTCAAGCATTCAAAAATAAATCCAAAGTAGAAAAAATAGAGAAAAATCGGATAGAAGAGGAAGGGAGAGAAAAGAAAGAGTTTGGTTTGTAATTTTTCAATTCCAAGTTCTTTTCTATTCTTTTCTTCTTTAAGTTCATGGATTTTGTTTTAGTTTTGTTTTATGTTATGTCTATCATGAACTAATTTTTTTCCCAAGTCTCCGATGTAGCTTAAGTTGTAATATATGCTCTTTTCTAATTCAACGTATTCAAAGTTTGTTTACTACGTTGTTTGAGTGTTTATAATTATTCTTCATGAGTTTTGAATGCTTGATCAACATTCAAAGTTTGTAATGATTCATGAGCCCGAGAGTAGATTTATGATGATTGTTAAAGTCATAAACACCACAAATTGAGCGAATGCTAAAGATAGATTAACGCCATTTGTGTGGTCCTAAGTGAAAACAATGGATCTTCAAAACTCTTTGTTATGATTCAAGATCAAACTTGAATCATAAGCTTGAGATAATAGAGTATGCGCTGAGGAGAGAAGTGATAGATATGAGAAATAGAGAGAAATTAGGGTTGAGAGAGGAAAAGAGATCAATTTTTTATTCAATGAATCCCCATTATAAGATATTTTGCTTATTTATAAACATGAAGAAAGACGGCTAAAAACAATGCATTAAAATAAGCTTAAACTGACTTACAAGCTTTCCCACCAAAATAAAGCCTCACTCGCTAACTAACCCCAACCAGTCTTCCCGCCAAAATACATTTGAGTTAACAATGAGAATTTCACAGCTAAAATCAGCTAAAAAGGCAGAAAATCCTTCACGGTCATGACAATACCTCCTCCTCAAGAACATTGTTTCCCCAAGAACGAAGAGGAAGGAAATTAGCTTTGAATGAACTTCAAATTTTCCCAGCTAGCATATGTTGAATCCAAATTGACCCATTGAATAAAAACTTCCTCCACTGGTTTGCCATTCTGTTGCACCAGACGAGTTACAGGCACTGCTGCGGGAGCTTGCACTAATGTTCCATCGCTTTTTGCTTTCGGAGGCTTAGTTGAACAATCTTTTCCTTCTACCCTATGCTTTTTCAAAAGAGAAACATGAAACACAGGGTGAACAAAAGAATTAGAAGGGAGCTCCAACTTATAAGCCACACTTCCCAATTTTTCTAACACCTTATAAAGAGCAAAGTAACGAGCACCCAACTTCACATTCTTGCACAGAGCTACTGATGTATGTTGGTAAGGCTGAAGCTCGAGATACACTAAGTCTCCAGCTATAAAGGACTTGTCAGTATGCTTCTTATCAGCATAATACTTCATTCTTGACTGAGCTAGCTTTAAATTATCCTTTAATTTCTGAACTAATTATGTCCTTTGTGACAGAATATCATTAACCTCAGCAACATGAGAAGATACACCCTGAAGCACCATTGGTGAAGGAGGATTGTACCCTTGTAAAGCCTTAAAGGGAGTAGTCCCTATGGCAGAATGAAAATAAGTATTCTACTCAAACTCTGCTAAGGACAACCAACGTGACCAGTGCTTAGGATAGGTGAATGTCATGCTCATTAGATATTGCGCAACACACTGATTCACCCTTTCAGTTTGTCCATCTGATTGAGGGTGATATCATGACCTGAGAGAGAGAGTAGAGCCCAACAACCTGAACAACTCTAGCCAAAATTGACTAGTGAACATCCTATCCCAGCTTGAAACAATGGATTGAGGCAACCCATGCAACTTATATGTGTTATTAAGGAACATTATGGCCAACGTTTTTGTAGAAATAGGGTGACTTAAAGCAATAAAGTGGCTTAATTTTGTAAACTGATCCATAATCCAATAGAAGAACTGCTTATGCCATCCACAAAATCCATGCTTATATGCTGCCAGGCTTTGTTAGGAATTGGCAATGGTTGCAATAACCTTGGATACTAAACATGACGTGACTTGATCCTTTGGCAAACATCACACCCTTAAAGATACTCTTCAACACCCTTCTTAGCCCTAATCCAACAAAAGATCTGCTTAAGCTTCTTGTAGGCGCCATCTATTCCTGAGTGTCTACCCCAAGCAGATGAATGGAAGGCCTGAATTATCTGTCTTCTCAAATCAATAGAGGCTTCTGCATGCACTTTTCCTTTAATCCTTACAATTCCATTTAGGACAGTGACTTTAGCTTATGCAATTGAAGAGTTATTCACACTGTATACTGTGACACAATCAGTAGCAAACGTATTACCTTCATAGGACTTGTACACTTCTTCCATCCAATCAGGCAAAACACATGAAATGGCTGAGCATGAACCAGATTCACTTCCTTCTAATCTTCTTGAGAGGGCATTAGCAACTAAGTTTTCTATGCCACTGCGATATTCAATTGAATAACTCAAACCCAACATCTTCATAATTCCCTTTCACTGCACTCTAGTGGTGTTCTTCTGCTCCAGAAGATACTTGAGACTTTGGTGATCAGTTCTAATGACGAAGTGATGA
Organism: Simmondsia chinensis; assembly: GCA_018398585.1. Taxonomy (NCBI): domain Eukaryota; kingdom Viridiplantae; phylum Streptophyta; class Magnoliopsida; order Caryophyllales; family Simmondsiaceae; genus Simmondsia; species Simmondsia chinensis. The sequence goes on along the minus strand of JAGTTD010000010.1, from coordinate 15,293,327 downwards.
CCCTCAAGATAATGTCTCCACTTTTGCACTGCCATAATTATAGCCAAGTATTCCTTTTCATAAATGGAGAACTGCTAATTCTTTAGACTAAGGGCTTGATTGAGAAATGCCACTGGTCTCCCTTTTTAAGAAAGTACTGCTCCGACTCCTGTACTCTAGCATCAGTCTCCAATACAAAGGGCTCACCAAAATCTGGCATGATCAAGATTGATGCTAAAAACATGGCTAGCTTGAGACCTTCAAATGCTTCCTGAGCAGCTTCAGACTATAGAAATGCATCTTTTTTTAAAAGATCAGTTAATGGCTACTCTATATCCAGCTATGAACTTCCTATAATATCCGGTCAATCCAAGAAATCCTCTCAGCTACTTAAGGGTTAGAGGGACAGGCCACTGTTTCATCACTTGTATCTTGCTTGGATTTGTTGCCACTCCTTCACATCAAACTATATGTTCCAAGTATTCCACTTGAGTCTGAGCAAACGAGCATTTGGAAAGCTTAGCATACAACTTGTTCTTATGCATAATCTGAAATACCTGCCTCAGATGCTTGACATGTGATTCCAACGAAGGACTGTAAACCAGCATGTCGTCAAATAATACCATCACAAACGTCCTCAGATGCGCTTTGAACACTTGATTCATAAATGCTTGAAATGTAGCTGGAGCATTGGTTAAACCAAAAGGCATAACCACAAATTCATAATGCCCGTGATGTGTCCTGAAGGCAGTCTTTTGAATGTCCTTGTCCAACACTCAAATCTGATGATATCCCTTCCTTGGGTCGAACTTGGAATAATACTAGGATCCATTAGCTCATCTAATAGATCATCAATAATAGGAATTGGAAACTTGTCCTTGATTGTGAAAGAATTGAGATGCCTATAATAAACATAGATTCGAGAAGATCCATGCTTCTTCTTACCAAGGATCACCGGAGAAGCAAAAGGGCTATGATTGTGTCTGATGAAATTTGTCTTCAGAAGCTCTTCAACATGTCTTTCAATCTCACTTTTCAGAGAGTGAGGATACTTATAGGGCCTTAGATTAACTGGATTGGAGTTAACCTTAAGAGGAATAGCATGATCCAAGACTCTCTTAGGTGGAAAAATGGTTGGCTGAGTAAACACATCTTCATAATCTTGTAGCAATTTTCCGATAGAAGGGTCTGAATTCACCTAAGTTGCCTCTGGACTAGCAGTGATGGAAAACAAATGCCTAATCCACTAATACTTGCCCTTTCGGACTATCTTCTCAAGGCTCTTTCCATTCATCATTTGCAATTGTCCCCGCTTCATATTTCCTTGCAATGTCACATTCTGACCTTCTTTTTCAAAGGACACAAACAGCTGAGCAAAATCAAAGACCAAAGGGCTAATGGTTTTCATCCAATCCACCCCTAAGACCATATCACATCCTCCTAACTTAAGTACTCTGAAATTATAATCAAATTGGTGTCCTTGCATCCTTAATTAGAAACCTTTACATTTCATCTGTGTGATCATTGAGTTTTGTTAAGCTTCAATTTGAGAAATTGAAGCTAACTTGTGAAGAGAGAGAGTTGAGGTGAGAAAAGAAGTGAGGCTAGAGAAGAGATGAGAAGAGAGAGAAAAATATCTCAAGAATGAAGTAAATTTCTTATTGAATGAACAAGACTTACAAGGATTGCCTCGTATAGGAGAATCTAGACACAAAGAATCAAAAATATCTCGAACTAAGCCTAAACCATTAAAACTAACAACACATAATCAAAAATATCTCGAACTAAGCCTAAACCGTTAAAACTAACAACACATCACCTATAACCGACTTTGGCGCCAAAAGGGAACAACTAATATTTGAACTAGGCAATATTTCAACGCGGTACAAGACTCCAACAAAACAATACATGGCTTATAAGACTCATAACAGGAAAATCATAACAATCTCCTCCACTTAAGAAGCTTCTAGACCTCAAAATGAAAAATTTGGAAATTGAATTCAAAAATGCCAAATCTTCCCAAGTAACAAAATCTGGGTCCCGATTCTGCACTGAACTAGCACTTCATTAATCCTTCTGCTGCCTGCCTTGATCTACTTGGAAGCACGAACAGCAGCAGGCTACAACACTAAAGCTCCACTAGATCCAACTTCTGGGGCAGACTTTGAGCTCTTACATCCTTTCTTTACCTGTTTCTTTAGCAATGAAACATGAAAAACTGGATGAATGTATGCATTAGGAGGTAGCTCAAGCCCATAAGCAACTTTTCCAATCTTCTTAAGGATCTGGTATGTACCAAAGAATCGAGCACTTGGCTTGGCATTGCTCCTGCTAGCCACGGTAGACTATTTATAATGTCGTAATTTGAGGTAAACCATATCACCCACTTCATAATTCTTGTCCACATGCTTCTTGTCTGCATACATTTTCATTCTTACCTGAGCTTGCTGCAAATGTTCTTTGAGCATATGCTGTAATTGCTTCCTTTGTTGCTTCAAATCAGAGACTTCCAACACATATGAAGTCATATTTTGCAACGAGAAAGGAGTAGGGCAATCATGGCCATAAAGAGCTTTGAAAGGAGTAGTGCTAAGAAAAGCATGAGCATGAGTATTGTACCAATACTCAGCTAGAGATAACCACTTGTTCCACTCCTTAGGATGAGTGAAAACCATACTCCTAAGATATTGTTCAATGCACTGATTGACCCTCTCTGTCTGTCCATTAGTCTAAGGATGTTACGAAGAGCTAAGAGCCAAAGTAGTTCCCATAAGCTTGAACAATTCCCTCCAAAAATGACTTGTAAAGATTCTGTCTCGATCATATACAATGGATTGTGGCAATCCATGTAACTTATATATGTTATCCAAGAAGTATCTGGCCAATTTTTCCGTTGTGACTGGCCGGATCAAGGCAATGAAATGGCTAAACTTTGTGAATCGATCAATAACAAACCATATCGCCTCCTTGCCTTCAGACTTAGGCAAGCCTTTAAGGAAATCCATACTTATATTCACCCAAGCTCCATCTGGAATAGAGAGAGGCTGCAAAAGACCATGGTACCTGTGATCACCCAGCTTAGTTTCTTGACATACATCGCATGAGCTCACAAACTCAATTACTGCCTTCTTCAAACCAGGCCAACTGAAATATGCTTTAATTCTCTAGTATGTGCCTTCTACACCTTAATGTCCACCCCAAGCTATGCCATATGTTGAAGAACTAATGTACAACCTACCCTTCAATTGAATTACTCCCTTACTTACTGAAGTATCTGCAACAGAACTGCTCTTACTGTTTTTACTGATGTTATAAGTAGTGATACACTCGTGGGCAAAAGCATCATCTTCATAGGACTTGTAAACCTCTTCTAACCAAGACGGAAGGACAACTAAAATGGCTCCACAATAGGCTTGCTCACGATCTTCTAATCTTCTCGACAAAGCATAGCATCTTGATTTTCTTTGCCTCTTCTATACTCAATTGCATAGTCAAGGCCCAACATCTTCATTAACCCTTTCTTCTGTATTCTTGTCACAATATTTTGCTCTAGCAAATGCTTCAAACTTTGATGATCAGTCCTGATTATGAATCTATGACCATCAAGATAATGCCTCCATTTATCAACAGCTAACAGAATTTCCAAGTACTCCTTCTCATATGTGGACATTGCTTGATGTTTGGGACTAAGCGACTGACTTAGATAGGCTATAGGCCTTCCCTTCTGTGATAGCACTGCTCCAATTCTAGTTCCACTAGCATTAGTTTCTAAGACAAAATCCTCAGCAAAATTGGGCATAGCAAGAACAGGAGCTTCACACATAGATGCTTTCAAGGCTTCAAAGACTGTTTGAGCTCTATCACTCCACACAAAAGCATCCTTATTCAACAAATCTATCAAGGATCTTGCAATCGATCCAAAATTAGCAATAAACTTCTTGTAATAGCCTGTTAAGCCTAAGAACGCTCGCAATTGCTTTAAAGTGACTGGAATTGGCCAATCTTTCATGGCTTGTATCTTTGAGAGATTTGTGGAGACTCCCTTAGAGAATAAGACATGTCCCAAGTAGCCTAACTGTTGCTACATAAAAGCACACTTAGATAACTTGGCAAAGAACTTATGATTTCCCATAACAAGGAAGACTTCCCTTAAGTGCTGGAGATGATCTTTATAAGAGGCACTGTAAATGAGAATATCATCAAAAAAGACCAGCAACAAATCTCCTCAGAAACGGCTTGAAGATGTCATTCATTGTTGCTTGAAATGTAGCCGATGCATTGGTTAAACCAAAGGGCATAACCACATATTCATAGCGGCCATGATGAGTTTGAAATGCAGTCTTATAGATGTCTTGCTCAAGCACTCTAATCCAATGATAACCCTGTCTCAAATCCAACTTAGAGAAGAAACATGCTCCATACAATTCATCGAGTAAATCATCACTAACAGGAATTGGAAACTTATCTTTGATTGTTAAAGAATTAAGTTGCCTATAGTCAATGCACATCTTCACAAATCCATCTTTTTTCTTTACTAATATGGATGGTGAGGCAAAAGAGCTGTGGCTTGGTCTAATGAAACAAGTCTTGAGCAATTCTTCTACTTATCTCTCAATTTCTAATTTTTAAGCATGAGGACACTTATATGGCCTCAATTTAAATGGTGCTGCACCAAATTTCAGAGGAATGGCATGATCAAGGCCCCTCTATGGAGGAAGAGACTTAGGCTACTCAAAAATGTCCTCAAATTCTTCTACCAAGGCTCTAACTTCAGGTTGCGGCACTAAACACAATTCCATAGGAGCAATTGCAAACAGATGTCCAATCCACTTGTAAGCACTCTTCTTGAAACCTCCTTGTAAGCTCTTACCCTTGAGCAGTTGCAATTATGCTTGATCTTCAATGCCTTGTAAAGTAACCTTTGTCCCTTGAATCTCAAAAGAAACAGTTAGCTTGGCAAAGTCAAAAACCATAGGGTTGAATGATCTCATCCAATCAACACCAAGCACCATATCACAACCTCCTAAAGGAAGGATCCTAAAGTCATAGGTGAATTGGTGCTCCTGCATAGACCATTAGAAGTCTTGGCATTTGTTCTGTGTGAGGATTGAGTTCCCATCTACTGTGGTTACAGCTAAGGGATAGGTTTTAATTACTTCATGCCCAACCTTCTTCACAACCTTTGGATCAACAAAACTATGAGTACTTCCACTCTCTATTAAGATAGTGATGTTCCTTTTTCCTACCTTCCCTTTGATGCTTATCGTCTTGTGAGCTCCATTGCCAGTCAATGCCTTCATAAAAATCTCAATTTCATCCTCAGTAAATTCATCCTAAGACTCATGATCAGAACTATCCTCCTCAAGCTCATCTTTATTGCTGTCTAAATGTAATGTAGCATTAACTCCACGAGCAGACATCAAAGACTTGGAGCTGCACTTATGTCATGGCTAATAAAGCTGATTGCACTTGTAACAAAGGCCTTGAGGCCTTCTCTCAACAGACCTACTAGCCTTGGCCCTAATTACATCTCTATGATGAGATTTCGAACCATTTCCTTTGAACTTGCCTTTGTCACTTGAAGAAATGACAGTGGCCTCAATTAATTTGGCTTTTGCATAAGCCTTAGTTAAGGTCTTCAGACTAATAGCTTTCACCATGTTCTTAATCCGTGGCTTCAATCCACTAATGAAAATTGAGACATAATAAGACTCAGTTGCTTAAGGATAAGTAGCTATCATACTAGCTCTTATGTTCTCAAACCTAGTAATATATTCTTTCACAGTAGTGGTTTGAAAGACCTTACGTAAATTATCCACTACATCACTAGTGTCCCCATCACCATATCTTTCACACAACTCCTCCACAAATTCAGCCAAAGAAAGGTTCGGATTGCTTTTTAACAAACTGTAAAACCATACCTCATGATCACCATGAAGATATACTGCTGCCAACTCCACCATTTTAGACTCTTTGATGTTGTAGAAATGAAAATATCTATCACATCTCTTCAATCATGATTGAAGTTGCTTGCCTTCAAAGGGATCAATCTGCACTCTTGGCTGTCTGAATGTATTGCTTCTATTCTCAGAAGAAGCATCATTAGTGCCAGATCTTTGTGTCAAAAGTGATCGAGTGGCCTATCCAGATGCACAATATTATCGGGTGAAGTTCTGGTATGAACAGCAGAGTCCAGGTGCCTCATATTCTGATTTGAGTTCATGCCAGATGTTTGAGATTGCACTTGTTCAACAGGATGATCTTGTGATCTAACAGTTGCTTCAACTCCTTATGGCCTTATCTCCACAGATTATTGAAGATCATGAGATCTAACATTCGTACGATTCATCGAAGGAGCATCTCTTGGTCTGTTCAAGACAGCTACATTTGTATTCAACACTTGTGATTGCATCACTTTAGCCTGCAATAGTTGACTAGCAGGTCGAAGAACTCCAATAACAGATTATATACTTGATTTTGCAGATCAGAAAGCTTTCTCTCAAAACCTTGGAGTTTCTGCTCAATCAGAACTTCATACTTCTTCACATTCTCTGCTTAATCTTGCTTCAAGCGATCAATTCCTTGTTGCTGCAGAACTTGAAATCAATTGAACATATAATCCAATTGTGACTTCAATTGATCATTTGTCACAAACTGAACTTCTCTTGTTGCATTTGCACTTGCAATAGTAGCATAGGAAACATTTGGATCAACAAAAAGCAAGGATTGACAAGCTCCTACTACTCCTGCTCCTCTTGCTCCCGATCGGTAGTGACACCTCCTGACATGTTAGACTTGTTCTTTTTAGATTTTGCCAGCTCAAATCAATCAATTGACAGCATGAACCGGCTCTAATACCAATTGTTAAGCTTTAATTTGAGAAATTGAAGTTAACTTGTGAAAAGAGAGAGTTTAGGTGAGAAGAGCAGTGAGGATAGATAAGATTTAGAGAAGAGATGAGAAAAGAGAGAAAAATATCTGAAGAATGAAGTAAATTTCTTATTGAATGAACAAGACTTACAAGGATTGATCCTCTTATAGGAGAATCTAGATACAAAGAATCAAAAATATCTCAAACTAAGCCTAAACCGCCAAAACTAACAACACATCAGCTATAACAGACTTTGGCGCCAAAAAAAAAAAAAAAAAAAAAAAAAACAACTAACATTTGAACTAGGCAATATTTCATTGCGATACAAGACTCCAACAAAACAATACATGGCTTACAAGACTCATAACAGGAAAATCATAACAAGTTCCCATCAGTAAATGTTATAGCTAAAAGGTTGGTCTTGATCATCTCAAGCCCCACCTGCTTCACTACATCAGGATCCACAAAGCTATGCATACTACGGCTGTCAATCAGAATCAACATGTCCCACCTCTCCTTTGATTCTTATCGTATTGTGGGAACCATTTCTAGTTAGTGCTCTTCCAAATATCTCCATTTCATCATTCTTAGAGTCCTCTTGCTCTTCTTCTTCCTGATCCCTAGTAACCTCCTCAACATCCTGAACCTCAGTGTCCTCACAAGCCTCTGCTCCAGCGACTGTCATTAACGGCTTAGGATTACACTTATGTCCAAAGAAGTACTTCTGATTACATTTAAAACACAATCTTTGATTATTCTTTTCTTCCAAGTTTAATGCCTTTGAGCCACTAGCAGGAGCTGTTTACTGAAGAGATGATGATTGAGGAGCCTTGGCCTTTTGTCCATCAGAACCAGCTAAGACACTGGCTTCCACCAATTTTGCTTTGGAGAATGCCTGAGTCAATGTCCCTGGGTTGAATGCCTTAACCAAATTTTTAATTCTTGGTTTGAGGCCACGTATGAAGCTGGATATGTAATAAGATTCATTTCCTCCGGGGTTAACTGTTAACATTCCAGCCCTCAAATTCTCAAAACGAGTCATATATTCCCTTACACAGGAAGTTTGAGCCAATTTATTGAGATGATCAATCACCTCACCGAGATCCTCTTCACCTCACTGAGATCTTCTTCTCCATGCCTCTCACAAAGTTCATTCGCGAACTCTATCCAAGTTAGGGATGGATTGCTGCGTATCAAGTTGTAGTACAAGACTACCTAATCCTCATGAAGATATACTATAGCTAACTCCACCTTCTCTGTGTCATCTATATGATAGAATCGAAAGTACCTCTCTCACCTCTTAATCCATGATTGAGGTTGCTTTCCATCAAACGTTTCTACTTCAACACGAGGCTATCTAAATCCTTGACTTCTTCCACTAGATGTTCCATTCTCATTGGATCTAGATGAATGAGGTTGCAGGATGTCTGGAGGATGATTGTGCTGGTTAGTAGTAAATAATACACCAGCTTCTGCCGGTTGATTCTGCCTCGTGATTTGCTGCTGTAATCCATTGAGCTTCGATTCAGAGTGCTAAGAATGTTGATCTAACTTTTCAGCTAACTTCTGATCCTGTGATTGCTACGTCCTTACAAACATTTCCTCCATTTGAAGTCTCAATTTTTCAAATTGATTGACTTCTACATTAGCTCCAATGTTTGCACCAACAACAACAGGATAAGTAGCATTAGTAGCAGCATTTGCTTGACTTGTCATTCCATAAGCCATTGGTACTATCTTCTTGCGTCTAGCCAGCTCCAATCAATTAGTAAGTAATCAATCGGCAGTAAAAAAAAGCTCTGATACTAATTGTTATGATTGAACATCGAACTTGAATCATAAGCTTGAGATAATAGAGTATGAGATGAGGAGAGAAGTGAAAGATATGAGAAATAGAGAGAAATTCGGGTGAGGGAGGAAAAGAGATCAATTTTCTATTCAATGAATCCCAATTACAGGATATTTGCCTATTTATACACATGAAGAAAGACGGCTAAAAACAAAGCATCAAAACAAGCTTAAACCGACTTAGAAGCTTTCCCGCCGAAACAAAGCCTTACTTGCTAACTAACCGCAACCACTCTTCCCACCAAAATGCATTTGAACTTACAATGAGAATTTCACAGCTAAAATCAACTAAAAATGTAGAAAATCCTTCACGGTCATGGCACTCTTTTTTTTATTTAAATTCATGCAAGAGATTGATGAGTTAATATGTAAAAGTGTATGCCAAATGTTGCTTGAGAGAGAATATTTAGTAAATTAGGGTTTTTGACCATCAACATGTAATTACAACTTCAATACCGAGAATAGAAAGGCGTATTAATATAACTAGGTGAAATCAGATTCCTTGAATCTTATTAAATCAGAAAACTTTCAAAAACATTTAGTAACCATATTTAGTTCTTTTCATTTTATTTGTTACATATTCAAAACTTCAATTTTTGGTCTTTTAAAATAGTGCTAAAATTACTAATTTCTATACTCAATCAATAAACAATCCTCGTGGGAACGATTCTCTACTCACTCTGTATTACTTGATATGACTTAGCGCACTTGCTAAGCATACACACTAAGCATCAAGTTTTTGGCACCGTTGCTAGGGAATCAATTTAAAAAAAAATTCCCAAGTGAGCATACTCTATGCAAGTTTTAGTCTTTTTATTGCACATTTTTAACCACTTCAAAAAATTCATAAATGTTTTTTAAATCTTGCCATCATGCTTTTTAGGCAAATTTACTACCTTTCTTAGCTTGTTGACTTTGATTAGACTTGAATAACTCGAGAATCTATTGTCTTCGTGTTCTAATCGCTATACATGATCTATTTTAAGGCACTATCTTGATAAAACCATGGTGTTCGAGTTCACTGATTAGCATTTATTTTACCTTTCTTTCTAATTAAAAAAAGCTCAAATTTAAATGGATTGCATTAAGATTATCATTTGCATAATAGATTTTGAAGAGTTATGCCTAAGTCTTAAGTAAAAGCAAAATATGAGGGCGCCTCAGTTGGTGGCATCTCCTAGCCATGCGGTCATTGCCCAGAGGTCAAGAGTTCGATTCTCGCTGAAGATATATTCATGACTCACCTGCTTATAGGAATTGTGAAACGAAAAGAAGAAAAAAAAAAAAAAAGAAGAGAAAATTTTGTGAATAATTTCTAGTCTTGGGCATACCTGATAAGTCTTGTTATGAGTGGCATGATTTTTGTCATCTATTCGGTTTGAATTTCTTGAGATTAGAAAGCAAGGATAAACTTAATTTACTTAGCCAACTTTTGAATTCGGTTACCTAGGTGATTGATGGGTTTTTCCTTATAAAGATTGTTTTGCTCTTAGGACCTTAAGATTTGATCCTTTTTTATTCTTTTCTAATAGAAGTGTACTTGCTTTGGATTGTGTTTAAATTCTTAAAGAGCATGAGATCACGCGCTTTCGTGTTTAGCCTTGCTCAAGGACGAGCAAGATTTAAGTTTGAGGGCACCTTGACAAGTTCAATTTAGTATACAATAATTTGCTAAGCTTCAAGATCAATCTTGAAGTTAACCTAGTGGAAGAAGAAATTAAGATGAGAGAAGAAGTGAAGAGAGATTTAGATGAGAGAAAGAAAAGATATCAAAAGATATTTTGCATTTAATGGAATGAGGATTACACTTGAAACATAGCTACTTATACTCAATCAAGATTCACTGGACTAAGATCAATCTAACCGACTTACAGAAGTCAGCAGCCGCTACAATTGACTCGATCTAAGCTCCCCTTGACCAACAACCAACTTAACTAACCACATTTGAACTTTGGTGCCAAAAGCCTTTAAGTCCTTATGCCAAGAATTACAACAAAACACAACATTCCACATAATAGAAGCTGACAACAAGCCTAACAACAAGTAAACAACAAGTATGAAATATGGTTCATAACAATCCCCTCCCTTTGAAAATTCTTGACTCAAGAATGAAAGGTAGGGAAGTGACTTCTCATGAATTGCAACTCTTCACAAGAAGCATCATCCTGCTACGGATTAGTCCAGTGGGCTAAGATCTCTTTTATACATCTTTCAGAAGTATGCTGCAACCTGGAATCCAAGATGGCAGCTGGGGCCAGCAGCAAAGCACCATTGGAACCTATTACTAGAGGTTAAACGGAACTTACCTTGCCTTTCTTCACCTGTTTCTTCAAAAGAGACACATAAAACACCGGGTGAATGTAAGAATCAGGAGACAATTCCAACTTATAGACCACTTTCCCAATCTTCGCAATGATCTTGTAAGGCCCAAAGTATCTAGTATATAGCTTTACATTCATTCTAACTATAACTAAAGCTTGTCTGTAGGGCTGAAGCTTTAAATAGACCATGTCTCTTACTTCAAAGGATTTATCCACATGCTTCTTATCAGCATAATACTTCATCCTTGCTTGAGCTTGATGAAGATTATCCTTCAGAAGTTGCACCAATTGTCTTCTTTGTTGATCAAATCAGCCACTTTAGGGATTGATGTCGCCAACTTTTGCAACACCAACGGTGAAGGAAGATCATATCCGTATAAAGCCTTGAATGGAGTGGTGCCTATAGAAGTATGAGCATGTGTATTGTACTAGTATTCCACCAAAGACAACCAACTTCCCCAAACCTTTGGATAACTGAAAACCATGCTTCGAAGATAGTGTTCTAAGCATTGATTTATTCTCTCTGTTTGGCCATTAGTCTGAGGATGGTATGAGGAGATCAAAGCCAAAGTTTTGCCCATGAGGATGAATAATTCTCTCTAGAAATGACTGCTGAAAAGTTTGTCCTAATCAGAAACTATGGATTGTGGTAATCCAAGAAGCTTATAGATGTTGTCAAGGAACACCCTTGCAAGTTTCTCTACTGTCACTGGTCTTGCCAAAGCAACAAAGTGGCTGAACTTTGTAAATCGATCCACTACTACCCAAATAACTTCCTTGCCCTCAGATTTGGGCAAGCCCTCAACAAAGTCCATGCTTATGTGTTGCCAAGCACCATCAAAAATGGGTAGAGGTTAGAGAAGACCCTAATATTTGTGATCTGCAGACTTGGTTTGCTAACAAGTCTCACAAGTTTGCACAAAGTCCTTAACCTCCTTCTTCACTGTAGTCCAACTGAAATATGCCTTGAGCCTCTGATATGTCCCTTCAATGCCAGAATGGCCTCCCCAAACTGAATCATGGGAAGCACTAATGATTTATTGTCTCAAATCCATAGAAGATCCAATGTATAAATTTCCCTTCAATCTGATAATTCCCTTGACAACAGATACTTCAGCATCAGGAGCAATGTTGTTGGAACTGTTGATGGTAAAGGCAATAATACAGCCTTGTGCAAAGCTGTCATTCTTATAGGACTTGTATACTTCCTCCACCTAGGCTAGAAGAATTAGTAATACAACTCCACAGTAACCCTGCTCAGCTTCTTCCGATCTTCAAGACAAGCCATCTGCTGCTTGATTCTCTTTCCCCTTCTTATACTCAATTGCATAGTGAAGTCCAAGCATCTTCATCAAACCTTTCTTCTGAATCCTAGAAACAATGTTCTATTCAAGTAGGAACCTCAAGCTTTGATGATATGTTTTATTGATAAAACAATGGCCTTCCAAATATTGTCTCCACTTCTTAACTGCTCGAAGGATTGCAAGATAGTCCTTCTCATATGTGGACAACTCTTTGTGCTGATGACTTAAAGCATGGCAAAGGTAAGCTATTGGCCTTCCCTTATCAGACAACACTACCCCAATGCCACTTCAACAAGCATCAGTTTCTAACACAACTCTTCATCAAAGTTTAGCATTGCCAGAACAGGAGCTGCACACATGGCTGTCTTTAAATCTTCAAAAGCATCTTGAGCCTTGTTAGACCATTTGAAAGCATCCCTCTTCAAAAATCAATTAGAGGCTTGGCAATTGCTCCATAACCCCGTACAAACTTTCTGTAATGACCGGTTAATCCTAGGAATCCTCTCAACTGCTTCAATATAATAGGAATTGGCCACTCCCTCATTGCCTACACTTTAGAAGTGTTTGCAGAAACACCTCCATGAGAAATCATATGTCCTAAGTGCTCTATTTGTGGGGGAGTAAAAGAGCACATAGTCAATTTGGCACAAAGCTTGTGATTGCGCATCACCAAGAACACTTCTCTCAGGTATCCCAAATGTTCCTCCAAGGTTGGGCTGTAAATTAAGATGTCATCAAAGAACACCAACACAAATCTCCTTAAGAGCTACTTAAAGACATCATTCATCACTGCCTCAAAGTAGCTGGAGCATTAGTTAATCCAAAAAGGCATAACAACGAACTCTAAGTACCCATGATGAGTTTTAAAGGTAGTCTTATAAATGTCTTGCTCCTTCACCTTGATCTGATGATAGCCTTGCCTCAAGGCCATCTTGGAGAAGAAATGTGCACCATGTAGCTCATCTAGGAGATCACCAATAACAGGTATGGGAAATTTATCCTTAACTATAAGCGAGTTAAGCTGTTTGTAGTCAATGCACATTCTAGCCGTGCCATCCTTCTTCTTAACCAAGTAAAAGGACTATGGCTTTGTCAAATGAAGCAAGTCTTGAGTAATTCTTCAACCTGCCTTTCTATCTTAGTTTTCTAATCCAGTCCACACCAAGAACCATGTCACAACCTCCAAATGGCAAGATCCTGAAATCATAAACAAACTCGTGATTCTACATAGACCAATTGAACCCTTGACATTTAGTCTGAGTAAGGATGGAATTCCCATATGCCACAGTTAAGACCAAAGGATGAGTCTTGATCATTTCATGTCCAACTTTCCTAACCACCTTTGGACCAATGAAGCAGTGAGTACTACCACTATCTATCAAAATCACAATGGCTTTCTTGCCTGCTTGCCCTTTGATTCTTATGGTGTTATGAGCTCCATTTCCAGTAAGTGCCTTCATAGAAATCTCTACTTCATCCTCTAGAGGCTCATCAGGTGAGTCTTGGTCAGAATATCCACTTCAACCTCTATTTCCTCATCTTTAGATTCATCATCTACAATAGCGCCTCTTGCTAACATAAGGAACTTGGGATTGCATTTGTGTCCAAAGGAATAAGGTTGATTACATTTAAAACACAATTTTTGGACCTTATTCTCATCAGAACAAACAGACCTTGACCTCACTGTTCCCTTCTATTGCTGATGTAAACTACTACCTTTGTTCCTTGGTCCCTCATTGGATGCAAGAATCATAGCTTAAAATAATGTAGCCTTAGCATAGGCTTTTGATAAAGTTCTTAGACCAATTGCATTGACAAGGTTCTTAATTTTTGGCTTTAAGCCACTAATGAAGTTAGATACATAGTATGATTCAGTTGCCTGAGGATAAGTTGCAATCATGCTAGCTCTAAGGTTCTCAAATCTCATCATGTATTGTTTCACAGATGTGATTTGCACTGCTTTGTTGAAGTTATCAACTATTTGACTTGAGTCCTCATCTGCATAACGTTCATAAAGTTCTTCCACGAATTGAACCCAAGACAATGAAGGATTACTCTTCAAAAGACTGTAAAGCCATACCTCATGATTTCCATGGAGATAAACAGCAGCTAATTCAACCTTCTCAGCTTCTTCAATGTGATAGAAATGAAAGTATCGATCACATCTTATCCACGATTGTGGCTGTTTTCCATCAAAAGGCTCAATTTGAATCCTTGGCTGCCTGCAACCACTGCTCTTATTGCTGGCTGAAGCATCACTACTTTTAAAATATTAATGTTACAACTAATCTTATGGACGATCATTCTGTCCCAAGGTCATACTTTGAAGCTAGAGCTTGTACTGGATCAGGAGGATGATCCTGCTTTCCAACAGCCACACTAGCTGCTTGAGGTTGCACTACACCTGGAGGTCGAACCTGTTAGCTAGCAAGTAACAGAATTCCAACATCGGAGGACACATTTTATCTATTGAACTGATCCCACAGTCCAACAAACTTATCCTCAATATGTTGAGTTTGCTGAATCAATCGATCAGCAAACTTTCGATCTTGTTCCGACTGTAATTGCTACATTTGAGAGAACATTTCATCTATTTGATTCTTCAATTGAATAGCTGTAATGTACTCAGATCCTGCTGCAGCATTAGCGCCAACAACCGAAGCATAAGTGACATTAGGATCAACATTAGCAGCAGCATTTGCAGCACCAGATCATGTTGTTACACCTCCAGCCATTGATATCTGCTTCTTGCGCCTTGCCAGCTCCAATCAACCAAGAAGTAATCAATCGACAGCAACACACAACTCTGATACCAATTGTTAAGCTTCAAGATCAATCTTGAAGTTGACCTTATGGAAGAAGAGATTAAGATGAGAGAAGAAGTGAAAAGAAATGAGAGATTTAAAGAGAGAGATGAGAGAGAGAAAAGATATCGAAAGATATTTTGTATTTGATTGAATGAGGATTACACTTGAAACATAGCTACTTATACTCAATATAGATACATTGGACCAAGACCAATCTAACTGACTTACACAAATCAGCAGCCACCACAATTGACTCAATCTCAGCTCCCCTTAACCAACAACCAACTTAACTAACCACATTTGAACTTTGGCGCAAAAATCCTTTAAGACCTTATGCCAAGAATTACAATAGAACGCAGCATTCTACATAACAAAAGCTAATAACAAGCCTAACAGCAAGTAAACAACAAGTATGAAATATGGTTCATAACAATATTCATACCTTTTAGGTTCAATTACTAATCATTTTACATCGAATGTTTATCGCTTTTATTCGCAGTTGCTCGTTTTCGCTCCTATTATTATTTTTTTGCCAAAATACTCATTTATGCTAATTCTTGCTATGTTTTATCATCAAATCAAAAATAAAAGCAAGATACATAAAATAGAAAGCAAAAAATGAGGAAAAACGCACAAAACCACATGGTTGGGCAAACCTAAGGAAGAACATAGCCAACTTGTCTCAAATTGTAACTTTGGGTGGCAAAATTAGCTAATAAAAAGCAAGAACTTCTTTTTTAATTCAAGAAAACACACCAATTGATGCAAAAGCTGAGTTTAGGGAGCAAAATGAAGAGAGAAATGAAGAAAATAGCAAGTAGGAGGCAAGTTGTATCCATGGGCAGCAAAAGCATCTAATAGGGATGAAGTTTGTATAAATTTTATTCCTCAAATACTATAAGTAGGCATGTACGGGAAGTGTTTTAGTATCGTTCAAGCATTCAAAAATCAATCCAAAGTGGAAAAAAAATAAAGAAAATTCGGATAGGAGAGGAAGGGAGAGAAAAGAAAGAGTTTGGTTTGTAATTTTTCAATTTTAAGTTCTTTTCTGTCCTTTTCTTCTTGAAGTTCATGGATTTTGTTTTCGTTTTGTTTTATGTTGTGTCTACCATGAACAAATTTTGTTTTTCCAAGGCTACGATGTAGCTTAAGTTGTAATATGCATTGTTTTCTAATTCAACGTATTCAAAGTTTGTTTATTGCGTTGTTTGAGTGATTATCATTGTTCTTCGTGAGTTTTGAATGCTTGATCATCATTCAAAGCCTATAATGATTAAGAATGAGTCAAAGAGGAGATTTATGATGGTTGCTAAAGTGATAAACACCCCAAATAGAGTGAATGCTAGGGATAAATTAACGTGGTTTGTGAGGTCTTAAGTGAAAACCATGGATCTTTGAAACTCGTTTATTATTTAAATTCAAGTAAGAGATTGATGAATTAATATGTAAAAGTCTATGATAAACATTTCTTGAGAGCAAATATTTAGTAAATTAGGGTTTTCGACCATCAACATGTAATAACAACTTGAATACCGAGAATAGAAAAGTGTATTAATGCAACTAGGTGAAATCGGATGCCTTGAATCTTATTAAATTAGAAAACTTTTCATAAAAAGAAATCAGTATCCATCTTTAGTTCTTTTCATTTTATTTGTTACATATCAAAAACTACAAATTTTGGTTTTTGAAAGAGTGCTAAAACTACTAAGTTTCAGTAGTCTCTTGTTATGATATTAAGCTGTTTTAGTGTGTTTTAGCTTTTCACAATTTACTTTGGCTATCGTTGCTATTTTAGAGGGCTAAAAGTCTCTCATTTTTTTGAATTAGGTTTTGGTGGGAATGTTGGTTTTGTTAGTTAAAGTTCATTTAGTTGTTTAGTGCGTTAGTCCTTGTTGGCAGCTGAGCCGGTTTGTGGTGGTGGATTTTTTAATTTAAATGCTTTGTATCAAGTCCAAGGATATTGAGTATAAGTAGTTATGTTCTTGTATTGGAAGATTCATTCAATGAAAATATCTTCATTCCCTTCCTTCAAACCCTAATTCTTTCAATCTCATTTCCTTCTCTTCAATCTCTCATCTTAATCCTAGGTTACGATTCAAGTTGAGCTTGAATCATAACAATTGATATCAGAGCTTGCTCTTCACTACCGATCGTGTTGATTTTACTTTAAATTTTATCGTTGATTGGTGTAGCAATCTGACCAAGTCTCGTTCGTCACTAGTTAGAGCTTGTTCAGGAAGTGTTCATTGTGTTTATTCAAGTACAGTCTGGCCATATGAAAGCAGGTAGTTCAAATGGCTGGAGGAGTAAAAACTTGAGCAGCTGCTGCTAATCATGGAACTAATTCTGCTACTTATGCTGCTATTGCTAGAGCTGAAGCTGTGCCTAATGCTGGCAACAATCAAGGTGATCGGTTTGATAGATTACGGACTCAGATGTAGGAAATGATGACAATGATGCAACAAAGCATGGATCAGAAGTTTGAAAGGCAATCTTAGCAAATCATTGGTATACAAGAGTAGATCCATAGGCAAAATTTTCTGGCTGGAGTTGGAATTTTTTATGCTGCAAGTCAGCAAGCAAGTCCACTAGATCCTAACCCTTCTCTAGTCTCTAGTGATAGTGGTGATGGTGCTTCAACATTGAGAAGTGATGTATTTTGATAGCATTGTGTGGAATTGGAACCTTTTGATGGAGTGCAGCCACATTCTTGGATCTGGAAGTGAGAGATATTTTTAATTATACCAAATAGCTAAAGTGGGGAAGGTTAAGTTGGCTGCTATATACCTTCAGGGTGATCAAGATGTGTGGTTTTTCAGTTTGATTCGCAGTAATCCCTCAATATCTTGGCCCAAATTTGTAGATGAGCTATGCGAAAGGTATGGAGACGAAGATATTGGAGATGTGGTGGACAATTTCAATAAGGTGGCAAAGGTTTCTTCTATTAAGGAATACATGACAAGGTTTGAAAATTTAAAAGCAAGGATGACGGCTATTAGTTTGGATGCTGCCGGGGCTTAGTATGTGTCAAGTTTTATTAGTGGACACTGCCTTCCTCAGTTTTAGCACCTGTGACTGACATATGGAGCTTTGTATTGCACTTATGCCCAAAGAAATACCTCTGGTTGCATTTGAAACACAAACATTAAGCCTTCTTTTCCTCCAAGCTCAATGATTTAGGCGTCATAGTTGTACTCAGTTGTTGAGAAGAGGTGGCTTGGCCAGTTTTACTTCCCTATTCATCAGAAGTAGCAAGTACTATGGATTCAAACAATTTGGCCTTCGCATAAGCTTTAGACAAGGTTAATGGACTCAAAGCCTTGGCAATGTTCTTAATTTTTGGCATAAGGCCACTTATGAAGCTAGAAACGTAATAAGTTTCACTGGCACAAGGATTAACAGTCATGATTCTTGCTCTCAAGTTCTCAAACTGTGTCACGTACTCCCTCACATAAGTGATTTGTGATACCTTGTTGAAGTTATCAACCACATTAGCAGGATCCTCATTGCCATATCTCTCAGGCTAAGTGAGTGCAGGTTTGCTAAGAATCAAGCTATAGAATGACACATCCTGATCTCCTTGTAATTGTACTACTTCTAACTCTACCTTTCCAGCATCGATTACATGATAAAAGAGAAAGTACCTGTCACACCTTATAATCTACGATTGAGGATGCAATCCATCAAACGTGTCAATCGCAACCTTAGTCTATCGAAATCCAGTGCTCCTAACTATAGCCACACCTCCAAAACTCTCCTCAGATGCTCGAGGGAACAAAGGATCAGGAGGTCTTGTGTGCTAGCTTTCAGATGACAGTATGCCAGCTCTAGGAGGCATAGCTTGATGAGAGATGGGTTCTTGTAATTCTATCAGCTGCTACTACACTTGTTGCTGTGATTGAGTCATGTCTCCAATCTTCTGATTCAATGATCCAACCGCTAACACCAAATCATGAATTTGCTTCTGCAGCTGAGCTATCCTGTCAAATTGATTCGCATCCTCAGCTATTGCTCCAACGCTAGCAGCATCATTAGCTCTAGTAGTAAGTCCACTAGCCACTGCAACTACCTTCTTGCATCTAGCTAGAGTGTGCACACCTTCAACCTCGAACCTCAGGATCTGATCAATACAAGCTGATCAGATGATCTTGAAGCAATTTAAGCTTGATTGAATGCTAAGGAAATCAAGTTGAATGCAATTCAACTCGATCGGAAGCAATATCATAAGCTTTGATATCAATTGTTATGGCTCATAATGTAGCCTGATCATAACATAGTGGAGAGAAAGCTTTTGTTTTTCTTGCCATATTCGAGATAAAACATATTAGGAAGTTAACTTGCCCAAGGAAGTGTTAAAGATCCTTTTTGTTTGAAAGCGGCTGGGCCAATTGGATGGCCTTAGTCTTATTATATCCATTTCATTGCCCCTTTGGTTTCCAGAAATCAAAGAAAGTTCCCATCTCGTACCACAAAAGCACTTTTTGATGGATTCATAGTAAGGTTATGGGCCGTCATTCTAAGGAATGCACCCCTCAAGTCTTCCGAGTGTTTGAATTGGGATTCTGATTTGACCATGATGTCATCTATACAGACTTCCATAGTCTTTCCAATGAGGTCATGAAAGATCATGTTTGTGGCTCTCTGGTAGGTGGCTCCAGCATTCTTCAGACCAAAGGGCATAGCCACCCATTCAAACTTCCCTATCGACCCAAGACACTGGAATGCTGTTTTGTGGGTATCCGCCGAAGCAATCATAACTTGGTAGTACCCATAGTAGCCATCCATAATGAAAAAAGCCTTATGCTCTGAGGCTGCGCTAATGAGCACTTTGGTAATAGGCATTGGGTATTTATCTTTTGGGGTGGCTGCATTTGGATCTCTAAAATCAATATAGACCCTGATTTTGCCATTCATTTTGAAGACATGGAAAATATTTTCCAGCCACTCAACATACCTGGTAGTTTTGATGAATTTGGCCTTTAAGAGTATGTTAATCTCTTCCTTCATGAAATCCATGATTTCTTGGGATATCCTTCTCCGAGCCTGAATGATGGGCCTTGAGCCTAGCTCAATAGGAAGAATATGCTGAACCACCTTTTTGTCTAAGTTAGGCATTTCATGATGGTCCCAAGTGAAGCAGTCCTTGAATTCGTGAAGCAAAGTTAGGTACTACTCTTTGCCCCTTAGAAAGCAGAGTGCTCAAATAAGTAGGTATTGGCCCTTCTATTAAACCCAAATTAATCTTGAGGAGGGGGTCTTGGACTTTAGGCCTTAGATTCTCCATTTTGGCTATTGCTACTCTTAAATTGGAGCACTCTTGCTCTTTTTCTTGTGCTATATGGACTTAGAAATAGTTGAATGTCTATTTAGTTTAAAGCTGATCCTCAGCATGCTAGGCCACGAGCCTTGCTCATGCTAAGGAAATGGCATCTTGGACCATTACTGAGAGGTCTTACGGCCTCCACATTGGGGTTATGGAGTGCTTTGGGAATCTCTTTCATTAAGAAGGCCCCTCATGCATCCCCAGAACTCAAAGTCTTCAGAGTCAACATCAGCTTGACCCACCTCAGTTTCTGTCAGTGGGCTGTCAAGGATGGCTATCTTATCCTACTGTGGGGCATATTTTGGAGTGGTCCATTAGATTTCTAGGGGTCCCATGCCATCTTCGCAGAATTTTTTCTTAATAAAGTTGGAGCAAGCCAGGAATGGCCAGTTATCTACAATTATAGAAGATTAGCAACAAGTGAAGTGATGATGGAATATAATAAATCGCATGTAGCCAATCCGTACCTAGCAAAGCATTATAGCTCAATGTAGCTTCCCTCGCAAAGAAAGCTGTCAGCCGCCAATAGTTAAGTCAATCGGGATGATTCCCCCAGATTTGGTAGTAGCTCCCAAAAAGCTAAGATTGCCACATCTCAGGTGATTAATTCTTCTTGAGATTTACTAGTGACCCCCAACTTATATGAAGGTAACACATGGAAGGCTGCGCCATTGTCTGCCAAGACCCTATTCACTAGAATGCCATCAAATTTGACCTTTATGTATAGGGGCTTGATGTGTTTATTGGCAGTATTAGGCTCATCAAACATCATCAACATTATGTCTGGTGAATCATCAAGCAATTTAGATGCTATTGCATTAACCTTAAAAGACAAAGGGTTGACTGTACCTTTGGAGGCTGCTGCTTTAGCCATGAGCTCCACTTGAGGGTCCTCATTTGATGCTATCACATCACCCTCGAGACCTTATTGAGCCTCAGCTGCCATGAATTCTAAGGGGAGGAGTAAGGCACTTCTAACATCAACCTTTCAGGGAGCATTCCGAATTGTATCTAGATCCCTTGGTCTGCTCCCTTCATGAGGTTATCAACCATGGATGTATCCTGATTCTATTATTGAGCACTACCATTAGTTAGCATGTCCCATTCTTGAGGTTGGTCCTTGAGATCAAACTTTAGGGTCCGAGATTCATCCATAAGTTGGGGGAAATCTTCTTCACGGAAATCATTCTTGATGTCAGACCATGTTGGGTTAACATGGTCCAGAGGTTCCACTAAGTTAATGTTGAGAGGGAAGTATTCCTCCTCGTCCTTAGCAAATTTCCACACTAGGCCATCCTTGACAAGCTAATTCCACCATGATTCTCGCCTTACAGATGATGAGGAACTAGCCCATCTCTCGAGCTTCTTGCGAGCTGGTCCTTTTCCTGTACCAAAAGGTTTGGACTCAGTCATTGGATCATTAAGATCCTTATGCTTAGTTTGCTTGCCCTTTTGGACACTAGCCTCTTAAGGGAGCCTGGCTAAGTAGAAATCAAGCACAATCCTTCACTTAGCTGCATTTTTAGACAGTTGCCTCCTTTTCTAGGTTCAAGCAAGGTTGGAAGGACTAACTGTATCTTGATTGGGGTGATTCCTCCTCCAGTTGTTACCAAACCTAACACTAGGGGCAGACTATATCCACATCCAGTAAGGTGTGCCCTGGATTTGTATTAGGATGCCTTGTCCTCATGAGGAGCTGAGTCTTTGAGGGAGAATTCTTGACAGGATCACTTCTTCGAGGTTTCTCAAATGGCATCTTTAGTTCCAAAAGAAGATCAGTGAGAGAAATGCCCTGAGGAAGCAAACTGAGTTTCCTCATTTCAGCTTGTATTTTCCCAATGCATTGCTGACATGCCATATATGACATCCTTTCAAGATTATGCAATATTTTCTCTCGACTAGTTAGACTTTGAGAGGTCCCTAGTTACTACTGATCTTGGTAGACAACTCTTTTGCCATTGTCTGCATAATGGCAGAGCTATCGGGGAGCTTTAACAATAAATTCTTAAAAATGGTAAACTTGAATGTAGGATGGAGTTTAGCGATATGAGAATGGCATATTCCATCAAGTGTCTGTACCAATCTTCGGAATCCCAATATTCCTTCGACGACAAATCGCCAGAAAGGTGGTTAGTCATCTATGCCTTTTGATTGTCCATGAGAACCATTTTCCTCTTGCATAGAGAGAAAGGGTTAGTCTAAACACAATAAGGCTTATCTATACCATTGATCTCAAGAACGTTGACTTGAAGAGGACTAGGGAAGGGGTCTTTATCGACACCGATTTTTCCTTCTCCCTAGAAGATCAATTCCCTCGCTTCTATGGCACCTTGAGCTATGTTTCTAAAGATCACGTATTTCTTAGTTTAATGGGCCAATGAGTTGAGCAATTTACCATATACCTTTTCGTTGTTTGAGTTGAGATCAGGTTTTTTGTATTTAGCCCTAATCTTAAGTTTTTAATTTGCTTCGGCTTTAGAGAGGTCAAAAGAATATTTTCTCAAGTCTTAGGACTGATAAGACTTCCTGACTTTAATATCCTTATTGATCAAACAATTACAAACCATAGGAGGTCCTTTGACGTATTCAACAACATCAATCTTATATGGAGGATCTTCTTTCTCCTCCATTTAGACGTGCATGTGAGTCTCATACGTGCTATTTTTCTTAAGGATTTCTTCTTTTAAGACTGTCTCGTATCGAGTGGCACATTCTGCCAGCTAAAAAAGCATCGTAAGGATAGGGCTTTTGTATTTCTTCCTGAATTCAATATCCAAGCTATTTAGGGCCAGCTTGGCGTACTCAAGTTTAGGAAGGGCTATTTTAAACTAGCTTTCTTGAACCGGTTAATGTAGTCTGCCACTGACTTGCCTAGCTTATGTCTCATTCGAGCCGATTCTAAAATCAAAGTTCCTAATTCCATTCCCAGGAATTGGGCCTGGAATGGCCTGGCCATAATGTCCCAACAGCAAATAGAGTTAGGGGGTAGGCTGATATACCACTTGAAAGCTGTTCCAGTTAATGAGATAGGAAGCAACCTTAATTTGAAATATTCATTATCTCCCGCTTCTCTACAATGGCAATTAAATCTTGCCAAGAGCTCGAGGGCCGAAATAGTCTCTTGCCCTGAAAAAAGGGAAAACTCGGGGATCTTGTATCCCCGAGGAAAAGGGTAATCCCTATCTGTATGGTCAAGGTAAGGTTTACTTTAGAAGATTCTGTTTATCCTTTTGAAACCTGGCCCATACATTTGCTCAATAGGGGTGGACAATTAATCCTGGAATGGTAGGCTAGGCACATGATTATGCAGTGGGTGAGGATCTTGAGGGGGATCTATAGGATGTCGCTGAGCACCCATCCCAATCGGGTGTGGGGACAGCTGTTGCCCCACGAACCCTAGGTAAACTGGATAAGTCTAATTTAATAAATAATTATTTATATCATTTTGATTCATTTTGAACCATTTTACATATAACATTTATGCTTTTGCTCGGTTTTGCTTATATTGCAATTTTCTTGCAAAAACACTTATTTCATGCTAAATCTTGTTAGGTTTTATCTTCAACATCAACAAGTAGAAGCAAGATACATCAAATAAAAGCAAAAAATAACAAAATCACCCAAAAAACACTGTTCATACATGAACCTAAATAAAATAACACAAAATTGCAACAAGTTGCTTTGGGCGGCAACTTTTCTTCATTTTTATAATTCAAATACATTGTATAATACATGAATTCATCACTTGGAGCTGAATGTGCAGATTTTGGGTGGTGGAAACTCAGGAAAAAAAATGCAAGAACATAGCAAGTGGTAAAGCAGCTGCAACATCTAGCAAATGAGGAGCAAGTTTGATAAATTTTTCTTCATATTTTTATCACCCCTCAAACACTATAAATAAGGGATGTTTGTGAGTTTAGGCATCCTTCTTCCAGCAAAAACACAAAGAAAGTGACAAAGAGTTGAGAGAAAAATGGGCGAGGAAAGAAGAAGAAAGGAAGGAAGAAAGTTTGGTATGCAATTTTGTATTTTTAGTTCTTTCTATCCTTTTTCTTCATTAAATTCATGAATTTTGTGTTAAAAATGTTTTATTTTATATTATCATGAACTAATTTTATTATTCCAATGCTACGATATAGCCTAAGTTGTAATATATGCTCTTTTCTAGTTCAATGTTTCCAATGTTTTGTTATTGCGTTGTTGAAGCGTTTATCATTGTTCTTCATGAGTTTTAAATGCTTGATCAGCATTTAAAGCCTACAATGATTCATAATAAGTCTTAGAGGAGATTTATGATGATTGCTAAGGTGATAAGCACCACAAATTGAGCGAATTCTCGAGAGAGATTAACACGATTTGTGCGGTTTTAAATGAAAATCCTAGATCTTTAAAAACTATTTTCTTATTTAAATTCATGCACGAACGTGATGGGTTAATATGTAAAAGTGCATGCTAAATATTGGCCGAGAGAGAATATTTAGTAAATTAGAGTTTTCAACCATCAACACGTAATAAAAGGTCAAGGGTCCCGCCTACGCAGGGTCTTGGGGGGGGGGGGGGGGGGGGGGGGGGGCGGATGTATGCAGCCTTCCCCCTTCAGGGTGTTAACCTGAAGAGAGGATGTTTCCCAGTGCCCCCAACCTGAGGGTGAGGACTTTCCAGGAGGTTACCCATCCTGATACTACTCTCCCCCAAGAACGCTTAACTTCGGAGTTCTAATGAGATCCGGTGACGGCATATCGGTGCCGTCTTTGTTAACCATCAACACGTAATAAGAACTTGAATAACGAGAACAGAAAGGCGTATTGATGCAACTAGGTGAAATCGGATGCCTTGGATCTTATTAAATCATAAAAACCTTCAAAAAAATCATTAACCTTAGATAAGAATTTTTATTTCCTTTTATTTTATTTTATTTCATATCAAAAACCTAAATTTTCGGTCTTTCAAATAGTATTAAAGCTACTAATTTTGGTACTCGCTTAACAACAATTCTCGTGGAAATGATACTTTACTTACCACTTTATTACTTGGTACGACTTGTGCATTTGCTAAAGCATATACAAGTTAAGCATCAAGTTTTTGGCGCAGTTGCTAGGGATTGTTTTTAATTGAGTGATATCAATACCTACTAGTTTTGGTGCTAATTTAAAGTTATTAATAATTTGTAAATTTTATTCAAGTTAAAAAAAAAAGGAAGAAACTTTTCATTTGATTCATTGGCAAAGATAAATTATTTGAAAAATTTTTTTTTTTTACAGAACATACCCTCCTTTAAATTTTGGTTTTTGGTTAAAGTTGTGTACATTTGTTTAATTATGAAGCGTTCTCATATTTCTGTGTCTTTCTTTTGATTTTTTTTAAGTTTATTTTTCTTATTTTGTATGCAAGATCAAATTCAAAAAGAAATAACTCCTTTTGACCCCGAAATCGAAAGAACACTTCGACTAATCAGGAAAACTACAAGGACTGAGACAATGGCTAATAATAATGGAAATGATGACAAAAGGCTTTTGAAGAATTACGCTATACCTACTGTTGGAGGGTGCACTTCCAGCATTCGACGTCCACCAATACAAGCAGACAATTTTGAAATTAAACCCTCTATAATACAAATAATTCAACAAATTGTCCAATTTAGCGGTCTACCTAGTGAGGACCCGAACCTACATTTCACTAACTTCTTAGAAATATGCGATACATTTAAGCATAATGGTGTCAGCGATGATGTTGTTTGCTTAAGGCTGTTCCCATTCTCACTAAGAGATAAAGCCAAAGCGCGGTTAATGCCATTACCACTAGGAACTATCACCACTTGGGATGATTTGGCCCAAAAATTTCTTGCTAAATATTTTTCACTTGCCAAATCAGCTAAGATGAGGAATGACATTACCTTGTTTGTACAATACAATACAAAATCTTTGTATGAAGCGTGAAAACGTTATAAAGAACTTTTGACAAGGTGCCCACATCACAGTTTGCCAGTTTGGATGCAAGTCCAAACTTTTTACAACGGATTGGCACCTAATACTCAGACGATGGTAGATGCGGCTATTAGAGGATCTCTGAACCACAAAACCCCAGAAGAAGCATATGAATTGCTAGAAGCAATGTCTAGCAATAACTATGCAGGGGCAACTGAGCAAAAGAAACTTGTGGGAATGTACGAGCTGGATGTAATAACAAAGTTAACCGCCCAGGTTTCAATGCTTCGAAAGCAGATAGGTAACATGAATGTGAATGCCATTAATTCTCCTGTGCTAACATGTGAATTTTGTGCAGGGAATCATCCTCGCATAGAGTGCCAAATAGGAAATCCTTTCACCCAGTCAAACCACGAACAAGCAGACTTTATTTCAAATTTTTTAAAAATAAAATAATCCCTATTCCAACACTTATAATCTTGGGTGGAGAAACTACCCAAATTTTTTGTGGAATAATCAAGGGATTCAAAAACAACCTTTTCAACCACCACTAGAAAAAAAAAAAAAAAAAAATTGATCTTGAGGAATTGTTTAGTAAGTTCATGCAAGACACTAGAAGTTTCATGCAAAACATTGAAACAAATTTTTGAAATTGAGAAACCTTAATTCGAAATCAAGAGGCTACGATTAGAAACCTTGAGACCCAAATCGAACAAATTTTAAACCAACTTTCAGCAAGACCTCAAGGTTCTCGACCTAGTACCACAATGACTAACCCTAGTGAGCATGTAAATGCCATTTCTTTTAAAAGAACACCTAGGGAAGACAGCCCACATAGAACCGTCATGACCACGTCAAAACTCGAACTTGAATGAGTAAATGAGTCTGAAAACCAAGACGAGACTGAAGCAAAGAGGGCAGAACCTAAGCCCTATAAACCAAAATCCCATTTCCTCAACGATTGAAAACGAAAAACATCGATAACCTATTTATGGAAACTTTCAAGAAATTACCTATTAATGTCCCTTCCACACATATGTTGAAAGAAATGCCCAAAAATGTAAAACTCTTGAAGGAAACCCTGTCTAACAAAAGAAAACTGGAAGAGTTCGAGACCGTGGCACTGAATGAAGAATGTAATGTCATACTGCAAAACAAGCTTCCTCTTAAACTTATTGATCCAGAAAGTTTTTCTATACCTTGCACCATCGGCGCCTGCACTTTTGACAATGTCCAATGTGATTTAGGTGCAAGTTTTAATTTGATGCCACGCTCCGTTTTCAGGAAACTTGGCCTAGGAGAGGTAATGCCCACCACAGTATCACTCAAATTGGCAGACAGGTCTATCAAGTATCCACGATGAGTGGTAGAGGATGTCTTGGTGAAAATAGACAAATTCATCTTTCCAGCTGATTCTATAGTGCTTAACATAGAAGAGGATAAAGACATACCTCGAATTTTAGGACGACCCTTCCTTGCTACGGGATAGGCCTTAATTGATGTACAACAAGGAAAACTGATCCTAAGGGTAGAAGCTTAGCAAGTGATCTTAAACCTATAGAACTCTCATCAGAGAAGGACACTTGTTTTGAAATTAAAGGTCAAGTTTTTCCTGCTAAGTCAGAGGCTTTGGGAGCTAAGGATGATTTAGCAAAGAAAGGTGCCAAGATTATGAGAAGAAAATTCAAAGAATGGTGCATAAAGGTTAAGGATCCTATAGCTGGAGAAGGTAGAAGTGGTCGAATAAAGAAGAGCACGAAAAAGATTCATGGAAGAAAATTGTCACTAAAGGTGGATGGTGGAAATTCCATTCTTTTAAAGGATCCAAGATAGAATATCATTAAAAGTTGAGCTAACGACTATAAATTTAGCGATTCTTAGGAGGCTACCCAAGTGTACCTTTCCTCACTTCGTTTATTTTATTTTCCTTTTATTTTTATTATTTTCTCATGTTTTTGTATCTTTTTTTTATTCAAACATGTATTTTGAAATATGATTGGGGGTAACCTGATCATAACATTCGCCATCAAATAAGGTCACCTCAAACCTAGGAAGTATCTCTCACCTACTGTTTCATTCTTTATATTTTCTTTTAACATTGAGGACAATGTTAACTTTAAGTTTGGGCGTCGAAGAGACAATTTTAAAATTTTGAACAAAAGTTTTCAAAAAAATTTTCCTATTTTGTCTCTGAGAGTCGGCTTTAGTGCCTCCCAGAGTTCGGAGCCTTTGTATGGGATGCAGATAGTGTCGGCCAACAAAAAGATTTACTATTTTCTATAGTTTACATTATTTGTCTCTCCAAATTTAATTTAAAACCTTTAAAAAAAATAAAGAGAACCTATCATCATGCTTTTTAGGCAATTTTTCTGCTCTTTTTAGCTCATTTACTTTAATTAGATTTGAATAACATGATAATCAATTATTTTTGTGTTCTAATTTGCAAAACACGATCTAATCTAAGACACTATATTGATAAAACCATGGTATTTGAGTTCACTAGTTAGCATAACTGTTTTACTTTTCTTTCTAATTAAAAAATGCTAAAATTTGAATGAATTGCATTATCATTTACATAATAGACTTTGAAGAGTTATGCCTAAATCTAAAGAAAAAAATATGGAAAAAAAAGAGGAGAACATCTCTAGCACCACTATCCTACATAAATAATTTAAAGATATGTGCTACTCATTAAGAAAACATCTCAGTGGTGGCTTCTCTTACTTATGGGTCATCGCTCAAGAGTCGGAGCTCGATTCTCACTGAAGATATCACTATAAAAAAAGTGATTATTACCGACAACAACGTTTCAGGTTTTGTTGGTAATGGTTATACATTACTAATAACAAAATATCAATGTTGGTAATAACTTAAAACAAGTAAAAAGTGAAAATAATATGGATCTAATCCCAACAACAATAGATTTTTGTTGGCATTAATGTACTCAATCCCAACGGAATCGATTTCTGCTGGTATTGATGTAGTCAATCCCAACGGAATATATTTCTGTCAGTATTGATGTAGTCAATCCCAATGGAATATATTTCTGTCAGTATTGATGTAGTCAATCCCAATGGAATATATTTCCGTTGGTATTAACGTAGTCAATACCAATGGAAAAGATTTCTGTTGGTATTGACTAGTTTAATGCCAATAGAAGTAAATATTGTTCAGATTAACTAGCTTGATGACAACATAAATAAATTTTATTGATATTGACTACCGTTAGGAATAGTGTCCTGAAATCTAGATTTATTCTGGATATATTATTTTAATTAATAAATAAAATTGAAGTTCTAGTCGTTTCCTAGTTAAATTTGGTATGTGAGCATTTATACTGCATGTGATTTTCTTTTGGGAGACGTCCATGAGATGGGTGTAGTCCTCAGGCAACAATTTACATGTTAGTTCTAAGTGGTTTATGAGACTAAGCCACAGATAGAATTGGAACAAATGATATGGATTGTTGTTTGAAAGACTCGTAGTCAAAGACAAGTTTGGACCACTTGTATGTTAAGACTATAACGTGACACTTTAGATGAATTGTCTTGGTCATGTGCATGGAGATCCAAAAGTGTTAGGTTAGTGTGTTTGAGACACTAAGTTGGACCATGTGGGTTACTTATTTCTAGAGTACTATCGGAGATGAGTGATTCACATTGTACTGTTTGAACGACGACTCTAAATCCTTAGGGTATTCTGGACTTGTGCATGGAGTGTTAGTTACTTTGGTGTACTATAAGTAAGGTCTACACGAATGACTGAAATCCCACGTACACTGGATAGCGGCGTGAAGTGTGACAATGATCAGGTATTCAATAGGGAATCTACAGTCCCTTATGAGATACAGATGTCCCCTTAGTTGATTCGCAAATATTTGAATAGTTCGAAAACTTTGGCCAAAGTATTCCAATTGTTTGACACTTGGAATTTATACTGTGAATATGTTCAAGTATAAATGAATTATTCAGTGAAGGGCGAGTCGGTAACTAATGGAGAAGCTGTGAGAAGGGTAATGGTAGTGGTTATATTTATACTTTGTCATAGACATCTTGTCGAGCGGTTGTTGTCATCAATACAGTCTATTAGGGAGATATAGAATGAATAATTTAAGTCTGGAGTGTAGTGAGATTTATTTAGTGGAATTAGGTCTCATTAAATGGTAATTAAATTAATATCATAAGATTATTTCATTTAACCCATTTGGAGCTAGATTTAAATTGTCCCTGAGGTCCCTGTGCAAGCCTTTGTATTTTATTGTCATTAGAAAAATATTAAAGAATTCATGAGATGAATTAATTATCCATAATATGGGTAAATTAATTTTGCCAAACATTATTCACGAGATGAATAAATATTAAAAATTATAAAATAAAATACTTTTTGAAAATCAAAATTCATAAGATGAATTTTTAAACGTGTGAGACAAAGCAAAACAAAAAAAAAAAAAGAAAAATCGCTTTTTAATAGGCTTGATCTGTGCGCTCCCGATTGTCGCGCGCTGGGTCAGGCGCTGGCTATCCGTGTGTACGGGCGCAGACCAATGGGAGTCCGCCATGTGTCACGAACTATAAATTAAAAAAGGGACGTGCTTCTGATTTAACGAAACGACGTGTTTTGCCCTCCTTTTGTAATGATACGCTGCGTTTTGATGTTAATTGGCGAACCACTTTTTGATTAAAATTAGATTTTTTCTCTCCGGTATATTCCTATAAATAGATGGGCTTATTCCGAGGTTTGGCATTGGAGTTAAAATATTTATTTAGGGTTTCTTAAATTATTTCGGAGATCTTATTGGAGAGAAAAAATTTTCTTTTAAAATTATTCTTTCCTCAGTTTAATATTTTTCAGAGCCCACCCTCTGGGCAATTCGAGGTCATTGCGTAGAAGGTCTCGGGGTCTCGATTTTGAGGAATATTATTGTCTTTCTGGTTTTTCTTTTATTGGAGCAATTCCGGGTATGTTTTTCTTTCCTTCTTCTGTTAGTTTTGCTTTTCTATTTATTTACAGTATTCGTTATTATGCCTATTTAAGTTTATGTATTGTTATGAATGTACTACAGTAAAAGGCCTGTAGATCTAAATTAAGAATTTAGATCTGATAATTTAAATTATGACTTTAAGTTAGTGGATTTAAAATTAGGAATTTTAAATCAACCCTAGGTTTAGAGTTATGAATTCCAAACCTCTTCCGCTGCGTACTCTTTAGGGAGAATTTTTGAAATTCATCGTAACAACCGGTATTGGGGAAAAGGGTTTATAGAGATAAACCTATTCCCAGTAAGTCTCGCACGTGAGGTGTCACGAAACACGACTCTCCGACCGGGGGCTTAGGTAAAGAGAAGAGTCTCCTACTCTAAGTACTCTAATAGGTGCCTATTGTTGCGACCATAGTTGAGAACTGTGAACCCAATAGTCGGCATCAAAGTTTATTTTTCAACAAAATTCATATGTTTTTCCCAAAAATTGGTATCAGAGCCAGCCTATGATTACATTCATAATATACATGACTGGATATAATAAGATCGAAATAAATAGATTTACGATTTAATAAAATAGAGGTTTTATTAAGAAGAAAAATTAGTTTAATTTGACGTATTGATTTAAATTTTTTAAATTGATAATGAATTAATAATTAATTCAGATGATTGTTTGTATTTCTGATTTAAATTGTTTAAATCATAAAAGTAGTTAATTGTTAATATTTTAAAGCATCGATTTAAATTGTTTAAATCGGTTAAAAGAGTCAATAGTTAACTAGATTGTTTATAGTGATGGTTTAAATTGTTAACGAATTAATCGTTAATTCGGAACAACCTATAAATTTGTAATTATGTTGCTCGTATATTGAGATTGTACGTTCTCAGTCATGATTTACGAAATCGGACAAAATTGATCTAATAGGATTAGATTCAAATAATTTTATAAATTTTGATAAAGTTAATGTAATGAGATTAGATTTAATTATTTTATACGAAATAGAATAAAATTGATTTACTGAGATTAAATTCAATTTATTTTAATATTATGTATTTCAATTTTAAAATTAAAAAAAAATTCTGACGCGGTTGTTAGCGTTAGGCTTACGCTGACATCATGGACTTTAGCTTCTGACGTCACCGTTAGGTATTTTTAAAAAAAAAATTATTTACTGATTTGCATAATAATTATTGATTAATTATTTCATTAATTAATTTTCTTTTAGAATGAGATTCTAAATTAAATTATAAGATAATTTAAGTTGTAAATCAGAGTATTTTAAATAAAAGTTATTAGAAGTTATTTTAGAATAAGATTCTAAAATAGACTATAAGATAGTCTAAGTTAACTTTAATTTTAAAATAAAAGTTGAATTTTGTTAATTAAATTTTAGAATAAGATTCTAAACTAGACTATTGGACAGTCTAAGTTTATTTGATTTTAGAATAAGATTTTGAAAAATAGACTATGGGATAGTCTAAGCACAAAATTGCTATTAATAAAATTATTTTAATTTAATTTTGGAATTACATTTTGAAAAGTAGATTATGTGATAATCTAAATTAAATATTGGTATTATTTAATTAAAATTACTTAATTAATTTTATTGATTGGATTTTAGAATGAGATTCTAATGTAAGATTATGAGATAATATATACGGTAAAACGATAGTATTTTGAATAAATTAATTAATTAATTTTGGTGAATTTTAGAATGATATTCTAATGAGGATTATGAGATAATCCAGGTTATAAATGCAAGTTAATTAAAAATCAATAGTTATAAAAATCAAGTGGGAGCGAGTTTTCAATTGTTGTAACCTCACGGTCTCCATTACCGGTCTAGCGGTATAATAGATCGATAAAACTCCCTGAGGAAGATGTCAGTTTGCAGATTATAGGGTTAGACTTCTTTAGGATAAACCAAGGTACAAAGAAGCGATGCGACTACCCTGCTGTGGAGTATTTCGTGTATTTGTATGGAGGTTTAGGTAATGGTTTACACTTGACTATCGTGATGCATTAGCCTCCCCAAGGAGCTCTGTTGTGTCATGTTAGAGACTAAGATAAAGTGGTGAGTTAATCATGTTTTGTAAGAATTACAAGAAAAACAGGTTAAATGAGAATAGTTCTCACTTGAACTACCTTCGTGCGACCCCGCTGCCGGGGAGTAAGGAGTGGTGTGTTTGGGTCATCATTGTATGCATGATAGTACTGTTTGGTGGATATCTGACTTATTGTGTATTCTAATTTGAAAGAATATATGTATCACTGCATTATACATGACTCATGTAAGGAAGTTACACGATTGTTTGCATTTACAGTAATTTTGATATGGATATGGCTGGCTAACTTCACTTGATTTTGAATACATAATGTACTCACTGGACCAAATCACTTTGCCATGAAAAATAAGTTAGACTTAGTTATTACTCACAAGGGACCTACTAGAAAGAAAGGAAAGGACGAGGTTCTTATTGTAGCATCCAAGTCCATAAGGAAGTTAGCGAAAGAAAAGTGTTTCATTTGCAAGAAAACTAGGCCACTGGAAAAAAAAATACACTAAGTACATAGCTGCTCTTCCTATAAAGACTGCTAAGCCATCTTGTGAAGGTATAATGATATCTCACTCAGTTGGGTCATGCGTAGTTGAGAATCCACCAGTTTCCGGGTGGGTGAACTCAGGTTCAACTGACCATATCTGTAATATGTTACAGGAGCTCAAGCTAGGCTAAAGGCTACATGATAGAGTTTTGTTTTAAAAATTATTTATTTGTAGCTACTCTACACAGGAATTTGATTTATGTATCTCGTTTTATGAATAATTGTTATTCGGTTGATTTTGATAATGAAAATTTTAATATGAGAAATAAGTTGTTTATTTACACATGTACTTGAATAAATTACTTATTCATGTTATTTCCTCATCAAAACTGTGGTAATTGTTTAAATGAATTTAACGTCAGTTCACTTGTTCAATCTTTTAAAAGAAAACACCTTGAAAGGGATATTGCCTACACATGGCACCAACGTTAAGTCACACTAATTTGAACAGGATCCAAAGACTGGTGAAAGATGGACTGATAGAGGCTTTAGACTTGAGGTCATTACCAGTCTGTAAATCCTGCATAGAAAGAAAGATGACCAAGTCTGTCTTTACGAGTAAACGCAACAAGGTTGATGCCTTGCTTGAGTTGGTTCACATAGATGTATATGGACCAATACATGTTCAGGCAAAAGGTGGGTATGAGTACTTAACCACGTTTAGTGATGATTACTTAAGGCATGTATATGTTTACCTAATTGAACATTACTCGGACTCTTTTGAAAATTTCAAAGAGTACAAAGCTGAAGTTGAAAAGCAATTAGGTAAACAAGTTAAATCACTTCGATTAGATCGCGGTGGTGAATATTTTTTGGGTGAACTTTTGAATTTCCAAACTACAAAATGAGATGTGATCTCAGCTTTCTGTTCCGATTACACCGTAGCAGAATGGTGTTACAAATAAAAAGAACAAGGATGTTTTTTTTTTTTCAACAGTTTTGATTTAAAAGGTCTTTTGTAAATACAATGCAAAATACTTAGAGAAGCATTTTGCAAGTAAACTACAAAAACAAAAACAA
This sequence comes from Simmondsia chinensis, assembly GCA_018398585.1. NCBI lineage: Eukaryota > Viridiplantae > Streptophyta > Magnoliopsida > Caryophyllales > Simmondsiaceae > Simmondsia > Simmondsia chinensis. The sequence goes on along the minus strand of JAGTTD010000010.1, from coordinate 15,258,347 downwards.
AACAGCATTAAAGGAAAATGACACTAATTCTAAACAGCTAGACACAACTCAAGATATAGTTGATGCATTAGATGCACTTACTAAAAGGAACAAAAATGTTCCAGGTACACGAGAGCTTAGGTGTGGTGGGAGGATTGTCAGGACACCTGACAGGTTCATAGCGGGAGCTTTAGTGGTTGATCGTGGCATTGAATCTGATTCTTTTAGCCACAATGAAGCAATTATGTCTTATAGTCTTGAGCAATTGGTTAAACGAACCATGCGTGTACAACCGACATTAAGAGAAAGAAGTGACTTTCTTGGTATTGTATGTCATCAATATACTACTCATTAGGAATGATGTAAGGGTGTCATTAGCTGTAAAGGTTTGGTTGTCAAGATAGCTCAATATGAAAGACATAGGAGAAGCCAGCTCCGCTCTTAGGATTAAGCTTCTGCGAGGTCGTAAGAGTAGAATGTTGAATCTTTCTCTAGAACCTTATATTGACAAAATGTTGTGAAGGTATGGCATGGAGTCCCTTTCTTTCTTTTGAGTGGTGTTCTAGGAGATCTCAAGGGGAGGGATAATTGAGGAATATTCCATATGCCTTGGCAGTGGGAGCCTCATGTATGCCATGTTGTGCACGTGACTTGATGTTTGCCATGCTATGGAGTAGTATGCAGGTGTTAGTCTAATCTGGGTCCAATGGACTAGGTGGTAATAAAGTGTTTTCTCTAGTTCTTCAGAAGAACTAGTGATCCTATGCTGATCTTTCAAGGTGACAAGCTGGTTCCAGTTGGTTATACTGATTTAAGACTTCCAGTCAGATTAATATGATAGACGTTCGACGTCTAAGTATGTCTTGACCCTTGAAATGGGAGCCATTAGTGAGAGGAATGTCAAGCAATATTGTATTTCTGACTTCAGAATGAAGTAATTGTGCTCACTAAGGGTTAGACTCAGTAGATTTTTGGTTCAAACTTAAAAGGGGTGAGTATGGACTTTGTCATAAATTGGATTTAGAACAAGTGGGAGATTGTTAGGAACAGTGTCCTGAAATTCAGATTTATTCTGGATATCTTATTTTAATTAATAAATAAAATTAAAGTTGTAGTCGTTTCCTAGTTAAATTTGTGTATGTGAGCGTTTATACTGCATGTGATTTTCTTTTAGGAGACATCCACGAGATGGGTGTAGTCCTCATACTACAATTTACATGTTTGTTCAAAGTGGTTTATGATACTAAGCCACAGATAGACTTGGAACAATGACATGGATTATTGTTTGAAAGACTCGTAATCGAAGACAAGTTTGGACCACTTGTATGTTAAGACTATAACGTGACACTTTAGATGACTTGTCTTGGTCATATGGATGGAGATCCAAAAGTGTTAGGTTAGTTTGTATGACACACTGAGTTGGACCATGTGGATTACTTCATTCTAGACTAATATTGGAGATGAGTGATTCACGTTGTACTGTTTGAACGATGACTCTATATCCTGAGGGTATTTTGGAGTTGTGCATGGAGTGTTAGTTACTTTGGTGTACTATAAGTAAGGACTACACGAATGACTGAAATCCCACGTACACTGGGTAGCGGCATGAAGTGTGAAAAGGATCAGGTATTTAATAGGGAATCTACAGTCCCTTATAAGATACAGATGTCCCCTTAATTGATTCGCAAATATTTAAATAGTTCCGAAACTTTGGCCAAAGTATTCCAATTGTTTGACACTTGAAATTTATACTGTGAATATGTTCAAGTATAAATGAATTATTCAGTGAAGGGCGAGTCGGTAACTAATGGAGAAGCTGTGAGAAGGATAATGGTAGTGGTTATATTTATCCTTTGTCAAGGACATCTAGTGGAGCAATTGTTGTCATCAATACAGTCTATTAGGGGGATATTGAGTGAATAATTTAAGTCTGGAGTGCAGTGATATTTATTTAGTGGAATTAGGTCTTATTAAATGGTAATTAAATTAATATCATGAGATGATTTCATTTAACCCATTTGGAGCTAGATTTAAATTGTCCCTGAGGTCCCTGCGCAAGCCTTTGTATTTTATTGCCATTAGAAAAATATAAAAAAATTCATGAGATGAATTAATTATCAATAAGATGGGTAAATTAATTTTACCAAATATTATTTATGAGATTAATAAATATTAAAAATTATAAAATAAAATATTTTTTGAAAAATAAAATTCATAAGATGAATTTTTAAATGTGTAAGACAAAGCAAAAAAAAAAAAAAAAAAGAATAATCGCGTTTTAAAAAAGCTTGATCTGTGCGCTCCCGATTGTCGTGCGCTGGGTCAGGCACTGGCTATCCGTGTGTACGGGCGCGGACGAATGGGAGTCCGCCATGTGTCACGCACTATAAATCAAAAAAGGGACGTGTTTATGATTTAACGAAACGACGCGATTCGCCCTCCTTTTGTAATGATACGCTGCGTTTTGATGTTAACTGGCGAATCACTTTTTGATTAAAATTAGATTTTTTCGCTCTGGTATATTCCTATAAATAGAGGGGCTTATTCCGAGGTTTGGCATTGGAGTTAAAATATTTATTTAAGGTTTCTTAAATTATTTCGGCGATCTAAGTGGAGAGAAAAATTTTCTTAAAAATTTTTCTTTCTTCAGTTTAATATTTTTCAGAGCCCACCCTCTGGGCAATTCGAGGTCATTCCGTAGAAGGTCTCGAGGTCTGGATTTTGAGGAATATTATTGTCTTTCTGGTTTTTCTTTTATTGGAGCAATTCCGGGTATGTTTTTCTTTCCTTCTTCTTTTAGTTTCGCTTTTCTATTTATTTACAGTATTCGTTATTATGCCTATTTAAGTTTATGTATTGTTATGAATGTACTAGAGTAAAAGGTCTGTAGATCAAAATTAAGAATTTAAATCTGATAATTTAAATTATGAATTTAAGTCAGTAGATTTAAAATTTGGAATTTTAAATCAACCCTAGGCTTAGAGTTATGAATTCCAAACCTGTTCCGCTGTGTACTCTTTAGGGAGAATTTTTTAAATTCATCGTAACAACCGGTATTAGGGCAAAGGGTTTATAGGGATAAACCTATTCCCGGTAACTCTCGCAAGTGAGGTGTCACAAAACATGACTCTCCGACCTGGGGCTTAGGTAAAGAGAAGAGTCTCCTACTCTAAGTGCTCTAATAGGTGCCTATTGTTGTGACCATAGTTGAGAACTGTGAACCCAATAGGCGGCATCAGAGTTTATTTCTTAACAAAATTCATATGTTTTTTCCAGCAATTGGTATCAGAGCCAGCCTATGATTACATTTATAATATACATGACTGGATATAATAAGATTGAAATAAATAGATTTACGATTTAATAAAATAGAGGTTTTATTAAGAAGAAAAATAAGTTTAATTTGACGTATCGATTTAAATTTTTTAAATTGATAATAAATTAATGATTAATTCAGATGATTGTTTGTATTTCTGATTTAAATTGTTTAAATCATAAAAGTAGATAATTGTTAATATTTTAAAGCATCAATTTAAATTGTTTAAATCGGTTAAAAGAGTTAATAGTTAAGTAGATTGTTTATGGTGATGGTTTAAATTGTTTAAATCGTTAACAAATTAATCGTTAATTCGGAACAACCTATAAATTTGCGATTATGTTGTTCGTATATTGAGATTGTACGTTCTCAGTCATGATGTACGAAATCGGACAAAATTGATTTAATAGGATTAGATTCAAATAATTTTATTAATTTGGATAAATTTGATCTAATGAGATTAGATTTAATTATTTTATACGAAATCAAATAAAATTGATTTACTGAGATTACATTCAATTTATTTTAAAATTATATATTTTAATTTTAAAATTAAAAAAAAAATTTCTGACGCGGTTGTCAGCGTCAGGCTTATGCTAACATCATGGACTTCAGCTGCTGACGTCAGCGTTAGGTATTTTTAAAAAAAAAAATTTATTTACTAATTTGCATAACAATTATTAATTAATTATTTTATTAATTATTTTTTTTAGAATGAGATTCTAAATTAAATTATAAGATAATTAAAATTGTAAATCAGAGTATTTTAAATAAAGGTTATTTGAAGTTATTTTAGAATAAGATTCTGAAATAGACTATAAGAAAATCTAAGTTAACTCTAATTTTAAAATAAAAGTTGAATTTTGTTAATTAAATTTCAGAATAAGATTCTAAACTAGACTATTAGATAGTCTAAGCTTGTTGATTTTAGAATAAGATTCTGAAAAATAAACTATGGGATAGTCTACGCACAAAATTATTATTAATAAAATTATTTTAATTTAATTTTGGAATTAGATTTTGAAAAGTATATTATGTGATAATCTAAATTAAATATTGGTATTGTTTAATTAAAATTAATTAATTAATTTTATTGATTGGATTTTAGAATGAGATTCTAATGTAAGATTATGAGATAATCTATACTGTAAAACGATAGTATTTTGAAGAAATTAATTAATTAATTTTGGTGAATTTTAGAATGATATTCTAAAGGGGATTATGAGATAATCCTGGTTGTAAATGTAAGTTAATTAAAAATCACTAGTTATAAAATCAAGTGGGAGCGAGTTTTCAATTGTTGTAACCTCATGGTCCCCATTACCGGTCTAGCAGTATAGTAGATCGATAGAACTCCCTGCAGAAGATGTCGGTTTGCAAATTACAGGGTTAGACTTCTTTAGGATAAACTAAAGTGCAAAGAAGCGATGCGACCACCCTGCCGTGGAGTATTTCGTGTATTTGTATGGAGGTTTAGGTAATGGTTTACACTTGACTATCATGATGCATTAGCCTCCCCAAGGAGCTCTGTTGTGTCATATTAGAGACTAAGATAAAGTGGTGAGTTAATCATATTTTGTAAGAATTACAAGAAAAATAGGTTAATTGAGAATAGTTCTCACTTGAACTAGTTTCGTGCGACCCCGCTGCCGGGGAGTAAGGAGTGGTGTATTTGGGTCATCATTGTATGCATGATAGTACTATTTGGTGGATATCTGACTTATTGTGTATGCTTATTTGAAATAATATATGTATCACTGCATTATACATGACTCATATAAGGAAGTTACACGATTGTTTGCATTTACAGTAATTTTGATATGGATATGGCTGGTGAACTTCACTTGATTTTGAATACATAATGTACTCACTGGACCAAATCACTTTGCCTTGAAAAATAAGTTAGACTTAGTTATTACTCACAAGGGACCTACTAGAAAGAAAGGAAAGGACAAGGTTGTTATTGTAGCATCCAAGTCCATAAGGAAGTTAGCGAAAGAAAAGTGTTTCTTTTGCAAGAAAACTAGGCCACTGGAAAAGAAAATACACTAAGTACATAGCTACTCTTCCTATAAAGACTGCTAAGCCATTTTGTGAAGGTATAATGATATCTCACTCAGTTGAGTCATGCGTAGTTGAGAATCCACCAGTTTCCTGGTGGGTGAACTCGGGTTCAACTGACCATATCTGTAATATGTTACAGGAGCTCAGGCTAGGCTAAAGGCTACATGATGGGTGTTGTACTTGATAGTCAGGGACAATACAATAATAGTGGTCTTAAGTGTAGGAGATGTTAGCTTAGACTTTAGTAATAGAGTTTTGTTTTAAAAATTATTTATTTGTAGCTACTCTACACAGGAATTTGATTTATGTATCTCGTTTTATGAATAATTGTTATTCAGTTGATTTTGATAATAAAAATTTTAATATGAGAAATAAGTTGTTTATTTACACATGTACTTGAATAAATTGTTTATTCTTGTTATTTCCTCATCAAAACTATGGTAATTGTTTAAATGAATTTAATGTAAGTTCACTTGTTCAATCTTTTAAAAGAAAACACCTTGAAAGGGATATTGCCTACACATGGTACCAACGTTAAGTCATACTAATTTGAACAGGATCCAAAGACTGGTGAAGGATGGACTGATAGAGGCTTTAGACTTGATTTCATTACCAGTCTGTAAATCCTGCATAGAAAGAAAGATGACCAAGTCTGACTTTACGAGTAAACGCAACAAGGTTGATGCCTTGCTTGAGCTGGTTCACATAGATGTATATGGACCAATACATGTTCAGGCAAAAGGTGGGTATGAGTACTTAACCACATTTAGTGATGATTACTTAAGGCATGTATATGTTTACCTAATTGAACATTACTCGGACTGATTTGAAAATTTCAAACAGTACAAAGCTGAAGTTGAAAAGCAATTAGGTAAACAAGTTAAATCACTTCGATTAGATCGCAGTGGTGAATATTTTTTGGGTGAATTTTTGAATTTCCAAACTACAAAATGAGATGTGATCTCAGCTTTCTGCTCCGATTACACCGCAGCAGAATGGTGTTACAAATAAAAGGAACAAGGACATTTTTTTTTTTTTCAACAGTTTTGATTTAAAAGGTCTTTGGTAAATACAATGCAAAATACTTAGAGAAGCATTTTGGAAGTAAGCTACAAAAACAAAAATAAAGTAGTATTAAAGGAAAATGACACTAATTCTAAACAGCTAGACACAACTCAAGATATAGTTGATGCATTAGATGCACTTACTAAAAGGAACAAAAATGTTCCAGGTACACAAGAGCTTAGGTGTGGTGGGAGGATTGTCAGGACACCTGACAGGTTCATAGCGGGAGCTTTAGTGGTTGATCGTGGCATTGAATCTGATCCTTTTAGCCACAATGAAGCAATTATGTCCTATAGTCTTAAGCAATTGGTTAAACGAACCACGCGTGTACAACCGACATTAAGATAAAGCAGTGATTTTCTTGGTATTGTATGTCATCAATATACTACTCATTAGGAATGATGTATGGGTGTCATTAGCTGCAAAGGTTTGGTTGTCAAGGTAGCTCAATATGAAAGACATAGGAGAAGCCAGCTCCACTCTTAGGATTAAGCTTCTGCGAGGTCATAAGAGCAGGATGTTGAATCTTTCTCTAGCAACTGATATTGACAAAATGTTGTGAAGGTATGGCATGGTGTCCCTTTCTTTCTTTTGAGTAGTGTTCTAGGACAACTCAGGGGGAGGGGTAATTGAGGAATATTCCATATGCCTTGGCAGTGGGAGCCTCAGGTATGCCATGTTGTGCACGTGACTTGATGTCTGCCATGCTATGGAGTAATATGCAGGTGTTAGTCTAATCTGGATCCAATGGACTAGGTGGTAATAAAGTGTTTTCTCTAGTTCTTCAGAAGAACTGGAGATCCTATGCTGATCTTTCAAGGTGACAAGCTGGTTCCAGTTGGTTATACTGATTTAAGACTTCCAGTCAGATTAATATGATAGACGTTCGACATCTAAGTATGTCTTTACCCTTGGAGTGGGAGCCATTAGTGAGAGGAATGTCAAGCAGTATTGTATTTCTGACTTCAGAATGGAGTAATTGTGCTCACTAAGGGTTAAGCTCAGTAGATTTTTGGTTCAAACTTAAAAGGGGTGAGTGTGGACTTTGTCATAAATTGGATTCAGGACAAGTGGAAGATTGTTAGGAACAGTGTCCTGAAATTCAGGTTTATTCTGGATATCTTATTTTAATTAATAAATAAAATTAAAGTTGCAGTCGTTTCCTAGTTAAATTTGTGTATGTGAGCATTTATACTGCATGTGATTTTCTTTTGGGAGACATCCACAAGATGGGTGTAGTCCTCATACTACAATTTACATGTTTGTTCTAAGTGGTTTATGAGACTAAGCTACAGATAGACTTGGAACAATGACATGGATTTTTGTTTGAAAGACTCGTAGTCGAAGACAAGTTTGGACCACTTGAATGTTAAGACTGTAACGTTACACATTAGATAACTTGTCTCGGTCATGTAGATGGAGATCCAAAAGTGTTAGGTTAGTTTGTATGATACACTGAGTTGGACCATGTGGGTTACTTAATTCTAGACTACTATCAGAGATGAGTGATTCACGTTTTACTGTTTGAACGATGACTCTAAATCCTGAGGGTATTCTGGACTTGTGCATGGAGCGTTAGTTACTTTGGTGTACTATAAGTAAGGTCTAAACGAATGACTGAAATCCCATGTACACTGGGTAACGGCGTGAAGTGTAACAAGGATCAGGTATTCAATAGGGAATCTACAGTCTCTTATGAGATACAGATGTCCCCTTAGTTGATTCGCAAATATTTTGACATTTGGAATTTATATTGTGAATTTGTTCAAGTATAAATGGATTATTCAGTGAAGGGAGAGTCGATAACTAATGGAGAAGCTGTGTGAAAGATAATGACAGTGGCTATATTTATCCTTTATCATGGACATCTAGTGGAGGGGTTGTTGTCATTAATACAGTCTATTAGGGAGATATCGAATAAATAATTTAAGTTTGGAATGCAGTGAGATTTGTTTAGTAGAATTAAGTCTCATTAAATAGTAATAAAATTAATATCATGATATGATTTAATTTAACCCATTTGGAGCTAGATTTAAATTGTCCTTGAGGTTCCTGCGCAAGCCTTTGTATTTTGTTTCCATTAGTAAAATATTAAAGAATTCATGAGACGAATTAATTATCCATAAGATGGGTAAATTAATTTTGCCAAACATTATTCATGAGATGAATAAATATTAAAAATTATAAAATAAAATAATTTTTGAAAATTAAAATTCATAAGATGAATTTTTACATGTGTGAGACAAAGCAAAAAAAAAAAAAAAAAAAAAACGAAAAAATTGCGTTCTAACAGGCTTGATCCGTGCGCTCCAGATCCGACGAACCAGAGCGCGAGGCGCTGGCTATCCGCATGCACAGGCGCGGACCAATAGGAGTCCGCCGCGTGTCACGCACTCTAAATTAAAAAAAGAGACGTGTTTTTGATTTAACGAAATGACGTGTTTTGCCCTCCTTTTGTAATGATACGCTGCGTTTTGATGTTAACTGGCGAATCTCTTTTCAATTAAAATTAGATTTTTTTTGCCCTCTGGTATATTCCTATAAATAGAGGGGCTTATTTCGAGGTTTGGCATTGGAGTTAAAATTTTATTTAGGGTTTCTTAAATTATTTCGGAGATCTTATTGGAGAGAAAATTTTTCGTTAAAATTTTTCTTTCCTCAGTTTAATATTTTTCGGAGCCCACCCTTCGGGCAATTCGAGGTCATTGCGTAGAAGGTCTCGGGGTCTCGATTTTGAAAAATATTATTCTCTTTCTAGTTTTTCTTTTATTGGAGCAATTCTAGGTATGTTTTTCTTTCCTTCTTCTTTTAGTTTCGCTTTTCTATTTATTTACAGTATTCGTTATTATGCCTATTTAAGTTTATGTACTGTTATGAATGTATTAGAGTAAAAGGCCTGTAGATCTAAATTAAGAATTTAGATCTGATGAATTAAATTATGAATTTAAGTCAGTAGATTTATAATTAGGAATTTTAAATCAACCCTAGGTTTAGAGTTATGAATTCTAAACCTGTTCCGCTGCGTAATCTTTAGGGAGAATTTTTAAAATTCATCCCAACAACCGGTATTAGGGCAAAGGGTTTATAGGGATAAACCTATTCCCGGGAACTCTCGCACGTGAGGTGTCACGAAGCGTGACTCTCCGACCTGGGGTTTAGGTAAAGAGAAGAGTCTCCTACTCTAAGTGCTCCAATAAGTGCCTATTGTTGTGACTATAGTTGAGAACTGTGAACCCATTAGTCGGCATCAGAGTTTATTTTTCAACAAAATTCATATGTTTTTCCCAACAACTACATCAATACGAAAAGAAATAAATTTTATTGATATAGCCTCACTATTAAAAAATATGACCAATACTAACAAAAATTAAAATATTCTGTTGGAATTGGGTGATCAATATCAACAGTCATAGGTGTTGATTGTAATAACTATGTAATTTATTTTCTATAGTAGGAAAAATATATTTTCCAACAAAAAAGATAATGTTTATTGGTATTGATTAGATCAACACCAATAGAGTTACTTGCCAATAAACAAATTTATTGATAATATTATCTTTGAATTGCTAACATAGTCATTACCAACAAACAAGCCCATTAGTTTTATCCAATAACTATTACCAAAGGACAAAATCATATTACCAATAAATAAATTTTTAGTATTGGACCAATACTATAGAGAAATTTACTTACAGATAAATTTATTATTAATATTATTCTTATAATATTAAAATAATTATTACCAACAAACAAAGTCATTGGTTTTAAATTTAAAAAAATTTAAAGTACTTAATTCTTTTTCCCTCAATTTTCATTTCCCTCAATTTCCATTTTCCTCTTTAATTTTTCCCCTTTTCTCTCAAACTCTTGTTTTCCCTCTCATATTATCTCCCCATACTTACAATTCTAACCCAAAATTAATTTAATAGTTAAATAAAATTAGTAAAGTCAAAAAACCCCCCACCAAACCCATTCTCTTTCACTTCATTTCATCTACACCCATCGATCTCTCTAGCACGCCACCCGCCGGCTAGGACAACTCGACCGCCATCATGTCGGTCAGGACTACTCGACTGCCACCACGCCGGCCACTGCTGCTGGGTCTTCCGACTAGACTCGATAGCCCTCACGCCAGGCTCAGTGCCTTAAATTTCTGGTACAAACATTAATGTTTATATACATTTTACATTTTATTTTGTTTAAAACATGTGAATTTGTTGTATGAGACATGAATTTTGCTTAAATTTATGTTGGTCGTTGCTAGTTATTGAGTAGTTTTGTGGCAGGAGGTTGTCAGGTCTGGATATTAAAGAGGTTCTATCGACTCTTAGGCTTGGATTGTAGTGGTACTTCTGGTTTTTTTGATTTTAATCTATTTTTCGTGCAATTTGAGGTTTTATTCGTTAGTTTTGTTGATATTAACATGTATATTTGGTTTGATTTTTTTATGATTCAAGGTAGAGCTTGAATCATAACTAGGATAGGAATAGGGTTTAGATGAGAAGAGAAGTGAAAGAGATGAGAAATAGAGAGAATTTAGGGATGAGAAGAGAACAGAAGTTTATTTCATTCATCAATAATGAGGATTACAATCTAGTTCACCCTACTTATACTAAGGGAGAACATTGATGGTTACATGCACCTAGACATGAGCTAATTACATACAGCTAGCCACCACATTTGACTATATCAACTAACATCTTCACTAACTATCACACTTATACTAATACAAGCTCATGCAAGACTTATTACTAATTACTCTCCTATATCCCCTATACCATGGATCATAACAATCCTCCCCCCGTAAGAGATTCCTGCCCCCAAGAATCTTAGAGAAAAGAATAGCTTCAAGGCTCGTATTAACTCCATCGAACAACTTCAAGATGCATATTAGCTTTGTATTTACAACTGCAATTCAGACTAAAACCATAACTCTTGCACCTTGCTTCATTCCCTCGGTTTCCCATACTGGGATTTCCTTGAAAAATCATCATTAAGTACTGTGCAGTCCAAACATTAGCTCTGTGGAAGCATCAACTTCAGATTTTGCAAATGTCTTCCAATTTAAGAGGTTTCACTATGGATTTCGTTCCATTGTTGATCAAGTAATGAGCATGCTTGAGGTTTTGGTGACTTCTACAAGCTTTCATAACCTTCTCTAACTTAGAATTTACTGCCAAAATAATAGGACAACCAAGTCCCTAACCAAATGATTTGCAACATATAACAATTCCTCTTGTTGAGCAGATTTGCTAAGCTGCTGCACATATGTGATGTAATTGCACAAGATGCACCCAACAATCCAAACTCCCAGAAAAGCAAGCTCAAGTGTGAAGTAGAATTTTTATTTTTTTTTGTCAAACCAAGAGAAATTTGCAACATCAATACAGCATGGAGCATCTCTGAATTCAATTCAGACGTACATCTGATTCTTTTGCAGCACTGAGAAACTGCATTTGTTGAGCATTATGTGATGTCTCGCTGAATCACTCTAGAACAGGTTTGTAATGGCTGCTGTTGAGTGGATCAATGTTCTCAGCCTTAGAATCTTTCCACAGAATTGAACTGCAGAATTCAGGCTTGCTGAATGTGACTCCTTGCTTAGGTATCCTGAGTTCTTGCAACTACTTGGTGTTGTCCTTGGATGAGTAAACATCAGCCCCATTCCATTTCCCTTGCACCTTGATCAGATCTTGCAAGTTCCTCCCTTGAATTATACTAGCTACTACTATAGAGTAAATCACAAGGTGCTGCTGAACTGATTCTATTTGTTTTGAAGCAAATTCACTTTGATTGCTTGATAAATTAACTTCTTTATTGAATGTAGCCTCTTATCCAAGATCAAAAGGCCTCAATAAAACTTGCCAAAGGGCCTGATCTTGCCCAAAACCCCACTGAATCAGAACATCATTGTGCACTAAAACCACATTTGGACCCTTCAGTGCTGATTTGCTTGCATTGCAGTAAGAGCAAGCTGATTCCTTGCTGATTTTACATCCTTATTGACTGAATACTTCCTTCTTGTTGCCCTCTTGCTTTCCCTTTTGATCCACAAACAAGCCTCAAGTTATTTTAATGTCCACAAAACCAATATTGGCTGCCACAATTTCATGGCCTGGAACATGGGGAACTTGTCAAGAGCCTCTTTATTTGCTTTGAGGTTGAGGAAATCAGGAGGTCTCCCATGATAAACCAATATTGGCTTCATCAAAGCTCTTACTCTTTTGATGCACTTCTTGCAACCAAGATCAATGGCCAATTTAATCTTCAAGTCAGGCTGAAAATTTAGCTAGAATTTCAATCCCCTATGGCTTAGAACTTCAATGTACACTTGAAAATCTCTAGCTTCCACATTCAGATGCTCTTTCCTGTGTAAAGGTTCACCAACATACTGAATTGGCGTTGCCTCTACATATTTCACTAGCTGGAATTCTTGAATTTCAGGAAGATGATGCTTATTTTGGAGTATATATACTCGGGAAGTCATGATGAAGGCATCTCAGTGGTGGCTTCTCTTACTTATGGGTCATCGCCCAGAAGTTGGAGCTTGATTCTCGCTGAAGATATACTCATACGGTAATACTGGGGGTGTCTCAGTGGTGTCTTCTCTTACTTCTGGGTTATCGCCAAGGAGTCAGAGCTTGATTCTCATTAAAGATATACTCATGAGCCGAGTTTGACTTGAGCAAATAAATTCCTCAAAAAAAAAAAAAAAAGAAAAAGCGAAAGACACTTGTTGTGAATAATTCAGTTTTAGGCATACTTTATAAGTCTTGTTATAAGAGGTATGATTTTTGTCCTCTATTCGGTTTAAATATCTTGAGATTAAAAAAAACAGATAAATTTAATTTGCTTAGTTAACTTTTGAATTCGGTTACCTAGGGTTTTCCTTAGAAAAGATGTTTTTGCCTTTAGAACCTTAAACTTTGAGCCTCGGTCATTCTTTTCTAAATCGGAGTACATTTGCTTTAAATTGTGGTAGAATTCTTAAAAAGCATGAGATCCTACGCTTTAATGTTTAGCCTTGCTCGAGGACGGGCAAGATTTAAGTTTGGGGGTATTTTGATAAGTCTAATTTAGTATATAATTATTTATATCATTTTGATTCATTTTTAACCATTTTGCATCTAACTTTTACAGCTTTTGCTCTGTTTTGCTCATGTTTTATTATATTGCTATTTTCTTGCAAAAACACTTATTTCATGCTAAATCTTGCTAGGCTTTATCATCAAAATCAACAAGTAAAAGCAAGATGCATTAAATAAAAGCAAAAAAAATAACAAAATGACCCGAAAACACATGGTTCATGCACGAACCTACATAAATAATACAAATATGCAACAAGTTGCTTTGGGCGGCAACTTTTCTTCATTTTTATAATTCAAATACATTGTATAATACATGAATTCATCACTTGGAGCTGAATGTGCAGGTTTTGGGTGGTGGAAACTCAGAAAAATAAAAAGAATTGCAAGAATATAGCAAGTTGTAAAGCAGCTGCAACATCTAGCAAATCAGGAGCTAGTTTGATAAACTTTTCATCATATTTTTATCACCCTTCAAACACTATAAATAAGGGATGTTTGTGAGTAGTTTAGGCATCCTTCATCCAGCAAAAACACAAAGAAAGTGACAAGAGTTGAGAGAAAATGGGGTGAGGAAAGAAGAAGAAAGGAATGAAGAAAGTTTGGTTTGTAATTTTGTATTTTTAGTTCTTTCTATCCTTTTTCTTTATTAAGTTCATAAATTTTGGGTTAAAAATGCTTTATATTATGTTTATCATGAACTAATTTTGTTATTCCAAGGCTACGATGTAGCCTAAGTTGTAATACACGCTCTTTTCTAGTTCAACGTTTCCAATGTTTTGTTATTGCGTTGTTGAAGTGTTTGTCATTGTTCTTCATGAGTTTTAAATGCTTGATCACCATTTAATGCCTACAATGATTCATAATGTGTCTGAGAGGAGATTTATGATGATTGCTAAGGTGATAAGCATCACAAATTAAGCGAATGCTCGAGATAGATTAACGCGATTTGTGTGGTTTTAAATGAAAATCATAGATCTTTAAAAACTCATTTCTTATTTAAATTCACGCACAAGAGTGATGGGTTAATATGTAAAAGAGCATGCTAAATGTTGCTCGAGAGAGAATATTTAGTAAATTAGAGTTTTCAACCATCAACACGTAATAACAACTTGAATAATGATAACAAAAGGTGTGTTGATGCAACTAGGTAAAATCGGATGCCTTGGATCTTATTAAATCATAAAATCCTTCAAAAAAAATTAGTAACCTTAGATAACAATTCTTGTTTCCTTTCATTTTATTTTATTTCATATCAAAAACGTCAATTTTTTGTCTTTCAAATAGTATTAAAGCTACTAATTTCGGCACTCGCTTAATAAAAATTCTCGTGGGAATGATACTTTACTTGCTACTTTATTACTTGATATGACTAGTGCACTTGCTGAAGCATACACAAGTTAAGCATCAAAACCCCTTGATCATAATGGCCTTGCACTTGATTGGCCGTTAAGTATGTCCTGGTAGGGCTTGGGTGACATGGCATGCCTGGAAGCACACCAGTGTTAGCAGGCTGTTAGTTTATCCCTGCGCGATCAATCTCTAAGTCATGACCTTAAGGGAGTGGGTTGTTATATTCCTTCCCCCCTCCCCACCCCCCAGTATTATAAGTATGAAGAGGTCTAGGATGAGAAGTCTGGTTCCCGAAAGTAGGGACTTGACCTTGCATTCCCACTTTAAGGCCTTGAGTGGGCCTTGGGGCAACCTCTACCACCTCAGGAGGGTATGACCAATTATGCCCCCCTTTCCCGAGGACGGGTAGCACCGACGCATTGGCATTAAGGTCCCTCGTGGTTAGAGAAAAACTCTAATCCGAAGGCCCAGCAGCTCCAAGGGGCACGTTGTCATTTCTATGGCTGAATTCCAAGGGTGTACACCTGGGTTGGCCACATATAGGTTTTTTGTTCTCTCATGGACATTATAGTCAGCTTGAGTAGCTGGTAACCATGAGCTCGAGGGCGTCTCGCGAGGATATCTTGCTTGTACTGATGGAAGCGGTAGAAGCCTAAGCTGCCTGATATCCTCCCTAATTGCTTGGGCCAAGCCATTATGAGTCTCAGTAGGTCTAATCAAGATATGTTCAACTTCAAACACCGTGTTTTTATCCACGTCTTTAGCAATACGGGTAGTAGTAAAGGATAACGCTGAGTTCATTTCAACTAAGACTATATCAGTTTTTTTATGAAGCCTTTCATTCATAGAGGTTCCAACATCGTTAATCATGGCACTCACGGCAGTAAAGTTTTCCCGTTGAGTGGCTAGATTGCACTTTGTTTCAGCACATTCTCTCTCAAAGACTTCTCTCATTGTTTATTGGACTCTTTGGTCCACAATCTCTGATCGACGTTTGAGCATAGCCATGAAACTAATGCGAGAATGGCCATCGAGCCCAATATGTTCATCCTTCTAGATGTCATCATCACCACCTCTTTCACTACCGTGGCAGTGACTTAGTTCATCCCTTCAAGATATAGGACTTTGCTCAAGAGGATGCTATAGCGGGGATCCAACCAACGCTAAGCCTTTTGGTTCCTCATGTTGGAGGGCACTAGACCTCCTGGTCCTAATCATCAACGAATGGCCAGCAATTACGTTTTAGAAATATACAATGGGTTAGAGACAATGAAGTCTCATTTTGAGCCTTCAACTGCGGTCGCCAAAAGGCATGTCTGCTCTATTTTGCATCGAGTTTTGTGTCTGTGGTCTTCATACTTGTGAAGACAAAACAAACATGAAAAAGGGAATCACCGTGACTAGGGAGTGAGCTTGATTACGATCCGCACATCTTTGACCTCAACCACTCACCGTTTTCGAAGAAAAAAATTATGATATGTTGGTGTATATGACTTCTGTTACACCGTGAGTTCTACTTATGCTTCAATTAAGAAGACTTCGATAAATTTTTTTTGTTGACTTTTTATGTGTTTTTATGCTAGAAAAGTGATGGATATGGACCTAACTCAAGTGGCGGTTACAGTGATGGAGCAGTGCCCATAGGCACCTTTTCTCGTACACTTAAAAGTCATGAACTGGGGTGGACACAAACCAAATAGCTCAGCAATCAACTTATTAGACCCAGTCAATCAAGTTTTTAGGCCTGGCACCCTTGGTTTATAATAACTCGAATGAGTTTATGTCTGACTAGATTAAGATGGAGCAAACCATAGTCAAGTCATTGAATTAGGACCAATGCAATTGAGGGATAAGCCTTGGCTATCAAAGCCCTAATTAATGGCAGAAACCTAAGTTCACTTGACATATTAAATACTGACATTAGTGTTAAGAGCAACGCAATCAAGGGACAAGCCATGGCCATCAAAGAATTAAGCTAAGGCTTCAAATCTCAACTTGGCGATTTGTGGGAATATATTAAAATTGGAAAGTCATGCCTAAAGCCCGAGAACTATATTATTATGAGGTAAGTATAGTAGAGATCTACGTTATGCTAGAACTAGCTAAGTTAGGTGTCATGATCGGAATTGGTTCTAAGGCTTTCCCGGGTGTATGGTTCAAATATTAGTTTTTTTGCGGTTTTGGCACCAAATTCTGTTATATTGTATTTCCTTGCTGAATAGTTGCTGTTAGTTCGATTAATATCTAGATATTTGTTTCCTTGTTCTCTTCTATAAATAAGCATTGTATTGTAAGATGTTGGCATTCAATGAAAATTACATTCCTTCTCTTGTTCATTTCCAATTTCGTTCAATATTTTCCTTGTTCTATCTAGGTTAAGCTCAAGAGCTATCTTGAGTCTAACAAGTGGTATCAGAGCTTGACATTTGCACTCAATTGGATTGCATATCCGATTGCTTTGTGATTGTCAGTCGAGGTACTGCGGCATTGTCCATTGCAAACTGGCTAGGAAGAAGAGATCAGCCATCCCACCAATAACAAGAGCCAATGCTGCTGCAGGTGGTATCAATGTTAACAATGCCAACGGTGGTACCTCGACCTATGCTAAAGCTGTTGCTGGTGATAATGCTAACCAACAGGTCGATCGTGTGGAGCAAATGATGCAAAATATGATGCAGGTGCAGAGTATGATGCAGATGATGCAGCAAGACATGAATCGAAGGTTTGAAACACAATCGATGCAATTTACTCAGCAATTCTCTGGTCTCCAGCAGAGGTTAGATCGCCAGCAATCTTCTACTGGTGATGGAGGGTTCTTTCCATCCAATCAGCAAGCTCGGCCCCCGGATCTTACCATAGCTCCATCTGGCAGTACTGACACTGCATCCACTGCAAGATTCAATGGATACGGGCAACCCAAGGTCGATTTGGAGGTATTTGATGGCACTTTTCCTCAATCTTGGATAAGGAAATGTGAGAAATACTTTCGTTTTTACAACATTAATGAGTATGAAAAGGTAGAAATGGCATCTGTGTATTTGCGGGGTGAAATGGAGACTTGGTGTTATGGATTATTGAGTACTAGACCATCCCTTACCTAGACAGAGTTTGCTAATGAGTTGTGTGATAGATATGGTGATGAGGATATGGGGGAAGTGGTGGATAATTTCAATAAACTTGTCCAAACCACCACCGTGAAAGAGTATATGACAAGGTTTGAAGGTCTAAGGGCTAGGATGCTGTCGATCTATGCTGAATTTCCTGAATCCTTTTAAGTTTCCAGTTTTGTGAGTGGTCTTAAGCCACATATCAAAAGTTTGGTGAAGGCTTTTGATCCTGGTAGCTTGTCTGAAGCTTATTCTAAGGCCAAGAAAGTTGAAGGTTCATTTATGTCGTCAGAATTCTTCAAGACTAAGAGCAATGTTCAAGGATCGTCCGCTCCTAAATTCACACTAAACAGCAGCAAGGTTGCAGTTGGTGATGATAGAAGGCCACAAAGGCTTTGTTTTAAATGCAACCAAAGATATTTCTTTGGACATAAATGTGATGTCAAGTTCCTCATGTCAGTGTCCGAGGAGGAAGCAAGGGAGGCTGAATCAGAGGAGGAAAAAGATGTTTCAATAGCTGAGGTTGAAGCATCAGCAGACCTTGAGGAAGAGGACGATGTCGAAATTTCTGTTAAGGCCTTGACAGTTAGTGGTTCCCATAACACAATACGCATCAAAGGCACTGCAGGACAACGAGAGCTACTGATTTTGATTGATAGTGGTTCCACTCATAGCTTTGTGGATCCTAAGTTGGTTCAGGCAATAGATCAGGAACTCATTCCAACCAGTCCCCTGACTGTCACCGTTGTTGATGGCAACACCATCCTGACCCATACCAAGTGTAAGAACTTTGTGTGGAAGATGCAAGGCCACAAGTTTGCGTATGATTTCAGAGTTCTAAGGCTTGGTGGCTGCGATATAGTATTGGGAGTAGATTGGATGAAAAGTTACAGCCTAATACTCTTTGATTTCTCCCAATTAAGTGTGTCCTTTGAGAAAGAAGGAAGAAAGGTCCAACTGCAGGGCATTGTAGAGCAGGCACACCTGCGGTTGATGACAGGCAAGAGTTTGAAGAAGGTACTTCAAAAGGGAGATTTCAGTTGGGTTGGTCACTTGTGCTCTATCACAGCAGAAGCTGTGTCTGATGCAGCTGAAATCAGTGATGAATTAAAAGCTTTACTCAAGAGGTATGAAGTGTTGTTTGAGCAACCGGATTCCTTACCACCTCACAGAGAATTGGATCACGCAATTCCTTTGAAAGAAGGAGCAGGTCCGGTGAATTTGAGGCCTTACAGATACCGTCATTCTCAGAATACTAAGATGGAGCGACAGATTGAAGAACTTTTGAAGACTAAGTTCATAAGACATAGTCATAGTCCCTTTGCTTCACCGGTGATCTTGGTGAAGAAAAAGGATGGAACCTCGAGAATGTGTATTGACTATCGACCGCTGAACTCCATTACCATCAAGGATAAGTTTTCGATACCCATTATTGAAGATCTACTTGATGAATTGCACGGTGCTTGGTATTTCTCTAAACTTGATTTAAGGCAAGGTTATTATCAAATTAGAGTTCAAGAGCAAGACATCCATAAGACTGCTTTTAGAACTCATCAAGGGCATTACTAGTTTATGGTAATGCCTTTTGGTTTGTCCAATGCCCCTTCGACATTTCAAGCATTGATGAACCTTGTGTTCAAACCTTACCTCAGGAAGTTTGTGCTTGTGTTTTTTTATGACATTCTTGTTTACAGCACCTCTTTACAGCAGCATTACACTCATCTGGAACAAGTATTCCAGACAATGCAGCAGCATAAATTGTATGCTAAACTCTCCAAGTGTACCTTTGCCAAGCAGCAAGTAGAGTATCTTGGGCACATTATTTACGGAGTAGGGGTAGCAACAAACCTTAGCAAGGTGCAAGCCATGCAGGATTGGCCACTACCCAAGACATTAAAGCAACTGAGAGGATTCTTAGGCTTGACAGGACACTACCGCAGATTCATTGTGGGTTATGGGATCATTGCTAGGCCATTGACAAATATGCTCAAGAAAGATGGTTTCCATTGGAGTGAGCAAGCGACTAACGCCTTTGAAAGGCTTAAGCAGGCTATGACCACGTCCCCTGTCTTTGTGATGCCAGATTTCAGGCTACCTTTCATAGTGGAAACTGATGCCTGCAACACTGGCATTGGAGCTGTTCTTTCCCAAGAGGGAAGGCCCGTGGCTTTTCTTAGCCAAGCCCTGGGTCCAAAGAATAAAGGGTTGTCGATTTATGAGAAAGAGTACATGGCTATTCTTCTTGCTGTGCAAAAGTGGCGGCATTACCTTGAAGGGAACTTGTTTGTGATCAAAACAGATCACCAAAGTCTCAAGTACCTTCTTAAGCAACGAATCACAACAAGAGTTCGGAGGAAAGGCTTAATGAAAATGCTAGGCCTGGGGTACAAGATTCAGTACCGAAAGAGTGTTGAAAATGCAGCAGCTGATGCCTTATCAAGGCAATTTGAAGATTCTGCAGCTGAAGGTCATTGTGCTGCAATTACTCAAGTGGTGCCTTCCTGGATGACCGAAGTAATCAATTCATATGAACATGATGCCTTTGCTCAATCCCACATTATTCCAGGTTGTCTCCAATGTGGCTCTCCTCCAGATCAAGCTGGTTCTCTTACAGATCAAGCTGGAGTGACTGTCAATCAAGGAATTATCAGAATTGGTGGGAAGATATACATTGGGGAAGGATATAGGCTGAGGAAGCAGGTCATTAGAGCTTCACATGACTCACCTTGGGGTGGGCATTCAGGGGTAGAAGGTACTTATAGGAGACTAAAGCTGCATTTTCAGTGGTCCCGTATGAAAAGAGAAGTACAAGACTTTGTGCAACAATGTGAAGTCTGTCAGCAAACCAAGATAGAGCATACTCCTTACAAAGGATTATTACAGCCGCTTCCCATTCCGGAGGGTGCTTGGAGCCATATTAGTATGGATTTTATCGAGGGGCTACCCAAATCAGAAGGGAAGGAGATCATTTGGGCAATTGTGGATCGTTTTACCAAATTTGGTCACTTTATAGCACTCCAACACCCCATTACCGCACAGAAGTTAGCAAGGATATTCTTGGATCAGGTGTTTAAGCTCCATGGGCTACCCCAGTCCATCGTTTCTGACCGTAACAGGTTGTTCACCAGTGCATTCTGGCGTGAGCTGTTCTTACTGCTGGGCACAACCTTAGCTATGATCTCCTCATATCATCCTCAGTCTGACGGCCAAACTGAGAGAGTTAATCAGTGCATTGAGTAATATCTCCATGGTATGACATTCGCACATCTCAAGCATTGGAATAGATATTTGTCACTCGCTGAATATTGGTATAACACTCATTTCCATTCTTCTTCGGGAGCCACACCTTTCACAGCTTTGTATGGCTACGATCCACCTTCACCATTGATTCAACGAGAGGCAGTATCTCAGGTTGAAGATGTTAATGTAATGCTGCAACAGAGAGTTCAGTTGGCTCATCAGCTTAAGGATAATCTTCACGTAGCACAGGCTAGAATGAAGTTTTTTGCAAACAAAAAGAGGGTTGACAGAAACTTCAATGTGGGAGATCTTTTTTACCTCAAATTATAGCCTTATAGGCAAAGCTCAGTGGCTGTCCACAAAAATATCAAGTTATCTGCATGTTTTATGGGCCTTACAAAGTTCTTAAGAGAATTGGTAAGGTAGCTTATCTGTTGGAACTACTAGAGGATAGCTTAGTACATCCGGTCTTTCATGTTTCTTTACTTAAGAAGCATGTTCCTGATCTAGAGAAGGGGCCAATAGTTATCTTACAAGCTTCCAAGGGAGAGTTAATTCTCGAGCCTATAGCTGTTTTGGCCCGCAGAACTGTGCAGAAGTTGGGCAAGCAAATTCTGGTGCTATGGGCAAATCTGGGGGCTGGCAGTACCTCATGGGAGAGCTGGAGGTTTATCAAGTCACAATTCCCTTCTTTTCATTGCTGGAGATCAGAATTGGTTCTAAGGCTTTCCCGGGTGTATGGTTCAAATATTAGTTTTTTTGCGGTTTTGGCGCCAAATTCTGTTATATTGTATTTCCTTGCTGAATAGTTGCTGTTAGTTTGGTTAATGTCTAGATATTTGTTTCCTTGTTCTCTTCTATAAGTAAGCATTGTATTGTAAGATGTTGGCATTCAATGAAAATTACATTCCTTCTTTTGTTCATTTCCAATTTCGTTCAATATTTTCCTTGTTCTGTCTAGGTTAAGCTCAAGAGCTATCTTAAGTCTAACATTGGGCTACTAGTAAGGAAAAGGTACAAGTGTTATTAAAAGTCAGGGATGCCAAACTTAAAACCAGATTGACTTGGGCTTGTGAGTAGACTGTTGCGCTCTTGGTTTGTCTCTATCCCTGTTCTTGACTTTTAAGTGTATGAGGAAAGGTGTCTGTGGGCCCCGCTCCGTCACTGTAGCTACCAGTTGAGTTAAGTTCATATCCTTATCTATCATAAAAATGTGTAAAATCCACAAAAATGCTTAAAAAAGTCTTCTAAATTGAAGTGTAAGCAGAGCTCATGATATAACCGAAGTTATAGACACCAACATATCACAACCTTTTCTCCTAAAATGGTGAGTGGTTGGGGTCAAAGATGTGCGGTTCGTAATTTGGCTTACTACCTAGTCGTGGTGAGTCCCTTTAGCATGTTTGTTTTGTTTTCACATCTATGGTGACCACACACACCTCATTTGAAACAAAATAGAGCAAACACTCCTTTTGGTGACCACCATGCAAGGCTTGAAACATGACTTCATTGTCTTTTTCCCTTTGTGGATTGCTAAGACGTAATTGCTGACTATTTGTCGGTGGTCAAAACCAGGAGGTCTAATGCCCTCGAGTAAGAGGAACTGGAAGGCTCATGTTATGATCTTGCTGTTGTTATGTTAGTTAAGTCTAGATGTATTAGCTCTAGTTAAGTGTTGCGTTTCACTAACTGAATTGTAATGTTTGAATTGGCTTGTTGTTGGTGCCAAGGGTCTTAGTTGTTAGTTAAGTCGGTTGTAAGGTCAAGTGTTGGTTAATTGTGGCGGCTAAGGCCTCGCTAGCTGATTTTGGTTTTGCCTATGTGTAATCTATCTTGATCTAGTATTAGTAGCTTGCTTAAGTGTAATGCTGATTCATTCAATGAAAATTACAATCATCTCTTTGAGATATTTCTTCTCTATCTCATCTAACTTTCTCTAATTTGTCATCTCTTTCACTTCTCTTCTCATCTTGATTCTCTCACTATCCTATCCTTCCACAAGGTTAAGCTCAAGTTGACCTTGAAGCTTAACATTTGGTATCAAAGCCAAGTTAGCCGTTAATTGCTCGTTTGCTGATTGATTCGAGCTAGCAAAGCGTAAGAAACAGAATTCAACAATGTTTGGCGGTGTAACAACTCGATCAGGAGTAGGAGCTGGAAATCCAACTACTTTTGTTGATCCTAATGTCTCTTATGTTGCGGCAGATAGTGCTAGTGCAGCAAGAAATGTTCAGTTCATTACAAATGATCTGTTGAAATCAGAGATGAATGAAATGTTCGAACAATCTAAGCAAATGTAGCGAGAGAATGATTAACAGAGGGATGAAATCTTTAATCGATTTAAGCAAATGCGGAAGGAGAACGATCAAAAGAGGGATGAACGAATGCTTCAGTTGATGAGGCAAGTTCAGCTAGAGAGCAACCAAAGGATTGAAGGTCGAATGTCTCAGTAATTACAACAATTGGAGGAACAGTTTACTGGTTTGCAAGATCAGGTCAATAGACAAGGTGTTTCGTCCAGAGTTTGAATCTTATTGCATGCATGTCAGCCAATGTAACCTCCTAATGTGGTTCAATCTCAATTCCGAATGTTGTTGCTGAATCTTAAGATAGACCACAAGTGGCTAATATGAATTATAGTCCCCAATTTCGTCCTCTTGCAGCTGACGTTAGACCTCAAGATCGAATTCCAAAGGCCAAAGTAATTGCCGGATCTCATGATCATCCACTTAATCAAGTGCAATCTTGATCTTCCAATATGAATCTTGGACAGAATGATTGCCCTCTCGATCATCCAAAACACCTTAGATCTGCCAATATGAATGCTGAACAGATGGATCGTCCACCTGATCAGAGGCATCAGCAGCAATCAGGAAGTAATGATGCCTCATCCAATAATAGAAGCAATGGATTTAGGCAGCCAAGAATACAAATTGAACCTTTTGATGGCAAGCTTCTATAGTCTTGGATTAAAAGATGTGATAAGTATTTTCACTTTTATCACATTCTAGATGAGCAAAAGGTGGAATTGGCTGCTATGTATCTTTAAGGAGATCACGAAGTGTGGCTTTATAGCGTATTGAAGACTAATCCTACTCTTTCTTGGGCTAATTTTGTGGAAGAACTTTGCGAGAGATATGGTGATGAAGATTCAAGTGACATTGTTGATAATTTCAACAAAGTGATTCAAGTAACATCTGTGAAGGAGTATACTACAAGGTTTGAGAACCTTAGAGTGAGCATGATAGCTGTATATCCTCAAGCCACTGAGACATATTATGTCTCGAGTTTCATTAGTGGCTTAAAGCCTAAAATCAAGAACCTTGTGAAGGCAATTGGTCCTAAAACACTGTCCAAAGCTTATGCTAAAGCTAAGCTCTTTGAGGCCACAATTCTTACTTCTACTGATGGACCAAGGTACAAGGGAGGAAGCTCCAAGCAACAAAACAGATTGGATAGGCCCAATGTTAATTGCTTTGTTGAGAAGAAAGCTCAGAGGCTTTGTTACAAATGCAATTAGCCTTATCTGTTTGGCCACAAATGCAATCCTAAATTTCTCATGACAGCTAGAGGAGTCAGTGCTGATGAGCAATCTGGCAGTGATGAATCTGAGATTGAAGAGGATAATTCAGGCCAGAAATCACAAGATGAGCTGACTGAAGATGCTGTTGAGATTTCCATGAAAGCATTGACAGGGAATGGAACTCACCATACTATAAGGATTAAAGGAAAAGCACGCAAGACATCAATCATTGTCTTGAACGATAACAGTAGCAGTCATAGCTTCATTTATCCAAAGGTGGTGAAGAAAGTAGGACATGAAGTTATCAAGACTGATCCCCTAGCTGTGACTGTTACCGATGGGAATTCAATTCTAACTAAGAACAAGTGTCAAGGGTTTCAGTGGTCTATGCAAGATCACAAATTTGTTTATAACTTCAAAGTCTTGCCCTTGGGAGGATGTGACATGGTTTTGGGTGTAGATTGGATGAGAACTTTCAGTCCTGTGATTTTTGATTTTGCTAAGCTGACAATGTCATTTGAGGTACAAGGACCTAAGGTGATTCTGCAAGGTCTTGCTGATCAAGCTCTGTTGCAAGTGATTAAAGGCAAGAAGCTGAAAGGTGGATTTAAGAAGAATGCACGTTAGTGGGTAGGACAACTGTTTGCGATATCTCATATGGAGATGCCTAAAGTAAGAGCATCGATAGAAGAGTTTGAGGATTTGTTTGAGCAGCCTCAAGCATTACCTCCTAAGAGGAATCTGGATCAATCAATTCCTCTCAAGCTAAATTCTGAGCCCGTAAAGTTTAGGCCCTACAAGTATTCTCATGCATAGAGGACTGAAATTGAGAGGCGGGTTGATGAATTGCTCAAGACATGCTTTGTGAGGCAGAGCCACAGCCTCTTTACTTCTTCAGTCATACTTGTCAAGAAGAAGGATGGCACAACAAGGATGTATATAGATTACATGCATCTTAACTCATTGACAGTGAAGGATACGTTCCCAATTCCTGTCATAGATGATTTGTTGGATGAGCTAAATGGAGCTCATATCTTTTCCGAGCTTGATCTGAGGCAAGGATATCACCAAAACAGAGTATTGGAGAAAGATGTGTACATGACTGCTTTTAGAACACATCATAGGCACTTTGAGTTTGTGGTTATGCACTTTGGTTTAAACAATGCTCCAGCAACGTTTCAAGCAGTAATGAACGGTGTCTTCAAGCTGTTCTTTAGGAGATTTGTATTGGTATTCTTCAATGACATCCTGATTTACAGTTCTTCATTGGAAGATCATTTGGTGCATCTAAGGGAAGTGTTCTTGATCATGTGCAATCACAAGTTATATGCAAAATTGGTTAAGTGTTCTTTTGTGCAAACCCAATTAGAATATTTGGCCACGTTATTTCCCATGGAAGAGTCTCTACTAATCCTTCTGAAGTCCAAGCAATGAAGGAGTGGCCTGTGCTGGTGACCTTGAAGCAGTTTAGAGGGTTTCTGGGCTTGACTGGCTATTACCGAAAGTTTGTTACTGGTCATGGAGCCTTAGCCAAACCTCTAACTAATCTATTGAAGAAAGATGCATTTAAGTGGTCAGATAAAGCTCAAGAAGCATTTGAAGCTTTGAAGTCTGCAATGTGTAAGGCACCAGTTCTAGAAATGCTAGATTTTGCTGTGGGATTCATCCTAGAGACAGATATTTGTGGAAATGGTATTGGGGCTATTTTGTCTCAAAAGGGGAAGCCAAAATGCCTACCTCAGCCAAGCTTTGAGTCCTGAGCATCAAGCACTATCCACCTATGAGAAGGAGTATTTGGCAATCTTACTTGCTATTAATAAGTGGAGGCATTATTTGGATGGGCATCACTTTACGATAAAGACTGATCACCAAAGTTTGAAACATCTTCTTGAATAGAAAATTGTCACAAGGATTTAGAAGAAGGGGTTAATGAAGATGTTGGGGTTTGATTATGACATTGAGTATAAGAAAGGGAAAGAAAATGTGGCCGCTTATGCATTGTCTGGCAGGTTGGAAGATTACGAGCAAGGATTCTATGGAGCAGTGTCTATTATACTTCCATCTTAGGTTAAAGAGGTGTATAAGTCCTATGAGGATGATTCTTTTGCACAAGAGTGCATAACATCTTTTAGTGTGAGCAGAACAAGTAGTAGTGCCTCTGATGCAGAAGTGTCTGTTGTGAAGGGAGTGATTCAATTGAAGGGCAAGTTGTACATTGGCTCTTCCACTGATTTGAGACAACAAATCATAGTGCCTCTCATGATTCAGCTTGGGGAGGACATTCAGGATTTGAAGGCACCTATCAAAGGCTTAAGGCCTATTTCTGCTGGACAAGAATGAAGAGAGCAGTGGCTGATTTTTTGCAAGCTTGCGAGGTTTGTTAGCAAACTAAGTTGGGTGATCATAGATATTGAGGCCTTCTCCAACCTTTACCAATCCCTGAAGGAGCTTGGTAGAATATTAGCATGGACTTTGTTGAGGGTTTACCTAAATCAGAAGGGAAGGAGGTTATTTGGGTTGTGGTTGATCGATTCACCAAATTCTGTCACTTCATTGATAGCTGAGAAATTGGCAAGGAGCTTCATGGACAACATCTACAAGCTTTAGGGCTTGCCATAATCTATTGTATCAGATCGAGACAGATTCTTCACAAGTCACTTATGGAAGGAGTTGTTCAACCTTTTGGAAACAACATTGGCTCTTAATTCAACATACCATCCTCAAACTGATGGACAAACAAAAAGAGTCAATCAGTGCCTTGAGCAATACCTCAGAAGCATGGTGTTCAGTCATCCAAAAGTGTGGAGCAAGTGGTTATCCCTCGCAGAGCATTGGTACAATACGCATGCTCATGCTTCTATTGGAACTACTCCATTCAAAGCTCCTAATGGTTATGATCCTCCAACACCATTGACGTTGTAAGGGATTGTGTCATTAGTTCCTGAAGTTATTGACCTAGTACAACAGAGGAGACAATTGATGCAAATGTTGAAAGATAATCTCCATCACGCACAAGCTAGAATGAAGTTGTATGTAGACAGGAAACATGCGGATAGAAATTTTGAAGTTGGAGAAATGGTTTATCTGAAATTGTAACCTTACAGACAAGTAACCATGACTGTGAGGAAGAATGCGAAGTTGTGTGCAAGGTTCTTTGGGCCTTATAAGATCCTTGAGAAGATTGGCAAAGTACCCTACAAGCTTGACTTACCTCCTAACTCTTACATTCATTGTGTTTTTAACATTTCCTTTCTCGAGAAACAGTTGAAAAAGGGGTGTGGAAGTTCACTTCATCCTCTAGACATTGGTTCAAATGGGGCCTTACTTTTACAACCTACTGTTGTGCTTGATTCAAACGAGGTCAAGGCTGATGACAGAACAATTCAAGAGGTTTTGGCGTAATGGCCCAATTTGGACGAGAAGAATGCAACTTGGGAAGAGCTTCAATTCTTGAGGAGTCAAATTCGTACCTTCCATTCTTAAGAAAAAGAATGTTTTCAAGAGGAGGGGAATGTTATGATCTTGATGTTGTTATGCTAGTTAAGTCTGGATGTATTAGCTCTGGTTATGTGCTATGTTTCATTAACTGAATTGTAATGTTTGAATTGGCTTGTTGTTGGCGCCCAGGGCCTTAGTTGTTGGTTAAGTTGGTTGTAAGGTCAAGTGTTGGTCAATTGTGGCGGCTAAGGCCTAGCTAGCTGATTTCGGTTTTGCCTAGTTGCAATGTATCTTGATCTAGTATTAGTAGCTTGCTCAAGTGTAATGTCGATTCATTCAATGAAAATTACAGTCATCTCTTTGAGATATTTTCTCTCTATCTCATCTAACTTTCTCTAATTTCTCATCTCTTTCACTTCTCTTCTCATCTTGATTTTGTCACTATCCTATCCTTCCACAAGGTTAAGCTCAAGTTGACCTTGAAGCTTAACATCTCAGCCCTTACGAGTCCCCTCTTAAGCTTCCTCTAGAACAAAATCGCATATCTTAAAGGGATGAAATGGGTCATAGCCACTGCAGCGAATGTGGTGATGATGATGTCATCCAAGGAGATGAACGTGTTATGATCTGAAATTTTAAGTCTTGTTTTGCCTGTGTGTAATTACTTGTGTGTAGTTGCTTGTTTTAAGTGTTGTAGCCGTTTGTGGTGTTTTGGCGCCAAGTAGCTTCAAATGGCTGGTAGGGGTCAAATGTTGTGGCTGAGCTTTGTCTTAAGTCGGTTTACCTTGGCTTGATGCATTGCATCTTGAATTCTATAACTAGCTTGCTCAAGCGTAAGAAGATTCATTTAATGAAAATTCAAGATATCTTTGAGATATTTTCTCTCTACTTCTCATCTATTTCTCTAATCTCTTATCTAACCTTCAATTCTCTTCTCATCTAATCTCTCTCTTTCACAAGTAAACTTCAATCTTTGAATTGAAGCTTAACATTTGGTATCGGAGCTTCGTTCTTGCTGTAAGTTGATCCCTTTCTGGTTTATTTGAGCTGGTGAGGTCTAAAAAACACAATTCAATCATGTTTGGTGGAGTAACAACCAAATCTGGAGTAGGAACTAGAATCTGGTTACATATGTTGTGTTACCTATGCTGCCGCAGTTAGCAATAATGCTGCAGTAGACTAGAAGAGGTTACAATGAAGCAATTAAGCTTGCAAATGAAGGAAATAGTTGTGTAGATGAAGCAGTCACAAAGAGATG
Source organism: Simmondsia chinensis (assembly GCA_018398585.1). NCBI lineage: Eukaryota > Viridiplantae > Streptophyta > Magnoliopsida > Caryophyllales > Simmondsiaceae > Simmondsia > Simmondsia chinensis. The sequence continues at coordinate 15,228,919 of JAGTTD010000010.1, read as the reverse complement.
TGGTGCAAGAAATGAACTAGAAGTATGACTGTCACTTCCAGCAAGTTGAGGAAAAGATAGCCGATCAAATTCATCCGCAAGAGTTGGATGACAAAATGGTCGAGCAATTGGATCAACAATGGTGGAGGTTTGAAGAGAAATTTGCTGAAATAGGCAATCAATCTAGGGGACAGATTGTGTCTTCTAGTCCTGTGCCTTTACTTCTAGCCAGATAGTTGCTCATGCGCCACTAATTGAGGTCTCAGGATGAAGGAAATCCTCAAGTGCAAAATGCTGTGGCTAGACCTCAAGATCCATTGCAATCAACTGGAATCAACCCTCAAGAGGTTGAAATAGCTGCAAGATCGCGAGATCCTCCCATTGATCAAGTGCAATCTCGGTCACCAGGTTTGAACTCCGAAGAGAATGAACGTCCACCTTATTCTTTTGCGCAGTTCAAAATTGCGTTTGAGGACATTGAACATTAAGATCGCCCACCTGATCAACATCATCAGCATCATTCAGGAAGCAATGATGCAACATCGAATGGAAGAAGTAATGCACCTAGATAGCTGCTAGTTCAGATTGATCCATTTGATGGCAAGCAGCCTCAATCGTGGTTGAGAAGGTGTGATTGGTGTTTTCATTTCTACAACATTAAAGAAGCAAAGAAAGTAGAATTGGCAGCAGTATACCTCCATGGAGATCATGAGGTGTGGTTCTATAGCTCGTTGAAGAGCAATCCTAATCTTTCTTGGGCTGAGTTTGTGAAAAAGTTATGTAAGTGTTATGGTGATGAGGATTCTAGTGACGTTGTTGATAGCTTCAACAAGGTGTTACAAACAGCAACTGTGTTACGATTCATTAGATTTTAGTTGTAATTTTGGTTGTATTTCGGGTAATGTCTTCATTGTTGTGTTTGCCTTGTATTCAAATGTTAGTTAGCTGGTTTTGGCGCCTTGGAGGGTCGGGTAGAGGTCTTAGCAGGTCAAATCTGGCGGCTGCTGTAATTTGTCGCCAATGTCGGTTATGAGTCCGTTAGGATTAGTTGGCTATATTCAATGTTTCCAATCTTGTATAATTAGGCTCTAAACTTGTAATTTCTTCATTAAATCAATAATATTCAGATTTTCCTTTGGAATTTCTCTCACTACTTCTCATCTCCTTCTCTAATTCTCATCCCCTTTCACTTCTCTTCTTATCTCAACTCTTTCTCTACAAGGTTAGCCTTCAATCTTGAATTGAAAGCTAACAATTGGTATTAGAGCTAGTTCAAGCAATCAATTGATTGATTGAGGCTGGCAAAATCAAAGAAAATCATGACCGATGGTGTGAGAACTAGATCGGGAGCTGGTGGAGCAAATGCACCTGGTTCGGAGGTGACCTGTGCTGCTGCAGTTGTAGGTTCTGATGCATCTCGCGCTGTGGAAGCTGGTGCAAATGCTACAACTAGACCTCAGTACTTAACTACTGATCATCTTCAGGACTTAAGTAACAAAATGGATCGAATCTTGACACTATTGTTGGAAAAAGATGCGAATAAAGAAGATCGGTTGCAGCAAATTGAGGCTAAGCTGGTACATTTGCAGGATCAGGTTAATAAGCAAGGAGAGACCTCAGTTAATGCAATCCTTAAGCCAGCTAGTTAGATCTTTCAACCTGTTGAAGTGGATCTGTAGCAAAGTAACGTTGACAGAACTGAAAGTTTGGTTAGGACTCGAGGAAAATCTCCGATGATGCAACCTAATGCAGGACCTTCAATCCACATCAGATCAGCTGAGAATCAACCTTCACCGCCTGAAATTGCTGCAGAAAATCAGGATCATGCCTTAGGACAAGCTCATTCCAGATTGAATGGCTTGAATTCAGATCACAATTCAAGGCAGCAGAATTCTGTTTTGCATCACAGCATTGTAGATGATGGGCTCGAGCATCCAGATAGACCTCCTGATCGGCAATTTCAGCATAGATCAGTGAATAATGACAATTCATCTGGTGGCAGGAGTGGTTCTTACAGGCAGCCGAGAGTGGAGATAGATCCTTTTGATGGTAAACAGCCGGAATCTTGGTTAAGAAGATGTGATCGGTATTTTCAATATTATAACATACATGAAGATGAAAAGGTTTAGCTAGCTGCAGTACATTTACATGGCGATCATGAGGTATGGTATTATAGTTTGTTCAAGAGCAAGCCTAACCTTTCTTGGGGCCAATTCGTAGAAGAAATGTGTGAATGATATGCTGAGGAAGAGGCAACTGATGTTGTGGACAGCTTTAATAAGGTGTGCCAAACTTCAACCATGCGGGAGTATATGATTAGATTTGAGAATTTACGAGCTAATTTGCTGTCAATCATATCCATTGCTCCGGAGGACACAAAATCCTATTATGTCTCTTGTTTCATTAGTGGATTGAAGCCTAGGATCAAAAATATGGTGAAAGCCATATGTCCTAAGACATTGTCTAGTGCTTACAACAAGGCTAAGTTGATTGAAGCTACTTTAGCCAATTCAAGTGACAAGAACAAGCTCCATGGCAGTAGTTACAGACCGCAGCAGAAGAACAATTTTGGTTCCAAATTTAAGCGTGTTGTTTATAAGAGTTCAGTGAGGCTATGCTTTCGTTGCAATCAGCCTTATCAGCCTAGCCATAGTTGCAAATCTCAGGCCTTAAATATGCAAGAGGGTTCCATGCTAGTGTTGTTTCTGGCAGTGAAAATTCAGACGTTGAGGAAGACAGTGATGATCCTTCTTCACAAGATGAAATGTTGGATGATGAAGTTGAGATATCCATGAAGGCATTGACCGGGAGTGGAGCTCATAATACCATTCGAATCAGAGGCAAGGCTGGTAAAACCTCTATCATTGCCCTTATTGATAGTGGGAGTACACATAGTTTTGTTGACCCCAAGTCGATTAAGAAAGTGAGGCATGAAGTGACAAAAACTCATCCACTGGCGGTTATGGTGGCTGATGGCAACTCCCTAACAACTCAAAACAAGTGCCTAGCATTCCCATGGTCTATGCAAGATCATCAATTCACCTTCGATTTTAGAGTTCTTCCCTTGGGAGGTTGTGATATGGTGCTAGGTGTGGATTAGATGAGAACCTTCAATCCGGTGGTGTTTGATTTTGATAAAATGACCGTGGCATTTGAGGTCCATGGCACTAAAGTCTCTTTCCAAGGCATTTCAGAGGAAGCACAGCTGAGGTTGATTGATGGTAAACGACTACAAGGTGGAATCAAGAAGAAAGCAATTCTATGGCTCGGGCACCTGTTTGTTATCTCTTCGGTTGAGCTGCAACAAGACATTAAGCCAGAGGTTCTTGCCTTGGTTGAAGAGTTTGAGGATATTTTTGAGCAACCAACAAGTCGTCCTCCTCAAAGGAGTGTGGACCATGCCATTCCTCTTCGTGCAAATGCTGATTTGGCCAAGCTTAGACCATACCGTTATGCTCATGGCCAACAGATAGAAATTGAGAGACAAGTTGAGGAGTTACTTCACATGAGCTTCATTAGACCAAGCCATAGCCCTTTTGCTTCACTTGTGATCCTTGTGAAGAAGAAGGATGGATCGGCTAGAATGTGCATTGATTATCGATAATTGAACTCCTTGACAGTGAAAGATAAGTTTCCCATTCTCGTTATAGATGATTCTCTTGATGAGTTATATGGAGCATGTTTCTTCTCTAAGCTTGATTTGAGACAGAGGTATCATCAAATTAGATTTCTTGAGCCGGATATATACAAGACTGCTTTTTAGACTCATCATGGGCATTTCGAGTTTGTTGTTATGCCTTTTGGCCTAACAAATGCTCCGGCCACCTTTCAAGCGGTAATGAATGATGTTTTCAAGCCTTTCTTGAGAAGATCAGTGCTCGTTTTCTTCGATGACATACTGATTTACAGTTCCTTTTATGAAGATCACCTCACTCACCTTAGACAAGTTTTTGTGGTGATGCGGCAGCATAAGTTTTTGCTAAGTTGTCCAAATGTTCGTTTGCTCAGACAAAGCTGGAATATTTTGGCCATGTCATCTCTTAAGAAGGAGTTTCCACTGATCCTACTAAGGTCCAAGCGATGCAAGATTGGCCAATTCCAATAACGTTGAAGTAATTGAGAGGTTTTTTGGGTTTGACCGGGTATTATAGGAAATTCATTAAAGGATATAGTTCCATTGCCAAACCTTTAATAGAACTTTTAAAAAAAGATGCATTCTTATGGACAGAGAAGTCTCAGGCTGCCTTTGAAGCTCTCAAGTCAGCTATGTGTGTTGCACCCGTGTTGGCAATGCCAAATTTTGTTGAGAGCTTTGTGTTGGAGACAGTGCAAGCGGTTCAGGTATAGGGGCTGTTCTTTCTCAACATGGAAGGCCTATTGCTTATTTGAGTCAAGCTCTTAGTCCCAAGCATCAAACTATGTCGACATATGAGAAAGAATATTTAGCAATTCTTTTAGCCGTTGAGAAATGGAGGCATTACTTGGATGGTCACAAGTTCATAATTCTAATGGATCACCAAAGCCTCAAACATCTTCTTGAGCAAAAGATTGTAACGAGGATTCAAAAGAAGGGTCTAATGAAGATGCTTGGCCTTGATTATGTCATTGAGTACCGAAAGGGCAAGGACAATGCTACAGCCGATGCTCTGTCCTGAAAGTTTGAGGATGCTGAAAATTGTTCCTGCAGTGCAACAACCATGGTGATTCCTTCATGGATGGAGGAAGTTTATAAGTCTTATGAGGGTGATTCTTTTGCCCAAGAGTGTGTGGCTACTGCCCTTGTGAAGAATGCAGGAAAGAGTGACAGTAAAGCTGACAGTGAAGCTGGAATTTCAGTACAAAGGGGTCTAATCAGAGTTCATGGCAGGTTGTATTTTGGTTCTGCAACTAAATTGAGGAATCAGATTATACAAGCCTCTCATGATGCAGCCTGGGGAGGTCATGCTGGTATAGAAGGCACTTATCAAAGGGTTAAGGCTTACTTTAGTTGGCCAAGCTTGAAGAAGGAAGTGAGTGAGTATGTTAAGGCATGTGCGGTATGTCAACAAACCAAGTTGGGAGATCATCGTTACAAGGGTCTTCTTCAACCCCTTCCCATTCCTGATGGAGCATGGATCAACATTGGCATGGATTTCATTGAGGGATTGCCAAGGTCTGAAGGCAAGGAAGTCATATGGGTGGTAGTGGATCGCTTCACCAAATATAGCCATTTCATTGCTCTTACTCGACCTGTTACAGCTGAAAGATTAGCAAGAATCTTCCTTGACAACATCTACAAGTTACATGGATTGCCTCAATCCATTGTTTCGGATCGGAATAAGATCTTCACAAGCACATTTTGGAGGGAGTTGTTCAAATTGATGGGTACAACATTGGCACTTAGTTCCTCTTATCATCCCCAAACGGATGGCCAAACCGAACGTGTCAACCAATGTGTGGAGCAGTACCTCCGGAGTATGGTATTTTCACGGCCTAGAGAGTGGAATCAGTGGCTATCCTTGGCGGAGTATTGGTTCAACACTCACTTTCATGCATCTATTGGCACTTCTCCTTTCCAAGCCTTGTATGGGTATGCTCCTCCTTCTCTAATGATGCTGTAGCAGCCGGGAGTTACTGATTCTGCAGCAGGGGATCTGGTACAGCAGAGGAAACAGATATTGCAGGTCCTTAAAGATAATCTCCAACAAGCTCGGGCGCAAATGAAATTTTATGCAGACAAAAAGAGGGTAGACAAAAGCTATGAAGTTGGAGACATGGTCTACCTTAAATTAGAACCGTATAGACAGTCTTCTTTGCCTGTCAGGAGAAATGTCAAGCTAAGTGCCCGTTTCTTTGGCTCATTTAAAATCTTGGAGAAAATTGGCAATGTTGCATACAAGCTTGACTTACCTTCACATTCATACATTCACCTGGTGTTTCATGTCTCTCTACTTAAAAAGCAGGTCAAGAAGGGAACTGAGATTGCACGGGAGCCACCAGAAGCAGGAACTAGTGGTATGCTGCTGCTGCAACCTGTTGCTGTCAAGGCCCAGAGAACATCGTAGGTGGAACATGGTGCGTTGCAAGAAGTATTGGTGCAATGGTGCAATTTGAACAAGAGCGTTGTGACTTGGGAAAATTACAATTTCTTGAAGTGCCAATTCCCTAATTTTACTCCTTGAGGACAAGAAGTTTCTCAAGAGGGAGGGAATGTTATGATTCATTAGATTTTAGTTGTAATTTTTGTTGTATTTCTGGTAATGTCTTCATTGTTGTGTTTGCCTTGTATTCAAATGTTAGTTAGCTGATTTTGGCGCCTTGGAGGGTCAGGTAGAGGTCTTAGCAGGTCAAATCTGACGGCTGCTGTAATTTAGCGCCAATGTCGGTTATGAGTCGGTTAGGATTAGTTGGCTAGATTCAATGTTTCCAATCTTGTATAATTAGGCGCTAAACTTGTAATTTCTTCATTAAATCAATAATATTCAGATTTTTTTTTGGAATTTCTCTCTCTACTTCTCATCTCCTTCTTTAATTCTCATCCCCTTTCACTTCTTTTCTCATCTCAACTCTTTCTCTTCAGGGTTAGCCTTCAATCTTGAATTGAAAGCTAACAAACTGCTAGGGAGTATATGACGAGGTTCGAGAATCTTAGAGCAAGCATGATAGCTACTTATGCTCAAGCAACAGAGGCGTATTATTTCTCTAGCTTTATAGGTGGATTTACGCCAAGAGTCAAGAACATGGTGAAGGCAATTGGGTCTCAAACTCTATCTAAGGCTTATGCAAAAGCATAATTTATTGAAGCAATAGTCCTTTCTTCAAGTGACGGAAACAAGTTCAAGGCAGGAAGTTCCAAGTCTCACTGGAAGGAGTCAGTTGGAGCTAAGGCCACTCGTTCTATTGAGAAAAGGTTCACAAGACCTTGTTATAAGTGTAATCAGCCTTATTAACCAGGGCACAAGTGTAACTCAAAGTTTTTGATGTCCGCTAGAGGAGTTAGCAAAGTTGTGCATTCCGACAGTGATGAACTCGAAGCTGATGAAGATAGTTCGGATCAGAAGTCATCAGAGGAAGTTGTTGATGATGAAATTGAGATCGCCATGAAAGCCTTGACTGGAAATGGAGCTCATAACACTATTAGAATAAAGGGAAAGTTAGCAAGAGCTCAATTGTTATTCTAATTGATAGCAGTAGTACTCATAACTTTGTTGATCCTAAAGTGGTGAAGAAAGTGGGACATGAGGTGATCAAGACTCATCCCTTGGCAGTGACATGGTAGATGGAAACTCCATCCTTACTCATAACAAATGTTAAGCATTTTAGTGGTCTAAGCAGGAGCATCAGTTCACTTACGATTTCAGAATCCTTCCTTTGGGTGGATGTGATATGGTACTTGGAATTGATTGGATGAGGGCCTTCAGTCTAGTACTCTTCGATTTTGCAAAGCTAACTGTGTCTTTTGAGATTCACGGATTTAAAGTTACCTTGCAAGGCATTGCAGATCAAGCACAGTTGCAATTGATTAATGGCAAGAGCTTACAAGGTGGAATCAGAAAGAGTGCTTATCGGTGGATTAGTCAATTGTTTGCAATCTCCCCAACTGAATTGGTAGCTATTCCTTAACCTGAAGTGCAAGAACTGATTGAAGAGTTCGAAGATATATTCGAGAAGCCCAAGTCTTGAGCTCTTCAAAGGAATCTTGATCATGCTATCCCTCTCAAGTCAAATGCTGAACTAGTAAAGTTGAGGCCATGCAAATATCCACTTGCTCAGAAGACTGAGATTGAGAAACAAGTCGAAGAACTGCTCAAGACATGCTTCATCAAGCCAAGTCATAGTCCTTTTGCCTCCCCTATTATATTGGTGAAGAAGAAGGATGGATCAGCTGGGATGTGTATTGATTACAGACAACTTAACTCGTTGACAGTGAAGGATAAGTTCCCTATTCCAATTATTGTTGACTTGCTAGATGAGTTATATGGGGCATACTTCTTCACTAAGCTTGTTTTGAGGCAAGGATATCATCAAATTATAGTTCTTGAGCAAGACATATACAAGACAGCCTTCCAAACTCATCATTGACATTTTGAGTTTGTGGTTATCCCTTTTGGCTTAACCAATGCTTCGGCTACCTTTCCAGCTTCCATGAATGGTATCTTCAAGCCTTTCTTGAGAACATTTGTGCTAGCCTTCTTTGATGACATTCTAATTTAAAGTCCTACTTCTGAAGATCATCTCAAGCATTTGAAGGAAGTGTTTCTGACAATTCGCAATCACAAATTCTATGCAAAATTGGCTAAAAGCTCATTTGTGAAGACACAATTGGAGTATTTAGTCCATGTGATCTCACATAAGGGGGTCTCAACAGATCCTTCCAAGATTCAAGCCATGAAGGAATGGCCTATTCCAATAACACTGAAGCAGTTAAGGGGTTTCTTGGGTCTTACCGGATGCTACAGAAAATTCATTGTTGGTTTTTGTTCTATTGCCAAGCCCTTAGAAGAATTACTCAAGAAGGTTGCTTTTAAGTGGTTAGAATAGGCTCAAGCAGCTTTTGAGGCTCTTAAGTCAGCAATGTGTGCCGCTCCAGTACTAGCATGCCTAACTTTGTAGAAGAGTTCGTTCTTGAGACAGATGGTAGTGGATTGGGCATTGGTGCAGTTTTATCATAGAATGGAAGACCCATTGCTTACCTAAGTCAGGCTTTAAGTCCCAAGCATCAAGCAATGTCGACTTATGAGAAAGAATACCTGGCGATTCTTCTAGCTATTGAAAAATAGAGACATTATTTGGATGGGCATAGTTTTGTTATCAAGACAGATCACTTGAGTTTAAAGCACTTCCTGGAGCAGAAAATTGTTACACGAATCAAGAAGAAAGTATTGATGAAAATGCTGGGTCTTGATTATGTCACAGAATACAGAAAAGGAAAGAAGAACATGGCTACTGATGCATTGTCTCGTAAATTTGAGGATGGTGAGCAAGGATTTTTTGGGGCCATATCCGTTGTTCTTCCATCTTGGGTAGAAGAGGTGTACAAGTCTTATGAAGATGATTCTTTTGCTCAGGAATGCACAATAGCTTTCAGTGTGAAGAAGTCAGACAGTGTGGCTGCAGATGCTGAGGTTTCAGTAACAAAAGTAATCATCCGCTTGAAAGGAAACCTGTACATAGGCTCTACTACTGATTTGAGGGATCTTATTGTTAGTGCTTCTCATGACTCTACTTGGGGAGGTCATTCTGGGATTGAGAGCACTTATCAAAGAATCAAAGCTTATTTTAGTTGGCCGGGATTGAAGTAGACAGTAGATGAATTTGTTCGAGCTTGTGAAGTCTGCCAACAAACTAAGCTTGGAGATCATAGGTATTATGGTCTTCTATAGCCTCTTCTTATGCCTGAAGGAGTTTGGATCAATGTAAGTATGGATTTCATAGAGGAATTATCCAAGTCAAAAAGCAAGGAGGTGATTTGGGTAGTGGTTGATCGCTTCACTAAATATAGTCATTTCATTTCTTTGATCCGGCCTATTACAACTGAGAAATTGGCGAAATGTTTCTTAGGTAACATCTACAAATTACATGGATTGCCTCAATCCATTGTATCAGATCGTGATAGGATTTTCACTAGCCATTCTTAGAAGGAATTGTTCAACTTATTGGGAAAACTTTGGCTCTTAGTTCACCCTACCATCCTCAAACCAATGAACAAACTAAAAGAGTCAATCAATGCATCGAAAAATAGCTCAGAAGCATGGTGTTCGCTCATCCAAAGGAGTGGAATAGATGGCTTTCTCTAGTTGAGTTCTAGTTCAATACTCATGCTCATGCTTCACTGTGAACGACTCCTTTCAAAGCTCTTTATGGCTACGATCCTCCCACTCCTTTTGTGCTACAAAGTGTCAAGTCTTTAGTTCCAGAGGCTTCTGATCTGGTGCAGCAAAGGAGGTAATTGATACAAATACTCAAAAACAATCTTCATCAAGCACAAGCCAGAATGGAGATGTATGTTGACAAGCGATGTGTGGACAAGAATTTTGTAGTCGGAGACATGGTTTATCTCAAACTTCAAGCCTATAGACAGTCTACCATGGCTATTAGGAGAAATATCAAGCTAAGTGCTTGATTTTTTGGCCCATACAAGATTGTGGAGAAGATTGGCAAATTGGCATATAGGCTTGATTTACCTCCTAACTCATTCATTCACCCAGTCTTCCATGTATTTTTGTTGAAGAAGCAGGTGAAGAAGGGCTGCAAAAGTTTAAAGGAGGCACCTGAAGTTAGTTCCAATGGGGCTCTGCTGCTACAACCTATTGCTGTCAAAGCTTCTCGGGGCCTTAAGGTTGCAAATAGAACAGTTCGGGAAGTGTTAGTATAATGGACTAACTTGGACAAGAAATTTACAACTTGGGAACAGCTTAATTTTTTGAAGAGTCAATTTTCTACCTTCCATTCTTGAGTACAAGAACGTTTTCAAGTGGAGGGGATTGTTATGATCCGAAATTTTAAGTCTTGTTTTGCTTGTGTGTAGTTGCTGGTTTTAAGTGTTGTAGCTGTTTGTGGTGTTTTGGCGCCAAGTAGCTTCAAATGGCGGGTAAGTCAGTTAAGTAAGGTCAAGAGGGGTCAAATGTGGCAGCTGAGCTTTGTCTTAAGTCGGTTTAGCTTGACTTGATGCATTGTATCTAAAATTCTATAAATAGCTTACTCAAGTGTAAGAAAGATTCATTCAATGAAAATTCAAGATATGTTTGAGATATTTTCTCTCTACTTCTTATCTATTTCTGTAATCTCTCATCTAACCTTCAATTCTCTTCTCATCTAATCTCTCCTCTTCACAAGTTAACTTCAATCTTTGAATTGAAGTTTAACAGAATATATTGGGCTCCATGGTCATTCTCGTAAGAGTTTCATGGCTATGCTCAAACGTCATTTAGAGATTATGGACCAAAGATTCCAACAAACAATGAGAGAATCCTTTAAGAGGCAACATGCTAAAACAGGGCGCAATTTTGTGGCTCAGCGTGAAACCTCTGCGGCTAAGAAAACCGTGACTAATGACAACGGACCTGCTATGAAACAAAGGCAACCTAATGAGATAGATATTCTTGGTAGAAATAAACTCGCCCTTGTCCTTTATCACTACCCTTATTGCTCGAGACGTGACTAGGAAGACAGTGGTTGAAGTTGAGCCTATTTCGGTTAGACTAGCCGAGATTCGTAATGGCTTGGCCCAAGCCGTTAGGGAGGATATCAGGTGACTTAGGCTTACAACCCCTCCTGTAGTACCAGCTGGTTACGCCATGAGGTTCCCTTAAGCTCATGATTACTAATCACTCAGGTTGACTATATGGTCCCTGAGCGAACGAAAAACCCGTTTGTGACTAACCCATGTGTCATACACTTGGAATCCATCCATGGAAACGAAAGTGTGCCTCAAGTATCTCATGGAGTTGTAGGCCCTTCCAATCAGAGTTTCTCTCTTATCACGAGGGACCTTTATCCTACTGCGTCATTGTTACCTGTCCTCGAGGCAGTGAGGTACGACCGTTCTCACCCTCGTTAAGCAGCGGAGGTTACCATGAATCCCACTCAAGGCCTTGAGATAGGAGTGCAAGGTTAGGTCCCTATTATAGGGAGCCCGGCTTCTCATCCTAAACCTCTCTACCCTTATAACATGGGGGGACAAAGTAATAACCCACGTCCTCAAGATCATGACTTGAGGGTTGATTATACATGGTTGAACCCACAACTTGTTGGTATCGGTGTGCCTGCAGGTGAGCCATATAACCTAGGTTCTGCTGGGGCATACTTGATGCCCCAACCAAGTGCATGGCCATTATGACTAAGGGGTTGATCTAATTGTTCCCGCAACCAGTTGTGATGGGTTCTCAGGGGAATCTCGCAGATCCCCCTTGAAATCCCTACCCGTTTGGGGACAGTGGCAGGCACATAATTATGTGCCTAACATCCCCCCTCCCCCAGATCAATTGGCCGCCCTCATTAAGCAAATGTATGGGCCGAGTCTTGCAAGGGTCAATGGCCCTTGTATAGTAAACCTTACCCTGACCACATTGACAGGGATTACCCTTTTCCTCAAGGATACAAAATCCTCGAGTTTGCCCTCTTCTCCGGGGAAAGGACTGTTTCTACTCTCGAACATTTTCTGAGATTCAATTGTAAGTGTAGGGAAGCAGCAAATAACCCATATGGCCAGGCAATTCCAGGCCCAATTTCCTAGAATGGAGTTAGAAATTTCCATGTCAGACATAGCTCTAATGAGACAAAAGTCATTAGTGGAAGAATATATTAACCGGTTCAAGCGAGCTCAGTTAAAATGCACTGCAGCTCTTCCTGAACTTGAATATGCCAAGCTAGTTCCAAACAGCATGGAAATTGAATTCAGGAAGAAATTCGAAGGCTCTAACTTTATGATGCTTCTTCAGTTGTAGAATGTGCCGCTGGATACGAGGCAGTCTCGAAAGAAGAAAGCCTTGAGAAAAACAACGTGCACGGGACATAAGTGCACGAATTAATTCAAGAGGAAGATGATCCTCCTTATGAAATTAAAGTAGCTAAGTACATCAAGGGGCCTCCCTTGGTTTGCAATCCTTTGATCAAAAAGGATATTAAAGCCAGGAAGTCTTACCAGTCCCAAGACTTAAGAAAGTTTTCATTTGACCTCTCTAGAGCTGATGTAATATTCGATTGGCTTAAGGCAAATAATAAACTTAAGATTAGGGGTAAACACTTTCATGATTCTAGATGGAGGGGGTTAATTATTAATAATTCATAGGTAGTTATTAAAGAGTATTAGGCATGAATAATGGCCTTGTAACGGCTTTAGTTCTTATCCTTGGCGGTTATTGTTGGTTAGTGGTCTATGTGTTAGTTAGCTTAGTGAAATGTGGCAACTGGTAAACTCATGAGTCGGTCATGTTAGTGTCCAAGTGCAAGGTACATGCTTAACCGCCTTTAGTCCTAGATTAGTATAAGTAGTAGTTGCCCTTCATGTAAACGGATATGTTGAAGAATGAATTGATCCTTCTCTCTTTAGATCCTCGGTATCTCTTATCTCTTCTCTACTTCTCATCTTTATTCTCTTCTAATCTCATCTATCTCTCATCTTCTAATCTAATTCTTCTAATTCTCACTACAATTCACCTCCTGTCTCAAATTAGACCCTTAAAACCCTAGTTTATGATTCAAGATTAGCTTAAATCATAACAATTGGTATTAGAGCTTGAGAATTTGCATCCAAATTTAATTGATTAAGTTTAATTTCATTGCAAAGCATTGGATCAAGCTGTTGATGGCTAGTTCTTGAGTAATTGATCAAGAACATTGAGCTTATGGTGTAGAATTGGTTGCTAAAGCATTAGTGTTTGCAGCATTAGTAATTGTATTGCATAAGCCTTAGTTTTTGCTGCAACTCTATGCCATGACCCAACTATAATTGATATAGGAGGATTTAGTATTAGTAATTCTATGAATGTAATAAGTGGTGTATTAGCTTGTAATTGTCCTAGTTGTTCTCTAGATTGGTTAGTTAGTTGGACTTGGCCAAGTGTTAGTTAGAATTAGTCAAACAAGGCGGCTGCTTAGATGAATGTTGGTTAGCTTGTATGTCTAGATCCATTTTTCTTAATCTTTGTCTCTCAATTCTCTCATATATTCCCTCAATTCTATGGATTTCCCTTCTATTCTCATCTAAATCTATCTTATTCTCATCAAGTTCTTGTCAATTCTAAACCAATTCGCTTCTTATCACAATTTAAAGCCTTAAAAGCCTAGGTTATGATTCAAGTTTAGCTTAAATCATAATAATTGGTATCAAAGCCTCGATTTGCTTCATAATCAAGCTAAATTGATAACTAGATTTGATATAACTTCATTAGATCATTGATTTTGTGCTTAAAGTTTGGTTTTTTTCTTCGCTACAATAAACATTGATTGGCTGCGATTATGATTATGCGGTCGATAAAAACTCTGGAGCTTAGGTCTTCAAGATTCAGTGTTTGCTTTTGAGATTAGTTACTATAGAATAGATCAAATTAATATCTGCTGGACTTGCTCACGGAATGAGCTTAGCTTGTCCTGATTTCAGTAGTGATGCTTGTCACTCGATCATGCTTAAATTAGATCATCCTTGCTGATCAAATAGGACTGAACAGAAAATTCAGTTTAAAGGCTACAGTTAAGAGTTCATTAACTGAACTTGTTTTTATTTTGACTCATAGTTCTATTGGATTCGAATTAAACTAGCTAGATGAAAGTTGAATGGATTTAACTAAATCTGGCCAGCTGAGATTTGCATCAGAAATCGAGCTGTCATATTGAGCTAAAGATTGAATTGAATTGATTAAATTGTTCCAAGTTATAGGTCCAAGTAGGAAGTAGACCTACTTCAGCCTTAGTTTCAAGGCCGGCGGTTATTGGACATTGTATTTTGGTTGCTAATTTGTTGGCCCTAAAGCCAATATTACTGTAATTTTGATGATAACAAGAATTTAGTGAGTCATGGGATTTAAATTGTTCTAATCTCATTTTTAAGTGACTTATAAGAAAGCTTAGGCACATTAAGATTAATCGTGGATACGAAGCTTTTAAAAAGATGATAATCAAGAGGAAAAGAGGTAAAAGTTGAAGAGAAGATTTATCCAAATTGAAGAGAACATGATCCGAGTCTAAGCATGCTAAAGTTATTTATTTTTATTGTCTAAGACTTAGGATCGGGATATATCAATTGAGTCCAAGTCTCAATATTGATATGTGATGCTCTTACAAAAATGTTTTTGAAAAATATTTTAGAAAATTAATTTATCAAATTTTCTTTGAAAAATATTCAAGTCAAAATTAAACCAATCTAGTTTATCAATAAAAATATTTTTTAAGATTAGTACATTGAAAAGTATGATCAAATCAAATAAAGATAAAATTTTAATGTGTGATGATTTAGCTTGATTTATGAAACCAATCATTTTTATGATCAAGTAAAGTGGGAAATAAATTCAAAAAAATTGAACAAATATAGCCAGCAATCAATCAATTTTTTAGCTTAGGAAATGTGACAAAAGTATCCCACCAATCAAGCAAATTGATCAAAACGTGTAAATGCACCTGGGTAGGTTGAGTACACACAGATGGTATGTGTCGACACACAGGCTTACAGTAGCCACCAAGAGCTGCTGTGTGTCGACACACAGAATTAAAAAGCTCAAAACGGCTACTTTTGACTTGATTTCTTTCCAAAACCTTTTCCCAACTTTTTGAACGTCTTATTGGCCCTCATTTGCCTATAAATAGGGCTTGAATGTTTTGGTTGAAATTATCCAATACTCTCTAATCATTCTTTGGTAAAAAGTTCTCTTATATACTTGCGCTTTAAAGGTTTGTTTTTATGTTTTGTTTAAAACTTTTATTAGAGCATCACTTGTTCTCTTATTGTTGATCTTTGACCTTTATTGGCATATCTTTAGCTTTTGCTAAGCTTAATCAAGTGTCAATTCCTTGAGTGCTTTAATTCTTTCATTGCTTTATTCAAATTTGTTGCAGTGTAAAGGTTGGATCTTGAACCTACTGTTACAAAAGGATCGGTTGTCAAAGGTTGGTCTTGAGCCTACGTACAAAAAGACTAGTTGTAAAGGTTGGATCCTGAGCCTGTTTTTAAAAATGATCATCGAACTTAGTTAAAGGATCAAGTGACTAAGAATAGTCACTTGAGAAGTGGACTAGCTTCCGGTTTGGAAGTGGACCACTATAAAAATCTTGGTGCATCCCTTTTATTTTTGTCTTTGTCTTTCATTTAACATTTATTGTTCAGTTTTAATTAACTTTTTGGTTCATAAATTTAAAATTTTCATTTATCACTAAAGAACCTAATTCACCCCCCCTCTTAGGTTGCCATTTGGACTTTCATTTGGTATCAAAGCCAGTGCTCTATTTGTTTTGGGTCTAACATCCTTAGAATCATCCTATGGAAACTTTCACTCCAATCTTAGCCAAGGGTCAATTGACCAACAAGCCTCTTCTTTTTGACGGGGAAAATTTCCCTATTGGAAGCTAAGAATGAGACCTTATATTACATCTATTGATTTCGACTTATGGCTTATTACAAAAAATGGTGATTACGTACCCTCAAAGAAACTAGGTGAGAAAACCATTGATAAAGAAGTAAATGAGCTTATGCAAGATGACAAAGAAAAACTTCCAAAAAAATGCAAAAGCTCATTATCAACTCTTATGTGCTATTGCCCCAAATATCTTTAACCATGTGCCCAGTTGTCAATCAGCAAAAGAAATTTGGGACAAGCTAGAGGTCACCTATGAAGGTACGGAGCAAGTTAAATCTTCTAAAATCAATATGTTGGTAAGAGCTTACGAATTTTCAAAATGGAACCGGAGGAATCAATAAAAGAGATGTACACTAGATTTTTAGATATTACTAACAAACTCCAAGCTCTTGGAAAAATGTATTCAAATGAGGAGCAAGTTAGTAAAATTCTTCGACGTCTCCCTATTTCATGGCAAGGCAAGGTTACTGCTATTCGGGAAACTCATAACCTCTCTACTTATAAACTTGATCAACTAATTGGAAATCTCATGACCCATGAGATTGACATGGAAGAGTTTAAAGAAGAGGGAAAACAAAAGAAAAACAAAGACATAGCATTTAAATCATCTCTATGTGACGAAAGTGACGAAGGTGATGATGAAGTTGTTATGTTAGCAAAAAGATTTTACAAACGTCTTGAAAAGAAAAGATTTAAGAAAAACTTAAAAATTGGTTCATCTTCCTCCAAAGATGAACCAACTTGCTATGAGTGTGGACAAGTCGAACATCTTAAAAGAGATTGTCCCAAGCCAAAAAATAAGTTCTTCAACAAACTCAAAAAGAAAGACAAAATGGAAGAACGGAAGAAAGCTTTTGCGGCTTGGGGAGATAGCAACGATGAGTCCAATGAAGAAAGTGAAGAGGAAGTAGCTAACTTTTGTCTCATGGCTTTTGAAAACGATAGCGTTGAAGAGGATGAGGTAAACGATCTATCTTATGATGAACTTGTGGTTGGTTTTCAATAGTTATATGAGAAACATAAAAAATTGAAAAAACAGCACAATACTTTTGTCAAAGGTCTTGAAAAGACGGGATTGGAAAAGGATTCAAAACAACGTTTAGTGCTTGAACTTGAAAATGAATCCCAAAAGAAAAAGAACGAGTCTTTAAATAATGAGATCATTAAATTAACAAATGAAAAGAAATCCTTGGAAGAAACACTTCATACTTTAAAGGAAAATGAGAAAGGAAAATCCAAGGAAGATGAATCACTTTTAAAAGAAAATGAGTCCTTAAAAGAGAAATGGAAAAACTTTCAAAAATATCAAGCAAATTTTTTAAAGGTCAAGAAACACTTGACAAAATTCTTGCATCTCAAAAGCCAATTTATAACAAAGAAGGAATATGTTATAATGGAAATGTCCAAAAGAAAATTTTGGATATTCTTTTTGTTAAAGCCTCGTCACCTTCAACAAATTCTGTAAGGTGCAACTATTGTGGTGATCATGGGCACATCATTTACCAATGTTCTTTCAAAAGAACTTTGAAAAAGGCAAAGATGGTTTGGGTCCCAAAAGGATCTCAACCACCAAATGTAAAGGCTAACAACAAAAGACTCAAGAAAATTTGGGTACCTAAAATTGTTTGAATTGTGATAGGTGTGTATAAAAATCCAAAGCAAAAAAACAAAAGTGGTACTTGGATAGTGGTTGCTCAAGACACATGACAGGAGATAAATCCAAGTTCACTTCACTAACGTCAAGAAAAGGAAATGTCACCTTTGGTGACAATAAGAAAGGAAAAATAATCGGTATCGGTAATATTGCTTCTGACTCTTCTCCTTGCATTGAAGATGTCTTACTTGTGGAAAGTCTTAAGCACAACTTGCTAAGCATTAGTCAGTTATGTGATAAAGGCTATTGGGTGAACTTTGAATCATCTAGGTGCATAGTTAAACATGGTAAAACAAATGAAATTTTGCTTGTTGGTCTGCCATGTGAAAATGTCTATATGATTGATCTTGATTGTATGGACTCATTAAAATGTTTTAGTGTCTTGGATGAAAATGATCATTGGATTTGGCGTAGAAGATTTGGATATGCTAGTATGGATTTAATTTCAAAACTTTCAAAAAATGATCTTGTTAGAGGTTTACCAAAGCTAAAATTTGAAAAAGATCATATTTATGATGTATGTTAATATTGCAAACAAACTAGATCGTCATTCAAACCCGAGAACGTAGTTTCAACATCAAGGCATCTTGAACTCTTACATATAGACTTGTTTGGTCCCACTCGTCATTTGAGCCTTGGTGGAAAGCGATATGGGCTTGTAATTGTTGATGATTACTCCTCTTTACTTGGGTCCTATTCCTTTCTCATAAGAGCGAAGCATTTGATAAATTTGAAAAATTTTGTAAAAAGTTACAAAATGAAAACGATTTGAACATTGTTTCGGTTAGAAGCGATCATGGAAGGGAATTTGAAAATGATGATTTTGAAATTTATTGTGACTACTTTGGAATTGATCACAATTTTTCGGCACCTCGAACTCCTTAACAAAATGGAGTGGTTGAAAGAAAAAATAGAACTCTTGAAGAAATGGCAAGAATAATGATTTGTGAAAATAACTTGCCTAAATCTTTTTGGGCTGAAGCCGTCAACATTGGTTGCTATATTTTAAATCAAGCTTTAATAAGACCAATTTTAAAGAAAACACCATATGAAATTTATATAGGTAGAAAGCCAAACATTGCTTATTTTAAACCTTTTGGGTGCAAATGCTTCATTCACAACAATGGCAAAACAAATCTTGGAAAATTTGATTCACGAGTTGATGAAGGTATTTTTATTGGATACTCTTTAACAAGTAAAGCATATAGAGTCTATAACAAAAAGATAAAGGTTGTAGAAGAGTCTATACATGTAGTTTTTGATGAAACTAATGTTTTGTCCTCTAGAACTCCTTGTGATGATGATGATATAGCAATCAAACCAATAAACATCACACACTCATCCAATGAGCAAGAAAATGTTATATCTAACGCTCAAATGAATGAATCAAAAGGAGATAACCAAAACGTAGAATCCAAAGAGGAAAACTTACCACGAGATTTGAAATACTTGAAGGATCACCCAACAAGTCAAATCATTGGCGATCCCTCTCAAGGTGTAAAAACTAGGCATGCATTAACGGAATATTGTCATTTAGCCGCATTCATCTCTCTTGAAGAACCCAAGAACATAAAAGTAGCTCTTAATGATGCAAATTGGATATTCGCAATGGAGGAAGAGCTCAACCAATTCAAGAGAAGTGATGTATGGAAACTTGTAGATAAACCCCAAGATCATCAAGTCATAGGTACCAAGTGGGTGTACCGCAACAAGAAGGATGAGGAAGGTAACGTGGTAAGAAATAAGGCAAGGTTGGTAGCTAAAGGCTATAACCAAGAAGAAGGTATAGACTATGAGGAAACCTTTGCCCCCATTGCTAGGCTAGAAGTTATCAGACCCTCATGTGCATTTGCCTCATTTAAAGATTTCAAACTTTTTCAAATGGATGTTAAAAGTGCATTTTTAAATGGTCTTATTGAAGAAGAGGTTTATGTTGAACAACCACCCGGATTTGAGGATGAGAAATTTCCTAATCATGTTTTCAAACTCAAAAAGGCACTCTGTAGATTGAAACAAGCTCCTAGAGCTTGGTATGAGAGATTGAGTTCCTTTTTAATGCACAATGGATTTTCTAAAGGAAAGTTGACACCACACTTGTTATCAAACACTCTAAACATGACATTCTTATCGTACAAATTAATGTTAATGATATAGTGTCTGGTGCTACTAATCCATCTCTTTGTGAAGAATTTGCAAATCTTATGAGTAGGGAATTCAAAATGAGTATGATGGGAGAACTCAACTACTTCCTTGGATTACAAATCAAGCAAGGCAAGGAAGGAATTTTCATCAACCAAGCCAAGTACATAAATGAAATGCTCAAGAAATTTGGCATGGAAAATTTCAAGGCAATAGCAACACCAATGAGTTCAACTCTTAATTTAGATATGGATGCAAAAAGTAAAAAGTTGGACCAAAAGCTATATCAAGGTATGATCGGACCCCTTCTTTACCTTACCGCTAGTAGACCTGATATATTGTTCAGTGTATGTTTATGTTCTAGATTTCAAGCATGTCCCAAGGAATCTTATCTATGTGTCGTGAAAAGAATATTTCGATACCTCGTTGGTACTCCTACTTTAGGCATATTTTACCCTAAATGTGATTTCTTTGATTTAGTTGGATATAGTGATGCAGATTTTGCCGGATACAAAGTGGACCGAAAATCGACTAGTGATACGTGTCAATTCCTTGGTCACGCTCTGGTATCATGGTTTAGCAAAAAGCAAAATTTCGTTGCTTTATCCACTGCCGAGGCCGAATATGTTGCATGTGGTAGTTGTTGTGCTCAAATGTTATGGTTAATGCACCAATTAAATGACTATGGCATTCATATTAACCATGCTCCCATAATGTGTGATAACACTAGTGCTATATGCCTAACTAAAAACCCGGCTCAACATTCAAGAACAAAGCATATTAAGGTTCGACATCATTTCATTCGTTATCATGTACTCAAAGGAGATGTCATTGTAAAATTTGTTCCTACCAACGACCAATTAGCGGACATTTTTACAACATTAGAAGTAAAATTGGCATGTGTAATCTATCATCTTGACCCTGATTGCATACATGAGTGATTTGCATTTAATATTGAGTTTTAATACTCATCATAAAAGAGCTCCAATGGACCAAGTATTCTTATCCAATTCATGGATATAGGAACTTGGACCATTTTTTTTAAAAATATATTAAAAAAAAATTTGAGGAACACACACACAGAGAAACAGAGAGCCGTTCTGTCTTCTGTGTGTCGACACACAGATCGTGCCTGTTGACACACAAGGGCAAAAATGTAGAACCCCTTTTTACACCTCACCATCCTCTTCCTTTCTCTCTCTCTCTCTCTCTCTCCCTCCAAACCCTAACACTTTTTTTTTCAAATTTTCACCAAAAACCACCATTTTTCTTCAAATTTCTTCCAAATTTTTACTAAAAATCAAGTTTCTAACTACATTTGAACATCAAAACCTTCGATTTTTTTCAAAAACACATCTTTTTCACCAGCCCTAACCCAAAACTGAACCTCTGATTTTTTTTTCGATTTTTCTTCTTTTTTCTTCATTTTTCAAGTTAAAAACGCTCTCTTTCACTACCATTTCATTTTCTTTCACAAACTCATTTCTTTTTCAAAAACCCTAACCTCCGATTTTTTTTTATTTTTCCTCTTTTTTTTCCAAATCTCCTCAAAGTCATTCATCCATGGGTCATAAAATCGCTGCTAAGAAGAGATCTGGACACACTGAAGGGGCTTTTTCTTCTTGGGGTCCTAGCTCGGTAAATTCCTCTAATCCCTTCTTCAAAAAAGAGGTATTATTCGGTAGATTCGTTGACTGGACTTGGATAAGGACTCATAACTTGGGAGAATTATTTTCTCTGTTTGAAGGAGTAGATTGGATTGAAATTTGCTCTATAAAAGAACTAGTATATCCGGAATTAGTAAGAGAATTTTGTTTCAAATTAAACATTTCTAAAACTACTCCTTTTGAACTATCCTCTGTTATTTCAGGTCAAGGAATCAAAATTTCTGCTGATTATGTCAATGATTTACTTGGCTTTGATTTTAGTACAGAGGATGAATTTAATTTTCCTCAAGGACTCCACCAATTCCCGCTCCCCGAATCTTGCCGACACTCCTTACTTCGTCGCGTTTGAGGTGAAATACCACTCTCCAACCCATCGAGGCCTGACTCTAATAATTTAGGAGTGGTTCTTAAGCTAGCACATAAAATAATTTGTATGAACATCACTCCTAGGTCCGGTGGCTTTGACTCGGTCTCTAATTTACTTCTATTTTTGCTATCTAGACTCCTCAAAGGGAAGAAAATAAACTTAGGGGATTGAGTCTTAAAATTCATGTTCCATATTCACACTAGAAAGTCTAATCCCGCATATGGGATGCTTCTTACCCGCATTTTCCGACAATGTTTAACCCGCTCATCTTTTCAAAACCCCATTCCCTATCAAGATGACTCTATCGAGACATCCTTGAATAAAATGGGCTTCAAATTTCGAAATAACGAATGGGTAAAGAAGCAACGAGGAGCTAGAAGGGTAGAAGTATAAGAGGAAATAAGAGCCAAGGACGAAGAAGAAGGGAATTTTGATGAAGGGGGAAATGGGGATAACGAGCTAGAGTCCCAGGCCGGACCTCAAAAACGAAAGAGTTTAGATGAAAGACTTACTTTTGTGGAAGTTCAATTAGCTTCCATACAAGAAAGTCAGTTTTCGCTACACTCTTAATTTGAAGAGTTCTGCCAAGAACATCGTTCTACAATGCAAAAATTGTTTGACTTTTTGTCTTGCAGACTTCGACCCCCTACCCCTTAGTTCCCCCCCCCACCCAATTTTCACAAACTTGGAGCCACTTTTTTTCAAATTGTACAATCATGTTTAATCTTATACACTTTATGGATGTTCTTCTTTATTCTTCTTGTGTGCATTAAAGTTCTAATTGCCGTATTCCGTCTCTCCACTTGTGCTTTTTGTTGATGACAAAGGGGGAGAAAAATTGGTGTGTAATATTCATACATAGTTATGTGCTTCATCGAGAAATGATAAAAATGATTCCTAAAATGCATCAACTTAGGGGGAGCAATTGCATTTGAACCTTAATCATGATATACATTGCTCCATAAGTTCATAGTCATGTGTATGCTTCAATATGTGATGCTTTTATGGTGAAATCTATGCTTCAACTTTCACATTTCCAAGAGAAAATACCAAATGTTTGTCATCATCAAAAAGGGGGAGATTGTTGGCCCTAAATCCAATATTATTGTAATTTTGATGATAACAAGCATTTAGTGAGTCATGGGATTTAAATTGTTCTAATCTTGTTTTTAAGTGACTTATAGGAAAGCTTAGGCACATCAAGATTAATCACGGATACGAAGCTTTCCAAAAGATGATAAATCAAGAGGAAAAGAGATAAAAGCTTAAGAGAAGATTTATCCAAATTGAAGAGAACATGATCGAGTCCGAGCATGCTAAAGTTATCTATTTTTATTGTCTAAGACTTAGGATTGGGATATATCAATTGAGTCCAAGTCTCAATATTGATATGTGATGCTCTTACAAAAATATTTTTGAAAATATTTTAGAAAATTAATTTATCAAATTTTATTTGAAAAATATTCAAGTCAAAATTAAACCAATCTAGTTTATCAATAAAAATATTTTTTAAGATTGGTACTTTGAAAAGTATGATCAAATCAAATAAAGAAAAAATTTTAATTGGTGATGATTTAGCTTGATTTATGGAACAAATTATTTTTATGATCAAGTAAAGTGGGAAATAAATTCAAAAAAAAATTGAACAAATATAGCAAGCAATCAATCAATTTTTTAACTTAGGAAATGTGACAAAAGTATCCCACCAATCAAGCAAATTGATCAAAAGGTATAAATGCACCCCGGTAGGCTGAGTGTCGACACACAGATGGTATATGCCAAGACACAAGCTTACAGTAGCCACCAAGAGCTGCTGTGTGTCGACACACAGAGGTTGTGTGTCGACACACAGACTGAACAAGCTCAAAACGGCTACTTTTGACTTGATTTCTTTCCAAAACCTTTTCCCAACTTTTTGAACGTCTTATTGGCCCTCATTTTCCTGTAAATAGGGCTTGAATGCTTTGGTCGAAATTATCCAATACTCTCTAAGCATTCTTTGATAAAAAATTCTCTTATATACTTGCGCTTTAAAGGTTTGTTTTTAAGTTTTGTTTAAAACTTTTATTAGAGCATCACTTGTTCTCTTATTGTTGATCTTTGAGCTTTTTTGGCATATCCTTAGTTTTGGCTAAGCTTGATCAAGTGTCAATTCACTCTTGAAAGAGTGAAGAATTTGAGTGCTTTAATTCTTTTATTGCTTTATTCAAATTTGTTGCATTGTAAAGGTTAGATCTTGAACCTACTGTTACAAAAGGATCGGTTGTAAAAGGTTGGTCTTGAGCCTACATAGAAAAAGACAGGTTGTAAATGTTGGATCCTGAGCTGGTTTTTAAAAAGGATCATCGAGCTTAGTTAAAGGCTCAAGTGACTAAGAGTAGTGACTTGAGAACTGGGCTAGCTTCCGGTTTGGAAGTGAACCACTATAAAAATCTTTGTGCATCCCTTTTATTTTTGTCTTTGTCTTTCATTTAACATTTATTGTTTAACTTTTAATTAACTTTTTGGTTCATAAATTTAAAATTTTCATTTATCACTAAAGAACCTAATTCACCCCCCCCCCCCCCCCCCCCCCCTCTTAAGTTGCCATTTGGACCTTCATAATTCTATGCAATTGATGATTTTGCGTCACATATCCAGCCAAAATTTCTGTAGTCTTAGTTGATTCATGTAGGTGAAAGTTAATTCAGAATAGTGTTGCTACCAAGTTAGTGTCTGCTTCGGTTTCAGCGACAAAATTTCTACTAACACACCTGTGTGATGTTGTGGTGATTGTTTTGGGTTGTATTTGCAATCAGATCAGCAGAAGTGAATAATATTCAGTCGAATCATATTTGAGTTGAATTGTATGCATAAAATCAAGTCAGAAATGCACACTACACTCTTGGTAAAAATTTCAGATGTTCTCTATCCTATCACTAAAAATATCATCTACAATGTTTTTTGTCCCTGTGGTTATATTGCACAGATTGAAGTCAATTCAACATCAATTAGAGAGGTTGAGGCACATGTGACCTTTCTTTCAAGAAAACAAGCGGCCTCCGCATTAAGTCAACTACAAGGAAAGAACATTTATGACCATCGTTGTGTGATGTAAGATACAAGGGGAAGTTCTTCTCTTATTGAGCCCTAAGAGCTTAAGGAAATAATTGAGCTATCAAGGAAGCCAGAAACATTCAAGCAAATATTGCAGAAGTTGCAACAGATTGTGGATAGGTTGTTGATTACTGTTGATAAAATGGAGCAACTACAACCGAGGGGGGCTGAATTCAGCAAGATCCGGGCAAGGAAATTGAGCTCTTTGAGGAACAACACTCGCATTCTTGGATTAAGTTTAATGAAAGGTATGGAAATGAAGATCCAAGGAAGGAGAATTACCAACAAAATGTATCAGTTCCTGAGATTGATTTGAAGATTGCAGCAATAGATTATGACGAGCAAAACTCAACTGATTGTTTAGATTCAATGTTGGAATCAAGAGATTATGGTAAGCTTGACATCAAAATTCGAAATAAGTTCATTGGGGTGGACTTTCAGCAGCTCGATTTCGTAGTGATGGTAAAGCAAGTTCAAGAGGAGGCATTGAACTATGTTGTTCATGAAAAACTCCGCTTCCGTGCAACCGATTTGGCTTGGGTATTAAAGAGTTGCAAGCATTGAACTTTTAGGATGTGGTTGGCATTACAATTACAACTCAGGCTATAAGGAGGCCTCATGATCCAGGAAAAGCAAAATTTGATTGAAATAGGTGTGTTGTTTAGCTTCTGAACTTCCTCAAAGCAATCAAATTCCAAGAAGCAATAGGGTCTTCTTCACAAAGCTTCTCAAATGGGAGGATATTTGGAAGTTGTCCACACGAAGCTGCCAGGTTGGGGTAGGTGATTGCAAGCATGCTGAATTCTGATTCACGAGGCAACCTCAGTAGGAACAAGAGTTCTCCTAAGCATCTCGAAGTTGTTTGGTGGAGCCAATAAGAGTCTTCAAGCTACTTCTTCTCTGCTAAGATACTTGGGGGACAAGAATCTTTAATGGGGGCAGTATTGTCATGATCCGACCTTAATTGATATAGGAGGATTTTGTATTTGAAATTCAATTAATGTAATATGTGGCTTAAGTCATGAATGAGTGGTGTATTAGCTTGTAATTTCCCTAGTTGTTCTCTAGATTGTTTAGTTAGTTGGACTTGGTCAAGTGTTAGTAAGAATTAGTCAAATATGGCAGCTACTTAGATGAATGTCGGTTAGCTTGTATGTCTAGGTGCATTGATCTTAATCTTTAGTGTATGCAGTATAAGTAGGGAGCTTGTCTTATAGGATTCATATGTTGAATGAATATTGTTCTTTCTCTCTCTTGATCTCTATATTCTCTCATCTCTTCTCTCAATTCTATGGATTTCTCTTCTATTCTCATCAAGTTCTTGTCATTTCTTATCTGATTCACTTCCTATCACAACTTAAATCCTTAAAATTCTAGGTTATGATTCAAGTTCAGCTTAAATCATAAAAATTGGTATCAAAGTCCTAATTTGCTTCCAACTCAAGCTAAATTGATTCCTCGATTTGATCTATTTTCAATGGATCATTGATTTTGTGCTTAATGTTTAGTTTTTTTTTTCTTCACTAAAATTAACATTGATTGGTTGTGATTGAGATTATGCAGTCGATAACTGCCCTGGAGCTTAGGTCTTCAAGATTCAGTGTTTGCTTTTGAGATTAGTTACTGTAGAATAGATCAAACTAATATTTGCTGGACTTGCTTATGGAATGAGCTTAGCTTGTACTAATTTTTGTAGTGAAGCTTGTCACTCGATCATGCTTAAATTAGATCATCCTTGCTGATTGAACATGATTGAACATAGAATTCAGTTTAAAGGTTGCGGTTAAGAGTTCATTAACTGAACTTGTTTTGATTTTGACTCACAGTTTTGTAGGATTCGATTTGAACTAGCTAGATGGAAGTTGAATTGATTTAATTGAATCTGGCTAGCTGAGATTTGCATCAGAAATTGAGCTGTCATGCTGAGCTAAAGATTGAATTGAATTGATTAGATTGTTCTAAGTTATAGGTCGGATTAGCAAACAAACTGACTTCAGGCTTAGTTCCAAGGCTGGCGGTTATTAAACATTGTATTATGGAAGCTAATTTTTGGGAATTGAAGATCTTGCATCACATATCCTTCTAGAATATCAGTAGACCGAGTTGATTCATGCTGGTGAAAGTTAATTCAGACTAGTAATGCTACCAAGTTAGTATTTGGCTCTGTTTCAGTGACAAAATTGCTAGTAACAAAACCATGTGATGTTGTGGTGATTGTTTTGGGCTGTATTTGCAATCAGATCAGCTAAAGTGAATAATATTCAACTAAATCATATTTGAGCTGAATTGTATGCATAAAATCAAGTCAGAAATGAACACTACACTCTTGGTAAAAAATTCGAATGTTCTCTATCCTATCACCAAAAATATCATCTGCAAAGTTTTTTGTTCCTATGGTTATATTGCATGGATTGAAGTCAATTCAACATCAATTAGAGAGGTTGAAGCACACGTGACCTTTCCTTCAAGAAAACAAGCTGCCTCTGCATTAAGTCAACTACAAGGAAGGAACATTTATGACCATTGTTGTGTGATGTAAGAAGCGAGGAGAAGTTTTCCTCTTATTGAGCCCTTAGAGCTTAAGGAAATAATTCAGCCTTCAAAGAAAATAGAAACATTCGAACAAATATTGCAGATCAAGGCAAGGAAATTGTGCACTTTGAGGAACAATGATCTCATTCTTGGATTAAGTTTAATGAAAGTTTGGGAAATGATGATCCAAGGAAGGAGAATTACCAACAAAATGAATTAGTTCCCGAGGTTGATTTGAAGGCTGCAGCAATTGATTATGAAGAGCAAAACTCAACTGATTGTCTAGATTCAATGTTGGAATTAGAAGATCAAGGTAAGCTTGACATCGAGATTCATAATAAGTTCGCTGGGGTGGACTTCCCGCAGCTCGATTCTGTAGTGATCGCAAAGCAAGTTTAAGAGGTGGCACTGAACTCGGTGGCTTATGAAGAAACTCCACTTCCAAGCAACCGATTTAGCTTCTGTATTAAGGAGCTGCAAGCATTGAACTTTCAAGATATGGTTAGCATTGCAATTACAACTCAGGCTCAAAGGAGGCCTCATGATCCGGGAAAAATAGAATTCGGATTGAAAAAGGGGTGCTGTTTAGCTTGTGAACTTCCTTAAAGAAATCGGATTCCAAGGAGTAATAGGGTCCTCTTCATGAAGCTTTGCGAATTGGAGGATATTTGCAAGTTGTTCACACTGAGCTGCGAGGTTGGAGTAGGTGATTGCAAGCATACTGAATTCCGATTCTCGAGGCAACCTCAGCAGGATCAAGAGTTCTCCTAAGCATCTCAAAATTGTTCAGTGGAGCCGATAAGAGTCTTCAAGCTACTTCTACTCTACTAAGATTTTTGGGACAAGAATCTTTAAAGGGGGGAGTATTGTCATGACCTGACTATAATTAATAGAAGAGGATCTAGTATTAGTAATTCAATAAATGTAATAAGTAGCTTAAGTCGTGAATAAGTAGTGTATTAGCTGGTAATTGTCCTAGTTGATCTCTAGATTTGTTAGTTAGTTGGACTTTGTCAAGTGTTATTTAGAATTAGTCAAATATGGCGGCTGTTTAGATGAATGTCGGTTAGCTTGTATGTCTAGGTGCATTGTTGTTAATCTTTAGTGTAAGTAGTATAAGTAGGGAGCTTGTCTTGTAAGATTCATATGTTGAATGAATATTGTTCTTTCTCTCTCTTTGTCTCTCAATTCTCTCGTATATTCCCTCAATTCTATGGATTTCCCTTCTATTCTCATCTAAATCTATCTTATTCTCATCAAGTTCTTGTCAATTCTAATCCAATTCACTTCTTATCACAATTTAAAGCCTTAAAACCCTAGGTTATGATTCAAGTTTAGCTTAAATCATAACAATTGGTGTCAAAGCCTTGATTTGCTTCCAAATCAAGCTAAATTGATATCTAGATTTGATCTAATTTCATTAGATCATTGATTTTGTGCTTAAAGTTTTGTTTTTTTCTTTGGTACAATTTACATTGATTGGCTGCGATTGAGATTATGCAGTCAATAACAGCTCTTGAGCTTAGGTCTTCAAGATTTAGTGTTTTCTTTTGAGATTAGTTATTGAAGAATAGATCAAATTAATATCTGCTGGACTTGCTCACGGAATGAGCTTAGCTTGTACTGATTTCGACAGTGATACTTGTCACTCGATCGCGCTTAAATCAGATCGTCCTTGCTGATCGAACAGGAATGAACAGAGAATTCAGCTTAAAGGTTGCGGTTAAGAGTTCATTAACTGAACTTGTTTTTATTTTGACTCACAGTTCTATTGGACTCGAATTGTACTAGCTAGATGGAAGTTGAATTTATTTAACCGAATCTGGCTAGCTGAGATTTGCATCAGAAATCGTGCTAAGCTAAAGATTGAATTGAATTGATAAGATTATTCTAAGTTATAGGTCCGATTAGGAAGCATACTGACTTCAGGCTTAGTTCCAAGGCTGGCGGTTGTTGGACATTGTATTTTGGTAGCTAATTTTTGGGAGTTGGAGATCTTGCATCACATATCCAGCTAGAATTTCAGTGGACTTAGCTGATTAATGCTGGTGAAAGTTGAATCGTATGCATAAAATCAAGTCAAAAATGAACACCACACTCTTGGTAAAAATTTCGAATGCTCTCTATCCTATCACCAAAAATATCATCTGCAAAGTTTTTTGTCCCTATGGTTATATTGCACATATTGAAGTCAATTCAACATCAATCAGAGAGGTTGACGCACATGCCACCTTTCCTTCAAGAAAACAAGCCGCCTCTGCATTAAGTCGACTACAAGGAAGGAACATTTATGACCATTGTTGTGTCATGTAAGCAACAAGGTGAAGTTCTTCTCTTATTGAGCCCTTAGAGCTTAAGGAAATAATTGAGCCTTCACGGAAACTAGAAACATTCGAGCAAATATTGCAAAAGTTGCAACAGATTATTGATAGGTTGTTGATCACTGTTGATAAAATGGAACAACGTAAACCCAAGGAGGCTGAGATGAAGCAAGATAAGGGCAAAGAAATTGAGCTCTTTCAGGAACAACGATCTCATTCTTGGATTAAGTTTAATGAAAGATTTGGAAATGAAGATCCATGGAAGGAGAATTACCAACAAAATGAACCAGTTCCTGAGGTTGATTTGAAGACTGTAGCAGTGGATTATGAAGAGATAAACTCAACCGATCATCTAGATTTGATGTTGGAAGGGCAAGCTTCACTCTAAGATTTAGAATAAATTCGATGGAGTGGACTTCCAACAGCTCGATTTTGTAGTGAATGCAAAGCAAGTTCAACCGGTGGCACTAAACTCTATGGTTCATGAAGAAACTCAATTTCCGCGCAACCGATTTAGCTTCTGTTTTAAGGATCTGCAAGCATTGAACTTTCAAGATATGGTTGGCATTAGTATTAAAACTCAGGCTCAAAGGAGGCCTCATGATTTGGGAAAAGCAAAATTTTGATTGAAAAAGGGGTGTTGTTTAGCTTGTGAACTTCCTCAAAGCAATAAGATTCCAAGATGCAATAGGGTCTTCTTCACGAAGCTTTGCAAATGGGAGGATATTTTCTAGTTGTTCCCACAGAGCTGCGAGGTTGGAGTAGGTGATTGCAAGCATGCTGAATTCTGATTCTCGAGGCAGCCTCAGTAGGAACAAGAGTTCTCCTAAGCTTCTTAAAGTTGTTCGGTGAAGCCAATAAGAGTCTTCAAGCTACTTCTTCTCTGCTAAGATTCTTGGGACAAGAATCTTCAAAGGAGCGAGCATTGTCATGACCCAACTATAATATATATAGGAGGATTTAGTATTAGTAATTAATTGAATGTAATATGTAGCTTAAGCCATGAATAAGTGGTGTATTGTAATTGTCGTAGTTGTTCTCTAAATTGCTTAGTTAGTTGGACTTGATTAAGTGTTAGTTAGAATTAGTCAAATATTGCGGCTGCTTAGATGAATGTGGGTTAGCTTGTATATCTAGGTGCATTGTTCTTAATCTTTAGTGTAAGTAGTATAACTAGGGAGCTTGTCTTGTGAGATTCATATGTTGAATGATTATTGTTCATTCTCTCTCTTGGTCTCTCAATTCTCTCTTCTCTTCTCTCAATTCTACGGATTTCTCTTCCATTCTCATCTAAATCTTTCTTATTCTCATCAAGTTCTTGTCTATTCTTATCCAATTCACTTCTTAGCACAATTTAAAGCCTTAAAACCCTAGGTTATGATTCAAGTTTAGCTTAAATCATAACAATTGGTATCAGAACCTTGATTTGCTTCCGAATGATGCTAAATTGATAACTACATTTGATCTAGTTTCATTAGATCATTGATTTTGTGCTCAAAGTTCAGTTTTTTTTTCTTCGTTACAATTAAAATTGATCGGCTGCGATTGAGATTATGCCATCGATAACAGCTCTGGAGCTTAGGTCTTCAAGATTTAGTGTTTGCTTTTGAGATTAGTTACTGTATAATAGATCAAATTAATATTTGCTGGACTTGCTCACAGAATGAGCTTAGCTTGTACTGATTTCAGTAGTGATGCTTGTCACTTGATCGCTCTTAAATCAGATCATCCTTGTTGATCGAACTGGACTGAACAGAGAATTCAGGTTAAAGGTTGTAGTTAAGAGTTCATTAATTGAACTTGTTTTGATTTTGACTCACAGTTCTGTTGGATTCGAATTGTGCGAGCCAATTTGATTTAACTGAATCTGGCTAGCTGAGATTTGCATCAGAAATCGAGCTGTCGTGCTGAGTTATAGATTGATTCAAATTGATTAGATTGTTCTAAATTATAGGTCCAATTAGGTAGCAGACTGACTTCAGGCTTAGTTCCAAGGCTGCAGACTGAAGGTCTTGCATCACATATCAAGCTGGAATTTCAATAGACTCCGCTAATTCATGCTGGTGAAAGTTAATTCAGAATAGTGTTGCTACCAAGTTAGAATTTG
This sequence comes from Simmondsia chinensis, assembly GCA_018398585.1. Lineage (NCBI taxonomy): Eukaryota > Viridiplantae > Streptophyta > Magnoliopsida > Caryophyllales > Simmondsiaceae > Simmondsia > Simmondsia chinensis. The sequence continues at coordinate 15,197,011 of JAGTTD010000010.1, read as the reverse complement.
GTTCTGTTTCGGTGACAAAATTGCTACTAACATAACCGTGTGATGTCGTGGTGATTATTTTGGGCCGTATTTGCAATCAGATCAGCTAAAGTGAATGATATTCAGCTGAATCGTATTTGAGTTGAATTATATGCATGGAATCAAGTCAGAAATGAGCACTACACTCTTGGTAAAAATTTTGAATGTTCTCCATCCTATCACAAAAAATATCATCTACAAAGTTTTTTGTCCCTATGGTTAAATTGCATAGATTGACGTCAATTCAAAATCAATCAGAGAGGTTTAAGCGCATGGGACCTTTCCTTTAAGAAAACAAGCTACCTTCGCATTAAGTCAACTACAAGGAAGGAACATTTGTGACCAATGTTGTGTGATGTAAGAAACGAGGTAATGTTCTTCACTTATTGAGCCCTTAGAGCTTGAGGAAATAATTGAGCCTTCAAGGAAACCAGAAACATTGGAGCTAATATTGCAGAAGTTGCAACAGATTATGGATAGGTTGTTGATCACCGTTGATTAAATGAAACAACGACAACTGAGGAGGCTGAGATGAAGCAAGATCAACGCAAGGAAATTGATCTCTTTGAGGAACTATGATCTAATTCTTGGATTAAGTTTAATGAAAGGTTAGGAAATGAAGATCCAAGGAAGGAGAATTACCAACAAAATGAATCATTTCCTGAGGCTAATTTGAAGATTGCAGCAATGGGTTATGAAGAGCAAAACTCAACTGATCGTCTATATTCAGTGTTTGAATCAGAAGATTAGGGTATGCTTGACATCGAGATTCAGAATAAGTTTACCGGGGTGGAATTCCAGCAGCTCGATTCTGTAGTGATCGCAAAGCGAGTTCAAGAGGTGGCACTGAACTTTGTGGTTCATGAAGAAACTCCACTTCCGCGCAACCAATTTAGCTTCTGTATTAAGGAGCTACAAGCATTGAACTTTCAAGATATGGTTGGCATTACAATTACAACTCATGCTTAAAGGAGGCCTCATAATCTGGGAAAAGCGGAATTTGATTAGCTTGTGAACTTTCTCAAAGCAATCAGATTCCAAGGAGCAATAGGGTCTTCTTCACTAAGCTTTGCAAAGAAGAGGATATTTGCAAATTGTTCACATTGAGCTGCAAGGTTGGAGTAGGTGATTGCAAGCGTGCTGAATTCTGATTCTCGAGAAAACCTCAGTAGGAACAAGAGTTCTCCTAGGCATCTTAAAGTTATTCGGTGGAGCCAATAAGAGTCTTCAAGCTGCTTCTTCTCTACTAAGATTCTTAGGACAAGAATCTTTAAAGAGGGGAGAAAGGGGGGGGGGGGGGGGGGGGGGGGGAGCGAGTATTGTCATGACCCCACTATAATTGATATAGGAGGATTTAGTATTAGTAATTCAATGAATGTAATAAGTAGCTTAAGTCATGAATATGTGGTGTATTAGCTTGTAATTGTCTGTTAACTTCCAATCCTCGAATTGAGAGTTAACCTTGTGAAAGAAGGAGGTAAGATGAGAAGAGAAGTGAAAGCGATGAGGAATTAGAGAAGGAGATGAGAATTAGAGAAAGATTATCCAAAAGAAAATCAGATTTTCATTGATTGAATGAAGAGATTACAAGATTAGAGCTTATTTATACTAGATCTAGATACATTGAACCAAGATCCACCTAATAATCGAATCAAACTAAATCTGGCGCCAAAAAATAGAACTAGGCGCCACGACTGACTTAGTTTGACCTCTAACTGACTTTGGCGCCTAAATGACCTGCCCAACTAACAATCGAACTCATCTCAAACGCAACACTTAAGCTTTACAAGCATAACATGAATCAATCACAGTCAAAATTAAAGGAATCACAACATTCCCTTCCTCTTGAAAAGCTCCTTGTCCTTAAGGAGAAAAACTTGGAAATTGACTCTTCAAAAATGCAAGGTTTACCATGTAGCAAAATTCTTGTCCAAGTTGTGCCATTGTACCAATACTTCTTGTACAACTTTATCTGCAACCTTCATCTTTCTGTTGGCTTTGACAGCAACTGGCTGCAGCAGCAACAACCCATTTGCTCCAACTTCAGGTGCTTCTCGTAAGCTTTTAGCTCCTTTCTTCACCTGCTTTTTAAGTAATGACACATGGAACACTGGGTGAATGTATGAATTAGGAGGTAAGTCAAGTTTGAATGCCACTTTGCCAATCTTTTCCAATATCTTGTATGGGCCAAAGAAGCAAGCACTTAGCTTGACATTTCTCCTGACAGCCAAAGAGGACTGTCTATAATGTTGTAATTTGAGGTAGACCATGTCTCCAACTTCATAATTTTTGTCTACCCTCTTTTTGTCAACATAGAGCTTCATTCTTGCTCGTGCTTGGAGAAGATTGTCTTTGAGAACTTGCATCATGTGCTTCCTCTGCTGTACGAACTCAGAAGCATCTGGTACTGATGAAATGACTTTCTGCAGCATAAATGGAGTGGGAGGATCATATCCATAGAGAGCTTTGAAGGGAGAAGTGCCAATAGATGCATGAACATGAGTATTGAACCAATATTCAGCTAAAGAAAGCCATCGGTTCCACTCTTTAGGCTGTGAAAAAACCATGCTCTGGAGATACTGCTCAATACATTGATTAACTTGCTCGATTTGTCCATCTGTTTGGGGATGGTATGATGAGCTAAGAGCCAATGTGGTACCCAACAACTTGAACAATTCTCTCCAAACGTTGCTTGTAAAGATCTTGTCCCGATCAGATACTATGGATTGAGGCAATCCATGTAACTTGTATATGTTGTCAAGAAAGCTCCTTGCCAACCTTTCTGCAGTAACAGGTCTAATGAGGAAAATGAAATGGTTGTACTTGGTGAAACGATCTACCACAACCCAAATGACTTCCCTGGTATCTGACTTGGGCAATCCCTCTATGAAACCCATGCTGATATTGATCCAAGCACCCTCAGGAATGGTAAGAGGATGTAGAAGACCCTTGTACCTGTGATCTCCCAACTTGGTTTGTTGACAAACTTCACAAGTTCTCACATAATTAGTTACTGCCTTCTTCATACCTGGCTAACTGGAATAAGCTTTAACCCTTGGATATGTTCCCTCAATTCCAGAGTGACTTCCCCAAGCTGAATCATGTGGGGCACTAACAACTTGATCTCTCAAATATGTTGAAGAACCAACATAGAGCTTGTTCTTCAATCGGATGATGCCTTTCTCCACTGATAAATCAGCATTGCTTCCATCTATTTCTGCATTCCTCACACAGCTAGCAGCCACACATTCTTGAGCAAAAGAATCATCTTCATAGGACTTATAAACTTCACCCATCCATGATGGCAAGATAATGGATATTGCCCAACAAGAGCCTTGTTCACAATCCTCAAATCTTCTTGACAGTGCATCAGCAGCCAAGTTTTCTTTTCCTCTTCTGTATTTGATAGCATAATCAAGGCCTAGCATCTTCATTTATCCTTTCTTTTGAATTCTTGTCACGATCTTTTGCTCTAAGAGGTGCTTGAGACTCTGATGGTCTGATCAAATAACGAACCTGTGCCCATCCAAGTAATGCCCCCATTTCTCCACAGCTAAAAGAAAGGCCAAGTATTCCTTCTCATAAGTAGACATTGCTTGATGCTTTGGGCTGAGTGCTTGACTCAAATAAGCAATAGGCCTCCCGTCCTGAGAAAGTACAGCTCCTATGCCTGATCCACTTGCATCAGTCTCAAGAATAAAGTCATCAGCAAAATTAGGCAATGCTAGGACCGGGGCTGCACACATGGTTGTCTTGAAAGTTTCAAAGGCTGTTTGAGCCTTATCTGTCCATTTGAATGCATCTTTTTCAAGGAGATTAGTCAAAGGATTAGCAATGGATCCATATCCTTCAATGAAGTTCCTATAATAACCGGTCAACCCCAAAAATTCCCTCAATTGCTCAGAGACATTGGCGTAGGCCAATCTTGCATTGCTTGAATCTTGGAAGGATCGGTGGAGACTCCCTCATGAGAAATCACATGGCCCAAATATTTAAGCTTGGTCTCAGCAAAAGAACATTTGGACAATTTGGCAAAGAACCTGTGCTGGCGCATCACAACAAACACTTCTTGAAGATGAATGAGATGATCCTCAAAAGAGGAGCTATATATCAATATGTCATCAAAGAAGACCAGCACTGATCTCCTCAAGAAATTCTTAAAGATGTCGTTCATAGCAGCTTGAAAAGTGGCCGGAGCATTTGTTAGACCAAATGGCATAACAACAAACTCAAAGTGCCCATGATGAGTCTGAAAAGTAGTTTCATATATATCAGGCTCAAGAACTCTGATTTGGTGATATCCCTGCCTCAAATCAAGTTTAGTGAAGAAATGTGCTCCATATAACTCATCAAGTAAATCATCTATAACAGGAATGGGGAACTTATCTTTCACTGTCAAGGAATTCAACTGTCGATAATCAATGCACATCCTTATTGTTCCATCCTTCTTCTTCACCAGAATCACAGGAGAGGCAAAAGGGCTGTGGCTTGGTCTAATAAAGCTCATCTGAAGCAATTCATCTACTTGCTTGTCAATTTTTGTCTTCTGAGCATGTGCATACGGGTAAGGCCTTATCTTCACTGGATCTGAATCAGCTCGAAGTGGAATGGCATGATCTACACTCCTCTGAGGGGGTAGAGTTTTAGGCAGTTCAAATATATCTTCAAACACTTCAACCAAAGCTTGCACTTTAGGCTGAGTAACTGAATGAAGTTGTGCAGGAAAGATTGCAAACAATTGCCCCAACCATTGAATTGCATTCTTCTTAAACCCACCTTGTAAACTCTTGCCATTGATCAACCGCAGTTGTGCCCGCTCAGACATGCCTTGCAATGTGACCTTAGTTCCATGAACTTCAAAAGAAACTGTCATCTTTTCAAAATCAAACACCACTAGGTTAAAAGATCTCATCCAATCAACCCCGAGCACCATATCACATCCTCGCAAGGGAGGAACTCTGAAATAAAAAGTGAATTGATGCTCTTACATAGCCCATTGGAATGCTTGACACTTATTTTGAGTGAGAATGGAGTTGCCATTAGCCACAGTCACGGCTAATGGGTGAGTCTTGATCACTTCATGTCTCACTTTCTTCACCAATTTGGGATCAACAAAGCTGTGAGTGCTTCCACTATCTACAAGAATGGTAATGGAACTCTTACCAGCCTTTCCCCTAATGCGCATGGTATTGTGAGCTCCATTCCCAGTTAAGGCTTTCATAGAAATCTCAATTTCATCCTCAATCAATTCATCTTGTGAACCATGCTCAGAACTGTCATCATCAGCCTCTGTATTGTCACTATCTTAATTAACTTCTACTCGAGATCCCCTTGCAGACATCAAAAACTTGGAATTGCATCTATGTCCCGGCTGATACGGTTGATTACATTTGTAACATAGTCTAGCAGACCTCTTATCAAAAGCACGACCTGTCTGAGAGCCTGATGCCTCTCTGTGGTGAGGTTTGAAATTGCTTCCTTTGAGTTTACTCTTGTCATTTGAAGATACGACCATGACTTCAATCAATTTAGCCTTGTTGTATGCTTTAGACAAAGTCCTTGGTCCAATGGCCTTAACCATGTTCTTGATTCTTGGTTTCAATCCACTAATGAAACTAGAGCATAATATGCCTCTATAGCTAGTGGATTGATGGCTATCATATTAGCTCAAAGATTCTCAAATCTCATCATGTATTCTCTCACGGTAGTCGTTTGATACACCTTGTTAAAACTATCAACAACATCACTTGTGTCCTCTTCTCCATAACGCTCAAATAATTCTTCCGCCAAATTTGCCCTAAGAAAGATTAGGATTGCTTTTCATCACACTATAGAACCACACCCCATGATCTCCATGTAGATGCACTGCTACCAACTCAACCTTTTCAGCTTCATTTATGTTGTAAAAATGAAAGTACCGATCACACCTTCTCAGCCACGACTCAGGCTGCTTGCCATCAAAAGGCTCAATTTGCACTCGTGGCTGTCTGTAAGCATTGCTCCTACTATCAAATGCAGCCTCATTACCCACTGTCCTTCGCTGATAATGCTGATATGGTGGTCTGCCTTGATGTTCAAACTCATCAAATGAATTTTTGTGGTGCAAAACAGAATCTGGAGGTCTTATGTTCAGACCTGAATTCTGATCAGATAAGCGAGAATGTGCTTGTTCTGTAGCTTGATCTTGAGTCCTGGAAGCAACCTCAACCTCTGAAGGTTGAGCATCAACCATTCTGAAATGATCTGAAGGTCTAGCCTCAGCTTGTATCAAAGGAGACTTATCGCGATTTCTAATCAAATTCTCAGCTCTGTCATTGTGAACTTGCGGTTGCACTACTTCAGCTGGAGGAATTATCTGACTAGCAGGTTTAAGAATCGCATTTACTAATGATTCACCTTGCTTCTTAATCTGATCTTGCAAATTCATAAGCTTTGCCTCCAATTGCAACAATCGATCTTTATTTTTTTGAACATTTTCCACCTGTAACCGCTGCAACCTTAGGAACAAATGCTTTTCAGTTTGTTCTAGCGATTGTTTTTGTGAATTGATAATGTGATCATAAAGTTCCTTTAACTAATCAGTAGTAACATACTGAGCTTCCTTTGTAGTGTTTGAACCAGCAACAGTAGCGTATGATACATCCGGATTAACTGCTGATGCTACATTTCTACCACCAGCTCCCGATCGAGTTCTAACTTCATCAGCCATATTTTGTTTGTTTTTCTTTGGTTTTGCCAGCTTAAATCAAGCAATTGACAGCTTGAACCAGCTCCGATATCAATTGTTAACTTCCAATCCTAGAATTGAGAGTTAACCTTGTGAAAGAAGGAGGTAAGATGAGAAGAGAAGTGAAAGGGATGAGGAAATAGAGAAGGATATGAGAATTAGAGAAAGATTATCCAAAAGGAAATCTGATTTTCATTGATTAAATGAAGAGATTACAAGATTAGAGCTTATTTATACTAGATCTAGATACATTGAACCAAGATCCACCTAATAACCGACTCAAACTAAATCTGGCGCCAAAAAACAGAACTAGCCGCCACAACTGACTTAGTTTGACCTCTAACCGACTTTGGCGCTTGAATGACCAGCCCCACTAACAATCGAACTGAACTCAAATGCAACACTTAAGCTATACAAGCATAACATGAATCAATCACAATCAAAATTAAAGGATTCACAACATTGTCCTAGTTGTTCTCGAGATTGGTTAGTTAGTATGACTTGGTCAAGTGTTAGTTAGAATTGGTCAACTATGGTGGCGGCTTAGATGAAATTCGATTAGCTTGTATATCTTTAGTGTAAGTAGTATAAGTAGGGAGCTTGTCATGTAAGATTCGTATGTTGAATGATCATTGTTCTTTCTCTCTCTTGTTCTCTCAATTCTCTCTTCTCTTCTCTCAATTCTATGGATTTCTCTTCAATTCTGATCTAAATCTATCTTCTTCTCGTCAAGTTCTTGTCAATTCTTATCTAATTCACTTCTTATCACATTTTAAAACCTTAAAACCCTAGGTTATGATTCAAGTTTAGCTTGAATCATAACACTCTATTCATTTGATTGTGATCTATTAAACTCTTATGATGCTGAATAGATCAAGTCCTGATCTGGTTGTATTTGATCAAAATTGTGATGATTCGTTCTGGTTGCTACCAGTTCTGTTGCATTTAGGCGCTTGAGTTTTCAAGATTTAGTGTCGATTAATTGCAATAGCGAGTTCAAGCCAGACTTAATTCAAAGAATCGAGCTGAATTGTTTTAGTCAATTGCAAATCTTAATTCTGATCTTGTTATATTAAGATTAAATCCAGTCATTCAGATATAATTTATCAAGAATTATCCTGCATTGAATAAACAGTGCTGCATTGGACTATAGTCCTGCTGGTTGACAATAATTGATTAAGAATTCAAAGCACCGGAAAAAAAAAAATAATTTCTTGATCTGAGTGCTGAATTTGTGAGACTTAGCCGAATTCAGCTTAAGTTTCTGTTGGACAAAATTGAGTTAAAGACCTGGTTTGTCCAACAGCAAAACAACTCGTGGAATTTATGATTAAAGGCATTAAATCAAGAATTCATTACATTTTAGCTTGTTCTGTACAAAAGATCTGCAGTACACATTGGCGAAATGGATGCTTAAATCTCTCCAAGTCTCCCATGATGCTACTCTCATGGTAAAGATTGAAAATGTTCTTTGTCCTATCACCAAGGATGTTCTCTACAAAGTTTTTTGGCCATATGGTTACCTTGAAAATATTGTGGTTACTTCAATATCAAACTTAGAAATTGAAGCACAAGTGACCTATACTTCAAGAAAAGATGCTGCAAGAGCACACAAACTATTATAAGGTAGACGCATCTACGACTATCGTTGTTTGATTGATATTCAATTATTCGCTCCTTGTAAGGAAATTGGAGAAGCAAAAGAAGAGTTGGTAGAGGGTAATGGACATCAAAGAAAAGAGAAAATTAAACAAGAAATGGAAGCTTTGATTCAAGAAATTTTTGATCAATCTTTCCCGAAGATAATGCAAACTTTTCAAGTGATGGTGATCATGAGCCTAGTAATGCAGCAGCAAATTGCAAATCATGAAACACAATCTTTTGAGCAGCTAGGTACAGCCATTTCAATAGAGAATATGGAAGTTCTAACTACTATGCAATCTCAATCAGCAACACACTATGACATTACTACTACAGAGCCACCAAAAGCCCAAGCGTTGCCCAAGCGTAACAGAGAACTGTTCAAGATTATGTTGTAGAATTACAGCCTGATCAGAATATGTTGGTGCAAGACCATCCAAGAACAAGTTTGAACCGTGGGATTGCGGTTGCAAATCAGGGGAAAGGTGTACCATTTCAAGCTGATCACTTGAAAGCAAGAACAAGCTGGAGCAAGCACAAGATGAGGAGTGGTCTCCAAAGGCATATCTGAGTGTGAGACCTCCTGAAAGCTTTGGCTTGATGATTAAACCACCAACAACAACTCCAGCTGAGAATGAAGATCGATATGGAAAAAGTAGTAATGATGCCGCTGCAGTACAGAGGACTGAAGAGTGTAATCCAAATGGGGAGCTTCACGGTTAAAAATGTGCTGCTGTAGGCAAGTGCTTCATAGTGAAACTATACAAATGGGAAGAGATATGCAAGTTGTTTACTTTTGTTGCTATAGCAAGTATTTAGGTTCAAAGTAAGCTGAGTTGGACTGAATTACAAAAACTCATTTCTGCATTTATAGATAAAGAACCATTGGAAGTTGCTGTAGACTGTTTCCAGCTATTTGCAATATTTGATCAGATTGTAGGGTTGTTTGATAAAACTATTGGAAGTTTCATGAAGAAACCTCTTTATTAGGAGGCGATTTGCAAGTTATTTACTTATGTAGTTGGAGCAAAGTGTATGAGAAGCAATTGAGTACCATGATAACCAATTTACTGCAGGCTTTAATTCAACTACAAGGCCAGTGTGGTACAACACAATCTCAAGTACTGCAGGCTGCAATTCAGCTTCCAACGTTTTACAAGATCTTCGCTGGATACAAATCTTTTAAGTTCCGACGTTCAAGTTCCAATGTGCTACTAAGATTCTTGGGATAAAAATATTTAAACGGGGAAGTATTGTCATGATTCTAGATATAGGGGGTTAGTTAGTAATAATTCATAGGTAGCTATTAAATAGTATTAGTCATGAATAAATGTCTTCTAATGGCTTTTGTTCTTGTCTTTGGCAGTTATTGTTGGTTAGTGGTCAATGTATTAGCTAGCTTAGTCAAATACGGCGGCTGGTAAACTCATGAGTCAGTTATGTTAGTGTCCAAGTGCAATGTACATGCTTAACCACCTTTAGTCCTAGATTAGTATAAGTAGTAGTTGCTCTTCATGTACACGGATATGTTGAAGAATGAATTGATCTTTCTCTCTCTAGATTCTCTCTATCTCTTGTCTCTTCTCTACTTCCCATCTTTATTCTCTTCTAATCTCATCTATCTCTCAACTAATTCTATCATCTTCGCATCTAGTTCCTCTAATTCTCACCTCAGTTCACCTCTTATCTCAATTTAAACTCTTAAAACCCTAGTTTATAATTCAAGATTAGCTTGCATCATAACAAACACAAAAAACCAGACCCCAACTTTAATATGGGGAAGGTATATATTCCTTAACTCATTCAATGAAGAGCTGTTTGATCTTTAGAAACGCAGTTCAAGATGCCGTCGAGGCTAGAGAATTGATCTTCTAGAGAGAAGGGCAGATGGGTATCAATAAAGACCCTTGTCCTAGTCCTGCCTAGGTTAATGTCGTGGAGGTAGTAAAGCTTTACTGTCCCAGTAACAACCAAACTAAAGGTAAATTTTCATGCAGCATGGACGAGGACAAAAGGAATTTGGCCGTGGCATACGCTTTGTTTGATAGGATGCTTGAATCAGGAGCACTGAGGTTTCCTCTAACCACTTTGAAATGGCCGAAAGACCATCATAAATGGCATATCACGGTTGAACAATTTTACATGCGATTGAAAAACATTCAGAAGATTCATAAAGAAGCAATTAGAGCAAGGCACTATTCTTTTCTCCAAGGAAGAAGCACTAGGCAAGGTAATATTCCAAGATGGCCATTGGTAAACAGTCTTTTCCTCAAGAAAGCGGGCGTCATAGAAACTCCTGTGACTCACTCATGACCTCTGCAGGGGTTGTGGTCATGTGTGGGTATCCAAAGTGAAGAAGCTGAACCTTTTACCAAAAAAGGGGCAGCTCTCCAATCAAAGACGCCATTGTCCTGCCATTCTTGAGGCTTTGGGCTGAAGACTCAAATTATCATAAGAATAGGACATCCTAAGAAAAATCCAAAGTACACCTTATTGAATGTGGATACCAGCCAGGCACCATGACAGTCAGGTTACCAGCCATCAGGCATAAGGTTCGGTAATGTATGGAGGAGGAATCACCTCAATCAAGAGGAAGCTAGTCCCTCCAACTTAACTCGAACATAACAAAGAAGGCAACTACTTCAGAGGTAGCTCGGTGGAGAATAACGCTCAATTCCTACCTAACTAGGCTTTCTCAAGAAGAAGCTAGGATTTGTAAAGGCAAAAAGGCCTAGCTTGCAGATCTCGAGGATCCACTGATTGGGTGCAATCCTCTTACTACTAGTAAGGGGCTAACTCATGAGAAACCAGAAAGGTGGGCTAGTCTCTCATCTTCGGAAGGACGAGAAACTTGGTGGGATCGCCTTACCAAGGACCCCCTTGTTCGGGAATCAGCTAAGGATGAGAAGGATCATTCCCTCTCAGAATTAACTTAGTGGAACCATTGGACCCCGTCAACCCAACATGGTCTGACATTGAAAACGACTTCTACGAAGAAGACTTCCCCCAGCCTATGGAGGAGTCTCGAACCTCAGAGGTTGATCACAGCAAACAACCTTAAGAATTAGATCCGCCAAGTAATGGTGTTCCGCAACAGCAAGGAGAGTATACACCTATGGCTAACAACCTTAAGAGGGAGACAGATCAAGGGCTCTAAATTCAATTTGGGACGTTGGCTGAAAAGGTTGACATCAGAATTGCGCTATTCCTTCCCTTGGAATTCATGGCAGCCGACACCCAAGAAGGTCACGAGGGTGATGTGATAGCATCAGATGAGGAGCCTAAAGTCGAGCTCATGGCTGAGGTAGCAGCCACTAAAGATACACTTGACCTTTTATCGTTTACAGTTAATGCTACAACATCCAAATTGCCTGATGATCCACCTAACATAATGAAGATGATGTTTGACGGGCCCAATACCCCTAATAAACACATCAAGCTCCTATATATCAAGGCCAAATTCGATGGCACTCTGATAAATAGGGTCTTGGTAGACAATGGCACAATTATCAATGTCTTGACTACATGTATGTTGGGGGGCCATTAGTAAGTCTTTAAAAGTCTTAATCTCCTCAGATGTGACAATCTGTGGTTTTTCTGGAGCTACCACCAAATTTGAAGGAGCCATCGCCATGGACTTAACTATTGGTAGCTTAAGAAAGCTAGCAGCTCTCTTAGTGGTGGAAAGTAGCCCGAGCTACAATGCGTTGCTTGGTAGGGATTGGCTGCATGGCAATTATTGTGTTCCGTTCTCACTTCATCAGTTGTTAATCTACTAGAACCATGGCAAGTATGAGGGTTTTTTTTTTTTTTTTCTGTTCCAGAGAATAGGCCATTCAAGGCTTGCGCCAACTATGATGTGGTGAAATTCGACGAAGATGATGTGGGACACCTAGACATCATCAAGGCCACTTCACAATCACCCAAACAACAAGACACGATAGCCATCCTTGACAGCTGTTAAGTCTAAATTAGTATATAATTATTTACATAATTTTAGTTCATTTTTTAACCATTTTTATGAAATTTTTATGTCTTTTCCCCGGTTTTGTTCATTTTCAACTATATTGCTATTTTCTTGAAAAACCACTCATTTTATACTAAATCTTGCTAGATTTTCTAATCAACATCAACAAGTGAAAGCAAGATATATCAAATAAAAGCAAAAAAATAACAAGACTACCCAATCCTCACAGTTTACTAAAAATAACACATAAAATAACAACTTTCACACAATTTGCATTTGGGCGGCAACTTTTTCTCATATTTTATACTTCAAGTTCATTGTATAAACCCGGTTCATCATTACCTTGAGCTGATATTGCTGATTTGGGCAGTGCAAAGTGAAGAAAAGGCATAAAGAAATACAAAGTTGAAACAAGTTGCATCCATGGCGGTAAGAAGTGCAAATAGGAGTAAAGTTTGATGTAATTTTTTCCATTATTTTGTCCCATTTCAAACACTATAAATAGAGGTGTTTTGGGGAAGTGTTTCATCATCCTTCACCAAAAAAAAAAATCTCAAACAAAGTAAGAAAGAAGAGAAAAACGTGAGGGAGAAAGAAGGAAAAGGAAGGAGGGAAGTTTGGCCAGTAATTTTGTAATTTTAAGTTCTTTCTATCCTTTTCTTCTTAAAGTTCATGAATTTTATGTTAATAATGCTTTATATTATGTTTATCATGAACTCATTTTGTAATTCCAAGGCTACGATGTAGCCTAAGTTGTAATATACGCTCTTTTTAAATTTAACGTACTTGATGTTTTGTTATTGCATTGTTGAAGTGTTTATCATTTTTTTTCATGAGTTTTAAATGCTTGATCACCATTTAAGGCCTATAATGATTCATAATGAGTCCAAGAGGAGATTTATTGTGATTGCTAAGGTGATAAGCACCACAAATTATGCGAATGTTCGAGAGAGATTAAAGCGATTTGTGTGATTTTTAAGTTAAAATCATAGATCTTTAAAAACACTTTGCTTATTTAAATTCATGCATGAGAGTGATGTGTTAATATGTAAAAGAGCATGCTAAATATTGCTCGAGAGAGAATATTTAGTAAATTAGGGTTTTCAATCATCAACACGTAATAGCAACTTGAATATCGAGACTAGAAAGGCATATTGATGCAATTAGGTGAAATCGGATGCCTTGGATCTTATTAATCATGAAAACCACCCAAAAAAAAAAAGTACACTTTTTTATAAAAATTAGAAAACATTTTAGTTCTTTTTATTTTGGTTTGTTTCATTTCAAAAACTTTAATTTTTGGTATTTCAAATAGTTCTAAAGCTACCAATTTCGGTGCTCGCTCAAAAACAATCCTAGTAGGAAAGATACACTACTCACTACTTTATTACTTGATACGACTAGTGCAATTGCTAAAGCATATGCCAAGTAAGTATTAAGTTTTTGGCGCCGTTGTCGGGGATTGTTTCTATTTGAGTGATATCGATACCAACTAGTTTTGCTGCTAATTTGAAATTATTAATAATTTGTAAATTTTATTTAATTTTAAGAAATTTTTTATTTGATTCATTTGTAATGATAAATACTTTGAAAAAAAAAAAAAAGAACAAATTCGTATAGAACATACCCCTCCCAAAAATTGTATTTTTAAAACACATTTGTTACTTTTGTGTTATTTTGTTATTTTTCTAATATTTTGTCTTTATTTTCATCTTTATTTTGCTTATATGTTTACTTTGTTAGGGTTTTAAAATTTAAATTTGATATTTTAAAGTTTTCAAAAATATTAGGGTTACTACCCCATTTTTCTTAAAAATTTGTGTTTTCTTAGGTTTTGTTTTAGATTGTTGTATTTTTAGGTTTTTCTCGATTAATTTTAACTTTATTTTAAATTTTTTTTTTTCCATCTAGATAGGTTTTTTAAAGTTACATTTATTATTTTTAAGTTTTTCAAAACCTTTAGTAGTACCTATTTCCCCCTTAAAATTTGGTTTTATTAAATTTTGTGTTATACTTTTGTAGCTTTTAAAGATTTCTCTTTGTTGTTATCCTTTCCTTTAACTTTCTAGTTGTTTATTTTGACTTTGTATGCAAAACCAAAACAAAAAAGAAATAACTCTTTTTGACCCTAAAATTGAAAAAACACTTCGACTAATTAGAAAAACAAAAAGGACTGAAACCATGGCCAATAATACTGGAAATGATGATGAAAGAACCTTAAAAGATTATGTTGTACCTACTGTTGAAGGGTGCACTTCCAGCATTCGACGTCCACCAATACAAGCAAACAATTTCGAAATTAAACCCGCTATTATACAAATGATTCAACAAACTGTCCAATTTGGCGGTCTACCTAGTGAGGACCCAAACCTGCATATCGCTAACTTCTTGGAGATATGCGATGCATTTAAGCATAATGGTGTCAGCAACAATGCCATTCTCTTAAGGCTCTTTCCATTCTCACTGAGAGATTAAGCCAAAGTATGGTTAATGTCATTACCTCCAAGAACTATCACCACTTGGGATGATTTGGCTCAAAAATTTCTTGCTAATATTTTCCACCAGCCAAATCAGCTAAGATGAAGAATGAAATTACCTCATTTGTACAATATGATACATAATCTTTGTATGAGGCAAGGGAACGTTATAAAAGAACTTTTGAGAATGTGCCCACATCATGGTTTGCTAGTTTGGATGCAAGTCCAAACTTTTTAGATTGGATTGGCATCTAATACTCAAATGATGGTAGACGCGGCTGTGGGAGGATCCCTAAATCACAAAACCCTAGATGAAGTGTATGAATTGCTAGAAGTAATGGCTAGCAACAACTATGCAAGGGCAACTGAGAAAAAGAAACATGTAGGTATGTATGAGCTGGATGCAATAACAAAGTTAACCGCCCATGTTTCAATGCTTCAAAAATAGATAGGTAACATGAATGTGAATGCCACAAATTCTCCTATGCTAACGTGTGAATTTTGTGCAGGGAATAATCCAAGCATAGAGTGCCAAACAGGGAATCCTTTCGCCCCATCAAGCCACGAACAAGTTAATTTTGTTTCAAATTTTCAAAAACAACAAAATAATCCCTATTCCAACACTTATAATCCCCAGTGGAGAAACCATCCAAATTTTTCGTGGAATAATCAAGGGATTCAAGAACTACCTTTTCAACCCCCAGAAAGAAAAACTGATCTCGAAGATTAGTTCAAAAGTATTATGCAAGAAACATAAAAAAATCTTCAAAATCAAGAAGCTTCAATTAGAAACCTCAATACCCAAGTCGGACAAATTTCAAAACAACTCTCTGAAAGGTCTCAAGGTTCCTTGCCTAGTAACACAATCACTAACCCACGTGAGCACGTCCAAGCAATTGAATTAAGAGGTGGGAAAACTCTGAATGAACCAACTCCGGTAACCAAGACCACACAAAATGAGCAACCTCTAATTGACCTGTCCACATATATTAGTCAAGAAATTGAAAATGAGGAAGGGACAAAAAATCCAAAATGAAGACGAACCAAAAAGTGCTAAACCTCAATCCTATAAACCAAAAGTCCCCTTCCCTCAACATTTGAAAAAGACAAAAGCGGATGAACAATTTGCTAAATTTTTGAAAATTTTCAAAAAGTTACACATTAATGTCCCTTTTGCTGACATGTTAGAACAGATGCACAAATATGCAAAATTCATGAAAGAAATCCTGTCTAACAAAAGGGAGTTGGGAGAGTTCGAAACGGTAGCACTTACTAAAGAATGCAGTGCCATACTGCAAAAGAAGTTTCCTCCCAAGCTCAAAGATCCGAGGGGTTTCACGATACCTTGCACCATTGGCTCCATTAGTTTTGATAAGGTTTTGCGTGATTTAGGTGCAAGTGTAAATTTAATGCCGCTATGTATTTTCAGGAAGCTTGAGTTAGGAGAAGTGAAGCCTACCACTGTATCTCTCCAACTTGCGGACAGATCAATCAAGTATCCTAGAGGTGTAATTGAAGACGTCCTTGTGAAGGTCGATAAATTCATCTTCCCTGTTGACTTCATCGTGCTTGATATGGTAGAGGATTGTGAGATATCTCTTATTGTAGGCTGACCCGTCCTTGCTACAGGAAGAACCCTGATAGATGTACAATAAAGAAAGCTGATCCTAAAGGTACAAGATGAACAGGTAACCTTCAACGTCTTTAATGCCATTCAATTTCCCTCTGACAGGGATTCTTGTTTTGAGATTGATATTGTAGATGAGTGGGTCACTGAAACATTCAGGGACACATTCCCCAAGTTACCCCTCGAAGCGCGTCTAACAAAGTCAGGGACCATAGACACGGAAGACGAGTCAATAAGGGAATGTGCCCAATACTTGGAAAGCAGCGAACCTTTTGATTCGCACCACCGAACAAGAGTGGAAGATATTCAAGCAATTGAAATTCAGCAGAGAATGGAAGAAAAACCGCCGAACTTAGAGCTCAAGCCAATGCCACCACATCTCAAATATGCGTATCTTGGTAATGCTAACACTTATCCTGTTATTATTAATGCTTCATTGAGTAATATTGAACAGGAAAGGTTGCTTAGGGTTCTAAGAGAGCATAGAACAACAATCGGATGGACCCTTTCGAATATCAAGGGAATTAGCCCTTCCATATGCATGCACAAAATTATCATGGAGGATAGCTTTAAACCTTCTGTGCAACCTCAGTGGCGATTAAACCCTGCCATGAAAGAGGTAGTAAGAAAAGAAGTTGTCAAATTATTAGATTTCAAGATCATCTATCCCATATCTGATAGGCCATGGGTTAGCCCAGTGCAAGTAGTTCCAAAAAAGGGGGGAGGGGATAACTGTAGTAGAAAATGAGAGCAATGAGCTCATCCCTACTAGAACTATCACTGGGTGGAGGGTTTGCATAGATTATCAAAAACTTAATGATGCCACCCAAAAGGACCACTTCCCTTACTATTCATTGATCAAATGTTAGAAAAACTAGCGGGTCATTCGTATTATTGTTTTCTTGATGGATATTCAGGGCACAATCAAATTGCCAAAGCCCCGGAAGATCAGGAAAAGACCACTTTCACTTGTCCTGAGGGTACCTTTGCCTATAGGAGAATGCCTTTTGGGTTATGCAATGGCCCTGTGACTTTTCAAAGATGTATGGTGGCAATCTTTAGTGATATGGTAAAAAATTTCATAGAGGTATTTATGGATGATTTTTCAGTCTTTGGAGCCTCATTTGATGATTGTTTAGCTAACGTCTCCATGGTTTTGCAAAGATGCACTGACACTAATCTTGTTTTGAATTGGGAGAAATGTCATTTTATGGTACAGGAAGGAATAGTGTTAGGGCATATGATTTCAAAAAGAGGAATTGAGGTTGATAGAGAAAAAACTAAAGTGATAGAATGATTACCACCCGTACCAATGTTTATAGTATGCGGAGTTTTTTAGGACATTCAAGATTCTACAGAAGGTTCATTAAGGACTTTTCTAAGATCGCTAAGCCTCTTTGCAATTTATAGATGAAAGATGTCCCTTTTAACTTTGACAGTGACTGCATGCATGCCTTTGAAACATTGAAGAAGAAACTAGTGTCAGCACCAATAATTGTAGCACCCAATTGGACCTTGCTCATTGAACTTATGTGTGACGCGAGTGATTATGTTGTAGGGGTTGTGCTAGGACAAAGAAGGAACAAAAATTTTCATGTAATTTACTATGCTAGTAAAACTTTGACAGATGCACAGATTAACTATGCTACTACTGAAAAAGAATTACTAGCTGTAGTGTTTGCATTTGATAAATTTCATTCCTACTTGCTCAATTCAAAGGTAATTGTTTACACTGACCATTCTGCTCTGCACTACCTTTTTGCAAAACAGGATGCAAAGCCGATACTCATTAGATAGATTCTCTTACCCCGGAATTTGATTTAGAAATTCGGGATTAAAAGGGTACAGAAAATGTTGTGGCATATCATCTATCACGTCTCGAACGAGAGGATGAAGGTCCCTCTATCAACGAAAAATTCCCGGATGAAAGTCTTATGATGGTAAGCGAGTATCCTAATTGTTCATGGTACGCAGACATTATTAACTGTCTGGTTGCAGAGGAACTGCCCAAGGACATGACCTATCAACAAAAGAAGAAGTTCTTCGTTGACTTAAAGCATTATTTCTGGGAAGAACCATTCTTGTATAAGCATTGTGCAGACCAAATTATCAGAAAATGTGTGCCTAAGAAGGACAAGTGTTAAAGCATTATTTCTGTGCCACTGTCACTCTCTTGAAACTAGTGGCCATCATGGTGGGACAAAAACTGCAACTAAGGCTTTACAATCTGCGTTTTATTGGCCTACACTCTTTAAAGATGCTTTTAAATTTGTTAGTAAATGTGATAGGTTTCAAAGGACAGGTAACATCTCCAAGAAACATGAAATGCCCCTAAATAACATTTTGGTGGTTGAATTATTCGATGTTTGGGGGATTGATTTCATGGGTCCTTACCCCTCATCATTTTCGAACAGATTTAATTTGGTTGCTATAGATTATGTATCAAAGTGGGTTGAAGCAGCTGCTTTTTTGACCAATGATACTAGCATTGTTATAAGCTATGTTAGAAAGAACATCTTTTCTCGGTTTGGAACTCCCAGAGCAATTATAAGTGATGGTGGAAAACATTCTCGTGACCAACAACTTAAGGCTTTATTGAGTAAGTATGGAGTCACACACTATGTGGGTGCTCCATACCATCTTCAAACAAGTAGACAAGTGAAAATTTCAAACCTAGAATTGAAAGTTATTCTTGAAAAAACGGTTAATGCCTCTAGAAAGGATTGGTCGAAAAAGTTAGATGATGCATTTTGGGCATATAGAACAGCATTCAAAACACCTATTGGATTGTCTCCATGTCGACTGGTTTATGGCAAGGCTTGTCATTTACCAATAGAATTGGAACACAAAGCATACTGGGTCATAAAAACCTTAAACTTCAATTTAGCAGCTGCAGGCGAAAAGAGGTTGCTACAAGTCAACGAGATGGATGAGTTTAGAAATGAGGCTTATGACAATGCTCGAATTTACAAAGACCGAACCAAAAGATGGCACGACAAGCACATTTGGAACAAAGAGTTTGTAATGGGACACAAGTTCTACTGTTTAACTCCCGCTTGCGACTTTTCCCAGGAAAGCAATGCTCTCAATGGTCAGGACCCTTTATTGTAACCCCGTGTTTTTCCATATGGCATGGTTGAGATTCAGAATGAGAAAAAGGGTACTTTCAAAGTCAATGGGCAAAGACTGAAACCTTACATTGATGGAGAGCTCAAACCTCATAAAACTTCTACTCATCTCAACAATGTCAAATAATCCATTCAGAAAGTCAAGCTAACGACTATAACTAAAGTGCTTCTTGGGAGGCAACCCAAGTGTTTCTATCCTTACTTATCTTATTTTTCCTTTCATTATTTTTTATTGTCTCATGTTTATGTATATTTTTGTTTACGCAGGTATTTTACAACAAGTTTGGGGGTGGCAAGATGTCAACATACACCATCAACAAGCAATCCTCAAACCTGGAAAGTATCTCTCGCCTCACTTAATCTTTAGAGTTCTTTTAACATTGGGAACAATTTTAACTCTAAGTTTGGGGGTGGAAAAGCAATTTTTAAAGTTTTGAAACAAAATTTTTTCGAAAAGTTTTCCTGTTTTATGCTATAGAGTAGGCCTTAGTGCTTCCTAGAGTTCAGAGTCTTTGTATGGGGATGTAAATAAAGTCGGCCAACAAAAAGATTGTCTATTTTTTTACAGTTTTAACCTTTAGTCTTTTAAAAATTTCGTTAAAAAAAAGAACTTATCATCATGTTTTTTGGGCAAATTTTTCTACTCTTTTTAGCTTATTTACTTTAATTAGATTTGAATAACCTGATAATTAATTATTTTTATGTTCTAATTGTAAAACACGATCTAATCTAAGGCACTATTTGATCAAACCATAGTATTTGACTTCACTGGTTGGCATGGCTATTTTACTTGTCTTTCTAATTAAAAGATGCTCAAATTTGAATAGATTGCATTAAGATTATCATTTACATAATAGATTTTAAAGAGTTATGCCTAAGTCTAAATAAAAGAAAAATATAATAAAAATAGAGGAAGAGAATCACTAAGCACTGCTATCCTATTAAAAATGTCTATCATTTGGATATGTGCTATGGTGCGATGGTTTTGTGCCTTGGTACCTCGAGCAAGTAGATCCGTAGGGGTGTTTCAACACCTGTTACCCTGGGCCAACTGGAATGGGAGCTGCCGCATTAAAAGCTCGCTACAAGGGGTACTTAAAAAGCTAACAAGTAGCCAAGCACCCAAAAAAAAAAAAATAAAAGGGGAGCATCTCTAGCACCACTATCCCACATAAAAAATTTTAAGATATGTGCAATCCATTAAGAGGGCGTCTCAGTGGTGGCTGCTCTTACTTATGGGTCATCGACCAGAAGTCAGAGTTTGATTCTCACTGAAGATATACTCGGGAAGTCATAATGAAGGCATCTCAGTGGTTGCTTCTCTTACTTATGGGTCATCGCCCAGGAGTCGGAGCTTGATTCTCGTTGAAATATACTCATGAGCCGAAATTGATTTGAGCAAACAAATTTCTCAGAAAAAAAAAAAAGAAAAAAATTTAGTTTTGGGCACACTTGATAAGTCTTCTTCTGAGTGATGTGATTTTGACCTTTATTCAGTTTGAATGTCTTGTGATTAGAAACAACGGATAAACTTAATTTGCTTAGCTAACTTTTGACTCAGTCACCAAGGTAATTGACAGATTTTTCCATGGAAAAAATGGTTTTGCCTCTAGAACCTTTAACCTTGATCCTCTGTCATTCTTTTCTATTAAAAGTGCACTTGCTTTAAATTGTGGAAGAATTCTTAAAAAGTATGAGATCATGCGCTTTAATGTTTAGCCTTGCTCGAAGACAAGCAAAATTTAAGTTTGGGGGTATTTTGATAAGTCTAAATTAGTATATAATTATTTATATAATTTTAGTTCATATTTTAATCATTTTTATCAAATTTTTATCGTTTTTTCCCAGTTTTGCTCATTTTTCAACTATATTGCTATTTTCTTGAAAAAACACTCATTTTATACTAAATCTTGTTAGGTTTTATCATTAACATCAACAAGTAAAAGCAAGATATATCAAATAAATGCAAAAAAATTACAAAACTACCCAATTCTCACAGTTTACATCAAATAACACATAAAATAACAATTTTCGCACGATCTGCATTTGGGCGGCAACTTTTTCTCATATTTTTATACTTCAAATTCATTGGATAAACTAGGATCATCATTACCTTGAGCTGATATTGCTGATTTGGGCGGTTCAAAGTGAAGAAAAGCATAAAAAAAATACAAAGTTGAAACAAGTTGCACCCATGGCATCAAGAAGAGAAAATAAGAGTAAAGTTTGATGTAGTTTTTTGCATTATTTTATCCCATTTCAAACACTATAAATAGAGGTGTTCTGGGGAAGTGTTTCATCATCCTTCACCCAAAAAAAAAATTTAAATAAATAATTCTCAAGCAAAGTAAGAAAGAAGAGAAAAACGTGAGGGAGAAAGAAGGAAAAGGAAGGAGGGAAGGTTGGTCTGTAATTTTGTAATTTTAAGTTCTTTCTATCCTTTTCTTCTTTAAGTTCATAAATTTGTTTTAATAATGCTTTATATTATGTTTATCATGAACTAATTTTGTTATTCGAAGGCTACGATGTAGCCTAATTTGTAATATATGCTCTTTTCTAATTCAACGTGTTCAATATTTTGTTATTGCAATGTTGAAGTGTTTATCATTGTTTTTCATGAGTTTTAACTGCTTGATCACCATTTAAGGCTTATAATGATTCATAATGAGTCCAAGAGGAGATTTATGATGATTGCTAAGGTGATAAGCACCACAAATTAAGCGAATACTAGAGAGAGATTAACGCAATTTATGTGGTTTTTAAGTGAAAATCATAGATCTTTAAAAACTCTTTTTTTATTTAAATTAATGCACGAGAGTGATGGGTTAGTATGTAAAAGAGCATGCTAAATGTTGCACGAGAGAAAATGTTTAGTAAATTAGGGTTTTCAACCAACAACACGTAATAACAACTCGAATATCGATAATACAAAGGCGTATTAATGTAATTAGGTGAAATCGGATGCCTTGGATCTTATTAATCATAAAAGCCACCAAAAAAAAAAAATTAGTACAATTTTTTATAAAAATCAGAAAACATTTTAGTTTTTTTTTTTTTTTTTTCATTTCAAAAACTTTAATTTTTTGTATTTCAAATTGTGCTAAAGTTTCCAATTTCGGTGCTCGCTCGAAAACAATCCTCCTGGGAACGATACACTACTTACTACTTTATTATTTGATACGACTTGTACACTTGCTAAAGCATATGCCAAGTAAGCATCAACAGCCCACTAACTGAAGCTGAGGTTAGTCAAGCAGATGTCGAGTCTGAAGGTTCGGACTTATGCGATACATTAGGGTCCTTTTTAGTAAAGAGGACTCCCAAGGCACTTTAGAATCTCAATGTAGAGGCACCAAGACCTCCCAGTATTGGCTTGAGAGGCCGTTTCCTTAGCATTGGCAAGGTTCATGGCAGCCGACACCCAAGAAGGTCTTGAGGGTAATGTGATAGCATCAAATGAGGACCCTAAAGTCGAACTCATGGCTGCGGTAGTAGCCACTAAAGGTACACTTGACCCTTTATCTTTCATAGTTAATGCTACAACATTCAAATTACCTGATAATCCTCCTGGCATAATAAAGATGATGTTTGATGGGCCTAATAAACACATCAAGGCCTATATATCAAGACAATATTCGATGGCATTCTGATGAACAAGGTCTTGGTGTGCGGTTAACAACATCTTTCTTTCATATATGTTGGGGGTCATTGGTAAGTCTTGAGAAGTCTTAATCACCTTAGATGTGGCAATCTGTGGTTTTTTTGGAGCTACCACTAAATCTGAAAGAGTCATCCCCATTAACTTTGCTGTTGGCGGCTTAAGCATGCTAAGAACTCTCTTAGTGGTGGAAATTACCTCGAGCTACAATGCTTTTCATGGTGGGGATTGATTGCATGCCATTTATCGTATTCCGCCCTCACTTCATCAACTGTTAATTTTCTGGAACCATGGCAAGTGTGAGGTTGTTTTGCTAGAGAACAGGCCATTCATGGCTTGCTCCAACTATGATGAGGCTACATTCTATTAAGGTCGAGATTAAATCTTGATCTTAACCTAGGATAAAGAGAGTATGAGATGAGAAAGAAGAGAAGGAGATGAGGAAATAGAGAGAGTTAGATGAGAAAGAGAAGGTTTAATCTCATAGAGATTGATTGAATTTCATTGAATGCCTTCCAATTACACAACATTAGCTACTTATAAGAAGCTAGATACATTGGATTAGACTAACTCTCTTAACCGACTCTCTAAACAGCTGCCAAAACTGACCGGCCAAGACCAACTGCAACAACTAACTCTTGGCGCCAAAACACTAATTCAAAAATACAAAGCATCACACGCCTTATTACAACTCAAACGAATTAGAAACATAACAATTCCCTTCCCTTAAAACATTCTTGCCCTCAAGAATGGAAAGAAGGAAATTGACTCAACAAAAAACGTTTCTCTTCCCAAGTGGTAAAAGATGCATCCAAATTGCTCCAGCACACTCGAACCTCCTGTCTCCTGGGGCTGTCTGCACGCTCTTGCCTGACTTGCACTACAGTTGCAGGTTGTAAGACCAAGGATCCACTAGAACCAACCTCCAGAGGGACTGGAGAAGAGCTGTGGCCTTGTTTTACCTGTTTTTTAAGAAGTGAAACATGAAAGACATGGTGAATATAAGAGTCAGGTGGGAGCTCCAGCTTGTATGCCACCTTGCCAATTTTCTCCAAAACTCTGTAAGGTACAAAGAACCTTGCACAAAGCTTAACATTCTTCCAAACGCCGCTATGGATTGCCTATAGGGCTGCAATTTCAAGTACACCATGTCGCCCACCTCAAAATTTCTGTCTACTCTTTTGCGATTTGCATATAATTTCATCTGAGCTTGTGACTGAATGAGAATATCCTTCAAAAGCTGCATAAGATGCCTCCTCTACTACACCAGCTCAGTGACCTCAGCCACAGGTGACTCAACTCCTTGCAACATCAATGGAGGTGGTGGATCATACCCATATAATGCTTTAAAAGGCGTAGTACCTAAGGAAGCTTGGAAATGTGTGTTAGACCAAAACTCCGCCACCTACCCCACACCTTAGAATGGCTAAACACCATGCTTCTAAGGTATTGGTCAATGCATTAATTGACCCTCTCAGTTTGACCGTCGGTTTGAGGATGATAAGATGAGCTAAGGGCCAAAGTCGTTCCCAAGAGACCAAACAATTCCTTCCAAAAGCGACCTGTAAAGAGCTTGTCTCTATCAGAGACAATGGATTGAGGCAACCCATGGAGCTTGTAGATGTTATCAAGGAACACACGAGCCAATTTCTCAGTAGTCACAGGTCGAGCTAAAGCAATGAAGTGACTAAATTTGGTGAACCGATCAACTACTACTCAGATCACTTCCTTCCCTTTGGATTTAGGCAATCCTTCAATGAAATCCATGCTTATGTTCTGCCATATCCCCTCTGGAATAGGTAAGGGTTGGAGAAGTCCTTGATATATATGATCTCCAAGCTTGGTTTGTTGACATATCCCACAACCTTACACAAAATCCTTCACTGCTTTCTTCATTCCCGGCCAACTGAAATGAGCTTTCAGCCTTTGATATGTTCCTTCCACACTTGAGTGACCTCCCCATGAAGAATCATGAGAAGCACTAATAACCTGATGTCAAAGATCAGTAGAAATGCCACTATACAGCTTCCCCTGAAGTCTGATAATACCCCGGGTTACAGAAACCTCTGCACTAGCAACCAAACTACTCGCCTTGCCCACACTGAAAGCTACTATACATTCTTGTGCAAAAGGGTCATTCTCATAGGACTGATATACTTCTTCTATCCAAGCAGGAGAGACTACTGAAATTGCCCCAAGAGAGCCCTGCACACAATCGTCTAACCTGTGCGACAAAGCACCAGCTGCAATATTTTCCTTCCCTCTCTTATACTCAATGTCATAATCAAGACCCAACATCTTCATCAGCCATTTTCTCTGTATTCTTGTGACAATTTTCTGCTCTAGTAGATGCTTAAGACTTTGGTGATTAGTCTTAATGATGAAATGATGTCCATCCAAGTAGTGTCTCCACTTTTCCAAAGCAAGCAAAATCGTAAGATACTCCTTCTCATACGTGGAAAGTGCTTGATGTTTAGCACCCAACGCTTGGCTGAGATAAGCTATAGGCCTTCCTCCTTGTGACAACACTGCCCCAACACCATTCCCATAAGCATCAGTCTCCAATATGAACCTTGAAGTGAAATCTGGCATGGCTAAAACAGGTGCTCTGCACATTGAAACTTTAAGAGCTTCAAAGGCTATTTGAGCTCCATCAAACCATTTGAAGGCATCTTTCTTCAATAAATCTGTGAGGGGCTTGGCTATATCTCCATAATTGGCTACAAACTTGCGGTAATATCCAGTTAGGCTCAAAAATCCTCTCAATTGTTTCAATATTACCGGAACAGGCCATTCTCTCATGGCTTGAACCTTAGTAGGATCAGTAGAAACTCCCTCAAAAGATATCACATGGCCAAGGTATTCCAAATGAGTTTGAGCAAAAGAATATTTGGTCAATTTAGCATACAACTTGTGCTCACTCATTACCAAGAACACTTCCCTCAAGTGCTTCAAATGCTCCCCAAAAGATGCACTATAAATCAGGATGTCATCAAAGAACACCAACACAAATTTCCTAAGAAATTGTTTGAAGACATCATTCATAAGAGCTTGGAAGGTCGCTAGTGCATTTGTCAAGCCAAATGGCATAACTACAAACTCAAAGTGTCCATGATGTGCTTGGAAGGCCGTCTTATACACATCTTGCTCCACCACTCTATTTTGGTGATAACCTTGCCATAAATCAAGCTTAGAAAAAACTTGAGCTCCATGCAACTCATCTAGCAAATCATCTATAACTGTATAAGGAACTTATCCTTTACTGTTATGGAGTTGATCTATCTATAATCAATACACATTCGAGCCGTGCCATCTTTTTTCTTGACAAGAATAACCGGAGAGGAAAAGGGGCTGTGACTTTGCCTTATGAAGTTAGTCTTGAGCAAATCATCCACTTGCTTCTCAATTTCCGTCCTTTGAGCATGAGGATATTTGTATGGCCTAAGTCTCACTGGTTCTGCATCAATTTTGAGAGGAATAGCATGGTCTAAACTCCTCTTGGGAGGTAAAGACTTGGGCACCTTAAACAGATCTTCAAAATCCTCGATCACTGCTTGCACTTCAGGCTCGGTAATCCTCATCATTTCAGTAGGTGCTATAGCAAATAGCTAACCTACCCATTGGAATGCACATTTCCTGAACCCCTTTTCCAACTTCCTCTCCTTCATCACTTGCAAGTGAGCTTGCTCTGCCATCCCTTGCAAGGTAACTTTAGAACCTTGTATTTCAAAGGAAACTGTGAGTTTAGCAAAATCAAACAATACCGGGCTGTAAGATCTCATCCAATCAACCCCAAGCACCATATCACACCCTCCTAATGGAAGGATTCTAAAATCATAACTGAACTTGCGGTCTTGCATATACAAATGGAATCCTTGGCATTTGTTCTGAGTCATTACCGACTTCTCATCAGCCACTGTAACAGCAAGAGGATGAGTTTTAATCACCACATGGCCCACTTTCTCGACCACTTTTGGATCAACAAAACTATGGGTGCTCCCACTATCAATAAGGATGATGATAGACCTCTTTCTTGCCTTCCCTTTGATTCGGATTGTGTTATGAGTCCCACTACCAGTTAAGACCTTCATTGAGATTTCAAATTCATCATCAACAAAGTCCTCCTCAATGTCCTAATCTGAGTCATCTCCATTAGCCTCAATCTCCTCACCATCTGAGAGCTCACCAGCACTGACCCCTTCAGCAAACATATGGAACTTTGGATTACACTTGTGGCCAAACTGGTAAGGTTGATTGCATCTGTAACACAGCCTCTGTTGTTGCTTGTCATCTGATATGCTAGTCCTGGACTTGAAAGATCCTTTCTGAGGGTTTGACCTACCACCACGAGGTCTGGAAACATCACTTGAAGTTAAGATTGTTACTACATAAAGCTTGGCTTTAGCATAAGCCATAGACAAGGTTGAGGGGCTAATTGCTTTAACTAGGTTCTTCACCTTGGGCGTCAATCCACTTATAAAGCTTGAAACATAATATGACTCTGAGGCCTGAGGAATTTCTGTTATCATGCTTGCTCGAAGATTTTCAAACCTTGTCATATACTCTCTCACAAATGTCTCCTGTTTCACCTTATTGAATTTATCCACAATGTCACTATAATCTTCATCACTATATCGGTCACACAGTTCTTTCGCAAATTCAGCCCATGTGAGGGAAGGATTGCTTTTCAACAAGCTATAAAACCACACTTCGTGATCACCAAGAAGGTATACAGCAGCAATGTGTACCTTCTCTGTTTCCTCAATATGGTAGAAGTGGAAATAACGATCGCACCTTCTCAGCCATGAATGAGGTTGTCTTCCATCAAAGGAATCAATCTGCACCCAAGGCTGTCTATGACCACTATTTCTGCTATTGGATGACTCCTCATTACTGCCTGAACGTTGCTGGTTCCAATGATCAGGCGGTCTATCCAATTGCTTCACATTCAATCCCATCGTTCTGTGAGTGTCTTCAATTTCAGGAGCTCGAACATCAAGTCCTGTATTCTAGTTTGAAGGTTGTGACTGCACATGCTCACTGCGACCCTGTCCATCAGTTTTCTCAATATCATGAACTCGATCTTGAGCTCTAAGTTCAACACCAGCATTAACCACTAGAGTGTCATCTCTTTGTCTGACCGCCTCACCACGTAGTGGATGTCTCAATTCTTCAGAAGACCTCACAGGTTGATTAGGCTGTAACACGCTAGTAGGTAATAAAGGATCCGGAACAGTAGGAGAATTTGGCCAGCTAAATCGTTCTCTAATTTGGAATACCTTGGCCATGTGATATCTTTTGAGGGAGTTTCTACTGATCCTACTAAGGTTCAAGTCATGAGGGAATGGCCTGTTCCGGTAACAATTGAGAGGATTTTTGGGCCTAACTAGATATTACAGCAAGTTGTAGCCAATTATGGAGCTATAGCCAAGCCCCTCACATATTTATTGAAGAAAGATGCCTTCAAATGGTCGGATGGAGCTCAGATGGCCTTTGAAGCTCTTAAAGTTGCAATGTGCAGAGCACCTGTTTTAGCCATGTCAGATTTCACTTCAAGCTGCTGCATTTGCTGATCAAACTGCATGTTAAACCTTTCCTCCAGTTCCTGCGACCAACGAATGACCTGATCAGAGATTTTCTCCTCAATCTACTGAGCTCGCTGATCAACTGTATCATTGAGTTGCTAATTCATTTGCAGCAATGTTTCTGTATTTGATTGCCTAATTTGAGCAACCAATGCCTTCATATGAAGGTCCAATTTAGCATTCATGACCACATCCTAACCTGCTGCATCACTGCCTCTAACCACCTCAGCGTATGTAGACTTGGCAGCTGCCTTAGCAGCTGCTGATCTGGTGGTAACTTCACCAATCAATGCGATCTCATTCGAATCCATTTGTTTTCACTATGTTTCAGGTCTTTTTTAACAGTTTTTACATCAATTTTCAAGAAACCGCAAGCAAAAAGTCCTCAAAATTCAGAATTGAATTCTTAAGTAAAATGATGCAATCCAAGGATATTTGATATCAAATCGCTTTTGATTTGGAGGCCAAACGAGGCTCTGATACCAATTGTTAAGGTCGAGATTAAATCTTGATCTTAACCTAGGATAAAGAGAGTATAAGATGAGAAAGAAGAGAAGGAGATGAGGAAATAGAGAGAGTTAGATGAGAAGGAGAAGGTTTAATCTCATAGAGATTAAATGAATTTCATTGAATGCCTTCTAATTACACAACATTAGCTACTTATAAGAATCCAGATACACTGGATTAGACTAACTCTCTTAACCGACTCTCTAAACAGCCGCCAAAATTGACCGGCCAAGACCAACCGCAACAGCTAACTCTTGGCACCAAAACACTACTTCAAAAATACAAAGCATCACACGCCTTATTACAACTCAAACGAATTAGAAGCATAACACATTCTACAAAGATTATGTGGGATGTGTAGACATTAAGGGGGCCACTTTACAATCACCTCAACAACAATACACGATAGCCATCCTTGATAGCCCACTAACAGAAGTTGAGGTTATTCAATCGGATGTTGAGTGTGAAGCTTCAAACTTCTGGGAATACATGTGAGCCTATCTTGAGGAAGAGACTCCCAAAGCACTCCAGAATCTATATGTGGAGGCACCAAGACCTCTTTTATGATTTAAGATCAATCTTGAACCCTAACCTAGGATAGAAGAAGAATTAGAGTTGAGAAGTAGAGAAGTTGAGAAAAGAGATAGAGTGAATAAAAGTTACGAGAGAAGAATCAAATTGTATTCATTCCATGAATCTCATTACAAGACAATCAAAACATTTATACTACAATGTTAATGAAGCAGGTGGAACCCAAAAATATCTAGCAATACAATGAATTAATCGACTTAACTGTCATTAGCTGAAACTATCCCCTTCTAAGCCGTTCCCGCCACTTCATTATTTTAATATTACAATAATTGCCACTACTTACATCCTTCTCCAATTCCAAATCATGACAATATTACAAGAATTGTCACTGCTTACATCCTTGCTACAGTATTGTTCTTGAACCTAGAATGGCTACTGGTTCCTACTTGATATCTCCATTGGTTGCAATTTTAGGGCGTGACTTTGAGCTGGTCTTACCTTTAGCAACATGCTGCTTCAAAAGGTACACATGGAAAATTGGATGGACAAAAGAGTCTGGTGGCAATTCCAATCTATAAGTAACTCTTCCCACCCTTTCCAACACCTTGTAAGGTCCAGAATAACGAGCACTAAGCTTCACACACTTACGTGCTGCTACACTGCCTTTCCTGTGAGGTTGCAGCTTCAAGTAAAGAAGATATCCCACCTGAAAAGACTTATGACTCCTCTTCCTGTCAACATAAAATTTCATCTTAGCCTGCGCCAACTATAAGTCATCTCTTAGCTGTTGCACCGGTTGCTTCCTCTGAAGTAGCAATTCGTTAACATCATTGACAAAAGAGCTAGCCCCTTATAACACCATTGGAGATGGAGAATCATAGCCATAAAGAGCCTTATAGGTAGTTGATCCTAAAGCAGAATGAGCATGAGAATTGTACCTAAATTCTGCTAAAAACAACCACTTGTGCCATTATTTGGGATAGCTGAAAGTCATGCTTCTGAACTACTGTTCTAGGCATTAATTTACTCTCTCAGTTTACCTGTCTGTTTGTGGGTGATAAGATAAGCTGTTTGTTTGTGGGTGATAAGATAAGCTGAAGGCCAAAGAAGAACCTAGCAGCAAAACCAATTCACATCAGAAATGACCTGAAAACAATCTATCTCGATCAGAAATAATGGACTAAGGCAACCTATGAAGCTTGTAGTTGTTGTCCAAGAACATCTTGGCAAGTGTTTTCAGTCTCACTTTTTTGTGCATGTGGATACTTGTAGGGTCTCAAATTGATTGGATCGGAATTGGCTTTTAATGGCATAGCATGATCCAAAGATCTCTTGGGAGGTAGGCTATTTGTTTTATGAAACATATCACTATAGTCCTAGATCAGCTTGTGGAAGCTCTTCCCCATTCTTAACTGGTTTTGTTGAGATGGAGAATATATGGCCTATCCATTGATAGTCTTTCTTCCCGAGTATCTCATCAAACCCTTTGCCACTCAGCATCTTAAGCTGTGGTTGGTCCACAATTCCTTGCACCTTGACTGCCTTGCCATGAAAATCAAAAGAGACTAAGAGCTGACTAAAATCAAACACCAAGGGACTGATGGTCTGCATCCAATCCATCCTAAGCACCATGTCACAGCTCTAAATTTCAAAACTCTAAAGTCATATGAAAACTGGTGACCTTGCATCTGCCAATTGAATTGATTGTACTTTATTTGTGTTAGCATGGAATTCCCATCAACAACTCTCACGGCTAAGGGACTTATTTTGATCCTTCCGTGGCCCACTCTCTTGAATATATTGGGATCAGCCAAACTATGTGTGCTTCCACAATCTATCAAAATCAAGAGTGGTTTGTGACTTGCTTCACCCATGATTCTTGTAGTGTTATGTGACCCATTGCCAGTCAAAACCTTCACAAAAATCTCATTCTCATCACTCTCTAATTCTTGTAACTCATCCTCTTGTTCATTGTTTCTAGTCTCCTCCTCTTGGTCATCTGATTCTTCATCAGCCTCAACCCCGAACACCGACATAAGGAGCATAGGATTGCACTTATGACCAAAAACGTATCCTTGATTGCACTTGAAGCAAAGCCTTTGAGCCTTCTTCTCTTCCGAACCCAAGGACTCAAGAGTCACTTTACTACTAGCTAGTGTTGAAGAGCTGATTGATGCATTCTTGCTTCGAAATGCTTCAAAATTTGCAAGTACTGCGGCCTCATACAGTTTTGCCTTAGAATAAGCCCGGGACAAAGTCAAGGGACCAATGGCCTTAACCAAATTCTTGATCTTTGGCCTAAGGCCACTAATGAAGCTAAAGACATAGTATGCTTCGCTAGCACCAGGGTTTATAGCCATCATTCTTGATCTTAGGTTCTCAAAACGTGTCATATATTCTCTAATAGTAGTGGTTTGAGTTACCTTGTTGAAATGATCCACTCTATCTCCTGGGTCCTTATCTCCATATCATTCATAAAACTCATCAACAAATTCACACCAAGTAATGTCCGGATTACTGAGAATCAAGCTATGGAACCATACCTCTTGGTCTCCATGTAGATGAACTGCAGCCAACTCTATTTTCTCTGCTTCCAACACATGGTAAAAATGAAAATATCTCTCACACTTCCAAATCTCATTTGCCATCTCTACTCCTTCTCCTCAAGCAGATAGTCCTATTGAGCAACTAACACGCTTCCTTTAATCTAACCCTTTGATAATCGCTGATATTCTTCAGAGCCTAACTAATATCAACATTATCAAGGAGGATCTTTCATGGTTGTCAGAGGATGATCTTTTCCATCTTGTGCCCAAGGGAAAATCGTTGACCTATCCCATGACATTTTTGGTCTTGAAGGATTGTTTCCAGATGCTGACGAGTCTCATCTTCTTCATGCAGTTCCTTCAGGTCATACTTAGAGAGGCAAGAGGACTTGTAAGGAAGTGGCTTCCTTTAAAGGAGGACATTTCTGACCAAGTGATATCCTCAATGGATAGATGGGCTGATGGTGACCAATGGTGTGAAATGGAAGCATCTTGGCATTTATGACAACATTAGGCTTTATACCATTGCCCAACTATATGATTTCCCCATTGTGACAGCACCAGCTTACTGCTAGAATACTTGCAATAGCGCTTTTGTCCTCCCTGAGGGCTTTCTAGGAATCATTCTAGAGGACACAGCTGCCCTAATGAGTCTTTTCTTTAGGGGACAAGAGTTGCCCCTCGATTCTTTTGTTTCTTCAGAAGCTAAAACTTTTGCTTCCTCCTTCTCTGCCACAGACTTGCCTGGGGATTATGAGTCTTTTGTCAAAAAGTTTGTGGCACAGGTTCACGACTTTGGGCGAGGTTCTAAATAGGAAAAGCTGTGCTTCTACTTGTTTTGGTTGAAAAAGTTATTCTTTGCAAACTCTTCACACTCAAGCCTTTAGCTCCTTAGGACCGTGGCCATCAATCTAGCTTTTAGTAATGGCCCATTATCCTTGGGACTATTATTTTTTACCCAGGTATAATTCACCTGGGGGACATCATAGCCAAGAATTATGCTGTCCACGTAGGTGGTCCCTTGTGACTGGTCCAACTTGAGGCCCAGGACTATTTGCCGAAGTTGTGCCCCAAAAGATCTCATGCTCCGATAGGTGAGGGGGGTTCTTATTTTGGTGAGCAGTGTGCTCGCTGTGAGGTTTAATTGCCTTTAGGATGGTCATTTGACAAATTCCTAGAGAGATTGATTTTCTCCTCGAGTGTTTTTACAAGAAAATAGCAAAATAGTTCAAACCGAGCAAAAGCGATAAAAATTTGATGTAAAAATGTTTTAAAATATATTAAAATGATATGAGTAATTATATACGAATTTAGGCTTATCAAAATACCTCCAAACTTAAATCTTGCTCGTCCTCGAGCAAGGTTAAATATTAAAGTGCAGGATCTCATACTTTTTAAGAATTTTACCACAAGTCAAAGCAGGAATACTTCAAATCAGAGAAGAATAACAGAGGCTCAAAGTTCAGGGTTCTAAAGTCCAAACCATCTTTCCCAAGGAAAAATTTTTCAATTATCTAGGTGATCGAATTCAAAAGTTAGCTAAGCAAATTAAGTTTTCCGTTCTTTCTAATCTTAAGATATTTAAACCAAATAGGGGACAAAAATTATACCACTCATAACAAGACTTATCAAGTATGCCCAAAACTAATTATTTTTGCACCATTTTTTTTCTTTGGAGGAATTTATTCAATCAATTCAATATAAGCATATCTGCAGGGAGAATCAAGCTCCGACTCCTGGGCGATGACCCATAAGTAAGAGAAGCCACCACTAAGACGCCCTCTTAACGGGTAGCACATATCTTATTTATGTGGGATAGCAGTGCTAGAGATCTTCTTTTCTTTTTTTTCTTTTTTTCCGATGCTCGGTTCCTTGTTAGCTTTCTAAGTACCCCTTGTAGAGAGCTTTCAATGCGGCAACTCCCGTTTCAATTGGCCCAGGGTACCAGGTGCTGAAACACCCCTACGGATCTACTTGCTCGAGATACCAAGGCACGAAACCATCACACCATAGCACATATCCAGACGTTTTTACAGGATAGTTGTGCTTAGTAATTCTCTCCCTTTATTATTTTTCTTTTATTTAGACTTAGGCATAACTTTTTAAAATATATTATGTATATAATACTCTTTATGCAATCTATTCAAACTTGAGCATCTTTTAATCATAAAGAAAAGTAAAACATCCATGCTAACTAGTGAAGTCAAATACCATGGTTTTATCAAGATAGTGTCTTAGATTAGATCATGATTCACAATTAGAACACAAAATAATTGATTATCAGGTTATTCAAATCTAATTAAAGTAAATGAGCTAAAAAGAGAAGAAAATTTGCCTAAAAAGTATGATGATAAGTTCTTTCTTTTTTTTTATTGAATTTGTTTTTTGAAAGACTAATGACTAAAACTGTAGAAAATAAACAATCTTTTCGTTAACCGACACTATTTACATCCTCATACAAAGGCTCCGAACTTTGGGAGACACTGAAGCTGACTGTAAAGCATAAAACAGGAGAACTTTTTGAAATAATTTTGCTTCAAAACTTTAAAAATTGCTTTTCCCACCCCTAAACTTAGAGTTAACATTGTTCTTAATGTTAAAAGAACTACAAAGATTAAGTGAGGCGAGAGACACTTCCCAAGTTTGAGGAATGCTTCTTGATGGTGCATGTTGACATTGTGCTATCCCCAAACTTGGTGCCAAACACCTGTTTATTCAGAAATATACATAAACATGAAACAAATAAAAATAGTGAAAGGAAAAAAACAAAAGATAAGTAAGGATCGAAACATTTGGGTTGCCTCCCAAAAAGCGCTTTAGTTATAGTCGTTAGCTCGACTCTTTAAGTGGATCATTCAACGTTATTGAGATTAATGGTAGTCTTTTGCGGTCGAGCTTTCCATCAACATAAGGCTTCAACCTTTGCCCATTAGCCTTGAATGTGCCCTTCTTCTTATTGTGAATCTCAATCGTGTCATACGAAAAAATACAACACAAAACTCTTAAAATAAAAATTACTTCTTCAAATTTAAACAAGATTTACAAGTTTGAACAAAATGAATTTAAATCAATAAGAATGACAAACGCAATAAGAAAACAAAAAAAAAAATTTAAGTAAAATAATTCTTGGCCAAAAATCTTATTTTCAATATAAAATTTTTTTTTGTATTTTGCTCTTTTTATTTTAAATTCGAAATAAAAAGGTTTTTTTTTCTTTAAAAAAAATAAAGAGAGAAAAGAATATGATGCTTAAATTACAAAGTAGTGTAACAATGAAATTTTGTGATATAAAATTGCCTAAACAAATATATATATACACACACACACACACACACATATGTATGCACATATCTTAATTATTTAAAAATCTATTACGAATAAATGTAATAAATGAATTTTTTAGTAACACTAATATTTTTAAAAAACTTAAAAATAACAAACTTGAGCTTTTAGAATATTTACAAAGTAGACTTATAAGTAAAAGAAAATATGAAAATAAAGAGAAAGCACAAAAAAAAAAAAAAAAGCAATAAGAAACCACAAAACTAACAAAACTTAACGAAAACAAAATTTTAGGGGTATATGCTATACGAATTTGTTTTCAAAAACAATTTTAAAAATTAAACAAAATAAATGAACTAAATGAAATAGAAGATCCTTTTACAAAATTTTTTTGTTTTTTGAAATACAAAAAAAAAACTAAACGAATAAATAAATAAATGAATAACTAATTAGGAAAAGATGCAATTAATGAGAAAACTTTAAAATTACAACAATCTTTGTAAACTAAGTTTTTAAAGGGGTAGTAACACTAATATTTTGAAAAATCTCAAAAATAACAAACTTAACTTTGAGAAACATAAATAGGTGAATAAAAAAAATAAAATAAAGTTAAAAATTAATCAGAAAACCTAAAAATACAATAATCTAAAATAAAAGTTAAGAAAATAATAATTTTAAAAAAGGGGGCATCTCTTGATGTTTTCGAAAACTTTTAAAATATCAAATTTAACTTTTGAAATTTTAACAACGTAAACTTATAATTAAAAGACAGGAGGAAGTAAAGATAAAATACAAGAAAAATAATAAAATAACATAAAACTTAACAAAATTTTACAGAAACACAACTTTTAGGATGGGGTATGATTTTATACGATTTTTTTTTTTTGTTTCTTTTTTTTTTTTTTAAGGACTTTCTTTACAAATCATATAAATGAATGAATCAAGATTAAATTCTCAAATTTTAAATAAAATTTACAATCTATAAACAATTTCAAATTAGTATAAAAACTAACAAATTTGTTTGTTTTTTTTTAGGGGGTATATATATATACGATTTTTTTTTTAATAGAATTATCTTTATCAATAAAATAAATGAATGAAGAGAGATTTTTATTTCAAATTTTAAAAAAAATTTACAAATTATTAACAATTTCAAATTAGCACCAAAACTAGTTGGTATCGATATTACTCAAATAGAGACAATCCCCCGCAACGGCGCCAAAAACATGATGCTGGCTTTGCGTATGCATTAGAAAGTGCACAAGTCATATCAAGTAATATAGAAATGCGTACAGTATCGTTCCCACGAGGATTGTTATTAAGTGAGTACAAAAATTAGTAGCTTTGATGCTATTTGAAAAATCAAAAATTTGAGATATTGATATGAAATAAAATAAACTAACAGAAATAAAATAAACTAACAGAATTAAAAAATGTTAATTGATTTTATAGAGTTTTATGATTTAATAATAAACAAGGCATCCGATTTCACCTAGTTGCATCAATACGCCTTTCTATTCTCGTTATTCAAGTTGTTATTACGTGTTGATGGTTGAAAACCCTAATTTACTAAATATTCTCTCTCGAGCAACATTTAGCATGCTCTTTTACATATTAACCCATCACTCTTGTGCATGAATTTAAATAAGAAAAGAGTTTTTAAAGCTCTATGATTTTCTCTTAAAAACCACACAAATTACATTAATCTCTCTCGAGCATTCGCTCAATTTGTGGTGCTTATCACCTTAGCACTCATCATAAATCTCCTCTCGGACTCATTATGAATCATTATAGGCCTTAAATGGTGATCAAGCATTTGAAACTCATGAAGAATAATGATAAACACTTCAACAACGCCATGACAAAACAATGAATACGTTGAATTAGAAATAAGTGTATATTACAACTTAGGCTACATCGTAGCCTTGGAATAACAAAATTAGTGTTGGAGAATATAAATAAAATTATTACCTCAATTGCGTAGAAATAAAGAGTTACCGATGAAGTAGAGCTGAGCGAGGCACGGATCACGCTTTCTTTAAGACGGTTTTCGTACTCCTACGGATAAGCCCGATGCAGTAGGTAAACAACGCGCCGTCCCCAGGATACAACGCTCAGCTATCGCTAACGTTCTTAGACCCTACACTGATCTAAGAGGCCAAAACTATACTACCAAACACTCTTAACTCTAATATTATAAAGAAGGGAATTATAGAAAAGTAAAAGAAGATGAAAGCTTATTTTTTTTGTGTATAAAAAAAATACCACATTCTAATCCCTATTTATAGGATAAAAACAAGATCAAAACAAATAATAACAATATTAAAAAAATAATGCTGTTGAATATTAATGGGCCAGCACTACCGTTGAATTTAATGGGTCAGTTACAGTGACCCCCCCAACGTCACTTTGCTTCTTCTTTATTTTTATTTTTTTTATTTATATTATTATTATTATTATTTTAAAAGGAAGAGCAAATAGAAATTTTATTAAAAACCAATAATTCCCCACCTTTTAATAAAAATTTGAGTTTAGCAGAACGTTCATTCATCGTAAGGCTGGCCTTGCCTGGAAACCCGTACTAGTGTTTCAACAATTCTCGTACTAGAGTTAAAGTGGACTTAGCCTTGAAACTTTATCTTCTTGAAGGCACGTAGAACATATCACACATACGAAAGCTCAAAGTGTACATCAGTTTTGGAAGTTCGCACATTACGGCCTTGTGCATTCCTAGATTTCATGAGCGCTCTAGAGAACTTGCCCGAGTTCTCATAAGAGGCGGCCTTTACCTCTACACTCGTATAGGTGAGTCCGTCAAGGATGTGCTCATGGCCACACATCCCACCCGTATGGGCTACAGACTACATTAAGAGCTGTATTAGCTCAACTTCAATTACGGCCACAAGTAAGGATGCTCGACACCATAGGGATGGGTTATCAATTAATATCAAATACATGGCATGCTACCCCAGTTACTCTATGATTCGTTTGTCCCTTTTCAGGGTATCCTCATGAGCAACTTATTCTTCTTTGGGCTTCAGCCCCATCCCCCTTGATGTCATCCAAATGTTATCTCTAGCTAGAGCTTTTGTTAACGGATCAGCAATATTATCGTGTGACCTCACATGAACAATATTCACAGCGCCATTAGTAAGATGTTCTCTTACTATACTATGTTTTCTTCTCATAGACCTAGATTTTCCATTATAGTATTTATTATGCATACGTCCAATTGCCGCAGTGCTATCACAGTGCAATAATATAGATGGCACTGGTTTCTCCCACATAGGGATATCATACAATAAGTTTCTCAACCAGTTTGCCTCATCACATGCTATAGATAGAGCAATAAGCTCTGCCCCAATTTTCGATTTTGCTATAATTGTTTGCTTCTTTGATTTCCAACATATTGCACCACCACCTAAGGTGAACACATACCCACTAGTAGACACAGCGTCTCCAGTGTGAGAATTCCAATCTGCATCATAAAAACCTTCAACTACAGCTGGAAATCTGTTATAACATAAAGCATAATTCACAGTCCTTTTTAGATATCTCATTAGATGATTAATAGCAGTCCAATGATGAAAAGATGGTTTATGTGTGAATCTGCTCAAAACACCAACTGCATAAGCAATATCAGGACGTGATGTATCAGCAGCATATCTGTGACTACCAATAATTTTAGCATATTCACTTTGATTAATGACATCCTCATTCTTTTCAGTGGGTTCCAAGTTAACATTTGGATCTAACGGTGTGCTAGCTGGCTTACAATCATAATATTTGAATTTTCTCAGGATCATTTCTACATAATGAGATTGATCAAGTAAAATGCCATTGCTAAATCTGTTTAATTTCATACCAAGGATAACGTTAGCCACACCCATATCTTTCATGTCAAAATTCTTTTTGAGCATAGTCTTTGTAGAATTTATGACATCTAGATTAGTGCCGAAAATTAATAAGTCATCCACATACAAGCTGATCATCACATGAGAGATGCCAACAGACTTATAATATATACACTTGTCACTCTCATTTATTTTAAACCCATTATCTACAAGACAAGCATCGAACTTTTCATGCCATTGTTTAGGGGCTTGTTTAAGCCCATATAGAGACTTTGTTAATTTACACACTTTATGTTCACGATCCGGTTCTACAAATCCTTCATGTTGGTCCATGTAAATTTCTTCAACTAAGTCTCCATGTAACAAAGCCGTTTTTACATCCATTTGATGTATTTCTAAATTGTGTACAGCGGCTATGGCAACTAGCACCCGAATAGAAGAAACTTTAGCTACGGGTGAGTATGTATCGAAGAACTCAATGTCCTACTTTTGTGTAAAGCCTTTTGCTACCAACCTAGTTTTAAACTTATCTATAGAACCATCAGGCCTGCGTTTTCTTCTAAGAACCCACTTACACCCTATATTTCTACAACCTTCGGGTAGATCTACTAACTTCCATGTTTTATTAGCACGTAAAGAGTCTATTTCATCATTAATCGCTTCTCTCCAAAATTCACAATCAGGTGAGGTGAGAGCTTCCTGTATGGACTTAGGTTGATCCTCGACTAAATATATTACATCTTCAATAACAAGAGGATATTCTTGTATATTATAAATTAAATAATCGGGGCCAAAATCCTTTTGAATCCTTGATCTCTTACTTCTTTTAGGTTCTAAGGTTGAAGAATCTATTGGAAACGTATTGTCAGGTTCAACCTCCGAGGGATTTTCAATATGCCCATCTATTTTTATTTTAAAAGAAAACTTGTCTTCGTGAAATATAGCATCCATTGTCTCTATAACTATATTATCCTCTAGATTCAAGAATCTATATGCTTTACTATGAAAGGCATATCGTATAAAGACATACCTAATAGCTTTTTCTCCTAATTTGGGAATTTTGGGGTCCGTTTTTCTGGCAAAGGCTAAACAACCCCAAACCTTTAAGTAATTCAAGTTAGGTCGTCTCCCTCTCCATAATTCATAAGGTGTTTGGAGTATTTTTTTCCGAGGTACATTGTTAAAAACATAATTGGCAGTGAGTATAGCCTCCCCCCATAAGTTCTTAGGTGCACTAGCGCTAACCATCATAGCATTAGTATAGCCAATTAGTGTCCTATTTTTACGTTCTGCCACTCCATTTGAGGGAGGGGAGTAACCGGGAGTAACTTCATGTACTATCCCTTCCGAACGAATAAAATCTATTAGCCCTAAAGTCTCATATTCCCTACCTCTATCAATTCTGAAACTTTTAATCATTTTATTAAAGCGATTCTCTACTTCTCTCACAAAAATTTTGAATTTTTCGAATGCTTCAGTTTTATTTTTTTTAAGTAGACATAGGTGTACCTAGAAAAATTATCGATAAATGTTATAAAGTATCTTTTACCACCACGGGTTAAAATTCCTTCAAATTCACATATAGCAGAGTGAATGAGTTCTAATAATTCAGTACTTCTATGAACCGACTTGTGAGGGCTTTTACTAATCTTGGCCAAACTATAATTTTCACATTTTTCAAACTTATTACTAAGTTTAGGAATTAAACCAAGAAAGCACATAGAGTTCATATACTTACTATTAACATGACAAAGACATGCATGCCAAACGTTCGCACACGAAACAATGTAAACGGAAACTGAGCTATCTTTATTCATTTCAATATTTAACTTGAACATACCATCACATGCAAACCCTTTTCCCAACAAAGACATTATTTTTGGTGATCACATATTGGTCAGATTCAATAGTTTGCTTAAAACCCGCTTTATTTAGCAAATATCCAGACATTAGATTTTTGCGGATTTTAGGAGTGTGTCACACATTCTTAAGGTTCAAAACACGACCAGAAGTAAATTTAATTTCAATTTCACCAACACCTAAAACTTTAGTCGTGTGAGAATCACCAAGTAACATTTTTTTCTCAACCTCTACCGGGGAATAGGTCTTAAACAAATTTCGGCCATGACAAACATGTCTAGAGGCACCCGTGTCAGCCCACCATCCATCGTAATTCTCTAACAAATTAATTTCTGTTAACATAGCCACAAGTGGCTCCTCGGTCACATTAGCTTGAGATGTGGGTCCATTTTTCCTATAACGACAATCTCTGGCAAAATGAACCATTTTTCCACATTTGAAACCAGCAACATTAGTGCGTTTATGTTGCCCTTGACCATTAGGTGGATTGCCTTGTTTTTTATATTTTTGACCGAATTTAGATCTATTTTTAGGACCATTTTTACGAGGTCCATTATATTTCATTGCATTCCCCTTAGGTTTTAGATAGGCATTGAACTTGTTATTTTGACCCTTAGGAGTGTTTGTATGGGCAAAAATAAAATTTACCTTATTGTGGTCTCCATTAGTTACCTCATTGTTGTCTTGTTTCCTCGCTTCCTCTTCAGATTGTAGTCGTACCATGGGGCTCTCTGTTGTTAGTTCCTTTTGCCTGTGACGAAGCCTCTTCTGGAATTCTTTTCAAGACTCGGGAAGTTTATCTATTATAGCAGCTACTTGCATTTGCTCATCTATTTTTACGCCCTCAGTTTTGATGTCATTAACAAAATTGAGGAGTTCTCGTGTTTGTATTTGGACTGACTTATCCACTACCATTTGAAAACGAAAAAATTTGCTACAAGCATACTTTTTCACCCCGGCTTGTTCAGTATCATATTTTTCTTCTAGTGCCATCCAAATTTTATTTGCACTTTCATAGTTAAGAGAGTAATAATCATAAAGATCATCGGAAAGGCAATTGAGAATATAATTTTTGAAATCTTCTCCATTATTTTGCCATTTTTCAACCAAGGTGGCATGTTTCTTTTTTTCCTTATCACTCATTTTAGTGACATCTTTCTCATTAGGGTCATTGTTATTGAGAATCCATACTACCTTCATGAGTTTTAATTAAAATAAGACCTTTTTTGCCCAACATTTGAAATGCTCACCTCAAAAACGGAAAGGCTTGTTAAGATCATTGGAAATAGGTGTAATAGAGATAGTATTGGCTATAGTGGAATCCATGAAACCGTCTTAAAACTGTTGGAGAATATAAATAAAATTATTACTTCAATTGCGTGGAAATGAAGAGTTACCGATGAAGTAGAGCTGAGCGAGGCACGGATCGCGCTTTCTTTAAGACGGTTTCCACGCTCCTACGGATAAGCCCGATGCACTAGGTAAATAGAGCGCCATCCCCAGGATACAACGCTCAGCTATCGCTAAGGCTCTTAGACCCTGCACTGATCTAAGAGGCCAAAACTATACTACCAAACACTCTTAACTCAAATATTATAAAGAAGGGAATTACAAAAAAGTAGAAGAAGATAAAAGCTTGTTTTTTTTGTGTATAAAAAAAATACCACATTCTAATCCCTATTTATAGGGTAAGAACAAGATCAAAACAATAATAACAATATTAAAAAAATAATGCCGTTGAATATTACTGGGCCAGCACCACCGTTGAATTTAATGGGCCAGTTACAGTGAACCCCCCCCCCCCCCCCCAAAACGTCACTTTGCTTCTTCTTTATTTATTTTTTATTTATATTATTATTATTATTTTAAAAGGAAGAGCAAATAGAAATTTTTATTAAAAACCAACAATTAGTTCATGATAAACTTAATATTAAACATTATAAATACAAAATTCATGAACTTCGAAAAGAAAAAAGGTGGAAAGAACTAAAATACAAAATTACAAACCAAACTTTCTTTCCTCCTCTCCTTCTTCTCTTTCTCTCGGTTTCTTTCTCTTTTCCTCACTATTTCTTGTGATGTTTTGATTCAAAATCTGATGCTTAACAACCCTTCACAACTCTTCTATATATAGTGTTTGAGATCGGATAAAAAAATTGCAAAAAATTAACAAAACTTCATCCTCATTTGTTGTTCTTCACTGTTTGCTGCAGCAGGCTGAATTTTCCATTATTTTATGTATTTCTCAGCTTTGAACCGCCCATATCCTGCAAGAAATGATCACTTCGAAGTTTGTATAATGCACATTCAATGAATATAAGTTAAAGAATTCCAAAAACAGCAGCCCAAATGCAAGTTGCAGCCGAAAAATGGTTGTTTTATGTGAAAAATCCGTTATTTTATGTAAAGTGCAGCATTAACCGTGTACATGAAGTATTTTTGTTCATTTTTTGTGTTTATTTGATGTATCTTGCTTTTACTTGTTGATCTTAATGATAAAACCTAGCAAGATTTAATATAAAATGAGTGTTTTTACAAGAAAATAGCAAAATAGTTCAAAACGAGCAAAACCGAGCAAAAGCGATAAAAATTTGATGTAAAAATGTTTAAAAATATATTAAAATAATATAAATAATTATATACTAATTTAGACTTATCAGTCCTCCCTGAGGGCTTTCTAGGAATCACTCTAGAGGAAATAGCTGCCCTAATTTTGTGAGCAGTGTGCTCGCTATGAGGTTCAGTTGCCTTTCGGATGGTCATTTGACAAATTTCTAGAGAGATTGATTTATCCTCGAGGTAGGCGAAGGACTCAATGGGCTCCCTTCAAGAGAAGGAATATTGGTCCTGAATGGTTCAAGGAACTAGACCTTTACAATAATGTCTCAAAGGACATCAACTCCCAAATCTGGCAAGCAATCTTGTATCCCCAAGATTTGTTCTTTTGTCACTAGACTCACCCTGGTGCAGAAACATATTCGCCTGGGTTGTTTGCCAGGCAATTTGTTATGGTCCAAGATATACCTTTTCCAAGCCTACGAACAAAGAACCTCTAGTGGGCTAAGAGGACTTCTCTTCAACCCACTCAGCCTTTAAAGCTTCGTGCCTAGAATTAGGAAATTAGATCCCTTTAGGGGTATTCTATGGCTTATAGGTACATTCCATGTTCCATGACATGTTTTTTAGCTTGATATCAATCCTATTGGTCCTCCTTGGAGGCCAGAGCTGTGAAGCAATATTTTATGCCCTTGTTTGAGCTTTTAGGTCCCAGCTCTAGAAGAAGCCAACCAATCAGCATTAGGCCAACCCCACAAAAGACATGGTTGAGTAAGCAACCACTTCTGAAGCACGCTTCAGTCTAATTTTAGTGGCTTTAACAAAGACTTATCTCTATTCTTTTCTTTTTAGCATCTATCTAGGAAACCTCCAGGAGTGCTAGGACTATAAATTTTACTCAAATGGTGCTAGAGAAGTTCCCTATAGGAACCTCTCCACCATCCCTCGAGGTTGGTGGCCCAAAAAAGAGGAAGAAGGATGTTCTTCCTCCAA
The DNA here is from genome assembly GCA_018398585.1 of Simmondsia chinensis. Taxonomy (NCBI): domain Eukaryota; kingdom Viridiplantae; phylum Streptophyta; class Magnoliopsida; order Caryophyllales; family Simmondsiaceae; genus Simmondsia; species Simmondsia chinensis. The sequence continues at coordinate 15,152,054 of JAGTTD010000010.1, read as the reverse complement.
CTCTCCCGTTGCTGTAGATGAAGACAAAGAGATACCCATCTCACAATTGGTGAGAAAAAGAAGAGCAAGCTCCCTGTATCAGAGGTATTAGTCTTTCAAAATTGGTGTTCTTGTTCATCTCTGTCAAAGCAGCTTCTAACATGGCCTTTTACAATCACATCAAGAGCTAGCTCCATTTATTGTTGAGATGCTGATGCTTGGTGTTTGCTTAGCAAGTGCAATAAGTCCTATCAAGTAATACAGAGTGAGAGAGTATCATGTTGGAAACGTATTTCAAAATTTTTTCACTAAATCACTAGAGAGGGCACAACGGAAAACCAACTTAAAATTCTTAATTTTAAATTTAATACCCTGATCTAATTAAACTATTTAATTAGACCTAGATCTTAATCTAATAGGTTCCTAATACAACAAACAAAGCATCAAATAAAACATGTATAAACATAGTATATAGAATAAACGAAATAAATAAAAATGCAAATTAAATATCAAATACTTTACTTAGACATCCTTGGAGCACAAATCCAAACTCCCACTTTGTAGATCTGAAATTGGAAGAAGTAACTTCTTGAAAGATCAAGATCTTCGCCATAATGACCTCTGTTAGCACTGGAGTGTGAGCTTCCAAAATATTTAATTTAAGAAAAATTTCAGAACAAATTTTGTCCTTGAATTTCTGGAAAAACTATGCTAAAAAACCCTAAAATAATTTTAGGTTTTTCATCATGGGAGAAAACTAGGTTCCAAACCTAAAACAAAAATCAAACAAAACAAAAATCATGGCAAAACCTTTAAAAAAAAATTTTTTTGTTTATGCGTGTACATATATGTGTATACATGTGTGGGCCCCACCTGAATCTCATGCTCTGGGCATCTTGCCTAGGGATGGCAATGGGGCGGGGCGGGTGCGGGGGGTGTCTCCTCCATACCTGTACCCGCCACCCAAATCCTAGACCCGTACTCGCCCCATTACCCGCCACGGGTATGAAGTGGATACCCGTACCCACCCCGGCAGGTACAAACTCATACCCGTACCCGCCCCATTACCCGCGGGTATCCAACAGGTATGCATTACCCGCCCCGCACCCTCTCTAATGTGTGTAGAAAACGATTATCTATACCGGGTCATATTAGTTATTTAATACTACTCTTAAAAATTAATTATATTTTTTTATAACATTGATAAACAATTTGGGTTATTGAATTTAAACACGTATTTTTTTAATTTGAAGGTTAATTATGCACAAAATAAAGCGGGTATGGCGGGTATGAGGTGGATCGGGGTGGGTATGGAGCGCGGCGGGGTGGGTACAAAACTATACCCGTACCTGCCCCATACCCGTGACGGGTACGGGGTGGGTACACCGAACCCGTACCCACTATCCGCCCCACTTATACCCGTACCCGCCCCAAACAGGGTGGGTACCCGCGGGTAGCGGGTTTTACCCGCCCCTTTGCCATCCCTAGTCTTGCCCAGCGCATGAATATTAAAAACTTTTTTGTTTATTTTGTTTAATACCCGCATGTATAAAATTCAGCTTATGAATATTATTTTATAAAATTAATTTATTCATTTTATGAATAAATAATTCATCTTATGAATTATGTTTAGCAAAAATTAATTTATTCATCGTATGAACAAATATCCTATGAATTCAATTTAAATATTTTCAAACAGTATTTACGTTGAGGCTTGGGGAGGGACCTTAGGGACAATTTAACTCTACCTCCAAATGGGTCAAATCTGATTATTGTCACATGGTAACAATTAACTACCATTTAATAAAACTTAATTCTACTAAATAAGTTTTGCTGCACTCTAAAATTAGATATATTCACTCAAGAATTTCCCATATAATTGTATTATTATTATTACGACAATTAACCCCTCTATTAGATATTCATGAGCAAAACAACTCCAACTACTGTTGCTATTTTTTTCACTTCTATCACCGTAGTTCCCGACTCGCCGTTCCTGAACAGTTCATAATACAGGAACAATTTCTATATTAATTTCAAATGTCAAACATATGGAATACTCCGACCAGAGATTCTAGAATATGCTCATATATTTGCGAATCAACTAAGGGGATATCTTTTATTGTAGATTCCTACTAAAATATCAATTCCCGCCAAACTTCATGCAATTGGCGAACGACGTAAGATCCTAGTTATTCAATTTTAACCTCATCATTTTGGTTATCAAAGCAATTAACATTCCATACGCGAGTTTGAACTCTTTCCCGGACTTAGAGTTATAATCTTATAGAATTAATTATTTCCGGTAGTAGTAAAGAAACAATTAATTCAGGTGGTCCTACTCAGTGATGCAACGTTATTAAAAATACCAGCATAATACTCTTGCATCCTTATCCACATGACCAAGACAAGTCATTGAAAGTATCATATTATAATCTTATCAGACAGGTTGTTCAAACTTATCACAGACTACGAACATACTTTGACTATAAGTCACTAGTTTGATCTAAGTCTTTCTGTGGTTCAATCTCATTTACCTCTTAAACCAAAAGTGACACGTCCATCTCATGGAATGCTTTAGAAAAACAATCACGCATGTGTGACTCATAAAACATAACTAGACAGTAAGTAAATAAAACAATTTTATTTATTTAATATTTAAACTAACGAATTAGGTTTTCTAGGACAACATTTCTAACATATCGTTCCCGCGATGATTGATTAATGAAAGACTACTCAAACTAGTAGTTTTAGCGCTATTTGAAAGACCGAAAATTGAAGTTTTGAATATGTAACAAATAAAATGAAAAGAACTAAAAAGATTTACTATTTTTTTTATAAAGTTCTCTTATTTGGTAAGATCCAAGGCATCCAATTTTACCTAGTTGCATTAATACACCTTTCTATTCTCGATACTCAAGTTGTCATTACATATTGATGGCCAACAACAACAACAACAGTCCCAGTGCCAAAGTGGCTCCCGCAACAAGCAGGGTCTGGGGGGGTGGATGTACGCAGCCTTCCCCCTTCCAGGTGAAAGAGAGGCTGTTTTCGACGACCCCCATCCTGAAGAGGGTGTCGTCATGCGAACATGGTATCTTGAAACCATGGAAGCAACAAAGCATCAGCTTAGTACAACAACAACAACAACAACCCCAGTGCCACAGAGGCTCCCGCATGAGCGGGGTCGGGGGGGGGGGGGGGGTGGATGTACGCAGCCTTCCTCCTTCCGGGTAGAAGAGAGGCTATTTCCGCAGACCCTTAACCTGAAGATCGAGTCGTCATGCGAACATGGTATCCTGCAGATCATATGAGCCACAAGCATCAGCTTTGGACCCCTCATAAGACTAGCACTATAAATATACCCTACAAGATACAACTACAGGCATATAATAAATCCAATAGTACATGGCCAATAAGAGCCGAGTACTTGAACAACAACTAAATAGCAGATAATTGCACAACTTGGGGTTATGACTGCCTAGAAATTTTAAACTACCAGTCACTCGCCGCATTATTCTACGTTGCCACATCCACTATCCTTATGCTAGCCCTCTATCGTGCCCTATCTAAGGCCATCTCCTCTCTTAGGTTTAGGTGGGTTAGGTCACGTCAGATCATCTCCAACCAACTCCTCTTTGGCCTGCCCCTCCCTCTTCTGCCTAGCGTAGTGTATAGCTGTTCACACTTCCTGACTAGATCTGTGGTCGGTCTCCTACTAACATGTCCAAACCATCTCAGGCGGTGCACCCTCAATTTATCCTCGATCGAGGCTACACCCAATTTACCTCTTATTACATCATTCCTGATCCTATCCTTCCTTGTGTGGCCACACATTCAGCGCAGCGTCCTCATCTCTGCCACCTTCATCCTCTGTGTTTGATTTTGTTTCATTGGGCGACACTCTGCCCCATATACCATAGCTGGTCTTACTACCGTCCTATAGTATTTTTCCTTTAGCTTTAGCGGTTACTTTCTATCATAAAGCACCCCGGATGCCATCCTCCACTTCTGCCAGCCTACTTTAATCCTATTGTTGACATCCCCATCCACCTCGCCATTCTGGTGTATCATGGATCCCAGGTATCTGAAACTCTCCTTACTCGGCACAGTCTCCGATTCTATCTTGACATCCTCTGTACTAGTCGTGGTGGAATGACCGAATTTGAATTCCAAGTACTCGGTCTTAGATCTGCTAATCCGTAAACGCTTCGATTCTAAAGCACCTCTCCACAATTTCAACTTCTCATTTATGTCCGCTCGTGAGTCTGCTACCAAAACTATGTCATCTGCAAAAAGCATACACCAAAGTACCTCTCCTTGGATGTGTCTAGTGAGCTCATCCATCACTAGAATGAACAGAAAGGGACTCAAGGCAGAACCCTGGTGCACCCCAACTGTAATAGGAAAAGTGTCTATCTCCCCTTTCCCTGTGCGCACATTAGTATGTGCCTCCTCATACATGTCCCTAATGGCCCGGATATAAGGCATTGGGATGCCTCTCCTACCCAAAACCCTCCATAGTACCTCTCTTGGCACTCTATCATATGCGTTCTCCAAATCAATGAAGACCATGTGGAGATCCTTTTGTCTCTCCCTATACTGCTCTATCGTCCGTTTTAAAAGGTGGATGGCTTCTATTGTTGATCTCCCAAGTATGAACCCGAACTAGTTTTTGGTCGCCTCCGTCTGTTGCCGTAGCCTCCTTTCTATGACTCGCTCCCATAGCTTGAGAGTGTAGCACATTAGTTTGATCCCCCGATAGTTGGAGCAACTTTGGATGTCGCCCTTGTTCTTGTAGATTGGGACCAGTGTGCTCTTCCACCATTCGTTAGGCATCTTCTTCCCCATAAGGATTTGGTTAAAGAATTTTGTCAGCCAGCTGATGCCCCTCTGTCCAAGGCATTTCCATACCTCAATGGGTATTCCATTTGGACCAGCTGCTCTTCCCCTACCCATATGTTTTAGAGCTTCCTTGATCTCCTCTGGGGTAATTCGCTCACAATAGCAGTCGTTCTGATCCTCCCCCGGTGTCTAGAGATCACCTAGAACTATCTCTGTGTTTCCCTGGTTGTTGAACAAATCGTCGAAGTAGGCTTTCCACCTAACTCTAATTAGATGCCCTTCCACTAGCACCTGTCCATCTTCTCCTTTTATGCATTTTACTTGCTCCAAGTCCCTCATCCTCCTTTCTCTTGCTCTGGCGATCTTGTATACATCCCTGGCTCCCTCCTTGGCATCCAGCCAAAGCATCAGCTTAGTACATAGTGTAAACTAGCACTATAAAATATATCCTACAAAGGACAACTACTAGGCACATAATAAAGCATGTAGTACATGGCCAATAAAGACGAGTAAATGAAAAGTAACCAACTAGCATAAAGTTTACCACCTGGAGTTATAACTGCCTAGAAATCCGAAATTACCAGTCAATCGCAGCCTTACTCTGCGCCGCTACCTCCACTACCCCTATGCTAGCCCTCCATTGAGCTAAGTCTGAGGCCATCTCCTCCCTTAGGTTCAGGTGGGTTAGGTCGTGTCGGATCGTCTCCAGCTAACTCCTCTTTGGCTTGCCCCTCCCTCTTCTACCTAGCGTAGTATGTATCTGTTCACATCTCCTAACTGGCACTGTGGTCGGTCTCCTACTAACATGTCCAAATAATCTCAAGCGGTGCTCCCTCAATTTATCCTCGATCGAGACTACACCCAATTTACCTCTTCTAACGTCGTTCCGGATACTATCCTTCCTTGTGTGGCCACACATCCAGCGCAGCATCCTCATCTCTGCCATCTTCATCCTCTGTGTCTGATTTTGTTTCATTGGGCGACACTCTACCCCGTACAATATAGCCGGTCTCACTACCATCTTATAGTATTTTTCCTTTAGCTTTAGTGGGAACTTTCTATCCAAAGCACCCCGGAGGCCATCCTCCACTTCTGCCAGCCTACATTAATTCTATTGTTGACATCCTCATCCACCTCACCGTTCTGTTGTATCATGGAGCCCAAATATCGTGAAACTCTCCTTACGCGGTATGGTCTCCGATTCTATCTTGGCCTCCTCTGTACTAGTCACAATGGAATGGCTAAATTCGAGTTCCATATACTCGGTCTTAGATCCGCTAATCCATAATCCCTTCATTTCTAAAGCGCTTCTCCATAATTCCAGCTTCTCATTTATGTCCGCTCGGGAGTCCCCTACCAAAACTATGTCATCTGCAAAAAGCATACACCAAGGCACCTCTCATTGGATGTATCTAGTGAGCTCATCCATAACTAGAATGAACAGAAAGGGACTCAAGGCAGAACCTTGGTGTACCCCAACTGTAATAGGAAAGGTGTCTATTTCCCCTTCCACTGTGGGCACATTAGTTTGTGCATCCTCATACATGTCTCTAATGGCCCAGATATATGGCACGGGAATGCCTCTCCTGCTCAAAACCCTCCATAGGACCTCTCTTGGCACTCTATCATATGCCTTCTCCAAATCAATGAAAGCCATATGGAGGTCCTTTTGTCTCCCCCTATACTGCTCTATCGCCTGCCTTAAAAGGTGGATAGCTTCTATTGTTGATCGCCCACGTATAAACCCGAATTGGTTCTCGGACACCTCCATCTGTTGTCGTAGCCTCCTTTCTATGACCCCCTCCCACAGCTTGAGGGTATGGCACATTATTTTGATCCCCCGATAGTTGGAGCAGCTTTGAATGTCGCCTTTGTTCTTGTAGATTGGGATTAGTGTGCTCTTCCGCCATTCGTCGGGCATCTGCATCCCCATAAGGATTTGGTTATATAATTTAGTCAGCCAACTTATGCCCTTATGTTGGCATATCCATACCTCAATGGGTATTCCATCTGGGCCAATTGCTCTTCTCCTTCCCATATGTTTCAAGGCTTCCATGATTTCCCCTGGTGTACATATTGATGGTCGAAAACCCTAATTTAGTAAATATTCACTCTTGAACAAAATTTAGCATATTGTTTTACATACTAACTCATCAATCTCTTGCATGAATTTAAATAAGAAAAGAGTTTTGAAGATCCATAGTTTTCACTTAGGAGCTCACAAATTGTGTTAATCAATGTCTGGCATTTGCTCAATTTGTGGTGTTTATTACTTTAGCACTCGTCATAAATTATCAACTTTCATCTTCTTCTTGAAGATCCATTTACACTTGATTGGCTTACTACCTTATGGAAGATCCACCAATATCCAGGTATTATTGGCCATGATGGAATCCATCTCATCATTAATTGCCTCTTTCCAAAAAGCGGCATCATGAGACCTCATTTCCTCATCAAACATCATAGGGTCAGCTTCCATGACGTGACAACGTGGTACAATAGAGACCACATCATTTCTCGAACCTTCTACCAAAAAGGTATAGAAGCCCGATCCGAAATATTTCTCTTTCCTTACTTTCTTACTCCTTCGGAGTTCTGGATTAGAATCAGAGGTTTGTTCCCTCTCATGGTGAACATCATCATCACCATACGACACTGGTGTGTCGTTATCAACCGGTACATAATCCCTCGGTCTGGGGATAGAAGTGAACCGATTCTCATCAAAGATGGCATCTCTCGACTCTATTATTGTATTAATACCAAGATAATCATTTGGCTCAATTATATAGAATCGATACGCTTTACTATACGGTGCATACCCAACAAATATGCTATCGATGCCTCTTTCACCTAACTTTTTACATTTAGGTTCAGGAACTCTAACTATGGCCCTACACCCCCACACTTTAAGATAACTCAACTTAGGGGATCTACCATTCCAATGTTCATATGGGGTCATTTTGCTTTTCTTATTTGGAACACGGTTCAAAATGTGATAGGCTATTAACAAAGCCTCACCCCAAAAACCATCGCTGAGATCGGAGGATGACAACATAGAATTAACCATTTCAGTAAGAGTCTGGTTTTTCCTCTCAGCCATGCCATTCTGCTGTGGCGTATACGGTGCGGTAATTTCATGCACTATACCGGTGGTTTCGAAATACTTGGGGTCATAGCACGCTCCATCATGGTCCGAGCTAAGTCGTTTCAGGAAGGTTTCACAATGTAGTTCTGTTTCGGCTTTATATGCTTTAAATCTTTCTAACGACTCATCTTTATAATTAATCAAATATACATAGCAATATCTCAAGCAATCATCAATGAAAGTGATAAAATATTGTTTCCCCCCTATGGTAGGCGTATTTTTGAAGTCACACAAGTCGCTATGTATCAAATCAAGTAAATTTGTTTCTCTTTGTACCGATGGAAATGATAACTTAGTTATTTTCGTTGGCATGCATATCTTGCACTTATCATCTACTTTTTCAACATGTGGAATCAACATCGAAATAGCCATTTCACGCATTTTCCGATAATTCACATGTCCTAATCTATGATGCCATAAATAAGTAGAGTTAAGCAAATAAACAGAACTAGCACTTTTATTATCGATATTCAATTTAAACATACAGTTACAAAGATACCCCTTTCCAACATACACGCCCACCTTAGACAGTACAACCTTGTCAGACTCGAAGACCAGTTTAAACCCGAACCTATTGAGTAGGCCACCAGACACAAGGTTCTTCTTTACATCCGGGGCATAGTATACATCGGTAAGGGTAAGTGTTTTTCCATAAGTGAAAAGTAAATCAATTTTTCCCTTCCCTTTTACCGATATACTCGCTCCATTGCCCATGAACAACACAATACCATTATTTATGGGTTCCAATTCTATAAAGAAACCTTTGTCTTAACATACGTGCTTTGTGGCCCCCGAGTCAACCCACCAGAGTCATCACTCTCGACTAGGTTGATCTCCGAGATCATCGCCACGAACTTATCGTTCGAATTTCTATTGCGATGATCTTGCCCCTTCCCTTTATTGTTGTTAAGGCAGATACAGTCCCTCCTCAGGTGACCGGGCACATGACACTCCCAACAAACCAACTTCGTTTTCTTTTCGTTGCATTTCTTGTGAAAGTGTCCGGTTCATTTGGTCCTTTTACTTGTCTGGCCTTCTTCTATGACATTGATCTTTCCATTGTCACCGGGGTGGTCCTTATTGTCGTCCTGTAACCTGTATCCTTCCTCAATTCTCAAATGGTTAGCCAATTCTTTGATTGACGTGTCTTCCTTCTTGTGCTTGAGAGACTTCTTAATGTCTCACCAAGAAGGGGGAAGTTTGTCAATCAAAGACGAAACAACAATGGTGTCGTCCATGTTCATATTATGTTGTTTAAAATTATTCAAAATTCGTTCAATTTCATGGAATTGCTCCATGACCGGATGACCATCCACCATTTTATAGTTATTAAGTTGACTAACTAAAAACTTCTTACTTGTGGCGTCTTCAGCCATGTACTGAGCCTCGAGCGTGTCCCACAATTCCTTAGCGGTCGGGACATTGGAGTAGATGTTGAAGAGGGCGTCAGTCATCCCATTGAGTATGTGCCCTCGACATATGTAGTCATCATTCTCCCACTTCAACCGGGCTCGTTGCTAGGCCAATGTTTCCTCCCCCTCAGCAGCGGGGGGTGCAGGGTATGGTGTATTCAGGACATACACCACGTTGAGCGTCGTGATCAGGAAGTGCATCTTCCTCTACCAACGGCGAAAATTCCCGCCATCAAATCGGTCCAATTTGATGAAATTTGCGGTCATCTCTCTTAGTGACGAAGCCATGTCAAACCCAAAATCCCAAACATGAAAACTAAGTCTTAAGATTGTAGGTGTTAACACTTGTAAAATCAAGAAAATGGGTAACTATCCGATCTTCAGGTTTCGAGGCGTGAAGTCACTTTCCTTAAGACTTATTTCAGCGTGTAAAATAGCCTCGGGGATACAAAGATGACCAAGTAATGTGGAGTGAAAGTATGTAAAGGGAGATATATGGAGATGTAAGAGAATGACTGTTTTCAAATGCAAAGACACTTTTTCATCATCATTCATCAATCAAATTGGTGGGGAATGTATAATAGATCAAGTGAAAGAAGATGTCCCAAAACATACCCCAAAAAAGGGGTGCAAAAACCCGGGAAGTTATCGCACGAAAACTGGGAAAAATTGTCCCGGTGTGTCGACACACAGTTCTGCAAACTCGGTTCTGTTAATTTGTGTGTCGACACACGAGCCCTGTGTGTCGACACACACCTCTGCATCCCTGTTTTTGTAAGAATGTGTGTCGACACACATCCCAACACACATCAAAATATATCAAAACACTTAGAACACACATTTGGGACCAACTTCAAAACACTGCATTCACAAATTTCATTACATAATTTGAAAATATATCAACAATGTAAAGTAGCGGCAACATCACCATGTAGCATATAATAAAACATACACATAAGCATTTGTGCAATGTAAGATCCATAATATATTAACGCCAAAATGAATAATGTGAATTCAGTCCTAACTCACCTTGATATCCCAACAATGGATTTTCCATACGCAAGAATTTCATGATATTTGCGCTTAGCCGAACATATTTTATTCTAGCCCAACACTTACGATAAAGAACCGTCTCAAAATTGTTAGAGAAAATACTAAAAATATTACTCAAGAACATATAATAAAGGAACAATATTAACTGAGATGCATGGAAACGATTAAAAACTGATAAAGTGAAACCAAGTGAGGCACGGATCATGCTCTTTTTAAGATGGTTTCCACGCTCCTACGAGAAAACTCGATGCAGTAGGTATATAACGCATCGTCCTTAGGATACAAGGCTTAGCCAATGTCACCACTCTCTAACCCTACACTGGTCTAAGAGGCTAAAACTCCATCCTACACCCTTGGGTCAAATTTACTCAAGTGGGAGGGATTTTTCAAACAAGCATATAAATTCACAATGATGATAAAATTTCTTCTCATATTTGTGCTCAACCACAATAGTCCCTTATAGAGAATTTTCCAAAGAGTACCCTTGCAATTTTTAAGAATTGGCATTAAAAGCGGAATATGTTACAAATACTATCAAATACCATTATGCACATTGACCAATTCAATATGAAAATGACCGTTAAGGTCTTAACTCAAATTAAAGACATTGAACGCATGCGTTGCATGCTTCAATAATTTTATTTTGGTGTTTTTCAAATAAAATATATTAAATTAAACTAAAATAAAATATGTCAAATTTTTATAAAAATATCCAACAGATTTCATTCAAGGAAACCACCATTGGGCTGTAGAGTATGGCGCTTCGGTAACATTTCGGAGGATAAAATAAGTGAATTTCGGACCGCCAAGTTAATTTGTCTTCAGGCTAGATGATGGGACCAAGTAAAGGTCAATCACCTCTTTCCTCCTATATTGAAAAAAAATTATGTGCATTCTGGTTGCGGGAATGGGAATACGGGACTCCCTTGTTTGAAGCGCATCTGTTAATGGCATTTATACAGCTAAAAAAGGGGTACTCCAGGTGGATCCAAAAAGGGTCCTCTTCGGCAGCATTAGGAGAATCCTTGGGTTCTTCCTCAAAGATCAAAGCTACCTCTCGAAATTGGACTTTAACCTTATATCCTGAATGTCAAGTTCCTTATTTGGAGGGCGTGTCATAACGCTTTAGCAACTAGTGAGAACCTATTTAAAAGACATATTAGCTCATTAGCTCATTGCCGTTCCTGTGATGATTGTTGGTGTATTTTCAAAATGTGTATTGGTAATTATGTAAAACATTAATTAATATATGTATAAGATGTGTATGAGATAGTCCCAGTATATATTTAAGTATTTAAAACATATAAAGGGTGTGTGTCGACACATGGGCCATGTGTGTCGACACACAATCCAACAGTACCATTGGGGAATAGCTGTGTGTCGACACACATGGCCCATGTGTCAACACACAGCCTCACAGAAGCGCACGGCAAGATGTTGTGTGTCGACACACAATCCAGCAGTGAGCTGTGCGTCGACACACAGGTCAGTGTTTCTGGCAGTTTTGCGTGGTTTTATCTCGAAACAATGTGGCTCTTTTTACATGTTTTGAAGGGACGTCTCTTCTCATGATTGTTATACATATTGCCCATATCCCATTTTGGATGAGAGATGATATAAAGAAGAACAACAACTGTTCTTGAGTTTTTGGTGCAATCCAAGTGCTTAATTGTTAAGCTTAATCAATCTCTTTACATCTTTCTCAGTCTCTCCCTTTACACATCTTCACTCCATATTTAATTGTTATTGTATCCCCGAGGATATTTCGTACACTGAAATAAGCCTTAAGGAAAGTGATTACATAGCCTCAACACCTGAGATCTTCAGGTTACCCGTTTGCAAGGATTTTGCAAGTTATTTTTTAGATTTGTTCTAACAAACTTAAGGCTTATTTTCTGATTTTGGTTATGGCTTCATCACTAAGGGAAATGACAACAAACTTTGTGAAGTTGGACCGTTTTGATGGCGAGAACTTCTGTCGATGGCAAAGGAAGATACAGTTCCTCATCACGACGCTGAATGTGGTGTATGTTCTGAATACACCATCTCCATCCCCCGTCTCTAAGGAGAAGGAGACATTGGCTGAGCAGAGGGCCAGACTGAAGTGGGAGAACGACGACTACATCTGCAGAGGGCGTATTCTGAACGGTATGACTGATGCCCTGTTTGATATCTACTCGAACGTGCCGACCGCGAAGGAACTGTGGGACGCTCTTGAGGCACGCTATATGGCCGAGGATGCCACAAGCAAAAATTTCCTGGTTAGTCAGTTTAATAACTATAATATGGTAGATAATCGTCCTATTATGGAGCAATTCGATGAAATCGAACGAATATTGAATAATTTCAAACAACATAAAATGAACATGGACGATACCATAGTTGTTTCTTCCGTAATTGACAAACTTCCTCCTTCTTGGAAAGATGTTAAGAAAAGTCTTAAACATAAGAAGGAGGATATGTCAATTGAGGAATTGGCTAACCATTTACGTGTTGAGGAAGGTTAAAGGGTACAGGATGACAACAAAGACGGCCCTGGTGATGTTGGTAAAATCAATATCACGGAAGAAGGCCAGTCAAGCAAGGGACCCAAGAGAACCAGACACTTCCAAAAGAAGAAGAATGACAAGAGGCCAAAAATGGTATGTTGGGAGTGTCAGAAGCCCGGTCACTTACGCAAGGACTGTTATCGCCTTAAAAAGAATAAAAGCGAGGGGCTTGATCATCGCACAAAAAATTTGAATGAAAAGTTCGTGGCAATGATATCAGAAGTCAATCTAGTCGAGAGTGATAACTCTTAGTGGATTGACTCGGAGGCCACGAGACATGTGTGTAAGGACAAGGGGTTCTTCATGACTTTTGAGCCCATGGACAACGGAACTAAGTTGTTCATAGGAAATGGGGCGTCAGTACCGGTTAAAGGAAAGGGTAAAACCCTTACTTTAACTGATGTATGCTTCGCTCCTGACGTTATGAAGAACCTCATGTCTGGTGGCCTGTTAAATCGGTTTGGGTGCAAGTTGGTCTTCGAGGCTGACAAGTTTGTTTTGTCTAAGGGTGGAGTCTTTGTTAGCAAAGGGTACTTATGTAATGGTTTGTTCAAGATGAACATTGATAATAAAATTGAAAGTTCTGTTTATATGCTTGACTCGTCGTTTTTATGGCATCAAAGGTTAGGTCATGTGAATTTTCGTAGATTACATGAAATGGTTAATTCTTCGTTGATTCCTCGCATTAGATAAAATTGATGATAAATGCAAAACATGCATATTAACTAAGATAATGAAACTATCATTTCCTTCAATGCAAAGAGAGACTAATCTACTTGACCTAGTACATAGTGATTTATGTGATTTCAAGTGCACACCGAGTTTAGGTGGAAACAATTACTTTGTGACATTTATAGATGATTGTTCGAGATTTTTTTATGTATATCTGATAAGTCACAAAGATGAGTCGCTTGATAGATTTAAAGCATATAAAGCAGAAACTGAATTACACTGTGAGACCTTCCTCAAATGCCTTAGGTCGGACCGTGGTGGGGAATACTACGATCCTAAGTATTTCAAAACCACTAGAATTATACATGAAATAACTGCTCCGTATACGCCACAAGAAAATGGCGTGGCTGAGAGGAAAAACCGAACTCTTAACTCAAATGGTTAATTCCATGTTATCTTATTCCAGTCTCAGCGATGGGTTTTAGGGTGAGGCTATGTTAACAGCCTGTCATATATTAAATAGAGTTCCAAACAAGAGAAATAAGATAACCCCATATGAATTGTGGAACAAACGAGCCCCTAATCTGACTTCTCTAAAAGTGTGGGGGTGTAGGGTAGTTGTTAAAGTCCCTGAATCTAAACGTAAAAAGTTAGGTGAAAGAGGCATTGATTGCATCTTTGTGAGTTATGCATCTCACAGTAAGGCATATCGGTTATATGTAATCGAACCTAATGATTATATCAATGTGAATACGATAATAGAATCGAGAGACGCGATATTTGATGAGAATCGATTTACCTCTATCCCTAGACCGAGGGACAATGTATCGATTGAAAGTGACACTCAAGTGTCATATGACGATATTTGTCATGAGAGGGAAGATGTCCCTGAAAGTGCTCTAGAACTCCGAAGGAGTAAGAGAGCAAGGAAAGAGAAATCTTTCAGCTCGAACTTCTACACGTTTTTGGTAGAAGATTCGAGGAAAGATGTGGACCAAGTGGCTCCATGTTGTTGTATCATGGAAGCTAATCCCAAGACGTTTAACGAGGCAATGAGGTCTCATGATGCTTCTTTTTGGAAAGAGGCTATGAATGATGAGATGGATTCCATCTTAGGTAATAATACATGGATCCTAGTGGACCTTCCACAAGGAAGTAAGCCCATCGGGTGTAAATGGATCTTCAAAAAGAAGATGAAATTTGATCGAACGATTGACAAGTTCAAGGCCCGATTGGTGGCTCAAGGGTTCACCCAAAAGCATATGGGTTGGACTACTTTGATACATATGCCCCCGTGGCAAGAATATTGACGATAAGGGTATTGATTGCCCTTACCTCTATTTATAAACTAGTGATACACCAAATGGATGTCAAAATGGCATTCCTGAATGATGAGCTAGAGGAGGAAGAGTACATGGAACAACCGGAAGGGTTTGTTGTTCCAGGCTAAGAGAGAAAAGTGTGTAAACTCATACGTTCTCTGTATGGACTGAAGCAAGCCCTGAAGCAATGGCATCAAAAATTTGATCAAGTTGTTCTTAACAACGGATTCATTATAAATGAATCGGATAAATGTGTCTATAGCAAGTTTGATAATGGCAAAGGGGTCATTATATGTTTGTATATCGATGACATGCTGATATTCAGTACTTATGTGGAACAATTAGAAAGAACCAAACGGTTTCTCTCTGAAAACTTTGCTATGAAAGACATGGGTGAGGCGGAGGTGATCCTCGGTATTAGAATTGTAAGGAGTGGTGATTCCATTTCCATGACACAGTCTCACTACGTTGAAAATGTGTTGAAAAGATTCCATTTTGATGAGTGTGCACCGGTGTCCGTTCCGTTGGACCCTAGTGTGAAACTAGTACCGAATGAGGGCGCTCCAGTGTCACAACTGAGATATGCCCAGGTCATTGGTAGTCTTATGTATGCCATGATGAGCACAAGGCCCGATATAGCCTTCGTTGTTGGAAAGCTGAGTAGATATACTAGCAATCCAAGTAAGAGCCATTGGAAAGCTGTGGATTGTGTACTAAAGTACCTCAAGAAGACCATGAGTTACGGTCTTTCTTATGTAGGGTATCCTCCGATTTTGGAGGGATACTCTAATACAAGTTGGATCTCCGATGTGAAGGATCATGCATCCATAAGCGGGTGGGTATTCCTGCTTGGTGGGGGTGCAGTTTCTTGGGGTTCCAAGAAACAGTCTTGCATAACTGATTCAACTATGGCAGCGGAGTTTATAGCTCTCGCGTCTGCGGCTAAGGAATCCGAGTGGTTAAAGGATCTCTTGTATGAGATACCTTTGTGGCCTAAGCCGATCTCACCGATATCTATCCATTGTGATAGTTAGGCTATGCTATCTAAAGCGTACAGTGAGGTATACAATGGAAAGTCTAGACACATTGGTGTAAGACATAGTATGGTGAGGCACCTCATTGGAGAGCGTGTCATCACTGTGGACTTCGTGAGAACCAGTCAGAATCTAGCGGATCCATTTACAAAAGGTCTAACTAGAGACTTGGTTCTGAAAACAAGTGAAGGGATTAGTGTGAAACCTGTCATTTTTAGTCGCCCATGATAGGCCCCCAACTCGACGACTAGTATGACGCTAGGTCTCGGGTTCAATGAGAGAAACTTGTCATCTGTGTGACTGCAAGCACAAATTAAGAATTACCATCCCGAGTGGGAAGTGCTTGATACCTATGTTAGAGATTCTAAAAGGATGAGCATATGCTCTTAATGGACCTGGTTCTAGAACTTATTGAATGTCGCGTCGCAGAGACATGATCAATGAGGTCCACCTTAGTGTGTGTTAAAGTTTGGTCACTTCAAAGAGATGATTTTTGACTAAGGGTGTGGCCCTAAAACACTCACGAAGGGTACAGGGTACAAGGCTACAAATGTGTCGACCTGGGAGGTGTAGGGTGTGTATAGGGAGTACGCCTAGTGCGTGATTGGATAGCAGTTAGTCAAATGGGTTGTATGGTTCAAAGCTTGGTCTACCATTTTCGATCCTATTAACTGTATGGTCCTTTCACTAGCCGAGGGTTCAATCGGGAGACACCCACATTGATGCATGACGTTGCGTCCTTTATTCAAGATGTCATATTGAGATTGATTGTATTTTGAAAATGGCGGGGGTTTGTTGGTGTATTTTCAAAATGTGTATTGGTAATTATGTAAAACATTGATTAATATATGTATAAGATGTGTATGACATAGTCCCAGTATGTATTTAAGTGTTTAAAACATATAAAGGGTGTGTGTCGACACATGGGCCATGTGTGTCGACACACAATCCAACAGTGCCATTGGGGAATAGGTGTGTGTCGACACACATGGCCCGTGTGTCGACACACAACCTTACAGAAGCGCACGGCATGTGTGTCGACACACAATCCAGCAGTGAGCTGTGTTTCGACACAGGTCAGTTTTTCAGTCAGTTTCGCGCGGTTTTTTCCCGAAACAGTGTGGCTCTTCTTACATGTTTTGAAGGGACGTCTCTTCTCATGATTGTTATACATATTGCCCAAATCCCATTTTGAATGAGAGATGATATAAAGAAGAACAACAACAAGTGTTCTTGAGTTTTTGGTGCAATCCAAGTGTTTGATTATTAAACTTAATCAATCTCTCTACATCTTTATCAATATCTCCCTTTACACATCTTCACTCCATATTTGGTTGTTGATGTATCCCCGAGGATATTCCGTACACCGAAATAAGCCTTAAGAAAAGTGATCACATAGCCTCAACACCTAAGATCTTCTGGTTACCCGTTTGCAAGGATTTTGCAAGTTATTTTTCAGATTTGTTCTGACAATGATCAAGTTGAATCTATTGAACATATTCTTTTATTTTGTTTAGTGACAAGTTTAACTTGTTTCTCATTGGAGTTGGGGTTTTGTCCCAATCCAGTTGGCTTCCCTGGGTTTGGTGGGACTCATTGTTCACATATTACAATCTTGATATTAACTTTATTGTGAAATGTGCTACGTTATGTTGATGGTTGTGGAAGCACGGTGCTCTTCCATTTTCAAGCGATGTAGTATGAGTCCAATTTTCATTTCTAACAAAGTTGTGAAGGATGTGCTTGACTTTAAAAAGGTGATATCCCAGCTGGCTTCTAGCCTGCATCATCTGTCACTAAAGAATTGGAGCCCTTCTCCCCCCTCATTCTTGAAGATGAATGTGGATGCTGCATGGAAAGAAGCTGGGCATGCTGCTTGAGGGGTGGTGGCTCGAGATTATTGTGGCAGGGTGATTGGGGGATGGTGCTCCTTGGTCGTTGCGGGCACTCCTTTAGCTACTAAGGCTCTTGCTATTCGAGGTGCTTGCTTTTTGGCTTTTGTATCTGGTTGGTCTAAAATCATCATTGAGTCAGATAGATTGGTAGCCATCAATGTGGTGCAAGGTTCCTCCCACGTCCCTTGGCAAATCCAAGCAGTGGTGCAGGATATTCGTAGGCTTTTGGCTCTTTTTGAATGTATTTCCTTTTGTTGTGTTCCATGTTGTTGTATTGATGAAGCTCATTGTCATCTCATGAACAATTGTAATCATAGGTGATGGATTAGCCCATCACTTCAACTCTTTGACGTTATTACTAATGTGGTTTAATGTTTCGCTGTTTATTTGGTCAAAAGAGGAAAAAAAATAATTTATAAATTTTTAGTATGTTTTGTCTAATTATTGTTAACTACTATAAAGAAAATCTCAATTACAAGTAAACTGTATCATTCTAGATATAAATATCATAATAACATCAGATAAATAAAGCTTTAGACTCCAAGTGCCCGAGGCTTATAATCAGGCGACTATTGGAAGGAATTGGGCAACTGATCTTCTCCAATGTGTATCAACACTTTATTTGTTGTTTAAACGCCTTATTCTAAGAATGTATATGCTTGGGGCTCAAACTAATTTATAAAGGGCTTGTAGAACGATAATGTGAATGGGTAATTAGAAAAAACAAACCTGAGACAATAAGGCTAACTTGAACTAACTATCAAAGAGACTTCAATAGGAAGACTTCTAACTGAACACAATAGACCTTAAACTTAGGCAGAAATGGACTCGAGCACAAAGATAATTAAAAAATGAAAACAAAGGAAAGCGCAAAAGAAAGATTAAAAAAAAAAAAAAAAGAAAGTTGTCACTCCATGGAGTTCACCATTACATTGCTCTAAGTCGCTTATGCCCCTACATCGGTGCAAATGGATCACTGACACTCTAACTCTCAGGCTTAACATGGCACCAAACATGGGAGCGTACTCTCGGGTAATTAGTTAGAGTACAAACGAATGTGCACGTGTGTGTGGTCCACCATGCCCACTTTAGACTTACAAGACTTGACTAAGTTTAAAGAGAGGAGAGCATATAAAGAGGCTTTCCCATGTATAAATTTTCTATGTGGGATTAAGTGACTTGAACAAAATTGAAGTACACAACCTCAAAATCAGAATTGGGTTTACTAGACATTTGAGAATGTAGTTTAGAGGGAATTGATTGAATTAAACAATAACCAAATTTGAAATCCCATAGAGCATAGCAAATGTAGGGAAGAAACTTCACAATATGTGTGTAATATATACAGTGCAATTCTCAATCGAAATCCTCAGCTATTCAATATTTCTTATTTCATCGAAAGATTTCGTACAGTATATTAGAGCGTAAGTCGTAGTAATGTGAGTTGCTTCTGAAATAACATTACACTCACATTTTTTTTTCCAGATAAATTGAATACAAGCCCAATAATGCATAAAAAAGTAGAATTGAGCTCGAAGACCAAAACTAAAAAACATCAAAACAATTAACTTGCATAAATTACTGCAATTTTAGACATATCACATTCATCTCACTAAAAGCAATGCTCTGGGTTTATGACTTGTAGTATTTAACATGAAATTTCTAATTTATGCAATATTTTCTCAGCTCTCAGTATCAAAAAATGTAAAACTTCTGAATCCATTGTATAAAATTTTAACTAAGGTAGCAGTAGTAAATTTAAATGCAATTGAGTAAAACTGAAATGGTATGTAAATAAAACCTCTTGTTGGAGTTTTGTATGTATTTTACATATACCTTTCGCAAGTCTTCTCAAAGTTAACGGTCGGGGATTAAAACCTCCTATGAGATGCAATGGTAATTAGATCAGTTACCAAAATTTCTTAAAAGATATCTTAGACAAAATGTATCAACAATAAAAACTAAGACATAAACATTATTAATTTCTAAATAAATGGACATTCATCGTCTATAAACACAATTTTAGTATAAAATTTGTTTTACAGATTAGACTAACGGAATATTCATGAAATAGTTTATTAGAATCTAATTGTTATGAATAGTTAAAAACAGTATCAAAAGAACTTTTATTTTTATGAAAATATCCATGTTAAGTTGGGAGCACTATCAACAAAATTTACCAAAGGTACCATATGGTCTTTTAGTAGCAAAATGTCTTTAAAATGACAATATATTTGAGAAAATTAACAAAAAGAGCATAATATTTAATTTATATTGTTAAGGATAAGGATAACAGACCACTCGGTTAAATCTTCTTGAGCCAAATCTGAGTAAAGGTTCAAATTCGGGCTCCAGCTGAATTCGAGTAGAACCTAAGGAGAATTTTGGTTGACATGCCTAACGAATCCCATGGATAAGGACGTCAGGCAGAATCTAGTTCATCTTCCCGGAGCAAGCCGAACTAGGAAAAGATTCCATGCCTGAACCAGGTTGGACAAACCTTCTGAGTAACCCGAGTAAGGACCCCACGCCAAGTTGATCACAACTACTCAACGTGGATCAAGTCCGAGCAACGCGGGTCAAGGTCCAGGAAGGGGCGAAGTAACTCAAGTAAGGACATTGTGTCGAGTACGGTTACTCAGCATGAATCAAGTTTGAGTAACTTGGGTTGAGGCTCATGACTGGGTCGAGCAAGTTAAACCGACTTAGGACGAACCTGAGTAAGGATCCCATGCCAGGCTAGCAACCCCGGCACAAAATGAGTGCGAGTAAGGGGTAACAGTTTATCCTTTCACCTAATAAATGCAACTCCTTTCGTCATCCCTTAACCACTAAGAAAACCTTTTTATTTAATCATGCTAACATACGAAAATTTTCAAATCAACATCTCCCACTTCTTCTACCGTGGGTTGAGAAAGATAATGCTGAAACAGTTCAGTCTCATGCTCAGACATCACCGCGTGAGAACGATCGTCAGGGCACCATTAGTGATAATGACTCTGCAACCTCCGGTCCTGAATTCCCACCAGGTTTTGAACCCCCTGATTTGCTCAGACACCAGCACATAGAGGATAGTACACCTGAGAACTACCATGTGTAAGTGCTGTTTATGGAGGGGACTAGTACAACTCGAAGGAAGAAGGAAAATATGCAAACATCAAAAAGGGGTAGGCGAGCTCTGAAAACGCAAGAGGAAAGAGAAGAAGCAGGGGAAGCTAAAAGATTTCTTGAAGGACATGTCGCCCGGGAGAAGTGCACAAAAACCGACTAAGGCCCATGGCAAAAACAAAAAGAGGAATATGGCAAAATAGGGTTATAACGTTATTGATGCTGGTAAAATTGAGAAGGGTGGCTGAGTAATACAGATGGGAAAAAGACTAGGTCTGAATTTTGATGACTTCGACCCACCCAAGGTGAGTGCTTTTGCTCCATAAAAGGTTGTGATGGACCGATTCTGACCACTAAGTGTCCAGCGAAGTGACTCTAGTTGAGATTGATATGATCTATTGTAATGATTTTGATCCACCTTCTGTGAGTCCCGTGCTTTAATGTGTTCAGTGCGTCGTTTGCTCCAGTTTCGTTTTCATTGTCTTGAGGAGTTGTGATTATTGCCATGTTTTGCCTATTTTTGTTATTCTTTCTGCTTTTTTGTTGTCTTTTATGGCCCTCCGTTCTTTTCAGGTGGACTCAGGTCTTGCTTAGTCGAGTGGCCTGCTTTGTTCCGCGACTTTGTGGCTATTTATCGGGAAAAAAAAAAAAAGAAAAGGCCTCCATTCCTTATAAATAGGGGCCCACTCCACCATGAAGAGGGGCAAGTCCTAATAGGAGAAGGGAGAAATGTAAAGAATTTAAGTTGAATCTTCCTTCCAAGAACTCAATCATTAAATCCCAAAACATATATATATATATATATATATATATATAAAGAATGTAATTTTTTTTTTGGAAGGGGGGGGGGGGGGGGGGGGGGGGGGGGGGGGGGTGGGTGGAAGAACATGAATGTAAACATGTTTTGCAGTAAACAACAATAAATTGGCCTTTACTTGGGTAATGTAGAAATGTTGCAAATAAAACGATGTTGCGACATTCAACATGCTACCCGGAAATATGATGTCGTCGACGTGGCAACAAAAACATAGAGTAGCGAACGAAGTGGCAGTTAATTATGTATTGAATGCATTTTCTATTCTTCTTACAAAGCATGTTGTTCAATTTTATTTTTGAAATACGTATCTTCTTATGTATATGTAAATATAAAGTAATATTTAAATTGTAGAATCAGATTTTAGCTGTAAGGCATGTAATGCACCAATTTGTTTGAGAATTATTTTGTCCTTATAAAAATAGTCTCGAAATATTAATAAAGTATTACAACAAAGTAAAGAGTATGTGTTAAGCTTCAATTCAAAGATTGAAGTTAACTTGTGAAAGAGAGAGATTAGATGAGAAGAGAATTGAAAGTTAGATGAGAGATTAGAGAAATAGATGATATTATGAATTTTCATTGAATGACTCAATCTTACACTTGAACAAGCTATTTAAAGAAATCTAGATACATTGCTTCAAGACAAGGCTTAAACCGACTTAAAATAGCCAGCCACCACAATTGACCCCACCTTGACCCCTAAACCGACTTAACCAACATTCAAAAGGACTTTGGCGCCAAGCTATGGCAATACAACAGACTTAACAAAACGCAGCACTTAACTAACCACTAAGACAACCACTAAACTAGAAATTATAGAAACAATGACAGCAACACAAAGCCAAATCACAACATCCCTCACCCCTCCCCCCCCCCCCCCCCCCCCCCCCCCCCTCCTGAGAAAATTCTTGTCCTTAAGAATGAAGCATGGGAAATTGACTCTTCAAAAATAGAAATTTTTCCCAGGTTGTAAATTGCTTAAACAAATTAGCCCATTGTACCAATACTTCCTGAATTGTCATGCCATTGATCTTCAACTCCCTGGTAGCTAACACAGTAATGGGTTTTAACAACATTGTACCGTTTGAACCAGCTTCTGGTGGTTCCTTTGCACTTTTGCAGCCTTTCTTCACTGTTTCTTAAGCAATGACTCATGGAAAACTGGGTGAATGTATGGGTTAGGAGGTAATTCGAGCTTATATGCTACTTTGCCAATCCTTTCCACAATCTTATATAGCCCAAAGAATCGAGCACTTAGCTTGACACTCTTCCTTACAGCTACAGTGGATTGCCTATAAGGTTGGAGCTTGAGATAAACCATATCCCCAACTTTAAAATTTTTGTCCACATGTTTCTTGTCAACATACATCTTCATTCTTGCTTGGGCTTGGTGAAGATTATTCTTTAATAACTGCATCAATTGTCTTCTTTGCTGCACCAAATCAGCTACTTCTTGTACTAGAGACATCACCTTTTGTAGCGTAAAAGGATTTGGAGGATCATAGCCATAAAGTGCCTTGAAAGGAGTAGTCCCAATCGACCAATACTCCACTAAAGACAGCCAATTTATTCCACTCCCTTGGATAAGTGAACACCATGCTTCTAAGGTATTGTTCGACACACTGATTGACTCTTTCTATCTGACCATCAGTCTGAGGATGGTAGGATGAGCTAAGAGCCAAAGTTGTCCCCAACAAGCTGAATAACTCTCTCTAAAAGTGACTGGTGAAGATCCTGTCATGATCAAATATAATGGATTGAGGTAATCCATGTAATTTGTAAATGTTGTCCAAGAAACATCTAGCCAACTTCTCTTCTTATTTGGGCAATCCCTCGATGAAATCCATACTTATGTTCACCCAAGCTTCTTCAGGAACCGAAAGAGGTTGTAAAATGTTAGATTCCAATCCAAGAATTGAAAGTTAACCTTGTAGAAGAGAGAATTAAGATGAGAAGAGAAGTGAAGGGGATGAGAAATAGAGAAGGATATGAGAAATAGAGAGAGAATTTCCAAGGGAAAATCTTATTTGTATTGATTGAATGATGAATTTACATGATTTGAGCTTATTTATACTTGATCTAGTTACATTGAACCAAGACCCACACTCTAACCGACTTAAACCAAAACTGGCGCCAAGATTCTGAACTAGCCGCCACAATTGACCTTGTTTGACCTCCTAACCAACATTGGCGCCAAAATGACCTGCCAACTAGCATTTGAATACAACACCCAAACAACTCTAAAACAACACACGCAAAAGAAGACCAAATACAACCAACAAGATCAACTAAATTTTGAAATCATAACATTCTCTCCCCCTTGAGAAGCCCCTTGTCCTCAAGGAGAAAAGCATGGAAATTGACTCTTCAAGAATGTAAGGTTCTCCCATGTAGCAATGCTCT
Source organism: Simmondsia chinensis (assembly GCA_018398585.1). Lineage (NCBI taxonomy): Eukaryota > Viridiplantae > Streptophyta > Magnoliopsida > Caryophyllales > Simmondsiaceae > Simmondsia > Simmondsia chinensis. The sequence goes on along the minus strand of JAGTTD010000010.1, from coordinate 15,127,820 downwards.
TGTCCAAATTACGCCACTGCACCAACTCCTGTTGCAAAGCCCCATCTACAACCTTCATGTTCCTTTGTCCCTTGACAGCAGCAGGCTGCAACAGCAATGCTCCATGCGCTCCAACTTCTGGTGGTTCCCATGAGCTTTTAACTCCCTTCTTCACCTGCTTTTTAAGTAATGATACATGGAACACCGGGTGAATGTATGAATGAGGAGGTAAGTCAAGTTTGTATGCAACTTTGCCAATCTTTTCCAAAATCCTGTATGGACCAAAGAAATGAGCACTTAGCTTGACATTCTTCCTGACAGCCAAAGAGGACTGTCTATAAGTTTGTAATTTGAGGTAGACCATGTCTCCAACTTCATAATTTTTGTCTACCATCTTTTTATCAGCATAGAATTTCATTCTTGCTTGGGCTTAGAGAAGATTGTCCTTGAGAACTTGCATCATTTGCTTCCTCTGCTGTATGTAATCACTTGCTGCAGATTCAGATGACATTGGTTGCTGCAGCATAAATGGAGTAGGAGGAGCATATCCATATAGTGTTTGGAAAGGAGTAGTGCCAATAGATGCATGTACATGAGTGTTGAACCAATATTCAGCTAAGGAAAGCCATCGGTTCCATTCTTTAGGCTGTGAGAAAACCATGCTCCGAAGGTACTACTCAATACATTGGTTAACACGCTCGGTTTGTCCATCTGTTTGGGGATGGTAAGATGAACTAAGTGCCAATGTAGTACCCAGCAACTTGAATAACTCCCTCCAAAAATTGCTTGTAAAGATCTTGTCCTGATCAGAAACAATGGATTGAGGCAATCCATGTAACTTATATACATTGTTAAGGAAGATCTTTGCTAACTTCTCTGCTGTAACAGGTCGTATGAGTGAAATGAAGTGGCTATATTTGGTGAAACGATCCACTACAACCCATATGACTTTCCTGCTATTATACTTAGGCAAGCCCTCTATGAAATCCATGCTAATATTGATCCAAGCTCCATCCGGAATGGGAAGAGGCTGAAGAAGTCTTTTGTACCTATGATCCCCCAATTTGGTTTGCTGACAGATTTCACATGCCTTTACATACTCACCCACTGTCTTCTTCATGCTTGGCCAGCTGAAATAGGCTTTAACTCTTTGATAAGTGCCCTCTACACTAGCATGTCCTCCCCAAGCTGAATCATGTGAGGCCTGGACAATTTGATCCCTTAAATCTGTTGCAGGACCAATGTAAAGTCTATTCTGCAATCTGATGATGCCTCTCTGCACTGATATATCAGCAACACTATCATCCTTTTTTTGCATTTTTCACCAGGCTTGCGGTCACACACTCTTGAGCAAATGGATCCCCTTCATAGGACTTATAAACTTCATCCATCCATGATGGTAAGACAATGGAAATTGCACAGCACAAACCATGTTCAGCATCTTCAAATTTCCTTGACAAAGCGTCTGCTGCTGCATTTTCTCTACCTCTTCTGTATTCAATATCATAATCAAGGCCAAGCATCTTCATTAATCCCTTCTTTTGAATTCTAGTCACAATCTTTTGCTCTAGGAGGTGCTTAAGGCTTTGATGATCAGTTCAAATAATGAATCTATGACCATCCAAGTAATGCCTGCTAGAAGAATAGCCAAGTATTCCTTCTCATAAGTTGACATGGCTTGATGCTTGGGACTAAGTGCTTGACTCAAATAAGCAATAGGCCTTCCTTGTTGAGAAAGAATAGCCCCAACACCAGACCCACTCGCATCTGTCTCCAAGCAAAATTAGGCATGGCCAATACCGGTGCTGCACACATGGCTGTCTTGAGAGCTTCAAAAGCTGCTTGAGCCTTTTCAGACCACTTAAAAGCATCTTTTTTAAGGAGTTCAATCAAAGGCTTTGCAATAGATCCATAACCTTTAATGAACTTCCTATAATACCCGGTCAATCCCAAGAATCCCCTCAATTGCTTCAAAGTTATTGGAATTGGCCAATCTTGCATTGCTTGGACCTTGGTAGGATCGGTGGAAACTCCTTCATGAGAGATTACATGGCCCAAATACTCGAGCTTGGTCTGAGCAAACGAGCATTTAGACAACTTGGCAAAGAACTTGTGCTGCCGCAACACAACAAATACTTCTCTAAGGTGGATGAGATGATCCTCATAAGAAGAGCTGTATATCAATATGTCATTGAAGAAGACCAGCACTGATCTCCTTAAAAAAGGCTTGAAGATGTCATTCATAGCAGCTTGAAAGGTGGCCGGAGCATTTGTTAAGCCAAATGGCATAACAACAAACCCGAAATGCCCATGGTGAGTCTGAAAAGCAGTCTTATATATATCCGGCTCGAGCACTCTGATTTGATGATATACCTGTCTCAAATCAAGCTTAGAGAAGAAATGCGCTCCATATAACTCATCAAGCAAATCATCTACAGGAATAGGAAACTTATCTTTCACTGTCAAGGAATTCAGTTGGCGATAATCAATGCACATCCTAGCTGTCCCATCCTTCTTCTTCACAAGAATCACAGGTGAGGCAAAAGGACTATGGCTTGGTCTAATGAAGCTCATTTGAAGCAACTCATCAACTTGCTTCTCAATTTCTGATTTTTAAGCATAAGCATATCGGTATGGTCTGATCTTCACTGGATTAGAATTTGCTCAAAGTGGCATGGCATGATCTACACTCCTTTGAGTAGGAAGGCTCTTTGGCTGCTTAAAAACATCTTCAAACTCTTCAATCAAGGCGTGAACCTCAAGCTAAATTACCAGCTGAAGTTCAGCAGGTGAAATCACAAACAATTGTCCAAGCCATTGGATTGCATTCTTCTTGAATCCACCTTGTAAAAGCTTGCTATTAATCAACCGAAGCTGTGCTTGATCAGAAATGCCTTGCAGTGAGACCTTAGTGCCATGAACTTCAAATGCTACTGTCATTTTATCAAAATCAAACACCACCGGATTGAATGATCTCATCCAATCTACCCGAGCACCATATCACAACCTCCCAAGGGTAGAACTCTAAAATCAAAATTGAATTGATGATCTTGTACAGACCATTGGAAAGCTTGGCACTTATTTTGAGTAGTTATGGAGTTGCCATCAGCCACCATAACCGCCAAAGGATGGGTCCTAGTCACTTCGTGCTTCACTTTCTTTATCAATTTGGGATCAACAAAGCTGTGCGTACTTCCACTATCGATAAGAATAATAATGGAAGTCTTACCAGCCTTTCCTTAGATGCGAATGGTATTGTGAGCTCCATTTCCGGTCAAGGCTTTCATTGAAATCTCGACTTCATCCTCCATCAACTCATCTTGTGAAGAATGCTCAGAACTGTCATCCTCAGCTTTTGAATTATCACTGTCTGAATCAATTTTAACTCGTGATCCTTTTGCAGACATCAAGGATTTGGAATTGCATCTATGTCCGGGCTGATAAGGCTGGTTGCATCTGAAACACAATCTCACTAATCTCTTGTCAACAGCACGCCCAGATTTGGAGCTTGATGCATCCTTGTGATGAGATCTGAAGCTACTGCCTTTAAGTTTGCTCTTATCACTTGAAGTTGCCGGCGTGGCTTCAATCAACTTAGCCTTGTTATAAGCATTAGACAAAGTCTTAGGACCAATGGCCTTCACCATGTTCTTGATCCTAGGCTTCAAAGCACTAATGAAACTAGAGACACAATATGCCTCCGAATCTTGTGGAGTGATGGATATCATGTTAGCTCGTAGGTTCTCAAACCTGATCAAGTATTCTTTCACTGTAGTCGTTTGATACACCTTATTAAAACTGTCAACTACATCACTAATCTCCTCTTCACTATATCGTTCACACAATTCTTTTACGAATTGGTCCCAAGAAAGATTAGGTTTGCTTTTCAACACACTATAATACCACACCTCATGACCTCCATGTAAGTGCACTGCTGCCAACTCAACTTTTTCAGCATCACTTATGTTATAGTATTGGAAGTATCGATCACACCTTCTCAACCAAGCCTCAGGTTGTTTGCCATCAAAAGGCTCGATTTGGACCCTTGGCTGCCTGTGAGAACTGCTCCTGCCACCAGATGTAGTATCATTACTCACTGATCTTTGCTGATGATGTAGATCAGGTGGCCTATCTTGATGTTCGAAGTCATCAATTGAAATTCTGTGGTGAATAACAGAATCGAGAGGTCTTGAATGCAGACCTAAATTCTGGACATAAAATCGAGAATGAGCTTGTTCTGTGGCTCGATCCTATTTCTCTGCAGCAATCTCAACCTCTAGAGGTTGAACATCTACTGATCTGATTTGAATTGAAGGTCCAGCCTCTGGTTGAATCATTGGAGATTTATCTCGATTTCTTACTAAACTCTCAGCTCTGCTATTGTTCACTTGCGGTTGAACCACTTCAGCAGGTGGAAAAATCTAGCTAGCGAGCTTAAGAATTGCATTAACCGATGATTCTCCTTGCTTATTAATCTGATCATGCAATTTCATAAGCTTTTCCTCAATTTGCTGCAAACAGTCTTCTTTTTTCAGGTCACTTTTCAGCAGTAACTGCTGCATGTTTAAGAGCATTTGCTCTTGAAATTGATCACACTTTTGATGAAGCTTTTCTACATTGTTAAGGCAATCATGTATGTCCTGAAGATGAGCAGTAGTATGATTCTGAGGTCCGGTTGTGGCATTTGCACCAGCAACAGCAGCGTAAGACACATCAGAACTAACAGCTGCAGCTGCATTGGCTCCGCCAGCTCCCAATCGAGTCCTCACTCCATCAACCATATTTTGATTGTTTTTCTTTTGTTTTGCCATCTCCAATCAATCAATTGATTGCTTGAACTAGCTCTGATGCCAATTGTTAGCTTCCAATCCAAGAATTGAAAGTTAACCTTGTAGAAGAGAGAATTAAGATGAGAAGAGAAGTGAAGGGGATAAGAAATAGAGAAGGATATGAGAAATAGAGAGAGAATTTCCAAGGGAAAATCTGATTTGTATTGATTGAATGATGAATTTACATGATTTGAGCTTATTTATTCTTGATCTAGTTACATTGAACCAAGACCCACACTCTAACCGACTTAAACCAAAACTGGTGCCAAGATTCTGAACTAGCCGCCACAATTGACCTAGTTTGACCTCCTAACCGACATTGGCGCCAAAATAACCTGCCAACTAGCATTTGAATACAACACCCAAACAACTCTAAAACAACACACGCAAAACAAGACCAAATACAACCAACAAGATCAACTAAATTTTGAAATCATAACATATAAGACCATGATACCTATGATCTCCAAGCTTGGTTTGTTGACAAACTTCATAAGCTTGAACAAATTCTGCCACTGCTTTTTTCAATCCAGGCCAACTGAAATAGGGTTGATTCTTTGATAGGTTCCTTCAACCCTTGAGTGTCCTCCCCAAGCAGATTCATGAGAAGCGCTAACAATCTGATCTCTCAAGCTAGCGGAGGAGCCTATGTACAGCTTCCCTTTCAATCTAATTATCTCTTTTATCACCGAGACCTCAGCATCTGTAACAACATTGCTAGACCCATTCACACTGAAGGCTGTAATACACTCTTGTGCAAAAGAGTCATCTTCATAGGATTTGTACACCTTTTCTACCGAAGATGGAAGAACAATAGACCCAGCTCACAAAATCCTTGCTCACAGTCCTCCAGTCTGCGTGATAATGCATTTGCAGCTATGTTCTCTTTCCCTTTTCTATACTCAATGATATAGTCAAGGCCCAGCATCTTCATTAACCCTTTATTCTGAATTCTTGTAGCAATCTCTAGAAGATGCTGTAAACTATGATGGTCAGTCTTGATAACAAACCTGCGCCCATCCAAATAATGTCTCCACTTGTCTATAGCAAGAAGTATCGCCAAGTATTCCTTCTCATAAGTAGACATTGCTTGATGCTTGAGACTTCGGGCCTGACTGAGGTAGGCAATTGGCCTCCCATTATGTGATAGGACTACTCCAATGCCAGTTCCACTTGCATCTATTTCAAGAATGAACTCCTCAGCAAAGTTGGCATTGCTAAGACTGGAGCCTCACACACAGCTGATTTCAGAGCCTCAAATGCTGCCTAAGCCTGATCTGTCCATCTAAATATATCCTTCTTAAGTAGTTTTGTTAAGGGCTTGGAAATAGAACCAAATCCAGTTATAAACTATCGATAGTAGCCTGTCAAACCCTAGAATCCCGCAACTACTTTAGAGTTACTGGAATGGGCCATTCCTTCAAGGCTTGAATCTTAGATGGATCTATTGAAAATCCCTTGTGCGATATCACATGACCAAAATACTCTAATTGTGTCTGCACAAATGAGCACTTAGTTAATTTTGCATAGAACTTGTGATTGCGCATTACCAAAAATACCTCCCTCAAATTCTTGAGATGAACTTCAAAAGAAGGACTGTAAATAAGGATGTCATCAAAGAAGACCAACATAAATCTTCTTAAGAATGGTTTGAAGACATCATTCATAGCAGCTTGGAAAGTAGCCGGAGCATTGGTTAAGCCAAATGGCATCACCACAAATTCATAATGCTCGTGATGAGTTTGAAAGATAGTCTTGTATATGTCATGCTCAAGAACTCTGATTTGATGATAACCCTGCCTCAGATCAAGTTTGGTGAAGAAATGTGCTCCATATAACTCATCTAGCAAGTCATCTATGACATGAATAAGGAACTTATCCTTTACCTGTCAAAGAGTTTGGCTGCCTATAATCGATACACATCCTAGCTGATCCATCCTTCTTTTTGACTAATATCACAAGAGAAGCGAAAAGGGCTGTGGCTTGGCTTGATGAAACATGTCTTGAGCAACTCCTCTACTTGCTTCTCAATCTCGGTCTTCTGAGCATGAGGATATTTACAAGGCCTTAGCTTTACTGGCTCAGCATTAGACTTAAGAGGAATGGCATGATCAAGGTTCCTCTTTGGAGGTAAGGTCTTAGGCTGTTCAAATATATCTTCAAACTCCTCAATCAATGTTTGCACCTCAGGCTGAGGAATGACTCCCAAATTAGTTGGCGAAATTGCAAACAGTTGGCCAATCCACTGATAGGCACTCTTCTTGAATCCACCTTGTAAGCTCTTGCCTTTAATCAATAGCAGCTGGGCTTGATCTAACATGCCATGTAAGACAACCTTAGAACCCTTAATCTCAAAAGTCACTGTTAGTTTTGCAAAATCAAATATTATTGGACTGAAGGACCTCATCCAGTTAACTCCTAACACCATATCGCATCCACCTAAGGGAAGAATCCTGAAATCATAAATAAACTAATGCTCCTGCATAAACCACTGAAATGCTTGGCATTTGTTCTGAGTGAGGATGGAATTCCCATCTGCCACTGTCACTGCCAAGGGATGGGTCTTGATCACCTTATGTCCCACTTTCTTTATCACTTTACGATCAATAAAACTGTGAGTACTTTCGCTATCAATTAGGACAATGATTGATCTCTTGCCGGCCTTTCCTTTGATTCTTATGGTGTTGTGTGCTCCATTCCCAGTTAGGGCTTTCATGGAGATTTCAATTTCATCATCAATAATTTCCTCTGGTGACTCTTGATCAGAACTATCATCATCAGCCTCAAATTCATTGCTATTAGATTGCATACCAGCTTTAATACCTCTAGCAGACATCAAGAACTTAGAACTGCACTTGTGCCTTGGTTGATAAGGCTGATTACACTTATAAAATAGTCTTGAGAGCTTCCTCTTAATAGAACGAGATGCCTTGGATCCAACTGAATCCTTCTGATAAGGTTTAGAACCTCCTCCTTTGAACATAGTTCTGTCACTTGAAGTGAGGGCAGTAGCTTTAATAAGCTTGGCTTTTGCATAAGCCTGGGATAAAGTTCTAGGCCCAAGTGCTTTCACAAGAGTTTTAATTCTTTGCTTCAAACCACTTATAAAACTTGAGACATAATATGCCTCGGTTGCTTGGGGATAAGTGGCTATCATACTTGCTCTGAGATTCTCAAATCTCGTCATATACTCCCTTACTATTGTTGTTTGAAACACCTTATTGAAGTTATCAGCGATATCACAAGAATCATCATCACCATAACGCTTGCATAACTCTTCCACAAACTCGGGCCAAGAAAGAGTAGGATTGCTTTTCAACAAACTATAGAACCATGACTCATGATCTCCATGGAGGTGTACTGCTGCTAATTCCACTTTCTTTGCTTCTCTTTTGTTGTAGAAATGAAAATACCGATTGTTAGGAACAGTGTCCTGAAATCCAGATTTATTCTAGATATATTATTTTAATTAATAAATAAAATTGAAGTTTTAGTCGTTTCCTCGTTAAATTTGTGTATTTGAGCATTTATACTGCATGTGATTTTCTTTCGGGAGGCATCCATGAGATGGGTGTAGTCCTCAGACTACAATTTACATGTTTGTTCTAAGTGGTTTATGAGACTAAGCCACAGATAGACTTGGAACAAATGATATGGATTGTTGTTTGAAAGACTCATAGTCAAAGACAAGTCTGGACCACTTGTATGTTAAGACTATAACGAGACACTTTAGATGGCTTGTCTTGGTCATGTGGATGGAGATTCAAAAGTGTTAAGTTAGTGTATTTGACACACTGAGTTGGACCATGTGGGTTACTTATTTCTAAAATACTATCGGAGATGAGTGATTCACATTGTACTGTTTGAACGACGACTCTAAATCCTGAGGATATTCTGGACTTGTGTATGGAGCGTTAGCTACTTTGGTGTACTATAAGTAAGGTCTAAAGCGAATGACTGAAATCCCACGTACACTGGGTAGCGGTGTGAAGTGTGACAAGGATCATGTATTCAATAGGGAATCTACAGTCTCTTATGAGATACATATGTCCCCTTAGTTAATTCGCAAATATTTAAATAGTTCGGAAACTTTGGCCAAAGTATTCCAAGTGTTTGACATTTGGAATTTATACTGTGAATATGTTCAAGTATAAGTGAATTATTCAGTGAAGGCGAGTCGGTAACTAATGGAGAAGTTGTGAGAAGGATAATGGTGGTAGTTATGTTTATCCTTTGTCATGGACATCTAGTGGAGGGGTTGTTGTCATCAATACAGTATATTAGGGAGATATCAAATAAATAATTTAAGTCTGGAGTGCAGTGAGATTTATTTAGTGGAATTAAGTCTCATTAAATGATAATTAAATTAATATCATGAGATGATTTAATTTAACCCATTTGGAGCTAGATTTAAATTGTCCCCGAGGTCTCTACGCAAGCCTCTGTATTTTATTGCCCTTAGAAAAATATCAAAGAATTCATGAGATGAATTATTTATCCATAAGATGGTTAAATTAATTTTGCCAAACATTATTAATGAGATGAGTAAAAGTTAAAAATTATAAAATAAAATAATTTTTGAAAATTAAAATTTATAGGATGAATTTTTACATGTGAGAAACAAAGCAAAAGCAAAAAAAAAGGGGGGGGGGGGGGGGGGAAATCGCGAAAAATAACAGTGTGAATCAGTGTGCGCATAGCAGCCAACCAGCACGCTATATGTGTGGCGCGCTGGGCCAACGGATGGCTATCTGTGCCATCAGGCATGGACCAATCAACGCGTGCCACGTAGCACACGGTGACACGATTAAAAGGCGCGTGAACTGTGCATTGAAACGCGTCGTTTTGTTTTTATTTTTGAATGATACGCTGCGTATTGACTTAAACTGGCGAATCATTTTTCGATTATAATTAGATTTTTCTGCTTTGGTATATTTCCATAAATAGAGGGGCTTATTCCAAGGTTTTGGCAATTGAGTTAAAATATTTATTTAGGGTTTCTGAAATTATTTTGGAGATCCAGTTTAATATTTTTCAAAGCCCACCCTCCGGGCAGTTCGAGGTCATTGCGTAGAAAGTCTTGGGGTCTTGATTTTGAAGAATATTATTATTTTTGTGGTTTTATTTTATTGGAGCAATTCCAGGTATGTTCTTCTTTCTTAATTCTTTTTCGTTTTTCTATTTATTTACAGTATTCGTCATTATACCTGTTTAAGTCTATGTATTGTTATGAATGTATTAGAGTAAAAATGCCTGTAGATCTAAATTAAGAATTTAGATCTGATGATTTAAATTATGAATTTAAGTCAGTAGATTTAAAATTAGGAATTTTAAATCAACCTTAGGTTTAGAGTTATGAATTCTAAACCTGTTCCGCTGCGTAATCTTTAGGGAGAATTTTTGAAATTCATCCCAGCAACCGGTATTAGGGCAAAAGGTTTATAGAGATAAATCTATTCCCGGGAACTCTCACACGCTAGGTATCACGAAGCGTGACTCTCCAACCGGGGGCTTAGGTAGCAAGAAGAGTCTCCTACTCTAAGTGCTCTAAGAGGTGCCTATTGTTGTGACTATAGTTGAGAACTGTGAACCCAATAGTCGGCATCAAAGTTTATTTTCCAACAAAATTCATATGCTTTTCCCAACACCGATCACACCTTCTCAACTACAATTGAGGTTGTTTGCCATCAAATGGATCAATATGAACTCGAGGTTGTCTGGCAGCATTACTTCTTCCATTCGAAGTTGCATCATTGCTTTCTGATCGATGCTGATGATGCTGATCCGGTGGACGATCGAGATGTCCAATGTCCTCAGAAGGAGATCTGAACTGCATATAAGAATCAGGAGGACGATCATTCTGCTCTAAATTCATGCCTGATGACCGTGATTGCACTTGCTCAATTAGATGATCTCGTGTTCTTGCAGCTGCTTCAACCTCTTCAGGTCTTATCTCAGCTGATTGTAATCGATCTTGAGGCCTAGGAGTCACTTGAACCGGAGGAGGTCTATGGAGGTATCAATTGACTTACAAGTCAAATTACTCCAATTACAGATGACGCTCCTTGTCTATTAACCTGATTTTGCAATTCAGTAAGCTTGTCCTCAAAGCTTTGTAACTTCTGCGACATTAGATCTTCATGCTTCTTATCACTATCTAATTGCATTTGCCTCAATTGTTCGTTGTCATTCTGTTGCAAATTCTGAAACCGAATGTACATCTCATCCATGTGTAGCTTCAATTGATCATTAGTAACAAATTGCACCTCCCTTGGTGCATTAGCACCAACTATCGCAGCAAAGGACACATTTGGATCCACAAATGCAGCTGGATTTCCAGTTCCAGCTCCTGATCTGGTAGTTACTCCACCAAACAAGTTTGAATTGTTTTTTTTATGCTTCTTCAGCTCAAATCAAGCTACAAATGATCGATTGATAGCAAGGAACTGGCTTTGATACCAAATGTTAAGCTTCAATTCAAATATTGAAGTTAACTTGTGAAAGAGAGAGAATAGATGAGAAGATAATTGAAAGTTAGATGAGAGATTAGAGAAGTAGATGAGAGTTAGAGAGAGAGTATCTCAAAAGATATTATGAGTTTTCATTAAATGACTCAATCTTACACTTGAACAAACTATTTAAAGAAATCTAGATACATTGCTTTAAGACATGACTTAAACCGACTTAAAACAGCTAGCCGCCACAATTGACCCCACCTTGACCCCTAAACCAACTTAACCAACATTCAAAAGGACTTTGGCGCCAAGCTACAACAATACAATAGACTTAACAAATCGCAACACTTAACTAACCACTAAGACAACCACTAAACCAGAAATTATAGAAACAATGACAGCAACACAAAGCCAAATCACAACAGTATGTAGATTCAAGAAGCTCATACTATTAGAGAGATGGAGATTCAAGAAGCTTAAATCCAGGTAACTAAGAAAAAGAGTAAAAAGAGGTATGGCGTAGGTCGAATTTCCAAGCAAAAAACTCTTCAAGTCTTAACGCCTTCGAAAGTGTCTAATTGAGAGTCCCAACCAAGTTATTTTGCTAGACAAGACCAACATCCCAAGAAAAAGAAAAAGAGAAAGAGTAAGCAAGTTGTTGAGTAGGGGTCCAAACCAAAACATCCAAGAAATCTAGCAACTGACAATATGAGCGATTCATCTCTCGCTTAGCTTGACCCGCATTCTTTCGTTGAGAAGACTTGGATGATTGAACGTCAACTTGGTCTTCAGGTTGATGATAGCGATGATATAATGATCAGGTACCTTGAAAACATGATTGATGAAGGTAAGAAGTAAAGGAATTATAGAGAGACTGCTAGCACAAGGTGAAGGCAATAGGAATGTCCTAAGCTCGGAAACAGCCTCTCATTAGGGTATCCCCCTGATGGGGTAAGGCTGCGTACATCCCACCCCTCCCAGGCCCCGCTCACGCGGGAGCCCTTGTGGCACTGGGCCTGTTGTTGTTGTTTGGTTTCTGGGTGGCCTTTTTTTTGTTCCGAGCGGTGTTATTTTTTTTAGGTGGTGGTTTTCTAGTGGTGTGTTTGGTTATGGTCTATTTTTTGCCATTTGACCCTACCATGTAATGTTGTGATTTTGAACTTTGTAATCAAATTTAAAAAAAAAAAAAGGAGTACGCAGAGAGCATGAATTTCTAAAATTCAAATGGCAAGAAAATAATTTGATTTTCAAGTAATCAAAATTTGAAAATTCAGGACACTTTACATAGGGAATGAACTATCATTTGGAAGAGAAACAAAAATTCTTTCAAAACAAGATAAAAAATCGCGGTAAATAACAGACAAATTGCCTATGTGTGTTGACACATAGCTCGCTTTTTTGGACAAATGTTGCTCTCCTTAAGTTGAGCATTGACACACAATTCCTTTGTACTGATACATATCGTTCAGTTAACCGTACTGAAATATGTGCATTGATACATAGTAAGCCATATTCGAGGCACACCAAACCATATGTTGACACAAACTATACCCTGCTATGTCAACAAATATTCTATCGTTTTGTTTTCTTTTTTAATCTCAGGCAATCCCATCCGAAAGGCTTTCAATTTTAATTGGAAATAATATCTGTGAAACCGAATTAGCATTGAAATATCTGATATCACATACTGAGTTGTAATATTTCACAGTCCTGCATTGTATTTGCAGGGTGCTGCTGGCGACCCCTCGGCGGAGGCGATTCAAGCGAATCAGGTAAAAATCTCCGTTTTGAATTATTTATTTTATCCCAATTTATGCATTGAAGTTTTATACCGCAACAATTACAATTCCGATTGCTTGGTTTTTTAGGGTTGAAGAGAGGTGATTAGGGTTTCCTTTTCTTTGGTGGTGAGATCTGTTGATTTTGAAACACCTAATGGAGAAAACGGACGCTAAAATAAAAAAGGAACTTTGATCATTGGTGCTGATGGCGAATTCTGTTAGTTTTTTGTGCAATAGGCCTTACCACAACAACGACCCAGTGCCTCAAATAGGCTACCGTCATGGTAGGGCCCTGGGGCGAGGAGGGGAAGATATACATAGCCTTACCCCTACAGGGTGCTATCTTGTAAATATGTTGTTTCCGAAAGGCAATAGGCTTTACAATATACATGAATGATGAGAAGGGGGAGACAGATATGAGAGTACAGATGGGGAGGTCGCCATTGAAATTGGCCTTTAGGTACTATTGCTTGAAAAATGGATGAGGTTTATCATAATCTACCATTGAAATTGGTATCTAGGCAATCAATGATATCGTTAGTTGGGGACCCTTTGAAAACAACCTGCCTTGCACCCTATAGGAGCAAGGTTGCTTACATCTTACCCTTCCTAGACCTTGCCTTGGCATGAGCCTCTTTGAGGCACTGCGTTGCTGCTGTTGTTGTTGCAATCAATGATATCATTATAATACTTCATGTCTTATACAAAGTAGGGCATCCCTAGAACAAGCATCTTAACCTAGTGCTGAATGTACTCTGATCTTCCCATAGGGAGTTTGGGGTATCTTATTATTGTTATTTTTTTAATACCCGTAAGAAGTACAACAACATTCCCTAAAGAGGGAAATCCTAGAACTCGGGGAAGGGTGATGAGTTTTGAACCCAAAACCTCTTACTTGGAGGAATGGGAGAGAAACCACCACTCCAGCAACTTTTGCTCAAGTTTAGGCTCTTCAGTTAACACGTACCAATGTTCAACAACTGAGCTTGTTGATAGTATTACATTCATTAGGTTTTAAGGATATCTAGTGTAGTTTTCTTTTGTGTTTATTAAATTGCTCCAGCAATCCTGTTGCTGATGCTAACTCTGAGTTTGTCCACTTGATGTTTGGAGGACAGATAATTTGTGACTTCATTGAGGAGTATACCTGAAGGTTTGGAGCATATGTTTTGATTTTTTGAAGTGTGTGTAGGCGAAAATGTTGAGTGAGAGTTCTTATTGTTTCATTGATGCTGCTTTTTCTTCTGGGGAAAAGGCCCTTTATTTGACTAGGATGCCCACGGCTAAAACATGGAAGATGTGTTCAACATGTGATACAAATTCTGATTGTGGCTGCAGAGCGGCTATCCAGATCAGTGAAGAAAAACAGAAAGGTGATGTCCTTTGCTCATTGAGCCATGTGAGAAGTATTTCCCAGTTATCAGCTGTTAGTGCCACATCTCAAACTTCAAAGCCCAACCTTATATATCAAAGACGGAAGATTCATAAGAGCCCTTCCATTTTCCCCTTGAGCAATGTTTCTGCAAACACATCACTCGGCAGTGAAAACATTGTCTATCAGAGACGGAAGCTCCAGAGCAAACCTGTTACCAGATTTTCAGCTCCAGTATCAGCAACAGCTAGAAAATCAAGTGTTAATTGTATTTCCTTTTTTAGATCAGAAGATATTTCAAGTACACCAATGGAGAAACACACTGGTTCCCTTGAACCTGAAGCTACTAGACTTTCTTCAGGTTCTGCTATAATATGTAGCAAGGAGCCACCCTTCATGACTGGTGAAGCAGTTCAACGATGCTTACTTGAGGACGTTGGATCTGATGCAAAAGATAAAATCAACAAAAATGTTGAGTTGTATAGTGTAGATGATAGCTGTTCGTCTTCGCTTTTACTTATGGACATTTGTTCAGATTCCTTGAAACCTGAATTGGATGACGTGGGTGAGTGTTCTTCCTCCGGTGCACTTGTCTCCGAGGTCATGCGAGAAGACCTATCTGAAAAGGATATATGCATATCTATTCTCAGAAGCCATGGCCTGCTCTCCAGGACTAAGATGAATAGACCTGTTGCTTTTGAGGAAGGTGGACCTTCTTGTAGCGAAAGCAGCGGTTCCTGCTCATGCCACATTTGTGGCCATTCAGAGACAATGGCAAACATGCTAATATGTGACCATTGCGAGGAAGCATTTCACGTTGCATGTTGCAACATCAGTGTGAGGAAAATACCTAGTGAAGAATGGTATTGCCAGTCTTGTTCTAAGAAGCAGCATAAAATTATAAAAGAGTCGGCAGTAAAGAAATCATCAATTATCAGCAGGGAGACAGGTCAAATCACATCTAGAGGACAACCGGGTCATATTGCTTTAATGTTGGAAGACAGTGAGCCATATTCAACTGGTGTTCGTGTTGGTAAAGGTTTTCAAGCATATGTGCCTGACTGGTCTGGTCCAATTACTGGGTACGTTGTACTAATTCTCTTCGCTGCATCCCTGTTCAGCTTGCAGTTTTTAATATTGGTCATCATGATCATTCCTTATGTTGCTTCTTAAAAGTTAATTTCATGCTGAGAAATCTCTATTGCATCTTCTCTGTTGAGGCATGTTTCATGCGTGTCAATTTCGTCTAGGAACACATTATAAGGAATCTTGTGTGGGATCCCACATAATGTGGTTATGCCTTGATGATAATGTTGAATATATAATGGCGTTAAGCAATGTTAGTTTTACACTTAAGAGTAAGTAAAATTAAGACGGATTACTTCCATACAACACTTTATGAAGATAGGTTTGCCTATGTTTTATAGCGTAGCATCCTGTGTCTGGTATCTGAGCTACTGTAAAATTGGGTCACTGAAGTGCTGGATGCGTTATGCCTGTTTAATCAGTTGGGAATCACCACTTTATATGAGCTCTATGTTTCTTCTTGGCTAGATAAATCTAGTGACAATGTCATTTCAGGACGATGCTGAGAATTTTCTTTCAACTCTCCTCAGTTCATAGATTTGCGGTTCTCAACTTTTACCATTTCATGGCCATGAATTTGATGAAATGTCTATTTAACTAAGAGGTTGGTTGGACGGTAGAGGCTTTATTTCTGTAGACTCTTCACTCTGTCAGGTTGTCTTTCATCAGATATTGAAACCTCATTGTTGTGGCATATGGTGGTCTTATCATCATCAAGTGAGGGAAAATGTATAATGTGCTTAATGTAGTAAATTATAAATGTGTAAGCTTGTCCATGGGCTGGAAATCATGGAATCAATGCACTTACGGTTGTAGCATTGCTTCAATAGGGTATCGTGAGGGTTATGTGATGAGTTGCAGCAATTGAAGTTTTAGGGAACATAGTGATTCAGATAAGTGAACTTTGCTTGTTATGGATCCAAGTTCCATTTAATCCTTATGTTTGTGAAAGCATGAATGAGTGGCAAGCAATCATTTATATATTACCCTTTTTGATGGTTGTTACATGTAAAAACATTTATTGTTCATGCAACAAATAAGTATTGATTAATGTACCATGTGGAGGCCATTAAAAAATATCGTCATAAAACAATAAATAGTGTAACAACCATGGAATTGAATTGTGGTTGCGGTTGCTTTGCAGTTATGGTAGGGGTTTAGTGTAACCATGGTTTTGCGAAGTCAGGTAATGGTTTTGCATTGAGTTTTTTCAGGAAACATATGCTTTTTTTTTTCCCCCCCCCCTTCTTATTCTCATGTTTCCAAAAATATGAATTGAATGTGATACATCATAATTTAATATCCCTTTCGATAGTTTTTAATACACAAACGCATTTGTGAATACAACAAAAACAACAGCACCAAACCCATTGCCTCACAGGATTCATGTCAGCAGGGTTTGGGGAGGGTGATATGTATATAGCCTTATCTTTTTAGAGTGCTACCCTAAAGGGAGGCTGTTTCCGAAAGGTCCCCAACCCTAAAAATCAAAAACGAAACAACAAAGCAACAATAAGGTAGCAACAATAGCAAACATGTAAGGCTTGGGGCGCTGTGAATTAACATTTTTGTGCTCCTTTATCCTAAACTACTATGTCAGCTACACATATTTTTGCTCACCACTTAGGTCTATCTCAGGCCATCTCATCATTATGGTTTAGGTGGATAAGGTCACGTGTAATTTTCTTCATTCAGTTTTTCTTTGGCATGCCTCTACATCTCCTTTAGCCAGTATTATGAAATTGTTCACATCTCCTAATATGAGCGATGATCGGTCTTCTCCTAACATGCCCAAACTATTGTAGGCATTACTTCCTCAGCTTGTCCTCAATTGGAGCCATGCTTAATTTGCTTCTTATAATATCAATTCTGATCCTGTCTTTCCTTGTGTGTCCACACATCCACCACAACATCTTCATCTTTGCCACTCTATACTTCTGTGTGTGTTGCCATTTTAACTGGCCAACATTCTGGACTGTATGACATAGCCAGTCTTACTACCGTCTTATAGTACTTTCCCTTCAACTTTAGAGGAAACTTTCTATCACATAATACCGTAGAAGCAATCTTCCGCTTATGACACCCCACTTTAATCTTATTGTTGACAACCTTGTCAACTTCCCTGTCTTGTTGCACCATAGAATCCAAGTATTTGAAACATTCTTTTTCTTTATGCATTCTGCCCCAATCTTCACGTCTTTGGTAGACACATTTGTGAATATGTATTAATAAATTAAATTCAATATAAATGTATAATAGTGGCCATTAAAAGAAGTACCGTTGCTTAGTGGCCAATCACATAATATGCGGAACAAGAAGTGACCACCTCTTTGTAACATACTAGCCTTTATTTGATTCTATGGTGACGCCTAGTCAAATGCATTACAAAATGACAGTTACATAAAATTTGATTCCACATTGGCAATTAAGATCTTGATATGATTTGAAACATAGAATTTTTGATGAAGGAGGCTTCTGCTATGAGATGATTTCGTATGAGGGCTGCTTGTAGTGAAGTGTCGGTGGTCTAAGGGCTTTTTAGGAGAAGTAGTAATCCCTGCCGATCTACGGACAAGTTGGAGACAATTTCTCAAATGGAGGCTCCAAATCTCGGAGTTTATTGTTTCTATTGTGTATGAGATAAAGTGTATGCTCCCTTTTAATGTGTTGATATATGCTTAGAAGCAAGATGGGCTCTAGATGTTGCTAATATTAAAATTAGATGAAGCCATGTTTATTTGAGTGCTGCATCTAAGGATTAGAGAGAGAAAGGTCTCTAGGATTGTTGCTGGGCATAGTCATTGCATAGATTATGGGTATATTTGTTCTTGCACATTTTTAGATGCTAAAATCGTTCTACGTCAATTTGAGTGTTCTTTTAGCTTAAGAAAAGAAACCATGGCGTTTCTTGCTATGCCAGCTTTTCTATCGTCACTTTATTCATCATATCTTTTTAATTCTTGTGGATGTCACATCACATGTAATATATACAACATTCCCAGTGCCCCAGGGGCCTAAGCAGGGTCCGTGCGCGCCGGGGGTGGATGTACGTAGCCTTCCCCCTTCAGGGTACCCTGAAGGGAGGCTGTTTCCGAGAACCCTCAACCTGAGGGGTGCAACACGAGGATTTCCCAGGAGGTCACCCATCTTGGTACTACTCTCACCCAAGCACCCTTCGCATCACATGTAACATGTTGCTTATAAATGATTCAGGTAGAATGCATTGCTGGAGTCTGAAGAAGATAGAGGGCATTGGTGTGGCCATGGTGTTAAATTGTTGTCACTCACCAGTTATTACAGTTTTTAGTGATACTATATTATAGTTCAGGTAGTTTGACAATAGTTTTCTTGAAGTAATATCAATTGGCAGCAGTGACAACGGAGTGTCCTGGCTGGTTGTTGGGTCACTGTTTCTGGTGCCTGCATGATTTTTTGATCTTTCTATCCAGGATCCCAAGGGATTTTATTGTTTCAGGATACATTGGCCCAAACATACGTTTTTTCAGTGTCAACCAATGAATTGATGACAACCGTTGTGTACCATGATGATGTAGTGGGATCTTATATTGCTTTTACACGAAGTTCTGTTATGTGTGGTTTTTGTCCGAAATGCTGATGACTGCACCACTGCTGATCATAACGTAATCACATCAGTTATTACACCTCATTATATGGCTGTTAGAACCAAAAGCAGGAAAACAGAGAGCGGGGAGGACAATTTACATAGGATTCAAGCTGCTGAAGAGAAAGAAAGAGGAGAAGTTCCCAAAGAGCATACTTGATTCATAGATCGATAACATCTTCTTCCAGAATTCTCCAGTCGGTTGGCTTATTTCTCCAGGAAATTTTCCAGATGATATATCTCGTGTGAGTGTGAAAGTAAGTACAACATAGAGAGAGGGCCAACGAGGTTCAAAGAGGATGAGGATGGGAGGAAATGAAGGATATCATAAGCGTAGGCATCTTATCAAATGCAGGTCATTAGGTAGTGAAGTTTGAGCTAGCCGTTATGTCACATGGTTTTTGTGATGTATATTATGCAACGTTTGTGACACCCTTTGCTTTTGCAAAACCACTATCCTACCCAGGGTGGGATCGCAAAACTTATAGGTGCCCAATTAGAGCAAGAAGAGGAGGAAGAAGTGTAGAGCAGAAAGAGAACAAATGCAGATTGGAACTAATCAGGAAGGGGATGGTTAATCAGGGATTTAAATTGAGGGAATGGCGAGGGATAGCTTAATGATACGTTGAGTTTCTGATGGGATGTTCAGAACCTGGTTCAGATTGTAACTGACCCATTTGAAGCAAAAATAAGCAGAAGTACAAAGACAAGTTTGTAGTTATGAATTACTATAATCACAACAACAACAAACCTAGCGCCTCAAAGGGCTCCCGCCAAGGCAGGGCTTGGGAAAGGTGAGATGTACACAGCCTTTCCCCTGCAGTGGTGCTGCTCTGTAGGGAGGAGGTTTCCGAAGGAGCCCCAACCTAAACGCATAATAGGGGATTTTGACATTCTGTAATTAGGAATTTGGACATGTAGTAACCCATTTTCACCAATCTTTTGACCGGATCAAACCAACAATGCTTCTGCAGTCTGGACTAACTATATCATTATTGGTACTGAACTTTGTACACTCATAGCATATTATTTGCTATGCTTGTAACAACATTGATGTATAAAATATCTATTATCTATAACTTGTTGGCTAAATGTTAAAAGCGATTAAAATACAGTATAATGCTTTGAGCAGTCATATTGACTTACATAACTAACAACAGAGGTATTAAGTCAAAATTTAACAAGTATAGTGCCTAAAAGCAGTTTACAAATCATAAAAACCTGTCTGTGATGGTTGCAATCTGTTACATGACAGCTGCGGTATGTTACTTAACATCTTTGACTTCCCACTTATGTGAACCACAGCGCGGCTGCCAGCTGCAATTTAATTTCTTATCTCAAGTATACCTTTCCTTTCACAGCTCCTTTCGCTTGATCTTTTCCCGTACCCTAGAGCAAAATTCTTTAAACTTTTCATTCAGTATTTTAGTCAGTTTTTATTTGTGATTCTTTTAGCATGTGGGGTTTTTTTGTGCATTCTGTAACTTGTTTTGTGTCTGCATTTTTCAGGGATATTGATGCTGTTCCAGAACCATTGGAATTGACACCATCATTCACTGTTGATTTGCCTGTAAGGCATCTAAATTTTATATGCTGTTCCTATATGCCTTTTTTGTGAAATGTATTCATTACTCTGGACTACTTGAAAAGGTGGCTCTTTTCCTTTGGCTTAGGAATTAAACTCTGGCAAGGGTCCTAGACCCAGTTGCATTGGCAACTGGCTTCAATGTCGGGATATCATAACTGGTGTGGGAGAAGGCATTGATGGCACTGTCTGCGGCAAGTGGCGCAGGTACTCAATGACATTTTGTTTGACAATGTTTTTTTGCTGACAAAATTTAAAATCACGAGCATGAAGCTTAGGCAGCAAAGCTCAGGACCTGAATAAGTTTTAGATAGTTGTTTAATACAGTTTTGGAATTTTTCCATGAGAAGAATACTTAAATCAATTTCTACGGCTATTCAAATGATCCTCAAATTCAGTCAGCCAGTTGTGGAGTTACACCGATGGTCCCTTATAATTTATTCATATTGTTCCATAATCTTTTATGTTGTTCAAAATGGTTTCTCATGTTTCATTTCTTGACGACTTTAGCCCTTACTAGGTAAAAGGAAGGTGTTGGTCTTTTCACACATAGCACTAGGTGGCACCACATGGCACCACTTAGGGATGGCAATGGGGCGGGTAAAAACCCGTTACCTGCGCGTATCGCCTTGTTTGGGGTGGGTATGGGTATAAGTGAGGTGGGTAGCAGATACGGGTTTGATGTACCTGCCCCGCCCTGCTCTATACCCACCTGCCCCACTTTATGCTCATCATATCCGCTTCATTTTGTATTTAATGAACTTCAAATTTAAAAAAATACGTGCTCAAATTCAATTGCGTAAATTAATTATCAATGTTATAAAAAATATAATTGAACTTTAAAAATGGTGTTAAATAATTAATATAAAGCGGGTATCGATAATCATTTTGTGCCCACATTAAGGCGGGTGCGGGAGGGTAATGGATACCCGTTGGATGCCCGCGGGTAATGGGGTGGATATGGATACGGGTTTGTACCTGCCGGGACAGGTATGGGTATCCACTTCATACCCGTGGCGGGTAATTGGGGGGGGGGGGGGGATAAGGGTATGGATTTTGGTGGCAGGTAGGGGTATGGACGAGGCATCCCCCGTACCCACCCCGCCCCATTGCCAACCCTAGCACCATGTGGGATGAAGTTAAGGAAAAGAAAATAATAAAGACATATTCAGTTGATCCCTAATGTTTATGAGTTTATTTATATTGGTCCTACAAGAATCCAACCCAATATTGTTGCAACACCCACAGAAGTACGAAGTCCCTACTGAGCCAATATTGGACCACTTAAGCCCAAAGGAGAAGGTCATTGTTGCTTTAGTTTAGGGGTGAAGTCGCTTAAAAATTGGTCAAACTTCACACATTTAACAAATGTGAGATTGTGTTAAATGTGGGATTGCTGTATGAAACGCAATATCCTTGTTCGCATGCCCAAAGATCTATCCTTTCCCATTTGATGCGGGTTTCCAGAGGCACATGCCCACTGCCACTAACCTCGATCTTCCCTCTCTTGACCAAGGGTGTCCTCAAGGCTAACCTAAGGTCCTGACATGGCCTTACACCGTGAAAGGAGTTGGCTTTGATACCAAATACGACCCAACCCAATATTAGTTTAACACAACCCATGAAAGTTGGAAGTTCCATAGTAGTCCCCGTAATGGAGCACTTAAGCCCAAAAGGGGAAGGACCTTTGTTACCTTAATGTAGGGTGAATCACTTATAAAGTGGTCAAACTCGACACATTTAATCAATATGGGATTGGGGCATTACATGCTTCCCACCTTCCAACGTGGCCTTCCGCGTTGGCTTTGATACTAAATATAACACCCAATTAAACATTGTGACAACACAAAAAGTAGGAAGTTCCCTATTGGGCCCATAATGGACCACTTAAACCCATAAGGATGGCATTTGTTGCTTTAATGTAGGGGTGAGGTCACTTATAATTTGGTTAAACTCCACATATTTAACCAATGTGGGATTGAGGCGTTATAAATTCCCTGCCTCAAAGATGCAACATCCTTGCGCATGCGCCAAGAATTATCTCCCTAGGAGATGTGGGTTTCCTGAGGCGGGTGTCTGCCATGTCGCTTCCACCGGCCTTGATCTTCCCTCCCCGGATTGAGGGCATTACCAAGGCTACACAGTAGGTCTCGGTATGTCCCATCCCCCATGAAGGGAGTTGGCTTTAATACCAAATATAATGACCCGGCCTAACATTGTTGCCATACAACTCACAAGAGTAGGGAGTTTTCCACTAGATCCATCATCAACCACTGAAGCCCAAAAGGATAAAGCCTTTATCTTTTTAATATAGGGGTGAAGTCACTTATTAATTAGTGAAACTCCACATATTTGACTATTGTGGGATTGAGGCATTACAGGCCCCTCATCTTTATTTTGTTCAACATTGTCCCTCATGATTTATATTTCAACAAAATTGGTCCCTCCGATTGCTCACAATAGATAACAGGTGAAAGATCAATTTAATCTCACTTGATCATTGTCATGACATAAAAAATTATAAAAATTTGAAACCCACCCATCTTCACCATGTATTTTATAACAACAACGAACCAAGTGCCTTAAGGGCTCCCGGCAAATTAGGGTCTGGGGAGGGTGAGATAAGCCTTACCCCTTCATGGTGCTACCCTAATAGGAGGTTGTGTTCGAAAGGCCCTCGAAGGGCCGCCATGTATGAGCCTCCACCATTTATTTTATATTTTTTAAAATTACTTACTGTGTGACGCCGTGTGAGATTAAAATTGACATTTGCTCGGTATATAGTTTAAGCAATCGATTGAGAGACCAATTTTGATAAAAGATAAAACATGAGAGACCACTTTAAGCAAAAAAAGAAAAAAACACAAGTGATCAATTTGAATAAAGTTTAAATATTAGGGACCAATGAAGTAGTGAATAACTCATTTTTATTAGGGAATTTTATTAGTTAGGTACCGTAAGGTTTGAATATCTCTTACCTGGCGGTTAATCTAGATGGATAGACCTTAACTGCGTACTCTTCTTTGTTTGATTGTGTGGTATATTATTTGTCGCTTGCTTACCTTGGAGTTTTCTTGTGTGGTAATCCTAGGTCTTCTAACCTTGTGATTAGGAAAATTGCAAGAAGGACGAATGGACGTAAACATGCTTTCTTTTCTTAAGGGGGTCGTCTTATACTTGTCCTGTCATGTCTTAGTAGTATTGTCATAATTTACATGTCTCTCTTTAGGATTCCTGTGTTGGTTGCAAAGCGTATTGAGCGGATCATGAGAGATTTTCTTTGGTCAGGGGTAGAAGAGGACCATATGGATCATTTGGTCAGTTGGGACAAAGTCCATAGGCCGCTCAATTTTTTTTTTTTGGGGGGGGGGGGGGGGGGGGGGGGGGGGGGGGGGGTATTGTAATTTGGTGTCGAAGAACATGTCCCTTCTAGGTAAATGGTTATGGCGATTCCCTAGGGAAGTTGATTCCCTTTGGCACACGGTGATTAAGAGTAAGTACAATGCCCAAGAGAATAGGCAGGATGCAGTGTTGGTGCATGCTTTGGGTTGTTCGTTCCCTTAGAAGTTTATCTTGCAGCTTTGCACCTCTTTTATACCCCATATTCACCTCATGATTGAGTTGGATGACCGTATTCGATTATGGGAAAACAACTGGGTCGAGGATATTGTTTTTGCATATTAGTTTCCACTTTTATATGAATTATCAATTATACATGATGCCCCTGTTAATTTCTTTTCATTTCAGCAAGATGGTTCATTGTCTTGGAACAACATGCACCTTCGTAGGAATCTTACTAAAAGAGAAATACATGTATTCCTACAGTTAAGCCATATTCTAGATTGAGTACACTTGTTTTAGCTTCTTGATAGGGGGGGTGGATGTAGGATGGGTCTGGCAGTTTTACAACTAATTTTTTTTTCTACATCTTACTTCACATAATCCTATTTCCGCTTTCCCTTATATGCTCTTATGTTTGGAAATCTAAGGTACACTTTAGAATTAGGGTTATTTACGTTTTATTACCCTGACGTTTTTGAAACTAATAAAAAGGGCTCTGACCTTTTTGAATTATTAAAAAAGCCCCTAAGTTTTTGTCATATTAATAAAAAGGCCCATCTCCAGCGTAATGATATCATTTCCGTCGATAGAGTTGAGGTGGCAACTGCTTTTTTAGTAATGCTAGAGTAAAATGACAAAGTACCCTTTAATACTCTTATTGTTACTTTATAAGCACGAAATTTGAGATGTTGTATTGTATAGAAACTATTTGTTTTTGCTTAATTTGTTTAAAAATATAGTTATTGAAGGGTATTTTTGTCATTTCACTGTAGCATTAATAAAAAAGTAGTTGCCACATCAGCTTTGTCAACGGAAAATGACATCATCACGCTGGAGAAAAGGGTCTTTTTATTAATACGATAAAAAATTAGGGGCCTTTTTAATAATTCCAAACGGTAAGGGTCCTTTTTATTATTTCTAAAAACGTTGGGGACTAAAATGTAAATAACCTTTAGAATTAAGGTTTTTACATAGACTTTACTTCTTAACATGCTTAATACTTAAGATTTCCTACAGAAATGGAGACATTTTGAGATTTTGTCTCTAGGGATCTATATTATGTGCTTCCAGAGTGGGTAGTGGCATGAGTATTTATATTTGCGTTGTGCTGTGACATGGGATATATGGTGGAAGCTACTGTCCACTTTTGGCCAGATGTGGGTTAGCCCAAAATTGATTGAAGGTATCTCCATGGTATAGGAAAGATGAAAGACGTTTTAACGTTATTCTCCACAGCCAAGAATGCAATTCTTTGGTGTATTTGGCTTGAAATGAATGCTAGGATTTTTAAAAATTAACATACACCAGTTATATTCTTATGGGAGAAGGTGGTCTTTTTAGGAGTTCTTTGGACAAAAAGCTTTGGGGGTTTTGCTGATATAGCCTTAGTTGATCTGCGAAGAGATTGGAGGGCTTTATGTTATTAGCTTATGATTTTTATTGTTACATTTTGTCGTCTTGAAAACATCTTATCTTTAGCTCTTTGTACATTCTCTCTCTCTTAGTATTATCTCTTTTTCGAATCGAAAACAAAACTAAGATCTGAATTGGCATTTTAGTAACCATTAATGGTGGAAGTCCAGTGTAATATTTCAACTTTTGCCCCCCAAAACCCAACTCTATGCATATTATTGTACATGATAATGCAGTTCCCAGTTCGCTCAGACCCTTTGTTGTCTTTCTAGCTCAGTGATTTTGTTTGTTTGGTATGGTCCCTAGATGAGGATGCTTACCACCAATTCTTTTGCATTCTAGGGGTCCTCTTTTTGAAGTTCAGACTGATGATTGGGATTGCTTTCGCTCTGTCCTCTGGGATCCAAGCCGTTCTGATTGTGCTGCACCGCAGGTGGGTACAATTTCTCTAATGCTCCATTTGGTTCAATGGCAGATATTTTTCTCATGGAAAATGTTTCTTTACAAACTATTTTCAATTAAAAATAATTTTTCTTTAAAAACTATCTTTCTAACTAAATAAGATGCTCTCTAAGCCAGTGTTTGATTCACGCTAGGATAAGTTGAGGTTAAAGTGAAGTATATGACATGAGAGTACGTCGGAAAGTATTTTTCCTTTCGTTAAGGAAAATGTTTTCCCTTTTCATTAAGGGGAAGTCCATTTGCCCTCAATGGTAAAAACATTTTCCATATTTGTGGTTGTTCTTATATAGTTATGAAAAGAAACATAGAATTGACACGGGGAAAATGTTTCCTGCTAAAACAAACGGAGCCTACATTTCCTTGTTTATGATGGTGGCCAGTAGAGAGCGGATAGATGACAATCAGCCTTGTTTCTGTTGGCTGCATTACGAGAGAAACACCCGTGATGGGCTTTGGTCATCTTAGCATCGCTGGAGACTTCTCATTTTTCCAAATTGTTTTATTTTATTATTATTTTTTTTAATGTCTCAGGAGCTGGAAACTGAAGAAATAATGAAGCAGCTGAAGTACATAGAAATGGTGAGTCTTGGCATTATTTATCCATGGATTCATGGATTTCTGGTTGAGTGTGGCAAAGCATGAAAGTTAGTTTCATTGGTAATGCCTTTTTTTTTTTTTTTTCAGCATCAATTAAAAGCTTTTCACCTTTCAATTTGCTTCTCTGACATTAGTAGCTTGCAAGTCTTCCAAGTTACTGTGCCCTTGAGATGTTTCTACAACCTGTTTATTATATCGTTGAAACCATCTTCCACTTATGCCATCCCACTTTAATTTGATTATTGTATCGTCATTGACTCCGCCATCTTGTTGCACCATGGGACCCAAATATCGGAAACATTCTTTTTTCACTATGCATTCTATTCTGATCTTCACTTCATCTGCGCTTGGTCTAGTTATGGTACAAAACTTGAACTCCATATACTTAGTTTTTGATCTACTGAGCCAAAAATCTTTCCAACGTTCCAGCTTCTCATTCAATCCTTTTCTTGATTCGTCTTCCAAATTTATATTATCTGCAAAAGGCATACACTAAAAGGCTCAACCCTTTCGATGTGTTTAGTGTGCTCACCCATAACTAGCGCAAACAGGAAAGGGCTCAAGGCAAATCCCTAATGCAACCCAACTATAATAGGGAAAGCATCGGTCTTCCCTTCTGCTGTACGCACATTAATCAACGCTTCATGATACATATCTCTAATTACTTGAATGTACGATATGGGATGCCTTTGTTTTCTAAAACCCTCTATAAGACCTCTTTTGGCACTCTATCATACATTTTATCGAGATTATTGAAGACCATGTGTAAATTCTTTTGTCTATCTCAATGGTATTCTATAATTCGTCTGAGGAGATGAGTCGCTTCTATCGTTTGATCTACTAAGCATAAATTCAAATTGATTCTTGGAGCCTTCTTTTAATGACCCACTCCCACAGCTTCATAGTTTGGCTCATGAGTTCGATACCTTTGTAGTTGGCACAACTTTGAATATCGCACTTGTTCTTATAGATTGCACCAAGGGTGCTCTTTCTCCACTCGTCCGACGTCTTCGTACCTTTAAGAATTGGGTTGAATAGTTTAGTCAACTAACTTATGCCCTTGTCTCCAATGCATTTCCAAGCCTCAATTGTATTCTATCTAGTTCAACTACTTTACCCTTATCCATCCTCTTTAAAGCTTCCCTAACTTCCTCAGGTCTGATGCGCCTATACATGCAATAGTTCAGGTATTCCTCAAATTTCCCAAGTTCTAAAAACAAATATGTATCCCCATTTTCATTGAACAAATTGTAGAAATAGACTTTCCACCTTTATTTAATTTTTTGCTTTTCTAAAAGAGTGCTCCCCTTTGATGCACTTTACATGGTCCAAGTCCCTAGTCCTTCCTTTCTCTAGCTTTCTTGATTTTATAGAGGTCCCTTTCCCCCTCCTCTGTATCCAAACTCTTGTAAAAATCCTCAAAAGCCTTAGATTGTGCCTTGCTGATTCCTATCTGTGCTTCTTTCTTTGCCTGCGTATATTTTTGTTTCTTGTTCGTGTTTCCCTTTTGATCCCACTCCTTAAAAGTTTCTTTTGGCCTTAATCTTCTCTCGGACTTAGCTGCACCACCACGACGACTCTTTCTAATTTGGTGCACCTCTCTTTGATTCACCTAGTACTTTTCATGTCGAATTTTTGAGCTTCTGTGCCATTCGGTTCCACATGTGGTTTACATCCCCCTCAAAAGTCCTAGTCAATCTCAGTCTCTGCTCTTTCCCTGAAGTTTCGATGCTTGTCCGCCTTCAAATCCCACTAATGAGTGTGTGGACATACATGCTTTCTACTCTTCTTCACCCTTATATTCGCCTTAACATCAACACACAGTTTCCTATGCTATGTGGATAAATTAAAATAACTTTCATTATTAAATTTAATAGTATGTTATACAAATTGTTAATAAGTAAAAAAAGATATAATTAATTTATAATAAAAAATAGTCACCTGATACTGAACTTTCAAATAAAGATAAATAAATACTTTTTATGTTTTACACATGTCAAAGATGCTTAACCCTAGATTAGATATGCAGTTTACCGATATCTTATATTCGTAAAAAATTACAAAAAGAAATAGAAAGAGGAAAAATATTTGGGATCATATTGCCATACATATAACACCCATTTAGATATTTATAAATAACTCGTCTAACTTCATGCTCATTCCAAGTAAATGGATTATGGATAATAATGTTGAATAATTGTAAGCTTGTCAATTCTTATAGGCATTATTACCAATTTTTACAATTTTTTCACTAATTATTTGTATTCAACTTGAAATAATTAATCTCCCACCCCCCCCCCCCCCCCCCCCCCCCTCTTCTCTCTCTCTCTCTCTCTCTCTCTTCTCCTCCTCCTCTGCCTCTTTCCTGTTATTTTCGTTTCTTTTTCCTCCATTACCCCTTCTCTCTTTTCTCTTGCCCCTTGGCCTTTTCCTCTCTTCTTTTTCCAATACTTTCTCACTATCACTTTTCTTTCCAAAAAATTATGGATTCTCTATTAAAATTTCACAAATCAAAAGCAATTTGGTAAGGCTTGAAAATAAGCAATAAACCTCTATAATATTCATAGAGTCCATTGTGACTCTCCGCAATATAGCACTAGGTAAGGCCTCTTGACCCAACTGGTCAACCTAATAAAAAATTTTCGGGTTCTTCGAGTTTTGATCATATCAGGCTTGGACCATCTAACCTTAGATTAACCTTAATTTTTCGCGTCAACCCATTGGGTTGAGTCAACAATTTACCGAACTTTAAGAGTACCTTAGTGACAAATTCCTTATGAATTAATACATTAAATTATTTACATCATACTATTCCATAATTTGCCAAATGTCATTTTAATTTTATAGTTTTAGTTGCATCAATTTAGGCCCTATACTTTGAAAAATGCTTCATTGTCATCTTGGTTGTAGATTCCCCCAAATTTTCACAGTAATCCATTTGTTGCGTTCCTCACCCAAACTAAGCATTCTCATCGTTAACAATAATTAAAACTAATTTTTGGACATAAAAATGGTTCAATTGTTTACGATATAAATAGATATGAATTTATTATCAATATAATTTGATTTTTGTCTATTATTCATTAATCATTTTTCATTTAGATACACTCTGTCTACATGGTAGCCCATATAGGGATCAGGCCGTGTACATCTTACCCTTCCCAGACCCTTGGCGGGAGCCTCTTTGAGGCATTGAGTTTGTTGTTGCTATATACATTAATCATTTTCCTTTCCCGTGGCTAAGTTGCATGGGTAGCACTTAATTTTTGTTGTACAGTTCACAAACATGGCATGATATGTGCATTTTTGCTTTTTTAGTTTCTCTTGTTTGATATGAATTCCTTATAGTGTATAATATATAATAGATGGTTTCAGGGACCCTACTTATGAGCTGTTATGACGAGAACACTAATAGAACCTGATTGTTTTTGGTTGAACTTGGCCATATCCAGATACTAAGAAGGGAAGAAATTTTAACTCATAACTGACTTTTAGATTCTAGCCTTAGCGGAAAATTACTAAGGAGAAGATCCTCTATTATGAGGCTTAAGATGGAAAGTTGGGAATTCAAAATTTTAGTTCATATTTCAACAGGGGCACTTAAGACATAGTAGGTGGTGCATGTGTAGACCTTTGGATACAACAACAACAACAACAACAACAATACCCAGTGCTTCAAGGGCTCCCACATAAGGAGGGTCTGGGAGGGGTGGTTGTACGCAGCCTTACCGCTTCAGGGTGTAACCCTGGTGAGAGGCTGTTTTCGAGGACCCGCAGCCTGACAAGGTTGGCAACACGAGGACTTCCCAGGAGTTCACTCATCCTGGTACTACTTTCGCCCAAGCACGCTTAACTTCGGAGTTCTAACGGTATCCGGTGCCGTAGTGCTTGGTAAACGAATCCTGTGTAGACCTCTGGATGTCATAGTTAATTCTTATCACACTGACGGACCCTTCGAAAGTTTGTTACTTTATTGACCAAGAGAAAATATGGAAACCAAAAATCAAAAAACCTTTCTGGGTACAAAGAGTCAATAAGTTTTAGAGGAATTTCTGTTCTGGTTATGAGATTAATGATCTCGTAGCTCCCAACAGGAAGATGGGAATATTTGGCAATTCTAGTGAATTTGAAAACTTGGTGCTGTTATGAAGATTGAATGTTTCATGTGGAAAAATGTTAAAGATGGTCTTCTTAATATGGATGATTTAATAAATAGAGGAGTAAGTGTTCCTGCTTTTTGCCCATTTTAAGCAGTATGAATTGAGTACTCGTTTATCCCGTGATTTTCCTGTAACAAAGGAATGTAATAATGCCTTGTGGGCGCCTAGGTCGCAGTGCTGTGTTGCACAAGTGGATAAAACTTCACAGCGGTCACATAGCATAATGATAGTCTATTATTATGTCATGGTTTTTATTTGATTCCATGCCAGTAATGAACAAGGTGTAGGGATTGACTAGGCAAACCAGACGATTGTGAAGGATGTAACAGATTTTTAGAGTTGCTAATTGGACGCAAGGACTGGAGAGTGAAATGGATGGAAGGATAGCATTGAATAGAATGCATTTTTTTGTCAGTTAGGATGCTTGAAACAACTGCAGGTTTAGGAACAGTGAATCACGGAGGCATACTGATTAAAGCACGCATTGCGACGTATGTGGAAGTTGACAAAATTCAGGGAATGTCACTGTCAGAATGATGAAAATAATTAGATGAAATCAAGATCTGAAGTCTGGCTTTCAAGGAATCTCCTCCAGTGGGATGTATCAATACGAAGTTTAATGGTTCCTTTCCAAGGGATGAGGCAGTTACTGATTTCTCATGCGTGATTATTGTGGGCAACTCATTTCATGTGTGTTTAGAGATTTGGAAAAAGATTCTGAGTGATGGGAGTCCAACAGCGGTGCTAATGGTTTTTCCAGGAATTCACCTATTCATCAAAAAGACGCCCAACACATTTAAGAGGCACCCACCATTGAGATATTGAAAATAACCTGCACCGTACATCCAACGCCATGGAAATAGTGGTCATGTGTTACTCCACTTTGGAAGTACATCAAACAAATCCCACTGGTAAAGCCTCCAAAGGTATTCATTGCTGAAAACCATAGTGAGTCTTAGACTTACTAAGTAGTAGAGACCACAAAAGGTCCTAGCTCTTGATGATGCTTTGATTTTCCAGACAAAAGAATGCCGGGGAGAAGTGGACGCGAATCATGTTGACTAAGATGTTGGAAAGATTATCTTAGGGGAAAACCTTCTGATTACAATATGAGGACAGGCGAGTTTTGATCTAGCATGTGTGATAACTGTGTGAATTCATCTAATTTCCTTAGAGAGAATTTTTTTGGAGGTGTCGGCACTTGCAGTGCCAGTGATATAGAACTGGGGCATGTGCCATAATGACTTGGAAAATTCTTGAAGGATAATACTTTTACGACTTATCTTAGTTAAGATAAAATTACACCCAGTGATTTTTATGTATTTTCTTTATTTATTTATTTATTTTTTGGACGTTTTCTATAAATTGTATTGTAGATGATATTTTTATGTATCTAAGTTCTGCAGTACTTTATTGCACCATCATATTTTAATACGCTTTGTTTCTATTTTTCATTCTCTGGTATGTGCCCATTTCTTCATTTTGGTCCTCCAAATGTAAATCTGTGTATAATATTAAGTTATTTGTCATCTGTTCTTACCACTGTCCCCAAAGTAAAACATTTGGAGCTGCCGCCCAGTGTAGGTAAGCTAGAGAATTGTGGTGATGAGTTGTGGAAGAAATAACTGAAGCATTATATACAATGGATTTAAATGCTGAAGCTAATTAGTGAAAGAGACATACTTCATCTAGGTGTCCTTGCAGACTTGATTACGGTCGTCTGACCCATGTTTTAAGTGAAATATGGGCAAGAAAAATGTGTAAAGCTGTGATGTAAACTTCCTCAGAGAGGAACAACACACTGTGTCTATTAACCATGCATCCCATTGATCAGGAATTCTCTTATTTACCATGTGCCAAAATAATACAGGTTCCACAAGAAATCACCATAAAATTTATCAAACAGAGACAGGCTCTTGGACAGCACATTACCCATCCCTAGTCCCTCATGAATGCTTAGGCTGTGCTCCTTATTCCAACTAACCAAATGATCTTGATGACCCTCAACCTCTATCCATAGAAAGTCCCTCATGATATGCTAATCACTAGCTCCTAAAAGCTAGAAGACTTAGGATTATCACCTAAGGGTACACCTAGATAAGCAAGCAACAATTGAGGTGCCAAACATAGCTAAAGATGAGTATGCACATATGGTTGAATCATCAAGATTCCCCCATGGTACTATACTTAGCTAGGTTGATTTTGAGTGCAAAGAAATATCTAAAACAACTGCTTTATTGCTGTAAAACCCTCAAATTTATTTTCAAGGATACTGGTGCGAGCTAATTCACCAGACATTCATTTTGCAAAATTGAGTGTGGGTAAGGAGAGATTTGCAGCCCATCATGAGGACATCTCAATTGGTGGCGTCTCTTGCCCATGCGGTCATCGCCTAGGGGTCAGGAGTTCGATTCTCGCTGAGGATATACTTATGACTTACCTGTTTATGGGGATTGCGGGCCTTCTTATGGGCCAAGGTTGGTTGGGGTATCCCAGTCCCTCATTACCAAAAAAAGGAGAGATTTGCAGCAGAATCTCGGGGGAGAAAGAGAGAGAGAGAGAGAGGGAGAATAAAGGAGGCAGGGAGGGAAGAGAAGTGGATGGAGAGCCGAGAGAAATTTGTTATTCAATCTATTAATCAAGTAAAAGTTAAGAAGCATTGACCCTTGGGGCCTTCTTATAGAGTTTTACGATTAAAAGAAAGAAAAAATAAGGGAAATAACAGAAAAAACAACCAAAAGTCAGTAACTAATAGACCCTAACAGCTTTTCCTCTTCACCAAGCAAGCCCAACAGGTATAAATAACCTTGCCCGCCAAAACTTTATTTAAATTTTCGTTATTCAAATAATGCATCCATAGCTAAGTTTTGTATACTTCAGCTCCTTTTGAAGATAATTTGAAGGATTTGTGTGTTGATTTATCAAATCACTGAAGAATTCCAACTCC
Organism: Simmondsia chinensis; assembly: GCA_018398585.1. Classification (NCBI taxonomy): domain Eukaryota; kingdom Viridiplantae; phylum Streptophyta; class Magnoliopsida; order Caryophyllales; family Simmondsiaceae; genus Simmondsia; species Simmondsia chinensis. Next base: position 15,093,971 of record JAGTTD010000010.1, on the reverse strand, counting down.
CCTCTCTCTCTCTCCCCCCACCCCCCCCCCCCCGAAAAAAAAGGGCAATCCTTATTTCAAGGATTGAAGTTCGGGAATTGACTTTTGAGGAATGGATAATCCTCCCAAGAAGCCATGTCTTTGCTAAGATTTGCCTATTGCACACGCACTTTTATTAAGGGAGTGTTATTTCTCTTCACCAATCTTCTATCCAAGATGGCTATAGGCTCCTTAGGCATGGAACCATCAGATTCACTGCTGGAGGCTCGGTTGAGGGCTGAATATCTGGTACTTATCTTCTTTTAAGCAATGAGATATTGGCAATTGGATTTAGAGAACTCATAGGAGGGAGCTCTTGCTCGTAAGCGACAATACCAATGCCTTGCAGCACCTTATGTGGCCCAAAATATCTTGCTAACAGCTTCACTGGGCTCCTAACAGCAACTGAGTTTTTGCTTGTAGGGTGGGAGCTTGATATACCTTGGTCTCCCACAGCTACCTCATGTTCAGTTCTCTTCTATCTGTGTAGTGCTTCATTCTAGCCCAAGCCACTTCCAAATTAGCCTTGGGTTTCTTTGCAATTTGATTCCTTTCCCTAAAGAAATCATCAATAGAGGCATTAGTGGTGGGTGTCATAGGCCTGCTGAAAATCGAGTATAGGGCAGCATATCCATAAAGAGCAAAGAAGGGAGTGCACTTAACGGATGAATGATGAGATGTATTATACCAATACTCAGCCAAAAATAACCAATTAAACCATCTACTTGTCATAGTAGAGGTCATACACCTAAAGATATTGCTCTACACATTGATTTTAGGCTTATTTACCCCAAAGGTCCTTGTACTTTTCTCACTATGTCAATTTAGCTTGTATACTTTTAATTGTGTCAATTTAGTCCCTCTCTAATTTATATTGTGTCAATTTAGTCGTTTGGTCAAATTTATTGACATAATTTTTAATGCACGTTAGATGCAAGTACCCACTTCAGATTCACCCACGACTAAATTTAACTGAACCCATGGCTGAACTATTAAAAATTTCATTAACACCTTAACATAAATTTTAGTCTAAGGACCACATTGACACAATTAATGTACGGACAATGAATTGATATAATGGATAAAATATAGGGACATTTGGTGTAAATAACCCTTGATTCCATCTTTTTCCCATTAGTTTTAGGATGAGACTCAAAACTGAGATCAAGTGAAGAACTTAATAGACAAGAAGTTTCTTTCAAAAGATTACTAGTAAAGATCTTACCCCTATCTAATGCCGTACGAGTGGGAATACCATGAAGCTTGTAAATGTTCTCCATGAACAATCTAGCTATGGTTAGTGGATGCGAAACACCAATGAAGTGTGCATATTTAGTGAACCTATCAATAATAACTCAAATGACTTTCTTTATCATTGCACTTAGGAAGGCCTTCAATGAAGTCGATGCAAATGTGTGTCCAAGGCTTCGATGGAATTGGAAAATGTTGTAAAAGATCAGGATATGCCACATTCTTCACCTTATGCCTTTGACATACATCACGCTCTTGGACATATGTTTTGGTGGCTTTCTGAAGGCCCCTCAAATAGAAGTGCATTTTGGCAGATGCCAGAATGCCCGCCTAATGGCGAATCTTGAAGTTTGGTTATCAGCTTTTTATGCAGGTCTCCATTCTTGCCAATTTAAATTGTGTTTTTATAAACTTCTTTGTTGTAATGAGTATAGAGGCCTTGTGTTAGGTTCTAGCAACAAAATTCTAATCAAATCACTTTTTTTTTTTTTTATTGTAATAGAGATAATATTAAAAGAGAAAGAATATACAAAAGGTTAAGGACAAGATGTCTTCAAAATTAAATAAATAAATAAAACCCTCCAATCCCTTTGCAAGTCAACTAAGGCTATGTCAGCAAAGCCTCCAAAGCTCTTTGTCCAAAGAGCTCCTTCTCCCATAAGAAATTAACTGGTGTATGCCGATCTTAAAGATTCTAGCATCCTTTCAAGCTAAATATACCAGAGAATCACAATCTTAGCTGTAGAGAAAAATGTTGGCATGTCTTTCTTCTTTCCTATACGATGAAACTTTATTTGTAGGATATCCTCAACCGATCTTGGCCTTAACCACATCTGGTCAAAAGTGGACAATAGTTTAGCATTCCTTTTAAGCTAAATACACCAGAGAATCAAAATCTTAGCTGTGGAGAATAACGATAACACATCTTTCTTCTTTCCTAAGCCATGAAACTTCGTTAGTAGGACATCCTCAACCGATCTTGGGCTAAACCACATCAGGTTGAAAGTGGACAAGGTTTGCACCATAAATCCCAAGCTACAACACAATGGAAAAATAAATGGTCATGAGACTCCCCACTTTGGAAGCTCATAACACATATTTTTGGAGATAAAGCCTTCAAAGGTCTCCGTTTCCACAGGCAATCTTGATTATTAAGTATGTTAAGGAGCAAAGTCCACGTAAAAACCTTGATTCAAAAGAGTACCTTAGCTTTCCAAACATAAGAGCATAAGGGGAAAACCGGAAAAGGATTACGAGAAGAATAATGTTGGAAAAAAGATTTAGATATAAAAGTGCCAGCACATCCAATATCTAGCACCTCTTGTCACGAAAATATGACTCAACTGTGTGAGTTCATGTATTTCCCTTCTAGTAAGATTCTTGCGGAGGTGCAGGTTCCAAGGAAGTGAACCACCCTGCTAGATGAAAAGAAATTCACAGGGGCGCCATGGACAGCGGACAATCTATACAAAAGTGGAAATTAATGAGAGAAAACAACATCCCCGACCCAACTATCGTCTCAAAAACGAATACGGTCACCTGACTCAATCATGAGGCGAATATGGGGAAGGAAAGAGGGGTAAAGCTGCGAGATAAACTTCCAAGGGGAGGAACAACTGACCGCATCCACCAAACTGCATCCTACCCATTATCTTAGACACTGTATTTACTCTTAATCACAATGTGCCAAAGGTAGTTAGGTTCCTTAGGGAATCGCCATAACCATTTACCTAGAAGAGACATGTTCTACCAAATTCCCATTGCCCGACCTCCCCTAGCTGTGCGGCCCTAGGAAGCACGGATACGGATACGGATGCGAGATACGACATGATAACGACATGCTGATACATGATTTTTCCAAAAACTAGGATATGACACCTTAGGGACACGCTACTTCAAAATTATATATTTTTTATATAGAGTCCATGTAATTGATAAAAAAAAAAAACACGAGTTTTCATCAAATTAACTATTGATCATTGTTTATATATTGGAGTCACTCAATTAGAAAGCACGGTTCCATCAAATTAACTAAATAAAGTGACATTTTAAAGTCGTAGACCCAAAAAAAAAAAAAAAAGGGAAGAACTTCATTGATTCAACATTGTGTATTTTGAGTTGTACTTACCATATATTCTAGAGATATACAATCCACCCACATTTACAAAAAATGCTGACTTTGTACTAGTAGCATCAATATGGTGAATAACTAACTATATATTCTAGAGATATACACCCACCCACATTTACAAAAAAATGCCAAGTTTCTCACTAGGAACATAAGTATAGTGAATAACTAACTCCATTATATACTAACTAGACCAAAAAAGAACTATACAAAAATAAAAGATAGACAAGTCCTCAACTCAAGTTTAGCATCATGCTAATTGTCCTCAACCACCTTGTCAGCATCACCACCTCCACTCTCATCACCATCATCATCAACAAAGATAACACTATCCAACTCTGGTTCATCAAGTGAAAGTTGTGCAACCTCTAGCTCTTCAACATCTTCATAGGTGCCAAATTCATCTCCATATGTGTAACACATTTTGCTACTCCCTTGCATGTATTGTGGAGTGGTTCTAGAAAGAAGACGGAGATTGCTATGAATGAAAACCAAAGTTTCTACACGTTTTTGAAGCATCTTATTCCTCCTCAAAGAATGTATAAAGGAAAAGGTACTCCAATTCCTTTCACACAAGAAGAGGATGATGTTTGCACAAGTAGCTTCAAAGCTACATTTTGAAGTAGAGGAGCACTAGTGCCATAAATACACTACCAATCTTTGGGATCCACAGTGGAATGATCATGAATAGAATCACAATCTCCAAATTGTTTTGCCTGACTTGAGAAACTGGCGAACTCTATTTTGGCCTTAGCTCGATCCTCTAGGTTAGAGAACAATCTTTTCATGCATTTGATTCTTTCTTGAGAAACTTACAAATCTTTGTGTGGGGGTACTCGGTTTGGATCTTCATGAAGCCATGCATCACTATAATACCTTAAATTTGGACAAAAACTAGTAATTAGATTCACCCTTAAGACATTTTTTGTAACTTTAAGATAAACACCAAAATACACTAATTTTAAATGCAAAGCTTACTTTGGATTAAGTGTATGTGCCATAGAATGAAGAGGATTGTTGTTCTTAGTATAAAGATCGATGAGAATGTTGTATACCTCATCAAAAATGGTTGACTTCTCGTCCATCCTCTTCTTTTCATTTTTTGTATATGTCATTCTTCACTTTTTCAATCATGGTGTCCGACATCTCATACACCAAATGCAAACAACTCTTGTCCATATCACAAATTCTAAGCATGTCGTAGGTAGGAGCGGTGAAAGAAAGGATGTAATCAATTTTGTCCCACCACATGTCATCCAAGACCATGTCTTTCATGGTCTTGGCCTTCCCCACATCATCCTCCCTATAAGTTGCCCTTTTTCACTTATCACCAAAGATTGGAGACCCCCTTTGATGAGCTTGAATCTCTTCATCATTATAAGTGCCGAGACAAAACGAGTACTTGCAACCGAAAGCAACTTTAAGGGAACAAATTCATTAAACATAGCCAACCTCATGGAATGGTTCATTATGAAATTCTTAATGAGTGAGCAATCATCAACAATCAAGGTGATCCAATGACACTCATCATAATTAACTTGATTGTTTTCCATGTTACTTTGCAGCACAAATATTTTGTAAAGAGTATGGACTACACATGGAGTCCAAAAAATATGAGGATAGACTTGTTCAATTATTGTTCCGGCACTATCACAATTCTTGGCATTGTCGGTTATAACTTGGACCACATTTTCAGGTCCAATCTCTTCTATCACTTCCTTCATCATTTGGAAAATAAGACTTTGTCCTTTGTTACCCCCGTGCAATCAATAGCCTTGAGAAATATTGCTCCGCTTTCCGATGCCGCCATAAAGTTGATTAGAGGCCTTCTTTGAGAGTCACTCCAACCATCACTTACAAGGCTCACACCTCTCTCTTTCCATGTGCCTTTAATAGGTTGCAACAATCTTTCAACATTTGTTTTCTCTTGTTGAAGCAATAGTTCTCAATTTGTTGTAACCGGGAGGTAAATAGCCCATGATTTGATTATTGGCAGCAAATGCATAGGAGCTTACATAGTAAGGGTTCCTAGCAAGATGAGATGGCAAGCCTCCGGAATAAAACATTCTAGCAATTTGAGCATCCAATTCATCATGTTTAACATTGTCAAATGCTTTATCAATGGGATTGGAAATCCGACTAATGCTTGACTTTCTTTTCTTTGGTTGATAGCTATCTAGAATGAAAGGAAAACTTGCACTGCTACTAGAAATTGTTGATGGTAAAGGAACCTTTTTTGGTGCATTAGCCCTTGCTCTTGACTTTGCTTCCTCTTTTGATTCTTGCATCTCTGCCAATTCTACCGGTGTTGCCTTTTTACAAGCGGAAATTCCTTGGCCCGACAACTTCAAGAGATGCGCTCGGACCTTGTATAAGAACTTTTAACAGTTTTGTGGCAATAGTTACATTGCCATAATACATTCCCCCCTCCATGATCAAGCTTATCTTGGATAGTCACATATTTTCATAAAGGCTTATTGGCATCTTCTTCAGTAGATGTCGTCGAAGGAGTATTATGATCACTTGAGATTGAGGCCATCTATATTAATACAATTTTTATAAAATAATTTCAGTTATAATAATAACTAACAAAGTTTTTTTAAATCTCACAAATAAAATTTATAATAGCTTAAAGGGAAAACAAAGCTTAACTAAAAATGAAAAATTTAAGTAGGAGAAGGGAGGGCTAACCTAGATGACCTCACCGATGAAGCATGGAGGATAGAAGAGCAATAGAGATTCAAGCACCACGCCGCTGCCGTTGCCGTCGCCTTTTGTGCAGCCCACCAGCACACTTTTTTGTCAAGCTCCCTCTCTCTCGCTTAAGCTCACTCTTTCTCTCGCTCTCAAGCTCACTCTCCTTTTTTTTTTTTTAATCCAATCCTTCTCTCTATAGTATTGTAAGTTTGTACCTCTTTCCTTCGCTCTATGTTCTAATCTTTCTACTTTTGCCGCCCAATTCCACCCCCACCCCCCCAAAACCAAACAAACCCAACTCTCTTTTCTTCTTTCAAACTTTGTAAAATATTAATTAATTTAGTTTCTTTCTCTGAAAAAGCTGGACTTGCTACAGCAGGCCAGCTATGACAGAAGCTAGTCAACTTTTAAAACATTAGTTTATTTTTTAATTTCATTTAAATACAATCATATTTGAATGTACACTATATTTAAACTATTTAATATACATTCTAAATGTATTGGAAGCGTGTCGGACGCGTGTCGAAAATTTAAAATTAAAAAAAAAAAAACCGCGATACTTTTTTCATGTATCAGACACGTATCGGAAATGTATCGGTGTCGGATACGTGTCGGACAACGATACTCTGGCAAAAAAAAGAGTATCGGTGCTTCCTAGGCGCGGCCTACAGAATCTTTCCCAATTAACCAAATGATCCCAACAGTCATCTTCTATCCTTGATCAAAGAAAGTCTCTCATGATCTGCTTAATACGCTTTGCCACTAACACAGGAATCTTAAAGACAGACATGTGGAATATGGGAATGCTACTAAGGCATGATTGGACAAGAGTAAGACGACTCCCTAAAGAAAAGAAAGCATGTTTCTAGTCACCCAGCCTTCTTCCTATTTTCCTTAGTCAAGGTTTGAAAAGCTTGAAGACCTAGGATTAGCACCCGAGGGGACTCCCAGGTAAGTAAGCGGCAAATGAGGTACAACACAATCAGACAAAGAGGAATACACAGTTAAGGTCGAATCATCTAGGTTGATGCCTAAGATGCTAGACTTTGACAAATTGATTTTAAGATATGAGAATTGTTCAAACAACTGGATGATTGTCAGAATAGCCTTAAAACCCTCTAAGTTATGTTCTAAATAAAGAATAGTGTTGTCTGCAAACTACAAATGGGACACTAGCACCAACTACCTACCTACCTCAATGCAGCGAAACAAGTTTCAGTCTTGACCTTGGGAGAGCATATGACTGAACACGTCAACAACAAGAGCGAAGAGAAAAGGGGCGGTCACCTTGCCTTAACCCATGATTTGCAGAAAACCAATCCTTCAGGTTCCCATTAACAATAACTGAATAAGTAACGTTATCGAAACATCCTTTAATCCAATTGCACCATCTATGATTGAACCTCTTCCCCCTAAGCACCCAAAGTAAGAAGCCCTAGCTCACCCTATCATAGGCCTTCTCAGAGTCAAGCTTTGGTAAAATCCTCTTCCTCCCTTACCTAATCGTCCGCAACCTCATTGCCACTAGAGAGGGGGGCTAAAATTTGTTTGCCTCTTACAAAAGCAGATTGCTTTTTAGAAATTGTAGTATCCAGGACCCCACTCAGCCTAATAGATAACACCTTGGTAAGAATTTTATAAACGCTAGTGATGGGGACTAATGGGTCTAAATTCTTTCACTTTAATAGAACGGTCTTTTTTTGGCACAAGGATAATAAAATTAGAGTTAGTACTCTTACAAAAAATCCCAGTCCCAAAATATTCAGTGAAAACCCTCATGAGTTCATCTTTAAGAATATCCCAACAATAATGATAAAAAGCCACAGAAAAAGCGTCCCAGCCAAGAGCCTTATCACTAGCCATGGGAAAACTACTTGTTTCACCTCATCTTCTTCAAACGACCTCTCTAACCTAGCCCTCTAAGAATCGGAATTAGGACAACACTCAATTCCGTCAACCGAAGATCTTCAATTAATTTCCTTTGCAAGTAAAGACTGATATAATGAGGTAATTTCACGAGCCATAAGACTATGATTGGTGGCAACTTCTCCATTCCCTAATTCTAACTCCTTCATGAAGTTTCGTCTCATCCTACCTGATGCAACATGGTGAAAAAACTTAGAATTAGTATCCCCGTCCTTGACCCATTGAGACTTTACCCTATGTTGACACCTAACCTCTTGCCTTACAGAAGCCTCCATGTACTCTTTTTGTAGGTCCATTTTCTTTCGAGAAAGATCTTCAGGCAGAGGGCCCCACACCGTGACTTGTCCATTAAATCAATAGTAACTCCTTAAGCTTAACCCTTGTGTCTCCAAACACAGACTTGTTCCACTCTCTCAAGCGCTCTTTTAGGAATCTAAGCTTATCCATGAAGACAAAACCAGCCAACCTTCAACTTGATACTCATTGTCTCTTGGTTAAGAAAATCATGATGTTATAGCCACATATTCCCAAAAGGAAAAGGAGATAGACCTAAAGAAACCTGATTCGACTGAAGAACAAGCGGAAAATGATCAGAGATGGGTCTAGATAAGGTTTTTTTGACAAAGATTAGGGAAGAGATCTTCCCACTAAATCGTACACAAAAAACGATTAATATGACTAGCCACCATCCTACTATCTTAAACAGACCAAGTGAAGTGGACATTCTCAAGTGTAGGTTCCTTGATATTACACTCTTGAAGATGGAATTATAGCAGCAGAGCACACGTTTCATAAGATAAAATATGAAAATCAGCAATATGAAGGTGTGACAGAGCATCTGCAGCCCCATTCTCAACCCCATTTCTATAAAGTATACCATAATCAAGTCCAAGAAACTTGCTAAGCCATTATTTTTGCGCTGGGTGATGATTTTCTGGTCCAATAGGTATTTTAGTGCCTCATGATCAGTTTTGATAAGAAAATAGTGGCCCTTTATGTAATATTTCCACCTTTGGACAGCTATCAAAATAGCTATGCACTCATTCTCATAGATTGATAAGCCCTCTTGCCTAGCTTTGAAAGGTTGGCTAACATAAGCTATTGGGTGTCTCTCTTGTATTAACACGACTCTACTACCATCATGCCAAGCAGTGGTTTCTAAGACAAAAGGCTTGGCAAAGTCTAGTAGTGCTAGATCTGGAGCATTAGTCATTGCTACTTTCAGCCTTTCAAAAATTTTTGTTGTCTCACTTGACAAAGTAAAAGCATTCTTTTTAAGTAAATTATATCCGACTATGAATTTCCTATAGTATTTAGTGAGGCCAAGAAATCCCTTCTCAAAGACTTGAGGTTTTTAGGAATTGGCCATTTAACTAGAGCTTTCAAGTTTTGTGGGATCTATTGCAACCTCATTTTGGGAAATAATATGACCAAGATACTACTATCCAAAGGAGCACTTTGATAATTTAGCAAAAAGTTAATCTATGCACATCGAACACAATATGCAAATGATATGAGATGAACGGATCATGAGGGGCCATAAATCAGAACATCATCAAAGAAAACAAGCACAAACTTCTTTAATTAAAGTTTAAACATGTCATTCATTAGGTATTGAAAAGTGGCAGGTTCATTTGTTAAACCAAATAGCGTCACTTTGAACTCAAAGGACCAAGGGTGTTCGAAAAGCAGTTTATTAACATCTTCCTATTTCATTCTAACCCGATGATAACCTTGCCTTAAGTCGATTTTTTAGAAGAATGCAAAACCACACGGGCCATGAAGAAGATCATCAATCAATGGAATTGGAAATTGTTCTTGATAGTAGATACGTTAGCCTCCTATAGTTTGTCCACATCGTAGAAGTGCCATCCTTCATCACTAAAATGACAGGTGATGCCAGAGGAATTTGGCTTGGGCGTATAAATGATTTCTGAAGTAAATCATCAACATGCTTTTCTATTTCAGTTTTATGATGGTGAGGGTACCTATAGGGTCTTTGATTGACTAGAACTGACCTTGGTTTAAGGGGTATACTATGATCTTGCAAGCGTTTAGGTGGAAGTGAGATAGGTAATGCAAATATATTAGAGTACCATCAATTAAACCCCCTGGATTAGATGGAAAGGGCATTAGAAGGAAAACCAGATGAGGAGAAACTGTCTTCAAGGCATCAGATTTGTCCCCACCAGCAACAAGCCTTCTTAGCAAATGCCTCTTGATCTTGTCACCCTTTATCCACCTACAAGATCCTTCTTCTGAGACTCCCTGCAAACAACCTACTTTTCATCTTTTTGTACTTTTAGTTTCAAATTTACGATGTTCAATTGGATGGGGTTATGTACTTTCATCCAATCTATCCCTAATAAGATGTCACACCCAACAAGCCTAAGCACCCTAAAATTCTATTTAAAGGTATGCCGTTGCATTTGCCATGTAAAATCTGGGCAGCGAGTTTAGGTGACCATTTTGTCACCTTTTGCAACTGTGGCACTCAGTGAAGGGGCTTGGAGTGAGTTTAAAACCTCAACTTTGTCCAATCTTGGATTAAGAAAACTATGTGTTGATACACCAAAACTAAAACCCCTTCTTTCTTAGCCATTCCTTTGATCCTAATGGTTCTATGATCATATCCACCATCCATGGAAGTAGAAATGGCCATAATACCAGGATCCTCATCAATATACTGAACATCACCCGATTCTTGGGCTTCGTCAGTAGGGTCATTTACATTAGTTGGTTCTTGCCCCTCGTCCTCTACATAAACATGTTAAGCTGCTTCCCTTGGGATACATGGCTAGGGAAGTAGCGATTATTGTACTTGAAGTGAAGGTGACGCCCTTTCTTGGTATCAAGTATCTTAGGCTCTGTTTGCCACATGGAATTGGAATTGGACTATAGAATTGCAATTCCAATTCCAATTCTGGTGGAATTGAAATTCTATTGTTTGGTTCATCAAAAGAATTGGAGGTCAGAATTATAATTCCATAATAATTCGAATTATCAGCGGTTTTTGGTCAATCAAGTTGGGAGTATTTTGAGTTTTAAATTAACTGTGGTCATATTTTGGTCGGAGTGGTTTACATTGCATTGGAGTTATTATAGTCAGAGTGATTCACTTGATAAGAGTTATTTGAATTTCGAGTCAAACCGGGTCGAATATCGCGTCAAATCATTTGGTGTTCAAGTTATGTTGAATTTTCAGTTATTGGGTTAAGTGTTTTCGGGATTCAGGCTAGAATCTATTGGGTTTGAGCTGTTTTGTGTCATTTCAAGTTCAAGTTATCTTAGTTGGAACAAACGAGTTGGACATTTCAAATTTCGAGTTATCTTAGGCTGAATTTGAAATGAGTCAGGTCATTTTGGGTTTGATTTGTATTAAGTTTTGAATCAATTTGGTTGAGTCATTTCCACTTTGTCTCAACTTTTACATCACATTCAAGTCGAGTAGTTCCATTTTCTACGTTTGAGTCATCTCGAGTTTGGAGTCAATCAGGTGGGGTCATTTCGGACTTTGAGCAAAGGTGATTTCGGTCATTTCAAGTTTAAGTTATTTTTCGAGGTTTGGGTCAAATTTTAGGCTGTCTAAGTGTTTAGATTTTGAGTCCTCTTGTGTTTGGGTTAACCAAGTGAGGTCATTTTGGATTTTCGGTTAATGGAATTAATATGGAATTTTAATTATTGACCCCCAATTGTAATTCCAATTGTAGCAGATGAACCAAACAACAGAATTGGAATTTTGGCCCCCAATTCCAGCCTCAGCCTCAATTGCAGGCTCCAATTCCATGCTCCAAACACAGCCTTATAGAATTAGTACTTGCGAGGTTAGTGGTGTTGGATCTTTTTGCAAGTCCCTTGCACATTTTTTTGAAACTTAGAATTCGCACTTCTTGAAAAATTAGAATTGCTTTTTAAAATATTTAGAAGTACTCTTGTTAGCAAACTTATGAGTGGTAGAAGTCTTCTTGAAGGAAGAAGAAGTAGAATTGAGGTTCTTGCCCCATGAGAGATGCGCCAATTCATAGCGGTGAGCAAGATCAAAGACATCAACCTAGGTTCTCAGTTTAAACAAAGCGACATTTAATCCGCTCATATAACTTTAAAGGAAATAAGAATCTCGACAATGTGGGTCTGATTTAAGCATATAAGCCTTTGATTCTTAAAATTCGATTGATAATTCAAAAAGGAACGTTTGTTGAACTCTTTAACCACATCATCATACTTTTTGTCACCAAACCTCTTACAAAGTTCTTCAAAAAAGTGTTGCCATATCACATTATCCCTTTCTAGGAGATAGCTCTCAAACCAAGTTCCCAAATCGCCATCAAGATAGATTTCCATAGTTTCCATCATCCTTGGTAAAAATGCCAAAAGATTTACAGGATTTATCACATCTATGTGTCCAAGTCCTTGGGTTACTAGAATCAAAGCTAGGAAAGTCATATTTGGGGCTAGGCTTTCTAGGTCAAGGGTGGTTTTGAAAATCTTTGTCATAGCACCTTTGGAAATTATGATAACCATGATCTTCGTTTTCAAAATCATGGTTTCTTAAGTTTTTGGTCGTATTGTATTTCCTCTTGGATTCATCCGAAGCGCGATCACCAAGATGATGTAGGCACATTGGAGCCTCGGTTAAGTTCTGCACGGGCTATGCGTGCAGCAGCCCCATTGATGCTCAAGAATTCAATCCCAATTCCATACAATTTCAGCAATAACTGAACAATTCCACACTCAAATCAATCAATGAACTAAGAAACGTAAATATCTTTGTATTATATAGTGTAGTATGGAGTATAACTCTATAAGTATAAGAGTTGGGGGGAGGAAGATTGGAAGGAAGGGGAGAGGACTAGAGAAGATAAGGGAGAGAGAAACAAGAGATTCATCATCATTAATACCTAACCCTAGAGCCTTCTCTACTAAAGCTACTAGGTAATGGGGGGATGGGGGCCTTTTGAGAGGAGCTTCAGCTAGTTATCTGGTCCAAATACTCGCAGTTCTATTCTTGTAGTTTAGCTAATACAATTGCTTCATGTAAGTTATTGGGTTTAAACAGTTTAACCCATCCTGAGAGCCTTTCACGCAAACCCATGAATACATTGATTTTCTGTTCCGCGGTTAACCCACATTGACTAATCAACAACTTAGACGCACTTAGGTATTCAACCAACGGTCCAATTTGCCTCAATTCGGTTAGCTCAGCCGAAAGATCATGTATACTATCAGAAAAATGAGCTCTAATCTGGGTTGAATATACTCCCCAAGGGATCACAGAACCCAAAGGCCAGGACTTCTTGTAAGAGTCATGCCAGGCTATAGCCTCCCTCTCAAGTGCTTGGCTGGCCAACATTACCTTAGCTTCGTCTGGAGTACTATTCATGGTAAAATTTCTCTCACATTCATTAATCCAACCTCTAACATCAATTCCACTAAATTTTGGAAAGTCCGTCTTAATTAAACGTGTGGGGAAATTGTGATATTTTCGACAAGTTCCATGGTAGTTGATTTGGGCTCCGCGGATGCTGGATGAAATGTTCCCACAAGTTTTGGTGTTGCGGATGTAGATCCGGTGGTTTTCCACTTAGATTTCCTCTCTTCATGCTCCCTTTTCCAATCGATACAAAGCTTATCTACCATCATTGACATTTTTTTTATATTCTTTTGCACATCAACCGACTCTGCTACTATCCATGGATCGATTGTGACCCACATTGCTGATACCAATTGATTATTGATGAATGATTATTTAAGGCATTTCATCAAACATCTTATGTGCAAAACTCGGATTGCACCTTAATAGCCTTTTTATCTCTTGCACAAGCCTCCTCTATATGGATTGAGCTGAGGAAAGAGTGCTCTAATACCATTGATGCAATTCGATCCCAATTCCACTCAATTTCAGCAATAACTCAACAATTCCACACTCAAATCAATCAATGAACTTAGAAACATAAATACCTTTGTATTATATAGTATGGTATGGAGTATAACTCAGAGTTGTATGGTAAAGTATGGAAGAAGGGGGAGGAAGATTAAAAGAAAGGGGAGAGGACTAGAGAAGATAAGGGAGAGAGAAACAAGAGATTCATCGCCATTCATACCTAACCCTAATCTCTCTATCTTATTTATATAAGCTAATATATATGACGTGGCAGAGAGGGATGACGTGGCAGACAGGGACCTGCACGGCTAAGGAATGCCTTGGCGTTCGGTAGTGTCGGGAGTATCGGTATCAGGAATGTTCATAACAGAATCAATTCTAGGAAAGTCATATTTGGGGTTGGGCTTTCTAGGTTGAGGGTGGGTTTCAAAATCTTGGTCATAGTGCCTTTAAAAATTATAACCATGATCTTCATTTTGAAACTCATGGTTTCTTAAGTTTTTGGTTGTAATTCCTCCTAGGTGGTGGAGAGTCTTGGCTGGATTCATGCAAAGCGTGATCACTGGGTGATGCAGGCACATTGGAACCTTAGTTTGGTTCTGCAGGGACTATGCTTGCAGCAGCCCCATTGGTGCTCGAGGTTGGACGGATGGGGGGTAGTTTATTAGGTGGATTTAAGCACAATACTTAAGTTTTTTGTTGGCAAGCCAAGATTTGCTCCATTAAGGAAGTTTGTTGATCATTAAATCTTTTCATGTGCTCCTCCATCAATTGGAGCCTTTTATCTTGGTGTTGGGACAAATCTTGAAGATTTTGGAAGCCTTGGTCATATATTTTACTTAATTCTTTAAAGGGTCATGCTTCACATCCATATCTTGCAATTTTTTTTTTTTTTTTTTTTTTTTGGGATAACGAGGGATTGGGTTGCCCCAGCCAACCTTGGCCCATGAGGAGGTCCACAATCCACATGAGCTAGTCAGTCATGAGTATATCCTCAACGAGAATCGAACTCCTGACCCCTGAGCGATGACCGCATGGGTAGAAGATGCCACCAATTGAGACGCCCTCATGATGGGTGATATATCCTGCCTATCCATGGTGATGATTTTCTCAAAGAGAACTTCAACATGGTCCTCACTCTTCTCGGGTAGATCTTCTGCAGAAGCATCCATGGCAGCAGCAGTAGGTGACTTCCTTGGTGCCATTTCCTGCCTTCAAGGTTCGTGGCAAGCTCTGATACCAAAATGTCGCGACCCAATGTGACCAGACAGTAATTTTGCAGAATCGCGTTGGAGTAAGGAGAGGTTTGCAGCAGAATTTGTGGAAGAAAGAGAGAGAGGGAGCATAGAGAAAAAGGAGGGAGAGGAGAATTGGAGGGAGAATTGAGAAGAAATTTGTAATTTAATCTATTAATCGAGTAAAAGTTACAAAGTATGGACCCTTGGGGCCTTTTTATGGAGTTTTACAATTGAAAGAATGGAAAAAGAAAAAGGGAAAAACAGAAAACCAAGAAAAATTCAGCAACTAACAGACCCTAACAGCTCTCCTGTGAAGCAAGCCTAATGGCCACAAACGATCTTGACCTGCCAAAACTTTATTTAAATTTCCATTATTCGAATTATGCATCCAAAGCTATCTTTTTGTATTTTCCAGCTCCTTTTGTAGATAATTTGAAGGATATGTGAGTTGATTAATATTATTGAAGAATTCTACCAATTATTCTTAAATCGTGAAGTTACTAGGCAGCTCTTGGCTGCTAGAGTGGTTTACTTGTTCTTACTTATGGGGAAAAAGAGTTGTAAATTGGGGAGAAAGTAGGAGCTGCATAAAGGATGGATAGGGTGGTCTAGCTGCTCAGATCCAGGTTTTAGACTTGCATTGATGTTAAGGACTATGTCCTAAGTAGCCTTGGTAGAAGGGATTCTGGTTTATTTTCTCTGACCATTCCAAAGAAAGAAAATCCTTGTGTTCATGAATAATTGTTTGATTTCCAAATTGCGGAAGTTGCAAAAAGAAATTCTACTTTGCTATTAAGGAATCATTTTACTTACGACTTCATTTGCTAGCATTCACTAGAAGTCTATTCTTCTGCTACCATCCTCCCCCCAACCGACATTTACTAAAATATTTGTTCTCAATCTGCACCCACTGAATCAAGTAATGTTTTGGAAGTTTATTTCTTACTGAAACCCATGCTCGGTTTTGAGTGTTGTGAATTTCAGTTCTTCGCTTGAAGAAGGAACTTGTCACAAAATTATGGTCTTTGCCCGAATTTAATAATTTAAATTTCATGGTCTACTGTTCCACAACAGGCATCTCAAGCCATAGGTTTATTCTCCATGTTTGTGCCAAGAATTTTAGATAGCTGAATCTATAAAGTAATCTGATTTCAAAAATCCAGTTGAGCATTTCTCACAATATTTTTGGAGAAACTAGTTTGACTCCCCATGTATTGTGGATTTTCCTAAATTATTAGTTATAAGTTTACCATTGTCCGCCCAAATAGTTCTCACTTTCTGTTTAGACTATATTGTCCTTACCTTCTTTTCTTTTGATTGATATTGCAAAGGAATGTGAAATACATACAATAAGGCCTCAAAGAGGCTCCTGCTCAGGCAGGGGGAGGGTAAGGTATATGCATGTATGTTCTTCACATATGCACATGAATGTGAAATACATACATGCATGTAAAATTTCTGAACTTTCATGTAATGTTAAAATATGATGGTTATTTTAGGACAGAGAGAGCAATTGCACAGATTGCAATTGTCATTTGTCTTTGTAATAATATGACTGTAAAGGGGAGTAATGAATGGAATAGAGGATGATGGATGGAGTAAACTAGTGCTCACTGAGGGCAAACTGGAATCCCGTGACCAGGAACTTGAACAATATCAAGTTGAACTTTAGATTGAGCTAGGTTTATTTTCTTATTTTGTGGTTGTATGTTCAGATGAGCTGCTAAACAAATAGGTGGATGCATCTTATGATTTGTCCGCATTCTTGGATTTTATGCTTTGGAAGCGTTTCTTGTCTGTTAATGTTGACCATGCAATAGCTAAATTTCATCATTTTTTTCACTCTGCAATCAAAAATAGAATCTAGGACAATGTCACTGATACTGTGGGGAGCAAGTTTCTTCATTCACTTACTAAAAACACTCAGGAATTGGGACCTCTTTTTGCCCCGTGCTGTGCACCCAATTGACCCAAGCTTCTTTATGTGATAGTAGTAGTTTTCGGATAAATAGGTGCAAGTGGTTTTTGGTAGAGGCAGTTATGTACGTTTAAATGCTCTGTTGATACCACAGAGGATGTTCTGCTTGTTCTTGTGATTTTGTCATCTCATTTATCTATTCCATTTAGGATGCAAATAAGGGATTAGAATCGGGAAAATACAAGGAACTAAAAAATTGTGATGTATATATAAAAGAAATAAATAAGAAATTCTGTTGATTCGTTTATGTATCCAGTTGATACTTGTTTTGTCAGTTGATTGTGTGCCTAGTTTGATGTTCTAGCTTCACGTACTGATTACTTGTTTGGTATGCATGTTTTGCAGCTGAGGCCTCGACTAGCAGCAAAGAGGCAAAAACTAGAACCAGTGGATGCAAGACATTGTACAGATCCTACAGACACGGCAAGAGCCTCTTAATTTTTCCATGCCATTGGACCTCGTTGCTCTATCGTGTTTAGGAAATTTTTGGTCTGCTGACTTCACTCTTCCTAACTTGCATATAGTCAAAGCCTGTTAAAATCTCTGAATTGAGTGTTCAAAGCATAGAGTTAAATATTCACTTTTATTGTGCGTTCAAATCTGCGAGTTGTCTTGCTGTTGCTCCATTATGATGGTGTGATAATATGCAAGGGAGGTTATGCTGTCTGAACTTATTCTTGGTGCACAATGAACTCATAGGGGGATGGATGGTCTAATCGAATCAGTGAACGTAAAATGAAGGGCAGGGAAACAATTTTTATCCAGCCACTATTTGCTGCCTAAATTGGCCTGCTGCTCATTTGTCTGGGGAGATGAGAAAACATCATATTTGTTGATATTAAAAATTTGATTTGATTCCTGGCATTGAGGCTTCATTTGGTTCAACGGAAAATATTTTTCTACGTAAAATATTTTGAATTAACCTTTTCCTTAAAAAATGTCTTTCTATGTGGATAAAGTAGTTTCACTTTATAATTTTATATGAGGATCGCGCTTGACTAAGTTAAGGTTGAAGTGGAAAATATGGCATGAGATTAAGGTTGCAAACGTTTTTTTGCCTTGGTGAAGGAAACCATTTTTCCCATTTGTTGAAGGGAAGTCATTCCCCTCAATGGGGAGAATATTTTCCGTATTTGTGATTGTTATGAAATTATATGCAAAGGAACAATATAATTCTAAGACACAATCTTCCTTTAAGGTAGTGTCCTGAAGGGGTAAGGCTGTGTACATCTCACGCCCCCTAGACCTTGCATTGGTGGGAGCCCTTGAGACACTAAGTTTGTTGTTGTTGTTCTTGTTGCAAAGAAACAATATAATGAGGACCTTTGTATCAAAACAAATGGAGCTTCAGAAAATTAAAGAACAAAGGCGCCCAATGTACAATGCTTCTACCAAATGGGCCTCTGAAAGGTCAAATGTAAAACATTATGACCCTGATTTTGCGGAGAGGTTTTAGCCTGCGGGTTGCTTGATTGAACTTTGAGACGTGTCGTGTATTTTCATCCTTGTTTTCTCTTTCATGTCCAACTTGTTTGTGTTTACTATAGACAATTTTATTTTTGAATGTTTAACCTTGTCTAATGAGACAAATTGAACCGAAATGGAAAGAGTTTGTTGAAGTGGACGTTGAGATATTTGACCTTGTTTAATTAGACCCAACAAGCCCATTTACGTTTCTATTTGGAAGTACTTTGAAGGTTTTCATTGTTCTAAACTGAAATAGGCCAAATCAAGTAGAACATCCTTAAGAGTTTATTTTTTGTTTTCAGTTTCATTCCTAGTTTTTTGCAAAAAGTAACCAAGGATAGAGAGAGGCAATTCAAACTTAGAATCTCTTATTATGGGGTGTTACACCCTTTCTATTTTGGTGAAGAAGAATTACTGGAAGTAGAAGAGGGGCCAGAGAGGATAAAAGCAGAATGAGAAGAAGCAAGAACAGAGTTGATCAGAGAAGAAGGATTAATTCTAGATGGTTCTGAAATTATGATAAATTAGAAATTTTGTCTATGAAAGACTTGAATAGTAAGGGGTGAAAATCAGTTAACATGAGAAAATACTTTTCATCTCTCTTTCATACTTTACTCTCCCACTTTCTTCTAAGAATGTGAGCTAGGGCAATGTTAGTTTAGGGACCTATAAAGATAGAGATTCGATAGGTTGTTCAATCTTGGAAATGGAGCACAGTTAAATTGAAAAATCAAACTAGTGCAGGAGGGACATTTCGTTTTTAAGGAAATCGCTTTTGCGTGCCTCAACCCACCAGATATGTTTTCCTAAACACTTTTTTTTCTTTATTTTGTTTTCCATATATCGTTGTTGTTGGTATTCAATTGTGGGTTCTTGAATTGATGGAATTCATATAACATATTTCTTATGCTATTACTATGTCGTATTATTTGAGTTTTTATTGATGTAATTTTTTTAATGTTAATATATTATGGTTATTCGATGTATATTATCGAAAATTGTCCAACAAAACATCTCGTGGGACAAATGGTTTGAGCAATCTAGAATTTGGTGGTTGGATGCCTAGGATTCCGGGTAGGGTTTTATGCGAGAGAGAGGGAAGAAGATGTGAAGGGAAAGGAGAAAAATTAGGTTTGGTTGAATATTAGTGAGATTTGGAACCTGGTGAAGGGGAAGTACCAAATTGGCATTGTTAGCTGTTGACGACACCAAATGTGATTTTAGTAAGAATTCGACATGGTGCGAGAGCAATTTGATGATTTCCGACTCTTGTTTAACACACCAAACCCTTGAGAAGAAGGGTGCATTTGAATTTGATGCGTCGAGAACCTCTCAAATAAATGTTGGATCCAACTGCATGTAATTCCAATTGGAATGGATAAGATGTATTAAAAAAGACTTACATATGAGGGGAAGTGTTAAGGACTACCTATGTGAGTCTAATAAGAATCCTAGATAGGAGTAGTGCAATAGAAGAAATTAGCATATAAGCCTAGTGGTTACTCCACTTAATGGCAATCAATTAATGTGTAGGAACCTACTTCTAATCTTATGGAACCCACTTTCCCAATCAATCAACAACGTGTAGGAACTTGTCCTCATGGAATTGAACTTTAAATTTCTAGCATTTGAAGACAGACTAAATGTTCAACACTCCTTGGTTTCATAGAGATGTTTTCTTTTCTGATCTTAGGGCATTACCAATATATAAATAAGTGATGAGTTCAACAATCTTTTGAGATTTTGAAAAAATGACTGGTAAGGAGCTAGCAGAAGGGGAAAAGTGGAATAAAACTGTCCTAAGGACTTGGGAATGATTCTGCTAATAATAATAAGGTCGTTCTTACATTTGTCCAAGGACTTCAATGACGAGATTGTGGGTTCCGATCGCTTTTCCTATATTAGAAAGATGAGGAGAAAGGAAAGCGCTCGATCCACAGATTCTCACATTAAAGAACCTTATTAATAGATAAAATGGAAGAATTGGATTTACAATTTAAATCTTGAACTACTTATGAGATTGTTTCATGTTGCGATACGAGCAGAATACAAAAGTGAATAGTCCAAGTAAACTAAATCAAAATTTAACGCTGCTCTTCCCCCTTGAAATCTTTCTCAAATTTTAATTTTAATTGTGGCAGAAACATATTGGTCTTTCATGCAACATTTGAGATGAAACATGTTAGGAAATTAACCAGGCCAAGAAACCTCTTAAAGCTTCTTCTTAATCGAAGGCAGCTTAGTGTCCTGAATAGCCTTACCCTTGCTTTGATCTCCCTTAATCACCTTTGGTGTATTTATAGATCCCAAGAACTTATTTTCTTGGATTTGACACGCACATTTTAGAGGGTTCCTCTTGAGTTTGTAACTTCGCGTCTTTAACAAGGCACTTCTCAAGTTAGCTAAATGTTCACTTTGGGTTTTGGATTTGACTGCAATATCATCAATGTAGAACTACCTATTCTTAACAGTTAAGTCATGAAAAATCACATTTATTCTCTCTCTCTGACGCTTCTCTGTCTCTCTCTCTGACGTTTTGACGGAGCAATGGGCCACTACCCATCACATCACCTGACACCATCACGTCGGCTCGCTCGCCGACGATGCCACCTCCGCCGATGACACCTCTCGACGGCAACACCGCACCGCCGTGTTACGCTCGGGCTTGAACCTCAAACGTAAAATAATATAAAATGCGGAAAGATTAAGAATATGAGATGAGAAAGAATTGAAATTAAGATGAGAAAGTAGAGTTTAGAGTTTAGATGAGAGAAAGAAGGGAAGGAGATGAGAAAATAGAGTTTATCTCAATTTGAGATTGATATTTCAAATTTTTCATTGAATTATTGAACCATTACAACCTTCACTTATTTATAACAATCTAAGCAAGCCAAACCACTAAGAACAATTTAGAACATAGTCTAGCTAACTAGTATTTAAATGTATTAATATTGGCTCCTAAAATCAGTAACTAACAGCAGCAGCAGATAACACTCAGCAGCAGCAGCAACCAGCAGTGCAGAACAACAAGAAGCATTTAACAGATTTTTAACAGATCTTTTACCGCCACTGAAATTCCCGCCCAATTGCCAATTTGAATTCTAGCCTCGGATTTCGGTTTGTAACATTCCCTTCCCCTTGAAAACATTATTGTCCTCAAGAATGAAGAGAACGAGTCTTGGAAATCACTTGTTGGAGGCGTCGCCCTTCCGAAACTGAAGTTTTTTGGACTTGTGCAACTTCATAGTGAGGTCGTGCAGTTCCTTCCTTCGAGCTATTGGATCCACTTCATCCTCACTGCCATGGTCCTGATCGGACCCTTCGTTTTCAGCATAATCTTCATCACTTTCGAATTGCCCTTCAACATCAACTCCTCTTGCCATCATGAGAAGTTTAGGATTGCACCTATGGCCGGGTACATAAGGTTGTTGACATTTAAAACAGCGGTTCCGGGGCTCCTTCTCAATGTTTTGCGGATCTTTATGCCCTTCAAATCTTTTGTGGTCTAACCCTTTGTGATGATGTTGGAAATTTTCTTCCCGATGCTTGGGCCGATCAAGAAATGTTAAGTCTGAGGCTTCAATCAATTTTGCCTTCGCAAAAGCTTGAGACAAGGAAGTAGGATCAAGAGCCTTCACCAAGTTCTTGATTTTTGGTTTTAACCCACTGATGAAGCTCGAGACATAAAAGGACTCGGGGGCTCGGGGTGCAATTGTAATCATACTGGCTCGGAGATTTTTAAATTTCGTCATGTAGGCCTTCACGGTAGTGACTTGTGTTAATTTGTTGAAGCTTTCCATGACATCACCCACTTCTTCATCATCATAGCGCTCGCATATCTCGGACACAAACTTGTCCCAAGTAAGAACGGCATTGCTCTTTAACAGGATGTAGAACCACACTTCGTGATCCCTTTGGAGATAAACCGTGGCCAACTCCACCTTTTGATCATCGGGAATGGAATAAAAATGGAAATATCGCTCGCATCTTCTTATCCACGAGTGAGGTTGCTTTCCATCAAAATTGTCAAGTTGAACTCGAGGTTGTCGAAAGCTATTGTTTCTATTCCCGTAAGAGACTTCGTTGCTTCGGTTAATAACAAATTCAGATGCATTTATCCCCGAATTATACTGCTGAACAGTGTCAGGTTGATGATCATTGAGTCCAGCATTCAAGCAAACAGGTTGTGTGCGAGATGGATCATGAAATGGATCAAAGTGTCCTGCATCCTCATGTCGTGACCTGCTCGGTGCTACAGAACCAGGAAAATGGGCTGTGAAATTTGGCGGATGCTCCTTTTGATCAAATTGTACGCTCACCGATCGAGTATGTTCTTGATTCCACTGATTTTCACGCAATCTGGTAGTACAATCAGCCTCTGGAACCTAGTGCTGAGGTCTGTCCTCTTCAACTTGCAGCTGTACGTGAGGTCTTATGTTTACATTAACCTCTTGAGGATCGACTTGTGGATGAACAAGGTGAATTCCACCGCCGGGGACATGTGGTTGCAGCAGCTCGGGTGATCTAATTACATGACTTGCAGGCAACAAAGGAGCAGATTTATAAGTTACATTTTGTTTATAAATTTGGTTGTGCAACTCCTTAATCTTCTCTTCCAAACTCAATGTTTGTTGGTTCATTTGGTTTGAGATTCTTTCCTCCAACACTTGAACTTGCTGCTTCACTTGTTCATTGATTGTTTCTTCCACATCTTGCAATTGTTGAGGCCCAAAGTTTTTATTGAACATCTATGTTTGTTCAGCCACTGATTTCTCCACTTGTTTATTCACCTCCTCTTGCAAGTGTACCATCTTTTCTTCAATGTGTTGTAACCGTGCATCTTTATCCATCATCAACTTCAAAATTTGCTGAATGTTGTCATTTTGTTGTTCGAGCCTGGCATTTTGCTAATCAAACTTCGTATCAAACCTCGCATTTTGCTGATCAAGCTTAGCATTCAATTGTTCAAGTTTATCATTCAGCTCCCTGTGGTGATCGGATGGTACATTAACACTAGAATTTGAAACTGCCGCAGCATAGTCCATTCCCGAACCAAGAATAATGGCACCACCAGCTCCAGATCTGGTTCTGACTCCTTCAGTCATGCTTGTGTTGATTTGATCAATCAGATTCTGAATTTTCCAGATCAAGTTGTTGAAGCAAAATCTGAGTTGTTCACAACACCTGCACTTCGTTCACTGAACTCTCCAGAGTTGCACCAAGATCAGAATTGATCGGCTCTGAATTTGAGTTTGATTAATTCTGAATTTTTTTTTTTGGATTACGCACTCGATCGGAAGCCGAACGAGGCTCTGATACCAATTGTTACGCTCGGGCTTGAACCTCGAACGTAAACTAATATAAAATGCGGAAAGATTGAGAATATGAGATGAGAAAGAATTGAAATTAAGATGCGAAAGTAGAGTTTAGAGTTTAGATGAGAGAAAGAAGGGAAGGAGATGAGAAAATAGAGTTTATCTCAATTTGAGATTGATATTTCAAATTTTTCATTGAATTATTGAACCATTACAACCTTCACTTATTTATAACAATCTAAGCAAGCCAAACCACTAAGAACAATCTAGAACATAGTCTAACTAACTAGTATTTAAATGTATTAATATTGGCACCTAAAATCAGTAACTAACAGCAGCAGCAGATAACACGCAGCAGCAGCAACCAGCATTGCAGAACAACAGCAAGCATTTAACAGATTTTTAACATATCTTTTACCGCCACTGAAATTCCCGCCCAATTGCCAATTTGAATTCTAGCCTCAGATTTCGCTTTGTAACACGCCGGCTCGACGATGCAGCCATGACCAAGCGGGTCTCTCTCTCGCTCTCTCTCCTGACCCCGGATCACCACCCCCCAGAACCACCTACCCTGACCCGCCTCTCTCTCGCTCTCTCCTGACACTATCTCCCCCCCCCCCCCCCCCCCCACCCCCACCACCACCACCACCACCACCACCACCACTAAAACACCGACCACCACCACCTACCCCGTCACCACCATCGACCGTAGCCCGGGAGCCTCGCCCCCACCGCCCTCCCCTTACCGCCTCTCCCCAGCACTGCCACCAGCTCTAAACCTCCAACGCCGGCCGACCTCAGTAAGTGTAAACCGGTCGCCTCCAGGTTCAAATTCCCTCCTTCTAAATTTAGTTTTAATATGTAAATTCGTGTTATTTAGTTTATATCTGTACTTATATCCTTAAATTTTATTTTTATTTTTATTTTTAGTTTTTTTCACGCTTGGTAGGTGTATCTTAAATTGATTGGTTTTGATTTATGCATTGTCGTTGAACTATGTTGTGTTGCTGTGATCGACTGTAGTAAGTTTCTTGTAGATATGTTCCCTTACCTAATATAGTCAAAGCTAGTGGATGAACGTTACTAGTTATGGAACTCAGAGAGTGAGGTCATCTTCAAAGAGGTTGGGGAGGGGGAGGGCGAAGCAAAAGGGGAAGGGATGTTTACGACTTGGGACACCAAATGTCGGAACACTAACAAAGAAGAGTTTCGAGGTGGCCCAAATAATGATGAGGAGGACAATCAACATCCTTTGCCTGGAAGAGACTAAATGGGTCGGCATGAAAGCCAAGGATGTGTTGGGTTATAAACTATGGTATGCGGGCAAGACCCGAGGTAGGAATGGAGTTGGCATCATTGTGGATAGTGGCCTCAAGGATAAAGTAGTTGGAGTAACCAGGACTGGGGATAGGATCATAAGCATCAAGATGGTTCTAGATGGGGAGGTATTGAACGTCATCAGTGCCTACGCACCTCAAATTGGACTAATAGAGAGCGAGAAGGCAACATTCTTGGAGGACTTAGACACAACAATGCAAGGTATACCCCAAACCGAACAGGTAATGAT
Organism: Simmondsia chinensis; assembly: GCA_018398585.1. Lineage (NCBI taxonomy): Eukaryota > Viridiplantae > Streptophyta > Magnoliopsida > Caryophyllales > Simmondsiaceae > Simmondsia > Simmondsia chinensis. Next base: position 15,068,505 of record JAGTTD010000010.1, on the reverse strand, counting down.
TGGCGAGGACTTTAATGGGCACGTCGGCATGACTGTGGATGGGTAAGCGTCTTACCATGGTGGTTTTTGTTTTGGAACCAAGAATGCCGAGGGTAAGGCCCTCCTACATTTTGCGGTCACTTACGACTTGGCGGTGGCCAACACCTTCTTTAAAAAGCGTGATGAACATGTCATGACATATCAAAGCGGTGGGACAAGGACACAGATTGACTACATACTCTTAAGGAAAAGGATACAAAGAAACTGCAAGGATTATATGGTTACGTCAGGAGAAGATCTCTCAACACAACACAGGGTGTTGTGGGCTGATATAGAGACCAAAAATAGGGCCAAAAGAACCACCAAACCCGCCCAAACACATACTTGTTGGAGGGATTTGAAGGGAGAGAAGTTTAAAGTGTACAGGGAAAGAGCGATGTCTGAGCTCGAGTGAGACTGCGAGGGAGACACAAACTAAATGTGGAACCAACTGGCCCAAAAGATTAGAGGACTAGCATGGGAAGTTCTGGGCATGTCAAAGGGAGTGGCGCCAAGCTATAGAGAGTCCTCCTGGTGGTGCGAGGAGGTCCAAGAGAAGATTAAAGCCAAACGAGACTACTTCAAGGAGTGGATTAGCAATGGAGATAAGGACAAACGACAACAGTATCAACAAACTGAGAAAGAAGCAAAGAGAGCTGTCAGAGAAGTACAATCTAGAGTGTATGAGGAGTTCTAAAAGAGGTTGGAGACAAAGGAAGGAGCTATGGATATATATAGAAATGCCAAGGTGAGAGAAAGGAAGACAAGGGACTTGGACAGAGCACAGTGTATAAGAGGGGCAGACAGACAGGTCATCGTGGACAAGCAACTAATTAAAGCTAGGTGGAGGGCCTACTTCCACAATCAGTTCAATGATCTAGATGGAGAGCTTACTTCCACAATCTGTTCAATGATTTGGGGGATATAGAGATATCCCTTGGTTATCTTCAATCACCGAAGGAGCGCACCAGAACTACTGGGAGTGCAGGCTAATTAGCTTTGAGGAAGTCAAGGAAGCCTCGAAAAATATGGGAAGGGGTCAAGCAGTTGGCCCAGATGATATACCCATAGAGGCATGGAAATGCCTTATACAGAAGGCATCAGTTGGTTGACCAAACTATTTAACAAAATCCTCAGGGGGGAGATGATGCCCGATGAGTGGAGGAAAAGCACATTGATCCCGATCTATAAGAACAAAGGCGACATTCAGAGCTGCGCCAACTATTGGGGTATCAAACTAATGTGCCACACGCTGAAGTTGTGGGAGCGGGTCATAAATAGGAGGTTACGACAATAGACAGAGGTGTGTGAAAACTAATTCAGATTTATGCCCGAAAGATCAACAATAAAAGCCACCCACATCCTAAGGCAAACGATAGAGCACTACAGGGAGAGGCAAAAGGAACTACACATGATTTTCATCGATCTGGAGAAGGCATATGATAGAGTTCCAAGGGAGGTGTTATGAAGGTTTTTGGATAGGAAAGGCATCCCTGTGCCGTATAATCGGGCCATTAGAGACATGTATGAGGATGCACAAACTAGAGTACACACAGTGGAAGGCGAGACAGACGCGTTCCCAATAACAATTGGGGTATACCAAGGATTTGCCTTGAGCCCCTATTTGTTCATCCTGGTAATAGATGAGCTCACTAGAAACATCCAAGGAGATGTACCTTGGTGCATGCTTTTCGTAGATGACATAGTACTGGTGGGGGAATCACGGGAGGAGGTTAATGAGAAGCTAGAACTGTGGAGAAGAGCATTGGAATCAAAGGGCTTATGACTCAGTAGATCTAAGACCGAGTACATGGAGGTTAAGTTCGATCCCACCACCATGCCTAGTAGAGAAGACGTTAAGATTGGATTGCACACTATGCCGAAAAAGGAGTGTTTCATGTACTTGGGGTCCATGATACAGCACAACAGTGAAGTTGACAAGGATGTCAACAACTGGATTAAGGTAGGATGGCATAAATGGAGAATGGTCTCAGCGGTACTTTGCGATAGAAAGTTTCCCTCAAAGCTAAAGGGAAGATACTATAACACGGTAGTGAGGCCGGCCATGTCCTATGGGGTGGAGTGTAGGGCGATGAAACAATATCATACACAGAAGATGAAGGTGGCGGAGATGAGGATGCTGCGGTGGATAAGCGGTCGCACAAGGAAGGATAGGATCAGGAATGACGTTATAAGAGGTGAAGTGGGTGTGGCATCCATTGAGGATAAATTAAGGGAGCAACTAAGGATGGCAATGGGGCGGGGCGGGGCGGGTCGGGTACGGGTGGGGCCTCCTCCATACTCGTACCCGCCACCCAAATTCTATACCCCTACCCGCCCCATTACCCGCCTCGTACCCACCCGTACCCACCCCGTACCTGCTCCCCGTACCCACCTTGTTACCTATCCATTGTCCAACTTATTACACATACAATTCTTTTCTTTTTCCCTTCAATAATAACCATGACTTCATAATTATAAATTGCCTGATAAATTTATTTTATATAAAATAATACAACGGGGATATGCCGGTACGGGAAAGAGCGAGGCGGATACATGTGGGTACGAGGCGGGTCAGGGTGGGGCGGGGCGGGTACAAGCCTGTACCCGTACCCGCCCCATACTCGTGATGGGTATTAAAATGTGTACCCTACCCGTACCCGTTACCCGCATCATTTATACCCATACCCGCCCCAAACGGGGCGGATACCCACGGGTAACGGGTTTTACCCGCCCCATTGTCCCCCCTAGGAGCAACGTTTGAGGTGGTTCGGGCATGTTAGGAGGAGACCGAGCACCACTTCAGTCAGGAGATGCGAGCAACCTCATACTACGCTAGGCATGAGAGAGAAAGGTAGGCCAAAGAAGAGATGGTTGGAGACGATCAAACAAGACCTCACCCACCTAAACCTTAGGGAGGAGATAGCCTTATATAGAGCCCAATGGAGGGCTAGCATAGGAGTTGCAGAGGTAGCGGAGTAGAGTAGGGTAGTCTAGCTTTTGTGCTATCTCGAGTGTTCTAGACCTTTAGGGTAGTCCAGAGCTGGCACGCTTATTTATTGGCTTATTTAGCAGATCCGAGCTCTTGATTGACTAGTTGCTCATTTGCTTATTTGCGATCTACTATGTCTTTACCTTTAGTTGACTATCTTTGCCGTGCTTATTTATGCTTATATGCTTTTTGGCCCTCGTGTTGCCAGGTTGCCAGACTACATTACTGCGGATAAGCGGATAAGTTTTTCAGGTTAGGGGTCCTCGGAAACAGCCTCCCATCTGGCCAACCCCCAGAAGGGGGAAGGTTGCGTACATCTACCACCCCCCCCCCCCCCCCCCCCCGACCTCGCTTTTGCGGGAGCCCTTGAGGCACTGGGTTGTTGTGTTGTGTTATTGTTGCTCCCTGGCAGAAGCGCTAGCATTTTAAAACCTAGAAGGCATGGCAATCTATTTGAACATGGACACCTAAACGCATTCTTATGGGTATCGGCTAAGGCATTCATTGTTGGAATTGGTATCCTGGAATATCCAATTAGTTAGTTTTAAATATTAAATAAATAAAATTATTTTATTTATTTACTGTCTAATTGTGTTTTACGAGTCAAATATGGGTGTGATTGTTTTCTAAAGCATTTCATAAGATGGACATAGTCCATGGTGGCATGTCAGGTTTGATTTTAGTGGCCAATTGCACCACATATGGACGTAGATCAAACCAGTGATATGTTGACAAAGTATGTTCTTAGTTGGTGACAAGTTTAGACAACTTGTCTGATAAGACTATAATATGATACTTTTAATGACTTGTCTTGGTCATGGGGGTAGAGACCCAAGAGTATTATGTTGGTGTTGTCAATAAGATTGGAATATTGAGTAGGGTCACCTAAATTAGTTGTTTCTTAACTGGTATTATAAATAATTAATTATGTAAGACGATAACTCTAAATCCAGGAAACAATTTGAACTTGTGCATGGATTGTTTGTTGCTTTGTTGTGCTAAAAAGATTAGTCGAAGTGTGTTGACTTGAATTTTACGTGTGTTGGGTAACGGCATGAAGTGTAGCGGAAACTGCTGGTTTACGTGGAATCTATAGTCTGTAATGAGATAAAGATGTGTTATGATTCAAGATCAATCTTGAATCATAACCTGGAATAGAGGAAGAATTGAGATTAGAAGTAGAAGAAAAGAGGTGAGAATTAGAGAGAGAATTAGGGTTGAGAAGGAGAATCAATTCAATTTCATTCAATGAATCTTCTTACAAGAAATATCTAACTATTTAAAGGTATTGAGCTAAAGAAGAGAGCAATGCACCGGGACTATTGAGAACAACCGACTTACAAAGCAGCCGCCAAAATGGACTAAACAATTGATGCTTTACTTTGTGTATATGCTTAGCAAGTGCACTAAGTTATATCAAGCAATAAAGAGTGACTAGAGTATCGTTCTCACGAGGATTGTTATTGAGCAAGTACTGAAATTAGTAGTTTTAGTGCTATTTGAAAAGTCAAAATTTGTAGTTTTTGAAATGAAACAAATCAAAATAAAAAGAACTAAAATGTTTATTGATTTTTATAAAAAGTGTACTGACTTTTTGATGGTTTTTATGATAATAAGACCTAAGGATTGTTATTGAGCAAGTACTGAAATGTTCCCACGAGGATTGTTATTGAGCAAGTATTGAAATTAGTGGTTTTACTGCTATTTGAAAAGTCAAAATTTGTAGTTTTTGAAACGAAACAAATCAAAATAAAAAGAACTAACATGTTTACTGATTTTTATAAAAAGTGTACTGACTTTTTGATGGTTTTTATGATAATAAGACCCAAGGCATCCGATTTCACCTAGTTGAATCAATACGCCTCTCTATTCTCGATATTCAAGTCATTATTACGTGTTGATGGTCGAAAACCCTAATTTATCAAATATTCTCTCTCGAGCAACATTTAGCATGCTCTTTTACATATTAAATCATCAATCTCTTGCTTGATTTAAATAAGAAAAGAGTTTTGAAGATCCATAGTTTTCACTTAAGACACCACAAATCGCGTTAATCTCTCTCGAGTATTCGCTCAATTTGTGGTATTTATTGCCTTAACAATAATCATAAATCTCCTCTAGGACTCATTATGAATCATTATAGGTTTTAAATGGTGATCAAGCATTCAAAACTCATGAAGAACAATGATAAACACTTCAACAACGCAATAACAAAACATTGAATATGTTGAATTAGAATAGAGCGTATATTACAACTTAGGCTACATCGTAGCCTTGGGAAAAAAAAAATTAGTTCATGGTAAACATAATATAATATAAAACTAAGACAAAATCCATAAAATTAAATAATAAAAGGATAGAAAAGAACTTGAAAATAAGAAATCACAAACAAATTTCTTCTTTTCTCCTCCTTCTTCTTCCCTACGAATTTCTGCCTAATTCTGTACTTTGTATTGTGTTTTTTCTGGATGAATTGATGATAAAATACCTCCCAAGCATCCCTATTTATAGTATTTTAGGTTGAGATTCCTTAAAATAAAAAATATAGCAAGCTTAAAGCTCATTGCACCAAATTGCTGCCTTTGCCGCCCATTTCTGCAGGTTTCACCAACTTGCTGGTTTTTTCAATTTTTTCTTGCTTTGCACTGCCCAAAATCAGCATTGACATAAATTTGAACATGCTATTGAAGTGTACAAGAGGTTCTTTCACTTGATTTGTCCATTTTTCCACCCAAATTTGCAAGTTGAAGTGAATTGTGCAGGCTTGTTCTTCATTCTTTGCAACTTGCTATTCTTGCTTGTTTCTCTTCATTTTTTTTCAGCTTTGGCCACCCAAAATCAGTCTTGACACCATTTGGGACATTTTAATGAATTGTTTAATTGATCCTTGCATTTGATTTGCTTGAATTGCCGCCCAAAATGGCTAATTGTAACAAATTGTACAAGTTCTTTGTTTCCTTGCTTTTTCATGTAAAATGTTGTATCTAGCCTATTTTTTTGCTTTTGTTTGATGTATCATGCATTCACTTGTTGATGTTGATGATAAAACCAAGCAAGATTTAGCACAAAATGAGTGTTTTTGCACGAAAATGGCAATAGAAGCGAAAAAGAGCAAAAGCGAGTAATAGCGATAAAAATTTGATATATAATGATTAGAAAATGAACTAAAATGATATGAATAATTATATACTAAATTGGACTTATCAAAATACCCCAAAACTTAAATCTTGCTTGTACTCGAGTAAGGCTAAACATTAAAGCTAAGAATCTCATGCTTTTTAAGAATTTATCACAATTCAGAGCATGGCTACTTCTAATAGAAAAGAATGACCGAGACTCAAAGTCTTAACATTCTAAAGGTAAAACAATCTTTCCAAGGAGAAATCCATCAATCACCTAGGTAACCGAATTCAAAAGTTGGCTTAGCATATTAAGTTTAGCCGTTCCTTTTAATCTCAAGACATTCAAACCGAATAGAAGACAAAAATTATGCCACTCATAATAATATTTCTCAAGTATGCCCAAGACTAAAATTATTCACCAAATTTTCTCTCTCTCTCTCCTTTTTTTTAAGGTGCTCAATTCTTTTTAGCTTCTAAGTACCGCTTGTAGTGAGCTTTCAATGTGACAGCTCCCGTTCTAGTTGGCCTAGGGCAAAACACCCCTACGGATCTGCTTGCTCGAGGTACCAAGGCATGAAACCATCACACCATAGTACATATCCAAATGATCAAAATTTTTAATAGGATAGCGGGTGCTTAGTGATTCTCTCCCTTTATTTTTTTTTATATTGTCTCTTTTTTTTTATATTTTTCTTTTACTTAGACTTAGGCATAACTTTTCAAAATCTATTATGCAAATGATAATCTTAATGCAATCTTTTCAAATTAGAACATCTTTTAATAAAAAAAAAGAGGTAAAATAGCTATGCTAACTAATGAACTCAAATACCATAGTTTTATCAAGATAGTGCCTTAGAATAGATCATGTTTTGCAATTAGAACATAAAAATAATTGATTCTCAGGTTAGTCAAGTATAATTGAAGCACACAAGCTAAAAAGAGTAGAAAATTTTCCTAAAAAGCATGATGAAAAGATCTCCAAATTTTTTTTTTTTTTTGGTTTTAAATTGTTTCAAAATATGCAAGAAAAATTTAAAAGACTACTGATTTAAACTATAGAAAATGAAAAATCTTTTTGTTGGCCGACACTATGTACATCCCCAAACAAAGGCTGCGAACTCTAGGAGGCAGTAAAGTTGACTCTAAAAGATAAAGTAGGACTAGATAGGAAAATGTTCTCAAAAAATTTTATTCAAATTTAGAAAATGTGACAAAATGTCTCTCCCACCCCCAAACTTGAAGTTAACATTGTCTTCAATGTTAAAAGAAATACAAAGAACGAAGCAATAGATGAGAGATACTTCCCAGGTTTGAAGATTGCTTTTTGATGGTGAACGTTGTCATCATTTTACCCTCAAACTTGTTTCAAAAACTTGTTTGAACAAAATATATGAGAAAGCAATAAAAATAAAAGGAAAACAAAATAAATGAAGTAAGGATATTAACACTTGGGTTGCCTCTTAAGAAGCGCTTAAGTTATAGTCGTTAGCTCGACTTTTTGATGATGATCTATCCCGTGTCCTCAAGGAGAATAGAGTTTCCTCCATCCACCCTAAATGACCATTTTCTTTTGTGGATCTTCTTTGTACCCTTTTTTAAACGACCACCTCCACCTTCTCTAATAATGGGATTTCTGAGCTTAATGTGCCACAACTTGAATTTTCTTTTTCGATCTTTTCTGCATTTTTTCATTGAGGCATCCATGGTTCCAAAAACCTGTGACCATGTTAGACAAGCTCAACATTCTATTTCGATAACTGGTAGTGGTGGGTCAGCCAAGATAGGTTTGGTCACTGGTGGCGATGAGTCTATCATGGGGGTTAGGTTCTTCTAATGTGTTCTTATCCCTTAATGTTATGGCATTATTTTGCTCCCCTAATTAGGTGACGGTATTGTTAGGACAGAAATCTTTAGACCTCTTAGAAAGTTCCTCTAATGTAGTCCCTACTTGAGGTTTTAGATTTTGGATGGAAGCTTCTTAGTTTTTTAAGTTAGCCACGGTTTCCATGAACTCTGTAAATGTCTTTTCTAAGTCGTATTTCTTTTCTTGAAATGGATAAGTGGGTGACCAAGGTGCTTTGTGACGGGTCCAAGAAAAGTTAGAAGGATTCATCCATCCTTGACTATAGGTGCTAGAGTAGGGATTGTATTAGGGTTGGTTATAATTTGACATGTAGTTATCTTGTTCAAAACCCGATGAGGAAAAGCTATTACCCTTTTGGCATTCTATATCAACATGGTTACCTGCACAAAATTCACATCTAGGAGTACGAACATCTTTAACACTTATGTTATCCAGTTGTTTTTGAATTAGTGAGAGTTGAGCAGATAATGACGAGAATGCATTAATTTCATGAATGCTCAATTGTTTTCTAGGTATAGCATGATATTGAGGTCTCATATAGTTGTTGCAAGCCAGCACTTTTAGCTTTTTTTTAAAACAAAATACGAAAAAATAAACTTAAAAGTCAGAGGAAAGATAAAAATAATGAGAAAGTACCAAAATATAGCAATATAACACAAATTTTAACAAAAACCAAAATTTAGGCGGAGGGTGGTGGTATATGAATTTTTCAAAAGAAGTTAAAAGAAGGGGGGGGGGGGGGGGGGGGCGCTTTAGTAATACTAAGGTTTTGAAAAACTTAAAGATGACAAAATTAACTTTGAAAAATTTATCTAGGTGAATTAAAAAGTTTAAGGTTAAAAATAATTCGAAAACTTAAAAATACAATAATCCAAAGCAAAAGTTAAGAAAAACCAAATTTTTAGAAAGCGAGAGAGAGCGGGGGGGGGGGGGGGGGGGGGGGGGGGGGGGGGAGTAACACTAATGTTATAAAAAACTTTAAAATAAAAAATCTAAGTTTTAAAATCTTAACAAAGTGAACTTATATGTAAAATAAAGATGAAAATAAGGACAAAATACAAGAAAAACAACAAAATAACACAAAACTAACAAAACTTAACCGAACACATCTTTTTTTTTTGGGGGGGGGGGGGGGGGGTATGCTAGACGGATTTTACAAAAAAATAACTTTACAAATCAAACAAATTAAATGAAATGAATGAAATAAAAGATTCTTCTTCAAATATAAGAAAAACTTGCAAGTTTTTACAAAGGAATTTCAAATTAGTATTAAAACTAAATGGTAACGATATAACTCAAATAAGGACAATCACCGGTAACGGCGCCAAAAACTTGATGTTTTACTTGGTGTATGCTTAACAAGTGCACTAAGCCATATCAAGTAATAAAGAGTGAGTAGAGTATTGTTCCTACGAGGATTGATTATTGAGTGAGTACCGAAATTAGTAGCTTTAGCACTATTTGAAAGATCGAAAATTGAAAATTTTGAACGAAACAAAACAAAATAAAAAAGAACAAAAGTGTTTACTGATTTTTTATAAATTTTTTTGATTTAATAAGATCCAAGGCATCCGATTTCACCTAGTTGCATCCATACGCCTTTCTATTCTTGATATTCAAGTCATTATTACGTGTTGATGGTCGAAAACCCTATTTTACCGAATATTCTCTCTCAAGCAACATTTAGCATGCTATTTTACATATTAACTCATCAATATCTTGCATGAATTTAAACAAGAAAAGAGTTTTGAAGATCCATGGTTTTCACTAAGACCACACAAATTGCGTTAATCTCTCTCGAGCATTCGCTCAATTTGTGGTATTTATAGCCTTAGCAATCATCATAAATCTCTTTTTGGACTCATTATGAATCATTATAGGCTTTAAATGGTGATCAAGCATTCAAAACCCATGAAGAACAATGATAAACACTTCAACAATGCAAGAACAAAAAATTGAATACGTTGAATTAGAAGAGAGCATATATTACAACTTAGGCTACATCCTAGCCTTGGAAAAACAAAATTAGTTCATGGTAAACATAATATAATATAAAACTAAGACAAAATCGAAGAACTTAAGGAAGAAAAGGATAGAAAATAACTTGAAAATAAGAAATCACAAACAAACTTCTTCTTTTCTCCGCCTTCTTCTTCCTTACGAATTTCTACCTAATTCTCTTCTTTGTATTGTGTTTTTTCTGGATGAATTGATGATAAAACACCTCTCAAACATCCCTATTTATAGTTTTTGAGGTTGGGATTACTTAAAATAAAAAATATAGCAAGCTTAAAGTCATTGCACCAAATTGCTGCCATTGCCGCCCATTTATGTAGGTTTCACCAACTTGCTGATTTTTTAATTTTTTTTCTTGCTTTGCACCACCCAAAATCAGAATTTACATAAATTTGAACTTGTTCTTGAAGTGTAAAAAAGGTTCTTTCACTTGATTTGTCCATTTTGCCACCCAAATTTGCAAGTTAAAATGAATTGTGCTGGCTTGTTCTTCATTCTCTGCAACTTGCTGTTCTTACTCGTTTCTCTTCATTTTATTTGAGCTTTGGCCACCCAAAATCAGTCTTGACATCATCTTGGACATGTTAATGAATTGTTTAATTCATCCTTGCATTTGATTTGCTTGAATTGCTGCCCAAAATTGCTAATTGTAGCAAGTTGTACATGTTCTTGTGTTTCCTTGCATTAGCCGTGTAAAATGTTGTATCTAGCCCATTTTTTTGCTTTTTTTTGATGTATCTTGCATTCACCTGTTGATGTTGATATAAAACCAAGCAAGATTTAGCACAAAATGAGTGTTTTTGCACAAAAAAAGGCAAAAAAAGCAAAAAAAAAAAAAAAAAAAAGCGAGCAATAGTCATAAAAATTTGATGTATAATGGTTAGAAAATAAACTAAAATGATATGAGTAATTATATACTAAATTGGACTTATCAACAACACCTAACCACTAAAACTACTTTTCCCGCCTAGACCTCATTCAAACCATTTACTAGAATTAGCCATTATTCTAAGGAAATACAACCTTCCAACAACATAAGAATGATTACAAGCAATTACAGACACTCCCACTACTGAGATCATGACTATACCTCCTCCGCTATAACATTATTGTCACAAGAATGAAAAGAGGGGAATTGAGTCTTGAGGAAATTCAAGTTCTCCCATGTAACATTCTCCAATCCCAGGTTTGCCTACTGAGCAAGCACTTCCTTAGAGCCTTTACCCTGTTGTTGCATAACTCGAGAGTCCAATATAGCTGTTGGTTCCTGGACAATGCATCCCAAGGCAATAGTTGTTGGTGGTGCTGCAGAACTGGAAGAGCCCTCAGCTACATGTTTCATCAAGAGAGACACATGAAACACCGGATGCACATATGAATCAGGAGGTAACTCCAACCTATAAGCAACACTTCATAGCTTCTCCAAGATCATGTAAGGGCCAAAGTAACGAGCACATAACTTGACATTCCTGCGCATTGCCACTGTGTTTTCCTATAAGGCTGTAACTTCAAGAAAACAAAATCACCAATCTCAAAAGAGTTGTCAGTCCTTTTCTTATCCGCAAAAAAATTTCATCCTGGACTAGGCTACTTGCAGATTGTCTCTAAGCTGTTACACTAATTGATGCCGTTGAGTTAAAAGATCACTGTCTTTAAGCACCTCAGAGGTTGGTCCTTGCAGAACAAAAGGAGAGGGTGGATCATATACACATATAATGCCTTGAATGGAGTTGTCCCTAGAGCTGAATGTGCATGTGTGTTGTACCAAAACTCAGCTAAAGATAACCATTTGTGCCAATTCTTGGGATGATTGAATGTTAATCCCCTCAAATATTGCTCTACACATTGTTTTACTCTCTCACTCTAACCATCCATTTGAGGATGATATGAGGAACTTAAGGCAAGTGTTGATCCTATCAATAAGAACAATTCATGCCAGAACTTGCTAGTATATAACCTGTCACGATCTGAAATGATGGATTAAGGTATTCCATAAAGCTTGTAGATGTGATCCAAGAATAGTCTTGTGAGCCTCTTAGCTGTAATGGGATGATGGAGAGCAATGAAATGTCCAAACTTGGTAAAATGATCCACAACAACCCAAATAATCTCCTTTCCCTCAGATTTAGGCAATCCCTCAATAAAATCCATATTGATGTGCTGCCTAGCTCTCTCATGGATAGGTAAGGGTTGAAGTAACCCTTGGTAATGAACATGATCACTCTTCATGCGTTGACAATTCTCGCACAATTGAACCAACTCAATTACATCCTTCTTTATTCCATGCCAATGGAAATACTACCTCAGCCTCTAATATGTACCCTCAATACCAGAATAGCCACCCCAAGAAGATGAATGAAAGGCCAAAATCACCTACTTTCTCAAATTTGTGCTGTGCCAATGTAAACTCTTCCCCTGAATCTGATAATGCCCTTACTGACATAAAGATCCAATTCACCATCCCGAGAGTCTTTCACACTGAAGACTGCAATACATTCTAGAGCAAACCCATCTCCTTCATAAGATTTTAGAACCTCTTCCATCTAAGCAGGTAAAGCAAATGAAATAGCAGCACATGCATCAGGCTCTACATCTTCTTGCCTCCTTGATAGAGCATTAGCTGCAAGGTTTTCCTTCCCACTCATGTACTTAATTGAGTAGTCCAACCCCAACATCTTTATAAGTCCCTTGCGTTGAACTCTTGTGATAATTTTTTGCTCAAGCAAATACTTGAGACTTTGGTGGTCAGTTCTTATGATAAAGTGATGACCTTCTAGATAACGTTGTTAGCTTCCAATTAAGGATCGAAAGTCTAACCTAGTCGAAGAAAGAGTTAAGGTGAGAAGAGAAGTGAAAGGGGATGAGAAATAGAGAAAGAGATGAGAAAAGAGAGATAATTCCAAAAGGAAATCAGTTTATATTTCATTGAATACTTGAATTACAAGCTTAAGGACCTATTTATAGACCTTTGGATACAATGCATCAAGACTAACCGACTAAACCCCAAAAAACTACCTTTCCCGCCAAAACAGCAGCACGCCACCAAAATTTGACCTGCGTTGACCAGCAACCTCTTTTGGCGCCTAAAACCGAACTAACTACCATTTAAAAGTACACAACTCAACACTTAGGACAATACCCAGCCACTAATAACAGAAATTACAATTAAATTCTAATGATTCATAACAAACGTCTCCATTTCTGTACTGCCATCAAGATTGCTAGATATTCCTTTTCATATATGGATAGACCCAGATGTCATGGGCTTAATGCTTAACTAAGATAAGCCAATGGTCTTCCATTTTGAGATAGAATTGCTCCAAATCCTCTGCTGCATGCTTCAGTTTCGAGGATGAATGGCACACTAAAGTCTAGCATTGCAAGAACTGGTGCTAAGCTCATAGCAGTTTTCAACTGATCTAATGCTACTTGTGCTGATTTTGACCAGATGAAAGCATCTTTCTGAAGGAGATTTGTTAACGGCTTGGCAATTAGGCCATAAATAGCGATAAATTTGTAGTAATAACCAGTCAATCCCATAAATCCCCTTAGCCGTTTGAGCGTCAAAGGAGTAGGCCAATCTTTCATTGCTTGAACCTTGGAAGGGTCCGTATCTACTCCTTTACCAAATATCACATGGCCTAGGTACTCTACTTGAGTTCTAGCAAAAAAGCATTTGGAGAGCTTTGCATACAACTTATTCTAGGTGTGCTATGTGAGCCTCCAAATATGAGCTATATACCAAAATGTTATAAAAAAACTCAAGATCAAACTTCTTTAAGAAGGACTTGAACACTATATTCATTAAAACCTGGAATGTTGCTGGAGCATTAGATAAACCAAATGGCATTACCACGAATTCATAATGCCCATGACGTGTTCTAAATGTAGTCTTGTGAATGTCTTGATCCCACACTCTTATCTGATAATAGACTTGCCTTAAATCTAACTCGGAGAAATACAATGCGCCAAACAACTCATCTAAGAGATCGTCAATGATGGGAATTGGGAATTTGTCTTTAATTGTGAGGCATTTGAGTTTCCTGTAATCAATACACATTTGGGAAGTCCCATCCTTCTTTCTAACCAATATCACCAGAGATGCAAATGGACTGTGATTGCGTCTAATGAACTTTGTCTTCAATTGCTCATCAACTTGCCTCTCAATTTTAGATTTTTGAGAATGAGGATACTTGTAAAGCCTAAGGCTCACTGGGTTCGAACTTGCTTTCAAAGGAATAGCATGATCTAATGTCCTCTTAGGAGGAAGGGAGATTAGCCGCTCAAATAGGTCATTATATTCCTGTAAGAGCTTGTCAATTGTAGGATCAGAATTCAACTGAGTACCAATTAATGTAGCATCAACGGAGAATAGCTGACCTATCCATTGATAGGATCCCTTCTTGATCACTCCTTACAACCTCTTACCTTTCATTAATTTAAAATGTCCTTGCTCAACAATTCCTTGCAGCTTCACACTTTGGCCATTTCTTCAAAGGAAACTGATAATTGACTAAATTCAAATACTAAAGAACTGATAGTCTTCATCCAATCAACCCCCAAAACCATGTCACAGTCTTCCAATCTCAAAACTCTAAAATCATACACGAAATTTTGGCCTTGCATCTGCCAACAGAATTGCCTACAGTTAGTCTGTGTTAATATCGAATTCCCATCAGCAACTGTCACTGTTAGAGGGCTTGTCTTGATCATTTCATGATCCACGGCTCTTACAACCTTCGGATCCACAAAACTGTGCGTGCTACCACTGTCGATTAAAATTAGTAAGGGCTTGCAGCTGGCCTCTCCTTTGATTCTTATCGTGTGGTGTGAGCCATTCCCTGTCAATGCCTTTACTGAAATCTCCATCTCGTCTTCATCTGGTTCCTCTTGTAAATCCTCAACTTGTTCACAGACTTGATCCTCCATTATTAGGACTTCTCAATCACTTTCAGTCTTAGTGCCGGTAACTGTCACCAAAAGCTTAGGATGCACTTGTGTCCAAAGAAATACCTTTGATTTCACTTAAAGCACAACGTTTGAGCCTTTTTCTCCTTCTCCAAACTCAAATTCTTTGGAGATACAACAGCAAGAGAATGATGAAAAGATGCCACTTGACTATTTTTGTTCCTGAAACCATCAGAATTTGTCAAGACAGTGGCTTCAAATAGCCTGGCTCTAGAGAAGGCTTGTGTCAAAGTTGTAGGATTCAATGCCTTAACCAAATGTTTAATCTTTGGCTTAAGTCCACTGATAAAACTCAAGATATAGTAAGCCTCATTTGCTCCAGGGTTCATCATTATCATTCTAGCTCTTAAGTTCTCAAAGCGAGTCACATATTCTATCACAGATGTTGTCTGAGCTACCTTGTTGAAGTGATCCACCACATCTCCTGGATCTTCATCTCCATAACGCTCACACAATTCCTCCACAAACTTAGGCCAAGTGAGTGTAGGTCTGCTATGAATCAAGCTGTAAAACCACATCACTTAATCACCTTGAAGATAAACAACATCTAACTCCACCTTCTCTGCCTCAACAATGTGATAGAAGCGGAAGTATCTTTCACATCTTCTAATCCACGAATGTGGTTGTATTCCATCAAAAGTGTTGATCTCAACCTTAAGCTGAAAAATTCCATTGCTCCTTACCAAAGCCACCCCTTCAGAACCTTGTTCGGACACTCGTGGATACAGAGGATCAGGAGGTCTCATATGCTGACTTCCAGATGGCAAAATTCCAGTTCTAGGAGGCATAGCTTGATGCGTGATCTGCTCTTGCATTCCTACCAGCTGCTGCTGCACTTGTTGTTGCGATTGAGATATGTCTCCAACCTTTTGAGTCACCGAACCAACTGCTAACACCAAATTTGCAATTGCTTCTGAAGTTGAGCAATCTTGTCAACCTGGTTCGAATCCACGGCTGTTGCCCCAGCATTAGCAACAACATTGGCTCTAGTAGTTGCTCCACCTACCACTGCAATCACTTTGTTACGTCTGGCCAGATTTTGCACACTCTCCACTAGAATCTGATCAACACGACTTGATCAGATGATCTTGTAACTAGTGAAGTTGATTGGATAACTAAACGATCAAATCGAATGTAATTTGATTCAAACAGCAGCAAATAGACAAGCTATGATACCAATTGTTATTATTCAAGGTCAATTTTGAATCATAACCTAGGATAGAGGAAGAATTGAGATGAGAAGTAGAAGAAAAGAGTTGAGAATTAGAGAGAGAATTAGGGTTGAGAAGGAGAATCAATTCAATTTCATTCAATGAATCTTCTTACAAGAAATATCTAACTATTTATAGGTATTGAGCTAAAGAAAGAGAACAATGCACCGGGACTACTGAGAACAACTGACTTACAAAGCAGCTGCCGAAATGAACTAAACAACACCTAACCACTAAAACTACTTTTCCCGCCAAGGCCTCATTCAAACCATTTACTAGGATTAGCCATTATTCTAAGGAAATACAACCTTCCAGCACCATAAGAATAATTACAAGCAATTCCAGACACTCCTATAGCTGAGATAATGACAAGATGCCCCCCTAGTTGATTCGCAAGCATGCAAACGGATTCTGGAATATTTTTGTCTAAAGTATTTCATATGTTTAACATTTGGAATTGGTACAAATATTGTCTCTGTAATATTGAATTGTTCGAGAAGGGCGAGTCGGGAACTATGGCGAGAGATGTGAGAAAAGTAATGATACTAATCAAAGTTACTTTTACTCTCAGATATCTAATATAGGGGTTAATTGTCATAATAAAAGTTATTTGAGAAATTCTAGAGTATAGTAAAACTTATTTAGTGGAATTAAGTTTTACTAAATGGAAACGAGTTGTTATTATGAGACAATAATAAGATTTGACCCATTTGGAGCTAGAGTTAGATTGCCCTTGAGTTCCCTTCGTAAGCCTTAACTTAAGCATCGTTTGAAAATATAAAAAATAAATTCATGGGATGAATTATTTATTTTTGAGATAAATAAATATTTCTGCTAAACAAATATTCATGAGATGAATATTTAATACGATAAATATTGTGTTTCAAAATAAAAAAAGAGGCACATATATTCAAAGCATTTTCTTTTGGTCTGGAGCCCACAACCTAATTAATTTATAAAAAAAAAAGAGGAAGGAAAATGTGGGTTAAATAGAAAATTAGTGATGGTGTTATAACGCACTTTGAACGTGTTTACTGTTGGGAATTTTTGCTCATAAATACGGTATTTTATCGTGAGAGATTTATGACTAGAGTTTTTTGAACTTGGTTTTTTCTCAAGATGAAAACCCTGGAACTATTTTAGAAGTTTTCTAAATTTATTGTTTAGCATAATGTTTGCTTTATTTTGTTTGAAATAAAGTGTAATGTGGTCACCGTAAAAGCGAAAACAAAACAAAATGCAAAAGGGACTCACTGTGACTAGGGAGTGAGCCTAAATTCAAGCCTAAATTCAAACCGCACATCTTTGACCTTAATCACTCACCATTTTCGGAGAAAAGGTTGTGATATTTTGGTGTATCTGACTTTGGTTATACCACAAGTTCTGCTTGTGCTTCAATTAAGAAGACTTGGTTAAATATTTTTGTGAATTTTTTTTATGTATTTATTGACTGAAAATTAAAGTATATGGACCTAACTCTAGTGACAGTTGCAGTGATAGTGCAGGGCCCACAGGCACCTTTCTTCGTACACATAAAAGTCAGGAATTGGGATGGAAACAAACTTAAGAGTTTAGTAGTCTACTTACAAGCCTGAGCCAATCAAGTTTTTAAGCATGGCACCCTTGACTTATAATAACTCGAATGAGTTTAGGTCTGACAAGATTAAGATGGATCAAACTGTATTAAGGTCACTGGACTAGGACCAACACAATCAAGGTCAAGCCTTGGCTATCATAGCCCTAATCAATGATGCGAACCTAAGTTCACTTAACTTATCAAGTAGTGACAATAATGTTAAGACTAACACAATCAAGGTCAAGCCTTGGCCGTCAAAAGCCTTAAACTAAAGCCTCAATTCTCAACTCGTCGAAATCTGGGAACATATTAAAATAGGAAGTTCATACCTGAAACCTGAAAGATTGTATTACTGAAGAAGCAAGTACAACAAGTTGTTCTACTCTAAGCTGAACTATGCTAAGTTACACTACTCCTAAGAAAAGAGCACAAGTGTGCTGTAAAAAGAACTTGAAGAAGTTTTGTTTTAAGTGTGTGTGCTTGGACTACAACAACATCTTTTGTTTACAGATAAACTAAATAACAGCTGTCCCTCGATTCCACAACACTTTCTTCCCAAGTTAGACCACTAAGCTTCTTCTTGCGCGTGAAGGATCAATGGACATGTCCATGATTCAGTTTTGGAGGGAATTCTTTAAAACCCACATTCGAATTTCTAGCTGAAGTCCCCTCTAGAAGCCCCATGTTCTCTTGGATTAAGCTTAGTGCCCAAGTATCTAAAATTGCGCTCCAAGTAACTGTCTCGAGTTACTTCCATAGCCTGCTCATACTCAAGTTCGAAAAACCTCCCTTGATGAGCTAGCCTAATAGATTGAACTGTTACTTCTATTGGGAGCATGACATCATGGCTATATGTCAAATGGAAGGGAGTTGTCCCAGTTGTGTCACGTTTGGACGTTCTGTAAGCCCAAAGAGCATCTAGTAGCAATTCATGCCACTTCCTAGGATTGTCTTCAATCATCTTTTCAATATTGGCCTTTAGAATCTTGTTTCTTGACTCTGCTTGGCCATTGGCTTGCGCGTAGTAAGGAGTTGAATTCATGATTTCTATGTTGAAGCTCTTTGTGAACTCCTTAACCTCAGCCCCATTGAACAATCTAGCTTGGTCCACAGTTATGGTCTCGGGGATACTAAATCTGCATAAGATGTATTCTTTGATAAAATTAATCACATCTTGCTGATTGATATTCCTATGTAGTTTAGCTTCCATTCATTTTGTGAAGTAGTCTGTTGCCACAAGGATATAAGAACGTTGCTTCCTAGAAGGGGACTTTATTTCCCCTATTATGTCCAGTGCCCACCCTTTGAAGGGTAATGGTTTGACAATAGCATGCATCTAAGTTGCAGGGACTCTCAGTACATGCCCATGTCTTGGGCATGCTCTGCACCCCTTGGCATTTTTTATGCAATCATCCATTATTAATGGCCAGTAATAGCCATAATGTTTGATGAGCCAATGTCTTTTGTTGCCAACTAGATGGGATCCATAGATATCTTCATGGGCTCCTACTGTCACTAGCGTAGCTTCATCCAAATCAAGGTACCTGAGAAGCACTCCACTAGCGTCGTTGTATATAACTCCACAGAATAGTAGTGTCACGCCCATTATAGATAATGTGCGAAACGCATCAGTGTTAAGGATAGTTTCACCTCTTTTTTTTTGGTGATATAATGTTTCACCCTTTTTTAAAAATATTTCCATATGCCTCAATAAGGTGAGTATGAATAATTTCTCACAAAGCAAGATTTTTGAATTTGCTTAAAGTTTGCAATTCTTATAAAATATTTACAATTTTGATCGAAATTATGAACAAGAATGTGAGACAATATTCACGTTAAACAAATATTGAAAAAAGATCGAAGGTAACTTAATTTTGGTGTTTCCTTTAGAAAATGGTTTCGAAGCACTAATATCCATTAGATTGGATAAGAATATTTCGACAATTGTACACCATCATGCATATAATATCATTGAGAGCAATTTTCAATACAATCATGCATATAATATTAACGTACACAAGTAATATATTTCACCATACTAATCCTTCTTTTAGTACCACCAGTTTGTTCCACATAGAGGCCTAGTAAAATTATCTACTTGTTGATCATTTGTGGGCACAAATTTTATAACATCTCCTTTAAACACATGATCACGAATGATATGATGTCTACCTCTATATGATTGGCTTTAAAATGTTGAGCTGGAGGTTTGGTTAAGCATATTGTACTAGCATTATCACACATAATAATAACACGATCAATATGAATGCCTTAATCATCAAATTCATGCATTAACCAATATATTTTAACACAATGACTTGCACAAGTAATGTTTTGAGCTTTATGGAGTATGAGGCAATGTTCCTTTTTTTTAACCTTGGCACTAACGCACGACTAATAAATTGAGAAGTTTTACAATTTGATTTCTAGTCCACTTTGAAACAAGTAAAATCCAAAACTCTATATCGAACTAGATCTTGGAAATCACACTTGGGATAGAACAAGTCTAAGTACCAACTAGGCATTAAAAAAAAAAAAAAAACTTTTTTCATTGAACATTATTGCGATACTTTTGGACATGTATGAAATTAGCCATATACGCACATACTAAACATGATATCAAGTCTGTTCGTGGAATGGTAAACAAGGGATCAAATCATACCTCTATTTAGCTTTGATCCACATTTTTACCGTTTTCATCAATGTATAACTTGAGTGTTGAGCTCACTGGAGTTGCAGTCGCTTTTGAAATTTTTCGTGCCAAACTTTATAAATATCTTCTTGACGTACTTGGCTTGTTTGATGAAAATTTCTTCCTCGCCGTACTTCCTTTGCAATATGAGGAAGTAGTTGATTACTTCATCATGCTTATTTCAAATTTTCTACTCTTAAGATTTGCAAATTCTTCACAACAAGATAGGTTAGTAGCACCAAGCACTATATTATCAACATGAATTTGCACAATGAGAGTATTAGTTCTAGAAGGTTTGACTAAAAGTGTGGTGTCAACCTTCCGTCTTAAAAATCCGTTTCCATAAACAATTAACTCAATCTTTTATACCAAGCTTTATGAGGTTGTTTTGATCCATAAAGAGCCTTTTTGAGTTCATAAATATGATTGAGAAATTTGTCATCCTCAAAATTGGGTGGTTGTTCAACATAAACTTCTTTTTCAATAAAAGCATACAATCGTGTACTTTTCACATCTATTTAAAAAAGTTCAAAAATTTTGAAAGAAGAAAAGGCACATAAGAGTTGAATAGCTTCTAATCTAACAAGGGGTGCAAAGGTCTCTTCATAGTCTATACCTTCTTCTTAGTCATACCTTTTAGTTACTAACCTCTCCTTATTTTTTTACCACATTGGGAGGGATCCCCAATGATTTGTCTTGTTACGTGATCCTTCAAGAATTTCTAATCCTTTTTTGATTCTACATTATTGACCATTTCTTTCGGCTCATCCAGTGGAGCTTCAAGTTGAGCATTTTCTTGCTCCTCGGATAAGGGTGTGATGTTTGTTAGTTTGATCACTACATCATCACCATCACAAGGAATTCTAGAGGATAAATTGTTAGTTTCAACAAATATGACATGTATAGACTCTTCTACTACCATTGACCTTTTATTATAGACTCTATATGCTTTGCAAGTAAGAAAATATCCAATGAATACACTTTCCTTTATTCTTGGATCAAATTTACCAGGATTAGTTTTACTGTAGTAATGGATAAAGCATTTACGCCCCAATTAAATATACAATTTTTGGTTTTCTTCTTTTGTAAAGTTCATAGGGCATTTTCTTCAAAATTAGCCTTAGCAAAGCCTTAGTTTGAATATAACAAGCAAAGTTAATGGCTTCGGTCCAAAAAGAATTTTCATAGAGAATGGTTTTTGGCATTTGTTTAAGAGTTCTAAATTTTTTTTGACTAATCCATTTTGTTGAGGAATTGTTGGAGTCAAAGAATTGTGGATTCAAAATTAATCACAATATTTTTCAAAGTCATCTTTTTCAAATTTCCTTCCATAATCACTTCTAGTTAAAACAATTTTCAAATCTTTTTCATTTTGCACTTATTTACAAAATTTTCAAATTTGTCAAAGGCTTCACTCTTATGAGAAATGAATAAACACCAAGCGAAATGGGATTAATCATCAACAATTACAAGTATATATGTTTTTCACAATGGCTCAAATGTCTAGTAGGATTAAACAAGTCTATATGCAAAAGTTCAAGATGCCTTGAGGTAGAAACTCTATCGTTGGGTTTGAAAGAAGATCTTGTTTGTTTTCCATATTGAAGTGCATCACAAATATGATCTTTTTGAAATTAAGCTTTGGTGGTCATCAAATAAGATCATTTTTTGAAAGTTTTGAAATTAAGTCCATTCTAGCATGTTCAAATCTTCTATTTCAAATTCAATGATCATTTATATTCGAGATACTAGAATATTTCACAAAGTTTATACATTCAAGATTAATCATACAGACATTATCACATCCTAATTGATCAAGTAATAATTGATTCATTTAAGCATGCGCCGCTACATATTTAAATGACTCAAGATTGTACACAATAAACTCTATCATATAGTGGACCAATGTTTTGAAATTATGCATAAAACCATAAACAAGTAAACCATAATCAATGCAAGGAGAGGAGTTAGGAGCAAGAATACCGACACAAAGATTTTTCCCTTTCTTCTTGTTGGAAGTCAGGTTTTTCCTTTCCTTAGTTTCATAAAAGTGTTGTTCAATTGCTCTTCGTTTATGTAACTTGTGAGACTACTAAACAAGCACCATTTTAAATTTTTCTTCTCAACCTTCAAGCATACCTAAATAAGTTAATTATCTTTTGGTACCCAAATTTTCTTGGGTCCTCCATTGTTAGTCTTGTCATTTGGTGGTTGAGATCCCTTTGGAACCCAAACTATTTTGGTTTTTCCCAAATTCTTTTTAAAAGGACATACATACATATTATGCCCATGGTCACCACAATAGTGAAATTTTATCGAGTTTGTTGGGGGTGAGGAGGCTTTAATGAAAGGTACATTAAAAATTTTCTTTTGAATTTTTCCATTATAACCAATTCCTTCACTGTTGTAAATTGGTTTTTGAGAGGAGAATATCTTGTCTTGTGTTTCTTGCCCTTCGAAAAATTTGTTTGAGATTTTTGAAAGTTCTTCTACTTTTTCTTTTAAAGACTCATTCTCTTCAAGCAATAATTCATCTTCTTTAGATTCTTCATTTTTACTTTCGTTTGAAATGAGCTTTTCTTCCAAGAATTACTTCTCATTGATCAATGTTTCAACTCGATCATTTAATGACTCTAGTTTTGCTTTCAAAGATTCTGTCATGATCCGAGATCAAACTCGAGTCATGACCTAGGGATAGTAGAATATGAGATGAGAAAGAAGTAAAGAAGATGAGAAAATTGAGAGAGAGTTAAGATGAGAGAGAGAATTCAGTCAATATCATTCATCAATAATGTGGATTACAAGAGAGACTTCCCTACTTATACTAATGCTTCACTTAATGAGATATATTGCATCTAGATCACTCTAGCTAACCACCTCACTTGGCCAGCCGCCACTATTAATTCAAAGACAACCGACATTGACCTTCACTAACTACCTTGACATGAAGAGCAACAAACATAAGCTAACACAAACTAAAACATGACTTAAACTACTTGTTACATCATTGAGTCACTAATACTAAATCACATCCCATATCTTGACATTACTAATATAGTCGGGTCATGACAAATTCATTTTCAAGCTCAAACGCTAAACATTGGCTTGACTCTTTTCTTAGCTCATTTTTCTTAGAAGAGTATTTGTTTCTCAATTTTTCAAACGCACCATATAATTCATGAAAACTATCTGTGATCTCATTATAAGATTAATCATTTACCTCATCTTCTTCAAGTTCTTCTTATTATTCAAATTTAATGGCCATGAGACACGAATCCACTTGCTCCTCTTCACTTGTATGAGGGGATTCTCCATTGTACTCTCTTCCAAATATGGCTTCTAGTTTGTCCTAAATCTCATTTGCACTCTTGCAACTTTTGACATGATGAAACATATTGGGAGTAATAGCACATAATAATTTGAAATGAGCTTTAGCATTTTTTTTAAGCTTTGTCTTGTCATATTGGAAAAAGCTCATTTTAAAATTTATCAAACATTGTATTTCTTTCTTTTATTGAAGAAAAAAAATCACCATTTTTAATGATAGCCACAAGTTAAAATCAATAAATGTAATAAAAAGTCTCATCCTAAGTTTCCAATAATGAAAGTTTTTACTGTCAAAAAATGAAGGCGTGTTGGTCGATTGACCCTCAGCCAAAATAAGTGCAAATGTTGCAATTAGGATCACTCTAAGGTTGTTAGACCAAAATAAAAAAATAAAAAAAGAGTACTAGCTCTGATACCAATTGAAGGTCCAAAGAGCAACCTAAGAAGGGGTGAATTAGGTTCTTTCATAATAAGTGAAAAATTAAAATTTATGAACAAAAAATCAAATTGAAAGCTAGACAATGTATATGAAATGAAAAAGATAAAGACAAATGAAATGATGCACATAGATTTTTATAATGGTTAACTTCCAAACTGGAAGCTAGTCCACTCCTAAAGTGACTACTCTTCGTCACTTAATTCTTTAACTAAGCTTGATGATTCTTTTTAAAACAAGGCTCAAGATCAAACCTTTACAACCGGTCTTTTTGTACCTAAGTTCAAGAACAACCTTTTACAATTGATCCTTTTGTAGCCATAAGCTTGGGATCAAACCTTTACAATGAAATGAATTAAAGCACTTAAATTCTTCACTCTTTCTAGAGTGAATTGACAGTAGATCAAGCTTAGCCAAAGCTAAGGATATGTCAATTAAGCTCATTGATCAATAATAATAGAACTAGTAATGCTCAAGAAAACTTCAAGAAAAACAAAAGATTAAAACATTAAAGCGCAAGTAGAACACAAGAATGTTTGATGATTAAAAGCTTCAAGAATTGAATTATTTTATCAAGGAGTTTATGCTTTTATAATCCAGAAGAACATAGGAGCCATTGGAAAAGTTTCAAAAAAAAAATTGGAAAGAAATCGGATTTAAAATGTAGCCAATAGAGCTATTGCAGGCTGTGTATCTACACAAAATCTCTATGTGTCGGCACACAGAAGCTCACATTGGACACTGTTTGTTTGTGTGTCGATGCACAACACGCCTTGGTGGATTTGAAAATTTTCAATCAATTAACTTGATTGATTGGTTGATTTTCCATATTGGCTAAGTAAATTGATTGATTAATTGATTACTATATTAGCTTAATTTTTGATTTAATTTCCTTGTTTACCTTGTTCATGAATAAATGATTGATAGAATCAAGCTAAACAAAATCACCGTAATAAGCTTTCATCTTGTTATTTTTGGGCATGCTTTTTATAATACCAATTTAAAAATTATTTTTATTGACAAACTTGACTGGATTGAGTTTGACTTGGGAAGATTTCAGAAGACATTTGAAAATCAAATTTCAAAAATATTAAAAAAAATATTTTTTTTGAGAGCATCAAATATCAATATTGACATTTTGAGTCCATTGATATATCCCGATCATAAGTGATAAGTTTAAATTAGTATATAATTTTTTATATTATTTTAATACATTTTTAACCATTTTTTATCAAACTTTATTCGCTTTTGCTCGTTTTTGCTCGGTTTCGACTATTTTGCTACTTTATTGCAAAAACACCAATTTTGTACTAAATCTTGATACTTTTGTCATTAATATCAATAAGTGAAAGCAAGATAAATCCCAAAAAAAAAAAAAGCAAAATAATAACAAAAAAATTATACAAATTTACCATGAACACCTAACTTACACCCTATTTCACAAGTTTTGCATAAATTTTCAGCTAAAATTCAGGCTTTTATGCATTGTACAATACAATTAAGCATTATTTAAAGCTATAGTAAGCATTCTTTTACATAAAAAATCAGAAAAAAATGAAAAAATATAAAAAATTACAAGTTGCAAAGCAACTTGCAGCTGGAAGGCAAATTTTCAGCTCACTATTTTTCGATTTTTTCATCTAAATACATTGAAATAAAGCTTAAATAAGTTATTTAACATATTTTTAACATGTTATTGCAGGATTTGGGCGGAGGATTTCATAAAAAATGAAGAAAAATGGCAAAGAAATCAGCTTGACAGAATATGTTCAAGAAACTTGCACAGTTCAATTCAACTTACAATTTGGGGTGGAAAAATGGACGAATAAAGTGAAAGAACCTCTTATACACTTCATTAACATGTTAAAGTGGATGTTAGGACTGAATTTGGGCTGTGCAAAGTAAAAAAATTGAAAAACGCAGCAAGCACAGCAAATCTTCAGAAATTGGACTGTGCAGCATGAAGGTCCAATGGGGATGCGTTTTGAGGCTTTTTTCATGCTTTTTTGGTGTAATATTTTCAATAAAGCTTAATTAACATGTAAATAATAATCATGGAGGAAATGTGGGCGGTGGTATGAAGAGAAAAAGCAATATAATTGGTTGTGAAATTAGCTTGAAGCACACAGAGCAGTTGTTGCAAAAATTAACCAATAAAGAGGAAGTTTGAGCTGATTCCATTGATGCATCAAACACAACCGTAACCAATTAGGATCAAGATTTGGGCGGTGCTTGAGCTGAAAATCAAAAAACAAATGGAAGAACACAGCAGTTGCAGCCTGCTGCAGGAAGCTCCAATGGGAGCTGATTTTTGAAATTTTTTCTAAGTTTTTTTATTCCAAGCTCTACTTTTATAAATAGGGGGTGTGTTGTGGTGTTTTTTCATCCAATTTCGAGAGCCAAAAACACACAAGAGTCAGGTCTAAGAGAGGGTCGAAGTTGGCTAGTCGTACTGTCAACAGCCTCTGTTTTCTGTGTTTTTGGTATATTTTGCTTTTTTTTTTTTTCTTTTTTCTTTTTTAAGTTCATGAAATTTGTGTTTGTTATGTATTATATTAAGTTTATCATGAACTAATTTTGTTAATATAAGGCTAAGATGTAGCCTAAGTTGTAATATACGCTTATTTTAAATTCAACGTATTCAATGTTCATGTTATTATGTTGTCGAAGTGTTTATCATTGTTCTTCATGAGTTTAAAATGCTTGATCACCATTTAAAGCCTGTAATGATTCATAATGAGTCTGAGAGGAGATTTATGATGATTGTTGAGGTGATAAGCACCACAAATTGAGCGAATGCTCGAGAGAAAATAACGCGATTTGTGTGGTTTTAAAAAGAAAATCACAGAACTTTGAAAACTCTTTTCTTATTTAAATTCATGCATGAGAGTGATGGGTTAATATGTAAAAGGGTATGCTAAATGTTGCTCGAGAGAGAATATTTAGCAAATTAGAATTTTCAACCATCAACATGCAATAACAACATGAATACCGAGAACAGGAAAGGCGTATTGATACAACTTAGGTGAAATCGGATGCCTTAGACCTTATTTATCTGATAAAAACCAAAGAAAAATCAACAACTTTAATTAACAATCAAATTTTTATTTGTATTTCTTTTTATTTTATTTTTATTTTAGCGAAACACCTTAATTTTTAATCTTTCAAAAAGTATTGAAGCTATTAATTTTTGTACTCACTCAATACAATCCTCGTGGGAACGATACTCTACTCACTTCTATATTACTTGGTACGACTTGTGCATTTGCTAATGCATACGCAAAGTTTGCATCAAGTTTTTGGTGCCGTTGCCGGGGATTGTCTCTATTTGAGTGATATCAATACCTACTAGTTTTGGTACTAATTTGAAATTGTTAATAATTTGTAAATTTTATTAAATTTAAAATATAAATCTGTTTTCATTCATTTATTTTATTTGTAAAGATAATTCTTAAAAATAAATAAATTAAAAAAAAAGAGTGATGGCTTGCTACAACCTCATAAGACCTCAATACCAAGCTGTATTTGATGCATTATCTGCTTAACTTTCACTAATAGAAGACATGATTACTGCTAGTACTCCTAGATGTGAATTTAGCGCAGGTAGTCGTAGTAGTATGGAATGCCAAATAGATAATAACTTTTATTCATCAGATTTTGAGCAATGTAACTTTATGAGACCTCAATATCAAGCTATACCGAAAAGAAAACTGAGCATTCGTGAACATAGTGAATTATCTGCTCAACTTTCACAAATTCGAGAAATATTAAATGAGATGATTGCTGCTCGTGCTCCTAGCTGTGAATTTTGTGCAGGTAACCATGCTAGTATGGAATGTCAATTAGGTAATAGCTTTTTCTCACGGGGTTTTGAACAAGGTAATTACATGTCAAATTTTGACCAACCCCAGTACAATCCCTACTCTAGCACTTAAAGTCAAGAATGGATGGATCCTTCTTGGAATCATCACGAAGCATCTTGGCCACCCACTTATCCGTCTCAAGAAAAGAACAATGACTTAGAAGAGACCTTTGGGGAATTCACGGAAACTGTAAGTGACATAAAAAGCCAAAGAACCTCCATTCAAAATCCTGAACCTCAAGTAGGGCCTGCAATAGACGAACAATCAGAGAGGTCTGAAGAATCCCTGCCTAGCAATACCATCACTGACCTAGGGGACCAAACTAACGCCATAACATTAAGGGATAAAGACACATTGAAAGTACCACCTCAATGTGACATAATCCCCTTAGTCAACTCAGAGCTACCAAGGACCAACCCCATCTTTACTGACCCATCACCACCAGTCATTGAAATAGAATGTCAAGCCTATCTAACATGGTCAGAAATTTTCGGAACCATGGATGCCTCAGAGAAAAATAGCAGAAGAAATCGGAAAAGGAAATTCAAGCTGTGGCAAATTAGCCTCAAAGATCTCAAGATTAGAGAAGGTGGAGGTGGAGGTGGACGTGTAAAGAAGGGAACAAAAAGATCCATGGAAGAAAATGGTCGTTGTGAATGGATGGTGGAAACTCTATTCTCCTCCAGGATACGGGATAGATCCACTCAAAGATTGGAGCTAACGACTATAACCAAAAGCGCTTCTTGGGAGGCAACCCAAGTGTTCTTTTCCTTAATTTCTTTATTTTATTTCCGTTTTTTATTTGTCTCATAATTATGTATATTTTTTTTGTTTAAACAAGTATTTTGAAACAAGTTTGGGGGTAGCAAGATGTCTACATGCACTATCAAAAGAGCAATCCTCAAACCGGTGAAGTATCTCTCACCCAATTTATTTTTGTAGTTCTTTTTTTAAAAAAAAAAAAAAATAAAGTTTGGGGGTGGAAAAAGTAATATTAATAATTAGTATAATAAAATAATAATTAAAATTTTTGAAAAAAAAAATTTGAAAAGTTTTCCTATTTTATGTTTTTGAATCGGCTTCAGTGCCTCCCAGAGTTCGGAGTCTTTGTATGAGGATGTAAATAGTGTCAGCCAATAAAAATAATGTCTATTCATACATTTTTAATCATTAGTTAAAAAAAAATAAAATAATAAATTAAAAAAAAAACCCCGCAGATTTTAAAAACTTATCATCATGCCTTTTGGGGAATTTTTCTACTCTTTTTAGCTCATTTACTTTAATTAGATTTGGATAACCTAATTATCAATTATTTTTGTGTTCTAATTGCAAAACATGATCTAATCTAAGGCACTATCTCGATAAAATCATGGTATTTGACTTTACTAGTTAGCATGGCTTTTTTACTTTTCTTTCTGATTAAAAGATGCTCAAATTTGAATAGATTGCATAAAGAGTATCATTTACATAATAGATTTTGAAGAGTTATACCTAAATCTAAATAAAAGAAAAATAATAAAGGGAGAGAATTGCTAAGCACCGCTATCCTGTTGAAAAACGTCTATCATTTGGATATGTGCTATGGTGTGATGGTTTCGTGCCTTGGTACCTCGAGCAAGTAGATCTATAGGGGCGTTTCAACTCCTGGTTCCCTGGGTCAACTGGAGCAGGAGTTGCCGCATTGAAAGCTCGCTACAAGGGGTACTTGGAAAGCTAACAAGGAACTAAGCAACGAAAAAAAAGACGAAGAAGGAAAACATCTCTAGCACCGCTATCCCACATAAATAAGATATGTAGCTACCCGTTAGGAGGGCATCTCAGTGGCTTCTCTTCCTTATAGGTCATCGCCCAGGATTCGGAGCTTGATTCTCACTGAAGATATACTCGAGAGGTCATAATACAGGCATCTCAGTGGTGGCTTCTCTTACTTATGGGTTGTCGCCCAGGAGTCGGAGCATGATTCTCGCTGCAAATATGCTTATATTGACTTGAGTGAATAAATTCCTCCAAAGAAAAAAAAAAAAAAGGCACAAAAAAAGTTAGTTTTGGGCATACTTGATAAGTCTTGTTATGAGTGGTATAATTTTTGTCTTCTATTCGATTTGAATATCTTAAGATTTGAAAGAACGAATAAACTTAATTTGCTTAGCTAACTATTGAATTCCATTAGATAATTGACAGATTTTTCCTTAGGAAAGATGGTTTTGCCTTTAGAGCCCTGAACTTTGAGCCTCAGTTATTCTTTTCTAATTTGAAGTATGCCTGTTTTAACTTGTGGTAAAATTCTTAAAAAGCTTGAGATCCTACGCTTTAATATTTAGCCTCGCTCGAGGACGAGCAAGATTTAAGTTTGGGGGTATTTTGATAAGTTTAAATAAGTATATAATTTTTTATATTATTTTAATACATTTTTAACCATTTTTCATCAAATTTTATTCGCTTTTGCTCGGTTTCGACTATTTTGCTACTTTATTGAGCAATTTTGCACTAAATCTTGCTAGTTTTATCATTAATATCAATAAGTAAAAGCAAGATAAATCCAAAAAAAAAAAAAAATTGCAAAATAATAACAAAAAAATTATACAAATTTACCATGAACACCTAACTTACACCCTATTTCACAAGTTTTGCATAAATTTTCAGCTAAAATTCATGCTTTTATGCATTGTACAAAACAATTAAGCATTACTTAAAGCTATAGTAAGCATTCTTTTACATAAAAAATCAGAAAAAAATGAAAAAATATAAAAAATTACAATTTGCAAAGCAACTTGCAGCTGGAAGGCAAATTTTCAGCTCAATATTTTTTTTATTTTTTCATCTAAATACATTGAAACAAAGCTGAAATAAGTTATTTAAAATTTTTTTAACATGTTATTGCAGTATTTGGGCGGAGGATTTCATAAAAAATGAAGAAAAATGGCAAAGAAATCAGCTTGACAGAATATGTTCAAAAACTTGCACAGTTCACTTCAACTTGCAATTTGGGGTAGAAAAGTGGACGAATAAAGTGAAAGAACCTCTTATACACTTCATTAACATGTTAAATTTGATGTTAGGACTGAATTTGGGCGGTGCAATGAAAAAAAATTGAAAAACGCAGCAAGCACAGCAAATCTGCAGAAATTGGACTGTGCAGCATGAAGGTCCAATGGGGATGCGTTTTGAAGCTTTTTTCATGCTTTTTTGGTGTAATATTTTCAATAAAGCTTAATTAACATGTAAATAATCATCATAGATGAAATTGGATCGGTGGTATGAAGAGAAAAAGCAATATAATTGGGTGTGAAAATGGCTTGAAGCACACGGAGCAGCTGTCGCAAAAATTAACCAATAAAGAGGAAGTTTGAGCTGATTTGGGCGGTGAAGCTACAAGAAAAATGTAAAATAACTCCATTTATGCATAAAACACAAGCTTAACCAATTAGGATCAAGATTTGGGCGGTTCTTGAGCTGAAAATCAAAAAACAAATGGAAGAACACAGCAGTTGCAGCCTGCCGCAGGAAGCTCAAATGGGAGCTGATTTTTGAAATTGTTTCTAAGTTTTTTTATTCCAAGATCTACTTTTATAAATAGGGGGTGTGTTGTCGTGTTTTTGAATCCAATTTATAGAGCCAAAAACACATTAGAGTCAGGTCTAAGAGAGGGTCGAATTTGGCTAGTCGTGCACTGTCAACAGCCTCTGTTTTCTGTGTTTTTGGTATATTTTGCTGAATTTTTTTTTTCTTTTTTAAGTTCATGAAATTTGTGTTTTTTATGTATTATATTAATTTTATCATGATCTAATTTTGGTAAGTTGTAATATACGCTTATTTCTAATTCAACGTAGTTAATGTTCATGTTATTATGTTGTCGAAGTGTTTATCATTGTTCTTCATGAGTTTTAAATGCTTGATCACCATTTAAAGCCTGTAATGATTCATAATGAGTCCGAGAGGAGATTTATGATGATTGCTGAGGTGATAAGCACCACAAATTGAGCGAATGCTGTATAGAGATTAACGCAATTTGTGTGGTTTTAAAAAGAAAATCACAAAACTTTGAAAACTCTTTTCTTATTTAAATTCATGCACGAAAGTGATGGGTCAATATGTAAAAGGGTATGCTAATTGGTGCTCGAGAGAGAATATTTAGCAAATTAGGATTTTCAACCATCAACATGCAATAACAACATGAATACCGAGAATAGAAAGGCGTTTTGATACAATTTAGGTGAAATCGAATGCCTTAGACCTTATTTATCTGATAAAAACCAAAGACAAATCAACAACTTTAATTAACAATCAAATTTTTATTTGTATATCTTTTTATTTTATTTTTATTTTAGCGAAACACCTTAATTTTTAATCTTTCAAATAGTATTGAAGCTACTAATTTTGGTACTCACTCAATACAATCCTTGTGGGAATGATACTCTACTCACTTCGATATTACGTGGTACGACTAGTGCACTTTCTAACGCATTCGCAAAGTTTGCATCACTAAGCCCTAGAAAATAAAAATAAATGACTTAAGGACCTTGGACTCGGATATCGTTCTCTTCTTTTGATGAATCTTCTCTTTAACTTTGATCTCTTTTTCTTTCGATTTATCATCTTAGAAAGCTTGGTATCAATATGATTAGCCTTGATTTTTCCTAGCTTTCTTATGAGTCACTTAGAAATAATATTAGAACAATTTAAACATAATGAGTCAATAAATGATTGTTATTATCAAAATTATATATATAAATGGCTTTAGGGCTAATAGCTATGTCATCACCAGTGGAGAAAAGCGGATCTCTCACCTTAGCATCAAAAGTTGAATGAGTCAATGGCCTAGCATGATCCTTAGATACGTGTGACTAAAAAAGAGCCAAGATGTCCTCACGAAGCAGCCCACTCGGCTGAGTCAACAATTCTCAAAAATAAGAAACCCAGCCTCCGGAATCTCCTCCTCATCAGTAGTTCGCACACCATTGGAGTGAACAATGGAAGAAAGAGGACTCCTAGCCTGTCAATGAATGACAGACTTATGGAAGAATAGGGTGCCCTGATCTCCCAAAGAAAGCCACTGGATGCGAGACTTTTGGCAATAGAAAGCCTCCTCATCCCTACACAAGTGCGAATACTCTCAGGAAAGACGATGCTCCTTACCTCTTGAAGCGTGTCTAACAAAGTCATAGACCATAGACACGGAAGACGAGTTAATAAGGGAATGTGCCCAACACCTGGAAAGCTATGAACCTTTCAATTTGCACAGCGGAACAAGAGTGGAAGACATTCGAGTAATTGAAATTCAGCAAAGAACGGAAGAAGAAGAACCACCAAAATTAGAGCTTAAGCCATTGCCACCACATCTCAAATATGCCTATCTTGGTAATTCTAACACTTGTCCTGTTATTCTTAATACCTTATTGAGTAATATTGAACAGGAAAGGTTGCTTAGGGTTCTTAGAGAGCATAAAACAGCAATCGGATGGACCCTTTCGGATATCAAGGGAATTAGCCCTTCCTTATGCATGCACAAAATCCTCATGGAGGATAACTTCAAACCCTCTGTGCAACCTCAGCTGCGGTTAAACTCTGCCATGAAAGAGGTAGTAAGAAAAGGAGTTGTTAAATTATTAGATATAGGGATCATCTATCCCGTATCTGATAGCCCATAGGTTAGCCCAGTGCAAGTAGTTCCGAAAAAGGGGGGGATAACTGTAGTAGAAAATGAGAACAATAAACTCATCCGTACTAGAACTGTCACCGGGTGGAAGGTTTGCATAGATTATCGAAAACTTAATGATGCCACCCAAAAGGACCACTTCCCCTTACCATTCATTGATCAAATGTTAGGAAAACTGGCGGGTTATTCGTATTACTGTTTTTTGGATGGATATTCAGGGTAGAATCAAATTGCCATAGCCCCGGAAGATCAGGAAAAGACCACTTTCACTTGTCCTTATGGTACCTTTTCCTATAGGAGAATGCCTTTTGGGTTATGCAATGTCCCTACAACTTTTCAAAGATGTATGATGGCAATCTTTAGTGATATGGTGGAAAATTTCATAGAGGTGTTTATGGATGATTTTTCAGTCTTTGGAACCTCATTTGATGATTGTTTAGCTAACCTCTCTATGGTTTTCCAAAGATGCATTGACATTAATCTTGTCTTGAATTGGGAGAAATATCATTTTATGGTACAAGATAAGATAGTGTTAGGGCATATAATTTCAAAAAGAGGAATCGAGGTTGATAGAGGAAAAACTAAAGTAATAGAACGATTACCACCCCCTACCAATGTCAAGGGCATTTGGAGTTTCTTAGGACTTGCAGGTTTCTATAGGAGATTCATAAAAGACTTGTCTAAGATCGCTAAGCCTCTTTGCAATTTATTGATGAAAGATGTCCCTTTTAACTTTGATAGTGACTGCATGCATGCTTTTGGAACCTTGAAGAAGAAACTAGTGTCAGGACCAATAATTGTAGCACCTAACTGGACTTTGCACTTTGGACTTATGTGCGACGCTAGTGATTATGCTGCAGGGGTTGTGCTAGGACAAAGAACGAACAAAAATTTTCATGTAATTTACTATGCAAGTAAAACTTTGACAGATGCACAGATTAACTATGCTACTACCGAGAAAGAGTTACTAGCTGTAGTATTTGCATTTGATAAATTTTGTTCCCACCTGCTCAATTCAAAGGTAATTGTTTACATTGACCATTCTGCTCTTAAATACCTTTTTACGAAGCAGGATGCAAAGCCAAGACTAATTAGATGAATTCTCTTGCTTTAGGAATTTGATTTAGAAATCCGGGATAAAAAGGGTACATAAAATATTGTAGCAGATCATCTGTCACGTCTCGATTGAGAGGACGAAGGTCCCTCTATCAACGAAAATTCCAGGATGAAGATCTTATGGTGGTAAGCGAGAATCCTAATTGTCCATGATACGCTGACATTGTTAACTATCTGGTTGCACAGGAACTACCCAAGGACATGACTTATCAACAAAAGAAGAAATTCTTTGCTGACTTAAAGCATTATTTCTGGGATGAACCATTCTTGTATAAGCATTGTGTAGACCAGATTATCAGAAGATGCATACTTGAGGAGGAAACGGAGAACATTCTGCGTAACTGTCACTCTCCTGAAACTAGTGGCCATCAAGGTGGGACAAAAACTGCAGCTAAGGCTTTACAATCTGGGTTTTATTAGCCGACACTCTTTAAAGATGCTTTTAGATTTGTTAGTAAATACGATAGATGTTAAGGGACAGGTAACATCTCCAAGAAACATGAAATGTCCCTAAATAACATTTTGGTTGTTGAATTATTTGACGTTTGGGGGATTGATTTCATGGGTCCTTTCCCCTCATCATTTTCTAACAAATTTATTTTGGTTGCTGTAAATTACGTGTCAAAATGGGTCGAAGCAGCTGCTTTTCCAACCAATGATGTTATAGTTGTAGTAAAATTTGTCAGGAAAAACATTTTTTTTTTCCGGTTTGGAACTTCTAGAGCAATTATAAGTGACGGCCGAAAAAATTTTCATGACCGCCAACTTAAAGTTTTATTGAGTAAGTATGGAGTTACGCACTATGTGGGTGCTCCATACCATCCCCAAACTAGTGGACAAATGGAAATTTCAAACCAAGAATTGAAAGTTACTCCTGAAAAAACAGTTAGTGCCTCTAGAAAGGATTGGTCAAAAAAGTTAGATGACGCACTTTGGGCATACAGAACAGCATTGAAAACACCTATTGGAATGTCTTCATATCGAATGGTTTATGGCAAAGCATGTCATTTACCAGTAGAATTGGAACACAAAGCATACTGGGCCATAAAAACCTTAAACTTCAATTTAGCAGCTGCATGCAAAAAGAGGTTGCCACAAATCAACGAGATGCATGAGTTCATAAATGAGGCTAATGAAAATGCTCGAATTTACAAAGACCGAACCAAAAGATGGCACGACAAGCACATTTTGAACAAAGAGTTCGCAGTGGGACAAAAAGTTCTACTATTTAACTCCTGCTTACGACTTTTCCCAGGACAGCTGCGCTTTCGATGGTCAGGACCCTTTATTGTAACCCGTGTTTTTACATATGGCACGGTTGAGATTCAAGATGAGAAAAAGGGTACTTTTGGGGTC
The DNA here is from genome assembly GCA_018398585.1 of Simmondsia chinensis. Classification (NCBI taxonomy): domain Eukaryota; kingdom Viridiplantae; phylum Streptophyta; class Magnoliopsida; order Caryophyllales; family Simmondsiaceae; genus Simmondsia; species Simmondsia chinensis. The sequence goes on along the minus strand of JAGTTD010000010.1, from coordinate 15,032,292 downwards.
AATGGGCAACGACTGAAACCTTGCATTGATGGAGAGCTCGAGCCTCAATAAACTTCCATTCATCTCAACAATATCGAATAAGCCACTCAGAAAGTCAAGCTAATGACTATAACTAAAGCGCTTCTTGTGAGGCAACCCAAGTGTCTATATCCCTATTTATCTTAGTTTTCCATTCATTATTTTATTTGTCTCGTATTTCTGAATCTTTTTGTTTAAACAGGTATTTTGAAACAAGTTTGGGGCGAGCAAAATGTCCACATGCACTATCAAAAGAGCTATCCTCAAACCGGGGAAGTTTCTCTCAACCAATTTATCAAAAGAGCAATTTTTAAAGTTTTTAAACAAAATTATTTCGAAAAAGTTTTCCTTTTTTATGCTTTAGAGTCGGCTTCAATGCCTCCTAGAGTTTGGAGCCTTTGTATGGGGATGTAAATAGTGTCAGCCAACAAAAATATGGTCAGCTTTCTACAGTTTTTATCATTAATCTTTCAAAAAAAATTTCACAAAAAAAAGGGAAAGAAAGAAACAAAGAACTTATCATCATTGATGTGTTTTTCTACGTCTATCAAAATTTAATATAAAACCCTATCTATTAAACATACCTAAATTGAAGTGTAGGGCGAGAGGGTGTCGAACCACAGGGACTAAGAGTGCATGAATTTAATCTATGACCTAAATTGATTTAAGGAAAGTGATATCTTTGTGTTAATTAATATAGAAAATGACAATTAAACTAAAGTAATCTACTACTAATCGGGAACGTATATTAAATTGGAGCCCAGGGTTTCGATTCCATCATTAGCCAATTATTTTTGCATTAACTCTTAAATTGGGATTATTGACTGTCACACGGGTTGTGGTTTAGGCTACAAGCTTCAACCTACTAAGATAATGTTGTTAGTATTGCGTATTGACCCCATCTAACTAAAGCATAAGGAAAATAGGCTACCTAACGTATTGTTAATTATTACGTATTGACCCGATCTAATTAACGCATAGGGAAGATAGGCTTAAATTAACAATTCGGTTAATATTATTGCTTGATTAATTAATCCTAAGGCTACAAGCACAAAGAATTAATTTATAAATATCAACATCAACAATTAAAGGTTACAAACTCAATAATCATATCAATTGAATAAACAATAAAAATATAATGCTTCAAAGTATTTATCTCAACCAAGCAATTCATGTAAACAATCAAATTATCCCGAATTAAAAGTAAACAAAAGTAAAGGCTAAGATTTCATCTAACCCCAGAGAGCAAGTTAGCTCTCCATCAAGGATGACCCGGTGAAGAAGAAGTTGAACGAACTCATGTCAGTCTCCACGCTAATTTCGCTCTCGCTCCAATTTAATGAAAAAGAAAGAAAAATAAAAATAAAAATATGAAAAAGAAGAGAAAGAGCTGAGAGGAGAAAGAGAAAAACAGGGCGGTGGTGCAGCATCCAAAACAAAGACGAACAACCCCCCTCCAATCGAACGCTTCTCTTCCTTTTAAATCGAAACCAAACCCTAAGTCGGTGCTCGTGGTGGGCCGGACGCTGGTGGTTGACGGGCCGAAAGGTCAAATCAGGCCGGAGTTGGGCCTGGGGTGATGCTGTGGTGCTGGGCCTGGTGCCGGTGAAGTTGGGCTGTGGATGATGATGTCGGTGTTGGGCTTGGGGTGGAGATGGACCTGCGTTGCTGTTGTGACGAACAGGGGCTGTTGGTGATGGGCCTGCGTAGGAGCTGGACGGTGATGGTGCGAGCTTGAGGTGGAGATGATGAACAGTGCAGGTGCAGGTCGGGCTTATACGTTGTTGTCCCGAATTAATTGTTTGAGCGTCGAATTTGTCTTATTTGCATCCGAATTTGACAATTTCCGTAACTTTAATTTCAAACATGTTAAACATAAATTTTACCAAAATGAGTGTAAGACTATAATTAAATAGATGCAAAGTAATTAAAATAACAATTAAAAGATGCGTAAATACGAGACGCATCAATCATGCTTTTTAGGCAATTTTTCTACTCTTTTTAGCTCATTTACTTTAATTAGATTTAAATAACCTGATAATCAATTATTTTTATTGCAAAACATGATCTAATCTAAGGCGCTATCTTCATAAAACCATGGTATTTGACTTCACTAATTAGCATGGTTGTTTTACTTTTCTTTCTGATTAAAAGATGCTCAAATTTGAATAGATTGCATAAAGAGTATTATTTACATAATACATTTTGAAGAGTTATGCCTAAATCTAAATAAAAGAAAAAAAACTATGGTAGAGAGGGTGAATTACTGAGCACCGCTATCTTCTATATATGTGCTATGGTGTGATGGTTTTGTGCCTTGGTACCTCGAGCAAGTAGATCCATAGAGGTGTTTCAACACCTGGTACACTGGGCCAACTAGAACGGGAGTTGCCGCATTGAAAGCTCGCTACAAGGGGTATTTAGAAAGCTAACAAGGAACCAAGCACCGAAAAAAAAAGGATCTCTAGCACCGCTATCCCACATAAATAAGATATGTACTACCCGTTAAAAGAGCGTCTCAGTGGTGACTTCTCTTACTTATGGTTCATCGCCCAGGAGTCAGAGCTTGATTCTCGATGCAGATATGCTTATATTGACTTGAGTAAATAAATTCCTCCAATATATATATATATATATATAGCGCAAAAATAATTAGTTTTGGGCACACTTCATAAGTCTTGTTTTGAGTGGTATAATTTTTGCCCTCTATTCTGTTTGAATATCTTGATATTAGAAATGACGGATAAAACTTAATTTGCGTAAGCTAAATTTTGAATTCGATTACTTAAGTAATTGATAGATTTTTCCTTCGGAAAGATGGTTTTGCCTTTAGAACCCTGAACTTTGAGTCTCAATTATTCTTCTCTAATTTGGATTATATACCTGCTTTGACTTATAGTAAAATTCTTAAAAAGCATAAGATCCTGCACCTTAATGATTAGCCTTGCTCGAGGACGAGCAAGATTTAAGTTTGGAGGTATTTTGATAAGTCTAATTTAGTATATAATTATTTATATCATTTTAATATATTTTTAACCAATTTTGCATCAAACTTCTATCAATTTTGCCCAGTTTTGCTCGTTTTGAACTATTTTGCTATTTTCTTGTAAAAACACTCATTTTATGTTAAATCTTGCTAGGTTTTATTAATAACATTAACAAGTAAAAGCAAAATACATCAAATAAATACAAAAAATTAGCAAATTACCTCATGTATGCGCCTAAATGCAACTTTTACATAAAATAACAAGCTTTTTGCAACTACTTGCTTTGGGGACCTTCTCACCAGTGACCATGCTAGAGTCCATAAAGATACTCCTATCTATTGTAGCTCATTATAATTATGAGATTTGGCAATTGGATGTCGAAATGGCCTTTCTAAATGGTTGTCTTAAAGAAGACATTTATATGGTGCAACCAGACAGTTTTATTGGCAAAAATCAGGAGCATATGGTATGCAAACTGAAGATGTCCATATATGGACTGAAACAAGCATTACACTCATGGAATATTAGATTCAATGAAGCTATTAAGACTTATGGTTTTGAGCAATTAGTTAATGAACCCTGCATGCACAAATGACATCAAGAGAAAGTAGTGACTTTCCCAATGTTGTATGTCGATAACATACTACTCATTAGGAATGATGTAGAGGTGTTATCAGCTATAAGGATTCGGTTTTCAGGTCAGTTCAATATGAAAGGCTTAGAAGAAGCTAGCTATGTTCTTGGGATCAAGCTTTTGAGAGATCGTAAGAGTAGGATGCTAGGTGTTTCTCAAGCCACTTGTATTAACAAGATGTTATCAGTGTATAGCATAGAGGACTCTAAGAAAGGGCTTTTACCTTTCAGGCACAAAGTCCCTATTTCTTTAGAGCAATGTCCTAAGACACCTCAAGAGGAAGAGCAAATGAGAAATGTTCCATATGCTTTGGCAATGGGAAGCCTCATGTATGCCATGCTGTGCATGAGACCGAATATCTGCTATGCTATTGGTATGGTAAGCAGATATCAGTCTATCCTAGGTCCGATGCATTGGGTGGCAGTGAAGCATATTCTCAAGTACTTAAGAAGAACTAGAGATTATATGCTGATCGTTCAATGTGACGAACTAGTTCCAGTTGGCTGTACTAATTCAGACTTCTAGTTAGATAGAGATGCCAGAAATTCGACGTCTGGATATGTCTTTACCCTTGGAAGGGGAGCTATTAGTTAGAGAAGTGTTAAGCAATCTTATATTGCTGACTCCACTATGGAGGCTGAGTACATTGCAGCTTCAAAAGCTGCAAAGGAGGCATGTTGGCTTAAAAAGTTCCTGATAGATCTTGAGGTTGTCAGAGATGGTCTAAAACAAGTTACGGTCTTTTGTAATAACTCGGGTGTGGTGGCTAATTCTAAAGAGCCTAAAAGACACAAGACGTCCAAGCACATTGAAAGGAAGGACCACCTCATTAGAGACTACGTGGAGAAGGGTGCGTTGGCCATCTCGAAGATAAACATGAGCCATAATCTTGTAGATCCTTTTACAAAGACTTTAACTCAGAAGTTCTTTGAATCACACTTAAAGGAGATGGGTATGAAGTGTATAGTAAATTGGATTTAGGACAAGTGGGAGATTGTTAGGAATAGTGTCCTAAAATTCAAATTTATTTTTTAATATTATTCTATTAATGAATGAAATTGAAGTTTTAATTATTTTCTCATTAAATTTGTGTAAATGAGATATATACTGCATGTGATTTTCTTTTAAGTATCATCCATGAGATGGATAAAGTCCTAATATTACATTTTACATGTTTGTTCTAAGTGGATAATGAGATTAAGCCACAAATGGACTTGGAAAAAATGGTATGGAATGATATTTGAATTACTCGTGGTTGATGATGAGCTTGGGCCACTTGTCTGTTAAGACCATTACTTAATACTTTAGATGACTTATCTTGGTTATATGGATGGTGATCCAAAAGTGTTAGGTTGGTGCGTTTAATAAGATTGACACACTGAGTTGAACCATGTGAGTTGCTTGTTTCTAGACTACTATTGGAGATGAGGGATTTATGTTGTACTATTTGAATGACATTTCTAAATCCTGAAAGCATTCTAGATTTGTGCATGGAACGTTAAATGCTTTGGTGTACTATAGGCAATGAATGATTGAATTCCCATGTACACTGGGCAGCGGCGTGAAGTACAGCAAGGATCAAATATTCAATACGAAATCTAAAGTTTTTTATGAGATACAGATGTCCCTTTAGTTGATTCACAAGTATTTGAATGATTCAATAACTTTTGCCAAAGTGTTCCAGGTGTTTGACATTTGGAATTTATACTATGAATATGTTCAAGCATAAATTGAAGGGCGAGTCAGTAGCTAATGGAGAAGTTGTGAGAATGATCATGGTAGTAGTTATATTTATTCTTTGTCATGGACATTTAGTGGAGGGGTTTTTAATACAATCAATTTGGAAAATATCGAATAAATGGTTTAAGTCTACAGTGCATTGGGATCAATTGAGTGGAATTAAGTCGCATTACACGATAATCAAATTTTATCATGAGATGGTAATTAGTTTTATCCATTTTGAGCTAGATTTAAATTGTCCCTGCGCAAGGCTGTATATATATTGCCATCGGAGAAATATTAAAGAATTAATAAGATGAATTATTTATTCATGACATGAGTGAATTTAATTTTGCCAAACATTATTCATGAGATGAATAAGAATTGAAAATTATAGACCAAAATAATTTTTTAATATTAAAAAAATTATGGGATGAATTTATACACGTGGGAAACAAAAAAAAAATTTGCGAAATCCCATGCAGGTCTGGCGATCCACGTACACCCAGATGGACGAACCAGAGCCCAACAAGGGAGGAATCTGCATGCACAAGGGCTGGCCAATCAGGGCCCCCCATGTGGTACGTGGAAAGAGTCAAAAAGTCACGCGATTTGAACGAGAATGAAATGAAACACAACGTTTTTGCTGGGTTTCGTTATGAAACATTGCGTTTTGTCCTATAATTGCGATTCCCACATCGAAAAATCAGATTTTTTTGCTCTGGAATACTACTATAAATAATGGTAATTATTCTAAATGTTTGGTATTAGTTCTAAATTAACGGTTTCTGAGTGTTGACTTTCGGAGACCTAGTGGGAGAGAAAAAAATATTTTGAAATTTTTCTTTCCTCAAATTTTAATATTTTTTTGAGCCCACTCTCCTGGAGGTTCGAGGTCATTGTGTTAATTCAATTAAATTAGGAAAAGTTTTTGAAATTCGCCCCAATAGGTACTTAGGTTGAGGAGGTGGTAAAGTGATGACTCAGAAGTTTTAACAATGATGATGGTGGTGCAGTCGTGGAGGAAGATTGATGGTGGTGGTTGTCAAAGATTTCCTCCGTGCATGTCTCGTAACCCTCACATCGAGAATGAGTTCGAGATTGATGACCAAGCCTGATAATCGCTTGCTTTACTATCAACTCATCTCACTTCTATCTCTTCAAACCTTCTCTCAATCTGACGATATAGTCGTCATCAAAGTCGTCTCTCTTGTATATGTCACCAATGGAGGCGTACTTTGGTGTCCCACGGGCCATGATGGAAACGTTGTATTCTCTTATGCCAACTAATAGTGCCAAAAAAGATAATAGTTTGGAAATAGAATGATTCAACAGCCTTCCTTTAAATTTTTGTAGCTAAAGCTAATAAGAAATTCTAATCTAAATTCTCCAAAACTGTTTACACCATAATTTTAACAGGCTTGGGATGATGCCATTTTTGAGTTGAGTGTCACGTGGTCGTCATGTGAGGTTATCCTCGAAGGGGGACTAGGCCTTTGGGTACTACAACAGTGGCGTCTCAAGCCCTGTTCATGCTAAACTTTATTACCCTTGACAAGGTTATCAACCACTCGAGGCTCGAGATGGTTCAGGGGTGAAATAAGCTCGAGTTGGAGGCACTATAAGAAAAGCTGCGAGAATGGTAGTTTCCAACCTCGAGGAAGTTACTTGGAGCACAATTTAAGTTGCTTGGGCCTTAATCTTAATTCAGAGGAACGTGGAGCCTCTAGAGGGGACTTCGAATAAAATTCCAGACGTGAGCATCAAAAATTTCTCTTCAAAATTCAAGACACGTTGGTTAAGAATAAGCGCGCGTAAGAGAAGATCTTAGTGGCCAGATGTGGGTGAAGTTGCCATGACAGTAGGAGCATCCGTTGTTTTCTTTTTCTATAAATAAAAGACTCTGCGTCAGCCCAAAAGAGTACACATACACTTATGACAAAACTTTTTTCAATTTTTTACAGCAAACTTAGCTAGGCGTAGCATAACATCGATATTTGCTATACTTACCTCCACAGTAATATAGTTCTCGGGCTTCAAGTACGACTTTCCAGTTTTAATCTGTTCCCACAAATCAATAAGTTGAGATTTGAGGCTTTAGTTTAAGGCTTTGACAACCACGGCGTTGTCCTTTGGTTGTGTTGGTCTTAACACTACTATCACTACTTGATAAGTCAGATGAACTTAGATTCGCACCACCGATAAGGAACTTAACGGCCAAGGCTTGTCCCATGATTACGTTGGTTCTAATCCAGTGACCTGAATACTATTTGCTCCACCGTAATCTTGTAAGACCTAAACTCATTCGAGTTATTATAATTCAAGGGTGCCAGGCTTAAAAACCTGATTGACTCGGGCTTCTACCTGGACTACTGAGCTCTTGGGTTTCTCTCCACCCTAGTTCCTAACTTTTAAGTGTACAAAGAAAGGTGTCTGTGGCCCCTTTTTGCACGTTACGTCCATGTCTTTCAATTTTCTATAATAAAAATACTAAAAATCCACAAAAATATTTAACAAAGTCTTCTTAATTGAAGCACAAGCAGAACTCATGGTATAACCGAAGTCCGATACACCAACATACCATAGCTGTTTCTCCGAAAATGGTGAGTGGTTGAGATCAAAGACGTGTGGTTTGTAATTCAACTCACTTCCTAGTCATGGTGAGCCCTTTTTGCACGTTTGTTTTGTATTCACATTTACGGCGACCACACACACATTACTTGAAATAAAATAAAGCAAACACGCCTTTTTGGCAATCATAGTGGAAGGCTTGAAATGAGATTTCCTCATCTGTAGCTTGTCGTGGATTACTAAGGCGGAATTACCAGCCATTTGCCGATGGTCAGAACTGGGAGGTCTAGTGCTCTCAAGCGCATGGATCTGGAAGGCTTAGCCCTTATAGCGTCCCCACTTGAGCGTCCTCTAGAATAGAGTCCCATATCTTGAACGGATGAAGTGAGTCACAGCCACGTAGTAAACGTGGTTGTGATGATGACATCCTAGAAGATGAAAGCATTGGGCTCGATGGCCGTTCTCGTAAGAGTTTCATGGCTATGGTCAAGCATCGTTTAGAGATTGTGGACCAGAGAATCCAACAAACATTGAGAGAAGCCTTTGAGAGACAACGTACCGAAACAAAGCGCAATCTTGTGGATTAGTGTGAAAACTTTGCCACTATAAGAGAAGCGATTAATGATGTTGGAACCCCTACAAACGAAAGGCTACGTAAAGAGGCTAATAGAGTATAGGTAGAAATGAATTCAACCTTGTCCGCTACTGCTAACCTTATTACTAAAAATGTGGCTAGGAAAAAAGTGGTTGAATCAACCCTATTTTTGTTAGACAAGCTGAGAGTCACAATGGCTTGGTCCAAGCCGTTAGGGAGAATATTTGGCAACTAAGTCTTGCATTCCCTCGATCCGTGCTAGCTGGGTACCCCATGAGACCCCTTCGAGCTCGCAGTTACCAAGCACCTAGGTTGACTATACGGTCCCCGAGAGAATGGGAAACCCGACTATGGCTAACCCATCTATCATACGCTTGGAGTTCAGCCATAGAAGCGAAAGCGTGCCTTAAGGAGTTATAGGCCCTTCCAGTCAGAGTTTTTATCTGACCCCGATCGACCTCAATCCTACTGTGCCGTTGATACCTGTCCCTAAGGTAGGGAGGTACAACCGTTCTCACCCTCCTCAAGTAGCGGAGGTTACCTCGAGGCCCACTTAAGGCTTTGAGATAGTAGTGCAAGGTGCGGTGATGCAGCGCCTGAATGAGAAATAAGGGCTACGGGAAGGTTCACTTAAGGCTTTGAGATAGTAGTGCAAGGTGCGCTCGAGGCCCACTTTTGAATCACAAGAGGGGGATAGTCTAGAGTTCTCACACGTTCAAAAACGAGTCAAGAAAATAAAACAATCTGAAATTTTAATTGTAAGCTACCTAAACTAGGTCCTAAGTCTTCCTTTATATAGAGGAAGAAGATATAACTTAAATTCAAAAGTAAATATTAACAAAAACAGAAATAAATGAAATAAATGACCTAAATAGGAAAAGAATTGTAAGTTCCCCAACTAAACTTGGAATCTTACAAAAACTGCCCTTGATTGCCGTAAAGATTGAAACGGCTAAGATTCTCCGAGATTTCATGCGGTTACATAATCAAGCACTGGTCTTGGCGGGTACCGTCGCACTGCACTTCAACCCGGTGCTGCCAAGTTGTCCCTTACACCCGGTAACGCCAGGTCTTGCCCTGTTCTTCTTGCTAAAGCCAAACCTACTGCATCATCCTCCCCGGGTTGAGGAGAATTCGCCCTTGAATTCATTTGTGGTGCTGCCGTGTCATTCTCGCCAAAGTATGGAGTGAGGTGTTTGACATTAAAAACATCGGAAGTTCCCATACCTGGTGGGAGTTGCAGGCGGTAAGCATTGTCGTTGATCCATTCTAGAACCGTTAAAGGGCCAATCTTTCGTGCGGTGAGCTTGTTGTACTCCTAGGCAGGAAACCTTTCTCTAGTCAATACAGCCCACACCTTATCACCTGCCTGAAATTAAACTCGCCTCTTCTTCTTATTGGAGTCCAGCTTGTGTTTGGCAGTTGCTTCTAACAACCGAGCCATTATTTGTTCATGCACATCCTTAAGGGAGTTGATGAATTCTTCCACCTTCTTGTGGGGTCTAGATAAATCACGAGCGGGCACCAAGTGCATCAGAGCTCGGGGAATGAATCCATAAACAATGTGCAATGGAGCAAAGCCAATAGTGCGACAAACTGAACTATTGTATGCAAACTCTACCTGGTGGAGCTTGGATTCCCATCCCTTGGCATGGTTAGCTATGAGGCAATGGAGAATGTTACCAAGGGAGCAGTTGATTAACTTGGTTTGCCTATCGGCCTGGGGTTGATGAACGGTACTGAATGCTAATGATGTGTTGGCCATTTTCCACAAGGTCCTCGATAAATTATTCAAAAATCGTACATCTCTATCAGACACAATGCTTAAGGGAAAACCACGAAGCTTATAAACCTCTTTGTAGTACAAACCAGCGACATGGATCGCATTTGCGGCTCGTTTGCATACAATAAAGTGCGCTATCTTCGAAAAACAATCACCCAAAACAAATATGGAATCAATACCACCATTGGTCCTTGGCAAGCCCAATACGAAGTCAATGCCAACATTGGTCCACGGCTGGCTTAGAATGGGTAACTGTAAGTACATTCGGGCATCGGTGATGTCCCTTTGGATACCTGACAAATACGGCAACGTCGGACAAATTGTTCTACTTCCTGTCGTAATGTTGGCCAATAATATTGTGCTAAAATCAGTTGAGCGCCTTGTCACACCCCATGCGTCCCACATTGTGTTTCTCTTCAATTATCCGTAGCCGCTAACCTGATTGAGGGATGCACAATTGGTTGCCTCGGAAGAGAAAGCCGCCATGTATGGAGTAGTTTGGGTGGAGCCCATCTAGTGTGTCTCGCCAAATGTTGCTGAAGGTAGGATCATCTGGGTATAGCTCTGCCAAGTACTCGAAGCCTATTACTTCAGCCTTCCTTTGTGCCAAAACTAACGTCCTCTTGCTCAGTGCATCCGCAACCTTATTAAGCTCCCCGGACTTGTGTTTGATAGTGAAGTGCAATAGCTAAATGTAGCTAGCCCACTTGGCGTGTCTTTCCGAGAGTTTTTCTTTGCTGTTGATGAACTTAAGCACCACATTATCTGAATACAAAATGAATTCTATGTTTACCAAGTATGCTCGCCGATGCCTCAAAGCTCTCACTAGAGCATAGAACCCCAGATCATATGTAGAATAGTTCAACCTGCTTCCATCCAACTTCTCACTAAAATAGGCTATCGGTTTGCCTTGTTGCCTAAGCACGGTGCCAATGCCAACTTTGGATGCGTTAGTATGCAGCTCAAAAGTTTGTTGGAAGTCTGGTAGCACCAGCATTGGGGCTGTTGTCAACTTCTCTTTGATCTTGGCGAAAGCAGAATTTTCTTGCGGCGTCCATACAAAGGTACCTTTTTTCATACACTCTGTGATTGGTGCCATGATTGTACTGAAGGCAGGCACGAAACGTCAGTAGAAGGATGCCAGTCCATGAAAACTCCTCACCTCCCCAATTGTTCTTAGTATCGGCCAATCTCTTACGGCCTGGATCTTGCTTTCATCTGCTAAAATTCCTTCCTTGGACACGACAAAACCGAGGAATGTGACCTTATCCTTTATGAATTCACACTTCTTGAGAGTGGCAAATAAACATTGGGTTCTTAATGTCTGGAGTACCTCTCGGAGATGGTGGAGATGATCGTCGTGGTCACGGCTAAAGATGAGTATGTCATCAAAATATACAACGATGAATTTACTAATGAAGGGGCCGAGGATCTGATTCATAAACCTCATAAAGGTGTTCAGTGCATTGGATAGTCCAAACGGCATGACCATCCATTCGTAAAGACCTTCTCTTGTTTTGAACGCAATTTTCCACTCGTCTTCGGAGTAATGTGGATCTGATGATACCCACTCTTAAGATCAAGCTTAGTGAACACCTTGGCGCACTGAAGGCGGTCTAACAAATCATTAAGTCTTGGGATTTGAAACCTCTAACGTACCGTGATTCTGTTTATGGCACGGTTGTCCATGCATATTCTCCATATCCCATCCTTTTATGGCATGGGCAAGGCAGGCACTGCTCACGGGCTCAGGCTCTCTCTTATGAATCCCTTGGCGAGGAGCTCTTCGACTTGGCATCTTAACTCTTCGTGTTCAGTAGGGCTCATCCAGTAGTGAGGACGGTTGGGTAGAGAAGCACCAGGCATGAGATTAATGCGGTGCTGAACATCCCTCAATGGCGGAAGTGAGGCTGGAAGTTCCTCTGAAAAGGCATCCGCATACTCCTCTAATAACTCCTTGACTTCTCTTGGTAGTTCCTTGGAGACCACGGTAACCTCCTTTCCAATCAGAATGAATAACAACTTGGTCTCGCCAACTTTTTGGGCGAACATTGCACGGCATTGGACATTCGGGTGCTTAGCGGCAAGAGCCTTTGGCTTCTCCTCTCTTCTTGGATGTAGGGCTGTCTTAACGCTCTCATGTGTGAAGGTGTAAGTATTCTTCCGTCCGTCATGAGTAGCTCCTCTGTCATATTGCCAAGGGCGTCCCAGCAACAAGTGACACGCATCCATTGTCACGATGTCACACCAGATGCTTTCTTTGTACTTAGAACCAATAGTGAAATAGACTAACAACGCCTTGAAACCATCACCTAATTCCCTTTCTTTAGCTAAGATGGCTTATACAGGTGAGGGTGGTCTTCCGTCTTCAATCCCAGTTTGGTCACGGTGGATTCGGAAATCATATTTTCACAGCTCCCTGAAACAATAACCATGAGGCATACCTTGTCGCCAATAGTGCAGACTGTCTGAAAGATGTTGTTCCGTAGCCAGCTATCTTCGTTCTCCTCTCTTGGCTAGAAGCACGCACGCCTAACCACAAGTCCCAGATGTTGCCCCTCAACCTCAATGCCGGTAACGTCATTAGCGTTTGGATCCGCCAACTCCTCAAAACTGTTCTCGGCGACTGCCTCCTCCTCTTCATCCCTCTGTTCTTCAATGAGAAGGGCCTTTCCAGGCCTGTCCCCCTTGTGGCAATCCGAAGCTCGATGTCCAATTTCTCCACATTTAAAACAAGTCCTGGAAGAACCCGCCAAGTCCTGGCTCACCGGCCTTATAGCATTAGCCGGTGGTGTTCTAAGCTGAACATTTTAATTTGCTGCTGTCTGGGTCTACTGTCTCCCCCGGGTTGGTGTGTTCCACGTACAACCAACTTGGCGGCGCCTTTGCTTCCTCTCTACTTGTACAGCTCTCTGTGCGGCCTCGAACACTGTAAAGATGTCAAACATATTGATAACGCCTTGGATACTTTCCCTCAAACCACCTATGTATCTGTCACCCAGTTGTTCCCCAATTCCGCTAAGTCATTCCTGGTGACCAAGGCATGGAATTTAGACGTGTAGTCTTCTACGGTTCTCAAACCTTAATGAAGGCTCTGCAGGCATTGATACATTAACCTAGCATGGTTGTGAGGCAAGAAGGCACCTCACAGATGTTTCTTCTTCTTTTTCAAAGATTTGATCCTAGGTTTACGCAGTCTAAGCCAAATTTACTTTTGTTGGCTCCACCAGGCAGCTGCTTTCCCATGAAGGCAAGTTGCCACCAGTGCCGCCTGCTTCCGCTCCCGGATCTCCCGAAACCCAAGAACTTCCTCAATGGCAACAAGCCAATCAAGGAACTCCTCAGGACGTCCTCCTCCATTGAATTCTAGAATTTTGATCCGAAGTCCAAAGTCCCACCTCCTGTCTTCGCGGTAGTTGGGGTAACAATCGTCATGCGGTTGGTGCCTCATCCTGGGCTCCGATAGGTCATCATCATGGAATCGTTTCAAGAAAGGGTAATCCCTATCTCCACCATTAACGCCAGGTGAAGGGTGGCGTTGGGGCCTTAACTCCGTCCATCTAGTTGGAGTTTGCCTCGAGTTGGATCAAGCGTTGCTCGATCTACCGGAGGCTCTCTTCCAATTCCTCAAACTTCTGTTCATGTTGCTGGTGTCGGTCATGGTCAGTCACTTCGTCAATGGCGACGGTCCTTTGTCGTCTATTAGGGGCCATCGTTTTCTTTTCAAGGAAGTGTTCCAGCACTCTGATACTAACTGATGTAGCGCGTGAATGGGAAAGAAGGGCTACAAGAAGGTTCAACGGCCTTCCCTTGGATTTTTATTAAGAAAATTAACAAAATCATAATACACGTTGAGAAACAAGTCAAGAAAATAAAACAATCTAAAAATTTAATTGGAAGCTACCTAAACTAGGTCCTAAGTCTTCCTTTATATAGATGAAGAAGATACAACTTAAATTCGAAAGTAAATCTTAACAAAATCAGAAATAAATGAAATAAATCACCAAAGTAGGATAAGAATTGTAACTTCCCTTACTAAACTTGGAATCTTGCAAAATTGCCCCTTAATTGCTGTGAAGATTGAAACAGGTAAGATTCTCCGATATTTCATGCATTGACAGAATCAAGTGCTGGTCTTGGCGGTACCGTCACGCTGCACTTCAACTCGGTGCCACCAAGTTGTCCCTTACACCCTATAACCCCAGGTCTTGCCCTGTTCCTCTTGCTAAAGCCAACCTTGCTGCATCATGAGGTCCCTATTATAGGGAACTAGGCTTCTCATCCTGAACCTCTTTACACTTACCATATTGAGGGCCAAATTAATATCCCACGTTCTCAAGATCACGACTTGAAGGCTGCTCAGACAAGGATGAACTAACAACCTGTTACTACTGGTGTGCCTCCAAGCGTGCCATGTAACCAAGGTCTTGCTAGAACATACTTCATGACCATCCAAGGGCTTGGCCATTATGATTAAGGGGTTTATCTTGGGTTTTGGGGCAACAACCATTCTCGCACCCGATTGTGATGGGTGCTTAGTGGTATCCCGTAGATTGCCCTCGAGATCCCTACCCACTTGGGGGGTAGTGGCAGTGCATAATCATATGCCTAACTTTCCCCTCCAAGATCAATTGGCTGCTCTCATTGAGAAAATGTATGGGCCAAGTCTCACAAGGGTCAATAGGCCCTTGTATAGTAAACCTTACCTTGACTATATTGATAGGGATTACCCTTTTTCTCGAGGATACAAAATCGCCAAGTTTACCCTCTTCTGAAGGGAAGGGACTTTTTCTACTCTTGAGCACTTGATGAGATTCAATTGCCAGTGTAGGAAAGCAGCAAATAACCAATATCTCAAATTAGGGTTGTTACCCTGTTCATTAAGTGGGACTGCTTTCCAGTGGTATATCAGCCTCCCACCTAATTCTATTTACTATTGGGATGACATGGCTAGATAATTTTAGGCCCAATTCCCTATAATGGAGTTAGGAACTTCCATGTCAAATTAGGCTCGAATGAGACAAAAGTCAAGCGTCTGAGTTGAAAAATATATTAACCGGTACAAGCGAGCTAGGTTGAAATGCACTATAGCTCTTCATAAGCTTGAATATGCCAAGCTAGCTCGAAACAGCTTGGACCTCTGAATTCAAGAAGAAATTCAAGGGCTCTAATTTTATGACACTTCTTCCACAGGTAGAATGCGCAGCTAGATACTAGGCAGTCTTCAAAGAAGAAAGCCCTAAGAAAAACAGCGTGTACAGGACATACGGTCATGACTTAATTAAGGAGGAGAAAGATCCTCTATAGCAAATCGATGTAGCTCTGTCCGTAAAAGGACTTCCCATGGTTTGTAATCTTTTTATCAAGAAGGATATTAAGACCAAGAATTCTTACTTGTTCTAAGACTTGAGGAAGTATTCATTTGACCTTTCTAAAGCCGATGTAGTATTTGATTGGCTTGAGGAAAATAATAAACTTAAAATTAGGGCTAAACATAGAAAACCTGATCCCAACTTGAATAGAGGGAAGGCATACTGTAGGTGCCATGATTGGTTAACTCACTCAACGATGAACTGCATGATCTTTAGAAATGGGCTTCAAGATGTCATAGAGGCTAGAGAATTGATCTTCCCAAGAGAAGGACAAATGAGAGTCGATAAAGAGCATTTCCTTAGTCCGCTTCGTATAATGTTTTTTTTAACTATTAACAAAAAGAAGCCCTGTTCTATCCAGGCTAAGCCTTTTCTTTGTACGGGAAGAAAATGGTGCTCAGTGACAATAAGAAGGCTCAGGTTGCTAATCATCTTTTTGAACAGTTGGACATTAAATCCATACTAGCATTCCCAAGACTGCTGCATATTTTGGATGATGGAATATGCCATTGGCACATCATTGAACTTCATCCTACTAGCAGGTGCGCCATTTTCAAGAATTTGCTAATCAAGCTCTACAATAACTCCACCATCACGCTAACTATGGCAGAGGGATTAGCTATAGAAACCAGTGGTATCAGGGGTCATCCTAAGGTCGAACTAATCATGAGAAGATATCTTACGACTACGAAAGGATGTCATATGCGGCATGTCAGCAAAGCTATGGGAAAATACAAGCTGTAATGAGGAAACTTGGGTTACTTCCTTGATGTATTTTCCTTACTGATCCTCTATTGGAACTAAAGGTGGAATATGAGAAACCTCAAAGAAGTGATCCGGTCGAGGATTCTTCCTCGAGCACTTAAATTATTATGAGGACAAGGCAGCCTAAGAGAAACCTGAACTACACCTTCTTGGATGTGGACACTAGCCAGGCACCATGGCAGTTTGGCTATCAGCAATCAGACATTAGGTTCGGTAATGTATGGAGGAGAAATGGCCTCAATCAGGAGGTAGATAGTCCTTCCAAATTAACTCGAACTCAGAAGAGAAATCAGCCACGCAAGAGGGCAGCCTAGCAGAGAATCACGCTTTATTCCTGCCTAACTAGGCTTTCTCAAGAAGAAGCTAGAGTTTCACAAGGGTGAAAAAGTCAAGCATGCGGATCTCGAGTATCTAGTGATTGGTTCCAAGCCTCCTTCTACAAGTAATGGCCCAAATCATAAGAAACTCAAAATGTGGGCTAGTCTCTCATCTTCAAAAGAGTGAGCATCTTAGTGGGATCACCTTACCAAGGACCCCCTAGTTCGACAATCAGCTGAGGATGAGGAGGAGTACTCCCCTCTCAGTATTAACTTAGAGGAACCATTGGATCGTGTCAACCCAACATGGTTGGACATTGAAAATGACTTCCATGAAGAAAACTTCCCCCAGCCTATGGAGGAGTCTCAAACTTCAGAGGTTGATCACAGCAAACAACCTTAAGAATCGGCCATGCCAATTAACGATGTTCCACAACAACAAAGAGAGGATACACCCATGGTCGATAGCCCTAAGAAGGAGGCAGACAAATGGATCCAAATTCAATTAGGGACGCTGCTTGAAAAGGTGGACGTTAGAAATGCCCTACTCCTTCCCTTGGAATTCATGGCCTCCAATACCCAAGCAAGTCTCGAGGGTGATGTGATATCATCAGCTGAGGAGCCTCAAGTCGAGCTCATGGCTGGAAAAGCAACCACTGCGGTACACTTGACCCTTTATTGTTTACAGTTAATACTACAACATCCAAATTGCCTAATGATCCACCTAACAAAATGAAGACGATGTTGGATGGACCCAATACCGCCAATACACACATCATGTTCCAATATATCAAGGCCAAATAGAATGGCATACTAATAAATAGGGCCTTGGTGGATAATAGCGCGGCTATCAATGTCTTGCCTTCATGTATGTTGGGGGTCATTGGTAAGTCCCAAAAAGACTTAATTATTTCAAATGTGGCGATCTATGGCTTTTCTGGAGCTACCACAAAATATGAAGGAGTCATCCCTATTGACTTAACTATTGGTAGCCTAAGTAAGGCAATTGCTTTCTCTGTGCTGGAAACTACCTCGAGCTATAATGCTCTGCTTGGTAGGGATTGGCTGCACGCTAATTATTGTATTCCATCCTCACTTAACTGGTTGTCAATCTTCTGGAAGCATGACAAGTATGAGGTTGTTTTGGAAGATAACTAGCCATTCATGGCTTTCTCCAACAATTTGAGGCAAAATTGTGGGACCCTAAGACGTCAAGAGGGCCACTTCACACTCAGCTAAACAATAGCACACGATAACCATCCTTGACATCCCACTAACCGAGGTTGGTCAAGCAGATGTTGAGTCTAAAGGTTATGACTTCTAGGGATACATGAGGGCCCTTCTTGATTAAGAGGACTCCCAAAACACTTCAGAATCCCAATGAGGAGGCACTGAGACCTCCCATTAATGGCTCCGAGAGGCCATTTCCTCAACATTAGCAAGGTTTGTGGTCTGGTGTGCTGAGGATCAGCTCTGGGCTAAGTAACCATTTAACAGTTTTCATGTCCATGTAGCATAAGAAAGGAACTATAGCTCTCTGATCTAAGAGCAACACCAGCCAAAATGGAGGATCTAAGGGTTGAAGTCTAAGACTTCTTCTTCGATGTTAATTTGGGCTCGACAAAGGACCCAAGACCTACCTATTTGAGTGCTCTACTTTTTAAGAAGGAGAAAGAGCAATAATTGACTTAGCGAATTTAGGGATTGCTTTGCTTGGGATCATTATGAGATGCTTGGCCTAGACAGAAAAATAATGGAGCATAGGCTTCCTATCAGGTCAGGCTTGAAGTCCATTATTTAGGGTCAAAGAAGGATGTCTCAAGAAGTCATATATTTGGTTAAGGGAGAAAATGAAACTCTTGAATGCCGAATTCATCAAAACTGCCAGGTAAGTTGAGTGGATGGCTAATGTTATCCCTATCATTAAAAAGAATGGAAGCAAAGGTTAGAAGAGCTTAAAGATATCAGAAAGAACAGAGCAGAAAGTGAAGAGTTCAAACCCTAACCATCATACTTATAGAGATGTGGGATGGAAGAGCAAGTGATGTATGCGTTCTCTCGAAAATTCCCTGTAGCTGTCAAGGTCACATCAGTCAGAATTTACGCGTCATAAATTTAAATTCACCAGTAGGTAAAAGGGGAGAATTTGTTTACACCCTAATATTAATAGGGCTGGGACAATGCCGGTTTTGAGTAAAGTGCCACATATTCGTCACGTGAGGTTATGCTCGAGGGGGGTTAGGCCTTTGGGTACTATAATAACGGTGTCTCCAGCCCAGTTCCTGGGAAACATTATTACCCTTGACAAGGGTATCAACCACTCGAAGCTCGAGATGGCTGAAGGATGAAATAAGCTTGAGTTCTACGGGCTGCCAGGAAAGCCGCAAGAATGATAGTTTCCAAGCTTGAGGAAGTTACTTAGAGAACAATTTCAATTGCTTCGACCTTGAGCTCAATTCAGGGGAATGTGGAGCTTCTAGAGATGACTTCTCCTAAAATTTCGGACGTGAGCATCAAGGATTTCCCTCAAAAACTCAAGACATGTTTGTGAAGAATAAAAGCACGCAAAAAAAGAGCATAATGGCCAAGCGTGGGTGAAGTTTCCATGAAAATTGGACCAGCCGTTATTTTCTTCTATAAATAAAGGACCGTGTAAGTCCAAAATAGTGCACAAACACTCATGACAAAACTTCTTCATGTTTTTTATTGCATACTTGTACATTTTCTCTTAGGATTAGCGTAACTTAGCTAGGCATAGCGTAACATAGATCTTTGCTTTTCTTACCTCCATAGTAATATTGTTCTTGGGCTTCGGGTATGACTTTCCAGTTTTAATTTGTTCCCACAAATTGACAAGTCAAGATTTGAGGCTTTAGTTTAAGGCTTTGACGGCCAAGGCGTTGTCCCTTGATTGCGTTGATCTTAACACTACTGTCCCTGCTTGATATGTAAGATAAACTTAGGTTTGAGCCATTGATTAGGGCTTTGACGTACGAGACTTTTTCCTTGATTGCATTGGTCCTAATTTAGTGGCCTAAATATGTTTTGCTCCATCTTAATGTTGTCAGACCTAAACTTATTCGAGTTATTATAAGTTAACAATGCTAGCTAAAAAAACCTCATTGACTTGGGCTTGTTCGTGGAAAACTGAGCTCTTGGGTTTGTCTCCACCCAGTTCCTGAGTTTTAAGTGTATGAGAAAACGTGTCTCTAGGCCCTGCTCCACCATTGTGACTGCCACTTGAATTAGGTCCATATCCTTTAATTTTCTGCCAACAAAATGCGAAAAATCCACAAAAATACTTTACAAAGTCTTCTTAATTGAAGCGTAATCAGAACTTATGGTATAACCGAAGTCAAATACACCAATATACCACAACCTTGTGACTGAAAAACGGTGAGTGGTCGAGGTCAACGACATGCAATTCGTAATTAGGCTCACTCCCTTGTCGTGGTGAGGCCCTTTTGCATGTCATTTTTATTTTCACATTTACGGTGACCACACACACATTACTTAAACAAAATAGACCAAACACAACCCGAGAACAAGAGAGAACAAATTTATATAATTGAAATCTTGAAAATTGAATGAATAAAACCTAATCAACTTCCTTCTATTTATAGCGAAGCTTTCCTAACTAGATTAAAAAACTAAAACAAGTCTGAATAAAAATAAAAACAAAACGAATTTATCCTAAAACATCTCCTATCTTCGAGATAATTAAAATAACCATAAATCTAAAAAAATCTAGCCTAATATAGCCCATCCGTATCGTACGAAATAGAAGACTCCTGTTCGGATCAAAACTCTCAGTCGACCATTTCCCTACCCGCCGCAATATGGGCTGCATTAGCTCTAATATGCAAATGAACAATTTCAAATGTATGCATATGTCACATCTGCAAGCCAAAGCCCCAATTGTCCAAAAAAAAGAGGAAATCCTGTAAGCTTTTCATGAAGATATAGGTTAGCCTTAAAATATGAAATATTTTTTATCATTATAAACTAGAGAATATTTATCCTATATATATAACTAGTAGCAAGCATAGCCACCAAGCTATTGGCATTAATAATAAGAAGCCTTCAAGTAATTTACTGACATGGCCAAAAAGTAAAAAGAACGACACTTTTCGAGTGATAGTATAAAGTGCGACCTTATTTTGTTTATGCATGTAATGACAAAATCACCTAAATGTTTCACGTCACAATATAATATAAAGCACCTACATATATCTCCCTCTTATGATGCAGGGAATAAAAGCAAAGATAGATGAAAAAAGAGGTACATATCTTTATAATAGCATGAGTTTGTTGTCATGAATCCTATATACAACCCATAGTTTATATGCAGCCTCTTTGAAATGATATCATTTTGTGCTTTTGTCCTTTCTACCCTTAATCACCTTAGTTTAGAGAAGTAATTCCGAGGAGAAGAGAATAGCCTGCGTGGTGAGAACATCCCTAAATTGTACCGAGGCGAAGCTAGGGCGTCGATGGGCCTATTGTCAGGCAACATTAGCCCTCTATTCATGTCATGGTGGTGGCCACTGCTAGCACCCCAGTGGAATGGAGTACGCCCATTGCAGGGCCTATACTTTTTCAACTGCTTGACCCATGACTTTTTCTTCGGTGAATCCTTGTGCTCCCCATTCATCTTCTCTGTGAGGTAATGCCTCACTGCCTGAAGTCCCTGCTCCACCACCTGTTACAAGATTTTATGTTAATGCGTGACATATTATGTTAACACAGAATAATAAAAAGGCCCTGATAAGTGCTTTTTCTTAGTCGGTTAATCTACATTCAGTGATGCTGCTACGGATTTGTATCTTGCTTTTTGTTGCTTCAAAAACAATACTTGGGATTGGACATGACAAAAAGAAAAAAAAAAATTTTTTAAATCATGCTTATGTTATAAACTCCACATAAGGCTCTAGTGAGAATTTCACATAAACATTGTGAGAGAGAAAAGAAAAACATATAAGTTTAGTGGGCTAATCCACGTAATGCCAATTCTTTTTATGATAGAATCCTACTTGAATTTATATTGTATAGGGCAAAACCCTCTATGATAATCCCTACCACAATGAAGTAATTCAACTTGAAATGTTTTTGGCAGGTCTACCTTAAGGGGCGGAGACATGAGGGGGTTTCCCTCCACACTAAGCCTCAAGAGTTTTCGCAAGCAACCGATAGAGGACGGGAGGATAGAGATGCAATTGTAGCTGACGTCAAGCTCGACAAGGGACATCAGAAGGCCAACAGAATAAGGGATGTCGGTTAGGTAATTGAAGTTTTGGCTGACGTTAAGCGTCTCAAGGTTGATGAGGTTTTCAAGGTCGTCAGGGAGGGACCGGAGGCAGTTGAGGCGAGCATCAAGAACACGAAGGGCAGTAAGGTGGGAGAGAGAGAAAGGGAGACAGATGAGCTTGTTGGAGTTGACGGAGAGTTTCTTGAGGTGGATGAGCTCGAAACCAATAGTGTCTGGCAGCATGCTCAGCTTGTTGAAGTTAGCATCAAGTTCTTCTAACGACCTACATGCACGAACAATAAAGATTTTAAAATTTGAAAGTTGAAACAAGATTTGTTGTTTTGTTTAGATGATGTGGCAAATTGAAGACCGATGAGTGAATGTACAAAACAGTGTTTAATCTATTCACCTTACACGTTCAAATAAACAAAATGAGTTCTTGTTACAACAAAATACAAGTAAATTCTTAATCTAGACAAGAGTTCGACCATTTGAATTGCATTTCTAATGGAAATGCTATTTTTACAGGTAATATTAAGGCTATAGTTGTCTTGTTGTCACCACTGCAACGCCCAATTTGTCACAGACTATCACTATTTAGAGTGCTCTTTAGTAGCACAGTTCTGTAATAGTTTAGAAAAATGTTTATGGTAGTAAACTATTTATTGATAAAAGTTAAATCTTTAAATGAATATTTAATTTAGTATCTAAATTTTATAATAAAATAATTTCCTATACTTGAGAGGGCAATACAATTATTAAAAAGGTGCAAAATACAAGAATCATATTTTTCATACATATAATGATTTTAGGATTTGAAATAGCTATATATATTTTACTTGAACTAGAATTCTTCTACACCCAACAATAAAATTAAATAAATAAAATGTGAGGTGGCTACTAGACGTGGATAGACCATGGGATTGGGGATCCGTACTTTTGTTTTTTACATTTTGTTGGATCAATTCTATGTACCTTTTTAAAGATTTCTCCTCTTTTTAAATATAAAAAAAAAATAAAAAATCCCTATGTTAAACGTCAATAGTGAAGTTATTTTATTCCTTTCCTTAATTTAAAACTTTAAGCAATTGTTGATTTGATTCGATATGAGGCAAAAGAAATACATTATAATCAACTCGTATATGATTCACTTATTCAATAGAATATTATTTATTTATAAAAGAAAAATTATATAATCAGTAATAAAAGGTACGCCTTTCTCTAATAAATAAATAGACTTTAAGTTATGCACAGCAAAACATTTTTCTCCAAAGAAAAATTGTGAAACTATGACAACCTTCTAAGGGAAAGAAATAATGAATAGATGTTCTCCAGCGCCAAAAAATGTGGAGGAGCCAAGCCAATCGGTACATGAAATAATAAGGTCAATACCCCAAGTGTCCGACTCACTTTAAATAACCATCCAAACATCTATCCCATATATCGGTGAGAAAAATTGAACTTTTGAAGGTTGTTTTATTAAAATTTGAAAAACTGTGGTAGTTAAGTGAACGCTGACTACTTTCAAACATGGTCTTCTTTAAAGAAGAAATCTTATTATTTATAAGGATAAAATATATATATATCATATTTGTTTTGTACATATTAAGGCCGTATTTAGTTGGAAAGTAGTTAATGTTAGAAATTTCCCCTTCTTTTCTTTTAATTTAAAAAAATTTTATGGTCCATGACATTTATTTCACTATTAACATGGGAATTATTTGTAATACCAAATAATTGGTCTAAATGGCATGTAAGGAACTGCTATTTAAGTGACCACTAAGGGAAATGTCTGCTCCTTAATTTAAGGGGCACTTTGCCTTACGTTTTTAGAGTGGTTACTATTTCCTTGATGGAAGGAAGTTTATATAAGATGATATATGGGTCCCTAATTCATGCAATTTTTGATACTCTGTTTCCGTCTCTAAGAATTGCAAATTGAATTAGAAGAACTCATAAAACATTCAAGTGTTTGGACAATTTGCCAAGGCCAAAGTTTAGTAATCGAATTTATTTCACTTCTGCTTATCTCACGATTCTCTTGCTCTTGTAAACATTGAGTGGTTTGGTTTACATGTGGTGTTAGAGTGATATTTTTTATCTCTTCGCCTAGCATTCTATCCAGCATAATTTTATTTATTATTTTAAAAAAGTAAGTATTATCAACATGTTGATAATGTTCCGGAGAGTTCTTCATACTTCAAGAAATATTGCTTTATTGAAAACCCATGGCTGGAGGGGATGAGATGAACAAGTATATGATGCGCATGATGATTTTTTGACTCCTTATACTTTGGTTTCATCAAATTAACTGGAGAGGTCTTCAGTGTGGGACTTTGCATATAATTATGTGATATATGAACAATTATCATGTTATCTCTAATAAAATTTTATCTTGAAATCTTTACTTGAGATTTTTTATCTTAGGGATGTTTAAAGGTTATCTATATCAAATTATGATGCAGCACGTAAGTGAAAATTTAGGGAACGGTCATATTTAACGGCCTTCCCCTGAATTATTATTACAAAAATAATAAAAATAAAGGGGGAAAAGTACTCAAATTCCACTACAAGAAAGTTGACTTTTAACGACCGGATTTTTATTTTTTTTGTCGTTAAAAGTGTGTGTGTAGTGCCTAGTTCTGACTGGGTTAAAACACCATCGTTAAATGGTGGCATATGATGGGCTTATGATGACGGGCACTAAATAAGGTCGTTAATTCTGCCTACAAATGGTGGTTAATAGGCTTAAAAAGCGATAAAATTTTGGTTGAAAAAGTTGAAATTTTGTTAATCGGTAAAAATTAGGTGCCCTTTTTTGAAATTTATTATCATCAATTCTTTTTATTCTCTTATACTTACTAATTGATCTCCCATCCATCAATACTGTACTTAAACTTCGAATATCAAATAATACCTCAATCAATACCCAACTCGATATATATTTGGCTCATTTAGTATACTTCAACTGTACATGATAATTACTCATTTTATATAATTAATATAATTTACAAAATTTATAAATTAATTTAAAAAAGGATAATAAATAAAATAAAATTCAAAACCTAATTTCGACAACCTAACCTCTTACCCGTGTCTCTCATTCTTCTCCCACTCATGTCTTTGTTTTTTGCATATAAGTGAAACCCTAAACAAATCAGCATAGTAGCAAAGCAGGGAAACTCCACCGTGTTCAGCAAAGCTGCACAATTTCCATTGACAATGACCACGATGGTGAGTGGACAGCGAAACAACACCATCTCATGTACAAGTACAGCTTTATACCCAAGTGAAAAACCACTGTGTTTGCTGAAGACAACAAACCCCTACGTACATGAACCAATGCCCACATCTTATACTAATTGAACTATGTTTTTTAGGTATATTCTGGGAATATCTTGTAACAACATAGTGCCTAATAAACAATAGATGCAATTTGTTCACGATCGAGTGAGTTTAACATACCAAAATTAGATAAGCATTTAAAAGATGAGAAACCAATTTTGTCATAAAATAAAACATTAGTAACCATTTCAAAGAAAAAAAGACAAGGAACCACTTTTGAACAAAGGGCAATGGTGTAAGGATGATGTTTTTTGGAATACTAGAATGAGAATGGATTTTTGTTGTCAAAACATGGTGATGAGATTCCTTATTCACCAAAGAAAATTGCTAAAAATATTGAATGCATTAGAGGATGGAATCGATGGCAGTCGGTCCATGCCAATAATTGTCGGCTTAGCTTAGTACCCTCTTTCTCTTCATGCTGCTATGCTGTTTTGGTAATGTCGGGGGTACATAGGGATTTGGTTGTGGTCATTTTCTTGTGTGTTGTACTCTGGTCATCCTCTCCTCATGTAGAAAAGCAAATCTGTATTATATTTTTGTATTGTACACTTGTGTAACTGGATGTAGTAATGGGGTGTTTTTAGTTGGTGAGCTTTTGCGTTCCTATAGTTTGGTCTTCTTTGGTTGTTCTTTTTAGGTTCTTTTTATTCCTTGGGCGTCCTGTGTTTGTGAAATTTCTCTTTTGTGCAGCGAGTTTTTCACTAACTATCAAAAACATTCGAACAAACTTAAAAATATTATGAACTAATTTGAACAAACTTAAAAATAGTAAAGTGTAAGTAATTTGATACATATATTGAGTAATATTTAGAGAAAGAATATAGGAAGAGAAGAGACTAGAAGGAGACTTTGAGAAGAGATAGAAAGTAGAGAGGAGAGAATTGAGAATTGAGTTATGATTTTGTTATTAAACTGATATTATATAACGTATTTGTAGGCCTTCGTTTGTCTTAAACTTACTAAATATATTTTCATATTTGAATTCGAATAGGAAAAATTAACTTTGGCGGCATTTATTTTGTATATAATATTTATTTTGTAACACTTGTAGTGCGTTGAATTATCATTATTATTATTCATTAGCTTTTTGTTAATCGCTCCTTAAATTTGGTGCACTATTCAATTGGGAAATTGTATCATTTTCTGCACCGAAACTCCCTATGATTGTGGTCTCAAATTTGGTTCTAGAAAAGTTTTCTTCTTGGAAACTAATAAGTGAGAGGTCTTGATCATTGTATCTTTGGAAGATTGGCTTTTGATTAGTGTTGCTATCACTATGTTCTTATCGCTTTACTTATTCCAATGGTGCATGCCTGAGTAGTGTTTAATTTGAGGAGATTGAGGGAGAAAAGTGTCTAAAAATTTCACCAAGTTACTATGGTGCATGGATCTTTAACATTTATACATTTGACCCATACCTTATAAATAACAACAATTTTATGCAACTTTCTTATGTACAATCCAGATTTCTATGGATTAAACACATATCAAGGTGTTGTAATTTCATATACCATGTTCCTATTGTGATGTAGAATATCAGTAGCTCTTCATGAATCACATGATTGGATGAAGGGTTTCAAATTTGCTGAATCTTCAATATTGATTATTGATGCTGGAGGCCTGGGTTTGCCTGCACTTCTGTACCTTGTTGCTTATGGAGTTGGTAAGATGTCCTTTTTTCTATCAATTCAAACTCTGGAGTTCGAATTTCTAAAGCCATCAATTCTTCAACCATGAGTATTAGAATGTCTCTATTCCTTTTCCTCAAAGAATATGTTTGCTTTCTATTTATCTCATTATGACTAATGTAATCGCATAAGTTGTTTAATTGAATTCCTATTTATAGGGATTATGGCCCCAATATATGTATTAGCTCTTTCTTGAGTTGGAGTGTTCATTACTTTCTCTTATGTATATGAATTGTTTCCTTTCCTACAAATTTTATATTGATTACTTTACTTCAGTTTTTCTCTACTATATTTTTGGTTTTATTGCTTGGTCTGTGATGGGTTTGTGCTATTGAATTTTGAAAGCAATGTACTTAGAGTTTAAGGAATACTTTTAGCCAAGTAGCGTGCTTAGAGTTTATGGAAGAGTTCTGTCGTGACTATTTGTTTTGGACCCCGGGGCCCAGGGGGTTGGGAAAAAGAATAACAAGACTTAAGTTAATTAATGTTGTTTAATATGCTCGGATGACCAAAAATTTCTAACAAGAGTGTTGTGTTTGTTCTTTTTAAGGTGTGGGAAGACTGGACTTCAAATTTTTGTTTTTTTTCGGAATTTTGATTGTGAATTTCCGTCGGATTTGTAATTTTTGCTTAGTTGTTAGGTGACAAATTGTACGATGTGTGATTTTAGGATCTGTTGGATGTAAGTTTGTTTTTGTGAGTACTTTTTTCGTGAGAATTCGTTGCTATATTACATGAGACGTACATGTTATTTGTGTAAATATATGCTATGTTATTGTACAGGTGTTATAACTGACACTAAAGCTTCCATTATACTGTATTGATGTACAGGTACTATAAACGACCCCAAAAGTGCTCTTATATTACATAGACCACATAGATGTTGTAAACAATTAGAAAATTGTCATTATATTATATGAATGTAAAGGTATTTATGAATGTTTACATTGCACTACAACAATGTACAGGGCTTTAACGCCAATAAATTTTGTCGTTATAAATGTGTTTGATGAGGGAAGCATTTTTAACGAGGGCTTTTGTTGTCGTTAATTGTTGAAAAATGCTTTACAATGGTTCAATTGTTGTTATTCTTAATCAACACGGTCTATATTGTCATCATACTAATCTATTAATGGCTTAAAAAATTTTAGCAACGGTTTTTGTCATCATTAAAACGTTTTCCTGTATGGTGGTATATCTTCATGACGATGACAATTATTGTTGTTATTGATTAATTCTTTAACGACAATACCACCTGACTGTTAAGACTTTTCTTTTAACAACAACTTGCACCGTCGTTATTGATTCCATTTTAACGACTGACATAGTAGACTATTGTAAATATATTTTAACGACGGCTTGGTTACTGGTCGTTGATCTCATATATTATTAATGTCGAAAGCAATAACAACGGTGGATGACGGGAAGCTTTTCCCATCATTAATAGTTTTAGCGACGGTAAATTAAAGTTTTAATGAAGACAGTAACCATAGTTAATGATTTGTTTTCTTGTAGTGTTCTCACATCCGTGAAAGAGAGAACTCTAGAAAATAATCATGAAAATACGAAAATTGAATAACAAAACTCTAGATTTTCTCCTCCTTAAATAGAGGAGCTATTTGACTAAAAACAAAAGATTAAAAGATAAATACAAAATAATCAAATACTAGTCCTACGAGATGCAAACTTCCCTCCAGCCTCGTTTTCTTACTTGTGCCAACCCGCCAATATTGCCTATCATGTATGGGTTGCATCATCCTCCCTAGGTTGGAGGGAATTCACCCTCGAAATCACTAAGAGGTCAGCAAGATCGTCATTGCCAAAGTAAAGAAAAAGGTGTTTGACGTTGAACACATCAGAGGTCCTCATATTAGATGGTAGCTAAAGACGATAAGCATTATCGTTGATCTTCGCAAGGAGCGTCATGTTAGGAACAGTGTCCCGAAATCCAGATTTATTCTGGATATATTATTTTAATTAATAAATAAAATTGAAGTTCCAGTCGTTTCCTAGTTAAATTTGTATATGTGAGCATGTATACTGCATGTGATTTTCTTTTGGGAGACATCCATGAGATGAGTGTAGTCCTCAGACTACAATTTACATGTTTGTTCTAAGTGGTTTATGAGACTAAGCCACAGATAGACTTGGAACAAATGGTATGGATTGTTATTTGAAAGACTCGTAGTCGAAGACAAGTCTGGACCACTTGTATGTTAAGACTATAACGTGACACTTTAGATGGCTTGTCTTGGTCATGTGGATGGAGATCCAAAAGTGTTAGGTTAGTGTGATTGACACACTGAGTTGGACCATGTGGGTTACTTATTTCTAGACTGCTATCGGAGATGAGTGATT
This sequence comes from Simmondsia chinensis, assembly GCA_018398585.1. Classification (NCBI taxonomy): domain Eukaryota; kingdom Viridiplantae; phylum Streptophyta; class Magnoliopsida; order Caryophyllales; family Simmondsiaceae; genus Simmondsia; species Simmondsia chinensis. The sequence continues at coordinate 15,002,889 of JAGTTD010000010.1, read as the reverse complement.
CACGTATGTACTGTTTGAACGACGACTCTAAATCCTGAGGGTATTCTGGACTTGTACATGGAGCATTAGTTACTTTGGTGTACTATAAGTAAGGTCTAAATGAATGACTGAAATCCCACGTACACTAGGTAGCGGCGTGAAGTGTGACAAGGACCAGGTATTCAATAACAAATCTACAGTCTCTTATAAGATATAGATGTCCCCTTAGTTGATTGGCAAATATTTGAATAGTTCGGAAACTTTGGTCAAAGTATTATAAGTCTTTGACATTTGGAATTTATACTGTGAATATATTCAAGTATAAATGAATTATTCAATGAAGAGCGAGTCAGTAACTAATGGACAAGCTGTAAGAAGGATAATAGTAGTGGTTATATTTATCCTTTGTCATGGACATCTAGTGGAGGGGTTGTGGTCATCAATACAGTCTATTAGTGAGATATCGAATAAATAATTTAAGTCTGGAGTGCATTGAGATTTATATATATAGTATTTATTACTGATTTACAAAAACAAAATTAAATTAATATCATGAGATGATTTAATTTAACCCATTTGGAGCTATATTTAAATTGTCCGTAAGGTCCAAATATTAAGGAATTCATGAGATGAATTATTTATCCATAAGATGGGTAAATTAATTTTGCCAAACATTATTCACGAGATGAATAAAAATTTAAAATTATAAAATAAAATACATGAGGGAAACAAAGTAAAAAAAAAAAAAAACAAAAAAAACAAAATCACGTTGATAAACAGTGGCGATCCGTGCGTTCCGGATCCGACGAACCAGCGCACGACACGTGTCACACGCTAGGTGAGTGCCCTGATATCCGCGTGCATGGGAGCGGACCAATAGGAAGCTCCCACGTGTCACGCGGCTTAAATTAAAAAAAGAACGCATTTTTGCTTGTTGAAATGCAGCGTTTTGGTTGCTTATTTAAACGAAACGCAGCGTTTTGGTTTTAACTGGGCGGTTCCCACATCGAAAAATTAGATTTTTTCACTCCGGTATATTCCTATAAATAGAGGGGCTTATTCCGAGATTTGGCATTGGATTTCAAAATATTTCTTTAGGGTTTCTGAAATTATTTCGGAGATCTAGTTTAATATTTTTCAGAGCCCACCCTTCGGGCAGTTCGAGGTCATTGCGTAGAAGGTTTCGGGGTCTCGATTTTGAAGAATAGTATTGTCTTTCTAGTTTTCTTTATTATAGGAGCAACTCCAGGTATGTTCTTTTTTCCTTCTTCTTTTAGTTTCACTTTTTTATTTATTTATAGTATTCGTTATTATGCTTGTTTAAGTTTATGTATTGTTATGAATGTATTAGAGTAAAAGGCCTGTAGATCTAAATTAAGAATTTAGATATGTTGATTTAAATTATGAATTTAAGTCAGTAGATTTAAAATTAGGAATTTTAAATCAATCCTATGTTTAGAGTTATGAATTCTAAACCTGTTCCACTGCGTAAACTTTAGGGAGTATTTTTGAAATTCATCCCAACAACCGGTATTAGGGCAAAGGGTTTATAGAGATAAACCTATTCCCAGGAACTCTGGCACGTGAGGTGTCACAAAGCGTGACTCTCCGACCGGAGGCTTAGGTAAAGAGAAGAGTCTTCTACTCTGAGTTCTCTGATACGTGCCTAATGTTGTGACCATAGTTGAGAACTGTGAATCCAATAGTCGGCATCAGAGTTTATTTTTCAACAAAATTCACATGTTTTTCCCAACAATTGGTATCGGAGTCAGCCTCTGATTACATTCATAATATACATGACTAGGTATAATAAGATTGAAATAAATAGATTTGCGATTTAATAAAATAGAGATTTTATTAAAAAGGAAAGTTAGTTTAATTTGACTGTTCGATTTAAATTGTTTAATTAATAAAGAATTAATAATTAATTGAGATGATTGTTTGTACTTGCGATTTAAATTGTTTGAATCATTAAAGTAGTTAATTGTTAATATTTTAAAGTATCGATTTAAATTATTTAAATCGGTTAAAAGATTTAATAGTTAACTAGGTTGTTTACAATAACAATTCAAATTGTTTAAATTGTTAATGAATTAATCGTTAATTCGGAACAACCCATAAATTTGTGATTATGTTGTTCGTATAATGAGATTGTACGTTCTCAGTCATGATTTACGAAATCAGATATAGTCGATCTAATAAGATTAGATTTAAATATTTTTTTTAGTAATGGATAAAGTTGATCTGATGAGATTAGGTTCAATTATCTTATACGAAATCGGATAAAATTGATTTAATGAGATTAAATTCAATTTATTTAAAATTTAAAAAAAAAATAATTCTGACGCCGTTGTCAGCGTCAAGTATTAAAAAAAAATTTATTTACTGATTTGCATAACAATTATTAATTTATTATTTTATTAATTAGTTTTGTTTCTAGAATGAGATTCTAAATTAAATTATGAGATAATTTAAGTTGTAAATTAGAGTACTTTAAATAAAAGTTATTTGAGATTATTTTAGAATAAGATTCTGAAATAGGCTATAAGATAGTCTAAGTTAACTTTAATTTTTAAAATAAAAGTTAAATTTAGTTAATAAAATTTTAGAATAAGATTCTAAACAAGACTATTAGATAGTCTAAGCTTGTTTAATTTTTAGAATAAGATTCTAAAATATACTATGGGATAGTCTAAGAACAAACTCACTTTCAATTTTTAAATAAAATTATTTTTAATTTAATTTTGAAATCATAATTTTAAAAGTAGATTACGTGATAATCTAAACACATGTTAGTATTGTTTGAATTAAAATTTATTAATTACTTTTGGTTAATTTTAGAATGAGATTCTAAAGGGGATTATGAGATCATTCAGGTTGTAAATGTAAGTTAATTAAAAACCACTAGTTATAAAAATCAAGTGGGAGCGAGTTTTCAATTGTTGTAACCTCACGGTCTCCATTACCGGTCTAGCAGTATAGTAGATCGATAAACCTCCCTGCAGAGGATGTCGGTTTGTAGATTACAGGGTTAGATTTCTTTAGGGTAAACTAAAGTGCACAGAAGCGATGCGACCACGCTACCGTCGAGTATTTTGTGTATTTGTATGGAGGTTTAGGTAATGGTTTACACTTGACTAGCATGATGCAATAGCCTCCCCGAGGAGCTCTGTTGTGTCATGTTAGAGACTAAGGTAAAGTGGTGTGTTAATCATGTTTAGTAAGAGTTACAAGAAAAACAGGATAATTGAGAATAGTTCTCACCTGAACTAGCTTCGTGCGACCCCGCTGCCGGGGAGTAAGGAGTGGTGTATTTGGGTCATCATTGTATGCATGATAGTACAGTTTGGTGGTTATCTGACTTATTGTGTATGCTAAATTGAAAGAATATATATCACTGCATTATACATGACTCATTAAAGTAGTTACACGAGTGTTTGCATTTACAGTAATATTTGATATGGATACGGCTGGTGAACTTCACTTGATTTCGAATACATTATGTACTCACTGAACCAAATTACTTTGCCTTAAAAAATAAGTTAGATTTGATTATTACTCACAAGGGACCTACTAGAAACAAAGGAAAGGGCAAGGTTGTTATTGTAGCAACCAAGTCCATAAGGAAGTCGACAAAAGAAAAGTGTTTCTTTTGCAAGAAAACTTGGTCACTGGAGAAGAAAATACACTAAGTACATGGCTATTCTTCGTACAAAGACTGCTAAGCCATCTGGTGAAGGTATATTGATATCTCACTTAGTTAAGTCATGCACAGTTGAGAGTCCACCAATTTCCTGGTGGGTGAACTCAGGTTCAACTGACCATATCTGTAATATGTTACAGGAGCTCATGCTAAGCTAAGGGCTACACAATGAGTCTTGTACCTGATGGTCAGGGACAGTACAATAACGGTGGTCTTAAGTGTAGGAAATGTTGGCTTGAGACTTTAGTAATAGAGTTTTGTTTTAAAAGATTGCTTATTTGTAGCTACTCATCACATGAATTTGATTTCTGTATCTAGTTTTATGGATAATTGTTATTCAATTGATTTTGATAATGGAGATTTTAATATGAGAAATAAATTGTTTATTTGCAAATGTACATGAATGAATCGTTTATTCATGTTATTTTCTTATCAAAACTATGGTAATTATTTAAATGACTTTAACGTAAGTTCACTTGTTCAGTCTTCTAAAAGAAAACACCCTGAATGTGATATTGCCTACACATGGTACCAATGTTTAGGTAACACTAATTCGAACAGGATCCAAAGACTGGTGAAACATGGACTGATTGAGTTTTTGGACTTGAGGTCATTACTAGTTTGCGAATTCTGCATAGAATGAAAGGTGACCAATTCTGTCTTTAAGAGTAAAGGCAACATGATGGGTGGCTTGCTTGAGCTGGTTCACATAGATGTACGTGGACCAACACATGTTCAAGCAAGAGGTGGGTATGAGTACTTATTCACATTTAGTGATGATTACTCAAGATATGTATATGTTTACCTAATTAGACATTAGTCGGACTCTTTTGAAAAGTTCAAAGAGTACAAAGCTGAATTTTAAAAGCAATTAGGTAAACAAGTTAAATCACTTCGATTAGATCGAGGTGGTGGATATTTTTTGGGTGAGTTTTTGGATTTCTAAACTACAAAATGAGATGAGATCTCAGCTTTCTGCTCCGGTTACACAACAGCAGAATGGTGCTATAAATAAAAAGAACAAGGTTGGTTTTTTCTACAGTTTTGATTTAAAAGGTCTTTTGTAAATACAATGCAAAACACTTAGAGAAGCATTTTGCAAGTAAGCTACAAAAACGAAAACAAAATAGTATTAAATGAAAATGACACTAATTCTAAACAGCTAGACACAATTCAAGACACAGTGGATGCATTAGATGTGCCTACTAATAGGAACAAGAATGTTCCAGTTATACAAAAGCTTAGGTGTGGTGGGAGGATTGTCAGGACACCTGACAGGTTCATAGCGGGAGCATTAGTGGTTGATTGTGGCACTGAATCTGATCCTTTTAGCCCCAATGAAGAAATAAAGTGCTCTAGTTTTGTGCAATCGGTTGCTTAAATCATGCGTGTGCAAATGATATTAAGAGAGAGTAGTGACTTTTTTAGCGTTATATGTCAACGATATACTACTCATTGAGAATGATGTAGGGGTGTCATTAGCAGTAAAGACTTGGTTGCCATGATAGCTCAATATGAAAAACATAGGAGAAGCCAGCTCTACTCTTAGGACTAAGCTTCTGCGAGGTCGTAAGAGTAGGATATTGGGTCCTTCTTTAGCCACTTACATTAACAAGATGTTGTCAAGGTATATCATGAAGTCCCTCTCCTTGTGAGTAGTGTTCTAGGACACCTCAATAGGAGGAGTAATTGAGGAATATTCCATATGCCTTGGCAGTGGGAGCCTCAGGTATGCTATGTTGTGCACGAGACTTGATGTCTGCCATGCTATGGGATAGTATGCAGGTGTTAGTCTAATATGGGTCCAATGGACTAGGTCATAGTGAAATATTTTTCTCGAGTTCTTGAGAAGAGCTAGAGATCCTATGCTGATCTTTCAAGGTGATGAGCTGGTTCCGGTTGGTTATACTAATTTAAGACTTCCAGTCAGATTAATATGATAGACATTCGACGTCTAAGTATGTCTTGACCCTTAGAGTGGGAGCCATTAGTGAGGGGAATGTCAAGCAATATTGTATTGCTGACTTCACAATAGAGTAATTGTGCTCACTAAGGGCTAGGCTCAGTAGATTTTTGGTTCAAACTTAAAGGGGTGAGTATGGACTTTGTCATAAATTGAATTTAGGACAAGTGGGAGATTGTTAGGAGCAATGTCCTGAAATCCATATTTATTCTGGATATATTATTTTAATTAATAAATAAAATTAAAGTTTCAGTCGTTTCCTAGTTAAATTTGTGTATGTGAGCATTTATACTGCATGTGATTTTCTTTTGGGAGACATCCATGAGATGGGTGTAGTCTTTAGACTATAATTTATATGTTTGTTCTGAGTAGTTTATGAGACTAAGCCACAAATAGACTTGGAACAAATGGTGTGAATCGTTGTTTGAAAGACTCGTAGTCGAAGACAAATCTGGACCACTTGTATGTTAAGACTATAACGTGACACTTTAGATTGCTTTTCTTGGTCATGTGGATAGAGATCCAAAAGTGTTAGGTTAGTGCGATTGACACACTGAGTTGGACCATGTGGGTTACTTATTTCTAGACTACTATCGGAGATGAGTTATTCACGTATGTACTATTTGAACGACGACTCTAAATCCTGAGGGTATTCTGGACTTGTGCATGGAGCGTTAGTTACTTTGGTGTACTATAAGTAAGGTCTAAACGAATGACTGAAATCCCACGTACACTGGATAGCGGCATGATGTGTGACAAGGATCAGGTATTCAATAGGGAATCTACAGTCTCTTATGAGACACAGATGTCCCCTTAGTTGATTCTCAAATATTTGAACAGTTCGAAAACTTTGGCCAAAGTATTCTAAGTGTTTGACATTAGGAATTTATACTATGAATATGTTCAAGTATAAATGAATTATTCAGTGAAGGGCGAGTCGGTAACTAATAGAGAAGCCGTGAGAAGGATAATAGTGGTGGTTATATTTATCCTTTATCATGGACATCTAGTAGAGGAGTTGTTGTCATCAATACAGTCTATTAAGAAGATATCGAATAAATAATTTAAGTCGGGAGTGCAGTGAGATTTATTTAGTGAAATTAAGTCTCATTAAATGGTAATTAAATTAATATCATGAGATAATTTAATTTAACCCATTGGAGCTAGATATAAGTTGTCCCTGAGATCCCTACGCATGCCTCTGTATTTTATTGCCACTGGAAAAATATTAAGAAATTCATGAGATGAATTATTTATCCATAAGATGCGTAAATTAATTTTGCCAAACATTATTCATGAGATGAATAAAAATTAAAAATTATAAAATAAAATAAATTTTGAAAAATTAAAATTCATTGGATAAATTTTTACATGTCGGAAACAAAGTTAAAAAAAAAAAAAATCACGTTGATAAACAGTGGCGATCCGTGCGTTCCGGATCCTACGAACCAGCGCGCGAGTGTCCATCTATCTGCGTGCACGGGCGCGGAACAATAGGAAGCCACCATGTGTCACGTGGTTTAAATTAAAAAAAGGATGCATTTTGGCTTGTTGAAATGCAGCGTTTTGATTTTAACTGGGCAGTTCCACATCGAAAAATTAGATTTTTTGCGCTCCGTTATATTCCTATAAATAGAGGGGCTTATTCCGGGGTTTGGCATTGGAGTTCAAAATATTTCTTTAGGGTTTCTGAAATTGTTTCGGAGACCTAGTTTAATATTTTAGGAGCCCACCCTCCGGGCAGTTTAAGGTCATTGCGTAGAAGGTCTCGAGGTCTCGGTTTTGAAAAATATTATTGTCTTTCTGGTTTTCTTTATTATAGGAGCAACTCAGGGTATGTTCTTCTTTCCTTCTTCTTTTAGTTTCACTTTTCTATTTATTTATAGTATTCTTTATTATGCCTGTTTAAGTTTATGTATTGTTATGAATGTATTAGAGTAAAAGGCCTGTAGATATAAGTTAAGAAATTGGATCTATTGATTTAAATTATGAATTTAAGTCAGTAGATTTAAAATTAGGAATTTTAAATCAACCATAGGCTTAGAGTTATGAATTCTAAACCTGTTCTGCTGCGTAAACTTTAGAGAGAATTTTTGAAATTCATCCCAACAACCGGTATTAGGGCAAAGGGTTTATAAAGATAAACCTATTCCCAGGAACTCTCGCACGTGAGATGTCACGAAGCGTGACTCTCCGACCGGGGGATCAGGTAAAGAGAAGAGTCTCCTACTCTAAGTGCTCTAATAGGTGCCTATTATTGTGACTATAGTTGAGAACTGTGAACCCAATAGTCCGCATCAGAGTTTATTTTTCAACAAAATTTACATGTTTTTCCCAACACGTCAAAGGACCGATCATGCGAGCTGTCAGCTTGTTATACTCCCATGCCGGAAATTGCTCTCTCTTCAAGATTGCCCAAAACTTGTCAATGACCTGAAATTGAACTTCCCGGCATTTCTTTTCACTTGCGGCCTTCTACTTGGCGCTAGCTTCTGGCTTCCTGCAACCTAGCTCTTGTCTATTCATGATGTCTTTAAGGATCAAGATCTTCTACCTTTCTGTGAGGACGAGTTAGATATGGGACTGGCACAAAGGCAATCTGAGATCGTGGTAAAAAGCCACAAACGACCTCCAATGGTGTGAAACCCCTAAGGTTGTTCGCAACAATACATCAGAGGAGATTGCCTATTGAGCGGTTGGTGACCTCGGTTTGTCCATCCATTTGAAGATGATGGACAGTGTTGAAGGCGAGAGACGTCATCTTCCACAACATCTTTTAGAAGTAATTGAAAAACCTAACATCCCTATCAGAGACGATGCTAGCCGGCAATTGTACACCTCTCTGAAATACAGCTTGGCCATGTGTATGGCGTTAGCGGCCTTCTTACAACCAATAAAGCGTGCCATCTTTGAGAACTAGTCAACCAAAACAAAACTGAGTCAGTGCCGCCTCGCATTCTTGGTAACCCCAATACGAAGTCCATGCCATTGTCCACACATGGTTGGCTCGAAATCAGTGAGGGGAGATATAACCTTGCTTTAGTCATGTCACCTGTGGAAACCTGATAGATGCTGTATCTCCGAACAAATTGTTCGATCTCCCTTATCCTTATAGGCCAATAATAATTGGTACCTACCAACTGAATTGTCTTGTCTCTCCCCATATGTTCGACATTGTGCTTCTCTTCAATAATCTTGAGATGTGGGCTGGAGTCAGGAATGCCAAGTTTGTCTCCCTTAAAGAGAAACTCATAATGCATAGAGTATCCAGTAACAAAATCGGATTGGGCTTCCCACCAAATCTAACCCAAGGCGAGATTACCTATGTACTGCCCCGCCAACTACTCAAACCCGGTGACGAAAACCCTGCTTTGAGATAAGATGAGATTGAGCCTACTAAGTGCATCCGCTACCTTGTTCAAGACGCCAAATTTGTGCTTGATTACAAAGTGGAAGAGCTTGATCAAGCTCGCCTACTTGGCGTGTCGATCAGAGAGCTTATCTTGGCTGTTGACATATTTTAGAGCCACGTTACTGAAATGCAAGACAAACTCTCTATGAATGAGATATGACATCCAATACCTCGGCACCCTTACCAGTGCTTAGAACTTAATATTATAGGCAGAGTAATTTAACTCAAATCCATCAAGTTTCTCACTAAAGTATGTGATAGGCCGTCCCTCCTGACTTAGGACCACACCAATGCCAATCTTGGAAGGTGTGAAGCTTGAAAGTCTTTTGGAAATCCAGTAAGGCCAACACTAGTGCCGTGATTAGCCTCCGCTTGATCTCGTCAAAAGCATCAGCTGCATCTGGAGTCAGAGCAAAGGAACCCCTTTTTCATATAGTCTTTGATTGGCGCCATTACTAAATTAAAGCTAGGTACGAATCGCCTGTAGAAGGATTCCAACCCATGAAAGCTCCTGACTTTGCCAATCGTCTTCGCCTGTGACCAGTCTCGAACCACCGTAATCTTTTCTTCGTCAGGTGATATACCGTCCTTGGACACGATAAACCCTAGGAATATTACTCGATCTCTCATGAATTCGAATTTTTAATGGCGGCATATAGGTGCTGCTTCCCTATTGTGCTCAACGCATCCCTAAGATGCCCAAAGTAGAAGACGATGAACCTCCCAATGAACAGGCGCAAGACCTGATTCATGAATCGCATGAAGGTACTTGGCGTGTCAATAACCCGAATGGCATGACAAGCCACTCGTATAACTTTTCTCGTGTTCTAAAGTTAGTCTTCCATTCATCACCAGGTGAGACTCGAATTTGGTGGTACCCGCTCTTTAGATCAAGCTTGGTGAACACTTTCAAATTTTGAAGCTGATGTAGTAGGACATTCACTCTTGGATAGGAATTCAGTACCGCGCGGTGATCTTGTTGATGGCTTTGCCACCTACACTAACTACCATCCTTTTTTGGCATCAAAAGAGAAGGTGCTACGCAAGGACTCAAGCTCTTGTAGATAAATCCCTTAGCGAGCAACTTCTCTAGTTGGCGTCTCAACTCCTCATGCTCAGTTGGACTCATACTGTAGTGGGACCTATTTGGCAAGCAACCTGGCATCAGGTCAATGTGGTGATGTAAGTCCCTCAATGGTGGCATCATAATCGATAACTCCTCCGAAAAGACATCCGCGAACTCTCGCAACAGCTCGCCAACCTCGCAAAGTATCTCCTACTGTTGAACCTTACTTTCGTTCCTGATCAAGATGAAGACAACCTTTGTTTTGCCAACCTACTTGGCAAATATAGCTTGAACTTATAATCCTGGGTGTTGCACTACCAATGCTTGTAGCGCCTCATCCTTGTTGAGTAACAAGATAATCTTTATGTCATGATTTAAGGAAGCGGGGCATATGAAATTGAGTACTAATAATTTATCAGTTGTAATAAATAATTTAGATCTCATTATAAGTATATATTAGTACTTTACTTAGTTGTTTAGCAGTTAGTATTCATATGATGGAGGGAAAGTCGGTTATTAGCAGTTAAGGATGAGTCTTCTATTGTCCAGGCACATTGCATAATTAGATATTTTTTGTATAACCAACTTAGATGAGTATGTAGTATAAGTAGGTGTTCTTCAGTTGTAAGAGGCATTTTGATGAATGATAATTGTTCTATTCTTCTTCCCTTAACCCTAATTCTCTCTACTTCGCTTCTCAATTTTCTAATTCTCACCTAAATTCTCTAATTCTCTTCTCATCTCCACTCGAATTCTTCACCTATCCTATGTTATGATCCAAGATTAATCTTGAATCTTAACAACTGGTATCAGAGCTTGTGAATTTGCTTCCAATTGAGTTAATTAAGTTCAATTTGATTGTAAAGCATTAGATCAAGTTAATTGATATTAAGTTCTTGATCATGTTGTATTAATCAAGAAATTGTGCTTGAATTGTGCTAACTTTCGGTTCGTGTTGCATTTAATCTACGTTCTATTGTTTAGATTTCAATAGGATTACGATACCGTGCTTAAATTGTCCAGATTCATAGCCAGTGCTGCATTGATATCAGGTTCTGCGTTCATGTTACATTTGATCAAGATTTTAGTTCAAAAATGCTGGTGGCTTTGTTGTTCAGCTTGTGTCGGCTCAAGATTTCAAATTTCAAATTTCAGATTTAAGATTTCATATTTCAGTGCTTCGAACTTATGGTTTGGAAGCTTGATGTTACTGAGGTTTGCTAGTTGAATCTATTCGGATTTGCTGAATTCACAATGAACAAAAGTTCAATACATCAATTTCTTAGATAGAGTTGTTGTTCTTTGATTCACTCTAGCTGAAAATTACATTTGATCTAGCTGAACCCTAACAACTAACCTCGAATCAAGCTTATTTTTGGACTTACTGAAATTCACCTTGACTCAAGCTTCAGAACTTTGTTCTAGCTAAAGTTGTTCTCGGCTTAGCTTACTTGAGTTGAATTGTGTTAGATTGTGTTTGATTATTAAATTGCGTTTGATTGCTTCCTTGTCTTCGAAGTTGTGGAATTGTGCTAGACTGAAAGGGATGCTGCTCAAGTCAAACCGTCCAATGATGCTAGGCTTTTGATCAAAGTCTCAAAGCTTCTTTACCACATAGATGAGGATATTCTTTACCAAGTATTTTTGGTCTTTTGGTCCTCTTGAAAGTATCAAAGTGGTCTCATCTTCCATTAGTGAGGTTATTGCTCATATTAGCTTTTATACGAGAAGGAGTGCTGACTTAGCCTTCATTTCATATTAGTAAAATACAGCTGGTTGAGCTAGAAACTATGGGAGATTGGAAGCAGTAGATGCAAAATTAGAGTAGCAATATTGCACGAGACCTTGAGATTCAGAATGAGTTTGATTGGGCTGAAATTCAGAAGCTTAATTATGCATTTACACCAACAACCTAGAATAATTGTGCACTAAGGCTAGCTGAGGAACCTGTGAATGTGGCCACAGCGAATTAGGTTGATATTGGAATCACACAATCTGATGTTTAAGTGAAATTGGTGCAGTAGTAAACAGTGGAAACGCAAGGTCAGATAATTCAAAACAAGATTGTTCAAGCAAGGAATACTGAGTTTACTCTAGTTGTACTATCATATAGTGCTAACATCAAGCAAGATCAGTTCAAAGAATCAATTTTGCAGCCTAATAAGGTTGATCTGCAGTAGAATAACATGCTAGTGGTTAATTAAAATTTTATTCAGACAAGTGCTACTAATTTGGAATCACAAGTCAAGAGCACACAAGTGATTGAAAAGGAAACAAATCAATTGAAACTAAGGCCTCTTGATCCAAGGAAGGAGGAGTTTTGTGCTACATTGGAAGTTAATCAACATTCACATCAGAAATGTGAGCAAAAGACTTCTGGTGGTGTTGGAGTCAGGTTGAATATGGAATTTACAATAGCAAAACGGGGTGATGATGCAAAAATTCAGCTTGGGCAAGAGGAGATGATGCAAACGCAAGTTCTTGAATCATATTCGAAGGTTGCAGCATAAACTTTAGTACAACAATATGCAAACATTAAAGTTCTTAGCATTAGGAAGTTGCAATTAAAGCTCACATTGCATCATGGTTTTGAGATTAAGTTAGCCCTTTATCTTAGTCGCAGGAAGTACTTTTCAAGCAAGAAATTAAGAGCATTGATCAAGCCAATCTTGGTCCATAAGGGGAGACCCCCGGATTTCCTTCTCCTTAAGTCAAATGAAGTGGTTCTTGAATGGATATATATGATCAAGAAGATAAAATTGAAGCAGTCCAAAGTGGTTATGTTGTCATTTGATAGACTTAGAGCACTTTCTTAGATCAAAAGGTTGATGAAGAAGGCAAAGAAAAGAAGGCTTTCCAGCTACACTGGATAAGGTTCAACAACAATTCAGAGTGCTTTTACTGCAGAGCACTCCAATTCAGCAAGGAATGGGACTGTCACTCCTGCAGTACCAAATAATTCAGTTCAAAATCAAGTTGTTACCTCTCCAATACGAGCAAAAGATCAAATCTATGCTTCTAGCTCTCCTTAGGAGCAACTTCTCAGTCCGGGAACAAATTGTGATAGGGCTGAATTCAGAAGAAAAATGATGTTGAAAGGCATATCTTTTGAGCAAATTCATTCTTAGAGCAATGATGGTGGTAGAACTCAACTTAACACAAGCTTCAAAGTGAAGAGTGGGAACTATGGATGGGAATTGGAAGCTTATGTTAGACAACTCAAGGGGAAGGGGAAACCCCCAAGGGTACAAGCAAACATGAGACTTCAAGAGTTCTTATGGCTTATACTACAACAACATTATTTGATGCGAGTAAAGCAGCAAATTCTCATCTGAAACAACCGTTTAGCCTTGGCATTGATGGTAATTGGAATTAACTCTCAAGTGAGATTTAAGATTACACTAAGAGGGAATTGGTGGATAAGTATGAGAGGTGTGTTGTGAATTCTGTTCACCTCGAATGTAAGAACCAAGGAGTTGTTGTTGAGGTGCAATATATGAGAACCGGAGCAATATCTAGTGAGGAGATCGGACAAATCATGAAGGAAGATGGTAGGAGCTTCAATGTCAACAGCAGGTGTAGTTCAACCTCAAGAGCAGTAATCAACTCTTTTCTAGCAGTGAATTCAGCAACAATAAAGGGAATCTTCATACTACAACCGTCTCATAAGATTAATGAGGACAAGAATCTCTTAAGGGGGGAGTATTATCATGATTCTAGGAAATGGAGCGTATGAAATTGAGTATTAATAATTCATTGGTTATAATAAATAGTTTAGACCTTAGTATAAGTCAATATTAGTACTTTATTTAGTCATTTAGCAGTTAGTATTCATATGATGGAGGGAAAGTCGGTTATTAATAGTTGAGGTGAGTCTTGTATTGTCTAAGAACATTGCATAGTCAGATATTTCTTGCATAACCAACTTGGGTGAGTATGTATTATAAGTAGGTGCTCTTCACTTGTAAGAGGCATTTTGATGAATGATAATTGTTCTATTCTTCTTCTTTCAATTCTAATTCTCTCTAACTTCTCTTCTCACTTCTCTAATTCTCACCTAAATTCTCTAATTCTCTTCTCATCTCTACTCTAATTCTTCACCTATCCTTTGTTATGATCAAAGAATAATCTTGAAACATAACACTTCGCTCCCTCGAAGACGAAGTTGTAGGTGTTCTTCCTCCCTTCATGGACGGCACTTCGATTGAATTGCCATGGGTGCCCCAACAATAGGTGGCAAGCGTCCATGGCAACTACGTCGCACCACACCCCATCCTTGTACTTCGTCCTAATTGACAAATTTACCAAGCAACATTCTGAAATGGTTACCTGATTCCCCTTCTTGAGCCATGATACCTTGTATGGACTTGGATGTGCCTTCGTCGTTAGGCTTGGTGACAGCCTCTTCGGAAATTACATTCTCATAGTTCCCCGAATCAATCATCATACGGCATACTTTATTGCCAATGGTACAGGTAGTCTGGAAGATGTTGTTCCTTAGCCAACCGTCTCTTGTTTCTTCCCTTAGTGTAAAGCAAGTGAGCCTAATCATAAGTAGGCAACCCTCATCACCGGCAACGACGTCGTCTTGTAGTGGCACCAACTCATCCTAGCCATCCTCTGTATTTACCACTGTATCTTCCCCATGGAGCTCTTTGATGTATAGACTCTTGCTCGATCTGTCACCTTTCAAACACTCAGTGGCACGATGTCCCATCTCACAACACTTCCGTACTCGCCAATTCCTGAGTAAACGGCTTACTGGTATTGGTGACTACTGGCTTGATATGTACGCCTTGGTTTGATGGTGCTCGTACTTTGTCACGCCCACTAAGCCGTGTCCCCTGGGCTCCGCCAGCTTGGCGATGCATTTGTTGCCTTTCAACGTTCATGGCCTTGTGGTTTGCCTTTGAGACTGAAAAAATTTCGAACATATTCAGCACTTCCTATATAAACTCCTTCAATTCGCTAACATAGCGATCCACCAATTACTCATCCATCTCCGCTAAGTCATTCCTAGCGAGCAATGAGTAGAACTCCGCTGTGTACTCTTACATGGACTTAGAGCCCCAACGCAAACCTTGCCGATGCTGGTACATTACCGTAACGTGATTGTAAAGCAGAAAGGCACCTTTCATGTGTTTCTTCATCTTCTCCCATGTCCTTATCTTCGCCTTACCTTACCTTAGTCAGGTATGTTTCAGCTGTTGTCACCAAGCGGAGGCCCTACCCCTCAGCCGGGTAGCCACCAATGGTGCTTGCTTCTTCTCCAAAACCTCCTTAAATTCAAGGACCTCCTCCACTGAATCCAACCAGTCCCAGAAGTCCTCTAGGAACCCTCCTCCACTGAACTCTAGAATCTCAATCCGGAGATCAAATTCCCACCTTCGATCTTCCACGTCAGTGTTCCCGGTATTCGGCCGATTCCTCCTCAAGCGTAGATCTAGTAAGTGAACTTCCGGGAACGGATTAATGAAGCTATCGTCTGTGTCCTCCTCGCCACCTCCTGCCTGTTGGTTTTGAGGTTGAGCTCCCATTGCTTAATTGGGATTTTCCCCCAATTGAATCAAGCACAACTCGATGAGCTGAAATTTCTCTTCCAAATTCTCGATTCGCCTCCCATACTGTTGCTGGTCATCACGTTCATAAACGTCTTTGATGGCGGTGTATCTCTGTCGCACACAGACCATCTTAGAAGTCGTTTTGAACTCTGATATCAACTGATGCAGTACGTAGATGAAAATTTAGGAAACGAGAAGGATTAACAGCCTTCACTTGAATTTTTATTACAAAAATAATAAAAATAAAGGGTAGAAGTACTCAAATTCTCACACTCAAGAAAGAGAGAGAACTCCAGAAAATAGTTATGGAAATCTGAAAATTGAATGACAAAGCCCTAGATTTCCTCCTCCTTAAATTGAAGAGATATTTGACTAAAAATAAAAGACTAAGAGAAAAATACAAAATAATCAAATACTAATCCTTCTAGATTAAAACTTACCTTCAGCTGCGTTTTCCTACTCGCCAAATCATAGCCACCAACCCGCCAATGTTGCCAACCCGCTAATACCACCTATCATGTATGGCCTACATCAAATTACCTCCAATAAATATCTTATCCAAAAATCTTTATTCGTGATTTTATCCTATAATGATAATTTCAAGAGGCTTTATTGTGTGTTTAGATATTTTTAATCTTTACACTTATGTTCTCTCTGATTTTTTTTTTATAATATTTTTTGGCAGTTAAAGAAAAAAAAATTGCCATGAATTCTTCACTTCACTGCATGCTTTGCTTGAATTGAAAGTCAAAAAAAAAGAAAAAAAACAAAAGGAAAATCCCAAGTTTTGGGCGGCACTAAAAAACTCAATAACCGCTTGATCTCGGTTTTTCTATTTCCTGGGATTTAATAATTGGGATTTGAAAGTTCTTTATAACTTTGATTTAATTATGGATTAAATTATTTTCTAATTACCAAGTAGGTCTATTAAATCCACAATTAGAGTAAATTTCTAATGGTTCAATTGAGGCATAATTATCATAATAAGGTAATTAGTTTTACTTTACATTATGCATATTGGTGTGCTTTAATTATATTGTGTTTTCGATAAATCGGTAAATTTTAAATTCGAAGGAGTAGCCACAGCATCGTTAATTATGATGATGCATAAACATTTGATAAAATTGTTGATCAGATTAAGTTTTACATAAATGATATCAAATGTTAATTAAATATATTAATGTAATGTTTTTACCGCATAGGGAAAGTTATATTTTTAATTTAATTAGGGTGGAATAGTGAATTTATTATTATTATTTTTTTTTTCTTAGTTAGCCGACAAGCATTAAGAGATATTTATAATTTGCAAGTTTCATCATTAATTTTAGTGAATGAATTTTGTGTTAAAGTTTGTGCCCACATGTAGATTTTAATGATAAGCCGATTCATATTTAGTATTTGATTTGTCATACACTGATAAGCTTGTCATTATGTTTTGATGGTTTATGCCTCATTATTTGTTAAGAAAGCAACAACAATAGCAGACTAAATGCCTCAAGAGCTCCCGCATAAGCGGGGTCTGAGAGGGGTGGATGTACGCAGCCTTACTCCTTTAGGGTGTAACCTTGCCAAAAAGCTAATTCCGAGGACTCCCAACCTTATAGGGTTATCAATACGAGAACTTTTTCCAGAAGGACACCCATCCTAATACTACTCTCGCCCAAGCACGCTTAACTTCGAAGTTCTAATAGGATCCGGTGTCTTAATGCTTGGTAAATGAACCCTATTATGTGTCATGAAAGCATGTGTTTCTATTCATTTGTAGTTGTTCAATCTTTGATATTATCTGGTGAAAAATCTAAATTACCCTATTTAAGTGGTGACAACTATAAGGTGTGGGAAAATTTAAAAAAAAAAAAAAAAAAAAACTTCTTCATTTGGGATGCATGGACCTTGACTATGCTCTTCGAAAGGAAGAGCCTCCCGTACCTATAGAAACTAGTGCACCTCCCAAGATTGCCCTGTATGAACGTTGGGAGCGATCTAATCGCTTGAGCATGATGTTCATTAAATCTCAGATTAATGCTAGTATCCATGGGTTGATATCCGAATGTGAGAATGTTGAGGATTTTATGAAGGCCATTGATGAGCAATTTGAGTCTTCTGATAAGGCATTGGCTAGCATTGTGATGAACAAGTTGTCATTGATGAAACTTATTAGCAGTAGGGATGTGCATGAGCACATCATGCATAGGGCAAAGATCCCATGCTGTTAAATTTTTCATTGTAAATTTACTGTGAGACACTTCTTCCTCATTTGCCCTTCTATTGTCTTTGCCTGCAACTTACCTACCTGCAACTTTTTTTTTTATTATTATATTAATTTTTATATTTTATAGTACAAATAAATTAATTATTTAGACATACATATATACTACAGTTAAAAGATAATTAAGTATAAAAATAAAATTAATTACTTATAATTATAATTTTATTTTCTACATATTATATTATTCTTTTTCTTTCATACAACATAAGTTTTTCCATTAAAGATAACAAATCCGTCCCGACTCGGAAATCTAACTGGATAAATGTGTAATTCGACCCAATTTAAATTGACAATTTGTCTTAAATAATTAAGTGAAAAATTGAGATGACCTGACCTAAATTCATCCAACTTGCTTTTCGCTTAACCTAAAAATCACCCAAGGTTTTACATTAATTTAGTTAATGATTGAGTGAAAGTAGAGGTGACAATTGGACATCTGGATTAGGTTCGGGTTGGGTTTGAGTCAAGTTATTTTCTGTTTGGCTCACTATTGTTTTGGGGTTATCCTGGGTTTAGGTCAATCTCAGGTTAGGTTGTATGGGCTTCGAGTCATTATAAGTCTACTATTTCGTGCCTTGGGGGTATGAATTATTTACACAAGTCTAAATTATATTTTCAATAATTTATATTTTGACCTACATGTTTAGTTTATTACTAATATAAATATTTCAAATCTCTTATTAAGTTCAGGAGTACTATTGACAAGTAGTAACTATCATTGTTTTTAAAGACCATAAGTTACTTTGAGTTTTGGGCCAGTTTGGGTTCAAGTTATGATGATTTTTGGTCTGGATGGTTCAGGTCAATGGTGAGTTGAAACAGGTCAAATTGAATATCTGCTGATTTTTTGGTTAATCGAAAAGCAAGTTGGGTGAATTTAGGTCAGGTCATTTCAATTTCGACTTAATTATTTTAGAAAAATTGTCATTTTAGATTGGGTTGAATTCCGTGTTGATCCTGTTAGATTTTCGTGTCGGGACAAATTTGTTACCTTTAATGGAAAGACTTATGTTGTATGAAAGGAAAAGAATAATATAATTTATATAAAATAAAACTATAATTATAATAATTAATTAATTAATTTTATTTTTATAGTTAATTATCTTTTAAGTATAATATATGTATATCTAAATAAATGCCAGCACCTAGATTTTGGTACCAAGAATGCAGAGGGTAAAGCCTTCCTAGATTTTGCCGTCACTTAAGACTTAACGGTGGCCAACACCTTCTTTAGAAAGCGTGATGAACACATCATCAAGTATTAAAGCGGTGGGGTGAGGACACAGATTGACTACATACTCTTAAGGAAAAGGATACAAAGAAATTGCAGGGATTGCAAGGTTTCACTAGGAGAAGACTTTCTAAATAACATAGGGTGTTGTGGGCTGATATAGAGGCCAAAAAGAAGGCCAAAAGATCTACCAAACCCGCCCAGACACTACCAAACCTGCCTAGACACATACTTGCTGGAGGGATTTGAAGGGAGATAAGTATAAGGTGTACAAGGAAAGAGCGATGTCTGAAATCAACAGGGACTGTGAAGGAGAAACAAACCAATTGTGGAACCAATTGGCCCAAAAGATTAGAGGGCTAGCACGAGAAGTTCTGGGCTTGTCAAAGAAAGGGGCGCCAAGCAACAGAGAGTCCTGGTGGTGGTGCGAGGAGGTCCAAGAGAAGATTAAAGCCAAACGAGACTATTTCAAGGAGTGGGCTCACAAAGGAGATGAGGATAAACTACTTCAGTATCAACAAGCCAGGAAAGAAGCAAAGAGAGCAGTTAGAGAAGCACAATCATGAGCATATAAGGAGTTCTGTAAGAGGCTGGAGACCAGGGAGGGAGCTATGGATATGTATAAAATTGCCAAGCCGAGAAAAAGGAAGACAAGGGACTTGGATCGTGCACAATGCATAAGAGGCGAAGACGGACATGTGATCATGGATAGGCAACTAATTAAAGCTAGGTGGAGAGCCTACTTCCACAACCTGTTCAGTGATCAGGGGGATACAAAGATATCCCTTGGTGATCTTCAAACATCTAAGGAGCACCAGAACTACTATGAGGACAAGCTAATTAGCCCCAAGGAAGTCAAGGAAGCTCTGAAACATATGGGAAGGGGTAAATCAGTTGGCCCAAATGATATAACCATAGCGGCATGGAAATGCCTTGAACAAAAGGGCATTGGTTGGTTAACTAAATTATTTAACCAAATCCTCATGGGGGAGAAGATGCCTGATGAATGGAGGAAAAGCACATTGATCCCGATCTAAAAGAACAAAGGCGACATCCAGAGCTGCGCCAACTATCAGGGTATCAAACTAATGTGCCACATGCTGAAGTTATGGGAGCGAGCCATAGAAAAGAGGTTACGACAACAGACATAGGTGTCCGAGAACCAATTCGGATTTATGCTCGAAAGATCAACAATAGAAGTCATCCACATCATAAGGCGAACGATAGAGCACTACATGGAGAGACAAAAGGACCTACACATGGTTTTCATTGATCTGGAGAAGGCATAAGATAGAGTGCCAGGGGAGGTGTTATGGAGGGTTTTGGATAGGAAAGGCGTCCCTGTGCCATATATCCGGGCCATTAGAGGCATATATGAGGAAGCTCAAACTAGGGTATTCATAGTGGAAGGAGAGACAGACACATTCCCAATAACAATCGGGGTACACCAAGGATCTGCCTTGAGCCCCTATTTGTTCATTCTAGTGATGGATGAGCTTACTAGGAACATCCAAGGAGGGGTACCCCAGTGCATGCTTTTTGCATATGACATAGTGTCGGTGAGGGAATCGCAGGAGGAGGTTAATGAGAAGCTAGAACTGTGGAGAAGGGCATTGGAATCGAAGGGCTTACGACTCAATGGATCCAAGACTGAGTACATGGAGCTTAAGTTCGATCCCACCACCACGTCTAGCAGAGAAGTCTTCAAGATTGGATCGAACCTTATACCGAGAAAGGAGTGTTTAGGATACCTGGGGTCCATGATACAACATAACGGTGAAGTTGACGAGGATGTCAAAAACCGGATTAAAGAAAGATGGTATAAATGGAGAATGGCCTCAGCGATACTTTGTGATAGAAAGCTTCCCTCAAAGCTGAAGGGAAGATACTATAAAATAGTAGTGAGGCTGGCCATGTCCTCTGGGGCCGAGTGTAGGGCGATGAAACAACATTATATACAGAAGATGAAGGTAGCGGAGATGAAGATGCTACGGTGGATGTGCGGACACACAAGGAAAGATAGGATCTGGAACGACATCATAAGAGGTTAGTTGGGCGTGGCCTCCATTGAGGATAAATTAAGGGAGCAACGTTTGAGGTGGTTTGGACATGTTAGGAGGAGAACGAGCACCGCTCCGGTTAGGAGATGTGAGCAGCCATATTCTACATTAGGCAGGAGATTGAGAGGCAGGCCAAAGAAGAGATGGCTAGAGACGATTAGACAAGACCTCACCCACCTAAACCTTCGGGAGGAGATGGCCTTAGATAGAGCCCATTGGAGGGCTAGCATAGGAGTAGTAGATGTAGCGACATAGAGTGGGATAGCCCATCTTTTCTGCTACCTCTAGTGTTTCTAGGCTTGTAGGGTAGCCCAAATTCGGCATACTTATGTGCCATCTGATCTCCCCTTGGACTATCTATTGATTGGCTTATTTGCGATTTGCTATTTCTCGGCCTTTCTATGCCTTTATATACCTTTATTTGCCTAGCTTTTCCCTGCTTTATGCTTTTATGCTTATTTGCTACATTTGCTCTCTTGCTGTCAGGCTGACAGGCTTCATCGCTTCTAACAAGCTTTCAGGTTGAGGGTCCTCGGAAACAGCCTCCCTTTTGGGCAGCCCCCAGAATGGGGAAGGCTGCGTACATCAACCCCCCCCCCCCCCCCCCCAATACCCTGCGTATGCGGGAGCCCCTTGAGGCACTGGGTCGTTGTTGTTGTTGTTGTATATCTAAATAATTAATTTATTTGTGCTATAAAATATAATAATTAAAAAAAAGTTGTAAGTAGGGTAAGTTGCAGGCAAAGACAATAGAAGGGCAAATGAGGAAGGAGTGTCTCATTGTAAATTTACAGTGAAAAATTTAACAGCATGGAATCTTTGCCCTCATGCATATGAGCGACATTGCTTGTTAGGTAAAGATTTTATAGATTGAGATTTCAGAGTCTTTCTAATGCATTTTATGTTGAACCCTCTCGCTTTACAGTATGGACCATTTAAACTATCCTATAATACGTATAAGGAAAAATTGTCAATTAATAGGCTCTTTATCATGTGTGCTCAAGAGGAAGGGAGATTGGCACAAGAGATAGGTGAAAGTACAGATATAGTTACACATGACAAGGCAAAAAGGCAAGCCAAATATGAGAAAGGGAAAGGGGAAGCATTTGCCCATACTATTAAAAATAATAGTTGAGTTAGGCACAATAAGAATAAAAAGAAGGCAACGTTGTAGGCACAATAAGAATAACAAGCACTTCAAGAGAAGGTTATCTCTGAAGATCAACAGCTAAATCAGAAAACAAACCAATTATCGGTCATAGAGGAGTCCCTTCTTATGATTAGGACTCAACTCTTTTGAAGAAGTAAAGAAGCCATAGGCTGTATGTTGGAATCAATGTCTAGAAAACCCAATTATTTAGTTAATTAAATAAAATTATTTTATGTCTGATTATGTTTTATAAGTCAAATATACGAGTAAATATTTTCTAAAATGTTCCATGAGATGGACTGGTCCAAGATTACATGTCAAGTTTGGATTAAGTGGTCAATGAGATTGAGCCATGAATAGAATTAAATCAAATTAGTGATATGTTATCAAAGTATATTTGTAGTCAGTGATAAGTTTGGACAACTTGTCTGACAAGACTATAATATGATGCTTTAGATGACTTGTCTTGGCCATGTGGATAGGGATCTCAAAGCGTTATATTGGTGGTATGTATGAGGTTGGAACACTGAGTTGGACCGTGATTTGCTCCCATCTGCACTACCATCAGAAGGGAGCAACTTATTTTACTATGTTTATATATTGACTCTAAATCTAGGATATAGTCTGAACTTGTGCATGGGATGTTAATTACTTTAATGCGCTAAAAGGATTGGGTTACAAGTGTAACTGAGATCTTACGTTCCTTGGGTAACTGCATAAAGTGTAGCAGGAACATATATTTTACTCGGAATCCATAACAAAAGATGTTCCTTAGTTTATTTGCAAACATTTGAATTGATTCTAGAGATTTTAGCCAAAGCATTCCATATTTTTAACATTTGGATTTGGTATGGAAATGTTTTTCTATATTAGTGAATTATTCGGGAAGGGTAAGTTGTGAACTAAGAAGGCAATATTAGAAAGAATGATAATACTAGTTTTAATTATTTTTCTCGAGGACATTTAATACAGGGCTAAATCATGAATAAACAATTTAGGGAATTTAACAAGTATTATTTATTTCTAGAGTGTAGGAAAACTTATTTAATGGGATGAAGTTTTACTAAATGGTAACCAATTGTTATCATGAGATGATAATAAGATTTGATCTATTTGAAGCTAGAACTAAATTATCTCTAAGGTCCTAGCGCAAGCCTCTATAATATGCACCTTTAGAAAATCAAGATAATTCACGAGATGCATTATTTATTTATGAGATGAGATGAATAAATTAACTTTTTCCAAACCCAAAATTCATGAGATGAATTTATACTAGAAAAATAAAATTAAAAAAATAATAATAATAAAAATTTGCGGTAAACACACATTGGGCCAATCAGCTCGCGACACGTGGGCGATCCGTGTGCCCCCCATCAGGCCAACCAACATGCCGCATGTGTCTCACGCTAGGGCAAGCATGGTGCTAATTCGCGTCTTTTGACGTGGACCAATCATAGGGTGCCACATGGAACCCTATGACGTGGCTATAGTTCTTTCTCTTTTACGCTTTTTTTTTTTTAAGGATAGGTTTCTTGATTTTTTAACTTATCAGAATTCTTAATTTTATTTTTCAAGATTAAAATCAAATATTTTTGGGGTTATTTACATTTTAGAACCCCGATATTTTTGGAAATAATAAAAAGAACCCTAACCTTTTTAAATTATTAAAAAGACCCCTAAGTTTTTGTTGTATTAATAAAAAGGCCCCTAAGTTTTTGTCGCAATAATAATAAGGCTTCTGTCTAAGGTATTGATGTCATTTTTACTCGACATAGCTGATGTGACAGCTGTGTTTTTATTAATGCTAGAGTAAAATGACAAAAATATCCTTTAATAACCATATTTTTAAACAAATTATCGAAAATAGATAGCTTCTATATAACACGACATCTCGAATTTTGTGCTTATAAAGTAATAATAAGGGTATCGAAGAGTACTGTTGGTCATTTTATTATAGCATTAACAAAAACCATTGCCACGTTAGCTTTGTTGATAGAAAATGATATCATCACGCTTGAGAGGGGCATTTTTATTGATATGACAAAAACTTAGGGTCCTTTTTAATAATTCAAAAAGGTCAGAGTCCTTTTTATTATTTCAAAAATGTCAGGGTACTAGAATGTAAATAACCCATATTTTTGCAGCCTCTAAATAGATCTAATTTTAGGGTTTTGCTAGACATGCTTTATCGTTTTTTCTTTTGACATACTTCTTCAGTTAGTGAATTGAAAAAGAAAAAATGTTCTCCCAGTTTACACTCTAAAGTCGATTTAGAGTTCTTGATTTTTAAAACACCCACACGTCCTGTGTAGAGAGGAATTGTAGAGAAGACCTTGGCAGTGTCGTTCGTGCATCATCTTACATTTGTGGTCTTCATCGAGGTATGTAAACTCTCAATTAATTCTTTTAACTTCTGTTTGCTTTATTTTGTTTCAAGTTTTGAATGTGTGGTTGCAGTAAATGTGAAAACAAAATAATTGTGCAAAAGGGACTCACCATGACTAGAGAGTGAGCCTAATTTCGAACCGCACGTCTTTGACCTCAACCACTCACCATTTTCGAAGAAAAGATTGTGATATGTTGGTGTATTTGACTTTAATTATATCATGAGTTCTGCTGAAGCTTCAATTAAGAAGACTTTTGTAATGTTTTTATGGATTTTTTTTTTTTTTTTTTTGCATATTTTTATGACAAAAAATTAAAAGGATATGGACCTAACTCAAGTGGCAGTTACAATGGTAGAGCAGGGCCCAAAAACACCTTTCCTGGTACAATTAAAAGTCGGGAACAGGGGTGGGGACAAACCTAAGAGCTCAACAGCCCACTTACAAGCAAGAGTCAATCAGGTTTTTAAGCTTGGCACCCTAAAGTTATAATAACCCGAATGAGTTTAGATCTAACAAGATTAAGATGGTGTAAACTGTACTAGGTTACTAAATTAGGGCCAATGTAATCAAGGGACAAGCCTTGGCCATTAAAGCCCTAATCAATGGAGTGAACCTAAGTTCACCTGACTTATAAAGGAGTGACAGTACTGGTAAGACCAACGCAATCAAGGGACAAGCTTTGGCCGTCAAAGCCTTAAACTAAAGCCTCAAATCTCAACTTGTCAATTTGTGAGAACAGATTAAAAATAGAAATTCATACCTGAAGCACGAGAACTGCATTACTATGAAAGTAAATACAACAGAGTTCTACGTTACGCTACACCTAGCTAAATTATGCTATGCCTAAGGAAAAAGCCCAAGTGTGCTGTAAAAGAAATCTTGAAGAAGTTTTATAATGAGTGTATGTGTGCTACTTTGGACTGACGCAAAGTCTTTTATTTATAAAAAATAAGAAATGACAGCTGCTCCTTCTTTTCCGGCAACTCTACCCATGTCTAGCCACTAAGCTTTCTTCTGCGTGCATAAATCTTTAATGAACGTGCCTTAAATATAGTATTGGAGAGAAATCCTTGGTGTCCACATCTGAATTCTTAGCAGAAGTTCCTGTTAGAAGCCTCACGTTCTCTTAGATTAAGCTTAATGCCCAAGTAACTGAAATTGCGCTCCAAGTAACTACTTCGAACATGAGAACCACCTATCTGGCAGCCTTCCTGATGCTCACTTTGCCCCTCAACCATCTCAAGCCTCGAGTGTTAGAACCCCTTGTCATAGGTAATTACCTTCTCATAATGCTAGACTAGAGATGTTGTTATCTTACTACTTAAATGTCTGACTTCCCTCGAGCCCTCACGTTCTGACCGCGTAGCACTTTATTCTAAACAGCATCGTCCCAACCCCCTTGAAATCAGGGTGTAAACAAATGTCCCCTTTTAGCTGTTGATAAATTCGAATTTACAGCAAGTAAAAATTTGCCAGGTTTGACCCTCAACGGCCGCAAGGAGCTCGAGAGACCACGGTACGTTGCTTGGTTTTCATTCCACACGTCTATAAATATGACAGCTTGGGCTTCAAATTCCCACTTTTACATGGAAAATTTCTAACTTTGAATCCCCTTTGATGATAACATTAAGGATTTGCATCTCCAGAATAGTTTGAAGGCCAATTATCAATGCCTCATACTCTGCTATATTGTTGGAACATTTACACACCAGGGTGAAAACCAATTTAGAGATTATCCCATTAAGGGGTTCTATCATACTTCCAAGTCCAGCTTTTGAATTTGTCCTTGAACCATAGAAGAATAGTTTTCAAGGAACTGGTTCTACCACGAGAAGTTGTTATGGCTATGTTTAAGCCAAAAAGGTTATTCAGATGGTTAACTAAAAAGTCTACTAAAGCTTGTCCCTTTACCAAATTTTATGAGACATAAACCAACTCCAACTAAAGTAGGGCTAAGCTCCATTTATTCAGTCTTCATCTCAAAAATGGTCAATCTAGCCCTACTGAATAAAGCTCATATCCGAAAAGAGAGTAAGGGATGAGAATGAAGTGAAAGGAGATGAGAAAATAGAGAGAGAATAAGATGAGAACAGAAATTTATCTCAAAGGGATTGGTAATTTTCATTGAATGCCTCAATAATACACAAGATCAACCTATTTAAAGGGAATTTGATACAAGAATTCAAATCCCTAACACCAAGCTAGCTTCCCGCCAAGACTTACAACCGGAACCCCCCCTTGCCTAACTAATTTTGGCGCCAATATTGCAATTCAAACTAATACAAGTAATTTACGAATTATTACATCAAAAACATTAAAGGAAAACGTAACAATCCCCTCCCCTTACAACATTCTTGTCCTCAAGAATGAAAAGAAGGAAATTGACTCAACAAAAAATTCTTTTCTTCCAATGTGGTGAAGGCTTTATCCAAGTTGCTCCAATTAACCTGCAATTGTTGAACTCCGACATCTGCTGCTGCTGCTGGTCCTTCTTCTACTACTGCAGCTGGTTGTAACTTCAAAAGCCCATTGGAGCCCACATCTGGAGGAGCCAAGGATGGTCAGTGACCAGCTTGAATCTACTTTTTAAGAAGGGAAACACAAAAAACCGGGTGAATGTAGGAGTCGGGTGGTAGCTCTAACTTATAAGCCACCTTGCCAATTCTTTCCAACACCTTGTAAGGACAAAAAATCTGGCACATAGCTTGACATTTTTCCTTACTGCTGCCGTTGATTACCTATATGGCTGCAATTTCAGGTATACAATGTCCCCTACAACAAAATTTCGATCAACTCTCTTCTTATCAGCATACCACTTCATCCGGGCTTGAGATTCTGTGAGATTGTGCTTCAGCTGGTGCAAAACATGTCTCCTTAGCTGCAACATATCAGCTACTTCACCCACATTAGTCCCAACTCCTTGCGACCCAAAAGGAGAGGGAGGATCATAACCAAACAAGGCCTTGAAGGGAGATATGCCCAAGGAAGTGTGAAAATGGGTATTATACCAAAATTCTGCCAAAGAAAGCCACCTTCCCCACACCTTAGGATGATTAAATACCATGCTCCTGAGGTATTTTTCAATGCATTGGTTAACCCTCTCCGTCTTACGATCGGTTTGAGGGTGGTATGAATAACTCATAGCCAAAGTCATTCCTAAGAGCCCAAACAACTCCTTCCAAAAGCGACTTGTAAAGAGTTTATCCCTATCTGAAACTATGGATTGGGGCAATCCATGAAGCTTGTAGATATTGTTTAAGAACACACGAGCTAATGTTTTGACAATAACAGGTCGAGCCAAAGCAATGAAGTGCCCAGATTTTTTGAACCGATCAACAACTACCCAAATCACCTCTTTCCCCTTTGACTTAGGTAATCCTTCGATGAAATCCATGCTTATGTGTTTCCATATACCCTCAAGAATAGGCAGGGGCTGGAGCAGCCCTTGATATCTATGATCACCAAGTTTGGTTTGTTGGCAAACCTCACAACCTTGCACAAAACTAGTCACTTCCTTCTTCATCCCGGGCCAGCTAAAATGAAGCCTCAATCTCTGATAAGTCCCCTCAATGCCTGAGTGACCTTCCCATGAAGAATCGTGTGCAGCATTGATGATTTGGTGCCCGAGATCAGCAAAGCTACCAACATGCAACTTTCCCTGAATTTTGATAATACCTCGGGTAACAGAGATGTCTGCACCAGCAGCAAGATTGCCAGCCTTGCCCACACTAGCAGTCGCTATACATTCTTGGGCAAAAGGATCATTCTCATAGGACTGATGTAACTCTTTCATCCAAGCAGGAGAAATCACGGAAATAGCTCCAAGGGAACCCTGCTCATGGCCCTCAAACTTGCGTGACAGTGCATCTGCAGCCCAGTTTTCTCTACCTTTTCTATACTCAATATCGTAATTTTGCCCCAACATCTTCAATAGCCCTTTTCTTTGTATCCTTCTGACGATCTTCTGCTCTAATAAGTGCTTAAGACTTTGATGATCAGTCTTAATGATGAAATGATGCCCATCCAAGTAGTGCCTCCACTTATCAACCGCAAGCAATATGGCAAGGTACTCTTTCTCATATGTGGAAAGAGCTTGATGTTTTGCACTCAAAGCTTGGCTGAGGTATGCTATAGGTCTCCCTTCATGAGACACTAATGCTCTAATACCACTTCCACTTGCATCTGTCTCCAAAATGAAGCTTGAAGAGAAATCCGGCATAGCCAAAATTGGTGCTTTGCACATTGCAGTTTTGAGAGCATCGAAAGCTTTTTGTGCATCCTCTGACCATTTGAAGGAGTCCTTCTTAAGCAGATCTATTAGGGGCTTGGCTAAGGCTCCATAGTTAGCTATAAACTTACGGTAATAGCTAGTTAACCCCAAAAAACCCCTCAATTGTTTCAAGGTGGCTGGAACAGTCCATTCCATCATAGCTTGGACTTTTGAAGGAACGGTTGCAACTCCATCACAAGAGATCACATGGCCAAGATATTCCAGATGTCTTTGAGCAAATAAACACTTGGCCAACTTAGCAAACAATTTATGCTGACACATGATCAAAAATACCTCCCTCAGATGCTTTAAGTGTTCTTCAAAAGATGCACTATAAATGAGGATGTCGTCGAAGAAAACCAATACAAATTTCCTAAGAAATTGTTTGAAGACATCATTCATGAGAGCCTGGAATGTTGCTGGTGCGTTGGTCAAGCCAAATGGCATAACCACAAATTCAAAGTGTCCATGATGCGTCCGAAATGCAGTCTTATACACATCGGGCTCACTCACTCTGATCTGATGATACCTTTGCCGAAGATCCAGCTCGGAAAAGACTTGACCCCCATATAATTCATCCAACAAATCATCTATAACTGCTATAGGAAACTTATCCTTCACAGTCATAGAGTTGAGTTGCCTATAATCAATACACATACGTGCCATGCCATCTTTCTTCTTGACAAGAATGACCGGAGAAGCAACGGGACTATGGCTAGCTTGTATGAAATTAGTCTTAAGCAATTCATCCACTTGCTTCTCTATCTCGGTCCTGTGAGCATGAGGGTGTCTATAAGGCCTTATCTTCACCGGCTCTACACCATCTTTGAGAGGAATCTCATGATCCAAACTCCTCTTAGGGGGTAATGATTTAGGCACTTCGAACACATCTTCAAACTCAGCAACTAAGTATTGCACCTCTGGCTCGGTTATGTCAACCAATTCAGCAGATGAAATGGCAAACAATTGGACCACCCATTGGTATGCACAACCTTGAAGGCCCTTCTTGAGCTTACTGCCCTTAATTATTTGCAAGTGAGCTGGTTCGGCTATCCCCTGCAGAGTGACTTTGGAGCCTTGTACATCAAAAGACACCGAGAGATTTGCATAATCAAATAATACCGGACTATAGGATCTCATCCAATCTACCCCAAGCACCATGTCACACCCTCCCAAAGGAAGGATTCTAAATTCGTAGCTAAACTTGCGGTCCTGCATTACCCAAGAGAAACCTTGGCATTTGTTCTGCATGGTAACTGTCTTCCCATCAGCCACGGTGACTGCGAGAGGGTGAGTTTTGATCACCTCATGGCCTACTTTCTTGACTACTTTAGGATCTATGAAGCTATGATACTCCCACTATCAATGAGAATGATAATGGACCTCTTACCAGCTGTTCCTTTAATCCGAATTGTGCTATGAGCTCCTTTACCTGTAAGAGCCTTTACTGAAATCTCTATCGCAGCATCTTTCAAGCTTAACACACTTTCCTGATCAGACTCAGAGTTCTCGTTTGCAATTTCCTCCTTATCAGGGTGTTCAATAGCATTAGTTCCTCCCAAATTGGTAAGGCTGATTATATCGGAAGCACAACTTCTGCTGCGGTCTGTCCTCCATTCTGTTAGGCCTGTTTTTGATCGTATTTTGCTGAAATCTGGAGGTACTCCCACGAGGTTTAGAGGCATCACCTGCTGTTATGACTGTGGATTCATAAAGCTTGGCTTTAGCAAAGGCTGTGGACAAATCAATGGGATCAATGGCTTTATCTAAGTTCTTCAACTTAGGCTTCAAACCACTGATGAATGCTGACACATAATATGATTCAGATGCTTCAATTTCAGTCACAATGCTAGCCTGGATATTCTCAAACCTAGTCATGTACTCCTTAACAAATGTCTCTTGCTTCACTGTATTAAATTTATCCATAATATCACTATCATCCTCATCACTATACCGAGCACATAAAGCCTTGGCAAATTTGTACCATGAAATGGAAGGTTTACTTCTTATGAAGCTATAAAACCACACCTCATGATCTCCAAGCAAGTACACAGCCGCAATTTGCACTTTCTCTGATTCATCAATGTGATAAAAAAGAAAATAACGCTCACACCTTCTCAGCCATGAATGTGATTGCTTACCATCAAACGCATTGATCTGCACCCGAGGCTCTCTGTGGTTGTTACTTCGGCTATTGGATGAATCCTCATTGCTTCCAGATCATGGATGCTGCCAAGAATCAGGTGGCCTGTCTAACTGACCCGCAATTGTTTCTTGAGCTCTAAAAGTAAGTTCCATTTCTGACGCCCGGCCCTCAGTTACCGCAGTCCAGTTTGGAGGTCGAGGTTGAACATGCTCACTGCGATCATGTCTTTCAGGATTAGCAGCATCTTGAGTCCTAACTGGAACTCCATCTTCAACCTCATGATTTAATGTTTCAGCTCTCAAAGAGGAATGAGCTTGAAGCACACTAGCTGGTATCAAAGGATCCGGAACCGATGGAGGATTAGGCCTCCTGAACTGCTCACGGATTTCTGCTAATTTCACATCCAATTGCTGTAATTCTCGGTCAAACCTCAGTGCATTCTTCTCCTCCAACTCTTGTGCTTGTCGTGTGAGCTGATTAGAGAACTTAAGTTCGACCTGTTGAGATTGTTGTTCCAGCTTCTCCTCCCATTGCTGCTGCAACATCTGAACTGACTCCACTTGTGACGCCTTGAGTTGAGCAATCATGTACTCACCCCAAGACTTAAACGGATTCTCCAAATCATCCT
The DNA here is from genome assembly GCA_018398585.1 of Simmondsia chinensis. Lineage (NCBI taxonomy): Eukaryota > Viridiplantae > Streptophyta > Magnoliopsida > Caryophyllales > Simmondsiaceae > Simmondsia > Simmondsia chinensis. Next base: position 14,971,064 of record JAGTTD010000010.1, on the reverse strand, counting down.
TTGTGACAACATCCTGACCTGCGGGATCATTGCCGCCAACTGCTTCAGCATTCGAAGGTCTGGCAGCTGCCTTAGCTGCTGCCGATCTGGTGGTTACACCACCTGTCAATGCTACCTCGGAGGACATTGCTATTGTATCTGAATTTGGGAAGCCAACGAGGCTCTGATACCAATTGTTAAGATCAAGATTGAATCTTGATCTTAACCTAATGGAAAGAGAGTAAGGGATGAGAATGAAGTGAAAGGAGATGAGAAAATAGAGAGAGAATAAGATGAGAAGAGAAATTTACCTCATAGAGATTGGAAATTTTCATTAAATGCCTCAACAATACACAAGATCAACCTATTTAAAGGGAATTTGATACAAGAATTCAAATCCCTAACACCAAGCTAGCTTCCCGCCAAGACTAACAACCGGAACCCACCCTTGCCTAACTAATTTTGGCGCCAATATTGCAATTCAGACTAATACAAGTAATTTGCGAATTATTACATCAAAACATTAAAGGAAAATGTAACATCTATCTGGGCAACCACATACATAGTAAATGCCAAGAAATAATATCTCAATTTTGTTGATGCATAAAATAATGACAGACACAATTTTTCAATTGGGGAATACTTTATTTCACACCCATTTTGGCAATGGCTAAGGTAAAACATAGCCTGTTCAAAACCTCACTCACTGTCTTGTACCAGCAAACAGCCAATAGATTCCTCATAAGCAGAGACATGGATCTTCAAAGGCTTGCTCTACTTTCTCAGAATAAGTACTAGCGACCTAATCAAGTACTCCACGATGGCCTCGAATGCTTCTTGATGTGGCTTCTTGCACTTGAAGTCCTTCTTACAATTGAGTCTCATCAGTGGAGAGAAGACTTTTGTTTTACTAACGACATTTGAGATAAAACGTCTTAGGAAGTTAGCCTGCCCAATGAAGCATTTTAGCTCCTTTATGTTTAAGGGTTGTTTGGCCAGTTGGATGGCCTTAGTCTTATTAATATCCCCCTCGATACCCCTTTGGAGTGCACCAAAAAATAAAGAAAGTTTCTAGCTCGTACACCAAAAACACATTTTAATGGGTTCATCTTGGGGATATGGGCCCTCATCCTATGGAATGCACCCCTTAAGTCCTCCAATTGTTTGACATGGGATTTTGATTTGACCACGATGTCATCTATATAGACTTCCATGGTCTTGCCAATGAGGTCATGAAATATCATGTTCACGGCTCTTTGGTAGGTGTCCCCGTCATTCTTCAAACCAAAGGGCATAGCCACTCATTCAAACGTCTCTATTAACCTAAGATACCCGAATGCTATTTTGTGAGTATCCTTTGAAGCACTCATGTATTGGTAGTACCCACAGTAGCCATCCATAAAAGATAAAACCTCATGCCTCGAGGCTTGGTTAATGAGCACATCAGCAGTAGGCTTCGGATACAAGTCCTTTGGGGTGGCTGCAACCATATCTCTGAAATCAATGCAGACCTTGATTTTTCCATTCTTTTTAATGATGGTGGCAATACTTGCAAGCCACTCAACATATAAATTTAGCCTTTACGAGTCTTTTAATCTCTTCCTTGACCGTATCAATGACTACTTGGGACATCCTTCTCTGGGCCTGAATGATGGACTTTGAGCCACTTATTTATCTAGGCAAGGCATCTCGTGATGATCCCAAGTAAAGAAATCCTTAAATTCATGAAGCATAGTTAGGTACTGCTCTATCAGCTCCTTTAGAAAGTAGAGTGCTAAGATAAGTAGGTCTTGGGTCTTTTGTTGAACCCAAATTAACCTTGAGGAGGGTGTCTAGGACTTCCGCCCTTAAATCCTTCATTTTGGCTGGTGCTGCTCTTATGTTGGAGAGCTCCAACTCTTTCTCTTGTACTGTATGGACTTGGAAACCATTAAATAGTTGCTCAGCCCAAAGCTTATTCTCAGCGTGCTAGGCTACGTGCCTTCCTAATACTGAGGAAATGGCTTCCCGGGATGTTACTGGGAGGTCTTGGTGCCTCAGCATTGGGGTTCCAGAACACCCTGGAAGTCTCCTTTGTCAGGAAGGGGTCTCATGCATCCTCATAAGTCTGAGTCTTCACACTCGAGATCCGCTTAACCAACCCCAGCTTTAGTCAGTGAGCTATTAAGGATGGCTATCGTATCCTGCTCTTGGGCAGATCGTGGAGTGGTCCTTTTAACGTTTAGAGGTCCCACGCCATCTTCATTGAGTTTTTCCTCAACGCAGCTAGTGTAAGCCATGAATGGCCTATTGTCTACCATAACAATCTCATACTTGTCATGGTTCCAAAAGATAAGCAACTGATGAAGTGAAAGGGAATACAATAATTGGCATGCAGCCAATCTCTACCGAGCAAAGCCTCAAAGCTTGAGGTAGTTTCCACCTCAAAGAAAGTTGTCAGCTTGCTTAAGCCACCAATAGTTAAGTCAATCGGGATGACCCCTTTAGATTTGGTAGCAGTTCTAGAAAAGCCACCAACTGCCACATCTGAAGTAATTAAGTCTTCTCGAGACTTACCAATGACCCCGACATATATGTAGGCTATGTTGATAGTTTAACCATTATACACCAAGACCCTCTTCACCAGAATGCCATCAAATTTGGCCTTGATGTATGGGGATTTAACATGTTATTGGCGGCGTTAGGCCCATCAAACATTATCTTCATTATGTCAGGGGTGTCATCAGGCAATTTGGGTTTTGTAGCATTAACGTTAAATGACAAAGGGTTGAGTGTACCTTTAGTGGTCACTGCTTCATTCACGAGCTCCACTTGAGGCTCCTTGTCTGATGCTACCACATCACCCTCAAGACCTCCTTAGGCATTAGCTACCATGAACTCCAAGGGAAGGAATAAGGCCGTTCTGATATCCACCTTTTAAGGAAGCATCCTGAATTGAATCTAGATCCCTTGGTCTGCTCCCTTCTCAGGGCAGTCAACCATTGATGTATCGTGATTCTGCTGTTGAGAACTGCCATTAACTAGCATGTTCAGTTCTCACGGTTGGCCCTTAAGATCAACCTCTTGTGTTTGAGATTCCTCCATAGGCTTGGGGAAATGTTCTTCATGGAAATCATTCTCAATGTCGGACCATGTTGGGTTGACACGGTCCATAGGCTTCACTAAGTTAATGTTAAGAGGGGAGCATTTCTCCTCGTCCTCAATAGATTTTAGTAGTAGGGGGTTGTTGGCAAGCTAGCCCCACGACGACTCTCGCCCCTCAGATGATGAGGAACTAGCCCATCTCTCGAGCTTCTTGCAAACTGGCCCTTTTCTTGCATTAACAAGTTTGGACTCAACCATTGGATCATCAAGATCCACATGCTCAGTTTGTTTACCCTGTTGGACCTTAGCCTCTTCTTGAGAAAGTTTGATCAAGCAGGCATCGAGCAAAGTCCTACACTGAGCTACCTATTTGTGCAACTACCTTGTTATGTGGGTTCAAGTAAAGATTGAGGGACTAGCAGCCTCCTGATTGAGGTGATTCCTCCTCCAGACATTGCCGAACCTAACACCTGAAGGCTGACATCCTGACTGCCGTGGTACCAAACTAGTGTCCACATCCAGTAGGGTGTACTTTGGTTTCCTCTTAGGATGCCCTATCCTAGTGATGACTTGAGTCTTTGAGGGAGAGCCTCGTGGAAATCCCAATGATGATGCCTTCATTGGAGGAGCCTTCCTTTTCTTTGGAAAAAGGTTTAGCTTCTTCACTTTGGACACCAGCTTATGTCCGTAACCCCCCACAGAGATCTTGGGTAAGGCATAGGAGTTTCCTGGATGCCTATTTCGTAGAAGCAAAGACTGTCTATCAATGGTCATATGTAAGAATTGCCATGGCTAACTCTTCTTCCATAGAGAGGAGGACTGTACCTTTCTCCAGTTGTTTTTTTATGAACCCCCTCAATGCTTCACAATTATGTGTAGAGTGTTCAGCTGTGATATGCCATTTACAGTGATCTTCTGGCAATCTCAAAAGTGGTTCGGGTGTACCTCAGTGTTGCTAATTCAAGAAGCTTATCAAACAACGCATTGGCCACAGCCATATCATCTATGTTTGCAGTCATCCTGCATAGAGATCTACCATTAGTTTGGTTGTTATGGGGATGATAAGGCTTTACTACCTCAACAACATTGATCTAGGCAAGAGTGCAGAAGGTGTTTTTATCAACCCCATTTGTCCATCTTTTGGGAAGATCAATTCCCTCACCTCTATGGCACCCTGAACACATTTCCAAAAATCACGCAATTCCTCGTAGCATAGGTCCTTGAATCATGTAACTTACATTATACCTTTCCTTTGTTCGAATTGGGGTTAGATTTTCTGTATTTACCCCTAATCTTGAGTTCATTATTTTCCTCAAGCAGATCGAATATTACATAGGCTCTAGAGAGGTCAAACGAATATTTTCTCAAGTCTTGGGACTAATAAGACTTCCTAGCTTTAATATCGTTCTTGATCAAAGGTTTAAAAACAAAAGGAAACCCTTTGACTTATTCAGCAACGTCAATCTTGTATGGAGGATCTTCTTCCTCATTTATTAAGTCGGGTACGTAAATACCATACAAACTATTTTTCTTAAGGCTTTCTTCTTTTAAGACAGCCTCATTTCTAGCGGCACATTCTGCTAACTACAGACACGTCGTAAAGTTAGAGCCTTCGAATTTCTTTCTGAATTCAATATCCAAGCTGTTTAGGGCAAATTTGGCATACTCAAGTTCAGAAAGGGCTTCTGTGCATGTTAACCTAGCTCTCTTGAACCAGTTAATATAGTCTTCCACTGACTTGCCTGTCTTCTGTCTCATCCATGCAAAGTCTGACATAGAAATTCCTAATTCCACTCTTGAGAATTCGGCCTAGAATTGTCTAGCCATATCGTCTTAATAGTTGATAGAATTATAGATAGAATTATGGTGTAGGCCGACATACCACTGGAAGCGATCCCAATTAATGATCTCAGGAACAGCCTTAATTTCAAATATTGGTTTTGTGCTGCTCCCCTACATTGTCAATATTATCTTAAGGGCAGAAATAGTCCCTTCCCCTAAAAAGAGGGTGAACTCGAGGATCTTGCATCCCCGAGGAAAAGGATAATCCCTGTCTATGTAGTCAGGGTAGGGTTTACTATATGAGAGTCTATTGATCCTCGCGAGACCCGGCCCATATATTTGTTCAATGAGGGCGGCCTATTGACCGGGAGAGATAGGTTAAGGAAATGATTATGCGCCTACCATTACCCCCCAAGTGGGTGAGGGTCTTAAGGGGGGTCTGTAGGATACCCCTGAGCACCCATCATAATCAGGTGTGGGAATGGTTGTTGCCCCGCAACCCTAGGTAAACCCCTTGATCATACTTGCCATGCACTTGATTTGCCATGAAGTATGTCCCAGCAGGACTTCGGTTACATGGCATGCCTAAAAGCACACCAGTGTTAGCAAGCTATTGGTTCATCCTTGCCTGATTAATCCCTAAGTCATGATCTTGATGAAGTGGGTTGCTAATTTTTCCCCAAGTATTATAAGCATGAAGAGGTCTAGGATGAGAAGTCTAGTTCTAGAAAGTGGGCGCTTGACCTTTGACTCCTACTTGAAGGCCTTGAGTGGGCCTCTGGGCAATCTCTACTACCCGAGGAGGCGAAGAACGGTTATGCCACCCTGTTTTAAAGAAAGATAACACCCACGCATCGGCATTAAGGTCTCTTGTGGTCAAAGAGAAGCTCTTATTCGAAGGCCCAGCAGCCCCAAGGGGCATATTGTCACTTCTATGGCTAGACGCCAAGTGCGTAACACCTGGGTTAGCCACAGTTGGGTTCTTTGTTCTCTCAGGGGCCGTGTAGTCAACTTAAACAATTTTCAACTACAAACTCGAGGGTACCTCGCGAGGGCAACCAACTGGTACTGATGGAAAAGATACAGGCTTAAGCTGCCTGATATTCTCCCTAATGGCTGAGACCAAGCCATTATGAGTCTTAGCTTGTCTAGCAAAGATAGGTTCAACTTCAACCAATGTCCACCTAGCCACGTCCTTAGTGATAAGGGTAGCAATAAAAGGAAAGGTCGAGTTCATTTCCACTAAGGCTCTATTAATTACGCTATGAAGCCTTTCATTCATAGAGGTTCCAATGTCAATAAGTACAGCTCACATGGCGGCAGAGTTTTCACACAGAACCGCTAGACTGCGCTCTGTTTCAACACGTTGACTCTCGAAAGCTTCCCTCATTGTTTGTTAGACTTTTTGCTCCAAAATCTCTAAAAAAACGTTTGAGCATAGCCATGAAACTCTTGCAACAATGGCCATTGAGCCCAATAAGTTCATCTTTTAGGATATCATTGTCACCACAACTTTCACTGCCATGGTTGTGACTTGGTTCATCCCTTTGAGATTTTTGATAAAGTCTCTTCCGTGACCTTTGATTGCAAACTTGGATTGAAATTAGGGCTATACGGGGGTCCAACCAAGACTGAGCCTTTTGGCTGCTCATGCTCAAGGGCACTAGACCTCCTGGTCCTGACCATCGGTGATTGGTGGACAATTACGCTCAAGTAATCAATGATGGGCTAAAGAAAAGGAAGTCTCATTTCAAGCCTCTCACTGTGATGTCATTGGCCGACAATTACGCTCGAGTAATCAATGATCTGTCTTGTAGCCTTCCTGATGCTTACTTCCCCCCTCAACCATCTCAAGCCTCAAGTGGTTGAACCCCTTGTCAAGGGTAATTATCTTCTCATAATGCTGGGCTCGAGACACTGTTTTCTTAATACTTAAAAGCCTGACTTCCCTTGAGAAGGCCCCCACATGCTGACCGCATTGCACTTTATTCAAAACGGCGCCGTCCCATCCCCATCGAAATTAGGGTGTAAAAAACTTCGTATAAAATTTTTTTTTTTTCGTGTTATATCTATCCATATTATGCATTATCACGTTTAATTAGAGTAGAGATCTTTTGTTGTTAAAATTCGGAATTTTAAATTTTGATTTCACTGTGCTTGATTCAATAACTTTAAGAAGTTTTAGTTTATGAAATTAAAATTATCCCAATACTATACAAGTAGGACCTCATACTTTTAATGTAAATGCCATGTACTTCTTTGTGTTAATGAAATCACATATTTGTCTCAATATGTCTATAAAGCATAAGGTTCTTTTCCAAGTTTATACTTTTGACAACTCAAGGATCACTAATTTGATCCTGAAGGCACTGAAATTTAAATTAAGCCCATAATTCTTTGAATCAAAACATAACAACTATTTTTTTTTGAGAATCCTAAATAAAAGGCACATACTTTTTTAAGAACCTTTCACTAATGCCCTTAGGATATGTCCTTCCATCAAAATCTTGATCTAAGTAGGCATTATCCCCAAATACTTTAATAACTCTGAATGGACCTTCCCAATTTGGAGACCATTTATGAAAGATATGGTCTTTCTGACCAAGGGCTAGAACCACATTCAAGAACAAGTCCCCTATGTCAAAGGATATTGATTTGACCTTCTTAATGTAGGCTTTCTCCACTCTCTTCTTTTGCTTTTCCAGCTTATGAAAAGCATCAAGCTTGTCTTGATCTAGGTTACTCAACTTATTCATCATAGCTTGCTCGTACCCAAGTTCAAAAAATTTATCTTCATGAGCAAGTCTTATGGATTGAACCTTCACTTCCATCAGCAGTACAATGTCATGGCCATACGTTAAATGGAAGGAAGTTTTCCCAAAAGCATCTTGTCATGAATGGTATATGTAGGATAAAGAGTAATAATTCATTTGTATTAGTTAGTTGTATTAGTATTAGTTAGTGTATTAGAATGTATTAGCTACTATATGTTAGTAAGTGACGAATTAGATATTTGGAGGGAATATTAGTTAGTATGTTGGTTAGTTAGTTAGCTAGGAATCTAGATATTTCTTAGGTTGTTACTTAGATATTTTTGAGTAGCTTTATCCATTTGCTAGTATAAGTAGTTTGTATCATCAATTGTAATGATCATGAAAGGAAAGGAAATATCTTCTTCTTATCTCAATTCTCTCTATTCTCTCTTCTCTTTCCCAGTTCCTTCTCATCTCTCATTCTCTCTCCTAGGTTTTGATTCAAGTTCATCTTGAATCATGACAAAAGGTATCAGAGCTTCTATTCTTGGCACCAGAGCTTGCTGAAATTACATTGGAACTAACTAATTTTTGCATCTAATCATGGAAACCATGACTGGAGATTCATATCATGAGTCGTTTTAGAGGATGCTGCAACTAGCTCAAAACATCATGGCGACATTGTCAAGTATGCAACAATCAATGCAGCAATCGCAAGTAAGGATCCAAGCGTAACCTATTGTGCATAAAAGACTGGTGTCACCATTCATGGCAGCAATGAAATCGAAGAATCGTATTAAAGTCAAGAACCATAGATTATTAAGATTGAAGCATTTAGCATAGCCAAATGTGGTGATCAAGTTGCATCCTAGTCGTAAGAAATGTGGTTCTAGCAACCAAACTAAATTAAGAACAAGCTTAAGGCAGTCTAAGGTAATGATTCAACCTTCAGGAATGCAATATCAACTCCCTAATCAAAATGTGACAGCATTACAATCTGAAAAGAACTACGACAGTGCAACCGGAATGAAGATTGAGTTGCATACTCCAATAATCTCAAGAAAGGGTGCAACAACATGTTGATTGGGGTGAGAACAATGCAAGAAATGTGTTAAAACAGGAGATCACCTAATTCTTTGCTTTCTAAGTCTAGTGAAAGAGTTCATGAAGGAAGAAACATTGTCAAAATTTCAAGATATAAGCAGGATAAGGTAGAGATCAAGGCAATTACTAATCTCCAGCCACAATTTGGATCCAAAGAATTAGTAGTGGAGTTGTGGAAGAAGTATGGTGATGTAGTTGATCAATTTGATAAAATGGACCAAGGTGCTGCGGTTAAGGAATTTGAGATTTGATTTGAGCATCTTAAGGCAAGTTCATTCTACAGTACAACATCCAAATCCTTCATTGCAACATCCTTGGCAATTAAGAAGTGTGCGTTGGCTAGTATTAGTTCAGCTCAGGAGTTCACTTGGGTCTTGAAGACAGTGAAGTGGTCTGGACAAGACAGAATGCTAATGAAAATGGCTGATTTCAATATGGTTTTCAGCATATGAACATGTCCTTGCAGCATCAGAGTGTTCTGGATCTTGGAATTTAGTGACGAGGAATTGCAATTAGCAACACATTTACAATAAGGCCAAGCTTGTGAAAATTGTCAAGGCATCAACAGTGATCTTGTTTCAATTAAGAGCAATAAGGACGTCGTAGTAAAACTTTATAATTGGGAAGAATTTGCAAACTGTTTACTCAAATTGCTGCAGAAAAAAAATGGCATAAGAAATCGATGATTCAAATTGTTCGGTGGTTTTTATGCAATTCTTAAGTGTAATTATGCTATTATTCATCAAGTTACAACCTTCTTAATAAGATTCTTGAGGATAAGAATATCTTAAGGGGGGAGTATTGTCATGAATGATATATGTAGGGTAAAGAGTAATAATTCATTAGTATTAGTTAGTTGTATTAGTATTAGTGTATTAGAATGTATTAGCTACTATATGTTAGTAAGTGGTGAATTAGATATTTGGAGGGAATATTAGTTCGTATGTTTGTTAGTTAGTTAGTTAGGAATATAGATATTTCTTCGGTTGTTACTTAGATATTTTTGAGTGGTTTTGTCCATTTGCTACTATAAGTAGTTTGTATCATCAATTGTAATGATCATGAAAGGAAATGAAATATCTTCTTCTTATCTGTATTCTCTCTTCTCTTTCCCTATTCTTTCTCATATCTCATTCTCACTCTTAGGTTTTGATTCAAGTTCATCTTGAATCATGGCACATCTCTTTTGGATGCTCTATGAGCCTATAGAGCATCAAGTAGCAACTCATGCCACCTTCTGTGATTATCTGCCTTTACAATCTTATTAGTTAACTTAATTTGGCCATTTGTTTGGGCATAATAAGGAGTTTAGTTCAAGATCTCAATATTGAAACTTTTTGTGAACTCCTTAACTTCAAACCCATTAAAAACCTTAGCTTGGTCCGTAATTATGGTTTCTAGATCCCAAACCTACATAGGATGCATTCTTTGATTAAATCAATTACATATTGTTGATTGATGCTGGTATATGGTTTTGTCTCAACCCACTTTGTGAAGTAATTTGTGGCCACAGGGATATAACAATGTTGATTGCTAGAGGGAGGATTAATCTCTCCCTTGATGTCCATTGCCTAACCATGAAAGGCCATGGCTTAACTATAGACTTCAACAACATGAACCCTAGGGACATTGCCCATATCTCTAATATGCACTGCACCCTTTGGCATACTTCATACAATAATCCATCATTGATGGCCAATAATATCAATAACATCTAATTAGCCAATGAATCTTGTTTCCAGCCAAATGAGATCCACAGATTCCTTCATGTGCCCTAACCATTACTAGCATAACTTCAAGTAAGTTAAAGCACTTAAGAATCACTTCACTGGTGTGAGTTTTTGAAGTATTCCACTAAGGATTTCCTTCAATCCTCACCTTGATTTGTGGTAGATCGATGTGCCTCAAAGCAGACAAAGTGATCATTTACAACCACTTTGCTCTCAATGCTCAAGGACTCAATGATCTCTCAATTGTGCTCTAGAACCTTGGTCTTAATGACCATGGATTCGGCACACTATGTTCTAGGCAGTTGTTACCTGGAGGCTACTTGGACCAAGTTAATGGCTGTCTTGTTATGCTCTTGAGGTGTAAACTCGAATACAACCTCATCAAACATCTTCAACAGCTCCTGCATTGTTGAAATGTATTTGTTTGAAGTATCACTCAAATGCTAAAATTCCTCCTTGACTTGCAGATAACAAATTGTGGATCCCTTTTACAATTATGTTAAGGACTCGCATCTCCAGGAGGGTTTCGAGGCCAATAATCAATGGCTCATATTTAGTCCTATTATTGGAGCATTACCCATAAGGTAACAACGAGCTCAGTGATAATCTGTTATGATCAAGAATAATCTCAAATCATAACCTAGGGGACACTAGAATTTGAGATAAGAAAGAAGTGAAGGGAGATGAGAATTAGAGAGAGAGTTGGATTAGAGAGAGAAAAATATCAAAAGATATTTCATTCATCAAAATTATGAGTTTACAATATAGAGCTCAACTACTTATAACAATCCACGCCAATGGCGGCTAAGGACAAGTACATTGCATCTAGACAAGCACCTACAACCGATTTCCCTAACCTAAGCCCGCCAACATTGACCTCTTAACTAGCTAACAACTTGACCTTAATGATTATCTAGCTAACAACTTGACCTTAATGATTATCTAACCAACATATGCTGAGACTTAGCAATTACATGACTTATTACTAATTATTACAACCTTGACTTATTCATTTCCACTTTCACTTGCCCCATCTATTAGAATCATAACAATACTCCTCCCTTAAGAGATTCTTATCCTCAAGAATCTTAGTTAAGAGTTGAGACTTTGAAGAACACTTGTTGCCATAGAAGGAGGCTTAATGTTCTGAACTTCCTTGCTAAAACGCACAGTTGCAGTGAGCTTGTGATGCAATGAGCACATCTGAAGAATCACCCCTTAGCCTAAATCTGAAATGCAACTGGAACTTGTTACATCTCGTTAGAGTGTTGCTGTCAATGCTGTAAATATGAATATTTTTCTTGTTTCTGCTCATAATGCTGTGTTTGGAGGTCATGAACTCTTCTGCAGGTCTGCCCAGATCAAACTAGATTAGCCGAACACCCACACCGACGTCCATTCTTAAGAACCTCCTGCTACAACTAATGCAAGCACACATCCACTTCCTGAAGTTATTAAGCACTGTTGTCCCTGAATTCTGTAGCTGTGACCCACGAATTACAGGAACTACAACCCTTCTCCTGAACTTCAACTGTCAAATTATGCAAAACCCAATCGCTATGTTGTTGCTGCTCATACAGAACCCAGCTCTTGTCCTGTTCAGAGAAAAGCTTTCAATTGTTCTCAAGTATCTAAGGCTTCTAAATGCTGCTACCAGTGAGAGCCACATGCTATACCATGAACTAACAACAGCTTCTTTGAAATCTGCTTGTTGCATGTCAAGTTTGATCATGGATGGTATGGAAGTCTCTTCCCCTTTTCCAAAACTCTTGCACAATCAACCATAACTTGACTTTGATCCTTGTCATCCTCACTACATACTTCCACTTTCTTGCCTTGCCAAACACAAAGAGGATGCCCAAAAAACACTTAAAACATTGCTTCCCACTGCAACATTCTAGCTCACTTTCTTGAACAATTGAAACATTTGCTTGCAAGTCTAGAGCTTTGCTCCACCAAGCTAAGTTCTCAAAAGCCATGGTTTAACTCCAAGGAAATTCTTTCACAGTTTGAACCATCAAAGTGGCCCCACAACTTGCCTTCAACCTGCAGTACACAAATTCCAAATTATAGACAAGGTCTTCAGCTCCTAATTGAGTCCCTCTTTTGCTTCTGTGTACCGTTGCTTCTCTGCAGCTAATTTGATTCAAATGAACCAACTCCAATCCCTCAACTACTAGCACAAGTTTAAATGCAAAATATACCAGCCCATTAAACCAATGGAACATCAAAACAGCTGTGAGCATCACAAGAGCAAGGACTAATCTGTTCTGGACTTCTCTGCTGCAGTGTATACTTATTTCAGCTTGAATTGATCTTAATCTTTTGTTGAACTCTTCAATTAAGGCATTTTGATGATGGCCAACACACTGATCAATTGCCTCCACTTGTATGTAACCACGGAATGCACTCGATTGACAATACTCATCTTCATCCTCATGTGTTTGTGATAAAAATTTCAAAGATTCATGTTTTGAAGTTTCAGGGGGCCTTACATTGGCTTTTACGTGAGGAAGATGTTCTTTTCTTTTGGCTTGACCCATAAAGCATCCAACTCATGATCCCAACTCCTTGATAATCCTATACCAAGCACTTTCAAAATCTGTTTTGCCTCTTCCAAAATCTTCAAGGAACTTTCTCCTCTTACTCTTCACTTTGTAACAGCCTAAGGGCTGGACTATTCCACTCTTAAGACTCCACGAGTGAGGTCGCTCATCTAACTTGTTTACCAATGCACCTGTGCTGCTGAATTCAGTTCGGTTGGCCTCAACAACTTGCTCCCTGTTACCACTATGCAGTGAAGAAGGTAATAACAAGTATTCTAGAGGTCTAATATTGGATTGTACTACAGGAAAAGCACCTGGATCAACCCACTTTGCACACTTACTCTTCACCTCATGCCTCTTAAGTGAGCCTAGCTTACATATAGCACAAGTACTTGCGGTGGACTTTAAGACTAGGCCCCATCGCTCACTACACTGCCTGCATAACACCACTGAATCGCAGTACTCCCTTCTTGCATCAAGGATTCAGACTGTAATGCTCTAATTTGAGAATGAGGTGCTCCAATTACATCCTTACTTGAAGATGCTCCTGACTTACCGGATATTCCAACAGCCGTTTGTTCAAGATTGGCTAAATTCCAGCCCAATTGATCACAATTGTCACCAGATTCATCATTCTTAGCACAATTACACCTCATTTGTTCTTGTTTACTACCAAACGCCTCTCTAAACTCCTTCCCTGGATCAAAAGGTCTCTAATAAGTCTGATTTGATACTCTATTAGCCTCTTAAGTGCACTTGGCTTGAGCTTTTCCATCAGAACCTCGTGACAACACTTGAGTATGCGGCATAGAAACACCCTTTACTGTTGCAGATCCCATCTAATTCCATTCCACTTACTGATTTTGTGAAGTTGCCACTTCCACTTGAGCAAATTTCATCTCCTTTACACTTGCATAAGAACTTATAGTGGAATCCAAACTTGCTATGTCCCCTTTCGGCATAGTATCTGCCTCTATACACAAACTCAAAACTAGATTTGAAAGATGAGATGCTTCCTTTGGGACTTGATCAATGTCCCCACATATCACTTCCAGTTGAGGACTTGCTTCCCCTTGAGGAAGTTGAATATCAAGTTGTTCTTATAGGCATTAATCTGCAATTGCGATTATTGGAAATGCTTATTCATCTTCTCTTCCAATTCCTTCAGTTTCTAATCCCATTTCTCTTGTTGAGAACGCTACATGGCTTCAAACCGCCCTTGTATCTAACTCAACATTAGTTCTAATGTTGGATTTGAAACTAAAACCAAAATAGGACATTGAATACAACCAATAGTAGCATCAGCACCAGAATTCACAGTTGATTATTCTGTATTTGAAAGTTGTGCCACATAATCTTCTTGACTTAGTGCTGAATTTGTGCCTTGGTTGCTAGACTTGTATCCTTTCTTGGCCCTCTTGATACTTTTTTGGATCTAAGAGCTGGCTCCAAGCCTATCAATAGACATCAATAACACCTTAGGCTACTTTATTCCCAACTTCTTGCTCTCATATAACCTTCCAAGAACTTCTTTATTTGCTTTGAATTGTAAGTAATCTAGTGCACTTCCTTTATATACCAAAATTGGCCTCTCCTTCTTAGCTAATTTATTGCTTGAATAACTTCTTTTATGATTTAGATGAACGATCAAACTGATTTTCTCACACTGCCGCAACAGAACCTTCAACCTCAACTTCCTGGCGCTAAGAACCTCAATTTGCACGTTAGATCTGTTTACAGCTCTGGAATTTGATTCAACAGTTTGTACCTCTAAATGTGTCACTTCTAATTCTGAATGGATTGCACTCACATCAAGTTGTAGTGATCCAGTTTCAAGTTGTGTTGCTTCTAATTTAGATTGGAAAGCACTTGATCTTGCTTTGCTTAACCAATCAGCATGAACTTGTTCAATATTAATCAGATCTAACCTAAACGATCTGATTTACTCCCTAAGTCATCATCCTTAGATCGATTCAAGCTTAATTGCTTTGATTCATTCTTGAACACAGCAAGCTTAGCATCTACGTCTCCAATCAATTCATCGCGAACAAGTAGATGAACCGGCTCTACTTCAATCAGCCTCGTAGCGTCATTAATCAAGCTCTAGTTCATTCCAATTCCCTCCAAGTCAGCGAAGGAGTTCTGATATGTTCCTCTAAGTTCAATTCCTTTCTTTATCACTGAAATCAACCAAAATTCTGCATTTCTATGAATTTGTTGCTAAAAATGTTGTTGTCTCTACACATACTGCTGCTGAGAACGCTACATGGTGAGCTTGTAATCTTGTGTGATCCGCTGCTGGTGCTGCTGAACACAAGCAATATGTTCTTGTGGCAACGCATCAACCATAACCTCACCTGCTTCAACTGCTAAGCTCACATCGTACATCATGCTTGATTTAATACAAACTCAACTTAATAGAAGTAAATTAAACTAAATCAAATGCAAATCATCAAGCATCCATGAAGATGTAGCTGAATAAGTTTGAAACCGCAAGCTTATTAATCAGGAATTCAAAATTGAACTCCTAATCAATTTGCAATGCCATCAAGGATATTTGATATCAAATTACGCTTGATTTGGAAGCCAAAATAATTGTTATGATCGAGAATAATCTCAAATTATAACCAAGGGGATACTAGAATTTGAGATGAGAAAGAAGTGAAGGGAGATGAGAATTAGACAGAGTGTTAGATGAGAGAGAGAAAAATATCTAAAGATATTTCATTCATCGAAATTATGAGTTTACAATGTAGAGCTCAATTACTTATAACGACCCAAGCTAATAGCGGCTAAGGACAAGTATCTAGCATATAGACAAGCACCTACAACCGACTTACCCGACCTAAGTCCGCCAACATCGACCTCTAAACTAACAACTTGACCTTAGTGATTATCTAACCAACATATGTTGAGCCTTTGCTATTACATGACTTATTTCTAATTATTACAACCTTGACTTATTCATTCCCACTTTCACATGCCCCATTTGTTAGAATCATAACATAATCCCAAAGGGAGATTCAATAACAACCCCCACTCCATCAGAAGATTTTCTTTTTTTTTTTTTTTTTTGATATCAAGCTCCAACACAAGATTTGGTCCTTAATCCATCATTCCAAGGGACCACCTCCACCACCAAGTGCTCCCCTTTCTCGTGGGTAGATTTTGTTTGAATATTAGGATTGTCTACTAGAAAGTCAGCGAGGTCTTGGCCTTCCACTGACTTTTGTGAGACATAAATCAATTCAAATTGGAGCAAAGCAGCACTCCATTTATTTAACCTTCCGCTCATCAAAGATCAATCTAATATATGCTTGAGAACATCTGTTTAAGCAGCCACAAAAATAATGAATGCAAGAAAGTAATGTCTCAACTTCATAGGCACGTAGTATAATGATAGACGCAATTTTTAAATGCAAGTATATTTTATTTCTCACTCATTTAGGCAACAACTCAAGTGGAACACAACTTGTTGAAACCCATGCTCATTGTCTTGTACAAGCAAGCAACCTATTGACTCAGCGGAGGTAGAGACGTAAATCTTCAATGGTTTCTATTACTTGGGTAAAATTAACACCGATGGCCTAATCAAATAATATTTGATGGCCTTCAAGGCTGTTGGTGTGGCTTATCCCACTTAAAGCCTTTGTCAAACTAAAGTCCTAGTAATGGTGAGAAGACTTTGGTCTATCCTGCAGCATTAAAGTAAAACGTCTTAGGAAATTGACCTGCCCTAAGAAACATTAAAGTTCCTTCTTACTCGAGGATGGTTTAGCTTCTTAAGTGGCCTGAATCTTATTCATGTCAATCTGAATCCCCCTTTTGTTTACAAGCAAGCCAAGGAAATTTCCAACCCGTACCCAAAAAAACATTTCAGAGGGTTCATCTTGAGATTGTGGTTCCTCATTCATAAGAGCATAGTCCTAAAATATTCCAAATGTTCAACTTGGGTATTTGATTTGACCATAATTTCATCTATATAGATTTTTATGGTCTTACCAATAAGATCATTAAAATTACAGTCTTGGCTCTTTGATAGGTGGTACCAGCATTCTTTAAACCAAATGGTATAGCCACCCATTCAAAGGTCCCTATGGACCCTTGACATCTAAATATAGTCTTCTGGGTATCCTCCATTGCTATCATGATTTGGTAATACCCACAATAGCCATCCATAAAAGAAAACACCTCACGCCCCGAGGCTGAATCAATGAGAACATCAACGATGGGCATGGAATATTCATCCTTCTATTGGTTGCATTCAGATTTCTAAAATGTCAATACGGACTCTGATTTTGCCATTCTATTTTATAACAAGAACAATGTTAGCTAGCCATTCCACTTACTTAGTTGCCATGATGAACTTGACTTTCAAGAATCTCTCAATTTCCTCTTTAACCAAATTTATGACTTCCTGGGACATCCTTCTCTAGGTCTAGATAATGGGCCTCGAGCATGGCTTAATGCGCATTCTATGCTCAATCACCTTTCTCTCTAAGCTAGGCATCTCAGGGTAATCCTAGGAAAAGCAGTCCTTGAACTCCAGGAGTAAGCCTGCATACTGCTTCGTCTACCCTTTAGAAAATAGAGCACTCACATACATGGGTCTTAGGTTTTCTACTAAATCCATGTTGACTTCAAAGAGAGACTCTTGGACCTTTGCTCTTAAATCCTCCATTTTGGTCGGTGCTACTCTCAAGTCTAACAACTCTAACTCTTTCTCGTGCAATATTTGGACCTCGAAGCCTCTTCCAAAGGTAAATGGTTGTTCATCCCATAGCTAATCCTCAGCAAGCCAAGCCGCTAGCTTTTTAATGGCTGAGGAAACGGCCCTCTAGGCCTTTACTGGGAAGACTTTGCTTCCCTCCATGAGGCATCATGCGAACCTGGGAGGTACTCCTCATCAAGGAGGGTTCTTATCCATCCTCAAATGTCTGAGCCATCTGACTCCACCTCAGCTTGATTGATTTCAGCCTCCGTGAGTGGGCTCTTGAATATGGCTATTATTTCTTTCCGTTGGGCTTCATAAGGACTGATCCTTCTCACTGCTAGTAGTCTCACACCTCCTAGTAGAATTTTACCTTAATAAAATTAGAGCAAGCCATGAATGGCTTGTCATCTACCATATAAACCTCATACTTGTCATAGTTCCTTACAATCAATAACTAGAGAAGTGAAGATGAGATATAATAGCTGGCATGCAGCCAATCTCTCCTAAGTAAATAATTGTAACTTTAGGTAGCATGCACCACCAAGAAAGTTGTTAGCTCACTTAGGGTTCCAACGGTTAACTCAATCAAGATGACCCCTTCAAACTTGGAAGTAGGCCCATAAGAGCCACAAATTGCAACGTCATAAGTTATTAAGTCATCTTGATATTTTCTGATAACTCCCAAACATGTATGAAGGCATGATATTGATGGTCGTGCCATTATCTACTAAGACTCAATTCACAAAAATGCCATCAAACTTGGCACTTGATGTATGGGGACTTAATGTGTTTGTTGGATGCAAGAAGCCCATCAAACATCATCTTCATTATGTCAGGATGGTCATTAGTTAATTTGGATCTTGGAGACTTCACTTTAAAAGATAAAGGGTTAGTAGTACCTTCAGGGGCTATCACTTTAGCTACTAGTTCCACTTTGGGAACCTCTTGTACTACCATAAAATCTCTTTCGAGGGTATCTTGAGCCTCAGTTTTCATGAACTCTAAAGGAAGAAGCAATGTAATTCCTACATCAGCTTATTCCAAGAGTGATCGAAACTGGACGCGGAGCTCCTAATCAATATCATTCTCAGGGCCCTCATCAATCTCCATGACTTTGTCTTGAGGCTGTTCTTTGCATTCAGCCTCTTAAGCTTTAGACTCCTCCATATGTTTGGGATAGTCTTTCCTGTGGAAATCATTTTCTATGTCTAACCATGCCGGGTTGACTCAGTCAAGAGCTTCCTTTAAATTATTGACGAGAGACTGTAGTCCTCGTCATCATTAGATAGTTTGTGAGACTATGAGTCCTTGGGAAGCTACCCCCACCATGACCCATTACCTTCTAAAAAAGAGAAAATGACCCATCTCTTGAGCTTCTCACATGGCTCGTTCCTTGCCTACATGGCTCCAATACTTGCCTTAGCTTTTGGATCCTCAAGATTTTTAGCTTTTGGCCACCAGGTTTTATACCTTTGTGGTGAGAATCCCTCTCAGCTGGATCTTTGACCAAGAGTCAAGCTGAGCTCTCCTCTTTGCTGCTTTCTAGCCTAGCAACTTCCTCTTCTGAGTTCAAGTTTGGAAGACCCACAATTCTCATATTAAAGCTTCTTCTTCCTCCAAATATTACCAAACAAACCCCTGAGGGTTGTCGTCCTGGTTGTCATGGTCCTTGATTGGTACCCACTTCAATCAAGTGGTATTTTAGATTTCTCTAAGGGTGCCCAGCTCCCATGATTAATTGATTTTTTGGGAAGGGATCCCTGGTTGACTCAGAGAATGAGACTTTCCTTGAGGATGCTGGTGTTTTCTTTGGGAATGGGTAAGCCCCATGAACTTCCTCATTATCTCCTTTATGGTAGCAAAAATCGTCGACCAATGTTTGCTGTTGTATATACCCATGTATATCTCCTCTTCCTTAGAAACAAGGATGGTCCTTTTTCCAACTGTGTTTTCAGGAACCTTTTGAAGGTGGCACGATCACAAATTGGGTGCTCTGCCATGATGTTCCATCTACAAATGCCATCTACAAAACTTGTTTCACAATTCGACAAAGGTCTTTAGGAATCTGAGTGCCCCCCGCTCTCACAATCTTTCAAATAAGGCATTGGCTACAGGCATTCTTTCCTTATTATCATCCATCCTGCGAGGAGATTTAATATCAGTCTTATTACTACAAGGCCTTGAGGCCTAGCTGCCTTCACAACAGTCACTTGTATAGGACTATGGAATGGGTCCTTATTGACACACATTGGTCGTTCTTCAAGGAAGATAAGTTCCCTTGCCTTAATAGCATCCTTGACTACTTTCCTAAAGATAATGTAATTCCTTGTTGAGTGGATGAAAGAGTCATGCCACTTAAAGTATATCTTCCCTCTTAACAAATTGGGAAAACGTTTCTTGTGCTTCCCTTTGTCTTTGAGTTTTTTGTTTACCTCGAGCCAATTGAATATTACATCAGCTCTTGAGACGTCAAATGGATACTTTCTCAAGTCTTAGGATTGATTAGACTTCCTAGATGTGATATCTTTTTTCACTAAAGGATCAAAAACAATAGGAGACCCTTTAATGTATTCAGCAATGTCAATTTCATAAGGAGAGATTTCCTTCTTATCTATTAGTTCGTGCATGTAGGTTTCACACATCCTACTTTTATTTTTTTTTTTTTTTTGAGACTATCTTCTTTCAAGAAAGCCTCTTTTCTAGATGCAAATTCCTCTAATTGTAGAAGACTAGTGAAATTTGACTCGTCAAATGTCTTTTTCAACTCAATATCCAAACTGTTTAAGGCCAACTTGGCATATTCAACTTCAGAGAGAGCCACTGTACATTTTAGCATAGCTCTCTTAAACCGATTAATGTAATCTTCCATGGATTCTCCTTGCTTTTATCCCATTCGAGCCAGGTCTGACATAGAAGTTCCTAGTTCCATCCTATGGAATTAGGCCTAATCTGATCTAGCCCTGTCATCCCAATTATTAATGAAATTGCAAGGCAAGCTTTTGTACCATTAGAATGTAGTCCCTATTAGGGAACTAGGGAACAACCTAAGTTTCAAATGAGCATTGTTAGCCGCCTCTCTGCGTTTAAAGTTAAACCTTACAAATGCTCGAGAGTAGATACGCTCCCCTCTCCTAAGAAGTGAGTAAACTTGGAGATCATGTACCGTCGTGGGAACGGATAATCCCTATCAATGAAGTTAGGGTACGACTTATTATAAAGGGTTCTACTGACCCTTCTACAGCTTGCCCCATACATTTCTTCAATGAGGGAAACTTATTGGTCTTGAGGGGAAGGTTCAGTGCTTTATTATGGACCTATCACTGGCCCCCAGGGGGTTGACCATCAATGGGAGGATCAATAGGGTGTCCCTAGGCTCCAATGACAATTGAATGAGGGAAAAAGTGTTGGCCTGCAAAAGCAAGGTTATACCCTCCTTGCTCAATGAGGCCAACTGGTTGATAGCCACTACACATGGACCAATAGATCCTTAGGTTTAGGGCATCCCTTGGGGCAAACCTACAATCACTAGCTGTTGGGCCATTCTAACCTCGTCCATCCGCAAAGCATAATCATTGGGATGTGGGAAATTCAACTGCCCCCCCCCCCCCCCCCCCCCCCCCCCCCCCCCCACCAAAAGTCTCATACATGGTGGGAGGCCTAGGAGGAGGACGTTGGTCTCCATCATTGGGGATCTATCCCTGTCCACCAACTTCAAGGCTTTAATATGGCCTCAAAATAGCCTCTTCTACATGGAGAGGGAATGTGTGGCCTTTCCCCCTAGTTTCAAGAGTAGACATGGCCTATACATTGGTGTTGAGGTCGATTCCCTTAATTTTAAGGCCCAACAACTCCATAGGTCACATTTTCATTCCTACAACTTAGATGCATGTGTATGACACCTAGACTAGCCATAGTTTGGTTCCCTATTGTCTTAGGAATAGTATTCATATACCGATTCGGTGGTAATCATGAGCACAAAGGAATAGCACGCGAGCGCCCAGTGGGAACTGAGGGAGGAGGAACAGGCCTTAGTTTCCCAAGGTCCTCCCTGATGGCTTGGACTTAAACATTGGGAGTTTCAACTAACCTTGCTAAGATAGGCTCGACCATAATTACCCTTAGCCTTGCCACATCTTTTGCTATAAGCCTAGCGGTGGAAGATAAGTTTGCGTTCATCTCAACCAAGACTCTATCAATTTCTTTATGGAGTTTTTGGTTCATTGAAATCCTAACGTCATTGAAAATGGTCATTAAAGTCGTTGTATTTTCATGCTGGCCAGCCAGAGTACGCTCTGCCTTAGCACCTTATTTTTCTTGAGCTTCTTTTAGAGCTTGCTCAATCCTTTGATCAACAAGCTCCATCCGACATTCGAGAATAGCCATAACGCACGTTTGAGAATAGTCATTGAGCACAATATGCTCGTCTTCTGGGATCTCCTCATCACCTCCGCTTTCATTGTTACAATTGTGACTCATTTCATCCTCTCACGATTAGGGACTTTGTTCCTAGAGGTGCTCGAGTGGTGGCCCAAACAAGGCCAACCCATTGAGTTCCCCAGGCTCGAGAGCATTGGCTCTCCTAGTTCTTTCCATTGGTGAATGGTCCGAGATTATATTGTGATAATCCATGATGGGGTTAAAGACAATAATGCCTCGTGTAGTGTCTCCCACTAGCATCGCCAAAAGGTGTGTTTGCTTCTTTTGTCTGTTTAGTATGTAAGTGGTCGCCAAAAGTACTAAATCAAACAAACATTCACAAATGGTACTCGTAGTGACTTAGGAGCGAATCTAATTTACGAAGCGCACGTGTTTAACCTCAATCAATCACCCCTAGATACGATTGATGCTTTTGGTGAATTTGACTTTAGCTTGCAATATTAATGTCAATTCTGCAGTTGCTCCAATTAAGGAGACTTTAATTATATTTTTAGTTTTTTTTTTAGTTTTATTATTTTAACTGAAAAAGTAAATGGATATGGGCCTAGCTCACGTGGCAGCTGGGGTGATGGAGCTAAGCCCATAGGCACCTTATCTCATACACGTGAATGTTAGGAACTGAGATGGAGACAAACTCAAGAGCCCAGCGGTCCACTTATAAGCCCTACTGAATCAAGCTTTTAAGCCTGGCAACCTTGACTTGTAATAACTTGAATGAGTTAGCATTTGACAAGATTTAGGTGGAGTGAACCATATTTGGCTCAGTGGATTACGATTAGTGCAATCAAGGTAAAGCCTTGGGTCATAGCCCTTAAATGATGACTCAAACCAAAATTCATCCCATTTATCAAGCAACGACACTAGTGTTAAGACCAACACAAATCAAGCCTAGGGCTTGGCTGTCAAAGCCTCAAACTGATGACTCCAATCTCAACTCGTTGATTTTTGGGAACAAATTAAAAATGAAAGTTCATATTTGAAACCCAAAAATTATATTGCCTTGAAGGAAAGCAAGTACAAGTTATGCAACGTTAGACTAAGCTAAGTTATGCTACTCTTAGGATAAAAGCACAAGTGTGCTCGAAAGAAAACTTGAAGAAGATTTATATGGTGGTGTTGGACACTGTATATCAACATTAGTGCCTCTTATTTTTAGAAAAATGAAATAACTGTTGCATCCTAAAATTCTGGCCCATTTGTTATAGTTTAGCCTCAAATCTTCTTTCCTGCACTAAATGGGTGTTTATCGTGCCCTATAAACGAGTGCTCGAGCCTCAGCCCCATGTCCACTAATTTCGTCCAACAATCTTCTTAATGCCCCAAGTTCGTGTACATATACTTAAGGCCCATGTTTCTTGATATGCCCTGTGTACATATACTTAAGGCCCATGTTTCTTGATATGCCCTCTAAGTAACTGGCTCAAGCCTTAGAACAGTCTTTCTTGTAGCCTTATGGGAGATCTCGAGCTCTAGCCCCTTTCCCTTCAGCCATCTTGAGAGGTTGTTATCTCTTAAGGAATTTTAACTCATCCGACAATTAGGCTCTGGACATCGCTATTTCTGTATCTAAAGGCCAAGTATGCCTTCAGGATGGCCCCACATGGCAGACATTTGTCCTTTTGTCAAAAAATGGTGGCATCACAACTCCCTTGAGTTTGGGGTGTAAACACTCTCTCATGGTTAATTCTCCTTGGAGTGCACTACTGAGGTGGGCTCCATGTTGACCCTAAGGGTTCGAGTGCCATTAGTCCCATTGAACATGTTTTGGGGGATAAATGACCTAGGGTAGTGGAGTTCTCCATGGCACAGCAATTCATCAGTTTAATCTCTCCTTACTCTTTTATACCTTTTGTTGTTTATACAATAGCTCGAGCTCATTTCTTTTGCAATTTAAGTAATATTTTGGTTGCTCATTTACGTCCTTTTCTAACAACCTAAGTGGTTTAATCTATAATGAGTAATCATAATATAACTCACGCGTGCTTTATTATTCCTGATGCGCCTAAAACCGAGGCTTTAGATGGGAAGAAATAAAACATGTGAGCTGATAAGATGGAGTTTTTCCTAGGCCAAATTGAGGTTCACTACACCCTCTTTAAAGATAAAGCTATGCCAATTGTCGGGGAATGCTTCTCTATACTATTATAGTGCCTCAATACACCCTCTTTAAAGATAAAGCTCCACCAATTGTCAAGGAATGCTTCTCCATTTTATGACAGCGCCTTTATTTCAAAATTTGTAGTAGTAAGGAGATATGGGATGAGCTACAAAATAAATATGGGTCAAATGATAGTGCCACCGATAAATATGATTGCAATCGGTGGCTATCTTTTACTATGGTAGATGAGAAACAGATTCAAGATCATATTCTTGAATATGAGACTCTATGTGCTAATATATTGAATAAGGAAATGAAATTTTGTGAAACTTTCCAAGCTAATTGTTAAATTTCACCGAGTCTTTAGGCTCGACCCACGAAATTGGCACATACGTGGTCCACATATAAGCCCAAGTGGGGTTCCATCCTAAAATCAATTGGCATTCGATGGAGTAATCCACTAGACTTACATGTTGGTCTCTTCTTTCCTATAACTCCTGCATGAGATTCACATTTGACTTGCTTGTGGAATTCTTAGTCTCGTCCAGAAATTACAATCTTCTTAGGAGACCTACGTTGGATCATTAAAACACAAGAAAAAAGACACGAATTTGTAGGAATTGATCTCCTATATCAATATGGATCCGAAGAGAAAAAATGGAAAGGGAAAGTCCTTCAAACTTTCCTTCTCTGTCATTAACATGGTGGAATCAAGAAATAAAGGGAAAAAGGGCAAATATAGGAAACCATGGAACAAGGGAAAACCCAATCATTAAGAGGATGGATCTATTAGAAAACAAAGACAATTCCTTGGAAGGAGGCCAATGAGTAATGCTGATGAAGGCTAAAAGAGGAACAAGGGGGAATGTTGGACTTGTGGCAAGAGCGGTCACACCTTGAGGGATTGCAGAAAGGTATTTGAACATGGAAAGACAAAGGAACAAAGGCCATAGGCAAATCTCACCGACGACAGAGACTTGTTTGTTTCCATGATCTCCGAGGTGAACATGGTTGGGAACATGATCGAGTGGCTTATAGATAAAGTTGTCATAACGCGGATCTACACTAATAAGGACTTGTTCAAAACTATGAGAAAGCCACTATGGGAGAGTGTGTGTTCATGAGAAACTATAGTTCGGTCCATGTCCACGGCAAGGAAAAGGTCCTCCTTAGACTCAACTCTAGAAATTCTTTGTACTTATAAATGTGCTGCATGTTCCTAATTTGCATAGAAATCTAGTCGGGTGCTGTGTTGAACAAAGCAAGTTTTAAGTTAACTTTTGAGTTTGAAAAACTTATAATCACTAAGAATGTGAACTTTGTCATGAAAGGCCTTTTTAATGATGGTCTATTTGTTCTTGAAGCTTTGAATGACATGAATAAAACTAGTTCTAGTTCTATGTATATCGCTGAATCTTTAGATTTATGGCATGCTATGCTTGGACATGTAAATTATAGTTAGATTAAGAGACTTAAAAAAATGAGTTTAGTGCCTGATTGTAACCAAACCGAACATGAAAAATGTGAAATATGTGTCAAGGCCAAACATCCTAAAAAGTCACTTAATGAATCAGTAGAAAGAACATCTTACTTGCTCAAACTAGTACATATGATCTAGGTGACTTTAAGAACACCATAGTAGAGGAGGTAAAAGATACTATATCGCATTTGCAGATGATCACTCAAGTTTCACCAACGTCTATCTCCTAAGCACTAAAGATGAGGCTAAGGAAATGTTTCTCAAATATAAAGTTGAAGTCAAAAATCAATTAGACTGTAGAATCAAGAGGATTAGGTCTAGAGGTGAGTATGACATTCCCTTCACAAAGTCTCAACTCCTTACACACCCCAGTAGAACGGTATAGCTAACAGTAAGAATAGAACTCTTAAAGTAATTATGAACGCCATGTTTTACCCTCTAGCTTGATAGGGGAAGCTATGTTGTCTGCATGTCACGAACTTAATAGGGTTCCATATAAAAAGCTAGACAAAACTCTTTATGAACTATGGAAGGGCTATGTGCCTAAAGTTTAAAACCTCAAATTGTGGGGTATCTAGCTAAAGTGAAAATTCCTAAATTTAAAAGAACTAAAATAGGTCCTAAAACTATAGATGTCATTTTTGTTAGTTATTCTACGAACACTGCTATATATAGATTGGTGCTAATAAATGACTTGAGCCCTAGGCTTGGTAAAATAATGGAATCTCGAGATGCTTTTGAGCATATGTTTTTTATGAAAGAATCTATGCATGTTTTGGACTACCTATTTTTTTTACCCTCTTCATTCATCTACCTCATCATCTAGTCATACGCCCCCTGAACTTTCCAAGCAGGTATTCTATTAGTGACTCTAGGATATGTCAATATTGTCATGATATGAGGATGAGCTTAAGGCTCTTAATGACGTTCATAGCCTATTATGGTGAAGCACACTTGATGGACTCACCTAAGAGATTGCAGGGTTTTGAATATCCCCTATCAAGAGTAAGGGCTGACTCTCTAGAGCTTTATTTAGAACCCAGATTTTGGGTTGTGTTTCGAGGGCCCTCATACATTCTGATTGCGGAGTACATTTCAACCTCTAGAACCACATGAAGTGGGTAGGTGTGCTCTTCACAATGACTAGTCAGGTTTAAGACTATGTTCACCTTAGGTGGTTGTGGGACATGCTTATTCACTAGGTGTTGATTCAAATCTAAAAGAAATTGGCATTGTCAAGTATGGGTCTCACTACTCAGTAATACCTTTTCTTTCCTTCCTAATCTCATAATTGAACCATGTGGAGGATTGTTGGAATTTTGGGGTTGGGTTTTTGATCATCTTATATAAATGCTTCAATAGTAAGACTTGAGATGGGAAAGCCACTTCAGATACCTCATTGTCCATGATAAAGTTTTGTGGGCCTAGAGTGGGCATATTGAGCCACACGTGCGCGCGTCCCAATTCGCCTGGCCAAGCTGACTAGTGCATCGTACTGTAGTTTGGTGTGGACTTTTTCTAACCCAAACATTTAGTTTTATGACCATCATGTTTTTAGTCATTGAGATTGAACTTCAGATGAGTTCTTATCCTTAGGTAGAGCCCAAGATTGCAAGCTCGAGCTTGTGGTGTCATTCATAGCTAAATAAGAGTCCTAGCTTGAGGTGTTTTCACTTATTCCAAGGTTGAGGCTCAAGGCTAAAAGCTGAAGTTCTAGATAGCATCTTAATCATTTCATTGTCCACTCTTTCCATATCCATTATTTCCATAATTGAAGCCGAATCCTTTACTTCATATTCGCCACTCTCTATGTTGAGGCCAAATTTTCAGGACATGATTCATCCCTTAACAGGCAAGCATTTCACCTATAAATATAACTCCTTGGTAGGCTGATGAATACACTGAAAACACATTGAAATACATCTTCTCCTTTGCTTTACATCCTCTCTCATAGTTAATTCTCTCTCCTCTATTACTGAGTTAGTTGAACTGCTCTTCAGTCGATCTTCATGTAGTACACTACTGAAGTGGGCACTGTGTTAACCCTGGGGGTTGGAGTGCCATTAGTTTCATTGCGCCTGTACGGGGCATAAAGGACTTATGGTAGTTGAATTCTCCATGGTATAACAATTCATTGATTTAACTTCTCCTACTATTTTATACCTTTTTCCATTTATACTATAGCTCAAGTTCATTTTTATTGAGCATTTAAGTTATATTTTGGTTGCTTATTTACCTCTTTTTCCAACAGTAGTAAACCCAGTTCAACCTGGCTGCTTAGTCTATCACTAGATTGAACTAATTTTATTTGCTCTGGTCTATAGTCCTTAACTTGCTTCCTTAATGATCTTCTATCCATCCTAATCTAAGTGTGAAGTAATGAATATCTTTAAACTTTTAAATATTTGACAACAAAAAAAAGAACATAGAATAATTCATTCTAAGAGTACCTTTCTATTGAGTCATTCTTGAGCCCAATCATGTTAGAATATCATTTCCTCAATATTAGACATATGATGAAAAAATGAGGAAATATATGATCTTGATGTATGCAGATAAGATATGGTTTGAGTAATATTAAGCTCTGCGAATAAGATCGAAATTGATTTATGATAGGAGTAGACAAGTCGATTATAAAGGAGGCTAACGGGGTGCTTGGTGGAGTAAAACACAATGAAGGAAAATTATGTCTGTGTTTTGTATGGTTTTGGGTTGGAGGAGAGTGAGAAAAATTAATTGGCGATGGCTTTTGATTAAGTGTGAATTTTGTTGTTGGTAGATCCGATCATGTAGGGAGTCATTATAGATCATGTTGATTGAGAATTCATAACTTTCTGTCAAAAACTGCATGAGAGAAGGTTTAGAGCTTTACTAATGAAGAGTAGCCTATAGGTTGAGAAATCGTGAAATGAGATTTTGGATCAAAATTAGAGATCATAATCCTTTAGTTTTATAAAGGATGAGGCACTCAATTGGATCTTATGGCCTTCCCTTTTGATTAGAGAGGATGTCGATGAAAAATTATTGTGTTGTTTGTGTGTTACTTTTTTTTATTTGTCACTTCATGTTGCGCACGTGTGTGATTTTTCCCAATAAATTGTATTAGAGAATGTTTGGAGTTAACGTTGAGAAAAGACGAGAATCTTAGATAAATTGAATGATCACTGGTGAATAAAATGAGGGCCAAATGACATTGATTGTGGTACATATCAGAGGCAAGAGAGAGATTGAAAGTCAGTGAACAGTAGTGCTTGTGCATTGACAATAGCTAGAGGGTGTCCATACCTTATTGAGCAACAAGGTGTTATGGTTTGATGGTTCGAAGTGACATAGATGCATCTAGAGGTTGCACTTGAAGAGGACAATAAAGGTGGTGTTCTTTTTTTGATGTTGCATTGATTCCCATTATGCAGCAAAGGATGAAAGGGGGCAAATGGTGTGGGACCCGGTATGGTCGTGGTCTATTGCAATGAAGGAATCAATATGATCGATGATTGGCCTTTTATGAGATATCGCGGATGCTTCTAGTGAACCAAAAGTATGAGGAAAGCAACACCGATGGAGGTTCATTTGAATGCTGGTGAGTGTATTTATGGCGTGCCATGCTCAATTTGATGCAATTGTTGTTCCTGAATGATGGTATAACCCCTTTGTAGCATATGCAACATGGAGAATACTTGACGAACCTAATGATGTTGAGCCATGTTTCACTAGTGAAAGTCAAGGCTAGCATGAGGAAAAGGGAGTGGAGCCAACTGGTGTGCGATGTTGAATCAGAGTGGGAAAGAGAAATAAAAGAGCCCCTAGAAGAGCATAATGAGGTGACAATGGAAAGAAATGAAAAAGAAGATGCTCCAAACCAGGCCAATGACTCAACCAATTCACAAATTCAAAAGACAAAAGAAAAAGAGTGAGATCAAAAATAACGCTGATGTAAAGGGATGATTTGTCCGGAATTTATTTCCTCAAAATCATATATGATAATTAAATAAAAGGTTTATTTGCACTAAAGTGATGCAGCCGCCAACTAGGACTGGAGGATATGGCTTGGTGGATAGCAAGTTGGCAAACAAGATTGTGGCTGGGAAGATTGTATGTGGCTGGGGTTAGGGTTTTTATATCTAATAGAATATGTTAGTTTAGGAAAAGTCTTTTAGATTAGGCAAGATTCATTTATGATTTTATCTTTTAAATCTTTTATATTATTTTTAGGGTTTTAATTCCTCTATATAAGGGAGAGGAAGTCTGGGGTTTAGAATGATTCAACTGTTTAGAAAATGTATCCCTTTTATGTGTTTTTCCTCTATTCTCATGGTGTGAGAATTAGGTTAAACTATTTTTTCCTTTATTTTAATTTTTTCGTAATAAAACTTAAGTAAGGCTATTGAACCTTCTCGTTCCCTAATTTTTCATCTACACACTACATCAATTGGTATCAAAGCTTAGAACGACTTTTGAGATGACCCATGGGCGACAGAGATACATTGTAGTCGGAGACGCATATGAGCGAGATTTTCAACATCAGAACAAGAGGAGATCTAAGGACTTGGAAGAGACATTCCGGCTAATCGAGCTATGTTTGGAGCAATTGGGTGAGAATCCCTACTAAACGACAATGGCTCAGCCTCAAGGCCCATCGGAAAGGGGTGAAGAGATTAAAACTAAGGAGGGCCACCTATTAATGGTTCGGCGGGTTAGCTTCATGCCTAAGGAAGCAGAAGGAGCTGATTGGCATCGGACAACACCTTCCAGATGACGTGCACAATTAGCCAGAGTGTACGCCGCCTAGTTATTGCCAGGAGTTGGGAGAATGCCATCTCTAAGGAAGCAGCCCAGAAACTCGGGCCGGAAACAAAGGAGCATCCGCAACCTCACAACTTATCATGGCCAGAGAGAGGAGATGTAATAATGGTATCTAAACATGGTGTGGTTAATTTCTCGATTGGGTCGAAGTACTAAGATGGGGCACTGTCTGATGTCATTACAATGGACACATACCACTTATTACTTGGACACCCATGCTAATTCAATAGAGGCGCTATTCACAATGGTTGGCGAAATACCTACAGCTTCATGCTTGAAGGCATAAAATTAGTCTTGTTGCCTAAGGAGGATGATGCTCCATGACCTGAGAAAACTGAGAAGTCCCCAGTTAGCACCTTGCTCACCAACGAAGTTGGTGAGGACAAAAAGATAGTTGTGTCAACAAAAGAAGAGATTGTTCAAACAAGAATTTCAGGAGAGAGCTTATCTTTAATGAGCCAACCTATCTTAATCTATCTTCTCCACTTATCTTTGATGAGCTCATATATGATGAGCCCATCTAGGATGAGGAGGGTGTCATATGCATGACATTTTATAAGCCATGACTTAGCAGCGAATGTGTCTCGAGTCATAAAAATGTTGTCATGCGTTGGAGAGCGCATGGTAGGCGTTGGATTGCGCATGACGTGCGCATGGTTGTCCATGGGTTGCGCCGGGCTACCCTTGAGGTGCGTATGGGTGCGAGTGGTGTGCGCATGGTTACGCAAGGTGTGAGCGTGAGTGCACATGGGATGTGCATGGGTGCGCAATATTAGCGCCTAGATGTGTGTGGCTTGAGCTAGGCTGCACAGGGTCCTGAGCATGGGGCCGTGTCAGGACTGGGTCTTAATCCGCGCACTTCCTGCATGTGACACTGCTTGGTCACAGCCTTGACAGCATGTATCCCGTAATCAGCCACACCATCACCCTAGTCCTTCCGTCACAACTACTGACATTATCTGCCTATGAGACTATTTGTGTCACAGCCCAGTCCAGCAATCTCAACACACTGTCAACAGCCTTCCCAGTCACTGGCAAGGCACCCTAACAGTCCCCTGGGTCTATTAAGCTAGCCGCATCTTCCATAACCACCCAGAACCTTCCAGAAGATGCCAAAACCTATCCTGTTGTGTTTTCAGATATTTTGGGAATATATTCGTGTTTTTTCAGATTTTCTTAGATATTTTCTAGCATTCTTCATTTGTACTTAGTTTTCCATAAATAGTCTTGTTTAGCTTGTAATTGATATCTTTTGAACAATTAATGAAGCATTCTCTTACTTCTCAACTTCCAATTCTCTGTATTGCTCTTCTATTATCTTCTTATCTCAATTCTAACTCAATCTATCTCTCATTTCAACCCCAAACCTCTATCCTTCCCCATCACAACTCGAGGGTTGTGACAAAATGGTATCAGAGCCTTCCTGCATCGAAAGGAGGTGCTTATGAAGTTGTGAAAAATAAAAATAAATCCGCTGCAACTATTACTTCATTGGAGGAAGTAACCAAGTCACAAATACATATTACAACAATGGAGAGGAGGCTGGATTGTCTAAACGCCTTGGACCGTGACCGAAAGAAGATCAATGATGAGCTGAAGTTTGCGATTTATTCACTAACTGGTGAACAACAAGGTTTGAAGTCCTCCCTTGAGTCTCTAACCAAGGCCGTGAACCCATGTTTGTGCAGCCAAGAAAAAGGGTTCGAACACCCACAGCAACCTCAAGAACGGCATTGTGATGTTGTAGAAAACCCGATTGAGTTACCCATTGTTGAGGATTCATATGAATCATGAACGGAAGCAACAAAGGAATCTTGGGAAATTCAGGAGTACCTAGACAACTAAGAAAGGAGGCTTGAACAACCACCACAACTTCAGGTTTGGCATTATAATGTCATGGAACAACCGGTGTAGCCATCCCTTGATAAGGAATTGCGTGAATCAGGGCCAGACGTAGCGAATGTATCACTCTAAATTCAAGAACCACTTAGCACAACCCTAACTTCCAAACTGTGGCAATTGAGTAACCATGAGCAAGATGCACGAAAGAAGGCCACGCAGCACAAGCGAGATGTTCCATATAATGAAATGGCAACTCAATCCAAGAAGAAGAAGAAAACAGCGCAGCACAAGCGTGATGGCACTCGGGCCAAGAAAAAGAAGCAGTCATCGTATCAGCAGCGTGGTGGGTTGCAAGGTAATAATATTGGTGTCAAGCGGTAGGACAAGCACAGTTATAGCATCGTGGGTAGCAAAGAAGGAAGACAAACTATGGAAAGGCTTCCGCAACTTGTAGCTTTGCAAAACCTCATTAAGAAAACCATTCCATGATGAAAATTGCACAGAGAGGGTTCAACGAAAAGGCCAAGAAGACACAGGGTTGGGGACGTTTTCCTAGAACTGGGATTGGTACAAGAAGATCTACACACCAATAGCGATCTTGGCAATTGTTCCTTAGAAACAAGGATTATTTCTTTGACCCAAGAAATAGAGGTTCTGTATTCAGGTGTTCATGGGGTCGGCATGCGGAAGGGAATTGGCTAGTCCTTGGACATTCTTGGAGAAGGCTCCACATTCGATAGTTAGAGTATAGACACATTCATGTAATGGCAGTGTCAACATTTAGTAGTTAGTGCATGTGTAATAATTGGAGTAGTTGGTATTAGTTTGTCTAATTGACACAGTGGACATGGAAACCGACGTGGAGGTTTATACATCATTCCATCCTTGAGGACAAGGATGATTTGAAGGAGAAGGGAATGTCATGTGCACGACATTTTGTAACCCACGACTTAGCAGCGAATGTGTCTAGAGTCATGAAAATGGTGTCATATGTTGAAGAGATCATGGCTTAGATTGTGCATGACGTGTGCATGGGTGCACATGGGTTGTGCTGGGTTGCCCGTGAGGTGTGTATGGGTGTGAGTGGTGAGCACATGGTTGCGTAAGGTGTGCGCATGAGTGCGCATGGGTGCACAGGGTTAGCACCTAGATGTGCATGGGTTGAGCCAGGCTGCGTAGGGTCCTGAGCATAAGTTGTGTTTGTGTCAAGACTAGGTCTTAATCCGCGCACTTCCTACCTGTGACACTGCTTGGTCACAGCCTTGACAGCCTATGTCCAGTAATCAACCACACTATCACGCAGTTCCTTCCGTCATAACCAGTGACATTATCTGCCTGTGACGCTATCTATTTCATAGCCTGGCCCAGCCCAGCAATCCCAGCACATTGTTAGCACCCTTCCCAGTCACTAGCAAGGCGCTCTAGCAGTCCCCTGGGTCTGTTAAGCTAGAACATGTCAGAACCTGTCCCACTGGGTTTTTAGATATTTTTTGAATAATTTCTTGTATTTTTGGATTTTCTTAGATATTTTCCACCATTCTTCATTTGTACTTAGTTTTCTATAGATAGTCTTGTTAATGAAACATTCTCTTACTTCTTAACTTCCAATTCTCTCTACTTCTCTTCTATTATCTTCTTTATTCTCTTCTCATCTCAATTCTATCTCTCATCTCAACCCCCAAACCTCTATCCTTCCCCATCACAACTCAAGGTTGGTGACGGAGAGAGTGCCGGATGAGGTGGACTCTCAATTAGAGGAGGATTGTCCAAAAAGGTTGCCGTATTTCTTACCTCCAACAAGGGGCATTCAATATCTGTAGGATTAGGTTCCAGAAGCTGCCTTTCAAAGGAGGCCACATTACCGAGTAAGCCTTGCGGAGTGTGAGGTTGTCAGGCACCAAGTTTTGAAGTTATTCAGCAGGAATTACATATGAGAGAACCTGAAGGATGGATCAGCTGTCTTGACTCCAACAAAGGATGGGACTTAGCAAGTATTCCTTGACGACATAACAATCAATAAGATCATGAGTCAAATTCCTCTAGAAGGTGAGTGGAAGATTAAGTTTGAATTCCGAGGTGGGGCACTTGAGGGGTATCAACATGGCAACCGCACCAACATTGTGATGGATAGGGATGTGCACTTCGTGTGCCGTCTTTGGAAGCCGTTGTGGAAGATGGTGAATAATCAAGACATTGGTGAGAGTGATGCGACCCTTGACTTGGTGAGAATGATCCAGAAGCATCGTTGGCAAATTCGTAGGTGAATTCTCTCCAACCTGGGGAGGATGATACAGTCAACATCTTGGCAAGACAAAGTACAACCCGTATATTGGCAAAGTGGGTTAACGATCCACATAGGGGACAAGCATGGTGGAATGGAGTTTGACGAGGTCGGAAACTAGCATGAGAGGACGCAACTTTGCAAGAATAGCCCAGGACAATGTTATGAACCGAGAATCCAAGGCATGGGATGTTGTTGTTTGGGCGGTTGTTTAGCTGCTGTTATGCTGCTGCTGCGTGTGCTTGTTGCTGTTGGATACTTGTTAGCTTAAGAAATGTAATAAGATGCTGAATCTAGTGGATGGAGTTGTATTAGCTTGTTGATATTGTATCTAGATTGAGTCTTGATGTAATTAGTTGCATAAGTCTCTTGTTAAGTCCTATAATAAGTGAGCCTTAGTGTGGTCTTGCTTAGGAGGTCAATGCCGGTCAAGGGTGGCGGCTAGTTAGTTAGCTGGTGGTTGAGTAGGTTAGATCTTTGGGTCCAAATGCAATGTATCTCTAGATATTTTGGAGTGAGCCATCCTAGAGGATTAGTAGTATAAATAGATGGCTCTAGTTGTAATCCTGATGACAACAACTTTGATGAATGAATTAGATATCTTTTGATATCTCTCTCTACTTTCTCATCTCCTTTCCCTTCTTTCTCATCTAAATTCTATATTCTCTTCTCATCTCATACTCTCACTATCCCAACCAAGGTTGAGGTTCAAGAGCAATCTTTGAAATCTTAACAACTGGTATCAGAGCCTTGAGTTGGCTTCCGAATCAAGCTCATATCCGAAAAAATACAAAATCTGATTAATTGTATTGCAATTAATCAATAAAAACAGTTGTGGTACTGATTTAGTTCAGTTTTTGCATTGAGGAATTCAATTCTGCATTTTGAATGGAATTGTGGCGGTTACTGCTTTTGTGAACTGCAAGGCCTGGGAATTGCTTTCGGTTGGGATGAATTGATCAAATTATATTGAAGAAAGTTCAATTGATCAGTATTTGTTGACTACGTTCAGCATTAAAGCTGATTCAAATTGAATTCAGTTGCATTGATCAAGCATTTGCTGCTGAATTTGAGGCTGAAGCAAAGTATCAGTTGCTGAAGTATGTGCTAAGCATACTTGATCTTGAACAAATAATCATCTGATTTGTTCAGAAGAAGTTTAAGTGATGCTATTTGATCCACATTACACTTGATCATCATCAAAAGATTAGGAACAAGCTGATTTGAGGTTTATTCATATTCTACAATTCAGAAATTGAAGATTGAGGTAACTGCTTTCTGAACTACAAGTTCATATTCGATCCAAATCTGCTTTTGTGGCTGGATTGTGATAAATTTGTGTTGATAAGCATAGAAGTGGTGAGAATTCATCAGAATCCGCGTTTGGTTCTTAAGAATTATATGTTATTGAGTGGAGAATTGCTTAGGCGAAAAATCTGACTGTGAATTGAGGCCAAAGTGTCGAAATCCCACTTCGCTCTTGAAGGTTGTGGTGAATCGTGTGTTTAAATCATCACTACAGACAAGAATTGAAACCTTAACAATCTATTTCAGATTCTTAGTCTGAATCATTCGAGGAAGCATTGCAGTTAGGGTTTGTTCGAAGTCTCTGTGTGCGAAAATCTGCAAGTTAGGGTTTGTAATCAGTGACAATTGTCGAACCGATAGCAAGGGATTGTTTGTGCGAACAAAGGAGTAGAGCTTCATTAAGCAATCGATTGTTGAGGAGTTGCGAAACAAGTCTCACTCTTCTGCGATTGTCAAACTCATATTCTGCGATTTGAGCTGGCCCTAGATCGGAGTTTGTTGTTCACAGCAAACATGGCTGATGGAGTTAGGACACGATCTGGAGCTGGAGGTGCAAATGCACCTGGTGCGGAGATGAATTTTGCTGCTGCGGTTGCAGGTTCTGATGCATCTCATGCTGAAGAAGCTGGTGCAAATTCTAAAACTGGACCACAATATCTTACTATTGATCATCTTCAGGACATAAAGGCCGAGTTAAAGCAGCAGAATGACAACATTCAGAAACTGTTAAGGATGTAGCAGTTGTATTTGGAAAAAGATGCGAATAAGGTAGATCGGTTGCAACAAATTGA
Source organism: Simmondsia chinensis (assembly GCA_018398585.1). Classification (NCBI taxonomy): domain Eukaryota; kingdom Viridiplantae; phylum Streptophyta; class Magnoliopsida; order Caryophyllales; family Simmondsiaceae; genus Simmondsia; species Simmondsia chinensis. The sequence goes on along the minus strand of JAGTTD010000010.1, from coordinate 14,934,332 downwards.
GGTGAAGCTTGTACAATTGCGAAATCAAGTTAATAAGTAAGGAGAATCTAGTGTCAATGCGATTCTTAAGCCTGCTAGCTAGATTATTCCACCTACTAAAGTGGTTCTACCGCAAGAGTTCAAGGTTGAGCACAAAGAGGAAGTTGTAGTTGAAACGGTCGTTGTTGAAGATGAATTCGACCACGACAATGCCGAAATTGATGAACACAAGTCAGAGGATCCTAAGTTTGAGCAAGATGATCATTATGGAGACTCTTTGCTTGAGTTAGAGCATTTTGAAGATGATGAGCTACAGCATGACATGCTTTCGGAATGGGAATTCGATTTTCACATCATGGGAATGATAAAGAATGCAAAGAGTAAAGTGAAGAGGAATCATCTTAACGACGCATTGAAGGATTTTTGGGGGAAAACAAAGTTTACTAAGCAGAAATTGAAGCATGACAAGTTTGTGATTGAGCCATGGTCTCCAAAGGATGATTCGATGCAACAAGTGGGTCACTATGAAGTCCCTGCAAGCAATCAAGCAGAGAACTATGCAGACCCGAAGTATCTTGCGGAACAAATTGATGTTGCTGCTGTAGTAACAATGGAAGCCCCACAAAAGGTGTTAATCACTTCGCCAAGTAATGTAATTGATACATTGCAAGGTTCACGGAGTGGAGAAATGGTGTGTTCAAATACACATTTATATGACGAGTTGCCTCCTAATCCGGGAGAAGATTTTCAAGTTTATATGAAGCCAAAAAGAGTTGATTCTCTGATGAAGGGAATTAATCAAGATGCGAGAGTGCGTTTCAAGGTCTAACAAAGGAGAAGACTTGTGTCTACACAAGCAATTGAGCTGTTGGATGTGTATAAATGCAGTAATATGCTGAAATAGATTTCTGTGCAGCCCAAAATCAGTACAACTGGTGCGGTAACTGATATGTTTGGAGTTGAAAGTCCCTTTGATCCAGGAAAGAATGAATGACAAGTGTTTGGAGAAGCTAGGCCTTCGATGCTGCTATTTGATGTTGAAGAATGCGATGTCAGTACAAGCATTGGTGAAAAACTAGTAGTGGCTGTGGGGCATGATGAAGTTAACATCAAAGCAAGTTGTGTGGGAATGGCTTTTACAATGTTGCAGGCTACAAAATTCAGATCTTGCCATTGAAGTCTCAATTGTTCCCGAATTGGTGTTGTTTCGGTTCATAAGAAAGTTTCTCCTTGAAGGATTGGTAATTGCTGTTAGTTGGTTGAGGTATTGTGGATGATCTGAAGATTTGTTAGGCTGTTGGTATGACCTCACAACTGGTGTGCAAAGCCAAGTAAAGACCAAGTTGATAGCATTGGAAAATGAGAACCAACAGCAACTGAAGCTCCCTGGTCAGAAGCAGAACATGAATGTGTTTGGGGTGATCTGCAGTGGTGGTTCTGAATGGAAAAATCATATGCATAAGCTTCAATATCTTCTTAATGTTTGGATGGAAAATATCAATGCAACATCAAGGATAATTTCAGCTGAAATTGGAGTGAATATCAGCAATAAAGTTTGGAACACAACATTTCCGAGGTTGAAGAAGTTTACAGCTGTTACTGAGTTCTTTTGGTGTCTCCATTCGATGCATTTGTTACTCGTGTGGCATGGTTGATGAGGAAGCAAAGCTTGGACAATTGAGGCAAGATTGGTGGTTGGTAGAGCTTTGGGTCCAAAGAAATCAGTTGTACAGATTGGAAGGTGTGAGTTGCAGCATTGATAGTGTCGATTGGAATGTTTTGGGTGTTCAAGTTATGACATTATGCAATTGGCATTCAACAATGATTTATGAACTCCTAAAGTGTGTTATCTAGACAAGAGTTTGGGAAGAAGTGGCTGAAAATTTCAGATCTTACAAGCTTACAATTAAGGGTCAAGCAATAAAAGCAGAAGCTGGTGAAAGTCTGTGGGGAATTACAATTTTTTCACTGACAGCAGTTAATGAGTTGCTCAAATGGAATGTGATTGGTGCTATAATGATTTTGGGAAGATGTCATAACTTGTTCGTATCAATGAGCTTCCATAGGGACATAAATCGAGCTGAAATCTGTCATTATGAGTTGCACCGGGTTTGCATTGCTGAAATTCTGGGTTCTGCAGCTAATCATGTGGATTTGGGAAACAATCAAGAGTTTGTTGAGCATGATCTGAGTTGGTCTAGTATGTGGATGTGTAAGTAATACAAATTTTGGATAAGATCCAAGATGAAGGAGTTACAGCTGCATCCTTATTGGATTTCAATGTGTTTTGTTTCCATAATCATCAAATTGGGCTGTTGGAGCTGCAATGGGGAATGTTTACAAGCAGAATTAGATGCTTGGTTCTCTTGGTTTGAGTTTGGAAGGCTTCCCGAGATGCTTAAGAACTTCATGTGCAGTTGTATGGGTTTGATGACATTTAAACTCTGTTATGCATCATTTTACCAGCAGGATGACCGAATTGTTGCTGCATTTTGTGATTCTCAGCAGTAAGATAGAAGTTTGGGCTGTGTTAACGACTTCATGAGGGTTTGTGCTGTTTGGTTTGATCGTTGTAGACCTCCTGAAGAATATTATACTTTCAAACGCAAGCATTGTATCAAGACAAGATGCCATCCTCATGTACTTGCTGCATTTTAGAGTTACTTCCTCAATTGGTTCATTCCAGTGGCAACACATTTCAGCAAATTCCTGTGCAATATCTTCAGCACCCAGATGCTCTTTAGCTGCAGAAATTTCAACAAGAATTCATTACTTCAGCTATGTTTTCATATGCAATAAGTGTTCTTCATTATTACAACTCTCTTATATTCTTGAGGACAAGAATGTTTTCAAGGGGAAGGGAATGTTATGAGCCGAGAATCCAAGGCATGGGCTGTTGTTGTTTGGGCTGTTGTCTAGCTGTTGTTATGCTGCTGCTGTGTGTGCTTGTTGCTGTTGGATACTTGTTAGCTTAAGAAATGTAATAAGATGATGAATCTAGTGGATGGAGTTGTATTAGCTTGTTGATATTGTATCTAGATTGAGTCTTGATGTAATTAGTTGCATAAGTCTCTTGATAAGTCATGTAATAAGTGAGCCTTAGTGTGGTCTTGCTTAGGAGGTCAATGCCGGTCAAGGGTGGCGGCTAGTTAGTTAGCTGGTGGTTGAGTAGGTTAGCTCTTTGTGTCCCAATGCAATGTATCTCTAGATATTTTGGAGTGAGCCATCCTAGAGGATTAGTAGTATAAATAGATGGCTCTAGTTGTAATCCCGATGACAACAACTTTGATGAATGAATTAGATATCTTTTGATATCTCTCTCTACTTTCTCACCTCCTTTCCCTTCTTTCTCATCTAAATTCTATATTCTCTTCTCATCTCATACTCTCACTATCCCAACCCAGGTTGAGGTTCAAGAGCAATCTTTGAAAGCTTAACAGACATCCATTGATGAATTCAAGGACGAATTCTCTTTAGGCTGGGGAGGATGATGCAGTTGCTAACCAGGATTGGCAAGTATGGCTTGGTGACTAGCAAGTTGGCGAGTAGGCTTACAGCTGGGAAGATTGTGTACGGCTAGGGTTAGAGTTTTTTACATTTAATAGGATATGTTAGTTTAGAAATAGTGTTTTAGATTAGGCAAGATTCATTTACTATTTTATCTTTTAAATCTTTTCTAATCTTTTATATTATTTTTAAGGTTTTAATTCCACTATATAAGGGAGAGGAAGTCTACGGTTTTGAATGATTCAATTATTTAGAGAATCTATCCATTTTATGTGTTTTTCCTCTATTCTCGGGGTGTGAGAATTAGGTTAAACTATTTTTTTTCTTTATTTTTATTATTTTTATAATAAAATTTATGGGAAGGCTATTGAACCTTCCTATCTCTTATTTTCCATCTATGCCTGCATCAAAAGGTCTCTGCACTTTTTTTTATTTGTTAATTTAGTCCTTATACTTTTAATTGTGTCAATTTAGTTCTTTAGTTAAATTTGAATTGAGCTAATGATGTAATTTTTAACGACAAAATCACGTTAAATGCAATTAACCAACTACAAATCCACCAATAGACCCAACTTTACCAATCCATTAAAAATTTAATAATAGCTTGACATAAACTTTACTCTAGGAACCAAATTGACATAATGTCAAAAATACATGGATTAAGTTGACACAATTCATAGTACAAGTACTAAATTGAAAAAAATAATAAAAGTACAAGGAACATTTGGTGTTAATAACCTTAAATAAAACATTTGACTTGAGTGATATTCCCATCATATATAGTTGGCTAAGATTGAGTTACCTAAACAAGATTGAATTTGGATGATAACAGGATTGGGTAACTTAATCATAAGGGTCTTATTGTTTGAGTGGCAAGGTACACCAACCTAGGTAAAGGGGAGAGCGAGAAAATTGATCAGTGAGTGCTTTGATCGTGTGTGAGTTTGTCAATGGTAGATCTAAGCATGAAAAGAGTCATGCTCCCATCATTCTATTTGAGAGTTTTCAACTTTTCGGTCCAAAAGCAACATGGCAGAATGTTTGTGCTTTGTCCATGGAGAAGTTATATTTGGGTTCTAAGACCGGGAGATGAGGTTTTTGGTTATGATTCGTGTTAGAGTACAAAACCAATCTTGAACCTCAACCCATCAAGTTTAAGCTTTTTTGGGAAAGTTGATTGCTTGACATTACATCAGAGCCTTGTTAACTAAGAAGTCATTAGTGTAAATCCCAACAGCCCCACTTTAAATATTAATGTATTAAGCACAAGATATGAGGTGTGTATGTACAATATCTACACTTCAAGCTCATAGGGCATCTGTGTGAGAGGGCAAGTTAGAGTTTAAAATTAATCTTAGGCATTTACCCACCAGCTCAAGCTTTTGGGATATATGATTTCTTGATAGGGTATCAGAGCCTTGTTAACCAAGAAGTCATAAGTTCGAATCCCTACAACTCCCACTTTCCATATTAACACTATTTAAACACAAGGTATAAGGCGGGGGCTGATGTAATATCCATACTTCAAGCCCAATGGACATTTGCATGAGGAGGCATATCAGAGTAAAAACCAATCTTGAGCCTTCACCTATCAACTTTAAACTTTTAGTAAAGTTGGTTCCTTGACAATCCAAAACTGGAGTGTCAAGGTTTCATAGTCGATAGCTGACTTGATTAGGTCTTCTGGTATTCCCTTTAGTTGAGATAGAGTTTTCATGTAAATTATTATACTATTCGTTGTGTTGTTTATTTTGATTTTATGTTTTAGTTGTGTATGTGTATGATTTTTCCAAACAAATCCTTGATGATCTTTAAAGGTCTTTGGTCATGTTCATTTCATTTGGGTTTAGTCCTAATCGAAACTAATAAACACACCGTAGCTTTGGGTCATTTAAAGTATAACTTCTCTTTTTTATAAGAAAAGTTTGTTTCCACCAAGGGATTGAGAACTTTTCATTAGAAACTGATTCATATTTAAAAAAAAAAAACAAAAATGAGTCAAATAAGGAAAAAGAAGAAAACGAGTTCCTTGAGTATTGTTTTTTTCCTCTAGTAAACAAAATTGTCTTCTTTTTTTTTAGGTCAAGGAAACAAAACTGTCTAAGGTGATTATAAATCCAATCTTTAATATATAACTATTTTTTCCCTCTCTAAACATTTATCACGAATTTTAACAAGTCATTTATGCACATATGTCATTAATCTATTCTGAAGCTTCTGACTTTTTAATTGAAAAATGAAGATCAATTCTTAGGGGTACATCTACCATCATAGTTAATGCGAAATAGATATTAAAAGCACACAAGTTAGCTATGAAATCTTAATCATAGCCTGTTTTTTTTCCTATTATTTTACATGTTCTGGCCAAAATGGCGGCTGATTTAAATCTTCAAAGATTGCTGGAGAAGAGCATATTCCGCTGGCAACAAGAATGTGATATCAACCATTATATATTAAATAATTTTCTAGTTATCTCTTTCCTTGTTGGTACAATATTTCAAAATCTGGTACGTCTCTGTGGGTCATTAATTCCACGGTGACTACGTAGTAGGTAGAGAAAATGGATATTCATTTAAATGTATTTGGACATTATAGTAATGATGATTTTTTTTGTCTGCAACCAGTGAACCTTACGTTAGTTTGAGACAAGTTAATATTACTGCTGATTTAAATTTGGCAATTAATTTGTTTTTAATTGCATCATTAATAGTGATTTACTATAATTAATATACAATTTAAATGTGACCTATCATAATCAAAGTGTTTCTTAGTAGTTACTTATTATAATTGATGTATTATTTAATGGTGACATATTATATCATCAATATATCTCTTCATAGTGTCCCACCATAATTAATGTTCCTTAATAGTGTCTTTTCTTTGTATCTCTTCATACTATTAGAAAAAATCTGAAAGGTTTTATTGCACGCCAAGGTGTGCTTGCCTTAACCCAAAGAAGCCTAGTATAGGGGCGAATGTATAATTATTTGGAAAAGTGTTAATACCCTCAAGCGTTAGGAGTTTCCCCACTACAAATTTCTATCTAATATCTTTTATTAACAATTGAATCTTAGCTGATCCCAAAAAAAAAAAAAAAAAAAAAAAAAAAAAAAAAGCGCAATTGAATCTTATATGTGCTTATCAATATATGATCAAACTAGATTTGCCTGGACTAATTTTTAAAAAAGATCAGACAACCTATATTCTTAACTAATGCGATTCAATCATGTCATGAAATTAGGAGGAGAAAAAAACTACGTTACAATATGGTATGGTTTGATTATAACATGGCTTGAACTGAAAGAAACAAGGACTTAGCACAATAAATCAATCATATGATATGATATGATACAACATATTTAACACTCTTATAGCCAAATCCATGCAACTTTTGTGATGCATAATGAAGGCTCTGTTTGTTTTGATAAATAATATTTTGCACCCCAATTCTATCGTTTTGTTGCAGAACTCTTTATCAACAACTACAAACATATAAAATATTTTCCTCTATCATGGGAAAGTTGACTTCCCCTCAAATAAAGGAAAAAACAGTTTTCCTTCTTGGAGAGAAAAATGTTTCTCATCTTAATCTCATATCATATGGTTCGCTTGAACCTCAACTTGGCTAAGACTATATCTCGTACAAATTTATATAATGAAACTCTTCCCTTGAGTGAGAAAGTCAAAACTTCCGATAAAAATATCTTAGTCGAAAATAACTACGGAAGAAAATTTTTCTGTAAGAAAAATATTTTTGTGTGAATCAAACAGAACCTAAGAATGTTGTTAGTTACATACATTGAATAATGTGACACCAGTTTAAAAATGGATCAAGAAAGGAAGTAATAATAAGATTTAATATTAAAACTTAGGAGAAAAGTGAAATGTCAGGAAAAAAGTTTAAGAGAATCAAAATAAGGACCAAAGACTTCTTTTGCTTACTTGGATCACTGGATGTTAAGGAGAAATAAGGAACAAAAGTAAGTTTTCAAGAAAATGAAGGGTTGCAAATAAAAAGGCTAGAAAAATATGGTTTGCACATGAAACAAAATAACCGGTCGTAGCAAGCTTTGGGCTGGTGTGGACATGTGGATTGGAGCGAGTTTGGGCCATATGATATTTGTTTCTCTTTGTTTTTCTAGCTTTCTGTCTGTATTAAGAGAAAAATGATTTTCCTTCAAGCTTATTATAAGTATTTAAGTTTGCGACTCATTTTTTCCTTGTTCGTTTTGTTATATATTCCAAACACAAGGAAATGTTTTCCTTCATATTAGTGTCCTTTTATAACATTCTGTTAGTTTCAAACGCAGCCTTATTGTCTATGAAATAAGAACAATGTTAGCAAACCAATATTATTCTTTATTATTAGAGCAAAGTAGAATAAATGGACTGAAGAAGAGGAAAGGGAAATACTAACTTGCAATTCTCGATGGATTTGGGAAGAAACGGGAGAAGGTTGCCGGAAACGTTGAGGGTCTTGAGCTTCGACAAACACCCAATGGAGTTGGGGAGGAATTTGAGTTGATTTGAGTGCACATCCAACACCCCAACATTCAATAGCCTTGCTATTAGTGATTCTGGTATGCTCTGTCGAATATTTTTATTAAAATTTTAGACAAGTATACAAAACAAAAATTAAATCCAATTCCTTATAATACTAAATATGTATGAATTATCCAAAATATTTCCAAATCAAAACGAACTCATGAAGCAAGTTGCGAGCTATTACCAGAAATAATACAAGATAAAAAATATTTTAAAAAGTAACATTTTTTAAAAAATATTTCCCAAAACTGACACCCACATGGACCAACTAGTTCACATGGATGCCACGTCTTTTTTTTTCATTTTTTTAAAATTAATTTTCATAAATTTTTTTTTTTTCCATTGCAAATATACACGATGGTTAAAAATATAAATTATCTATTTAATTTAACTTAACTTATATATTTAGCAATTAATTTAAATTATGTTTTATGAATATTAAAATCTTAATTAGCAAAAATGCATGCATGCGTAAAAATGCTTTTACATACGGTTAACTGCGAGTTTTTTAGCCAAAAAAATTTAGCAATTTGGCATAATTTTAAAAATATTTAGCAATTTGGCGCGTTTTCTTGTAGCAAAGTGGTTGCACAACGTATGGAACGTCGTGCAACAGTGCCGAATTTTTTATTTTTTATTTTTTTAATTTTACCTCTTTAAAATTTAAAAAAATTAATAAAATTTCTTGTTAATTTAAATTATTTTAATTTTTAATTTTATAATTTGAATCACTAAATATGCATACATTTTAAATTAAAAGGTATATATATATATTATTATTTGAACTATTAATAAGAAAGATATAAATGAGGGACACATTTAAATGAGGAGACGGTGATATTTATATTATTATTTAAACTATCTCATACAAGAACTATGGTATTATAATACTATTAATAAGGAGGATATAAATGAGGGACACATTTAAGTTAGTTTTAGCTAACTGGCACATTTTGTAAAAAAATTTAGCAATTTGGCACAATTCTAAAAATATTTAGCGATTTGGCTTGGTTTACTGTAGCAAAGTGGTTGCACGACGTCCCGTACGGCGTGCAATAGTGGCATTGTTGCACGCCATACGGATTTTTTTTTTTTTTTTTTTTAGTTTTACATCTTTAAAATTTAAAAAAAATTAATAAAATTTCTTTTCAATTTAAAGTATTTTAATTTTTAATTTTATAATTTGAATCACTAAATGCATATACGTTTTAAATTAAAAGACATATGTATATTATTATTTGAACTATTAATAAGGTAGATATAAATGAAGGACACATTTAAATGAGGAGATGATGATATGTATATTATTATTTAAACTATCTTATACAGGAACTATATTATTATAATACTATTAATAAGGAGGATGTAAATGAGGGACACATTTAAATAAAAAGATGTTGTGTTTCCAACAAAAAATTACGAGTTCATGCACTTGTATATTATTATTTGAACTATTTTATTAGATACATGTAACTCAAAAACTAATATATATGAATTTTTAAAATATATTTTATAAACTATATGAAATGATTTTTTAGTTTTTGAGTTACATGTGTCTAATAAAATAGTTCAAATAATAATGTACAAATGAGTAAACTGGTGATTTTTTGTTGAAAATATTAACATCTCTTTATTTAAATGTGTCCCTCATTTATATCCTCTTTATTAATAGTATTATAATACCATAGTTCTTATATGAGATAGTTTAAATAATAATATACGTATCATCGTCTCCTCATTTAAATGTGTCTCTCATTTATATCTTCCTTATTAATAGTTCAAATAATAATATACATATACCTTTTAATTTAAAATGTATACGTATTTAGTAATTCAAATTATAAAATTTAAAATTAAAATAATTTAAATTAACAAGAAATTTTATTAATTTTTTTAAAATTTTAAAGAGGTAAAACTAAAAAAAAAAAGGGACACTGTTGCATGATGTACGGGACGGGGTGCAACAGTGCCGCTGTTGCACGACGTACGGAACGTCGTGCAACACTGCTGCACGATGCTCCGTACGTTGTGCAACCACTTTGCTACAGTAAAACATGCCAAATCGCTAAATATTTTTAAAATTATACCAAATTGCTAAATTTTTTAATAAATATGCTAATTAGCTGAATAACTCGTTAACTGCTGCCTAATGTAAGATACCTCCGACCAAAGGGGTACCTTTATCTATTAAATTTTTGAATTAAATTAAATACCTAAGTTTGTATTTTTTTCATCATATAATATTTACAAAAGAATACCCAAGGACAGGTTTTCTTTAAAAAAATCAAAAAACTTACAAAAAATCAAAAATCAAAAAAATGACTTGTCATCCATGTGGACTAGTTGCTCCACATGGGTGTTGATATGAAAATATTTTTGAAAATGTCATATTTAGAATTGTTTTTTTTTTTTTTAATTCTGGATAACTACTTGCAAGCTGAGGGGTTAGGTAATGAGATTCGTCCTTTTTTTTCGATAATTAGAGATAAAACTCTGGATACAAAACCAACGCACCCAAAAAAGTGGAGTCCGTGGAAGCCCACTAAAGCAGGACAAAAGATAAGAATAAAAGAGGAAAAACTGAAAGATTTAAAAGAAAAACACCCCAAAAGAATCTAAACTCCTACATCAGTAGGAACCCGTGAAGCATTAAGACCTATGACACTTAAAGACAAAAAAACACCAAATATAACATAACACTCCAAAGTGACAATGCACCAAATTCAATCCTCACCCTCTAACATGATTAAAACACCTCGTAGACCAAGCACTTCAAGACTTCAGTCGATACATAGAGGGCCACACCTTTTCCGTACTTGCCGCGAGTAATTCTTGCGATACTTAGCACGCACCTTCCCCAAGTAATCCACACATAGAGCAATCGATAGCAAATTCAACAGGTATTAGAATGGGCATAATCCTAGTCTAGGAAGTATGCATACACAGGTGGATCCACCATTGTTTCACCGGGGGCATGGGTCCCCCAGTAGCTCATGTGCTAAATCTCAAATATCAGTGGTAGCTTATTATAATTTTTAAATATTAGTATATAAAAAAAAGAATGGTCCCCCTATCATACTGTACACTCTAGCTTAATGGATAATGTTATGTTTACTATTTCTTAGGTCAAGGGTTTAAGGCCACCGAGCCTCAACTTTTTGAAGCTTTTTAATTTTGATTCTTTATTTTCAAGTACTATAGTACTATATACAATATAATAATACTAATAGATTCATAATCATTCACTAAGCTATTATTCTTTTTTTTAATTTTTTACAATACTAAGTTATGATTCTATTTCACTCATATGAAATTTTTTTTGGTTGTATTAGTATGATTATTCTATTTACTTATCTATAAAAGTTCTTAGTTAGTCAATTTAATAATTATAAAATGATAGATAATCGTCCTGTCATAGAGCAATTCCATGAAATCGAACGAATCTTGAATAATTTCAAACAACATAAAATGAACATGGACGATACCATAAATATTTCTTCCTTAATTGACAAACTTCCTCCTTCTTGGAAAGATGTTAAGAAAAGTCTTAAACATAAGAAGGAGGATATGTCAATTGAGGAATTGGCTGACCATTTACGTGTTAAGGAAGGTTACAGGGTACAGGATGACAACAAAGATCGCCCTGGTGATGCTGTTAAAATCAACATCACGGAAGAAGGCTAGTCAAGCAAGGGACCCGAGAGAACCGGACACTTCCAAAAGAAGAAGAATGACAAGAGGCCAAAAATAGTCTGTTGGGAGTGTCAGAAGCTCGGTCACTTACGTAAGGACTGTTATTGCCTTAAAAAAAATAAAGGCAAGGGGCTTGATCATCACCCCAAAAATTCGAACGATAGGTTCGTGGTGATGATATCGGAAGTCAACTTAGTAGAGTGATAACTCTTGGTGAGTTGACTCGGGGGCCACGAGACATGTGTGTAAGGACAAGGGGTTCTTCACGACTTTTGAACCCGTGGACAGCGGGAACTATGTTGTTCATGGGCAATGGAGCGACTATACTGGTTAAAGGGAAGGGAAAAGTAGATTTACTTTTCACCTCCGAAAATACCCTTACTTTAACCGATGTATGTTACGCTCCGGTTGTGAAGAAGAATCTCGTGTCCGGTGGCCTGTTAAATCGGTTTGGGTTCAAGTTGGTCTTCGAGGCCGACAAGTTTGTATTGTCTAAGGGAGGAGTCTTTGTTGGCAAAGGGTACTTGTGTAATGGTATGTTCAAGATGAACATTAATATTAAAATTGACAGTTCTGTTTATATGCTTGATTCGTCGTTTTTATGGCATCAAAGTTTAGGTCATGTAAATTTTCATAGATTGCATGAAATGGTTAATTCTTCATTGATTCCACACATAGATAAAGTTGATGATAAATGCAAAACGTGCATGTTAACTAAGACAACGAAACTGCCACTTCCTTCAGTGCAAAGAGAGACTGATCTACTTGACCTAGTGCATAGCTATTTATGTGATTTCAAGCGCACACCGAGCTTAGGTGGAAAGCATTATTTTGTGACAATTATTGATGACAGTTCAAGATTTTTTTTTGTATATCTAATAAGTCACAAAGATGATTCACTTGATAGATTTAAAGCTTATAAAGTAGAAGCTGAATTATACTGTGAGACCTTCCTCAAACGCCTTAGGTCAGACAGTGGTGGTGGATAATACTACGATCCTAAGTATTTCGAAACCACCGGAATTATACATGAAATAACTGCTCCGTATACTCCACAACAGAATGGCGTGGCTGAGAGGAAAAATCGGACTCTAACAGAAATGGTTAATTCCATGTTATCCTATTCCGGTCTCAGCGATGGGTTTCGAGGTGAGGCTATGTTTGCAGCCTGTCACATATCGAATAGAGTTCCAAACTAAGAAATAAGATAAACCCATATGAATTGTGGAACAAACGAGCCTCTAATTTGACTTATCTGAAAGTATGGGGGTGTAAGGCAGTTGTTAAAGTCCCTGAACCTAAACATAAAAAGTTAGGTGAAAGAGGCATTGATTGCATCTTTGTTGGTTATGTGTCTCATAGCAAGGCATATCGGTTTTATGTAATCGAACCTAATGATTATATTAATGTAAATACATTAATAGAATCGAGAGACGCAATATTTGAGGAGAATCGGTTTACCTCTATCCCTAGACTGAGGGACTATGTACCGATCGAAAGTGACACTCAGGTGTCATATGACGATGTTCGTCATGAGAGGGAAGATATCCTTGAAAGTACTCTAGAACTCTGAAGGAGTAAGAGAGCAAGGAAAGAGAAATCTTTCGGTTCGGACTTCTACACGTTTTTGGTAGAAGGTTCAAGGAACGATGTGGACCAAGTGGTTCCATATTGTTGTGTCATGAAAGCTGATCCCATGACGTTTAATGAGGCAATGAGATCTCATGATGCCTCGTTCTGGAGAGAGGCTGTGAATGATGAGATGGATTCCATCATTGGAAATAATACCTCGATATTGGTGGATCTTCCATGAGGAAGTAAGCCCATCGGGTGTAAATGGATCTTCTAAAAGAAGATGAAAGTCGATGGAACGATTGACAAGTTCAAGGTCCGATTGGTGGCTAAAGGGTTCATCCAAAAACACGGGTTAGACTACTTTAATACATATGCCCCCGTGGCAAGAATATCGACAATAAGGGTCTTGATAGCCCTTGCCTCAATTTATAAACTAGTGATACACCAAATGGATGTTAAAACGGCATTCCTGTATGGTGAGCTAGAAGAGGAAGTGTATATGGAACAACCAGGAGGTTTTGTTGTTCCGGGCCAAGAGAGAAAAGTATGTAAACTCATACACTCTCTGTATGGGCTAAATTATGCCCCGAAGCAATGGCACCAAAAGTTTGATCAAGTTGTCCTCAACAACGGATTCGTTATAAGCGAATCGAATAAATGTGTCTATAGCAAATTTGATTATGGCAAAGGGGTCATTATATGTTTGTATGTCGATGACATGCTGATATTCGGTACTGACAAGTAGAGAGAACTAAACAGTTTCTCTCGGAAAACTTTGCTATGAAAGACATGGGTGAGGCAGAAGTAATCCTTGATATAAGGATTGTAAGGAATGGTGATACCATTTCCTTGACGCAGTCTCACTACATTGAAAATGTGTTGAAGAAGTTCCATTTCTTTGATTGTGCACTGATATCCATTCCAATGGATCCTAGTATGAAATTAGTACCGAATGGTGAGTGGCACAACTGGAGTACGCACGAGCCATTGGCTGTCTTATGTATGCCATGACAAGCACAAGGCCTGATATCGCAATTGCTATTGGAAAGCTGAGTAGATATACCAGCAATCCGAGTAAGATGCACTGGGATGCAGTGCATCAGCTACTGAAGTACTTAAAGAAGACTATGAACTATGGTCTCTTATGTACGGTATCCTCCTATTTTTGATGGGTACTCTGATGCAAGTTGGATCTCCGATGTGGAGGATCATGCATCCACGAGTGGATGGGTATTCCTGATTGGTGGGGGTGCGGTTTCTGTGGGTTCCAAGAAACAAGCTTGTATATCTGATTCTACAATGGCGGCAGAGTTTATAGCTCTCGCTTCTGTGGCTAAAGAAGCCGAGTGGTTAAAGGATCTCTTGTATGAGATACCTTTGTGGCCGAAGCCGATCTCACCAATTTCTATCCACTGTGATAGTCAGGCTACGCTTTCTAGAGCATACAGTGAGGTGTATAATGAGAAGTCCAGACACATTGGTGTAAGACCTAGTATGGTGAGACACCTTATTCGAGAAGGTGTTATCACTGTGGACTTTGTGAGAACATGTCAGAATCTAGAGGATCCATTCACTAAAGGCCTGGCTAGAGACTTGGTTCTGAGAACAAGTGAAGGGATGGGGTTGAAACCTGTCATATTTAGTCGCCCATGATAGGCCCTCAACTCGACGCCCAGTATGATGCTAGGTCTCGTGTTCAATGAGAGAGACTTGTCATCTGTGTGACTGCAAGCACTAAATGAGAATTTTTCCATCCCGAGTGTGAAGTGCTTGATATCTGCGTCAGAGATTCTAAGAGGATGAGCAAAAGCTCTTAATAGACCTGGTTTTAGAACTTATTGAATGTCGCGTCGCAGGGACATGATCAATGAGGTCCACCTTAGTGTGTGTTGAAGTTTGGCTGCTTCAAAGGGGTGATTTTTGACTAAGGGTTTGGCCTTGAAACACTCACGAAGGGTACAGAACACAAGGCCACAAATGTGTCGATCTGGGAGTTGTAGGGCGTGTACGGGGAGTATGCCTTGTGCGTGATTAGATAGTCGGTTAGTCAAATGGGTTGTATGGTTCAAAGCTTGTCTACCATTTTCGATCCGATTAACTATGTGGTCTTTTCACTAGCTGGGGGTTCAATCGTGAGACACCCTCGTTAATGCACAATAAAGCCTCCTTTAACTGAGATGTCATTTTGAAATTGGTTGTATTTTGAAAATGGTGGGGGATTGTAGATGTATTTTCAAAATGTGTGTTGAATAACACGTAAATATGTTAAATGTCGTTTATGTATGTATAAGATGTATTTGAGATTGTCCCAATACTTGTTTTGAATGTTTAGAGCTTGTTAGGGGTGTGTGTCAACACATGGTGTGTCGACACACAATCCAACAGAACGATGGGGAAACAGTTGTGTGTCAACACACATGGCCTGTTTGTCGACACACAGCCCTTTACAGAAGAGCATGGAGGCACTCTGTGTGTCGACACATAGGAAGTGTGTGTCGACACACAGATCTACAGTAAGTCTGTGTGTCGACACAGCACTTCGACACACAAATCTGTTTTGACGATTTGTTTGTGCAATTTTTTCCTGGTTCGTTGTGTCTCTTTTGGCTCTTTATTTTGGGACGTCTCTTTTCATGAATACATATACATACTCCACACTTTTATGTCCAAGAAGACAAAAAAAATTGGATGAAAAACACAAGACAAAAGTAAGATTAAAAGGATCTTTGTATTCAAGTGTTCTTAGGTGTTCTTGTGTTGTGTTCTTGAGTTACAAACATCAATCTCTTCACATCTTGGTCAATCTCTCCCTTTACACATCCTCCCTTCATTTTTGGTTGTTGTTGTATCCTCGAGGATATTTCGTATACCGAAATAAACCTTAAGAAAAGTGATTACATAGCCTCAACACCTGAGATCTTGCGGTTATTCGGTTGTAAGTACTTTGCAAGTATTTCGCAAATTTGTTCTAACACCACCGCGGCGGCGGTTTTCGGAGTGCGGCAGGAGGTACAATGCCAAGGCGGTGGCAGCGAGATAGGTGCGACATCGGTTGGAGGTGGGGATGGGCCTTGATCTTCTCAGTGACATCGTGGTGTATCTCTTTGACTTCTCCAATCTTCATCTTGGGAGCATGGCTCTCGTCACTGTCTTCGTGGTCTTCGTTGTCTCCGACCATCACCGATGACGGTGACTTCATTGTCTTCTCCGGTGAGGTGCGGTGGCTCTCTGTGGTGGTGGACGTCCTACTCGTGGTGGCTGATTTCTTCATTCCGATGAAGGCTTCAATACCATCGGCACTTGCTGGAGGCTCCGGCACCTTGGTCGATGGTGGTGGTGGTCCTGACACCTTAAAAGTGGCCGGATCTTCACCCTCCAAACTAACCGTGCTACATCCTCTACTTTTTTGGTGTTTAAGGGGTGGATTTATTTTTATTAGCCAATTCATCAAATTTTCTTGAGATCTTGGCCACTTATTTCATCCATGGATTCATTTTTGGTTCCTCCAAATCCATTTTACGAAATTCCATCTCCGCTTCTTTGCGTCTGAGACTTGCGACTATTCGATTGTTTTTTCTCCAAACTCAGATTATCAGTCCTGTGTTTCAAATCTGCGATGAATTGGTTCTTTTGCTCCGAACTCAAAGCCTTAGCACGTTTTTGCCACAGGTCGAGAGAATCGCCAAGCTCTTATACCATTGTTACAGTAATTTTAATATAAATAGAGTTTTATGGAGAAGAGAAATAGAATTTGAGGGAGAAGAGATTAATTTGGGTTTTCTTTATTGATGCCCCCTCATTACACTATTAACCCCCTATTTATAAAAGGGGAGGAAAATACTAACTAATACTGTAACTACGTAATAAAAGGGAAAATCACCTAGATTATTACTAAAATACGACTTCCTATTAAAATATTAGTTAATCACATGTCTAACACGTGATTAACTTAGTTAAACTATATCGTAATTATATAATAATTATGTTAAAAAAATCTAAATAATATTGAAAGTAGGGATGGTGAAGTCTAAACGTGGGACTTCTTAGTTAATGAAGCTCTTATTCCATGTCTAGAACCTGAGTACATGTATGCTACTAGATGTACTTATAATGGAGGAAGTTAGAGCAAAAGGGGTAGATTATGTTTTGAGTAATCGTTTGACCCTTTTTCCATACGAACTAAAAATTGTCAACAAAAAATAAACGGAAACGTATTTTAAAGGAAAAATATAAAAGGCTTTATTATTTTAAATTAGAATCGAGGTGTAGAGCAGAGGCCACAAAAAAGTTTTTCATAAAAAAAAAAAAAGGTTGCAAACAGTAGAAAAAAATGCACACATTATTAGTTTCAGTTCCATAATATATTAATAATATATAGGACTTTATTATAAAAACGACTATGGATATTTGCTCATTAGATTTATCTATTACAGGTAAAATAAATTTATTGTATCATAAAATTCATTTTTCATTTTTAGAAAAATATACTTAAATATTTAAATTTTATGTACCTAAATATGGATAAAGAAACTAAGTAACCTGGATGTCCAACAAATAGATTTAGTAAACACATGCAAAACATGGATTTTATAAACTAATATATGACTTCTTGATCACAATCATTGTCACCATTCATTTTTTTTTTTTTCTGTCGGCCTTGGATCTTTTCTAAAAGATGACCAAAAAGAAAATAATAAAATACAAAACTTGCATGATTTTCACCCTAATATTTTTTTACACCATATAGTTCTACAAAGATGTGTCTATCACCTGTCTTTTCTTTTCCTCAGCAGGGCCAATATGAAATCGCTTTAACATTGGTTATGATATAAGTTGGCAAAATATCCCTTTCAGGGATTTTCCAAAGCGCCTTGCAATTAGAGGTCCCGTTTTGAGCCGAGCACAGGCCTCAACGGCTAATATAGCTGTTTGGGTGATCTAAAAAAAAAATTCTCTATAAATACTAACTAAATTTTCTCCTATCACCACACAATAATCATCATTTCTCTCTTCCCTCCAATCTTCTCTACTCTGTCTATAATTCCAATTCTTTCCTCTCAAGTCTCAACTTCTCAAGTTTGAAGTTTTGATTGTGTCTTGTTTGTAGAAGCTTGTTGAAGTTCAAAATTTAATTTTTTCTTCAACAAAATTATTACTGAAAATTGATTTCTTTGTCATTTTTATTTACTTGCATTCTTACTTATTATTTTTATTTGACATACTTTTGTAATAATAATATAATGGCACATATATCATCATCATCTGGAGCAAACCAATCTGGTTCTAGCTCTTCTAGATTGCCTAAAGTCCCTAGAGTGAAAAGTAGTACTAGTAGCCAATCTAAAAAAGTTGAGCTTAATACCCAGAAACGTAGTCTTTTAGAATCTGTTGCCTCACCTCCATACACAGACACTTTAAATTAGGAATATGAAACGGAATCAAGCAGGATTATCTTGAATCGGGTGGTGTGGAATGTTCTTTTGAACCCGCATTACTTTTGATAACGCAACCAACCACACTGGATTTATTAACCAATTAATTAGGTATTTGAGGCCTATGTTAGATAAGTAATGTTTCATTTGCATTGCATTTGTAAAATTTTGTATTTAATGATAATGGATGTGATACAACTTATAGATTTTTCTCTTATAACTTTAACAAATATAATTAGAACAATTAAAACATCAGGAGCTAAGAGACAAAATTTTAAAAGATTGAGTAAATCATACGGCATTTCATGGAATTCTTTTAAATTAGATTTATCTACTAGGTACTCTGCTTTTGCGGGAGCCCTTACAGGCACTGGGTTTGTTGTTGTTATTGTATCTACTAGGTGGTTATCAATAGTCGAAATGTTAGAAAAATGCATACCATATAAAAACATCTTGATGGAATTTGTACACATAAATCATGCAGATCTAAGTTGTTTTAGTGTATATAATGTAAATTGGGAAATCATAAACCAAATTTGTAAATTCTTAGTTCTTTTTAAAGAAACTGCAACATTTTTTTGGATCCTAGTACCCAACCATTCCACGTGCAATATCTAAATTGGTAAATATCGCTACATAGATGATAGAGAACTCCTCCAATCCCACGCTGCAGGAGTCCATTGTCGTGATGCAGCAAAAAATTTTAAAATATTAATGAATTACCCATGGCATATTGTATTGCCACTAGTAGACATCAAGGTAGGATCTGAGACCATAAAGAGAAAAGTGAGTTTCAGATACTTGGGTTCCATGGTACAACACAATAGCGAAGTGGACGAAGATGTCAACAATCGGATTAAAGTAGGATGGCATAGATGGAGGATGGCTTTAGCGGCACTTTGCGACAAAAGGTTCTCATTAAAGCTAAAGGGAAAATATTATAAGATGGTTGTGAGACTGGCTATATCCTATGGAGTGGAGTGTTGGCCAATGAAACAACACTACAGAAGATGAAGGTGGCGAAAATGAGGATGCTATGAGGGATGTGCGGACACACAAGGATAGGATTAGGAACGACGTAATAAGAGCCAAATTGGGCGTTGCATCAATTGAGGATAAATTAAGGGAGCAACGTTTGAGATGGTTCGGGCATGTTAGGAGGAGACCAACCACTGCTCCAGTCAGAAAATACGAACAGTCTCACACTATGCGATGGAGGAGAGGGAGAGGTAGGCCAAAGAAGAGATGGATGGAGACGATCCGACAAGATCTCACCCACTTAAACTTACGGGAGAAGATGACCTTAGATAGAACTCAATGGAGGGCTAGCATAGGGTAGCCGATGTAGCGGCTTAGAGTAAAGCACCTTTGATTACTTACACTAGTGATTCTAGAGGTCTTTACTTCCTCTTTGGCAAACTCGTATTAGAGCATCTATTTGGGTATCGGTGTCTTTAGTAAACGACTATTTGTCTGTAGCTACCCCTCTTCGTGTTTTCCATCGAGTTTTCCTTGAGTTTTGCTTCGTATGCTAGGCTTGTGTTATGTATTGATATAATACTAAATTGTTTTCATGCTTTCAGGCTCTATGATGTTATGATGACACGCTCCTCATGTTGTGGGTCTTTGGAAATAGCCTTTCTTCAAGGTAGCACCCTAGGGGGATGGTTGCATACATTCAATCCCCCCAGACCCGGCTCAAGCTGGAGCCCTTGTGGCACTGGGACTGTTGTTGTTATGTATTGTATTGCCACTATTTTTGATCGGTGTTGCAAACTTGCGGGTCTTCAACTTTTTGTCCAAAATTTTACGAAAAAATGCTACCAAATTTTGACTACAATTCTTTTGTTAAAAAAGTTGAAGCAACTTTACATGATTTATTTTTCGTTTATTCTCAAAAATTAATGAATAATACAAATGTTTCTTCTACATCATCTTCGACTTCATCTTGCTCTCAAGAAAAATCATATGCGTAAGATATGTTCAACCAATTAATACCCAAACAAAGTCCCACATCATATGACGAGCTTTCTTTATATTTGCGTTCACCTTTGTTCGAATTCCAACCAACGGAGGCTAATGAATATTTTGATATTTTGCTATGGTGGAAATCATACCAAACCCAATATCCCATGTTTTCTACCATGGCATGCGATATACTAACATGTTCGGTGTCTACAGTAGCATGGGAGTTTACTTTTAGTGCAGGTGGTAGATTGCTAGGAAGAAAGAGAGCGAAGCTAGCACTAAACACCTTAGAAATATTGGTATGCTTGAAAGACTAGATGGCTACCGTGGATAGAGGCCAAGACCGTCTAAACTTGGAATCATCAAGCGATGAAAACAATGGCACTAACTCGTCTACAAGTACTGCACCAACCATAGAAAGTCTAGATTGATTTATTTATATTGTTATAGTTGTATTTTTTTAACAAGTTATAATACATTTTATTTTATAAAATATATTTACAATTTTATAGGGCACTATTATAATTGTATGTTATATAATTTATTAATAAATTATAATCATTTTTTATCAAAAATAACTATTTTTATATATACTATATATTATGTTCTTTTTTATATATTTTTATAATATAAAAAAGGGAGGCTCGGGCCTAGACCGGCTCGGTCCAAACCTAGGCCTAGGCCTGGGCTGGGCCCCCGGGCCAGACACAGACCTGGCCTGGCCCGACCCGACCCCTAGCCTGGGCCTGCGGGCCAGCCCAAGCCCTACCCATGGCCATGACTACTTGCAATACTATTTGTTTTTCTGAAAAATATTGTGTTCCATAAAAATATTTAAAGAATAAAATAAAATTAATTTAAAAATTATATCGATGAAATAAACATTAAATACTTATTTTTTTATAATATAATATTTTATATTACTTGGTAAGACTCCATTTTATAGAAGGATTTTGAAACATATGAAAAGAAAAGAAACTTATCATAAATGACCCTGTTATTTAGGGGTGTTCGTGAGTTGGGTAATACCCAAAACTCACCCAACCCACATCAATTGGGTTGAGTTAGGTTGGGTATATTTTTAATATTAGGTCTAGTAGGTCCAATATGCTTTGTACACATGGGTATCGGGTATGGTTTTGGGTTACCCATGGGTCGACATTCATTATCTTGGAGCATTTCCAAATGAGCCTAAATTAAAATTAAATGCTCCTAAATGAGGGGAACATATCTTGGATATTTTTAGGTTTGACTATTTATTATTATAGGTACCCCGGACATTTCAATATATAAGTGGGATACTTTGATGTTTGACTATTGTTTAGTATCTGATGCTTCAATATATAGGTAGAATACCTTGAGGTTTGACCATTTTTTACTTAAGCACCTAACGTTTCAATATATAAGTGGGATACAGGAGATTTGACTATTTATCACTTAGGTATTCTGAAGTTCTAATAAATAAGTGGGATACCTTAAGGTTTAAACCTCTATCAATTACGTACTTGGATATTTTAAAATTTTATCAATCCGGTATTGTTCTAAAATTTGATAGATATTTACTGAAAATGTTAAACTAGAATATGACTCTAATAATATATAAGTATTTTCATTACAATTTGGTTATTTTGGCAAAAAATGTTGACACGACATTTGATGTCGGCAACATACGTGAGTAATTTACATGACAATTTGGTGAGTATTTTATCATAATTCGTTAAATTTTGATATGACTTCTATATATTATTTTGCATAAAATTGTGTAGATTTCTAAAAGATCTCATCAAATTCTAACATGGGATACCTCGGTGATAAAATATAAAAACTTAGACTACTTCAATTGTATTTTATATACTTGAAATACAGTACCTATATAATAAATGTTAAAATCTTCGGATACCTAACTAATTATATGTATATACACGCATGCCGATGATTTAAATTACAGTAATCCTAACATGTTATCGTTCAAATCAATAAATGATAAGTGGATCTCCTTCTTGGTTTTGTTATTGATTTTTTTAACTTAAACTCGAATTTAGAATGACTTAACATCAGAACTTAGATTAATATTTATGCATTAACCAAACATGGGCCGACCTAACTCAACCCAACCCAACCCGACCCAAAATCATCATTCTATCACTTGGTGGGTATGGGTCAAATGTTGGATAGATTATGTTGGTTCTTGACCCAACCCAAACCCACGTGCACCCCTATTGTTAGTCATTCACTCTAAGAAAACTAGTAAAGTGTTTCTTGTCCTCCAAAGATTGTCCTTTATATGTTACCTTTGTTTGGGATTAAACATACCAAATTAAAAATCAACAAAATTTTAACACTAAGGCATAGTGTAAAAAACGTCCAGTATGGTTTTTCTTTTTTTTTTCTTTTTTTAAACTTGGTAAAGCCAGGGGAGGGGGTATACTAGTGGGGATTCGAACCTCGGTGCTCCTACTTGCAACCGGGAATCCAACCACTAGGCGATGAGCCTCAAGCTCACGTCCAGTATTTTATTTGAGTGAATATCTAGTACAATTTGGACCTCGGTTCAGTAATATGTCAGAGTACTGTCAAAAAAAAACAAAATTGTCAGACCACATATTTAAGATGTTTATGTTTACATTATAGACTAATAACAAAAGCTTCAATTCCCAAAGATAGGTTGAAGCACTTTATTAAGTAAATTACAGACATGTTTGGTTATTAAGAAGTAAACATAGAAAATTGAAATTTATGGAAAATGGGCATTTGCCCTATTATTTCGTTACTAGGAAAAAGACAGTACATGGAAAGTGAAAATTCTTTAAAATATTTTCAATTCTTGTAAAACGCAGAAATATAACGTATCTACCTTGGGTATGTTCTAATTCATTTGATTTTAATTAGCCTCCATAGCAAGTTCTATTTCCTATCATGCTAACCGAATACCTACTTTTGAAAAAGTTAACAAATAAATTGAATTCCTCAGCAATAAAACTTCCTATAGGAATTCAACTAAATGAAACAAGGCCTAATTATGATTGAGTATTTTATCTCACCAGTAATAATGTCTGGGTCAAAAGGAACATAGCCATGCAGTTTGTGTCACTGCTTAAATCATTTAATGACGTTAAACACAAAGAGAGCTCTGGACATACAAACGATAATGGTGTTATGAAAGTTCCTTTTTGTGTATAATCTCTTAAAATTCAAATATAAATAAAATATATAGAAAAATTTATTCAAAAAATACGTTAATGTGGTATTTATTTTTTCATCGATCTATTTTTTCTTTCCTAAATAATAAAATTTCTGTTATTCCTTCAACATTAAGTCTTACTTGAGTGTTTTCAGAGTATTGCTCAAATACTTTTTTGGACCAAAAGTTAAAAAATATTTTATTGTATATTTCTTTAATTTTTAGTTTTTGTTGTTTTTCAAAATTTTCTATTTATTCTTTAGAAAAAATGACTTCTTTTTAAATATTTCCTAGAGTTATATTTCTATCTTCATTTGAAGGTAGTTTTTCTGTTTTGTAATTATCTGCCATAAAGATTAGCTCTTTTAATTCCTTTGTCAAATTCGTTATTTCTTCTTCAGATGATTCTGAACTTAGACTTTCTAGTTTATAAAGTACATCGTCTATATTAGAGATGTCTTCCCCATACATTTTGTCTAGATCATTTTCTTCTAGTAGTTTGATCATTTTCTTATTGCCTTTTATTTTATGAAGGCGTGAAGGTACAAGATGGCATTCTTTATTATCAATAAAGTATCTATATTTCTTTTTGAATGTATGTGTTGGTTTCTTTTTTATAATTTCTTTTTCTGACATATTTCTTTTTCTTTTGAAAATTTCCATTTTTCAAGGTTTCCATTTAAAACGTCTTTTCTTTCTTCCTGAAAATAATTTATAGGTTTTGCATCTTATTTTTTATTCTTTTTGAAATATTTTATTACAACATCTTTCTTTGTATGAAGATTTATAAATTTTATTTTTTTTACCCACTTTTTTGTTCTTATTTCAACATATTTTTTTGCAACCATTCTAAAGACAAACTGAATTCTATATCTTAGAGTATCTGTCGTAAGATTTTTTATTTCTAAAAGAATTTTATAGTGTACTAAAGCCATTTCATCCCATGGGCGTGGGAGTTTATAAAAAAAATAGCTCTGGATAATGTTTGGTTTCTGTAGGTTCTAGAATATAAAAGTACTTTGTAAATGTTTCTACATACTTTTCGTATTCACATATATTACAAAGTTCAAGTTTTGCTAATTATATCTTGCATCTTCTTATATAGTTTTCCCCCTACATAACCACAAATTTGTTCCCTTTTTTTTTTAAATTATTTTACCAAATCCTCCTTGTATTTCTTCTGGAGAATTAAAATTATTAAGCAAATTAGCTTTTTCTTATTTTTCCTTCTTCAATTTTTTTCCATTATTTTAACCATTGTAAACAGTCTCCATGAAGAGTGGTTGCTAGATAATCTGACCATGCTGATTTATTTCCTTCCCATTTAAGTTTATTGTTACTTATTAAGGCTAAGGGCTTAAGTGGTTGCTAGATAATCTAACCATGCTGATTTATTACCTTTCCATTTGAGTTTATTACTTATTAAGGCTAAGGCCATTGATTAAGCCCAATCGTCTATTACTTGAGGTTGATTCTTAAAAGGAACTTTATCTAGGCCTAGGTATGTTTTTTGTAATGAAAATCCTTGTTCAGTTAGGTCATCTTTTCTCCGCCATATTCTTATAGATGGATTTTTTTGTTCTTAGAACTAGAGGAGGGTTTTGTTTCTTCTCCTTTCTTTGCTTCTTCTACATTAGGATTTTCTTTTTCTGATACTTTTTCTAAAGGATAGGCTTCGACCCTTGATTTTGAGGGTTCTCTTGATTTATAATACTAATTTTCTTCAGGTAATTCGGAATCAGTTATATGATTAACTTTTCTTTTTCTTTTTACTAAACTTCTAAAGGAAGCATTTTGTTGTTGAACTTAAATTATTAAAATTAAAAATTAATTACTTACATGTAATATATTATTTTAAATACTACACTAGACTTTACAAACACATGAAGGTGATGAAAAAAATACCTCTAGGTTGTTGTTGGAAAGATCAAGCTTGCATATGGCAGCGAGATTCATAGGCGGATTTGGGAGAGTGTCAAGAGACATGGCACTGAGGTCCACAATGTGAAGCCTTTCTTCTTGTACAAGATTATTATTGCTATTGTTTTTGGGCGCCACCATCATGGGTGTTTGTCTTTCCCTCGAGTTCTTTCTTTCTAATCGTCCTTGTTGGTGCTGCCAGACATGTCTCTCGTACATCGTCTTGGAACAAACTGAAGGAATAAAAACCTAAGGAAATGAAACATTCTAATATGAGATATGATTGGTTTCGATAGAACAGTGGAGAAAAAAGTAGTATGTGGATGTGGGGAGATATGACGGATGAGTAGAGGAGAGCAAAATGTGGGGAACTATATAAAGAAGAAACAGAGGTGGGGAGACTGCCAAAAATGTATGGATGTAATATTCACAAATTTAACTAATTATATATGTCAAGGAACCAATTTTCCAAAAGTTTAAATTGATAGGTGAAGGCCTAAAAATTGTTTCATACTCTAGCATGCCCAATCATGTGAATGCCTTCGGGCTTCATGCATGGATAATACACAGGGTCCTCATACCTTGTATATATTAATATCTAGAGTATGGGCTACTGGGATTCGAACTCGTGACCTTTTGGTCAACAAGACTTCAATACCATGTCAAAGAATCAACTTTCTCAAAAGCTTAAGTTGATGGGTGAAAGCGCAAGAATAGCTTTATACTCTAACTACAACAACAGCGGTAACAGCAGATCCAGTGTCTCAAAGGCTCCCACCTAAGCGGGCTCTGGGGGGTCATGTACGCAGCCTTACCCCTTCAGGGTGTAACCCTGCCGAGAGGCTGTTTCCGAGGACCGCCAACATTATATGGTTGGCAACACGAGGACATCCTAGGAGGTCACCTATCCTGGTACTAATCTCGCCCAAGCACGGTTAATTTCGGAGTTCCAATGGGATCCGGTGCATTATTGCCTAGTAAATGAATCCTTCGGAGTTTTATACTCTAACAATATACTTATAATATATATTACCAAGTTGTTTTTTCAAAAAATTAACTAATCTACTAATTTCTTAAACCTAACGATTTTCTACTACATTATTGATTATATACACTAATTTAATATCTGTATTAAGTATATTTAAAATTTTTCTTAAAATATTTATCAAATTTATTATTTAATACATGCTATAACAATCGCTAATTTTTTAAAAGTAAATGAATATTTTTTTTATTTTTATAACCAATAACTTTTCCTTACATATATTAATTAATTAGTTAAATAAACAAACTAGACATATCACATATTTTAATAGTATAATAAATTACCTATTTTAACTATCGCATGCATATGACAATGACAAACGTCATTCACTAATAAAAAAATTAAAAATTATTTTAATAATGAAAAATAGCCTATTATATTATTATTTAGCACATGAATTCAATGAACATTTTTCTTAACATTTTCCTATAACAAAATGGTAGGACACGTGTACATGATGTTTTGAAGGTTTGAAGGTTGGAAGTACACAGCCGGATAAATTCACTTAAAGTTTGCCCAGCCATGTCCATGGAGCTTTTCGTTTGGACAAAGTCAACCTTTTATGGAGAATTTTTTGACTTTTTTTCGCAATTTGGCTCCTTGTTACAAAATATTTAACAAAAAATAACATAGTTCACTGTTCACTTATCGTTATACGATGTTTGAAATGTCGTGCAGAGATTGGGATGAGCTTGCACGACGTTTCGAACGTTGTGCAACATTATTGCACTATTGTACACCGTTTATAAGGGCGTGCAACAGTGCACATAATAAAAAATAAAAATTTTTTAGTAAAAGCTTTTCAAAATAAAAAAAATTTTAATAAAATAACTTTTAAATTAAATTAATTTTTAATTGAAATTTTTTTAATCTTATAATTTGAATCACTAAATACATATATATATTTTAAATTAAAATGTATATGTTTATTATTATTTAATTATTAATAAGGAAGATATAAATAAGAGTCAAATTTAAATAAGGAGATGGTGATGTTATTTGAACTATTAATAAAGAAGATATAATTTGAATAACTCATTGTCTCCCTTATTTTTCCACTTCTAATGTTAAACTTTTACTCTTTAAAATTTAAATTTCTCTCTTCAGCTCCTTTCCTTGTAAAGAAGGAAAAGTTCAACATTAGAAATATGGAAATAAGGAAAAGAAAGAGTGAAGAAAGAGAGGAGGAAAAGGGTAAAAGGAGAGGATCGCCGTTGAAGGGAGCTTTGAGAGAGAGAGAGAAGAGAGGAGGGAGAGAGAAAGGGAGAGGAAAAGTAGAATGTTGAAGTGAAGTATTACTCAGTAGTCAATTCTAGTTGAATTTATTTTTTATTGGTTTTTTTAATTATATATTAGTTTATAAATTATATGAAATAATTTTTTAGTTTTTTAGTTATATATATCTAATAAAATAATTCAAATAATAATATACAAGTGCATAAATTCCCGATTTTTTGTTAAAAACATCACCATTTTCTCATTTAAATGTGTACCTCATTTATATTTTTCTTATTAATAGTTCAAATAATAATTTAAATTAAAAATTACTTTAATTTAAAAAGTTATTTATTGTAATTTTAATAATTTTAAAGAGCTTTTACTTAAAAAAAAAAAATTGTGTACTGTTGCAAGATGTTTCCACCGTCGTGCGAGCTCATGCCAATCTTTGCATGACATATCAAACGTCGTACAACGACAAGTGAACAGTAAACTATACCATTTTGCTCAATATTTTTCCAAAGATGCCAAATTGCTCAATTTTTTGTAAAAATGTGCCAAATTGCTAAAAAAGTCAATTTTGTATGTTACTTTTTATCCTGAAACTTCAAGATGTAGGAGTACAGGCTGACTGCTTCTTGGTGTTTAAAAAAAAAAAAAAAAAAAAAAAAGAGTACCAGCTGACCGCAAAGAGCACGGGCAGCCCTTTGTCTGATTCTGAGATCCATGGTGATACAATTCGAAATATAAAGGTTAAGTAATCAGTAATTTAGTTATAAATAAATATGTTAAGTCCTTTTTTATAATTACACCCTTTACCTAACATGATATATAAAGGCTTAAGTGCTAGAAATGAGGTATGAATAATGAAGTTTTTGAGTCCTCCCCCCCCCCCCCCCCCCCCCCAAAACCCAAAAAAAAAAAATTTCTCCCTCCCTTTTTTATCTGTAATTTATTTCTTTCCCCTGTCCTATACTTGTAATCCTATATTTTTTTAAGGATTATCAAGTTTATGCTAATATACTACTAACATTGAGTGGATTCATTGATTGATTGTCGATTTTTGAATTGTTTTGGTTGGATTGAATGATTTAATTGGTTAATTCGCTATGATGGATTATGAATTATAACAATTGGTATCCGAGTAATGATTCTTGGCATCAGTCCATGGACGTCAAAATTGATCCATTGAGATAAGCCAAAATGCAAAGAATAATCAATAACGCATTGATGTAGTTTTAAAAGGTTTCAAAACCGTGTACTCACGAGTGTACGAGATCATAGTTGAATCGAGTATACGGGTGATATCCACAAGAAATTTGAGTTAAGTTGGATTTTGTTATTAACAAATAATTGGAATTTTGGGTTTTTTTGTTGATTGTTTGGATAATTAATTAAAGAAAGCAATAAAATGTACACTAAAGGTGTCAATTCAATTGAGGTTAGTTCAGGGAATGAATTCGGGGTAATTTTACTCGTATCCTGTCATTATATTAAACTATGAAAACGATTTAGGAGGCTTAGGCTATAAGCACTATGCTTGTATTAATATTTAAACTAGGGCTTAGTGTAATAAACTAGTCCAAATGCATAACCTATCATATCACCCCACGGGTAACATATGTTATTTTATTAGCACTACTTAGTTCTTTTTCTTGCTCCTAGTTCAATATTAAACCTGAGTTAATACTTAAATTAGGGCTACGAGTAATAAACTAGTCTAAATCAGTGGCGGATCTAGAATCTGAAACGAGGGTGGGCTTAATTTATAAACTATGCTCACTCCGATCTTTGATCATGTTCCTTCTATTTCCTTTATTTAATTGCTAATCTTGTCCTAACATTTTGTTTTTAGTTAAAAGTTTTTAAATTTTATCATCTAAATTAACAAGTCCCTTAAGTAGTTTTGTTAATAAAATGTAATTCATTGAAAGTAGACCTCTTCAAACATATATATATATATAAAGCAAATTTTAATACTACAGCTAGTCATCATATTATATTACTAGCTGAGTATTTTTGAAGAAAATAAAATATAATGTATAGGATGCTTATTATTTTTTATAAGATCTAAAATTATTCTAATTATATTTGGTGCATTTAAATATAAAATGGGGTGGGCTTACAAACAAAAATAACTTAAACAAATATATATTATTATAAAATTTATAAATAAATTTAAACTGAGGGGGGGCTTGAGCCCACCCTTTTGCCTCGGGTCTCAAATGCCTAGCCCATCTTATCATCCTAGGTATAGTATGGACTATCTCAATAGCACTAACAAATTTCTGTGTCACTCTTAATTAAGTATTAATTTGTATAAAAGATTGTGTTCAAGGTTGAATACAACCTCAACCTTGATCATACATAAAAACCAGTTATGTTCCTAGATAAACACTAATAATTTGGAGATCTAAACATGGATATAAGCACACACAAATAAAACCAAATAACAATCATAAATTCCCCACAAGGATGCATAATAACATAACAAAACTATCGTCAAAAATATAATATAAATATGGGATACGGATGGCTGCCCGTCCTCATCCCTAACCTAAAAGGGTCTACTCTTCTATGGGGGTTTTATACATCATTCAAATATAAAAAGAGAAAGAAGCAATGAATAAGAACTAGAAGTGAAAACTCCCTCAATTGATGTCGACTTTGATCCTTGCTCTGATTTTCCCTGCACTCCGACCACCAATGCATCAGCGTTTGAGAACCTCTTGGATCTCATAGTGGCTTCGTGAAGGAAAGTAGGAGAGGAGGTGCAGCAAAAGATTCCAAAATTTAGGTCTCCTTCTTTCAATTTGTACCTGCAGCGCACGAAAAAAATACCAATGGGGCGCAGTTGGTTGTTAACGACTAACTTTTGATCGACCAACTACGGCCGATTGATTTGCTGGGCTTTTGTATCGAGCCGATTAATTGGCCCAATTTCCCGATCGATCAGTAGCCCCACTATAAACCCCGAACTGCTACGGGCCGCTGACCGATCGGTGCTTTGTGTCAATTGATCGTTTAGTACCCGAAACTCTACTAGATGTATTTGAGTTACTAAATTACAACCCAATTAGTCCTTCTTTTCCATACGTGTCTAGGTTTCTTAGAGTAGTCTTCAAATACATCTAGATAACACTTGACTCCACCACTTTTCAATCTTTGTTTGCTCCGCTATACTCGAAGCCTAACTGTACCTAGATTACAACAAAATGAACATGTAAAAGCCAAATATGTTGCAGGAATAAGAAATAAAATATGTAAATATAAGGTATATCAACATCTCTAAACCCTCTCCTTGCTTGTCCTCAAGTAAGATTCAACTCAAACTAGCTAAAAGGTGGAAAAATTTGATAAAGCATGTAATGGCAAGAATTACTTATGAAAAATATCTCAAAGCATATTTGAAGGTGAACTTGAAAGTGAAGAATCTTTATATATTGTTATTATTACAATGGTTCCGACTCGAATTATTGTGATTCAAATACTTTTACTAGTGAATGAGCTTAGAACTTCTTTTCCCTTTTTCTTATTTCAAACCTTCCAAATTTAAGACGTATAGAGAAGATAATTAAATGAATTAATTAACCTAACAAATCATCCCTAATCAATAATGAAATCTCAAGGCTTTTGTTTTCTCTCTTGTTTTCTTTTTTTTTCCCCCTCAAGTAACTCATGGTCAGGCAATTCTCCCTCACACCAATGTTGTAAGTTTTTGGCCGATGACTCCCGATCTAGTTGGCCCAAGGCACTAAGTGATGAGCACTCCTCGGACCTAATGGCTCGAGTCAAAGGAATTCACAACCTAAGCTGTTACTATCTCATACCTTAAAAATATTTCATTCACATTAGGCATAGGTGCTTATTAAAGTGAAATAATGAAGTTGATTCTTCTTAAGCTTTTCCTATGGCATGTGTAGCGAGATTTAGATCTGTAGCTCCCGAGCCAGCTGGCTCAAGGTACAATACGGGCTTTCTTGCTCGAGACATAGAATCTACAAGAACTAACAAGTCATGGGTAATTACCTAATTGAATAGGCATTGATACCTCTTTTTTTTTTTTTTTTTTTTGATATATTAAAAGCACTCAAGATAAAGAGATAAGCTATTGATTTCACCATTGTCAAAAGTAAAGAGCCTGATTCAAATTCCTAAAATTATTTCTGCTATCACAATTTAAAACATAGAATTTGTCATAAGATTAAGAGTGGAAAGTAATAATCTCTCAAACTAATTGAAAGACAGAAATACAAATTCAGCAGTCAGATCCAAAAATAATCTAATAACATAAATATTCTAACCGCTATAGCACATCTCAAATTTTAACAACAACAACAACAATCTCGATGTCACAAGGGCTCCCGCATACGCAGGATCCCGGGGGGGTGTACGCAGCCTTCCACGTTTAGGGTGCTACCCTAAAGGGAGGTTGCTTCCCAGGACTCCCAACCCCAGGAGTGCATCATCATGAAAGCATAAAATCTTGAAAGCATGAGGTCAACACATTTAGAGTAGTTTATAGCACACGCCAAGCACTACGAAGCACAACTCCACAGAAGTTAGCTGCAGTCAAATAGTCAGCACGTACGCAAGTGCACAAGTGCTCAAGTACACAGATAGGAAAATAGGTGCACCAATATGTGTGCCAAAGAGGAAGTCATTACGCCTAGATACACTAGAGCAAGTAAGAATAAGATGCATTGCTCTAAGCTGTAACATCTGCTACCTCTATGCTCGCTCTCTAACAAGCTCTATCTAAGGCCATCTCCTCTTGTGGATTTAGGTGGGTGAGGTCCTGTCATATTGTCTCCAACCATCTCTTCTTTGGACTGCCTCTCCCTCTCCTTCCTAGCGTAGTATGTGGCTGTTCGCATCTCCTGATTGGGGCAGTGGGCAGTCTCCTCCTAACATGACTGAACCACCCCAGACGCTGTTCCTTTAATTATCCTCAATCGAGGCCACACCAAATTTGCCTCTTATGACGTCATTCTTGATCTTACCCTTCCTCGTGTGTCCGTACATCTACCGCAGCATCCTCATCTCTGCCACCTTCATCTTCCGCATATGATGTTGTTTCATTGGCCAGCACTCCTTCCCATAAGACATAGCCGATCTCACTACCGTCTTATAGTATTTTCCCTTTAGTTTTAGTGGGAACTTTCTATCGCAGAGTACCGCGAAGGCCATCCTCCATTTATGCCAGCCTATCTTAATCCAATTATTGACATCCTCATCAACTTCGTTGTTCTGCTGAACCATAGAACTTAAGTATCTGAAACTCTCTTTTCTCTGTATGATCTCAGATCTTATCTTGACGTCTTCTATGCTAGGCATGGAGGAGGGATCGAATTTAAGTTCCACGTATTTGGTCTTAGATCTGCTGATTCACAAGCCCTTCAATTCCAATGCCCTACTCCATAATTCCAGCTTCTTGTTTACCTCTTCCCGAGACCCCCCCACCAAAACTATGTCATCTGCAGAAAGCATGCACCAAGGCACGCCTCCTTGTAGTGAGCTCATCCATAACCAAAATGAATAGAAAGGGACTCAAGGAAGATCCTTGGTATAGCCCAACTGTTACTGGAAAGGCTTCTATCTCTCCTTCTACTGTACGGACATTAGTTTGTGCATCTTCATACATGTCGCTAATGGCCTGTATATATGGCACTAGAATGCCTTTCCTATCCAACACCCTCTATAGGACCCCTCTTGGCACTCTATCATATGCCTTCTCTAAATCAATAAAAACCACGTGGAGGTCCTTCTATCCCTCCCTGTATCCCTCTGTCATCTGCCTTAGGAGGTGTATGGCTTCTATCATTGATCTCCAGGGCATAAATCCGAATTAGTTCTCGGACACCTCTGTCTGTTGCCATAACCTCCTCTCTATGATCCGCTCCCACAGCTTTAGAGTTTAATACCCCTATAGTTGGTGCAATTTTGGATGTCGCCTTTGCTCTTACATATCAGGACCCAATGTGCTCTTTCTCCATTCATCAGGCATCTTATTCCCTAGCATGATTTGATTAAATAATTTAGTCAGCCAGCTGATGCCTTTATGACCAAGGTATTTCCATGCCTCTATAGGTATATCATTTGGGCCAACAGTTTTACTCCTTCCCATACATTTCAAGGCTTCCTTGACTTCATCGAGACTAATTGGCCTACAAAGTGGTCCTGGTGCTCCGCAGATGTTTGGAGGTCACCTAGGGATATCTTAGTGTCTCCCTGATTGTTGAGTAGATGGTGGAAGTAGGCTTTCTACCTAGCTTTAATTTGTTGCTCTTCCACAATCACCAGACCATCTTCCCACCCTTTATGCACTTTACTTGGTCTAAGTCCCTCGTCTTCCTTTCTCTTGCTTTGGCGATCTTATATATGTCCCTGGCTCCCTCCTCAATATCCCACCTTTGATAGAAATCCTCATAAGCTCTTTATTGTGCTTCTTCAACCGGCCTCTTTGCTTCTTTCTTATCTTAATGATACTGATGTCGTTTGTCCTCGTCTCCACTACTTTCCCACTCCTAGAAATAGAGTTGTTTGGCCTTAATCTTCTCCTGAACCTCCTCGCCCCACCACCAGGACTCTCTATTTTTTGGGGCCCTGCCCTTGACACGCCCAGAACTTCACGTGCCCGTCCTTCGATCTTCTGGGCGTATTGGTTCCACATTTGGTTTATGTCTCCCTCTAGGTCCAACTGGAGCTCTGACTCTGCTCTATCCTTATAGACTCTATACTTCTCCCCCTTCAAATCCCTCCAACGAGTATATGTCTGCGTGGGTTTCTTCGTACTTCTAGCCCTGTTCTTAGCCTTGACTTCCTCACACAACACCCTATGTTGTGTAGAAAGGTCTTTCCCTGAAATAACCTTACAATCCCTGCAGTCTCTTTATACCCTTCTCCTTAATAGTATGTAATCAATTTGTGTCCTTGTCCCGCCGCTTTGAAATGTGGTGATATGCTCATCTCGCTTTATGAAGAAGGTGTTGGCAATCGTTAGCTCATAAGTAACTGCAAAGTCCAGAAGCACTTTACCCTCTGCATTCCCAGTTCCAAAACCACATCCTGCATGGTATGGTGCATAGCCATCCTTGAATGTGCCAACATGCCCGTTGAAATCCCTGTCAATCGCCACTAGTTCGTTTTGGATATGCCTTGCATCGTTGTGTCTAAGTCCTTCCAGAATGTTACCTTTATGTGCTCTGTTAGTCTAGTGTGAAGTGCATAGGCATTGATGAAGTTCAATATCTCCCCAGTGGGACCATTTTGATGGCTATGATCCTATCATCCGTCATGGATACTCCGACTAATGATGCCAACTCCATTCTTGCATCTGACCTTGCCCACATATCGCAGCTTATATCCCAACACGTCTTTGGCCTTCTTGCCAACCCATCTAGTCTCTTGCAGGCACAGAATGTTGATCCTTCTCTTCATCATCATTTGAGCTACTTCGAAGCTCTTCTTTGTTAACGTTCTTACATTTAGTGTCTCTAGTTGCAAGTTTCCCACCCCTTTTTGTCTCATCCTCCCCCTCCCTAACCTCTTTGAAGATGGCCTCAAATTTCGTTTTTCATGACTAGTGACGCTTATCCACTAACTGTCTCTTTCACATGTAAATAGTATGGGAACATGAACCATTTCACTAACAATCATAATCAATGTAGTAAAAAGTGGTATATACGATAAGTGAGTAGATAAAGATAGTCAGGATAATAATACTCAACGGTAGTAGTTAAATACTTAAGTACTAATCTGTAGTACCTGGCCTGTGTAATGCATTGGTTGGGGGGGGGGGGGGGGGGGGGGGGGGTTAGTGGGGGGTGGTGCTGTAGCCAGCGGTGAGCTGCCGCCGTCGAGCTTATGTGGTCGGTGGTGAGGTGGTTGTCTGCGAGCTTGCCAACGCGGGTGATGCTGACAGGTGACAGGTGAACATTGGTCTTGACAGAGAAGAGATACTAACCCATGCAAAAAAACTCAGCTAATTCAAACAAATATTCTAAGAGGACAATAAAAAATTTACACTATACATGCCAATCCCCAAATGCAAACCTTGCATTATCCTCAATGCAAAATAAATAGAAGAAAAAAAAAAAAAGCAAGGAAGGGAAAGAGACAACCTCGTGCATAAGTGAGGTTCAACACATTCAGCTAGGTGTAGTTGGCAAATCCGGAGAGACAAGTGAGAAATAGCAAGCTACAAAAACAAGACATAAAAAATAAAATGCTAAACAAACTGGTTAGTAGCTTTAGAAATATGGACCGTACAAGTATTTAATAGAAGAGAAACAAAGTAATCAAAGTAGAGATAACAAAAGGATCTCCAAACGAAAGAGACTTCAATCCGAAGAACAAATTAGAGAACACAACAAAAATAAAAGCAGGTTGGCTTGCCTCCTAAGAGCGCTAAGATTAATGTCTTCAGCCAAACGCAGTGTAAAGCGCAATGTCAACCAAAATCTAAGCCAGTGTTTGCCATAGAAATCTAGTTGAGCTTGTAGTGATGATCCCCATTGTTTCTAGATCTGTGACTATCAAGGAGAAGGACATGATCAGCATCGGAGTCCCAAATCTCTATCCTACCAAGTTTAGGACATTTGTTATGATGTTCGTGTTTTAAGTCAGTTTATGCATGATCCTCGAGCTCCTCAACTTGATGCTATCATCAGGGTTCTCCGGTATCTTAAAGGGACACCAGGCCAAGGCAGCTTTCTCCCTTTTGATTGTGGTATGAGGCTTCGTGCTTACTGCAATGCTGACTGGGCTGGTTGTCCTACAACTAGACAGTCAACCACGGGATTCGTTACTTTTTTGGGTGGTGCGCCTATTTCTTGGAAATCCAAGAAACAAACTGTCGTTTCTTGGTCTTCCGCCGAAGCTCAATATCGATCCATGGCATCAACAACAAGTGAAATAGTGTGGTTACGTCGATTATTGAATGATCTTATGGTCTCCACTAATGAACCTGCGTTACTTTTTTGTGATAACCAGGCTGCTCTTCTAATACTGTGTTTCATGAGAGGACGAAGCATATTGAGATTGATTGCCATTTTGTTCGAGAGAAATTATTGTCCAAGGAGATAGCCACACGTTTTGTCCATACAGGAGACCAAATAGCTGATGTTTTTACTAAAGCATTGGGATCTTCACATTCTACTTTCCTTGCCAAGTTAGGCATCGTGAACTTGCATGCTCCAACTTGAGGGGGAGTGTAGAATTTAGTATTTTCGTATTTTCCCTTCTTTGTATTCTACATATTTATTTTGTATATATATTTATTCCTTTAGTAAATTCTTTGTAATTATTTATCTAGATCCTTCCATTGTAATTAGGTGGTAGATGGCATTCAAGTGTTTTCCCCTGTCCTCTCCTCTTCCTCCAACCGGCCATCAATGGCCCCTTTACTATTGTTTTATCTCTTGTAACTTTTAACGTAGGAGATGATGAGACTTGTCTCTTCATCTAGATTTATTCTTGTATAAATAGGATAGCTCTTGTATTAGTTTAATGATTCAATAAAAAAAGGGTACTTCCTTCCATTGTTTAAATTTAAGTTAATTTATAATTTTTTTACATGGTATCAAAGCGAGTTGTTGATCCCGATCTCGTGTTTGTCACACCTTGTCCTCATGAAAAGGAGGTGCATTTTTGTTTGGTGCGCCGAGGGCCTCTCCAGTATGTTGGATCTAGTTGGATCAGAGAAGGCGAGGAGTGCATTCGTCATAGACTCACATGTGAAGGGGAGTGTTAAGGACTCCACATGTGAGTCTTGTAAAATCCCACATTAGAGTTGAGAGAAAGAAGAGATCACCTCATAAGCCCAGTGGGTTACTCCACTTAATGCCAATTGATTTTAGGATGGAGCCCCACATGGGCTTATATGTGGATCTCGTAAGTTCCAACTCCTTGGGTTGAGCCTAAAGGGCCGGTGAAATTTAACATATGACAAGCTAGGGCTTGTAATAATTTGCTGACATCCTAGTAACTGCTCCAAGCTGCTATTTCTCACGCGTCATTAGTCAAGAGAGTGTCATTCCCAAATCTTTGAATTTCTTGGGAATTATAATGGTCTTTTCATGTGACAGGCACATGATTCATTAATCTATGTCATTATTATGAGCTCTTGAGTTTGCTAGGGTAAACAGTAACATTGCAATTGTTTGAGATTTTTGCTTAAACTGATTTTCAAATTATAGTTTCCAACAAAGACGATTTGATATCATAGTTGGGGATGAAAATTAGAGACATAATAACCTTTAAAGATCGAAAATCTTATACAGAAGAAGTCAATGTGTAAAATATTTTCGGGAGGGGTATGTTTGAATGTGAGATGTAGGGCCCCTTGGAGTAATTTATGTTTACCAAGAGAGGAAATATGTAGACTTGAAAAGGGTTAGGGAGGATTTTACTTCTCTTTTCTAGAAAATGAGTGACCATTAAAAAATATGTAATTTAGATATTTAATATATAATAAAACACTTAATTTATAAAAAAAAAATTTAATAGCATGTTTTATAATCATTTTTTTTCCATAATAATGGATACATAAATTAGATATATAACATGGTTTTAATTTTTGCTAATTGTTTGAGATGTCTTTGACTAAATTTTAAATTAGAGCATGAAATTGATTTTAGTTTATAGTTCGGATGGTGTAGTTGATTAAATAAGTTGTGAATGTCAAATTGATTCAAGTTAATAGTTTTGCGCATATATTTCATTAAATTAGAAATTAAAATAGCCACGTCAAATATGACTAATAATTTGATGTTATCTTTTATAAAATTAAAGTTGGTAATATCACTTTGATTTTAACCAATACTGGTATTATCCCATGAGAGGCACGGATGGTGCATATGAATCAAATGTAAATTCATAATATATATGAATCAAAGCCACTTTTGGTTGTGGAAAATATGGTTTGATATACAAGCATGTAATTACCAAAAAAAAAAAAAATTGATATACATGCATGTTGTTTGACCAAAGAATACTATATAACATATAATATAATAATTAATAAAAATAATCTTATAGTTTTTATCACAGTCTTGGCTACCTAATTCAACATATAAATTAGTTAATTTATTTTTTATTAGATGTTGAATGTTTTTGAAAAACATTAAAGTTAGAGAATTAAATTGATTTTAATTAATAATATGTGGATGTCTTTAATAAAATAGGGTGCGACATTTATTTTGATTAATAGTTCGAATAGCATCTTTAATAAAATTAAAAGTTCTATTTTTTTGACAATACTTAAAGAGGACTCTTTGATATTAAAATCTAAAAAGGGTAGCATACAAACAAAATTTTATTTCATCACTATAGTGGAACATTGTTAGGCATGCCCGACTTCGCGAATGATCTAAACTGACTCAACCAACTAGGTTGGAGGATAAACCTGGGCTACCCAGGCATCATAGTAGGTTGGGCGACTAGGTTAATAACTTCTTTTGTTTCAACTGAGCCTGGCCTTACCTGTCATTCGACCCATAACCCACTGCTACCCATGTCTAACACATTTGACCTATTACACCTTACCCGGTTTGACCCATGGTGCAAACAGGTGTAACCCTATTGGGCCAATCCAAGCCACTTCACTATGACAATGCTTAATTTTCATTTTTTATGTGAGATTTATGGCAACCTATGACTTATTTTAAATTTTATTCCTTTTTTATGAATATTTAAATAACTCCCTTTAGAATTGTTAGAAATGGGCTTTGAAGAGTTTTAAGGGAGAGAAATTTCTGTATAATATACAGATACTATGTTTTTCTCGTGTGATGAATGGGTTATTTTTATTGTATTTACTACTTTTATTTGTTTGTAAAGTCATAAATTAAACTTGCTTACTATTGTTGAAAATATTGTTTAACATACATGTATATTATTCGACCAAACTATAAAATCTAGGAAAATATATATGAGTTTTTTGTTGCTTTCATGCTAGTATAAAATTTTAATCAACATTTATTTTTGAAAATGTCTAAGGTTATTTCTTGAATCAAGTTTAAAATACACTCCCTAAATATATATATATATATATACATACATACACACACATATATATTATACTCAATAGGATGAGAATAAAAAATACAAACCCAAATATAATTAGAGAAAATGGCATATATTTTATTCCAAAACTCAGAAATTAGAAACAGGTTTTCTCTTTCACAAATATTTCTTACGTTTTAAAATATTTCACAATTTCTCTTGATTACTTAACCGCACATCCTGGTCTTTATAATGCACACTCATTTATATAGGCAAGTGGGGCAGTGCTTAGTCACCATGGAAAAAACTCATGTAATGCCACCTCTCATTTGCATCTATACATGTTGTACATACATATATCATATGTATATATATGTACATAATTTCTATATTTTAGGATATTTGATAATATACAATATTGACCATGAAAATTGTACTCGATGAATATCTAATATTTACAACACTCCCCCTTTAGATATTCCCCTTAAAAATATTGTGGGACATAACACTCTTGAAAGTATATAGTATCCGAGCTATATATGCCTACCCCGTTGAAAACCTTGCCAAGGAAAACATAGTTGGAAAAAACTATAGCGAAAGGAAAAAAAGTACAATGCGTATTTCACTCCCCCTTATGTGAACATATTAGTAAGTGGCATTTCTGAGTCGATGCATAACAATCTTGTGAACTTGTTTCTCAAAAGTTGTTGTTGACAATGCTTTTGTAAATAAATCTGCTTGGTTTTCACTTGATAAAATTGATGAACATCTATTTCACCCATCTTCTGGAGCTCATGTGTGCAGAAAAACTTTGGTGAGATATGTTTAGCACTATCGTCTTCAATGTATCCGCCTTTGATTTGAGCAATACATGCAGCGTTATCTTCATACAGTATTTGTCGGACTCCCCTTAATTACTAGAAGACTGCATTCCTCTTGAACT
Source organism: Simmondsia chinensis (assembly GCA_018398585.1). Classification (NCBI taxonomy): domain Eukaryota; kingdom Viridiplantae; phylum Streptophyta; class Magnoliopsida; order Caryophyllales; family Simmondsiaceae; genus Simmondsia; species Simmondsia chinensis. Next base: position 14,893,320 of record JAGTTD010000010.1, on the reverse strand, counting down.
TATTGAATAAGAGATCTCAACAAAAAAAACATTCCCTACTTCCCTCATGAAGTACAAGTATCTCAGCACAATTTGAAGAAATTGCTCCTGCTGCTTGCTTTGTAGATTGCCAACTTATTAGTATCACCATAGGTAAATAACTATCCTATTTGTGAATGACCTTTATGTGGATTAGAAAAAATACCCAACATCTGCATATCTAACAAATTTTGAACTTGATTGTTTCAAATAGAACAATCCCATATCAAATGTACCACGAAGATACCAAAATATATGTTTAATCTCATTTCAATGTCTTCGTGTAGGAGTTGAGCTATATTTTGCTAATAAGTTAACCAAAAAGGCTATATCTGGTCTCGTGTAGTTAGCAAGATACATCAGTGCACCTATTTCACTTAGCACTTCAGGATTAAGAATTTCTTTGTGATATTCTCGAGGGCGAAAAGGGGTCCTTATTAACATCAAGGGTCGACCGTTGGGGTACTCAACGGATGTGCCTTATTCATATTAAATCTTTTAAGCACTTTTTTCGATATAATTAGATTGATGAACAAGAATTCCATCAGTTAAGTGCTCTATCTGTAGGCTAAGACAATATTTCGTCTTTCCATGATCCTTCATTACAAACTTCTTATTCAGATATGCAATAGCTTGTTCAATTACTATAGGAGTTCTATGATATTTAAATCATTAAAATAGACTGCGATTATAACAAATCCAAAATTTGATTTCTTAATAAAAACACATGGGCTAACTAGATTGCTAACATATCCCTCTCTCAGAAGGTATATACTAAGGCGATTGTACCACATTCTCCCTGATTACTTTAATCCATACAAAGATCTATGTAATTTGATTGAGTACAACTCCCGAAGTTTTGTGTTATATGCATACGACATTTATAGTCCTTCAGGGACTTTCGTATAGATATCATTATCAAGTGATCCGTATAGATAAGCTGTTACCACATCCATGGCACGCATTTGGACTCTGTCAGATATCATCAAACTTATTAGAAATCTAAATATAATTGCATCCATTACCGGTGAGTATGTCTCTTCATAATCAATTATAGGTCTCTATGAGAAACCTTGAGCCACAGGTCGTGCTTTATATCTGACCACTTCATTTTTTTGTTCATTGCTTTTCTGTACAAATACGCACTTGTAGACTACGGGTTTCATGTTTTTAGGCGTTTGGACTACAGGTCCAAAAATTGCACATTTTGCAAGTGAATCTAATTCCACCTGAATTGCTTCTTTCCATTTTGGGAAATCATTTCTTCTTTGACATTCTTGAAATGATTAGTTTCAAGATTTTAACCTCCTGTGGTCAAATCAAAGGCCATAGTATATGCGAACACTTGATCAATAATTATTTTATTCTGGTTCCATCGTATCCCAGTAATAGCATAGTTTATGGAGATTTCCTCATTCTCAATATTTTAATTACTTTCATAATTCTTAGGTTTGATATCCTTGAGGAACCATTTCATCCCATATATCTTTTTCTTGTATTTGCATTTGTACCTCTTCAAAGGGTTTTATCTTCAGGAGTTTTAATAGAGGAGCCAACTTATTTATTTTGCTCCCTTTTCATTCTTTAATTCTATCTTTAGAAACAATAGATCTACCATGCTTCTAGCGTGCAGTATATATGCTTGCCAGTGTCTTAGAATATTGTTCATTTGGAATATCAATTTGAACAGGGGCATTCATAGCTGGAACATATGACTTGGTCACTCTTTTTATGTCAACAAATGCATATGGTAATTTGTTACGCTCCCGATTGAATCATAAAGCACAAGCTAAGTAAATTGAGAAAGAAGCGAAATTAAGATAAGAAGTTAGAGAAATATAGATAAGAAGTAGAGAGAGTTAGATGAGAGAGAGAATGTTCATCTCAAAAGAGATATGTTTGATAAATTTGATTGAATGATTTGAATTATTAAACTTGACTACTACTTATAGGCAATCTAGTACAATGATCCTAAACTAGCAACCAACCGCCTCACTTACAAAATACCTAAACATAAGAAAATATCTAACTAAAATATCTACTAACTAACAAATGAACCACTTAGGCGCCAACTCCTCAACCGTAGCCTGCTTACTGCAAGCTATTATAATGCAGATGCTAAATGCACTTTATTACAACGCAGCAAGGGAAAACTAAAGACAAAACACAACACTTAACTAATACCATTACAACTACTTATGCTAACAACACCACATAGCAATGACCAGCATCCAATAGCAGCAACAGAACCGAAACCCCCTGGATCCTCTTCAAGCTCGGATCGTAACATTCCTTTCCCCTTGAGAACATTCTTGTCCTCAAGAATGCCAGCTAGTGATTGTCCATGCCTCGCAATGTAACTCTAGATCCCTGGCTTTCAAAGGACACAATTTGCTTATCATAATCAAAGGACACCGGGTTGAACGAACGCATCCAATCAACTCCAAGCACCATATCACATCCACCCAAGGGAAGGACTCTAAAATCGTATGCGAACTGATGCTCCTGCATAGACCACTGAAAAGCTCGGCATTTATTCCGAGTAAGGATAGAGTTTCCATCAGACACGGTCACTGCTAAGGGATGAGTCTTAATCACCTCATGTCCCACTTTCTTCACCATTTTAGGATCAATAAAACTGTGAGTACTTCCACTGTCAATCAGTATGACAATAGACCTATTGCCCGCTTTTCCTTTGATCCTGACCGTGTTATGAACTCCTTGCCCTGTCAAAGCCTTCAAGGAGATTTCAACTTCATCCTCAATACTAAGTTCATGATCAAAACCATCATCGTCATTATTAGGCTCATCACTATCAGACTTCCCTTCAATGTTAACTCCTGTAACTGTCATAAGGAATTTTGGATTACATTTATGACCAAATTCATAGGGCTGACGGCACTTAAAACAGAGCCTTTGAGACTTCTTCTCAACAATTTGAGGAACTTTAGGTTCTTCTTACCCTTTTTGATGTTGTTGGAAGCTTTCCCCTCGACGTTTAAGCCCATCATTGGGTGTTAGAACCGTGGCCTCAAACAACTTGGCCTTTGCATGAGCTTTAGATAAAGAAGTAGGATCAATTGCCTTCATACGATTCTTGGTTTTAGACTTTAATCCACGGATGAAACTTGAGATATAAAATGACTCCGGGGCTTGAGGATAGACAGTTATCATGCTTGCTCTAAGATTCTCAAACCTTGTCATGTACTCATTCACAGTTGTAACTGGAGCCACCTTATTGAAGTTATCAACAATGTCACTTGAATCTTCATCACCATATCGTTCACAAAGCTCAACCATAAATTCAGTCCAAGTAAGTGTAGAATTACTCTTCAACAGACTATAAAGCCAAACCTCATGATCTCCTTGAAGGTAAACCACAGCCAATTCCACCTTTTGCTCATCCGGAATGGAATAAAAGTGGAAGTAACGCTCACATATTCTTAACCAAGAATGGGGCTGCTTCCCATCAAAGATCTCAATTTGAACCCTGGGTTGTCCGAAGCCATTGCCTCTATTACCACTTGTAACATCATTGCTACGAACAGGACCAATTTCAGATGAAGTTTGTCCCTGTACAACCTGATCTGGTGGCCTAACAAAGTGTACTGCATTCAAGCAAATAGGTCACGTGTGTGTTGGATCAAGAGGTTGATCAAGATGTCCTGCATTCAAGGTGTTTGGTCTAAGGTGTATTGAATAATCCTAATGATGCACATTCTGTCCAAGATTCAAGCTAGAAGACTGAATTTGCTCCTGAACAAATGGTTTTTCATGCGGATTTACAGTTGTTTCAGAATCTGGAACAAGATTCGGAGGTCTGTCTTCATTCAGTTGAAGATGAACTGGAGGACTAACTTTCACATTAGCAACTTGAGGTCCAACTTGTGGATTAGCAGTAGCATTTGGTACTTGCGATTGAGGTAGATTAGGAGGTCTCCCTAACTGACTTGCAGGCAACAAACCACCAACACCGGAATCGGTTTTCTGTTTTTGCATTTGATTCTGCAGCATAGCAAAGCGGTCCTCAACTCTATCCTCAATTCTTTGCAATTGTTGAGACAATCGATCTTTATTCGTTTGACTGCTATCTAGCTGAACTTGCCTCATCAATTGAAGCATTCGTTCTTCCCTCCTTTGGTCACTTTCCTGCTGCCTTTGCTTGAGTTGGTCGAACATTTCATTCCTTTGTTGATCACTCTCCTTCCTAAATTGTGCGAACATTTCATTCATCCTTGAATTCAATTGATCCTTCGTAACAAACTGCTCTTCTCTTGCTGCACTTCCATCAACAACCTCAGCATAAGTTGGTTGCACAACGTTTTTTGTAGCACCTGATCTTGTTGTCACTCCACTTACCATTGCTGTCTAGTTTTGTATCTTTTTCAATCTGACTTAAAGTTGATCACTGCCCTAGCGAAAGCAACTAAGCTTAAATCAGCTCAAACTAAAGGAAACTCAATTGATCAAATAGTTGAATTGCAGCAAAGATCTTCACAACCTATCAAATATTAAGATCGCCTTCAATCTGATCGCTTCTATCTAAGCTTGATTCGGATTGTACTGATTTTGATCAAAACTACAAGCTTCGAACTGAAATTAATCAGATTGATCTTGTAGAACTCTTGCACTTTGATTGTCTAGTACGAGCCAAAATTCAGCACCAAAACCTGTTTTTATTGATTAACTATAACTAACACCCAAGCTTGACATATTACAACTCAATTTAGCTGATTTTGATTCAACTAAATCAATTGCAAAGCATCTAGACTCTTCTGCAGCACAACAACCAGATTTTGAATTTGTTTCTTGATTATGACCTCGATTGGAAGCCAAACGAGGCTCTGATACTAATTGTTACGCTCGTGATTGAATCACAAAGCATAATCTAAGTAAATTGAGGATAGATGAGAGTATAAGATGAGAAAGAAGTGAAATTAAGATGAGAAGTTAGAGAAATATAGATAAGAAGTAGAGAGAGTTAGATGAGAGAGAGAATGTTCATCTCAAAAGAGATATGTATGATAAATTTAATTGAATGATCTGAATTATTACACTTGACTAATACTTATAAGCAATCTAGTACAATGACCCTAGGCTAACAACCAACCACCTCACTTACAAAATACCTAAACATTAGAAAATATCTAACTAAAATATCTACTAACTAACAAATGAACCACTTAGGCACCAACTCCTCAACCGTAGCTTGCTTACTGCAAGCTATTATAATGCAGATGCTAAATGCACTTTATTACAACGCGGCAAGGGAAAACTAAAGACAAAACACAACACTTAACTAAGACCCGTACAACTACTTAAGCTAACAACACCACATAGCAATGACCAAAACTGAACATTCAGCAGCATCCAACAGCAGTAACAGAATCGAAACACCCTAGATCCTCCTCAAACTCGGATCATAACATAATTGATTTGCAATATTTTGTAAATGGATAATTTTATGAGCCTTCATTTCACATTGATTTGTACATAGATCAAAATGTGATAATACTGATGCATTCCACACAATTTCTCACTTTTCCAACTTTAGTTTTTCTCCCCCTAGTTCTGGAAACATTGTTTCGTCAAACTTACAATCTGCAAACCGTGTTGTAAAAATGTCTCTCATCAATGGTTCAAGATATTTTATAATTGACAGAGAGTCAAACCCAATATAAACTTCAAGTCTCCTTTGTGCACTGGGGTGGAGCGATTGGAACATACACAGTGCGACCAAAAATTCATTGATGAAATATATTTAGTTCTTCACCAGAAACAAGTTGTAGTGGAGAGTATTTATGATAAGAAGTTGGCCTAGCACGAATCAGTGCTGTGGTAAGTCTAATTTAGTATATAATTATTCATATAATTTTGATTCATTTTCGAACCATTTTACATCAAACTTTGCTCGCTTTTGCTTTTTTTTTCGGTTCTATCATTATTTCTTTGCAAAAACACTCATTTTATGCTAAATCATACCAGGTCTTATTATCAATATCAACAAGTGAATGCAAGATACATCAAACAAAAGCAAAAAATTGGCTAAATGCAACATTTCATACGGTTAAGCAAGAACACATCAAGAACGTGTATAATTCATTTCAATAAGCAAAAATGGTGGCAAAATGCACAAATCAAGAGAAAGGATGGATTAAACAATACATTAGCATGTTCAAGTTGATGTCAAGGCTGAGTTTTGGGCGGCAAAAGCTGAAAAAAAAAAAAAGAAGCAAGAACAGCAAGTTGCAAAGGATGAACAACAAGCTCGAAAAACTCATTTCAACTTGCAAATTTGAGCAGAAAAATGGGCAAATCCAATGTAAGGATGCTTTGAACACTTCAAGATCATGTTCATTGTGATATCAAGCCTAATTTAGGGTCGTGCAAAGCAGCAAAAATCAGAAGAAATTGGCAAAAGAGGCAAGTTGATCAAAACTGGGCAGCAATGACAAGAAGGTTGCAATATTTTTTATTTTAAGTAATCTCAACCTTATGTACTATAAATAGGGAGGTTTTGTAAGTATTTTGCATCAATTGCATTAGAAAAAAAAAAAATCAAATAGAAAGTAGAGAGACATGGAGGAAAATTGAGAAGAAGAAGAGGAAGGAAGGAAAAAGAAGTTTGGTTTGTAATTTTGCATTTTTAAGTTCTTTCTATCCTTTTCTTTTTTAAATTCGTGGATTTTGTTTTAGTTTTTTTTTTTTTTTTTTTATGTTATGTCTACCATGAACTAATTTTGTCTTTCCAAGGCTACAATGTAGCCTAAGTTGTAATATACGCTCTTTTCTAATTCAATGTATTCAAAGTTTGTTTATTATGCTGTTCGAGTGTTTATTATTGTTCTTCATGAGTTTTGAATGCTTGATCACCATTCAAAGCCTATAATGATTCATAATGAGTCCGAGAGGAGATTTATGATGGTTGTTAAAATGATAAACACCACAAATTGGGAATGCTAGAGATAGATTAACGTGATTTGTGTGGCCTTAATTGAAAACTATGGATCTTCAAAACTCTTTTCTTATTTAAATTAATGCAAGTGATTGATGAGTTAATATGTAAAAGTGTATGGTAAGTGTTGCTCAAAAGAGAATATTTAGCAAATTAGGATTTTCGACCATCAACACGTAATAACAACTTGAATATCGATAATATAAAGCCGAATTGATGCAACTAGGTGAAATCAGATGCCTTGGACTTATTTAAATGAGAAAACTTACAGAAAAATCATTAACCCAGTTTAGTTCTTTTCATTTTAATTGTTACATATTCAAAATTTTAATTTCGGTCTTTCAACTAGTGCTAAAGCTACTAATTTTAGTACTCATTCAATTAGAAATCCTCGTTTGAACGATACTCTAGTCACTTTGTATTACTTGATACAACTTAGTGCACTTGCTAAGAAAACACCAAGTAAACATCATGCTGCAACATGTAATTTAGCATGCCCCCTTGAAGAGCAAGGCAACTCCATTTTCATAAGCAATGGTCTAGCAATTAGTTGCAAACGTTTGATCAGAGATTTTGTAAGACCATTTTGTGTATGCTAGTGAGCCATTGGATGCTCAACCATAATCCCAATTAACATACAATAGCCATTAAAAGCTTGGGATGTAAACTCTCTTGCATTATCAAGACGAATTATTTGAGCAAGGAGTCTTGCAAATGCCACTTTGAGAGTAGCTAATGGGCAGACATGTGACCAACTTGTTCAGGCATCTATCAACACTATAAAATATCGAAATGGTCCACATGATGGAATAATAGGCCCATATATATATATCTCATTATATTCTTTCCAAATATGTAGGAGATTCAACCCCAATTTTAGTTGGGGATGTCCTAGTAATCACTTTACCTTAAGCACAAGCAGCACATGAAATCTCATCAAGTGAAATAATCTTATGGTTCTTTAATGAATGTCCTTGAGAAATTTCAATAATTTTTCTCATCGTCATTACACTTGAATGGCCCAGGCGGTAATGTCTCAAGTTGAACATTTTTTAAACAGTTAACTTCTAGTTAACCACTGTATTTGATTCAATCGGATTTATATAAGTATAATACAACCCAAAAAAGATGCTTACAATTTTTCCATATTTTTTTGAGGTAAACGATGTAATGTAAAAATATTCTTTATCACCCTCATTTATTGTTTAATATGATAATCATTGCGACAAATATCTCAAAAATTGATCAAGTTTCTGTATGATCTACTAGAAAATAGCGTACCGCTTATGTTTAGTTTTGTTCCTCCATGAAACATAACCTGCGCTCTTCTAGAACCTTGAACTAAATTTGAAACACGCGAAATTATATTAACCTTTGCTTTAGTTAATCGTAGCCGAGAAAAACATATTAAGCTTTTGAGGACAGTGTGTGTTGTTGTTGGGAACGCATTTGAAAATTTTTTTTCTAAACGACTAGAGTGGACCCAGCGAAAAATTAATTTTAAATTCTTAATTTTAAATCTAATTCCCCTATCTAATTAAACCATTTAATTATACCTAGATCCACTCTAATAGGCTTATAATATAACAATCAGAATATCGAATAAAACAAGTATAAATATGGTACGTAGAATAAATTAAATAAAGGAAAGAACAAATTAAATATCAAATATCTAATTTAGACATACTTGAAGTACAAATCCAAACTCCAAATTTGTAGATCTAAAATTGGAAGAAGAAACTTCTTGATACCATAAGATCTTTTTCGCAATGACCTCTATTAGCATTGGAGTGTAGGCTCCCAAAATACTTAATTTAGGAAAAGTTTTGGAACAAAATTTTTCTTTTTAATCTTTTCAAAAAAATAATTTTTCAAAAAAAAAAAAAAACTATAATAAACATAAATTTAGATAAACCATAAAATAATTTTAGATTTTTTATCGTGGGAGAGTGCTAGGTTCCAAAACTTAATACCAAAACTTATCTTCATTAGCCCATGGCAAAACAATTTAAATGAAAAAAAACTTAATGGCAACACTGGGATGCATGTACCAGTTTGACTGGGTTTCGTCGCGGGTAGGGGAATGGGCAGCAGGGCAGGCGTATGGTCAGCGCTATATTTCTTTTATAATCAGCGCCACGTGTCCAGTCTTGATTTGGCGAGTAAAACTGTACACGGACAATGCCCAGCTCCCTACACGCCTGGCCAATCACAATGCGACACAATTCGTTCAGTTATTGTTTGAATCCGTTTGGCACGGATTGCGACCCCTGTGCACATTTTTTAGATTTTTTTAAAATTCCCATATGTATAAAATCATCTCATGAATAAATTTTTGTGAAATTAATTTATTCATCATGTGAATAAATAATACATCTCATAGATTATGTTTAGCATAATTAATTTGTTTATCTAATAAACAAATAATTTATCCCATTAATTTAATTTTAAATATTTTCGAACAGTGCTTAAGTTGAGGCTTGCGGAGGGTCTTCAAGGACAATCTAATTCTAGCTCCAAATGGATCAAATCTGATTATCATCTCATGATAACAATTAACTGTCACTTAATGAAACTTAATTCTATTTATTAAGTTTTACTGCACTTTAGAATCCCAATGATTTTATTATTATTATTACAACAATTGGTCCTCTATTAGATATCTGTGAGCAAAAACAACTCCAACTACTATCATTATTTCCTCACCTCTATAGCCGTAGTTCTAGACTCGTCCTTCTCGAATAATTTATAATACAAAATCAATTTCAAACTAATTTCAAATGTCAAACATGTGGAATATTCTGGCCAAAGATTCTAGAATTTGTTCGTGCCTTTGCAAATAAACTAAGAGGACGTCTTCCGCTGTAGATTCCTAGTAAAATATTCGTTCCCACCACACTTCATGCAATTGCCTAATGACATAAGATCCTGGTTATTTAATTTTACTCTCATCATTTTGGGCATTAAAGCTATTAAATTTCCATGCACAAGTTTGGACTATTTTTTTGGATTTAAAGTTATGGTCTTATAGAATTAATTCCTTATGATAGACGTAAATAAACAACTAATTCAGGTGGTCCTGCTCAGTGTTCCAATCTTATTAAAAACACTAATATAATACTCTTGGATCCCTATCCTCATGACCAAGACAAGTCATTAAAAGTATCATATTATAGTCTTATCAGACAAGTTGTCCAAACTTATCACCGACTATAAACATACTTTAATAACATGTCACAACTTCAATCTAAGTTTTTCCGGGGTTCAATCTTGTTGACCACTTAAACTAATCCTTACACGTCATCTTGGACAACATCCATCTCATGAAATATTTTAGAAAAACAATAACACATATTTGACTTGTAAAACATAATCAGATAATAAATAAATAATACAATTTCATTTAATTAATATTTAAAATTTAACTAATTGATTTTTTCTAGGACACCTATTCCAACAATCTCCCACTTGCTCTAAAACCCAAATAACCTGCATTGCATAACTATCCCTTGGGATATGTCAACACTTTGACTATAAGCTCTAACCAATACTGATCTGTCACTGTCTCATTCTTTTGCTCACATGCTTTCATCTACTAGGAACCTTCTTAGTCAACTAGTCTACTAAACAACTCCCTAGCTGTCAAGTACCCGACTTCAACAATGAATTAAGCAACATAGTACTGCTTCACTATTCACCGTCTAATGACTCCCACTACAAAGGTAAACAGGAACTCTGATGTCAAATGTCTAAACTCCCTTCTAAAATAAACGACCCATGATGAACCCAACATCCTTTCTTTTGAATCTCGCCAAAGCTCGATCCTAAGAACTTAGTTTGTTTATCTTAGGTCTTTCGCTTTTAGTTAACTTACTAGACAATAAAAACTTAACAGCTCATAACAATTCTGCACCATTATCAATGAGTGGAATGTCATCTATATACAAAATAATTAGAAAGTATCTACTTTCTTGTTATGTCACTTGCACAGTAATGGTTCACTAACCATTTACTATATGCTCCTGGCTCTTAGCAAAAAAACTTGTTTAGTTGTATCATATACATAACCTTTCAAGATAACCATTTAGAGAACATCATCTTGACTTTCATTCCCATACCTCAACATAATGAGATACAACGGAAAAGAGCAGCCTTATGGACTTAAGCATAGCATTTAGCTAGAAGGTCTCATTAAAGACGATCCCTTCCTATAGGTTATCAACCCACAGCCACCAATATAGCATTGAAGGTCTCTACCTTTTTGTCCAATGAACACTTTATACTTGTAGATCCATTCAGATCCTATCTAATGGACTTAATGTATTTCAACATCTCTACAAGCTCCAGACTTAGTTAAAATACAATTATTTTAACTTAGCTTTTGTTGCACTGATCTATAGGTCTACATCTTTATACTTAAGAGTTACATTGTACTCTAAAGGATCGGAGTCACCATCATGCTTAACCATTAAGAGTGAAGATATGAATCTTTTAGGTGCCCCTGACTATCCTCCCACTACACCAAAGCTCTCATGTACCGTGTGTGATAGTAACCTAGTTGAAGATGTATCTAATACATCATCTACACTATAAGTTGTATCTGCTGTTTAGACACAGTATCTCATACTATTAGTCTATCTAATACAAGCTATCTACTATACTTTTAGAACACTTTCTAAAACCTTCTTACATAACAAATCGTATGATATGTGAACCTGACTCATCATATGAATCTCACCATACTCAATAACACATTATTGATCCTTTTTACAACTCTTTGTAACGAGGAAAACTAAAAATTCTCCTAAAACCACCACTTCAATCTAATTAAAGTGACTTGATATAATTACCTAACAGATAACAACTTAAGTGTTTACTTCTTTGAACCTTTCAAGGAATTTCAAGACTTTAGTCTTCATAGGCATATCTATTTATCAACTTACCGAGTAGCCGCTTGCCTGAACTTTTACCAGTTCATAAACACTTTATGAACAAGTCCTAGCAGCTTAGTGGACCTATTGTCTTTACTATTGAAGACATTTTCAGTCACCATTAATTCAAGCATGATTCACATATAGGTTATCATTCAAGTACTTAATGATCTATAAAACAAAGCAAACCAGTTTCAAATCATATTGGACTAATGTGACCTAAGATTAAGTACCGCTTAAAAGCTATATGGTCCCTAGAATTTCTTCTTTTATATGGCTAACAGTCTGACTTGTGTTAAACTAATAAAGCGCCATAAACATAGTTTCGATTAAAGTAAGTCAACTATCTACCAATGTACCTTTTAAATAAACACTTTATTTACATAATAATCAGTCTATTTTTCAGAAAAATAACTAAAAGTCTATTTCAAAAATAGTAAACAGAAATTAATTTTCTAAAGTACATCAAGATAGTTACTCAAATATAAAACTACATTCTCTGACTTAAACTATTACCTATTGATGCCCTTACTTTAAACCCATTCACCAAAACACTAGTGAACTATCTACTAGTCACAACTAGAGAAGACATGATATCATATACCTTGTCATTTTGGCTTTCGATCTTAGCAACGACAGTATCTAAGTACCTAGAAAATTCCTGTAAAAGTCCAGTGCTTTAATAAAAAAGACAGAACTATTTTGACTCATATTTTATTTTACCCTTTTGAGGTTCCTAATTCCTGAGTTAGATGCTTATCCTAAGTGGACTCTTCCCTTGGATTTCATGACAACTTTCTCATAAACTGTTCTCATCCCACTGGTTTTCTGAACAAACACTTCGCTCAAGTATCTGATCATCCTCTACTACATTTGACAATTCAAGTATCTAATACTAGAATAAGCTCGACATCTAATGTCCGAATCTTGTATCCAACTAACTATTTAGTCTAGTCTAACATTCCTAACGTTCTTTTCAACTTAGTAGATCTACCGGTAGCAACATAGAGAACTCTGAACATCTCCTAGTGCTTTACATGTAATAAAACATATCATGTCATAATTAGCATAACAAAATAGACAAGTAAGACATACCAGTATTGATCACAATGCACAAACTAACAACCATTCTGAAAGGAATGCTGAAATCAGGCATAACAAGCACATGGGCTGAACACATTGCCATCTTTAATCTTTCAAATGCTTCTTGAGCTCTTTTAGACTGTTGGTAAGCATATTTCTTGAGGAGATCAGTTAATGGTTTAGCAATCATACCAGAACCTACTACAAATTTTCAGTAATAACCAGTTAATCCCAAAAAACCTCTCAATTGCTTAAGAGAAATAGGCGTTGGCCATTGTAACATTGCACAAATCTTGGCTGGATCACTGGCCACTCCAGCTGAAGAGATAATGTGACCTAAATACTCCACCTTATCTTGAGCAAAAGTGCACTTAGTCAGCTTAGCATACAACTTGTGCTACCTCGTGAGCTCAAACACCTATCCAAGATGATCCACATGTGAATCCAATGTAGGACTATACACCAAGATGTCATCAAAGAAGACCAAGACAAGCTTCAACAACAGAGGCTTAAAAACTGAATTCATCAAGGCCTAAAATGTGGCTGGAGCATTTTTTAATCCAAAAGGCATCACCACAAATCATAATGCTCATGATGAGTTCTAAAAGCAGTCTTATGAGCATCCTGCTCCAATACTCGAATCTGGTAATATCCCTGCCTCAAATCCAACTTAGAATAGAAGTCTGAACCATGTAATTCATCTAGAAGATCATCATTGATTAGAATTGGGAACTTATCTTTGACAGTGATGGAGTTAAGCTGCCTGTAATCTATACACATCCTCGATGATCCGTCCTTTTTCTTTACAAGTATAATAGGAGAAGCAAATGGACTGTGGGAGTGTCTAATGAATTCAGTTCTCAGCAACTCATCCACCTACTTTTCGATCTCACTTTTCTGTGAATGTGGATACGTGCAGGGTCTCAAATTGACTGGATCAAAATTGGCTTTCAATGGTATTGCATGATCCAAAGATCTATTGGGAGGTAGGCTATTTGGTTGATCAAACATATCACAATAGTCCTGGATCAGCTTGTGGATAAGAGGGTGAAGCTCTTCCCCAATCTTAACTGGTTCTGTTGAGAAGGAGAATAGATGGCCTATCCACCGATAGTCTTTCTTTCGGAGTATCTCATCAAACCCTTTGCCACTCAACATCTTAAGCTGTCCTTAGTCCACAATTCCATGCAACTTGACTATCTTACCATGAAAATCAGAAGAGACTGAGGGCTGACTAAAATCAAACACCAAGGGACTGATGGTCTTCATCTAATCCACCCTAAGAACCATGTCACAACCCCCCCAATTTCAAAACTTTGAAGTCATATGAAAACTGGTGGCCTTGCATCAGCAATTGAATTGATTGCACTTCATTTTGGTGAGCATGGAATTCCCATCAGCAACTGTCACGACTAAAGAAACTTGTCTGAATCATTTTGTGGCCCACTCTTTGGACTATCTCGGGGTCAACAAAACTACATGCGCTTCCACTGCCTATGAAAATCAACAGTAGTTTGTGACTTGCTTCATCCTTGATTCTTATAGTGTTATGTGAACCATTGTCAGTCAAAGCCTTCACAGAAATCTCTATTTCATCCTCAACACTGTCTAATTCTTGTAACTCATCTTCCTGTTCATTATTTCTAGTCCCCTCCTCTTGCTCATCTGATTCTTCATTAACCTCAGCCCCAGACACCGACATAAGGAGCTTAGGACTGCACTTATGACCAAAAAAGTATCTTTGATTGCACTTGAAGCAAAGCCTTTGAACCTTCTTCTCTTCCAGACTCAAGGACTTAGGAGTCACTTTACTACTAGCTAGTGTTGAAGAGCTGACTGATGCATTATTGCTTCAAAGTGCTTCAGAATTTGCAAATACTGTGGCCTCATACAGTTTTGCCTTGGAATAAGCCCGGGACAAAGTTAAGGGACTAATGGCCTTAAACAAATTCTTGAACTTTGGCTTAAGGCCAGTAATGAAGCTAGAGACATTTACAGCCATCATTCTTGATTTTAGGTTCTCAAAACATGTAATATATTCTCTAATAGTAGTGGTTTGAGTTACCTTGTTGAAATGATCCACTATATCTCCCGGCTCCTCATCTCCATATAGTTCACAAAACTCACCAACAAATTCACACCATGTAATTTCTGAATTACTAAGAATTAAAATATGAAGCCATACCTCATGGTCTCCAATGTAGATGAACTACAGCCAACTCTACTTTCTCTACATCCACCACATGATAAAAATGAAAATATCTCTCACACCTCTGAATCCAAGACTGTTGCAGTGATCCATCGAAGGTATCAATTTTGACCTTAGGTTGCTTGAAACCACTACTCCTAATCACAGCTTCAGCTTCATTTCTTTCCTCTGATACTCGAGGTTGCATCTAATCAGGAAGCCTGCCCTGTTGCCTTGCCGTTGTCAAAATTCCATGAGATAACTGAACTTGTGAACTACTAAGGCTGATCCGATGCAGAATCAATCAAATTGAATGTAATTTAATTCAATTAGTAACAATCTATGAGGCTCTGATACCAATTGTTAGGATTCAAGATCAATCTTGAATTATAACCTAGTATAGAAGAAGAATTAGAGTTAAGAAATTGAGAAAAGAGATAGAGTGAATAGATGTTGAGAGAGAGGAATCAAATTATATTCATTCCATGAATCTCATTACAAGCCAATGTAAACATTTATGCTACACTGTCAATTAAGTCGGTGGAACCCAAAAACATCTAGCAATACAATGAATCTAACCGACTTAACTACCATTAGCCGAAACTATCCCCATTTAAGCCTTTCCCGCCACTTCATTATTTGAATATTACAAGAATTGCCACTACTTACATCCTTCTCTAATTCCAAATCATGACGGATGTTCAGCAAAATTTGTTTCTACGTGTTTGCCTTTCTCTTTCAACAATGCTTGATAGAGGTTCATCAGATGTTCAACCGCACAACAAGTATGCACCTAGTGACCCTTCATACCACAGCAATAGCAATTTGTTTCCACCTCTTTTGACAAATTTTATTGATGGGTTTTCTGCCTTTTATATTTTTCTTCATTATTCCCGAACTTCTTAAACCTTGGTCTACTTTGATTACCATGGTGCTAGTTATTATGTTCACGACTATAACCTTGACCATGACCATGACCACGTCCACATCCAGGATCATGGCCACGTCTGCAACTACAACCACGGCCACGGCTATATGCATCCTTGTCTAGGATGCAGCACTAACTTCAGGGAATGACTCTGACCCAGTTGGTCGTGACTGATGATTTTTCATTAACAATTCATTGTTTAGCTCAGCAATTAGAAGACATGAGATTAACTCGGAGTATTTTTTTGAAATTCTGCTCTCGATATTTCTACTATAGGAGCATATTCGAGACATGAAAAGTAGAAAATTTTTTCTCTAACATACCCTCCTCATTAATATTTTCTACATAATTTCTGTCAGAAGGTAATATTAAATATTGTAGAGTTTTACTCGCTGACAGTTTTAGAATCCTACTACTGCAGGTGAATCCATTCATAGCGAGCTTTGGGGAGGACTACATATTTTTGATGACCAAATCTCTCCTTTGAATTCAGCCAAAGGACAAACGGGTCCTTTACCATAAGATACTCGGCTTTGAATCCTTCATGTATATGGTGCTTGAGAAATATCATTGCTTTAGTACGATCCAGAAGGGATGCAGTATTTCCCCTTTTAATTGTGTCTTTGAGATTTATAGTATCAAAGTGAATCTTAGCATCAAGGGTCCACGGCAAATAATTTTCGCCAGTTATATCAAGAGCAGTGAATTAAAGGTTAGTAAGTTTAGCCATTAGAAATCACAAAGATTAGAGAATGATAACCTCCCTCAAGCTTATGTTAATCCTTAGCTAGCTAGAGACACGTGCTGATAACATCTTATAAAACTAGGGACAAATTATACTCAATAGGACGAGAATAAAAATATTTTGACCTTAAAATATAAATTAAAATGTAATTTTGCAATTATAAAAGATTCCAAGGGCAAAATTGTAATTACTTGAAAAGTATTTGAAACCCAAACTTGTCATCTTCATCTTTCCAACCACCAAAACCCTAACTCCCCAAAAGGCACCAATCGAAACTGTGCCCAACGGCGGCGCCGAAGGTGATTCAACGACCTCCTAATCCTTGCTAACTACTTTGACCTTGTTCCTAACGTCATTCTCTACATCCATGCCTCAAAGTTCACTATGTCACCAATACCACCTTCCTTGTTCTGAAGCTCGGCGACAGGGCATGGTGACATTAGCGGTGGTAGTGCCTCGTCATGTTGGAGCTCTCTGTTGCTTCGAATCTTCATGTCGCCGTCACGGCTCTCGTCACTGATTTCCTCACCCTGGCCGTTATTTAGGTTGTGGTCACTCTCGGTCAGCAGCTGTGGTTCCGGCTTGAAGTCGTGCTTGTTGTCCTGGTGGTCGATGTTCCCTTCAGTGTCGGAGATCACGATCGACGTTCGAGGTTCCAACACCTCGGTGGTTGTTAAATGTGGAGATTGCTTGTTTCCTGTAACCATCATTAATCGTTACTTGATTTATTAAGGCATGTGTTTATGGCATGACTCTTGAGCTTTCAGTGGTTTGGATTGTAAAGTCCTATTTATAGGGCACTCTTGGCTGGTGTAGAATGTGAGGAAGTGAGGAAAAGTGAAAAAGAATTGTGATCCTCGATTACAATAGTGAATATGGTTGCTCCCCCTCCCTAGATGTAGGCTTTGGCTGAATCATATAAATTATGATGTTCAAATTTTGCCCCGTTTCCTTTAATTTGTGTTTTCTATTTTCGATTTGTGATTCAGTAAGTTTGTGGGTGGACCTAACAATTGGTATTAAAGCCCCAAGAAATAGCTGTGAGAGTGGGAGGAAAGGACTAGTGGCTAGACTTAAAGTTCCGACAAAGGCACCCCAGTGTTTAGGGCAACTGAGCATGGTTAGACGCGCTTTAAAAAATTGGAACACCGATGCATGTGGTGGGGCGTGAAGAGCTTTCGGCAGTGCATAGCAGGGGCAGAAGCGCAAGTAGGCTCATGGTGGTGAACCGGATGTGAAAAGGAATTTATTGGATTACTTGGGTGACAGATGTAGTGGTTCCCATGAAATCAGTGAATTGTGAGCACCGGTGGGGAGATCTAGTTGTGGCACACTAGTGGTGCATGCCTGAGCAGTGAATCATGTAGTGGTCTCCAACGGTTGACTTCAATGAGAGCAAAGCGGTGAAGGCTTCGGAAATCAGTGGATCTCCATGAAATTGGAGACCAGGGGTGAGATTTTAAGGCAATGCTGGCAGTGCTTCGGTAATATGAATCAAATTGGGAATGTCGTACGGAGGCTCTAGCATCGGTGAGAGACTTTGGAGGAAGTAGCGAAGAGTCGCGTGGTTGCCGATGTGAATCTCGGCTGTGGAAGTCAGACCAAAGAGGCGACTGTTGGGGGTGGTAGCCAGCGACGATGTTGACCAGTGACAGACATTTTGAAGAGAGAGAAAGAGAACCTAAAGAGAGAAATCGAAGGGTCCGAGGAGCAAGGTTTGGATTTTTTTGACTGTATACTTTTTGTATAGTTTGGGCCTATTACTAACAGATAAACAAAAGTGTTCGAGGTGATTAAAATGAGGCGTTTTATCAATGGCGACCGACGAGGTAAAAATTTTCGGTATTGAAAAATTTGACAAGACTAATTTTGCGTACTGGCTAATGCATATGAGGATTTTCTGTATGCCAAAAAGTTGCAGGTGCCCTTATTAGGGAAGAACCTCGAGTATATGGAGGACGAGAAAGTCAAATTCGTTAGAAACATTGTCCTGAAATCCATATTCATTCTGGATACATTATTTTAATTAATAATTAAAATTGTAGTCCTAGTCGTTTCCTAGTTAAATTTGTGTAAGCGAGCATTTATACTGCATGTGATTTTCTTTTGGAAGACATCCATGAGATGATTAATTTAACCCATTCGGAGCAAGATTTAAATTATCCTTGAGGTTCCAGTGCAAGCCTCTGTATTTATTTTCATCAGAAAAAATATTAAAGAATTTATTAGATGAATTATTTATCTATGATATGGATAAATTAATTTTGCCGAACATTATTCATGAGATGAATAAAAATTAGAAATTATGAAATAAAATAATTTTAAAAATTAAAATTCAAATGATGACTTTTTTACATGTGGGGAACAAAGCAAAAAAAAAAAAAAATAAATAAATAAAAAAATCAACATCGCATTTATATAGCTTGCAATCCGCTTGAACTGAATCGGACGTGTCGTGCGTTGGGACGTCCACCATGGGTATCCGCATCCCCACTCTAGGACGAATTACGCGATGCCACATGTCACGCTTAATTCAAAATAGAGGCACAATTTTATAGGGTAAAAACGCTGCGTTTCACTTGTTTTGAAATCAAAACGGTGCGTTTTGCTTTTGTCCAGCAAATCCTGCATCAAAAAAATAGCTTTTTTTCGCTCCGTTACACTACTATAAATAGATGTGCTTATTCTAAGGGTTTAGCATTCAATTAGAAATTAAATTTTTGGGTTTCTGAAAATTATTTCGGAGACCTAATTGGAGAGAAAAATTTTTGTTGAAAATTTTTCTTCCCTCAGTTTAATATTTGTCGGAGCCCACCCTCCAGGCAGTTTGAGGTCATTGCGTAGATGATCGCGGGGTCTCCATTTTCTCGGTATTCTTCATAATTGGAGCAATTCCAGGTATGTTCTTATTTCCTTCTTCTAGTTCGCTTTTCTATTTATTTACAATATTTGTTATTTTACATGTTTAAGTTTATATATTGTTATGAATGTATTAGAGTAAGAGACCTGTAGACCTTAATTAAGAATTTAGATATGTAGATTTAAATTATGAATTTAATTCTATAGAATTAAAATTAGGAATTTTAAATGAACCCAGGTTTAGAATTACGAATTTTAAACCCCTTCTGCTGCGTAAGTTTTAGGGATAATTTTTGAAATTCAACCAAACAACCGGTATTAGGGACAAGGGTTTATATAGATAAACTTATTCTTGGGAACTCTCACGTGTGAGGTGTACCGAACCATGACTCTCCAACCAGGAGCTTAGGTAGAGAAAAGAGTCTCCTACTATAAGTGCTCTAATAGGTGCCTATTGTTGTGACCATAGTTGAGAACTATGAACCCAATAGTCGGCATCAGAGTTTATTTTTCAACAAAAAATTTTGTGTCTTTTAGCAACAATTAGTATCAGAGCCAGGTTCTGATTACATCCATAGTATACATAAGTACGTATAATAGGATCAAAATAAATAGATTTGTGATTTAATAAAATTGAGATTTTATTAAGGAGAAAAGATTATTTAAAGTTACGATTTAAATTGTTTAAATCGTTAATGAATTAATTGTTAATCGGATTGTATTAAGTAATGATTTAAATTATTTAAATCGTTGATGAATTAAAAGAGTTAATAGCTAAATAGGTTATTTAAAGTATTGATTTAAATTGTTTAAATCAGTTAATAAATTTAATACTTAACTAGGTTATTTATAATGACGATTTAGATTGTTTAAATCGTTACGGAAGTAATCGTTAATTTAGATCTAACGACCTACAAATTCGAGATTACATGATCTCTATTATGAGATAATGATCGTTTGGTTAAGATTTGTACAATCAGATAAGATTAACCTAACGAAATTAGATTCAATTAATTTTCACAAAATTATATAAAGTAGATCTAATGAGATTAGATTCAATTAATTTTATAAAATCGAATAAAATTGATCTAATGAGATTAGATTCGGTTTATTTCAAAATTAAATAATTTAATTTTAAAATTTGAAAAATCAATTTGTAAGCAGACGCAGACGTCAGCGCCTGCCGCTAACGCATGACAGTTGACATTAGCGTCTGACGTTTGACATCAGCGCTGACGTTAGCAATAAAAAAATAATTAAAAAAAGTTTTTTTTTATTATTTTATCTTTGGGACGTGTAGACCTCAGCACTAATTTACATAATAATTATAAATTAATTATTTTATTAATTAATTTTCTTTTAAATTGAGATTCTGAATTAGAGTATAAGAAAATCTAAGTTGTGAATCAGTATTATTTTAAAGGAAAGTTATTTTAAAATATTTTAGAATAAGATTCTGAAATAGACTATATAATAGGCTAAGTTAACTTTATTTTTTAAATAAAAGTTAAATTTTATTAATTAAATTTTAGAATAAGATTCTAAACTAGACTATTGGATAGTCTAAAGCTTGTTTAATTTTAGAATGAGATTCTAAAATAGACTATGAGATAGTCTAAGCACAAAATCACTATTGATTTTAAATAATATTATTTTTAATTTAATTTTGGAATTAGATTTTGAAAAGTAGATTATGTGATAATCTAAATTAGATATTAGTATTGTTTTAATTAAAATTATTTAATTAATCTTATTGATTAGTTTTAGAATGAGATTCTAAAGTAAAATTATTACATAATCGATATGGTA
This sequence comes from Simmondsia chinensis, assembly GCA_018398585.1. Taxonomy (NCBI): domain Eukaryota; kingdom Viridiplantae; phylum Streptophyta; class Magnoliopsida; order Caryophyllales; family Simmondsiaceae; genus Simmondsia; species Simmondsia chinensis. The sequence goes on along the minus strand of JAGTTD010000010.1, from coordinate 14,871,804 downwards.
AAACTATAATGTTTTTAAATAAATTAATGAGTTAATTGTGGTTAATTTTTAGAATGAGATTTTAAAGGGGCTTATAGATAATTTAGGTTGTAAAAGCGAGTTAATTTAAAACCACTAGTTATAAAAATTAAGTGGGAGCGAGGTTTTAATTGTTGTAACCTCAGGGTCTCCATTATCGGTCTAGCAATATAGTAGATCGATAGACCTCCCTGTGGAGGATGTCGGTTTGCAGATTACAGGGTTAGACTTCTATTGGGATAAACCGAAGTGCAAAGAAGCAATGCGACCACACTGCCGTGGATTATTTCATGTATTTGTATGGAGGTTTAGGTAATGGTTTACACTTGACTAGCATGGTGCATTAGCCTCCCCGAGGAGCTTTGTTGTGTCATGTTAGAGACTAAAGTAAAGTGGTGAGTTAATCATATTTACTAAGAGTTGTAAGAAAACAGTTTAATTGAGAATAGTTCTCACCCGAACTAGCTTCGTGCGACCCCGCTACCGGGGAGTAAGAAATGGTGTGTTTGGGTCATCATTGTATGCATGATAGTACAGTTTGGTGGATATCTAACTTATTGTGTATGCTAAATTGAAAGAATACATATCACTGCATTATACATGACTCTAATAAGATAGTTACACATTTATTTGCATTTACAGTTTTTGAAATGGCTGCGACTGGTACACTTCACACAATTATGAAAGATAATGCCTTAATTGGACCAAATTACTTCACCTGGAAAATAAACCTGGACATAATATTAATAGATGAGGGTCATAAGTTTGTTCTTACTGAAGCTCGACCTACGATGCCCGCTAATAATTCTACAGCTGCCATTAAAGAGCGTTATGAACGCTGGAATAAGGCTAATAAGTTAGCCAGATGTTACATTTTTGCATCTGTGACCAATGTAGTCAAGCATCAGACGCTTGATAATGCAGACTTTGCGTATGTGTTAGCAAGTGCACTAGTCGTACCAAGCAATATAGAAGTGAGTAGAGTATCGTTCCCAAGAGGATTGTATTGAGTGAATACCAAAATTAGCAGCTTCAATACTATTTTAAAGACCGAAAAATTTAGGATTTTGATATGAAATAAAGTAAAATAAAAATAAAAAGAAATAAAAGTTAAAATGAGATTAGAACGTGGTAATTTTTTGTTGGTTTTTATCAGTTTATAAAGTCTAAGGCATCCGATTTCACCTTATTGCATCAATACGCCTTTTTTATTCTTGATATTCAAGTTGTTACTCTGTGTTGATGGTTGAAAATCCTAATTTACTAATTATTCTCTCTCGAGCAACATTTAGCGTACTCTTTAACATATTAACCCATCACTCTCGTGCATGGATTTAAGTAAGAAAAGAGTTTTTAAAGCTCTATGATTTTCTTTTTTGAAAACCACACAAATTGCGTTAATCTCTCTCGAGCATTCGCCCAATTTGGGGTGCTTATCACCTCAGCAATCATCATTAATCTCCTCTCGGACTCATTATGAATCATTATAGGCTTTAAATGGTGATTAAGCATTTAAAACTCATGAAGAACAATGATAAACACTTCAACAACACAATAACATAAACACTGAATACTTTGAATTAGAAATAAACGTATATTACAACTTAGGCTACATCGTAGCCTTAGAATAACAAAATTAGTTCATGATAAACTTAATATTAAACATTATAAACACAAAATTCATGAAATTAGGAAAGAAAAAAGGATGGAAAGAACTAAAAATACAAAATTACAAACCAAACTTTCTTCCTTCCTTCTCCTTTGCATTTTCTCACGATTTTTCTCTCTTTTCTCACTCAAATCTCGTGATTTTTGTTTTGAAATCTGATGCTTAAACACCCCCAAACCTCCCCTAATTATAGTAGTTGAGCTAGGATAAAAAAATTGTAAAAAATCTTCGAACTTCATCCTCATTTGCCGAAACTTGTGGCAGCTGCAGCTGTGTTCTGAAGCCCTGTTCTCCTTCCTTTTTCTTCAATTTTTTTTACATTCCTCCTCCCAAAAACTGAAAAAAGCATCATTTGCATGTTTTATAAGGTGTATAAAATGAATTTGAGCTAAAATATTTCTTAATATAGCCGCCCAAAGTGGAGAAAATAAGCAAGTTGTGCAAAATCTGTCAATTTCTGCACCTGCAGCAGTGTTGCTTGTTCATCCATTTTTTTTTCATTTTTTCTGAATACCACCGCCCCGAACTTCCAAAAGATGAGTTAATACATGTTAAAGTATGTTTTTAAAATGAATTTGGGTAAAATAAATTGAGGTTTTGCTCCAAAAATGCAAGTTGAAGCTGATTGCACCAACACCTGCACCTTGCTGTCCAGATTTTGCAATTGGCTGTTCAACTCGATTTTTTCATTTTTTTTATTGCTTTGTACCGCCAAAAATGAGCTTTAACATCAAATTGAACATGTTAATGAAGTGTTCAAGAAGTTCTTTCATGTTATTTGTCCATTTTGCCACCCAAAATGGCAAGTTGAAATGGATTGGTTGAGCTTGGTGCATTTTCTCTGTTCTTGCTGTTCTTTGCTGATTTTCTTCAAATTTTTGAGCTTAGACCCACCTAAATTCAGATTTTACATCAACTTTTACATGTTAATGCACTGTTTAATTAATCCTTGCACTCGATTTGTGCATTTTGTTACCCGTTTTTGCATGTTGAATTGAATTGTACATGAACTTGGTGATTTCTTGCTTTAGCCATGTTAATTATTATGTTTTTCCCATTTTTTGCTTTGGTTTGGTGTATCTTGCTTGTACTTGTTGATGTTAATGATAAAACCTAGCAAGATTTAGCATAAAATGAGTGTTTTTGCAAGAAAATAGCAATATGAGGTAAAAAGAGCAAAAGCAAAAAAAATTTGACGTAAAATGTTTAAAAATATATTAAAATTATATAAAAAATTTTATACTAATTTAGACTAATCTCTTGAGATGGAAACAGCAACTGAGATGATCAAACATTTAATGGAAATGTTTGGTGGTCAAGATAGGGCTGCTAGGCAAGAGTTGATGAGGACGGTCTTGAATATGAGGACGTCGGAGGGGTTGCTAGTTCAGGAGCACGTCATGAAAATGATGGCGTGCTTGTTTGAGTTGGAGATTCTAGGTGCTAAGATTGACAGTTAGTCTCAGCAGGACATCATCCTCTGCTCTCTATCCAGCTCTTTTACTCAGTTCATGGTCAACTATACAATGAATAATAAGGATTATTAGTTGCCTGAGATGATGAATGAGCTACAGGTAGCAGAGGGTTTTATGCGAACCAAGGGGAGTGTCGACTTGACTCAGGTGTCAAAGGCTAGTGGGAGCAAGCTCAACAAGGGACTGACTGGAAAGAAAGGCAAAGGCAAGGTTGCTAGTGTTGCGATTAATCCTAACAAAAGGCAAGCAAAAGGAAAGTGTTACTTTTGTGGAAAGATGGGCCACTAGAAGACAAACTACGTAAAGCACATGTCTACTCTTCCAGCAAAGACTGCTAAGCCATCTGGTGAAGGTATGTTGATATCTCACTGATTTAAGTCTTGTGTAGTTGAGAGTCCACTAGATTCCTAGTGTGTGGACTCAGGCTCAACTGACCAAGTCTGTAATATGTTATGGGGGCTCAGTCTAACCAGGAGGCTACATAATGGGAGCTGTGCATGACAGCTGAAGGCGGTACAAGAGTAGCAATCATAATGGTAGGAAGCGATAGCTTAGATTTTAGTGTTAGAGTTCTATTTTTGTTTCTTAAAAATTCTTATTGTTTTGTACCTGTATTGGACAAGAATTTGGTTTATGTCGTTTGAAGAATAATTGTTATTCAGTTTGAATATTGTTGTGAAACTTTATTACAAGAAATAAAATTTTTATTTACTACGGAACATGTGTTTAAGATTTATTTAAGATTTATTCATGTTGTTCTCCTTATATACGTGAATAACGTGAAATACTTAGAGAAGAATTTTGCAAGTAAACTACAAAAGCTAGGAATGAAAAAGAAAATCACAATAATTCTAAACAGCTAGACACAACTTAAGACATAGTGGATGTATTAGATGCACCTGCTGATAGGAATGAAAAAGTTTCAGGTACATGAGAGCTTAGGTGTGGTGGGAGGCTTGTTAGGACACCTGACAAGTTCATAGCGGGAGCCTTAGAGGTTGACTGGGGCATTGAATCTGATGCTTTTAGCCGTAATAAAGCAATTACGTCTTATAGTTTTGAGCAATTGGTAGAACGAACCATGCGTGTACCAACAACATTAAGAGAAAGTAGTGACTTTCTTGGTGTTGTACTTCAACAATATACTACTCATTAGGAATGATGTGGGGGTGTCATTAGCTATAAAGATTTGATTGTCAAGAAAGCTCAATATGAAGGACATGGGAGAAGAGAATTCTACTTTTAGGATTAAGCTTCTCCAAGGTCGTAAGAGTACGGTGTTGGATCTTTCTCTAGCCACTTATATTGGTAAGACGTTGTCAAGGTATAGCATGGAGTCCCTCTCTCTTTTGAATAGTGTTCTAGGACACCTCAAGAGGAGGAGTAATTGAGGAAAATTTCATATGCTTTAGCAGTGGGAGCCTCAAGTATGCCATATTATACATGAGACCTGATATCTGCTATGCTATGGTATAATAAGCAGGTGTTAGTCTAACCTGGGTCCGATGCACTAGGTGGCAATGGAGCATTTTCTGTAGTACTTGAGAAGGACTAGAGATTATAAGCCGATCTTTCAAAGTGACAATCTGTTTCCAGTTGGATATATTATTTTAAGACTTCTAGTCAAATATATATGATAGGCGTTCAGCGTCTAAGCATGTCTTTACCCTTAGAGTGGGAGCCATTAGTGAGAGGAATATCAAGTAGTATTGCATTGCTGACTTCACAATATAGTAATTGTGCTCACTAAAGGTTAGACTCAATAGACTTCTGGATAAAACTTAGAAGGGGTGAGTATGGACTTTGTAATAAATTGGATTTGGGACAAGTGGGAGATTGTTAGGAACAGCATCCTGAAATCGAGATTTATTCTGAATACGTTATTTTAATTAATAAATAAAATTGAAGTCTTAGTCATTTCCTAGTTAAATTTGTGTAAGCGAGCATTTATACTACATGTGATTTTCTTTTGGGAGACATCCATGAGATGGGTGTAGTCCTCAGACTACAATTTGCATGTTTATTCTAAGTGGTTTATAAGAGTAAGCCACAGATAGACGTGGACAAATGGTATGGATTGTTATTTGAAAGACTCGTAGTTGAAGACAAGCTTGGACCACTTGTATGCTAAGATTATATGTGACAATTTAAATGACTTGTCTTGGTCATGTGGATGTAGATCCAAAAGTGTTAGGTTGTGTATTTAATAAGATTGACACACTAAGTTGGACTATATGGATTACTTATTTCTAGACTACTATCAGAGATGAGTGATTCATACTGTACTGTTTGAACAACGACTCTAAATCTTAAGGATATTCTGGACTTGTGCATGGAGCGTTAATTACTTTGGTGTAATATAAGTAAGGTCTAAATGCATGACTGAATTCCCACGTACACTAGATAGCAGCATAAAGTGTGACAAGGATCACGTATTCAATAGGGAATCTGCAGTCTCTTATGAGATATATATGTCCCCTTATTTAATTCGCGAATATTTGAATAGTTCGAAAACTTCGGCCAAAGTATTTCAAGTGTTTGACATTTGGAATTTATACTATGAATATATTCAAGTATAAATGAATTATTCAGTAAATGGTGAGTCGGTAACTAATGGAGAAGCTGTGAGAAGGATAATGGTAGTGGTTATTTTTACCCTTTGTCATGGACATTTAGTAGAGGGGTTTTCTCATCAATACAGCCTATTAGGAAGATATTGAATAAATAATTTAAGTCTGGAGTGTAGTGAGATTTATTTTATTGAATTAATTTTTATTAAATGGTAATTAAATTATTTAATGAGATGATTAATTTAACCCATTGGAGCTAGATTTAAATTGTTCTTGAGGTCCCTGCATAAGCCTCTATATTTATTGCCATAGGAAAAAAAAAATATTAAAGAATTCATGAGATGAATTATTTATCCATGAGATGGGTAAATTAATTTTGCCAAACATTATTTATGAGATGAACAAAAATAAAAAATTAAAAAATAAAATAATTTTAAAAGTTAAAATTCATATGATGAATTTTTTACATGTGGGAAACAAAGCAAAAAAAAAAAAAAAATAATAATAAAATATAATCGCATTTATACAGCTTGCGATCTGCGTGAACTGAATCGAACGAACCAACTCATGACACGTGCTGCACGCTGGGATGTCCACCATGGGTATCCGCCTCCCCCCCCGAAGGACGAATCATGTGACGCCACGTGTCACGCTTAATTCAAAATAGAGCGATTTTATCGGGTAAAAACGCTACGTTTTACTTGTTTTGAAATCAAAATGGCGCATTTTGCTTTTGTTCAGCGAATCCTGCATCGAAAAATCAGCGTTTTTCGCTCCGGTACACTACTATAAATAGAGGTGCTTATTCTAAGGGTTTGACATTCAATTAGAAATTAAATTTTTGGGTTTCTTGAAATTCTTTCGGAGACCTAATTGGAGAGAAAATTTTCTGTTGAAATTTTTCTTTCCTCAGTTTAATATTTTCGGAGCCCACCCTCCAGGCTGTTTGAGGTCATTGCGTAGAAGATCACGAGGTCTCAATTTTCTTGGTATTCTTTATAATTGGAGCAATTTCAGGTATGTTCTTCTTTCTTTCTTCTAGTTTCGCTTTTCTATTTATTTACAGTATTCGTTATTATGCTTGTTTAAGTTTATGTATTGTTATGAATGTATTAGAGTAAAAGGCCTGTAGATCTGAAATAAGAATTTAGATCTATAGATTTAAATTATGAATTTAAATCTGTAGATTTAAAATTAGGAATTTTAAATCAACCCAGGTTTAGAATTACGAATTCTAAACCCCTTCCACTGTGTAAACTTTAGGGGGAATTTTTAAAACTTGTCCCAATAACCAGTATTAGGGCAAAGGGTTTATAGAGATAAACCTATTCTTAGGAATTCTCGCACATGAGGTGTCACGAAGCATGACTCTCCGACTAAGGGCTTAGGTAGAGAAAAGAGTCTCCTACTCTAAATGCTTTAATAGGTGCCTATTATTGTGACCATAGTTGAGAATTGTGAACCCAATAGTCGACATCAGAGTTTAGTTTTCAACAAAAATTTATATCTTTTCCGAACAAAATTAGCTGCTGTGCATTTGCAAGGTGATTATGAAGTTTGGTTCCATAGTTTGATCTTGGGTAATCCACATGCCACTTGGAGAGAATTTGTGGATGAGTTCTGTTATATGTATGGTGATGAGGACACGGGAGATGTAATTGACAAGTTCAACAAGGTGTCACAAGTGGGAAGTGTTAAGGAATATATGTCCCGGTTTGAGAATCTGAAAGCAAGGATGATGGCTATCAATCCCCGGGCAAGTGAGGAGTATTATGTGTCTAGTTTCATTAGTGGGTTAAACCCTAGGATCAAGAATATGGTTAAGGCTCTCAATCCCCCCCAAGGTGTGAAAGGCCTACTCCAAAGCTAGATTATTCAAATCCTCAGCTGCAAATTCTTATGAAACTGGACAGAAGGCACCAATTCATCCAGACCCTTGAGTCTTAAGGAAAAGAAAGCATAGAAGTTGTGCTTCAAATGCAACCAAAGGTATTTCTTTGGCCATAAATGCAGCCCAAAACAGTTGATGATAGTCATCGGCAGTGAGGAATTAGATGATGAACAAGAGGATCCTGCAGAATGTGAGGATGAATTGGAGGAGATCCAAGATATGGAGGAAGAATAAGATGAGGCTAAGATCTCTGTAAGAGCTTTAACGGGTGGTGGAACTCACAACACCATTAGGAAGGGGGAAGCAAACCGCAAGCCTTGACTAATCTTGATTGATGGCAGTAGCACACATAGCTTCTTGGATCCCAAGATAGCTAGATTGGTGGGACATTGATGCACTAGATTTTTACATATTTTATTTCCCATTCCTACCATATATTCGGCCTCTACAAGTGTGTTTTTGTTATAATCTAGGTACGTTTTGGCTTATAGTGCAACGGAGCAAATAAAGGCTGAAAAGTGGAAGATTCAAGCGTAATTGAGGCATAATTGAAGACTACTTTGAGAAACCTAACCACATGTGCAAAATAAGTACCCATCGGGTCAAGATTCAGTCAAAAAGAGTCTTTCCTTGGGCGCATGGATGGATTTACTATGCATTTTGGCAGTCGGTTAAGCTTAAAACGAGTAAAAGGCTAAAATAAGGATATTTATGACCCAATATTTTGCTAATATACTTATGAAACCACATGGGTAACGTAGATCTCTTCGAGAGTTTCGATTTGGTATATAATTTGGCCCATAACTCATTACGGATCAAAAGTATGCTCATTTTAAGTTAACTGCGCAAGCTGCTAGGGGGCACCGATCGATCGGTTTGACCCCTGATCAATCGGGGATGGGACGGGACCAACCCTAAAGCACGCCTCATGTATAAATATGGAGGGGGAGACCTAATTTCACATCTTTTGCCAAGCCTCCTCTCCTCCTCTCCTCCCGAAGCCGCTACGAGATCCAAGGGGTTCTCAAACGCCGAAGCGCAGGTGGTCGGAGTGCCGGAAAGATCAAAGCAAGGATCAACGTCAATTTCAATTGAGGGAGTTTTCAATTCATAGTTGTTTATTCATTGTTTACTCTTTTTTTTAGATGTTAATGATGTATAAAACTCCCATGGAGGAGTAGACTCTTTTAGTTTAGGGATGAAGAGCGGATAGCCACCCATATCCCAGATTTATATTATACTTTTGACGATTGGTTTAGTTATGTTATATTCGCACCCCTGTGGGGAGTTCTTCATGATTGTAGGATATTTTTGTATGTGTGCTTGTAGCCATGACTAGGTCTTCAACTTTGCAACGATTAATCTTGTGCTTATAGCCTAGACCATAACATAACAGGAATTCACGCGTGGTTAGTGTTGAGGTTCTACCCAACCCTGAACCCAATCTTTTATACAAGTTAATATTGAATTAGGAGTAACAAAGGAATTAAGTAGTGCTAATGAGATAACCTATGCTACATCTAGGGTGCTAAGATAAGTTATGCCTTTAGACTAGTTCATTACCCTAGGCCCTAATTTATATATTAACCAAGGCTTAGAGCTTGTAGCCTAAGTCCTTCAAGTCAACATCCTAAGTAAAATATAATGATGAGATACATGTTAAGTTACCCTAAATTCACTCCTTAAACTAACCTCAACTGAATTGACACATTTACTTTATATTCAGTTTTGTTAATTTTATCAAACAATTTAGGCAAACAACAAAAAATCAAAAAATTCAAACCACTCGTTAATCACTAAGTCTAACTTAACACGATTCCCTGTGGATACGACCCGTATACTTGACAAAGCTACGACGATCTCGTACGCTTGCGAGTAGAAGGTTTTAAAACACACTTTAAAATCACACCAGACATGAACTCATCAAGACCTCTCCCCTGGCTATAACAACAGCAGATGGGAACTCTATGGTAACTCAAATGAACTGCAAGGAGTTTAAGTGGGCGATGCGAGGACACCCATTCCCCTATGATTTCTGGGTCTTAAAGTTAGGTGGATGTGGTATGGTCCTATAAGTGGATTGGATGAAAACTTTCTTTCCTATCATCTTTGATTTCATGCAACTAACTGTATCATTTGAGAGAGAAGGAAAACCAGTGCAGCTGTAGGGTTCGGTAGAGCAAGGGAGCTTACAAATCAATAGTTGTAAGAAGTTGCAAGGGGTGCTTAAGAAGAGCAATGTGCAATGGATTGGTCACTTGTTCTCTCTTAGTGCAGAACCTACTGAAGCTCAGGTGGTTTCTAATCCCTCTATTAGGCAGTTATTGCATGACTTTAAAGATCTATTTGGGTTTCTACCACTCTACCTTCTAAAAGAACCCTTGACCATGCTATACCACTCAAAGCTAACTCTAATACAATCAATCTAAGACCATACAAATACCCATATTCTCAAAAGAATGAGATATAAAGACAAGTGGAGGACCTATTAAGAACCAATTTTGTCAAGCACAGCCATAGTCCTTTTGTGTCCCCAGTTATTCTTGTTAAAAAGAAAGGTGGAACATCTAGCATGTGCATAGACTATAGGCAGCTAAATTCTTTAATAATCAATGATAAATTTTCAATCCCTATTATTGATGACTTACTAGATGAATTACATGGTTTACTTCTCCAAACTGGGCCTGAGACACCAAATACGAGTAATTGAATCAGACATTTACAAAACAACCTTTAGAACCCACCATGGCCATTTTGAGTTTGTGGTTATGCCATTTGGGTTATCAAAAACTCCTGCCACCTTTCAAGCTCTAATGAATTCAATCTTTAAGCCTTTCCTAAGGAAATTTGTCCGTGTATTCTTTGATGATATCTTAGTCTATAGCTTAAACTTGAGAAATCATATCGAACACTTGAACCAAGTCTTTCATACCATGTCCAAACACAAATTATTTGCTAAACTATCCAAATGCTCTTTTTTTTTTTTGATAAATTAGGGATAAATATTACATATCAGAAAAAGATATATACAGGAATACGAGGGGCATGCCCCAAGGCACGGAAAAAGCCTACAAAGAAAGCCAAAAAAATGGAAGCAAACAAGCTAAAGACAGCAGACAAAGCAAAGGCAAACAAGTGTACACTAAGTGACAATCCGCCACTCTTGTTCAAGATCAGCATGGCGATGAGCATCCCAGAGGGAGGAAGTAGCTAGAAGATGAATTCGAACAATGCCAGTAATCTCCTCAGTCACAGTAGCAGATTGTTTGGACTGATGTTTCTAGATCCTCAAGTTTCGCTCATACCAAAGGTTGTAGACGGTCGCTGATAGACAAAGTTAGGCTATGAAGTGATCAACTCCTCACCCTCTGAGACGACTGGAAGCCCATGCTAGGAGTCATTCCATGGCGAAATGGGCCAAGCAAACAAGGTATGGAAGCTACTCTTCCCCAAACAGAAGCTGAGTAGAAGCGAGCAAAGAAAAGGTGGTGATGGGACTCATCCTCAGCTCCATAAAGAACAAAGATTGTCAGATTGGCGCCTCGGACTATGCTCCTCGTCAACTGATCCAGGGTCCACAACCTCTCACAGGCAGCTAACCAAAGCACAAAAGATGCCTCGGAACATGTAAAGTGAACCAGAGCAAGTGATGGACTGAATGCTCAACTCTCCTACTCCAAATCATCTCCCATGCGGACTTGGTGGTGAACTTCCCTGAAGGGTTGCCCAACCACCTAGCAAGGTCCGCAACACCAACTCATGGATGGAAGTCCACGAGGTCCCAGATAGGACGGAGCTTTGAGTGGCTCTGCGAGAACTGCCACTGACCCCCCTTAATAATATCAGCTACTCTAGCACGCTAGGGAAGACCAGTAGATGTTAGAACTCAAGCAGAAAACTTCTCAAAGAGGCGCTCGCATGGAAGCCAGAAATCTGTGTATAATACCGTGTCTAAGCCATTACCTATGACATGACAAAAAGCACCCGAAGAGACACCACAGAGCTGAAGAATGTGCTGTCAACACCATGAAGCCGACTTCAGAATTTGAATGGTCCAAAAGCTACAAACTTGAAGCCACTCGGATGCAGCGCGGTCATAATGAAGAAGGGTTGGAGAGAAGAATTCAAATGTGCTTCATGACCGAAGCTGTGTTCCACTCCTCAAGACGCTGAATCCCAAGACCTCCCTCCCTACGAGGGTAGACAGATGCCTCCAAGCAACCTTCGCCCCACCAGGACCGAGCGAGGTGCCCTTGCAAGGGAAGGCTGCAAAAATAGACTCTATCCGCCTGATAATCGGCTTTGGCAGCATGAAGACTGAGGACCAATGAACCTAGATAGAGAAGAGCATAAACATAATAAGTTGTAAACGGCATGCATAAGAAAGAAAGCGAGAGGTCCATAGCCGAATACGAGAGAGGATGCGATCTATAAGAGGCTCGCATTCGATGTACTGAAGTCGAGAAGTGATGAGCGGCAACCCAAGGTATCTGACCGAGCAATAGCCAATCTTGAATCCCAAAGTATCAACAATGGAGTGCTCAGTATTAGGGTCAACCTTGGCTAAGAAAACCGTGCTCTTAGCTGCATTCGAGGCCATGCCCGAAAGAGCAGCAAAACGATCCAAAGATTCTTGAATCACAATCACACTATCAATATCACCATGACAGAATATCATGAGGTCATCACAAAAACAAAGGTGAGTGAGACGAGTTTGATGACATCCCGAATGGAAATGAAAAAGGCAATCAGTAGCCGTCTGACAAAAATACCCCAGATGTCCTCCAAGGGTATGACAAACAAGACAAATAGTTACGGGGAGAAAGGATCCCCCAGGCGGATACCCCGGCTAGAGTCAAAGAGGCCCTGAAGTTCGCCATTAATGGCAACTGAGAACCGAGCAGTAGAGAGGCACTCACGAACCCAGCCCACCATGACCTCAGGAATACACAATTACGAGTATCCACCTTCAGAGCACACCTAGATGAGACACGACCGTGGTAGTCTCTCATAAGCTCCTGCGCCATCGTGACACTATCAGAGATACGCCGCCCCGGAACAAAAGTAGTCTGAGAACAGTGAATCAACCCAGGACGAGCACCCTTCAGCCTGTTGGCAATGATCTTCGTAATGCACTTGTAGGCTACATTGAAACAGGAGATGGGACGAAAGTCAGTGAAAGTGGAGGGGCTCTCCACCTTCGGTACCAAGATAATGCGGGTAGTATTCAGGGCACCTACCATGTGCCCTGAGGAGAAGAAGGAGCGAACAACTCGCACCACATCAATACCAACAATCCCCCATGCCCTCTTAAATAAGAGGGAGGAATACCCATCTAGCCCAGGAGCACGATTATTCCCAGTAGAAAAAACATCATCCCAGATCTTAGCATTAGTAATCGGAAGGACGAGAGAGCGAGCCTGATCCTCATCCAACCTGCCCTCAAATAAATTACAGACGTCCTCCTAAAGGGGACCACTAGGCTCAAAAATAAGCTCCCAAAAGTAAGATACTCCAGCCTGGAAATCTCCTCCGCATCAAAGGTTCGAGTCCCATTCGTACCCTCAATAGAAATAATCCGGTTCCTCTACTGCCTGTGGAGAACCGATCTATGAAAGAACCTGGTGTACTGATCACCCAAAGAGAACCACTGGATACTAGACTTCTGATGATAGAAAGCCTCCTCATCACGATAGACTGCCTCCAGTACTCCCTCAAAAGCCACCGCTCCTCAGTCCTCAAGTGAGCACAATCAGGGTCAGCATCAAGGGCTCTTTGCCCCGCCACCCAAGCATCTCTGGCCACCTCCACAAGAACAAAAATATGGCTGAAGTGCCTAGTGTTGAGGGCCCGAAGCTCACCCTTAGGCTTTTTAAGCTTCTGGTTGAGCCGAAACATAGGAGAGCCATCAACATGCGTGGCCCAAACACTAACAAGGGGCAAGAAGTCCTCATGGTCAGCCCAAAATTTAAAGAACTTGAAAGGAGTACACCTAGAGTGGCACTCCCTAAGTCCTCTAACCCCCAAAGCACTACGATGAAGAGTCAGTACGGGAAAGAGCCTCCATAAGGGAAACAGGAAAGGACTGAAACTAGTCCTCACTCGCCAAGCACCAATCAAGACGTCTGAGAAGAAGATCATCACCCTCACCCCCTGGCCGAGGTACAGTAAAGGCTAGAAAAAGCTAGCGGGGAAAGCCTCGACTCAGAGAGACAATCCTGAAAGTCATCCATATGGCCCGGTTAGGAAGAGAACCTGCCGGAGCTATCACTAGGGCGAATAAAGGTGTTAAAATCTCCAAGGAGTAACCAAGGGGGCCCCTAGAGACTAACACTAGTAGACCTGATATAACACCATAAATCACGGCATGGTCCCGGTGCATTAAAACCGTAGACAAAGGTAACAGAGAAACTGTAGTCCCCACAAACATGCTGAACCCGACAAGTAATAAACTGGTCTCCACTCCGAACAAGAGAGATAGAATAAACTCCCTGATCCCAAAAAAAATAAGACGACACCAAGATCGAACGCCAGCAACGCCAGCATAAAAAGAGTGCCAACCATCCCCACAACTAGAGATAGCAAACTCAAAATCACCAGGATTTGTCTTAGTCTCCATAAGACCAACCAAGCCAAGAGAGTGGGTGTGAATCCACTCCCAGATAGCACGAATAGAATTGGGGTTGTTAAAACCCCGAATATTCTAAGAACCAATCATCATACAAGTAATGAGAAGGAAGAGGGCCTACCAGCGGGAACCCCAACTCCGCGAGCTGGCTCGAGTCACTCTACGGTCCATAGCCGGCATGTTTCGAGAGGAAGCCGAGACCTCACCATCTTGATGGGACAGTAGACAAGCAAAACGGTTTGGCAAAGCAATACTCAAAGAGTCAATCTGCACATTTGACCCCCCCCCCCCCCCCCCCCCCCCCCCCCCCCCCCCCCCCCCCCCCCCCCCAATTCACAACAGAGACTCCGGGCTCAACAACATTAAAAAGATAAGGCTGGGCCTCTATAATCTCACTAAGAACAATGGCACTACTCAGATCTTAAGTATCCTTAGCTGAAGGACTAAGCTCCGAGAGACCCAAGTGATCTCTAACCCGAGGAAAAGTCAACTCCGAGCGAACAATCTGGGTAATAGAAAAACCATAAAGGGCTGCTAGGGACTATCATGACCCAGTTGGGGTCACCGTTTTGGAAGGGCCTCGCACAGCCCCTCTCTTGCTCCCCATGGACGGATCCTGAGGGCTCATACCCACCCTCACCCAAGATGTTGGCAAGGACCCATGATGTGAGGGGGAACCCGAGACAACGAATTCCCCCTCCCTTTCTCGGAACCCAATTCAGGTCCAATCCCAAGCACCAGGCTCGTGCCAGGCTGGAACGAGGGTGGGTAGCCACCGATGCATCTAAGGTTCAAGCTATGGAACAATGGCCAATTCCCACCACAATTAAACAATTGAGAAGTTTTTTGGGACTAATAGGCTACCACAGGAAGTTCATCCAGGGTTATGGGGTCCTTGCTAAGCCCTTGAATGATCTTCTCAAGAAGGATTCCTTTTGTTGGACTTTTGCAGCATAGGAAGCTTTTGATAGCCTGAAATTGGCAACGCGCGCAGCACCAGTATTGAGGATGCCTGCTTTTAAAGAACCCTTTAAGATTGAGAATGGTGTGTGTGGTCATGGAGTGGGTGCAGTCCTGTCCCAACAAGGAAGGCCAATTGCCTTTCAAAGCCAAGCTCTTAGCCCATGCGACGTGAACTTGTCCATATATGAGAAAGAGTACTTAGCCATCCTCTTAGCAGTGCAGAAGTGGAGACATTATTTAGAAGGTCATCATTTTGTGATCAAAATAAATCACCAAAGTCTTATATTCTTGTTAAAACAAAGGATAACAACAAGGGTTTAGAGGAAAGGGTTGATGAAGATGTAAGGCTTGGATTTTTCAATTGAATACAGAAAAAGAGAAAGAAAATTTGGTTGCAAATGCTTTGTCCAGACGATAAGAGAATGTAGTAGAAGGCTCTTGCTTGGAAATTACCATTGTCATCCCTGCTTGGATAGAGGAAGTTTTCAAGTCGTATGAACAAGATCCAATTGCTTAAGAACAATTGACAGCCCTTAGCATTAAAGATCCTGCAGCAGGATTAATAGCTAATGAAGTGACCTTGGTTAATGGTATCTTGAGAACCACAGGGAAGATTTATATTGGGAAAGCTACTAAATTGAGAAGGCAGAATATGTTAGCTTTCTATGCCTCAGCATTGGGAGGCCACTTTGGGTTTGAAGGTTCATACCAAAGGCTGAAATAGCACTTTACTTGGCAAGGTATGAAACGCGACGCGATTGAAATGGTGCAGAGTTGTGAAGTTTGTCAGCATACCAATACTCCTTATCCCGGGTTGTTGCAACCCTTGCCAACTCCAGAAAAAGCTTGGCAGCAAATCAGCATGGACTTTATCGAAGGTCTACCTAGATCAGAAGGAAAGGAGATTATTTGGTTGGTGATTGATTATTTTACAAAGTATGATCATTTCATAGCTCTTAATCACCCTATTTGCGAGGAGAGACTTGCAAAGGTGTTCTTGGACAACATTTATAAGCTCCATGGTCTTCCACAAGCCATCCTGTCTGATAGAGATCGTTTGTTCACAAGTAGATTTTGGAAAGAATTGTTCAAACTTGTGGGTTCTTCCTTGACATTGACCTTGGCATACCATCCTCAAACCAATGGAAAAACTGAGAGATTGAACCAAAGCGTGGAACAATATTTGAGGAGCATGACTTTCAACAATCGCAGTGGTGCAAGTGGCTTTCATTAGCAGAATACTGGTACAACACTCACGCACACTCTTCCTTGGGTACTAACCCTTTCATGGCCTTATATGGATATGAACCTCCATTTCCATTACTATTATAAAGTAATACTACTCATGTGGCTGAGGTTGAGGATTTGATTAAGCAAAAGAAGCAATTAGTTTAGCAATTGAAGGATAATTTGCAACTCGCGTAGGCCAGATAGAAATTCTTTGCTGATAAAAGGAGGGTTGAATGATCCTTTGAGGTTGGAGACATGGTGTACTTGAAGTAGCAACCTTATGGGCAATCCTCTTTTGCAATCTGCAAGAATGTTAAGCTCAATGCAAGGTACTTTGGTCCCTATAAAGTACTGCAGAAGGTTGGGGCAATGGCATACCGATTAGAGCTTCCTCCAGATGCAGCCATTCACCTGGTCTTCTATGTTTCTCTCTTGTAGAGGCAAGTTGTTGTTGAGAAAATTTGCTTTGCGTAGCCTCCAAGTGCCTCATCCAATGGAATTTTTACTTCGAGAACCCACTGGTATACTGGGCTCCCAAGTCATTCAGCTGCAAGGGAAGAACATTCATCGAATATTGGCTCAATGGGCCAATTTGGAGCAATCTGATGCAACACGGGAGGAGCTCAAGTTTCTTAAAAATCAATTCCCTGAGTTTTACTCTTGAGACAAGAATCCTTTCTTTAAGGGAGGAGTATTGTCATGAATTGTCATGTATTACTTGTTAAGTCTTGTGTTGCATTGTATTCTCTTGTAATTGATGTAATGTTGTTACCGAGATCAGGAGAGGGAAAGGTAGTTAGTAAGTTAGAGCTTGAGTTGAGATATTCTTGGTTGTTGTAAATGATACAAATAGGTTAATTATTGCATTGGGAAGGCATTCAATGAAATAGATTCTCTTACTTTCTCCCTAATTCTCTTGATTCACTTACTCTCTACTTCCCTCAATCTCTATCCACTATCTGTCACCTAGGTATTGTTTCAAGGTTTAACTTGAATCATTACAGGTTGTGTTGGCACTTTGAGAAATTGGGACACATAAAAAGGGAGTGTAGAGTCTAGAAAAGATTAGACCCTGATACAGCCAATGTCATAACTAAGGAGATACATGACACTCTAGCTCTTACCTAACATTCACCAGTGGATGACTGAATTTTAGATTTAGGGGCTTCATTTCACGCTACATCGTGTAGAGATGTGATACATAGTTTGTGGCTGGGGATTATGGTAAAGTGTATTTGGTGAGTGGACAACTGTTGGAAGTTGTTGGTATGGATGATGTCACTATTCTATCATAACATGGGTCGATGTGGACTTTGCATGGTGTGAGATATGTGCCCAAGTTGAAGAAACATTTATCGATGGGACAGCTCGATGACAATGGATATTCTGTCAGTTTCTCGGGAGGAAAGTAGGTCATTTCAAAAGGGGCGGTAATTCTAGCTCATGGTCTAAAGTCAGGCACACTGTTTTAACATCAAAGTGAGGTCATTGTGAGTTGAGTATAGGAGACTCTGATTTGGGTAGGTCAAAGCAGGTGGAAGCCACTTCCTGAGGTTTTGTTTCAGTTCAGAAAGCTGATGGATAAAAGGATAAATCAGAAGGGTCGTTTGATTGGAGGTATGAGTACATGTGTCAAGTGGGAGCTAGAATGAATTGTCGGTACAAGAAGACAAGTGGGAGCATGAATCCGGCAATTTTCCTAAGAAGAGTGTACCGCTTGATATACTGAAGTGGGGGTGAGCTTCATGTAGAATTCACGCATGACGATTGCGTGTGAGGGAGAGCATGGGAGATTGTTGTACAGTCTCCAAGTGGGATATTTTTAAATGTGGAGACTGTTCATTTCCGATAACCATCATTAATCATGGCTGGATTTATTTGGGCCTGTATTTATGGCATGACTCTTGAGATTTCAACAGTTTCGATTAGAAGAGTCCTATTTATTTGGCACTCTTTGCTGGTGTAGAATGTTAGGAAGTGTGGAAGAGTGAAAAACAATTTTAAGCCTTGGTTATAATAGTGAATATTGTTGCTCCCTCTTCGTGGATGTGGGCTTCAGCTGAATTACATAAATCTTAGTGTCCATATTTTCCCCCATTCCCTTCAATTTGTGTTTACTATTTTCAAATTGTGGTTCGGTAAATTCTTGGGTGGTCCTAACCGGGGTGATCGAACCTGATGCCTCCGATGCTTCATTGACAACCTCCACCTCGGTACTGCTCCGATAGTTCTCAAATTGTTCCGTTATTTGATTTTTCAGAAATGAATGATCCTCATTCACTTGCTTTTTTATATCTACAATTGTTGTTATAGTTTTTCTGACATTGTTGATACATGATGTACCTTATATTTACATATTTTATCTCTCATTCCTACAACATATTCAGCTTTTACATGTGCGTTTTGTCGTGATCTAGGTACATTTAGGTCGAAGTGCAATAGAGTAAACAAAGGTTGAAAAGTAGTGAAATCAAGCGTAATCGAGACATTTTAGAAGACTATTCTAAGAAATCCGGCCATGTGTGCAAAATGAGGACCAATCGGATCGTAATTTGATCACTCAAATAAGTCTTGTAGATTTTTGGGTACTAAACAATCAATTGACATGAAGTACCGTTCAGTTAGCAGCCCGCAGCAGGTCGGGGTTTACAATAGGGCTTTTGATTGATCGGGAAACCGCGCAGATCTATCAGCCTAATACAGAAGCCAAGCTAATTAGCCGGTCCAGCCGATCGATCGGTCGAAGTTGGTCGATCGCAAGTTGGTCATTAACAACAATTACGCCCCATTGGTAAATTTTTCGTGCGCAGCAGGTATAAATAGAAAGGAGGAGACCAGATTTTGGGAATCTTTTGCCACACCTCCTCGCGTTCTCTCCTTATTGAAGCCGCTTTGAGATCTAAGGGGTTCTCAAACACCAAAGCTTAGGGGGTTGGAGTGTTGGGGGAATTAAAGCAAGGATCAACATCAACGCCAATTGAGAGAGTCTTCACTTCTAGTTTAGGGATAAAGGATGGGTAGCAGTCCGTATCCCAAATTTATAGATTTCAATGATATATAGAACTCCCATAGAGGAGTAGACCCTTTTAGTTTAGGGATGAAGGACGGGTAGCAGTCCGTATCCAAAATTTATATTATGCTTTTGAAAATGGTTTGGTTATGTTATTTACGCACCCTATAGGGAATTTATAATTGTTGTTTGGTTTTCTTTGTGTGTGCTTGTAGCCATTTTTAGATCTCCAAATTATTAGCATTTGTTTAAGAGCTTGTAGCCTAAACCATAACATAACTGGTTTTCACGCGTAGTTAGGGTTGAGGTTGTACCCAACCTTGAACACAATCTTTTATATAAATTAATACTTAATTAGGAGTGGCAAAGAAATTTTTTAGTGCAATTGAGATCATCCATGCTACACCCCGGGTGATAAGATGGGGTTAGGCCTTTATACTAGATCGTTACCCTAAGTCCTAACTTGAGTATTAACTCAGGTTTAATATTGAATTAGGAGTAAGAAAGGAATTGAGTAGTGCTAATGAGATAACCTATGCTACATGTAGGGCGATATGATAGGCTATGCCTTTAGACTAGTTCATTATCCTATGCCATAGTTTAAATATTAACCAAAGCTTAGTGCTTGTAGCCTAAGCCTCCTAAATTGTTGTCATAGTATAATGTAATGATGGGATACGAGTAAAGCTACCCTGAATTTATTCCCTGAACTAAGCTCAATTGAATTGACACCTTTAGAGTAGATTTTACTGCTTTCTTTAGTTTAATATCCAAACAATCAACAAAAAACCCAAAAATTCAATCACTCGTTAATAACAAAATCCAACTTAACTCTAATTTTCTATGGATATGACCCGTATACTCAATTTAGTTACGAAGATCTCGTACGCTTGTGAGTACATGGTTTTAGAACACTTTTAAAACTACATGAAGTTTTTGGCGCCATTACCGAGGTAATGGTAGGCTAAGTTAGATTTAGGAATTAAGGAGTTCGCCCTTATTTTCTTTTTGTTTATTTCTGTTATTTATTTCTTCTGTTTTACTTTCAGGTTGGGGTCAAAGTGAATTCAACTTGCTTTCTGTATGGTATGTACGGTAGACACTCACTTAACCCGGAACTGTTACTTTACGTTCTGGAAATTGAATTAGCTTTGTCTACCTAGGGAAATACAAAGCAAGTGTGAATCCACCTCCAACCATGGCCAATGATGCACCGCACACGATTAGGGACCACTTTGTTCTCTAAACATACGTCACACCCGTCGGAGTTGAGTTACCCACCGTGGGAAATGCAAACTTCAAAATCAAGCCGAGGACCATCAACATGCTTCCCACTTTCTACTGGAAGCTAATCGAGATCCCCTGTGAGCACCCTGATGCATTCATTTGAAATTTGTGAAACATGCCACTATCAATGTGTCTCTACTGACATTGTTAGATTATGCCTTTTTCAGTTAAAAGATGTTGTTAAAAGGTTGTTTCAGTCCCTTACGAGGGGTGAAATCACCACTGGAGATGACCTCCAACAAAATTTCTTAATCATGTTTTATTCTAAGGCCAGGACTATGGTTGTTAGACATGCAATCAATAGTTTTGAACAAAAAGATCAGGAGCAATTTCATGAAAGTTGGGACAGATTTAAAGAGCACTTTAGAAGTTGTGCCCACCACGGGTCACCCAAGTAGTCTCTTGTGCAACATTTTTATGATGGGCTTACAACTTCTAACAAGCATATGGTTAATGCTTCATGCTGCTCGCGGGGGCGGGGGGTTGGGGCATTTAACCTAAAAGATGAGAATGAGGCATGGACGCTTTTTGAGAGCCTCAGCGAACACTCTCTCGACCAAGCTTCTTCTGCGAGGGTGGTTAGAGGGAGCACACGTGGTGCCTACGGAGTAGCACCCAATAAATGACATTAGTCTAAGATTGCACGCCCTTAGTAGGAAGATGGATCAAATTATGAACTTGCATGTGAACCCTACTAATGTACGCCTAGTCAAAGCAACTGAGTCATCAGGTGGTACTACTCTGTGTGGAATTTGTTTCGGTGAGGACCATTCTACTTGATTGTTTATATGCATCTCAATTTCCCGAATACGTGCAGTGCAGCTCAAGAATACTTGAGAAATAATGACCTATTCTCCAACACCTACAATCCCTGAGGGCACAATCATCAAATCTTCTCATGGAAGTAGAACGCCAATTACGATCAACCCACGAGACAACAGAATCTTGGTTTGTAGGTAACACACGCCCTCCTGCCTTTTTACGAGGGTAGAGGTATAATTCTCAACCGAAGCACCCCATTTTGCATGATACCCCCCCTCCCCAACCTCCTAGATATTCTTCATAGTGTAAGAAGCATATGCTCCGATTCGTGGAGGATACTATACAATTGGTTTGGTCCCATTCTCGATCTATTGCTAAATTACTGAACCAGATAGGACAATTGACCTGAGCACTTCATAGGCAGGAGGAAGGAAGATTGCCCTCCCAACCTCTCGCAATTCCAATAGGGTCAATTAGTTCTAACCCTAACTTGCTGACTCACAAGCAAGTTAAGGTTGTGTCAGTGCCTAGAGAGGAGGACCTTAGGGATGTGGAGGTAGAAGTTGAGAAGGAGAGCATGGATCTCTACCCCTCTGCTGGTGGAGAGGGACAACAAGATAGGTCATATGAACCTGTTGTCCCTTTTCCTTCAGCCCTTATAGGACTGAAGGAAAAGGACGACCCAAAGAGGGATGAGCTCATAGATGTATTTAAGGACGTAAAAATCAAATTGCTCTTGATTGATGCCATTAAGCACATTCCTATGTAAACCAAGTTCCTTAAGGACCTTCGCACAAAAAAGAAGCACTAATAGGCGCACACTCCGAAGAAGGTCCAACTCACCGAGAAGGTAAGTAGTCTGCTGGCGATAGGCACCCCACCCAGGTTTAGAAATCCCGAGGCCTTTACGGTCCCGTGTGTCATCAGAGAGTGGTACACTGGTCGGGCCCTTCTAGATCTAGGAGCGAGTGTCAACCTCATCCCTTAGTTTTTCAAGAATTGGGTATAGGAAACTTTAAGCCAACCAGTGTTACACTTTAGTTTCCTAATAGGACAGAGCATGTACCTCGTGGGGTAGTGGAGGGTGTACTCGCCAAGGTTGACACGTTTATCTTCGAGTGATTTTTCAAAGTAGCACATTTTTACATTTTTACTCCAAAAATAGCACGCAACAATTCAAAGTTATCAAAATAGCACGCGAAAATTGAAACTTATCAAAACAGCATGCCCAATCAGCATGCCATTGCCATCTAAGCAAGGGCATTTTGGTAATTTTACTTTTTTAAAAATTAAAAAAAGAAAAAAAAATTTCACTGTGGAAACAACCTGTCACCAAAATGTTTATAAAAAAATATTAATGTTGCCTAAATGTTTTGTATAACATATGAAGTTAAATACATAACAATAATAATAAAAGTAATATACTATTTTCGTACAATAAATTTTTAAGACTTTGACCAGTCGAATAATAGTATCTATATAATATAATACTAAAAATTTACTCAATACTAATTTTTTTTTTTGGTTACATTTTGGTGAAAAGTTATTGCAGCCGTAAAAAATAATTTTAACTTCGGAAAAAGGAAAATAACCAAAATGCTCATGCTTAGGTGGAAATGCCATGCTGATTGGGCGTACTGTTTTGGTAATTTTTAATTTTTGGGTGCTATTTTGGCAATTTTGAATTTTCGTGTGCAATTTTGGAAATAAAAATGTCAAAATGTGTTATTTTGAAAAATTACCCTTTGTCTTCCTTGCTAATTTTATTGTCTTATATATGAACCATATTCCAAGGAAGAAGAACAACACTCCTATTATTCTAGGCCTATCGTTCCTAACAACGATCGACACTATGATTCACTGTAGGATGGGAGTGTTGGAGGTTTCTTTTGGAAACCTCAAGAGCAAATTGAAGGTCTCGAACATTTTTCGACATCCTAAGATCGAGGATTAGCTAGAGTGCTACACGGTCAATGGTATTAATCCTTTGGTAGAATTAAATGCGTCCAATTCTATTAAAAATGGTAATTGGAATAATGTCCTTGTCTGTGTCAATAATTGTGCATCATCTCCTAAACTTGGTAGGATAGAGATTCGTGACTCCGATGCTGATCATGTCCTTCTCCTTGACAGTCACAAATTTAGAAACGTTGTTGGAATTGGGGATCATCCCTACAAGCTCAACTAGACTTCTATGGCAGACATTGCCTTAGATTTTGGTTGACATTACGCTCTACACTCCGTTTGGCTGAAGACATTAATCTTAGCGCTCTTAAGAGGCAAGCCAACCTGCTTTTATTTTTGTTGTGTGTTCTAATTTGTTCTTCGGATTGAAGTCTCTTTTGTCTGTAGATCCTTTCGCTATTTGTACTATGATTACTTTGTTTCTTTTTTATTAAACTCTTGTACGGTCCATATTTCGAAAGCTACTAACCGATTTATTTAGTATTTTGTTTTTTATGTCTTGTTTTTGTAGCTTGCTTTTTCTCACTTGTCTATCTGGATTTACCAACTACACGTAGCTGAATGTGTTAAACCCCCACTTATACATGAGGTTGTCTCTTTCCCTCCCTTGCCTCTATTTTCTTCTGGTATTTTTTTCTTTTTTTTTTTTTTTTTTTTTTTTTTTTTTGAGGACAATGCAAGGTTTGCATTTGGGGATAGCATGTATAGTGTGAATTTTTTATTGTCCTCTTAGTATATTTGCTGGAATTAGCTGAGTTTTTTTTTGCATGGATTAGCATCTCTTCTTTGTCAAGACCAATGTTTACCTCTCACCTGTCAACAACACCCGCGTCGGCAAGCTCGCGGACAACCACCTCACCACTGGCAACATAAGCTCGTCGATAGCAACCCATCGCTGGCTACAGCGCCACCCCCCACTAACTCCGCACCACTCGCCACTAACTTCACCACACCCTACCACCACCACCCTCCACCTCACCACCACACCCATCACCATCACCACTTAACACCACCTCCACCCACACTTCCACACGAAGTTCGAACACCCCCCTTCCTAAGCCCACCCACCACGAGCCACCACTGCCACCACCTCCACCACCCCTTCGATATGAACCCTATTCGTAGAAAGAATAACAACACTCCTATTATTCTAGGCTGACCGTTCCTAACAATGATCGACGCTGTGATTCACTATAGGAAGGGAGTGTTAGAGGTTTCTTTTGGAAACCTCAAGAGAAAATTGAAGGTCTCAAACATTTTTCCACACCCTGAGATCGAGGACGAGCTAGAGTGCTATACGATCAATGGTATTAATTCTTTGGTAGAATTAGGTGCGTCCAATTCTATTAAAAATGCTAATAATGTCCTTATCTGTGTCAATAATTTTGCATCATCTCAGGATGAGTGATTGTTAAGTATAACAAGAGCCCAACGATCTGCCTATACCAACCCCTATCCCATCCCCTAAAACGTTGATTTGCACCATAGGCGGGAAAACGGGCTTAGCCCCAGAAAGACCTACTTCACTAACAATATCAAGGGTATAATTTCGTTGGTTTAGCATAATCCCCTTTTGTGACCATGCTACCTCAATCCCTAGAAAATACTTTACGGGTCCCAAATCTTTAATCCCAAAAGTCTGATTCAAAATACTTTTGACTTCCGCAATGTTACTCATATCATTTCCCGTGACCAGAACATCATCAACATAAATAAGGACTGCTGTATAAGTCGTCCCATGCATAAAAGTGAACAAGGAATAATCAACTTTGGATTGTTGAAAACCAATTTTAATCAAGGTTGAGGTGAATTTCTGATTCCAGTTTCGGGAAGCCTATTTAAGCCTATAAAGTGATTTACGAAGGCGAAAAACCTTCCCTTCATGTTTACGCTCAACATCTTACGGTAAGTTCATGTAGACTTCTCCATCTAAGTCTCCATGAAGAAAAGCATTATTAACATCTAATTTTTGGATAATCCAACTCCGGGCCGTGGCAACAGCCAACACACAACGAACAGCCACGAGTTTAGCAACAGGTGCAAAAGTATCATGATAGTCTATACCTTCTACCTGCGTATACCCCTTAGCAACAAGACGAGCTTTATATCTTTCAATCGACCATCGGACTTGTACTTGATCTTGTAAACCCACTTTGAGTCTATAGCTCTCTTCCTGACCGACAATGAATCAAGAGTCTATGTGTTGTTTTGTTCAAGTGCCTTGATCTCTTTCTCCATAGCGTTCCTCCATTGTTCATATTGTACGGCCTGATTAAAATTTTTTGGCTCATCACATGAGGTGGTGGCATTTAAAAGAGTCGAGTGAGGGTTCGAAAATAGTACGTTAGATACAAATTCCAGATTGGATATAAAATACCAAAGTTAGCAGACGGAGTGGTAGTGGGAGAATGGGCTATAAAAGGCGGCACCTCTTCTTCTCACCACTTCTTCTTCAACGAGGGGAACACTCCCCTTCTCGGTCTCCACTGCAGGAGGTTCGGCCAGGACCTCACTCGACCCACTGTTGGCCCACTGTTGGGAGGGCCGGTCGGCTACTGCTGCTGAACGGGTTCAGCTGGGACTGGTTCAGTAGTGTCTGGAGGGAAAAGATCATTCCTTAAGACCCTATTATGCTTCTCATGTGTTGATCTCGATGTATCAATTTTCAAATAAGGCATAGAGTCTTCATAAAATTGGACATCGCTAGAAACAATGATTTTATCTTCATCCAAGCTATAGATTTTATACCCCTTTTGACCATATGGGTATCCCACAAACACCCAAAAACCTTCAAATGAACATACGAGGAAACCTTTCCCATTAACACTTCGTATGGACTTTTATTACCAAGCAACGAAGTAGGCATCAAATTAACCAAATAAGCAACTGTTAAAACACACTCACCCCAAAACCTTTTAGGAAGACCGGCCTGAAATCGTAGTGCTCGTCCCACTTCTAACAAATGCCTGTGTTTGCGTTCAACAACTCCGTTTTGTTGAAGCGTCCCGGTCAATGAAGTTTGGAATTGTATTCTATGTTTTGCGTAGAAGTCCAATAATGGCCCATACTTAAATTCTTGCCCATTGTTACTTTGAACTTGTTTCACTCTAAACCCAACCTGAGTGCTAACCATATGACAAAAGTCCATAAGAATTTTATGAGCTTGGGATTTCTCCCGCATTAGATAAACCCATGTGCATCGGCTAAAATCATCCACAATTGTAAGAAAGTAACGTGCACCCGTTAAAGACAACGTTTGATAGGGTCCCCAAATGTCACAATGTATTAACTCAAAACACATACTAGTACTCGAAATAGAAGTAGGGACGCGTAAACATGCTTGCCTAGCACGATGGCATGGATCACAAACAAAATCTATCTTCTGAGCATGTAAATGGAGAAGGACCGATTACTTGGAAAAGGGAACGTGTCCTAAACGACGATGCCACAAGACAGCCTCTTTATTGCTACTTACCGAGAAAGCCATGGTCTCTTTGGCTGAATGCCCAAACATATAGCCCATTTTTCCTCCTACCCACTTCGGTCAACTCCCTCGAGTATAGGTTCTGTATATAACAAAAATCGGAGTGAAAAGTTAACGTACAATTTTCATCACGAGTAAGTTTACTCATGGACAACAAGTTATAATGAAAACCAGGCACATATAGAACATCACTTAAAATGAGATTATCTGATACTTGAACTTTCCCAACATGGGTGACAATCAAACTAGTCCCGTTTGGCAATTTAACGGGCCCTACCATTTTATTTTCCACAACATCAAACATAATGGATAAACACGAGGCCATGTGATCTGTTGCTCCCATATCAATTATCCAAGAATTTTTGTCAATTAAAACCTGACCTATCGAAATTTAAGCTCGGTGACCCAGCATTGCGCACAAAATTCATCTCCAGGTAACCCGAAGGATGAGAATTAATCACTCCCCCTGTCGTGGGAAGTAAAACAAAATTATGATTTGAAATAGCCTCATACATTTTAGACAAAATAGAAGCCGTAATCAAAACTTAAAATAAAATGCAATGCCAAATAAAAAAAAGAAATGCTTCACTGGAGTGTGGTGTTAAATAACCCAAAAAAAATTGCTCCAGAAGCCAATTTCAAAAAGCTCACTGCACGCTTGGGATTATTAACAAGAAAAGAGCATATACTTGAAAATCAAATTAAAGAAACCCTCGGCTGAAGGGTATGAAGATCAAAATATTATTTGACCGAACTCTGCTCTGATGCCATGTTAAATTTCACCGGGCCTTTAGGCCTAACCCAAGGAGTTAGAACTTAGGAGATCCACGTATAAGCCCATGTGGGGTTCCATCCTAAAACTAATTGGCATTAAGTGGAGTAACCTACAAGGCTTGTAAGGTGATCTCTTCTTTCTCTCAACTTCAATGTGGGGTTTCACAAGACTCACATGTGGAGTCCTCAACACTTACTAAGAGTGCAATAGGAAGGTAGCATTTTACTTCAAGGAATAATCATAAGTCCATCATTTTTATAGATGATTTACTTGATGAGTTATATGGAGCACATTTCTTAACTAAACTTGATTTGAGGCAGGGGTATCACAAAATCAGAGTTCTTGCGCCTGATATATACAAAACTGCTTTTCAGACTCATCATGGGCACTTTGAGTTTGTTGTTATGCCATTTGGTCTAATAAATGCTCCGGCCACTTTTCAAGCTGCTATGAACGACATCTTTAAGCCTTTCTTGAGGAGATCAGTGCTGGTCTTCTTTAAAGACATATTGATATATAGCTCCTCTCTTGAGGATCATCTCATCCATCTTCGAGAAGTGTTTATTGTGATGAGCCAGCACAGGTTCTTTGACAAATTGTCCTAATGTTCTTTTGCTTACACCAAACTTGAATATTTGGGCCATGTGATTACTCATGAGGGAGTGTCCACCGATCCTTCCCTGATTTAAGCAATGCAAGATTGGCCTACTCCAATGTCTCTGAAGCAATTGAGGGGATTTTTGGGGTTGACCAGTTATTATAGGAAGTTCATTGAAGGATATGGATCCATTGCTAAGCCTTTCTTAAAAAAGATGCATTCGAATGGGCAGGTCAGGCTCAAACAGCCTTTGAAGCTCTTAAGACAGCCATATGTGTAGCCCCGGTCCTAGCAATGCCTAATTTTGCTGATGACTTCATTCTTGAGACTGATGCAATAGGAGCTGTTCTTTCTCAGCACGGGAGGCCTATTACTTATTTGAGTCAAGCACTCAGCCTAAAGCATCAAGCAATGTCTACTTATGAGAAGGAATACTTGGCCATTCTTCTAGTTGTGGAGAAATGGAGGCATTACTTGGATGGGCACAGGTTCGTTATTAGAACAGACCATCAGAGTCTCAAGCACCTCCTAGAGCAAAAGATTGCGACAAGAATTCAAAAGAAAGGATTAATGAAGATGCTAGGCCTTGATTATGCTATTGAATACAGAAGAGGAAAAGAAAACTTGGCTGCTGATGCACTGTCAAGAAGATTTGAGGATTAGGAACAAGGTTCTTGTTGTACAATATCCATTGTCTTGCCATCATGGATGGATGAAGTTCATAAGTCTTATGAAGATGATTCTTTCGCTCAAGAATGTGTGGCTGCTAGCTGTGTGAGGAATGCAGAAATAGATGGAAGCAATGCTGATTTATCAGTGCAGAAAGCATCATCAAATTGAAGAACAAGCTCTACATTGGTTCTTCAACAGATTTGAGAGATCAAGTTATTAGTGCCTCACATAATTCAGCTTGGGGAGGTCACTCTGGAATTAAGGGAACATATCAAAGGGTTAAAGCTTATTTCAGTTGGCCAGGTATGAAGAAGGCAGTAACTGATTATGTGAGAACTTGTGAAGTTTTCCAACAAACCAAGTTGGGAGATCACAGGTACAAGGGTCTTCTACAGCCTCTTCCCATTCCTAAGGGTGCTTGGATCAATATCAGCATGGATTTCATAGAGGGATTGCTATTACGAACCGATATTCCGAGGCTTGAGTTCAAATTGGCTTTGGCAGGAAAATCTGTTAGCAATTGGAAATTCTGTAAAAAGCTGTTCTGTTTTGGCTCTACTGCTGCTACGTTGGTATTGTTGTTCTGCTGCTGAGTTCTACTGATATGCTGCTAGGCTGATGTCCTGCTGATATGCTGCTGTTGCATGTTATGTTATTGATATGCTGCACTGTGTTGCTGTCTAGTGTGGCTTAGGTTGTTTAGTTAGTTAATAGAATGATGTATTAGTCTTAGTTTACTTCATTTAGTCCTTTTGCCTTAGCTGAGTTGTAATAAGCTGCTTATCTCTTGCGTGTAAATATCTTGCAGCAGGGTTGGATAGTTGTTGTTAAGTTGTTAGTTGCAGGTTTGGGCGCCAAAATATCTTAGTTAGTTAGTTAGTAGATATATTCTAGATACTTCTAGATACTTCCGAGTCGGTTATCAAGTTGTGTCTAGATACATTGTTTTAGCTTTGATTGTTTTGCCTATAAGTAGCAGTTGATGTAATAATCTGAAGCATTCAATCAAAAGTATCAACACAAGTCTCATTTGACATTAATATTCTCTCTCTCATCTAACTCTCTCTATTTTCTCATCTCCTTTCCCTTCTTTCTCTCATCTAAACTGTAAACTCTACTTTCTCATCTTAATTTCAATTCTTTCTCATCTCATATTCTCAATCTATCCGCATTTTATATTAGTTTACGTTCGTGGTTCAAGCCCGAGCATAACAATTGGTATCAGAGCCTCGTTCGGCTTCCGATCGAGTACGTAATCAAAAAAAAAAAATTACAAAAAAATTTTCGGAAGAACAATTCAGGCGAAAATTTGTCAGCAATGGCGAAATTCTGACAAGCGAACTCAACTTCGAAGGTGTTGAAATCCGATATTGTTCTTGAAGATTGTTGTGTTTCGTGTGTTAAAATCGTCACTATAGATAGAAATCGAACCTATTTTAGAATCTCAGTCCGAATTAATTAAGAAAACATCATTGTCAAAAATTGTTCGAAGTTAGGGTTTTGTTCGTGACTTTGCATATTAAGATTCGTGATCAGTGACGATTGTCGAACCGATAGCAAGTGCTTATTTGTGCGATCAAAGGAGTACTACTTCATAAAGTAATTCATTGTTGAGGAGTTGCGAAACAAGTTCATTCTTCTGCGAGTTTTGAACTCGTCTTCTGCGAACTGAGCTGGTTCAAGATTGAAGTTGTGTTCATTCTCGATATGGCTGAGTTAAAAGTGCAGTTGGAGAATTTCAAAAAACAGAGACAGGAATGGATTCAGGAACATGAAGAATCGAGACGAGCATTTGATGAATGGAGACAAGGGTGGAAACAAGAATGTATGCAGCTAATGAAGGAACTGCAATATTCAGCTCAACTAGTTGCTAACATCAGTTGTGATAGTGCTAGTGTTCTTGATGCAAATGAGCTTCCGAAGCTAGCGGATAGCATTAGACAACCAAAGTTCAATGTTGAGCAAAGGAAGAAAGTGGAACCTGTGGCTGTTAGAGATGAATTCGACCACGACAATGCCGAAATTGACGAACACAATTTAGGAGTACTTGAGTTTGAACAATATGATCATTATGAAGATTCCTTGCCAGAGTTAGAGTATTTGGATGATGAAGAGCTGCAACAAGACATGCATCCGGAATGGGAATACGACTTTCATGTCGAAGGAATGTTAAAGAAAGCAAGGAGTAAAGATAAAAGAAGCCAACTCAATGATGCATTGAACGATTTTGGGAAGCAAAGAAGGTTACAAAGAAGAAATTGAAGCATGTGGTTGTGGTTCAACCTAGTATGTTTGATGATCAGCAAGAACTAACTCAAGATGCTGCTTTTACCAATTTACATGCGGGTATACAAGATTCTAAAATGAGTGTTGGCATACAAGGGTTGGGTGCAGCCGGATTTGAGATTCCAGCTGAAAAACTAGACATTACTGCTATAATATCACTGAATACATCTCCAAATCAGTTAAGTGATACTCCATGGCAAGATGGAAGACTGAACCTAAGTGTTTTCCCTACAGGGCAATGTTATTCTGTTGGGAAATCATTTGTTGCTGCTAAAGAGGCTATTGGACCTGCAGTGATTGATGAAAGACCTCTAGGTGGACCTCAAATTGTTATTGTGTCGGCTAATCCTCAATTTCTAACTCAAACAGCTGGTGTTATCTTTCAAAATCCAATTCCAGTAACAAATATGCAGTGTCGGCATGTCGATCGGCAAGTTCGGCATGAATTATTTCCATTTTTGAGTGGAGATTTGATTTAGGATCTTTATCATGAAGCTATGCTATTGGGAGGATATTTGTGAGCTATTCACCAAGTTATATAGCTGCAACAAGTTCTCATCAGTGGCATTCCATAGTTCTTACAGTAATGATCAAGAATTCAGAAGTTCATTACATTCTCAGCTGCACTTCCAGCATGGATGAGTGATTTTAAAGTCTCCATTCTCTTTCATTCTTGAGGACAAGAATGTTTTCAAGGGGAAGGGAATGTTACAAACCGATATTCCGAGGCTTGAATTCAAATTGGCTTTGGTGGGAAAATCTGTTAGCAATTGGAAATTCTGTTAAAAGCTATTCTGTTTTGGCTCTGTTGCTACTGCGTTGGTATTGTTGTTCTGCTACTGTGTTGACATTCTGCTGCTGAGTTCTACTGATATGCTGCTAGGCTGATGTCCTGCTGATATGCTGCTGCTGCATGTTCTGTTACAAATATGCTGCATTGTGTTGCTGTCTAGTGTGGCTTAGGTTGTTTAGTTAGTTAATAGAATGATGTATTAGTCTTAGTTTACTTCATTTAGTCCTTTTTCCCTTAGCTGAGTTGTAATAAGCTGCTTATCTCTTGTGTGTAAATATCTTGCGGCAGGGTTGGATAGTTGTTGTTAAGTTGTTAGTTGCAGGTTTGGGCGCCAAAATATCTTAGTTAGTTAGTTAGTTAGTAGATATATTCTAGATACTTCTAGCTACTTCCGAGTCGGTTATCAAGTTGTGTCTAGATACATTGTTTTAGCTTTGATTGTTTTGCCTATAAGTAGTAGTTGATGTAATAATCTGAAGCATTCAATCAAAAGTATCAACACAAGTCTCATTTGAGATTAATATTCTCTCTCTCATCTAACTCTCTCTATTTTCTCATCTCCTTTCCCGTCTTTCTCTCATCTAAACTCTAAACTCTACTTTCTCATCTTAATTTCATTTCTTTCTCATCTCATATTCTCAATCTTTCCGCATTTTATATTAGTTTACGTTCGTGGTTCAAGCCCGAGCGTAACAATTGTCCAAGTTAGATTGGTTTGTGGTAGATCGTTTCACCAAGTATAGCCACTTCATTTCCCTCATTAGACCTGTTACTGCAGAAAGGTTGGCAAGGAGCTTTCTTGACAACATATACAAGTTACATGGATTGCCTCAATCCATTGTATCTAATCAGGATAAGGTATTTACAAGCAACTTTTGGAGAGAATTGTTCAAGTTGTTGGGTACCACATTGGCTCTTAGCTCATCATACCATCCCCAAACATATGGACAGACCGAGCAAGTTAATCAATGTATTGAGCAGTATCTCCAGAGCATGGTTTTCACACAGCCTAAAGAGTGGAACCGATGGCTTTCTTTAGCTGAATATTGGTTCAATACTCATGTTCATGCTTCTATTGGCACTTCTCCCTTCAAAGCTCTCTATGGATATGATCCTCCCACTCCATTTATGCTGCAGAAAGTCACTTCAATAGTACCAGATGCTTCTGAGTTCATACAGCAGAGGAAGCATATAATGCAAGTTCTCAAAGACAATCTTCTCCAAGCACAAGCAAGAATGAAGCTCTATCCTGACAAAAAGAGGGTAGACAAAAATTATGAAGTTAGAGACATGGTCTACCTCAAATTAAAACCTTATAGATAGCTCTCTTGGCTGTCAGGAGTAATGTCAAGATGAGTGCTCGCTTCTTTGGCCCATACAAGATATTGGAAAAGACTGGCAAAGTGGCATACAAACTTGTCTTACCGCCTAATTCATACATTCACCCAGTGTTCCATGTGTCATTACTTAAAAAGCAGGTGAAGAAAGGAGCTAAAAGCTCACAGGAAGCACCTGAAGTTGGAGCAAATGGGTTGTGAGTGCTGCAGATAGTTGTTGCCAAAGCCAACAAAAAGATGAAGGCTGCAGATAAAGTTGTACTAGAAGTATTGGCATAATGGCAGAACTTGGACAAGAATTTTACTACATGGGAGAACCTTGCATTTTTGAAGAGTCAATTTCCAAGTTTTTCTCCTTGAGGACAAGGAGCTTTTCAAGAGGAAGGAAATGTTGTTATTCCTGTAATTTTGATTGTAATTGATTCATGTTATGCTTGTAGAGCTTAAGTGTTGCGTTTGAGTTGAGTTCAATTGTTAGTTGGGCAGGTCATTTAGGCACCAAAGTCGGTTAGAGGTCATACTAAGTCAATTGTGGCAGCTAGTTCTGTTTTTTTTTTGCGCCAGATTTAGTTTGAGTCGGTTATTAAGTGGATCTTGGTTCAATGTATCTAGATCTAGTATAAATAAGCTCTAATCTTGTAATCTCTTCATTTAATCAATGAAAATCAAATTTCCTTTTGTATAATCTTTCTCTAATTCTCATCTCCTTCTCTAATTCCTCATCCCTTTCACTTCTCTTCTCATCTTACCTCCTTCTTTCACAAGGTTAACTCTCAATTCTGGGAATGGAATTTAACACTTTCAAGGTGTTTGAAAGGGTGGGAAGATTTACTTATAGATTAGAATTGCCACCAGACTCTTTTGTCCATCCAATTTTCCATGTGTCCCTTTTGAAGCAGCATGTTGCTGAAGGTGAGGCCAGCTCAAAGTCACCCCCAGAAATTGCAGCCGATGGAGATATCAAGTAGGAACCAGTAGCCATTCTAGGTTCAAGAATAATGCAAGAGCAGGGTAATCGGGTTTAGGAGGTGTTGGTGCTTTGGACTAATTTGAATTGTGCACATACTGCTTGGGAGAGGCAAAATTTCATCAAGAGCCAATTTCTGTCCTTCCATTCTTGAGACAAGAGTGCTTTTAAGTAGGGAATATTGTCATGATTTGGAATTGGAGAAGGATGTAAGTAGTGGCAATTCTTGTAATATTAAAATAATGAAGTGACTGGAAAGGCTTAGAAGGGGATAGTTTCGGCTAATGGCAGTTAAGTCGGTTAGATTCATTGTATTGCTAGATATTTTTGGGTTCCACCGACTTAATTGACATTGTAGTATAAATATTTGGATTGTCTTGTAATGAAATTCATGGAATGAATACAATTTGATTCTTCTCTCTCAACTTCTATTCACTCTATCTCTTTTCTCAAGTTTTCTACTTCTCAACTCTAATTCCTAAGACGGGCTCACATGTATTACCAGATGTCTGAAGCTTCCAACTCGACATTCGCTTGACCAACCTCTGCTTTGGTTAGTGGGCTGTCAAGGATGGCTATTGTGTCTTGTTGTTGAGGTGATTGTAAAGTGGCCCTCTTGACATCTAGGCATCCCACATAATCTTTGTTGAATGTAGCCTCATCATAGTTGGAGCAAGCCATGAATGGCATGTTCTCCAGCAAAATAGCCTCATACTTGCCATGGTTCTAGGAGATAAACAATTGATGAAGTGAGGACGGAATACTATAAATGGCATGCAACCAATCCCTACCATGAAAAGCATTATAACTCGAGGTAGTTTGCACCACTAAGATAGTTGTTAGCTTTCTTAAGCCACCAACAGTTAATCAAATGGGGATGACTCTTTCCAATTTGGTGGTAGCTCCAAAAAACCCACAGATTGCCGCATCTAAGGTGATGAAGACTTCTCGAGACTTACCAATGATCCCCAACATATATGAAGGAAAGATGTAGATAATCGCGCAATTTTCCATGAAGACCTTGTTCATCAGAATGCCATCGAATATTGTCTGGATATATAGGGGCTTGATGTGTTTAATGGGGGTATTGGGCCCATCAAACATCATCTTCATTATGTCAGGAGGATCATCAGGCAATTCGAATATTGTAGCATTAACTATGAAAGATAAAGGGTCAAGTGTACCTTTAGTGGCTGCTACTTTAGCCACGAGTTCGACTTTATGGTCCTCATTTGATGCTATCACATTACCCTCAAGACCTTCTTAGGTGTCAGCTGCAAAGAACCTTGTTAATGCTAAGAAAACGGCCTCTCGAGCCATTACTGGGTGGTCTTGGTGCCTCCACATTGAGATTATGTAGTGCCTTAGAAGTCTTCTTTACTAAGAAGGACCCTAATGTATCGCCATAAGTCTGAACCTTCAGACTCGACATCTGCTTTACTAACCTCAGCTTCCGTTAGTGGGCTATCAAGGATGGCTATCGTGTCTTGACGTTTGGGTGATTATGAAGTGGCCTTCTTGATGTCTAGCTGCCCCACCTCATCTTCGTCGAATTTCGCCGCATCATAGTTGGCGCAAGCCATGAACAACCTATTCTCTTGCCAAAAACCTCTTACTTGCCATGGTTCCAGAAGATTAACAACTGATGAAGTGAGGATGGAATACAATAATTGCCATGCAGCCAATCCCTACCAAACAACTCATTGTAGCTTAAGGTAGTTTCCACCACTGAGAGAGCTGCTAGCTTGCTTAAAGCTGCCAACAGTTAAGTTAATGCGGATGACTCCTCCAGATTCTGTGGTAGCTCCAGAAAAACCACAGATCGCCACATGTGAGGAGATTAAGACTTCTAGAGACTTACCAATGGCCCCCCAACATATGTGTAGGCAAGACATTGATAATCGCACCATTGTCCACCAAGACCCTATTTATCAGAATGCCAGCGAATTTGGCCTCGATATATAGGGGCTTGATGTGTTTATTGAGAGCATTGGGCCCATCAAACATCATCTTCATTATGTCAGGTGGATCATTAGGCAATCTGGATGTTGTAGCATTAACCGTAAAAAAACAAAGGGTCAAGTGTACCTTTAGTGGCTGCTACCTCAGCCACAAGCTCGACTTTGGGCTCCTCATCTGATGCTATCACATCGCCCTCGTGACCTTCTTCGGTGTTGGCTGCCATGAGTTCCAAGGGAAGAAGCAAGGCAATTCGGATGTCAATCTTTTCATCCAACGTCCCGAATTGAATTTAGACCCCTTGATCTGTCTCCCTCTCAAGGTTGTTGACCATGAGTGTATACTCTCTTTGCTATTGTGGAACACCGTTACTTGGCAGATCCAATTCTTAGGGTTGTTTGCTGTGTTCAACCTCTGAAGTTCGAGACTCCTCCATAGGCTGGGGGAAGTCTTCTTCGTGGAAGTCATTTTCAATGTTAGATCATGTTAGGATGACGGGATCCAACAGTTCCACTAAGTTAATGCTGAGAGGGAATACTCCTTCTCACCCCCAGCTGAATGCCGAACAAGGGGGTCCTTGGTAAGGTGATCCCACCAAGTTTCTCACCCTTTCGAAGAGGAGAGACTAGCACATCTTTTGGGTTCCTCATGAGTTAGCCCCTTACTAGTAGTAGGAGGCTTGGATCCGATCACTTAATCCTCGAGATCTGCATGCTAGGCCTTTTTGCCCTTGCAAACCCTGGCTTCTCCTTGAGAAAGCCTATTTAGGTAGGAATTGAGCGTTATTCTCCACTGAGCCACCCTCTTGAGTAGCTATCTTCTTTTTATGTTCGAGTTAAGTTGGAGGGACTAGCTTCCTCTTGATCGAGGTGATTCCTCCTCCATACATTACCGAACCTGATGCCTGATGGCTAGTAACCTGACTGTCATGGTGCCTAGTTGGTATCCACATCCAATAAGGTGTACTTTGGGTTTTTCTTAGGATGTCCTATTCTCATGACAATTTGTGTCTTCAGCCTAGAGTCCCGAGAACGATAGGACAATGGAGTCTTTGATTGGAGAGATACCCCTTTTTCGGTAAAAGGTTCAGCTTCTTCATTTTGGATACCCACACGTGACCACAATCCCCATAGAGGTCATGAGTGAGGCGCAGGAGTTTCTTTGACCCATGCTTTCTTGAGGAAAAGACTGTTTACCAATGGCCATCTTGGAAAATTACCTTGCCTAGTTCTTCTTTCTTAGAGAAAAGAATAGTGCCTTGCTCTAATTGCTTCTTTATGAATCTTCAGAATGTCTTACAATCGCGTGTAGAATGTTCAACCTTGATATGCCATTTACGATGGTCTTCCAGCCATTTCAAAATGGTTAGAGGAAACCTCAGCGTTCCTGATTTGAGCATCCTATCAGACAAAGCATATGCCATGACCAAATTCCTTTTGTCCACATCCATGCTGCATGAAAATTTACCTTTAGTCTGGTTGTTATTGGGATGGCAAAGCTTTTCTACCTCCACGACATTAACCTAGGCAGGACTAGGACAAGGGTCTTTATTGACACCTATCTGCCCTTCTCTCGAGAAGATCGATTCTCTAGCCTCGACAGCATCTTGAACTGCGTTTCTAAAGATCAAACTGTTCTTCGTTCAATGAGTTAAGGAATCGTGCCACTTTCAATATACCTTCCCCATATTAAAGTTGGGATCTAGTTTTTGGTGTTTGTTATGATTCAAGCTAATCTTGAATCAAAAACTAGGGTTTTCAAAGTTTATATTGAGATAAGAAGTGAATTGAGGTGAGAATTAGAAGAATTAGATGAGAAGATAACAGAATTAGTTGAGAGATAGATGAGATTAGAAGAGAATAAAGATGATAATTAGAGAAGAGATAAGAGATAGAGAGAATCTAGAGAGAGAAAGGTCATTTCATTCTTCAACATATTTGTTTACATGAAGAGCAACTACTACTTATACTAATTTAGGACTAAAGGCGGTTAAGCACGTACATTGCACTTGGACACTACTATAACCGACTCATGAGTTTACCAACCGCCACATTTGACACATTTGACTAAGCTGGCTAACACGTTGACCACTAACCAACAATAACTGCCAAAGACAAGAACTAAAGCCATTACAAGGCCATTATTCATGACTAATACTATTTGATAGCTACCTATGAATTATTACTAATTAACCCCTATGTCTAGAATCATGACAATACTCCCCCTTTTAAAGATTTTTGTCCCAAGAATCTTAATAGCACATTAGAACTAGAACGTTGGAACTTAAAAGAATTGCATCCAGAGAAGATCTTGTAAAACGTTGGAAGCTGAATTACAACCTGTAGTACTTGAGATTGTGTTGTTCCACACTGGCCTTGAAGTTGAGTTACAGCATGCTGCAACTTGGTTATCATGGTACTCAATTGCTTCTCATACACCTTGCTCCAGCTTCATAAGCAAATAACTTGCAAATCGCCTCCTAATAAAGAGGTTTCTTCATGAAACTTCCAATAGTTTTAATCAAATAACCCTACAATCTGATCAAATTTTGCAAATATTATAGCTAGAGACAGTCTGCAGCAACTTGCAGTGGTTCTTTATCTATAAATGCAGAAATAAGTTTCTGAAGTTCAGTCCAACTCAGCTTACTTACATATCTCTTCCCATTTGTATAGTTTCACTATGAAGCACTTGCTTGCTGCAGCACATTCTTAGCCGTGAAGCACCCCATCTTGATTACATTCTTCAGTCCCCTGTACTGCAGTGGCATCATTACTACTTTTGCCATATGGATCTTCATTCTCAGCTTGAGTTGTTGTTGGTCGTTTAATCATCAAGCCAAATCTCTCAAGGAGGTCTCACACTCGGATATGCCTTTGGAGACCACTCCTCATCTTGTGCTTGCTCCAGCTTGTTCTTTGCTTTCAAGTGATCAGCTTGAAATGTTACACCTTTCCCCTGATTTGAGGCTTGATTTGCAACTGCAATCCCGCGGTCCAAACTTGTTCTTGAATGATCTTGCAGCAACATATTATAATCAGGCTGTAATTCTACAACATAATCTTGAACAGTTCTTTACTAAGCGTGGGCTTTTGGTGGCTCTACAGTAGTAACATCATAGTGTGTTGCTGATAGAGATTGCTTAGTAGTAAGAACTTCCATATTCTCTATTGAGATTGCTTAGTGTGTTGCTGCTCAAAATCTTGCGTTTCATGATTTGCAATTTGCTGCTGCATTACTAAGCTCATGATCACCATCTCTTGAAAAGTTTGCATTATCCTTGGGAAAGATTGATAAAAAATTTATTAAATCGAAGCTTCCATTTCTTGTTTAATTTCCTCTTTTCGTTGATGTCCATTACCCTCTACCAACTCTTCTTTTGCTTCTCCTATTTCCTTACAAGGAGTGAAGAATTGAATATCCATCACACAACAATAGTCAGAGATGCATCTTCCTTATAATAGTTTGCGTGCTCTTTCAGCTTCTTTTCTTGAAGTATACATCACTTATGCTTCAATCTCTAAGTTTGATACTGAAGTAACCTCAATATTTTCAAGGTAACCATATGGCCAAAAGACTTTATAGAGAACATCCTTGGTGATAGGATAAAAAACATTTTCAATTTTTACCAAGAGAATGGCATTATTGGAGACTTGGAGAGATTGGGCATCCATTTCGCCAATGTGTACCACAGATCTTTTGTACAGAACAGGCTAAAATGTAATGAATTCCTAATTCAATTCCTTAAATCACAAATTCCATGAATTGTTCTGCTGTTGGAGAAACTAGGTCTTCAACTCAATTTTGTCCAACAGAAACTTGAGCTGAATTCAGCTAAGTCTCACCAATTCAGCACTTAGATCAAGAAAATTTTTTTTTCTTTCTAGTGCTCTAAATTCTTAATCAAAACTTTCAATCGTCAACCAGCAGAACTATAGTCCAATGCAGCACTATTGATTCAATGTAGGATAATTCTTGACAAATCCTATCAGAACGGCTAGATTTAATCGCAATATAACAGGATCGGAAAAACGATTTGTAGTTCACTAAAACAATTCACCCCGATTCTTTGAGCTAAGTCTAGCTTGAACTGATGCTATTGCAACTAATCAACATTAAATCTTGAAAACTCAAGCACCTAAATGCAGCAGAACCGGTAGCAACCAGAACGAACTAGCACAATTTTGATCAAATACAACCAGAGCAGGATTTGTTGTCATGATCCGAGTT
Source organism: Simmondsia chinensis (assembly GCA_018398585.1). NCBI lineage: Eukaryota > Viridiplantae > Streptophyta > Magnoliopsida > Caryophyllales > Simmondsiaceae > Simmondsia > Simmondsia chinensis. The sequence goes on along the minus strand of JAGTTD010000010.1, from coordinate 14,831,235 downwards.
TAATCTCGAATCATGAACTAGGGATCAAGATCAATTAAGATCTTAACGTAGGAGAAAGAGAGGTAAGATGAGAAAAGAAGAGAAACGAGATGAGAGAGAGAGAAATATCCAAAAGATATTTTGTATTTATCAATGTTTTGAATTACAATGAAGAACATAATTGCTTATAACCACCTAATGCTAATGGCAGCTAAGACAGTTACATTGCTCCTAGTCCACCTCTTCAACCGACTTACCCAACTTCTAACAAGCTAGCCGTAACTATTGACCAGAACACTAAGTACCTTGACCTACAGTAATAACACTAATACGCGACTTATTCGACTTATTACAATAGAATACTATCAAACACTCAATCCTTTAGTATATCCTTTTACAATCATGACACTTGATCTGTTCAGTAGCATAACAGTTTAATAGATCACGATCAAACGAATACAAATTAAGCTAAACTTGAATCATGACGTAGGGTTTTAAGACCTCAAGTTGTGATAAGAAGTGAATTAGATAAGAATTGACAAGAACTTGATGAGAAGAAGATACATTTGGATAGGACGAGAAATCCATTGAATTGAGAGAAGAGAAGAGAGAATTGAGAGATTAAGAGAGAGAAAGAACAATATTCATTCAACATATGAATCTTACAAGACAAGCTCCCTACGTATACTACTTGCACTAAAGATTAAGAACAATGCACCTAGACATACAAGCTGACCAACATTCATCTAAGCAGCCGCCATATTTGACTAATTCTAACCAACACTTGGCCAAGTCCAACTAACTTACCACTCCAGAAAACAACTAGGACAATTACAAGCTAATACACCACTTATTCATGACTTAAGCTACTTATTACATTCATTGAATTACTAATACTAAGTCGTCCTATATCAATTACAGTCGGGTCATGACAATACACCCCCCTTTAAAGATTCTTGTCCCAGGAATCTTAGTGGAGAAGAAGTGGCTTGAAGACTCTTATTGGCACCACCGAACAACTTCGAGATGCTTAGGAGAACTCTTGTTCGTACTGAGGTTGCCTCAAGAATCAGAATTCAGCACGCTTGCAATCACCTACTCCAACCTCGTTGCTCTGTGAGAACAACTTGCAAATATCCCCTCATTTGCAAAGCTTTGTGAAGAAGACCCTATAGCTCGGAATTTGATTGCTTTAAGGAAGTTCACAAGGTAACAATATTATGCTTTTCCCATATCATGAGGCCTCTTTTAAGCCTAAGTTGTAATTGTAACGCCAACCATATCTTGAAAGTTCAATGCTTACAGCCCCTTAATGCAGAAGCTAAACTGGTTGTGTGGAAGTGGAGTTTCTTCATAAACCATAGAGTAAAATGCCTCCTCCTGAACTTGCATTGCGATCACTACAGAATCGAGTTGCTAGAAGTCCACCCCAGCGAACTTATTCTAAATCTCGATGTCAAGCTCACCCTGATCTTCTGATTCCAACATTGAATCTAGACGATCAGTTGAGTTTTGCTCTTCATAATCCATTGCGGCAGTCTTCAAATCAACATCAGGAACTGATTCATTTTGTTGGCAATTCTCCTTCCGTGGATCATCATTTCCAAACCTTTCATTAAACTTAATCCAACAATGAGATCGTTGTCCCTAAAAGAGCTCAATTTCCTTGCGCTGATCTTGCTTCATCTCAGCCTCCTTCAGTTGTCGTTCTTCCATTTTATCAACAGTGATCAACAACCTATCCATAATCGGTTGCAACTTCTGCAATATTTGCTCGAATGTTCCTGGTTTCCTTGAAGGCTCGGTTACTTCCTTAAGCTCTGTTGCCTCAATAAGAGAAGAACTTCCCCCTGTTTCTTACATCACACAACAATAGCCATAAATGTTCCTTCCCTGTAGTTAACTTAGGGCGGAGGCAGCTTGTTTTCTTGAAGGAAAGGTCCTCTCTGATTGATGTTGAATTGACTTTAATCTATGCAATATAACCCTTGGGACAAAAAACTTTGTTGATGATATTTTTGGTGATAGGATAGAGAACGTTCGAAATTTTTACAAACAGTGTGGTGTTCAATTCTGACTTGATTTTATGCATACAATTCAACATAAATATGATTGCAAATACAGCCTAAAATAATCACCACAACATCACATGGTTGTGTTAGTAGTAATTTTGTCACTGAAACAGAACCGGATACTAAGTTGGTAGCAACACTATTCTAAATTAACTTTCTCCAGCATGAATGAACCCAAATTCCAGCTGGATATGTGATCCAAGATCTTCAATTCCCAAAAATTTGCTATCAAAATAGAATGTCCAATAACTGCCAGCTTTGGAAATAAGCCTTAAGTCAGTCTGCTTCTTAATCGGACCTATAACTAAGAACAATCTAATCAATTCAATTCAATCTTTGGCTCAAAAGGATAGCTCGATGTCTGATGGAAATCACAGCTGGCCAGATTCAGTTAAATCAATTCAACTTCCATCTAGCTAGTTCAATTCAAATCCAATAGAACTGTTGGTCAAAATCAAAACCAGTTCAGTTAATGAACTCTTAACCGCAACCTTTAAACTGAATTCTCTGCTCTGTCCCGTTCGAACAGCAAGGATGATCTGATTCAAGCGCGATCAAGTGACAAGCATCACTACTGAAATCAGTACAAGCTAAGCTCATTCCGTGAGCAAGTCCAGCAGATATTAATATGATCTATTCTACAGTAACTAATCCCAAAAGCAAACCCTTAATCTTGAAGACTTAAGCTCCAGAGCTGTTATCGACTGCATAATCTCAATCTCAGCCAATCAATGTTAGTTGTAGTGAAGAAATAAACTGAACTTTAAGCACAAAATCAATTATCTAATGAAATTAGATCAAATCTAGATAACAATTTTAGCTTGATTTGGAAGAAAATCAAGGCTCTGATACCAATTGTTATGATTTAAGCTAAAATTGGTATCATTTAAGCTAAAATTGAATCATAACCTATGGTTTTAAGGCTTTAAATTGTGATAAGAAGCGAACTGTACAAGATTTGGCAAGAACTTGATGAGAATAAGATACATTTAGATGAGAATGGATAAGAAATCCATAGAACTAAGACAAGAGAGGAGAGAATTGACAGACCAAGAGGGAGGAAGAACAATATTCATTCAACAAATGAATCTTACAAGACCAGCTCCCTACTTATACTTCTTACACCAAAGATTAAGAACAATGCACCTTGACATACAAGCTAACCGACATTCATCAATGCAGCTGCCATATTTGACTAATTCTAACACACACTTGACCAAGTCCAACAAGCTAACCAATCTAGAGAACAACTAGGACAATTACAGGCTATTACACCACTTGTTCATGACTTGAGCTACTTATTACATTCAATGAATTACTAATACTAGATCCTCCTATATCAATTATAGTCGGGTCATGACAATACTCCCCCCTTTTAAAGACTCTTGTCCCAGGAATCTTAGTGGAGAAGAAGTAGCTTGAAGACTCTTATTGGCTCCATCAAACAACTTCGAGGTTCTTAGGAGAACGCTTCTTCCTACCGAGGTTGCCTCGAGAATCAGAATTCAGCACGCTTGCAATCAACTACTCCAACCTCACAGCAATGTGTCAACAACTTGCAAATATCCTCCCGTTTCCAAACCTTCGTGAAGAAGACCCTATTGCCTCTTGGAATCTGATTGCTTTGAGGAAGTTCACAAGCTAAACAACACCTTTTTTCAATCCAAATTCTGCTTTTCCCGGAATGAGGCCCCCTTTGAGCCTAAGTTACAATTGTAATCGTAACCATATCTAGAAAGTTCAACGCTTGCAGCTCCTTAATGCAGAAGCTAAATAGGTTGTGAGGGAGTGGAGTTTCTTCATGAACCATAGAGTTCAGTGCCTCCCCCTGAACTTGCTTTGCATTCACTACAGAATTGAGCTTTTGGATGTGCACCCCAGCGAACTTATTCTGAATCTTGATGTCAAGCTTACCCGAATCTTCTGATTCCAACATTGAATCTAGACGTTCAGCTGAGTTTTGCTCTTCATAATCCATTGCTGCAGTCTTAAATTCAACCTCGGGAACTAATTCTTTTCGAAGGTAATTCTCCTTCCGTGGAACTTCATTTCCAAACCTTTCATTAAACTTAATCCAACAATGAGATCGTTGTCCATCAAAGAGCTCAATTTCCTTGCGCTGAGCTTGCTTTATCTCGGCCTCCTTCGGTTGTCATTGTTCCATTTTATCAACAGTGATCAACAACCTATCCATAATCTATTGCAACTTTTGCAATATTTGCTCAAATGTTTCTAGTTTCCTTGAAGGTTTAATTATTTCCTTAAGCTCTAAGGGCTACATAAGAGAAGAACTTCCCCTTATTTCTTACATCACAAAACAATGGTCATAAATGTTGCTTCCTTATAGTTGACTTAATGCGATAGCGGCTTGTTTTCTTAAAGGAAAGGTCACATGTGCTTCAATGTCTCTAATGGATGTTGAATTGACTTCAATCAGTGCAATATAACCATAGGGACAAAAAATTCTGTATATGATATTTCTGGTGATGGGATAGACAACATTCAAAATTTTTACCAAGAGCGTAGTGTTCATTTCTGACTTGATTTTATGCATACAATTCAACTCAAATATGGATCAGCTGAATATTATTCACTTTAGCTAATTTGATTACAAATACAGCCTAAAACAATCACCACAAAATCAACATAGTTTTGTTAGTAGCAATTTTGTCACTGAAAAGAACCAGATGCTAACTTGGTAGCAACACTATTCTGAATTAACTTTCACCAGCATGAATCAGCTAATCTATTGAAATTCCAGCTAGAAATGTGATGCAAGATCTTCAATTCCCAAAAATTTGCTACCAAAATAGAATGTCCAATAACCGCCGGCCATGGAACTAAGCCTGAAGTCAGTCTGCTTCTTAATCGGACCTAGAACTAAGAATAATCTAATCAATTCAATGCAATCTTTGGCTCCGAATGACAGCTCGATGTCTGATGGAAATCTCAGCGAGCCAGATTCAGTTAAATCAATCCAACTTCCATCTAGCTAGCTCAATTCGAATCCAACAGAACTATTAGTCAAAATCAAAACAAGCTTAGTTAATGAACTCTTAACTGCAACCTTTAAACTGAATTCTCTGCTCTGTCCCGTTCGGTCAGATGATCTTAATCAAGTGTGATCGAGTGACAAGCATCACTACTAAAATCAGTACAAGCTAAGCTCATTCTGTGAGCCAAACCAGCAAATATAAATTTGATCTATTCTACAGTAACTAATCTCAAAAGCAAACGCTGAATCTTGAAGACCTAAGCTCCACAGCTGTTATCGACTGCATAATCTTAATCGCAGCTAATCAATGTTAATTCTAGTGAAGGAAAAAACTTAACTTTAAACACAAAATCAGTGATCTAATGAAATTAGATCAAATCTAGATATCAATTTAGCTTGATTTGGAAGCAAATCACGGCTCTGAGACCAATTATTATGATTTAAGCTAAACTTGAATCATAACCTACGGTTTCAAGGCTTTAAATTGTGATAAAAAGTGAATTGGATAAAAATTGACAAGAACTTGATGAGAATAAGATACATTTAGATGAGAATAGAAGAGAAATTCATAGAACTAAGAGAAGAGAAGAGTGAATTGAGAGACTAAGAGAGAGAAAGAACAATATTAATTTAACATATGAATCATACAAAACAAGCTCCCTACTTGTACTTCTTACACTAAAGATTAAGAACAATGCACCTAGACATACAAACTAACCGATATTCATCTAAGCAGCTGCCATATTTGACTAATTCTAACTAACACTTGACCATGTCCTACAAACTAACCAATCTAGAGAACAAATAGCACAATTACAGGCTATTACACCACTTGTTCATAACTTGAGCCACTTATTACATTCATTGAATTACTAATACTAAGTCAGAATTCAGCACACTTGCAATCACCTACTACAACGTCGCAGCTTTGTGTGAAGAATTTGCAAATATCCTCCCATTTGCAAAGCATCGTGAAGAAGACCCTATTGCTCCTTGGAATCTTATTGCTTTGAGGAAGTTCACATGCTAAGGAGCACCCCTTTTTTAATCCAAATTCTGCTTTTCCCGTATCAGGAGGCCTCCTTTGAGCCTAGGTTTTAATTGTAATGCCAACCATATCCTGAAAGTTCAAGGCATGCAACTCCTTTATATAGAAGCTAAATGGGTTGCACGGATGTCGAGTTTCTTCATGAACCACAAAGTTCAATGCCACGTCTTGAACTTGCTTTCCAATCAGAATAGAATCGAGCCACCAGAAGTCCACCGTTGTGAACTTATTCTGAATGTCAATGTCAAGCTTATCGTAATCTTCTGATTCCGACATTGAATCTTGACAATCAGTTGAGTTTTGCTCTTTATAATCCGTTGCTGCAGTCTTTAAATCAACCTCAGGGACTGATTCATTTTGTTGGTAATTCTCCTTCCATGAATCTTCATTTCCAATCCTTTCATTGAACTTAATCCAAAAATGAGATTGTTGTTCCTTAAAGAGCTCAATTTCCTTGCGCTGATCTTGGTTTATCTCAGCCTTCTTCGATTGTTGTTGTTCTATTTTATCAACAGTGATCAACAACGCATCCATAATCTGTTGGAACTTCTGCAATATTTACTCGAATGTTTCTAGTTTCCTTGAAGGCTCAATTATTTCCTTAAGTTCTAAGGGCTCAATAAGAGAAGAACTTCCCCTTGTTTCTTACATCACAATACAATGATCTTAAATGTTCCTTCCTTATAGTTGAATTAATGCGAAGGCAGCTTGTTTTCTTGAAAGAAAGGTCACATGTGCTTCAACCTCTCTGATTGATGTTGAATTAACTTCAATATGTGCCTTATAACCATAGGGACAAAAAACATTGTAGATGACATTTTTGGTGATAGGATAGAGAACATTCGAATTTTTTACCAAGAGTGTGGTGTTCATTTCGGACTTGATTTTATGCATACAATTCAAGTCAAATATGATTCAACTGAATATTATTCACTTCAACTGATTTGATTTCAAATACAGCCCAAAACAATCACCACAACATCAAACGGTTGTGTTAGTCACAATTTTGTCATTAAAACAGAACCGGATACTAACTTGGCAGCAACACAATTCTGAATTAACTTTCACTAGCATGAATCAGCTAAGTGTACTGAAATTCCAGTTGGATATGTGATGCAAGATCTACAATTCCTAAAAATAAGCACCCGAAATACAATGTCTAATAACTTCTAGCCTTGAAACTAAGCCTGAAGCCAGTTTGCTTCCTAATCAGACCTATAACTTAGAACAATCTAATAAATTCAATTCAATCTTTAGCTCAGCACTATAGCTTGATTTCTGATACAAATCTCAGCTAGCCAGATTCAGTTAAATCAATTCGACTTCCATCTAGCTAGTTTAATTCAAATCCAACAGAACTGTGAGTCAAAATGAAAACAAGTTAAGTTAATGAACTCTTAACCATAACCTTAAAACTTAACTCTTTGTTCAGTCATGTTCGATCGACATGGGTGATCCGATTCAAGCACGATAGATTGACAAGCATCATTGCTAAAATCAGTATAAGCTAAGCTCATTTCGTGAGCAAGTCCAGCATATACTAATTTGATCTATTCTACAATAACTAATCTCAAAAGTAAACACTAAATCTTGAAGACCTAAGCTTCAGGGCTGTGGTTGATTGCATAATCTCAATCGCAGCCAATTATTGTTAATTGTAGTCAAGAAAAAAACTGAACTTTAAGCACAAAATCAGTGATCTAATGAAATTAGATGAATTCTAGAAATCAATTTATCTTGGTTTGGAAGAAAATCAAGGCTCTAATACCAATTGTTATGATTAAAGCTAAACTTGAATCATAACCTAGGGTTTTAAGACTTTAAATTGTGATAAGAAGTGAACTGGATAAGAATTGACAAGAACTTGATGAGAATAAGATAGATTTAGATGAGAATAGTAGAGAAATCCATAGAATTAAGAGAAGAGAAGAGAGAATTGAGAGACCAAGAGAGGGAAAAAAACAATATTCATTCAATCTATGAATCTAACAAGACAAGCTCCCTACTTATACTACTTACACTAAAGATTAAGAACAATGAACCCAGACATACAAGCTAACCGACATTCATCTAAGCAGCCGCCATGACTAATTCTAACTCAAACTAACCAATCAAGAGAACAACTAGGACAATTACAAGCTAATACACCCCTTATTCAAGACTTAGGCTACTTATTACCTTCATTGAATTTCAAACACTAAATCCTCCTATATAAATTATGGTCGGGCCATGATAATACTCCCCCCTTTAAATATTCTTGTCCCAAAAATCTTTGTGGAGAAGAAGCAGCTTGAAGACTCTTATTGTTTCCCCAGAACAACTGCGAGATGCTTAGGCGAACTCTTGTTCCAACTGAGGTTTCCTCGAGAATTAGAATTCCGCACGCTTGCAATCACCTACTCCAACCTTGCAGCTCTGTGCGAACAACTTGCAATTATCCTCCCATTTGCAAAGCTTCGTGAAGAAGACCCTATCGCTCCTTGGAATCTGATTGCTTTGAGGAAGTTCACAAGCTAAACAACACCCCTTTTTCAATCCAAATTCTGGTTTTCCTAAATCACGAGGCCTCCTTTGAGCTTGAGTTATAGTTGTAATGCCAACCATATCTTAAAAGTTCAATGCTTGCAGCTTCTTAATATAGAAGCTAAATCGGTTGCGCGGAAGTGGAGTTTCTTCATGAACCATAGAGTTCAGTGCCACCTCTTGAACTTGCTTCGCGATCACTACCGAATCGAGCTGCTAGAAGTCCACCCTAGTGAACTTATTCTGAATCTCGATTTCAAGCTTACCTTAATTTTCTAGTTCCAGCATTAAATCTAGACGATCAGTTGTGTTTCGCTCTTCATAATCCATTGCTGTAGTCTTCAAATCATTGTTAATCGTAACAAAGAAAAAAACTGAACTTTAAGCACAAAATCAATGATCTAATGAAATTAGATAAAATCTTGATGTCAATTTAGCTTGATTTGGAAGCAATTCAAGGCTCTGATACCAATTGTTATGATTTAAGCTAAACTATAATAGTAATCTTGGGCTTTAAGGCTTTAAAATTATGTTAAGAAGTGAATTGGATAAGAATTGACAAGACCTTGATGATAATAAGATAGATTTAGATGAGAATAGAAGGGAAATCCATAGAATTGAGAGAAGAGAAGAGAGAATTGAGAAACCAAGAAATAGAAAGAACATTATTCATTAAACATATGAATCTTACAAAACAAGCTCCCTACTTATACTACTTACACTAAAGATTTAGAGCAATGCACCTAGACATACAAGCCAGCCGACATTCATTTAAGCAGCCGCCATATTTGACTAATTCAAACTAACACATAACCAAGTCCAACTAACTAACCAATGTAGTGAACAACTAGGACAATTCTAAGCTAACGTACCATTTATTTATGACTTAAGCTGCTTATTACATTCATTGAATTACTAATACTAAATCCTTCTATATCAATTATAGTCGGGTTATAACGATACTGCCCTGTTTAAAGATTCTTGTGCCAGGAATCTTAGTGGAGAAGAATTAGCTTAAAGACTCTTATTGGCTCCACCGAACAACTTCGAGATGCTTAGGAGAACTCTTGTTCCTACTGAGGTTGCCTCGACAATCAGAATTCAGCATGCTTGCAAGCAGCTACTCCAACCTCGCAGCTCTGTGTGAACAACTTCCAAATATCCCCCCATTTGCAAATTTTCGTGAAGAAGACCCTATTGCTCCTTGGAATCCAATTGCTTTGAGGAACTTCACAAGCCAAACAGCACCCCTCTTTCAATCCAAATTCGGCTTTTCCCGAATCATAATGCCTCCTTTGAGCCTGAGTTGTAATTGTAATGCCTACCATATCTTAAAACTTCAACGCTTGCAGCTCCTTAATGTAGAAGCTAAATTGGTTGTCCGGAACTGGAGTTTCTTCATGAACCACAAAGTTCTGTGCCACCTCTTGAAATTGCTTTGCAATCACTACAAAATTGAGCTACTAGAAGTCCAACCCAGTGAACTTATTCTGAATCTCAATGTTAAGCATACCCTGATTTTCTGATTCCAACATTGAATCTAGGCGATCAGTTGAATTTTGCTCTTCATAATCCATTGTTGCAGTCTTAAAATCAACCTCAAGAACTGATTCATTTTGCTGGTAAATCTCCTTCCTTGGATCTCCATTGCCAAACCTTTCACTAAACTTAATCCAAGAATGAGATCGTTGTTCCTTCAAGAGTTCGACTTCCTTGTGCTGGTCTTGCTTCATCTCAGCCTCCTTCGGTTGTCGTTGTTCCATTTTATCAACATTGGTCAACAACCTATCCATAATCTATTGCAACTTCTGCAATATTTGCTCGAATGCTTTTGGTTTCCTTGAAGGCTCAATTACTTCCTTATGCTCTAAGGGCTCAATAAGAGATGAACTTTCCCTTGTTTCTTACATCACCCAGCAATGGTTATAAATGTTCCTTCCTTATAGTTGATTAATGTGAAGGCAGCTTGTTTTCTTAATGGAAAGGTCACATGTGCTTCAACCACTCTGATTGATGTTAAATTGACTTTAATATGTGCAATATAGCCATAGGGACAACATATTTTGTAGATGATATTTGTGGTGATAGGATAGAGGACATTCGAAATTTTTACTAAGAGCGTAGTGTTCATTTCTATCTTGGTTTTATGCATACAATTAAACTCAAATACGATTCAACTCAATATTATTCCCTTCAGTTGATTTGATTGCAAATACAACCAAAAAAAATCACCACAACATCACATGGTTATGTTAGTAGCAATTTTGTCACTGAAACAAAATCAGATACTAACTTGGTAGCAGCACTATTCTGAATTAACTTTCGCCAGCATGAATAAGCTAAGTCAAGGCTCCACAATCATATTCTCAACAGCATACTCCCCCTGTGATTGTTCCTAAGGGTTCTGGTTCGAGGTTGGAGGTGAAGAAGAATCAAAGGTTGTGCTTTAAGTGCAATCAGAAGTACTTGTTTGGACATATATGTAATCATAAGTTGCTAATGGCTGTGACTGAAGCAGAGGACATTGAGGATCAGGAGATAGAGAAGGTTTCTGAAGGGCTGGATGAGGAGGATACAGCAGACTATGAGAGTGATGAAATGGAGATTTCTGTTAGAGCTCTCACTGGTAATTGCCCTCATAACATGATTAGAATCAAACGAGAGATAAGACACAAGCATCTGTTGATCCTGATTGATAGCGGCAGTACACACAGCTTTGTAAATCCTAAAGTTGTGAAGCAAGTGGGGCAGGTAATGATAAAAGCCAGTCCATTAGTTGTTACAGTGGCTGATGGAAATTTGATGATCACATAGATGAAGTGCAAGGGATTCTGCTGGAAAATGCAAGGGCACCAGTTCGAGTATGATTTCAGAGTACTCAAGCTAGGTGATTATGACATGGTCCTTGGAGTTGATTGGATGAAAACCATCAGTCCTTTAATCTTTAATTTCACTCAGTTATCAATATCTTTTGAAAAGGAAGGGCAGAAGGTGGTTCTGCAAGGCATTATGGAGAAAGGGTAGTTACAGATAATGAAAGGGAAGCACCTGGAGAAGCTTGTCAGGAAGCGAAAATGCCAATGGGTTGGTCAGTTGTTCTTTATCTCTGCCAATACTGATACAACACTTAAGACTTCAGATCCTCACACTGGACAGCTGCTGCTTGAGTTTCAAGATGTGTTTGCTCAACCATCTGCCTTACCTCCTAAGAGGGTGCTGGATCATGCCATTCCTCTTAAGGCTCTCTCTAATCTTGTGAACCTAAGACTTATAAATACCCTCATCATAGAAAAGTGAGATTGAGAGACAAGTTGAAGAGTTATTACAAACTAATTTTATTCATCATAACCACAGCCCTTTTGCTTCTTCGATTATTCTTATGAAGAAGAAGGACAGTTCATCTTGAATGTGTGTGGATTACAGGGATCTCAACTCCCTCACCAATAAGGATAAGTTTCAAATTCTTGTTATTGATGACCTGCTTAATGAATTGAATGGCTCACAGTATTATTCAAAGTCGGACTTGAGGCAAGGTTATCACCAGATTCGAGTGTTGGAAGAAAATATTCACAAGACTGCTTTTAGGACACAACACGGCCATTATGAGTTTGTGGTCATTCCTTTTGGCTTGACTAATGCTCCTACAACATTTCAGGCATTAATGAATCAGGTGTTTAAAGCTCATCTGAGGCGATTTGTCATATTGTTTGATGATATACTGGTTTATAGCTCCCCATGGAAGAACATATCAGGCATTTGTGACAAGTATTTCAGATTATGTGCAAGAACAAGCTATATGCTAAGCTGGCAAAATGTTCTTTTGCTCAAAATCAAGTGGAATACTTGGGCTACATAGTCTCTAAAGAAGGTGTAGCCATAGATCCTTGCAAGATACAAGCAAATAAGGAGTGGGCTATTCCTAAAAACCTCAAGCACCTGAGGGGTTCCCTAGGGTTGTCAGGGTATTATAGGAAGTTTATTGCTGGTGCCCTAACTAATCTCTTAAAAAGGGATGCATTTTATGGTCTGATGTGGCTCAAGAAGCTTTTAAAGGTCTCAAGTTAGGTATGTGCTCTACGCCTGTTCTAGTTATGCCAGATTTTGGGAAGCCTTTTGTACTAGAGACTAATGCTAGTAGCATGGGAATTAGAGCAGTGCTCTCTTAACAAGATAGGCCAATAGCCGTCCTCAGTTAAGGTCTCAGTCCTAGAAATCAATAGCTCTCTATTTAGGAGAAGGAATATTTGGCTATACTATTAGTAGTGTAAGAATGGAGGCATTACCTTAAAGGACATCACTTCATTATTAGAACTGACCACCAAAGCTTGAAATATCTCTTGGAACAGAAGATTATCTCTAGAGTGCAGAGGAAGGGACTCATGAGGATATTAGGACTGAGTGATTCTATTGAATATCGAAAATGGAAAGAGAACATTGCTGCTGATGCTCTCTCTCGAAGGTTGGAAGTGGCAAATTCTGCCCCTTGTTAAGCTATTTCATGTGTTTTGCCTGATTGGATGGAGGAGATTTACAAGTCATATGAAGGGGATAAGTTTGCGGCAGACTGCATTACAACTTATAGTGTTGAACAATTCATCCAATTTTGAAGCCGAAGTCACTATTTTGAATGGAATTGTTGGAATTAATGAAAAGATATATGTAGGAAATTCCACTAATTTGAGAAGACAGATCATTCAGGCTTTTCATTTTTCTGCTTGGGGTGGTTACTAAGGTATAGAGGGCACTTACAAAAGGTTGAAGCAGTACTTTTGCTGGGTTGGAGCGAAGAAGGGAGTTGAAGAATTTGTGAAAAGTTGGGATGTCTGTCAGAGGACCAAGTCTTAGCATGTCCAGTACCTTGGTCTTCTCTGCCAATTCCGGATAGGGCCTTGTAGCACATAAGCATGGACATTGTGGAGGGCTTGCCAAAGGCTGAAGGCAAGGAGGTAATCTGGGTCAATGTGGATAGATTTACTAAATTCAGCCACTTCTTTTCCTTGAGTCATCCCATCTCAGCTGAAAAGTTGGCCAAGATCTTCCTTGATAACATCAAAAAGTTGCATGGATTGCCTCAATCCATTTTATCTAATCAAGATAGAATGTTCACTTGCTAGTTCTAGAGCGAGTTGTTCTTTTTTTATGGGCTCTACGCTTGCTCTCAGTTTCTATCATCCCTAATCTGATGGCCAAACCGAGGGGGAGGAGGGTGAATCAGTGTTTGGAGCAATACCTTAGAAGCATGACCTTCACCCATCCTAAGCATCGGTCTCGTTGGTTATCTTCAGCAGAATTTTGGTATAACACTCACTTTCATTCTGCTATTGGCACCACTACTTTTAAGGCCCTATATGGGTATGATTCTCCTTCTGCCATGGTGCTATAAGGATTGACATCTCAGGTGGCAGAGGTTAATGATCTTCTTTCATAAAGGAAACATCTGATTCTGCAGTTCAAAGAAAATCTTCAACTTGCTCAATCAAGAATGAAGTTTTATGCTAAAAAAAATGTTCTGATAGATCATTTGCAGTTAGGGACTTGGTGTATCTCAAGCTCCAACCTTACAGGTAGTCTTCTATTGCAGTTCGCAAGAATGTGAAGTTAGGGGCTCATTTCTTTGGTCCGTACAAGGTGTTAGAGAAAGTGGGAAATGTAGCTTATTGATTAGAGCTACTACCTAATTCTTCTGTGTATATTGTTTTTCATGTCTCTCTTTTAAAGAAGCACAAGGCAGAAGGGAACGAGTGTTCAAAGCAGCCTCGTACAACAGCACACAATGGAAGGTTGATAAAGGCTCCTGCAGCAATTTTGGACTCACGTTTGGTACAGCAGCAAGGCATAGCTGAGGAGGAAGTTCTGGTGTAATAGATCAATTTGGATCCAACACAAACCAGTTGGGAGAAATTTAAGCTTTTGCGCAGCCAATTTCTTTCTTCTTCATTCTTAGGACAAGAATTATTTTGAGGAGAGGGTATTGTCATGAGTGTGAAGGATTTTGATGCATTTTTAGCCAATTTTTGATGTTAAGTTCTCATTTGGATTTAAATTTTGTTTTAGTGGGAAAGGTAGTTAGCTGGGTGGTTGTTTTGGCGGGAATAAGTGTTTGTTATTGTTTTTAGCTTGTTTCTCCTTGTTTTAGCTATCCCTCGGAATTTTGAGTATAAATAAGCTTCAATCATGTAATTGAAGAGTCATTGAAATGAAATTGATTTAATTCTCTCTCTCAACCCCAATGTTCTCTCCAATTCTCATCTCTTTCACTTCTTTCTCATCCCTTACTCTTATGTCTCAACTTTATGATCCAAGTTTGATCCAGGATCAACAATACTTCTATTGTGGCTAGCTAGGCAGTGGTTAAATTCGAGCCTATTTTGGTGAAACAAGCAAAGATTCACAATGGTCTGGTCCTAGTTGTTAAGGGGGATATTAGGCAACTAAGCCATGCGTCCCCTCAATGAGTGCCAGCTGGTTACACTGTGAGAGCCCTTCGAGCTTGTAGTTACCAGGCACCCAAGTTTACTAAACAGTCACTGAGAGAACGAGAAACTCAATTGTGGCTAACCCATGTGTCATACGCTTGGAGTCTAGCCATAGAAGTGAAAGGTTGCCTCATGGAGTTTTAAGCCCTTTCAAACAAAGTTTTTCTCTAACCTCGAGGAACCTCAGTCCCACTGCGCCATTGATACCTATCCTTAAGGCAGGGAGGTACAACAGTTCTCACCCTCCTCAAGTAGCGGAGGTTGCCTCAAGGCACACTCAAGGCCTTGAGATAGGAGTGCAAGCTTAGGTCCGTGTTATAGGGAACCATGCCTCTCATCCTTAACCTCTTCATGCTTACCATATTGGGCGGCAAATTAATAGCCCACATCCTCAAGATCACGACTTGGGGGTTGATCAGCCAAGGATGAACCAACAACCTATTGGTACCAGTATGCATGGCCAGGTTACCTAGGTCTTACTAGAACATACATCATGACTAACCAAGCGCATGACCATTATGATCAAGGGGTTTATCCAAGGTTTGGGGGCAACAACTGTTCCTACAACTGACTGTGAAGGGTGCTCAGGGGTATCTATTACATACCAAAGGAGGTTCCATCCCAAAACCAATTGGTAATGGGTGGAGTAGCTTCTTAGTTATGTTAAGTGGTATTACATCTACTAACCCACCAATGTGGGATTCCCATTTTTCTCCGATTCTTTGGCTTGTATCCAATCACCACGCTCTGCAACCATCATTCTCGACGGCTTCATTCTACGAAGCTTCACTCTAAGTAGTAGCCCTTTTCTCGTAGACAGCTTCACTCTACTCTACATAGCCCTCTCCTAGGTTGCCCTTTCCGAAACTAAGGCCCGTCACATGTGGATTGTCAAGCACAGCCTGTCCCATATCGGACCAAGCACATAGGTGAAGAATTAGAGTGAAGATGAGAAGAGAGTTAGAGAATTAGATGAGAATTAGGGAGAGACTTAGGGTTAAGAGAAGAACAATTCAATCTTATTCATTAATGAACAATCTTGCAATACAAGCTAAAACTCTTATATTGTGAATCACCTATGTCGGTTAAACTAAAAATATTAACCGACATAAATAACTCAGGACACTAACCAAGCTTTCCCGCCATACAACAATATTGGAAAATTACATGAATTGCCACTACGGTGACCTCCTCTAAACTAGTATCATGACAATACCCCCTCCTTAACATCATTCTTGACTCAAGAATGAAATAAAGGAAATTGGCTTCTGAGGAAATTCAAATTCTCCCAAGTGGCAGCTTCCTTATCTAAGTTAGTCCAAAGCACCAGCACTTCCATGACTGATCTATCCTGCTTTGAACTTCCCTTGATCCCAAGATAGCCGAAGGCTCCTGCTTGAGTATCCCATCTGGAGTAGCCTCTTGTGCAGCCTTCAAGCTAATCCTACCTTCTGCAACATGTTGCTTCAGCAAGGACACATGAAAAAGAGGTTGTACATATGAGTCTGGTTGCAATTCCAATCTACAGGCTACTTATCCAATCTTTTCCAAAATCTTGTATGTACCAAAGTAACGAGCACTGAGCTTCACATTCTTGTGTACTGCCACACTGGTCTGCCTATAAGGCTGCAATTTCAGATAAGCAAGATCCCTAACTTGAAAGGACTTATCAACCCTCTTCTTGTTAGCAAAGAACTTCATCCTAGCCTGAGCTAGCTGCAAATTATCCTTCAATTGATGCACTAATTCCTTCCTCTTCATCAACAGATCATTAGCTTCATTCACCGAAGAAGTTGCACCTTGTACCAACATAAGAGATGGAAGAAAATGGCCATAAGGAGCCTTAAATGGGGTTGTCCCCAATGCAATAAGAGAATGTGAGTTGTACAAGAACTCAGCCAAGGCTAACCATCTGTTCCACTGCTTTAGGTAGCTAAAAGTCATACCCCTCAAATACTTCTCTCGACATTAATTCACACTTTCGTTCTGCCCATCTGTTTGTGGGTGGCAAGAAGAACTTATGGCCAAAGAAGAACCAACAGCAAGAAAAGCACACGCTAAAAAATACAAGTAAACAATCAATCATGATAAGATATGATGGACTGAGGCAAACTTTGGAATTTGTAGATGTTGTCCATGAACAATTTTGCAATTTTTTCAGCTGAAATTGGATGACTCAAGGCCAAAAAGTGTCCAAACTTAGTGAATCTATCCACAATCGCCCAAATTACCTCCTTGTCTTCAGACTTTGACAATCGCTCAATAAAATCCATACTTATATGTTGCCATGCTCTATCAGGAGTTGGGAAGGGCTGCAGCAATCCTTGGTAGTGCATATGACTGGTCCTCGTACGCTGGCAAACATCACAGGCTTGAACCCAATCCACAACATCCTTTCTCATACCGGGCCATTAGAAGTACTGCCTTGACCTTTGATATGTCCCCTCAATTCCAGAGTGTCCTCCTCACGCTGAATCATATGAAGCTATGACTATTTATCTCCTCAAATTAGCCACTGAACCTATGTTACCTTCCCTTTGATTCTCACAATCCCATGATCCACAGTCATATCAGAATCTTCACTTAAAGGGCCATTCTTGATGCTAAATGCTGTGATATACTCCTGAGCAAGGCTATCACCAGCATAAGACACTTGCACCTCATCCCTCCAAGAAGGAAGAACCACCGAAGTAGCAGAACAAGAAGCCTACTCCGCCCCTTCAAACTTGTGTGACAAAGCATCTGCAACTAAGTTTTCCTTGCCTCTGAAATACTCGATCGAATAGTCAAGTCCCAACATCATCATGAGGCCCTTTGGTTGCACTCTTATAGTGATCTTTTGGTTCAATAAGTACTTTAAACTTTGATGATTTGTTCTAATGACAAAGTGATGGCCATCCTAGTAGTGCTTGCACATCTTAACTGCAAATAGAATTGCCAGATACTTCTTCTAATAGATGGATAATCCCAAGTGCTTGAGACTCAAGCTCTGACTTAAGAAGGCTACTGGCCTCCCCTTTTGTGAAAGAATTGCTCCCACACCAGTACCACTAGCATCAGTCTCCAAGGTGAAAGGAGCACAAAAGTTAGGCATGGCAAGTACTGGAGCTGTACACATTGCTATCTTCAATCTATCAAATGCTTCTTGAACATTCTCTGACCACAAAAGGCATCTTTCTTAAGTCAATCTGTAAGAGGCTTAGCAACAATAGCATACCCAGCCACAAACTTCCTGTAGTAACTTGTTAATCCCAAGAACCCCCTTAATTGTTCAAGAGAAACAAGTGTCGGCCAATTCTTCATTGCACCTATCTTAATTGGGTCAATAGCAACACCCTCTGAAGAAATGATGCGCACCAAGCATTCTACTTTCCTCTGAGCAAAAGTACACTTAGAAAGCTTGGCAAACAACTTGTGCTACCTCATAAGTTCAAAGACTTATCTAGGATGATCCATATGTGCATATAATAAAGGACTATACACCAATATGTCATCAAAGAAGACCCGGACAAATTTCCTCAATGGGGGCTTGAAAACTGAATTCATCAAGGCTTGAAATGTATCTGGAGCATTTATTAATCCAAATGGCATCACTAAAGACTCATAAAGCCCATGGTGAGTTCTAAAAGCAGTTTTGTGGACATCCTGCTCTAGGGCTCTGATCTGGTGGCGCCCTTGCCTCAGATCCAACTTGGAAAAGAAGTGAGAGGCATATAATTTATCCAAAAGGTCATCAATGATGGGGATTGGAAACTTGTCCTTGATAGTAGGAGAATTCAGCTACCTTTAATGTGAAGAACCACCCTTCTTATTGACTAAAACCACAGGCGAAGCAAAGGGACTGTGAGAGTGTCTTATAAACTTAGTCTTTAGTAGCTCATCCACCTTCCTTTTAATCTCACTCTTCTGTAAATGTGGAACTTATAAGGCCTCAACTTCACTAGGTCAGAATTGGCCTTCAATGGAATTGCGTGATCCAAATTCTTCTTAGGAGGAAGGTACCTTGGTTGCTCAAACAAATCACTGTAATCTTTGATTAGCTTCTGAATTGGTGGATCAAACTCTTTCTCAGTCTTAATAGACTCTCTTGAAATGGAATAGAGATGTCCTACCCACTGTTAGTCTTTCCTCCAAAGTATTCCATCAAACTTCTTGCCACTTAGCATCTTGAGCTGTCCTTGGTCCACAATTCCTTGTAATTTGATGGCTTTGCCATGTAAGCCAAAAGAGATTGAGAGCTGACTGAAATCAATCACCAGGGGCCTAATGGTCCTCATCCAATCCACCCTAAGAACCATATCACATCCTCCCAGCTTCAACACTCTAAGGTCAAAATAGAATTGGCGGCCTTGAATCTACCACTGGAACTAATTGTGCTTCATTTGAGTGAGCATGGAATTCCCATCAGCAACAGTCACAGCTAAAGGGCTTGTTTTAATCATCTCATGAGCCACCCTCATCACAATCTTAGGATCAACAAAACTGTGTATGCTTCCGCTATCAATCAAGATAAAAAGAGACTTATGATTCGCTTCATCCTTGACTCTTATGGTGTTGTGTGCCCCATTGCGAGTTGAAGCCTTCACTGAAATCTCCATTTCGTTCTCATCAGCATCTTCCTCTTGTAAACACTGCTCCTCAGGCTCATCACTTGCCTCCTCCTCCTCCTCCTTTTGTTCATCTGATTCTTCATTAGCCCCAGCTCCACTAACAGACATGAAGAACTTAGGATCGCACTTATGTCCAAAGAAGTATCTTTTGTTACATTCTTAGAATAGTCTTTGATCCTTTTTCTCTTCAATACTTAAGGTTTTGGAAGCAACCTCACTATTAACTGATGTTAAAGAACTACTGGACACATTCTTGCCTTGGGGTACATTGGAACTAGCAAGCACTGTGGCCTCATACATCTCTGCTTTTGAATAGGCTCGGGACAATGTTAAATGATTAATGGCTTTAACCCAATTCTTTATATTTGGCTTTAGTCCAGTAATGAAGCTAGAGACATTTTATGCCTCACTTGCACTAGGATTTACTGCCATCAGTCTAGCTCACACGTTCTCAAAACATGTCATAAATTCTATCACGGAGGTTGTTTGAGTCACCCTGTTAAAGTCACCCACCACATCCCCCTAATCCTCATCACCATACCTCTCACAAAATTCGTCAACAAACTCATACCATGAGATGTCAGGATTACTGAGAATCAAGTTGTGAAACCATACCTCATGATCACCTTGCAAATCTACTGCAGCTAGTCCCAACTTTTCCACATCCTTCAAATGAGAAAAGCGAAAGTAACTCTCACTTCTTATTATATAGGACTGTGGATGTGATCCATAAAAAGTATCAATTTCGACCTTTGGCTTCCTGTAACCACTACCCCTAGCTTTAGGTTCAGCTCTCTCCTCAGATACTTGAGGCTATCTTTGATCAGTATGCCTCCTTTGCTGGCAAGCTAGTGTTAAGAGTCCAGCTCAGATTGACGATCAAAGTGCTGCCTTATTTCATTCATCTGCTGCTGCATTTTCTTGTTTGAAGTGCTAGTATTATAAAATTTCTATTGAAAACCTGCCACTATTATTCTTAACTATTGCATTTCAGCTAGCACCACCTCCAAACCCTCACCTTGATTAGAATTTACTCCTGCAGTGACTCCAGCAGAAGTTCCAAGAGCAATACCAGCTCCCGCAGCTGCATTAGCAATAGCACCACCTCGAGTTGTAACTCCTCTAGGCATTGTCACTGCTTACACGTAATTATCACTAATTCTAATCCAGTATCACTTATTGAGTGAAGGAAAAAAACTGAATTAAGTTTGCTACAACTGATCCGCAGTAGCAATTCAATCGAATAAGTTGCAGTTCAACTCAATCAACACAATCAAGCTCTGATACCAATTGTTATGATTCAAGATCAATCTTGAATCATGACATAGAATAGGTGAATACTTAGAGTGAAGATGAGAAGATAATTAGAGAATTAGATCAGAATTAGGGAGAGAGTTGGTGTTGAGCGAAGAACAATTCAATCTTATTCATCAATGAACAATCTTATAATACAAGCTAAACTCTTATATCATGAATCACTTAAGTCGGTTAAACAAAAAAGATCTAAGTTACCTTACACTAACTGACTTAATTAACTCAGGACACTAACCAAGCTTTCCGGCCATACAACCATATTTGAAAATTACATGAATTGCCACTACAATGACCTCCCCTTAAACTCATATCATGACAGTATCCCACAAATCCCCCCCGCAATCCCTACCCACTTAGGGGCTAGTGGCAGGCGCATAATCATGTGTCTAACGTTCCCCTCCAGGATCAATTGGCCACTTTCATTGAGCAAATGTAGGGCCGGGTCTAGCAAGTGTCGATAGGCCAAACCCTAACCTAACTACATTGACAAGGATTGCCCTTTCCCTTGAGGATACAAAATCCTCGAGTTTATCCGCTTCTCAGGGGCAGGGACTATTGCTGCTCTTGAGCACCTGGCGAGATTCAATTGCCAGTGTAAGGAAGCAGCTGATAACCAATATCTCAAATTAAATTTGTACCCCAGTTTGTTAACTAGGACCCTTTTCAAGTGGCATATCAGCCTCCAACCTAATTCTATTTATTATTGGGAAGACATGGCGTTCATGACCAATTTCCTTGAATAGAGTTAGGAACTTCCACATTGGACTTGGCTCAAATGAGACAAAAGTCAAGCGACTTAGCGGAAGAATATATTAAACTATTCAAGTGAGCCTGGTTGAAATGCACTGTAGCTCTTCCCGAGCTCAAATACACCAAGCTAGCTCTAAACGGCTTGGACATTGAATTCAAGATTAAATTTGAGGGCTCTAATTTTACATCGTATCTACAGCTAGTAGAATGTGCCGCTAGGTACCAGGCCGTCTTGGAAGAAGAAAGCCTTAGGAAAAGCAGCATGTGCTGGACATACGTGCATAACTTAACTAAGGAGGAGGAAGATCCTCCATACAAAATTGATGTAGCTGAGTACGTCACAGGAGCTCCCGTGGTTTGTAATCTTTTGATCAAGAAGGATGTTAAAGCAAGGAAGTCTTACCAGCCCCAAACCTTGAGGAAGTGTTCATTTGACCTTTCTTGAGCCAATGTAATATTCGATTGGCTTGAGCCAAATAATAAACTTACAATCAATGATAAACATAGAAAATCCGATCCCGACTCGAATATGGGGAAGGTGTACTGTACATGGAATAATTGATTAACTCACTCAATGAAGAACTATATGATCTTTAGAAACATGGTTCGAGATGCCATAGAAGCTGGAGAATTGATCTTCCCGGGAGAAGGACAAATGAGCGTCCATAAGGACCCATTTGCTAGTCATATTCATATCAACGTCTTTGAAACCATTAACAAACACAAGCCCTATTGCGTCTAGGCTAACCCTTTTTCTTTACACAAGATGAAAATGGTGCCTAGTGACAATCAGAAGGCTAGGGTGGCTAATCATCTTTTTGAACGGTTGGTCATTGAAGGAATACAAGCATTCCCAATACTAGTGCATACTTTGGAAGATGGAATGTGCCATTGGCCCATCACTGAACTTCATCCTACTAATAAATGCACTATTTTCAAGAATTTACTGATCAAGCTCCGCAATAACTCCACTATCACACTGACTGTGGCAGAGGAATTGGCTATGGAAACTAGTGGTAGCCGGGGTCATCCCAAAGTCTAACTTGTCGGGAGAAGATATCGCATGACTTGGAACGGATTTCATACGCTGTATGTCAGTAATGCTGTGGGAAAATACAAGCTGCAATGAGGAAACTCAGGTTGATTCCTTAATATACTTCCCCAACGAAAACTTTGGTGGAACTAAAATTTCCATCTGAGAGACCTCGAAGAAGTGATTCAGTTGAGGAATCTCCCTCGAGCACTCAGATTATTATGCGGATAGGGCACTCTATGAGACACTCAAAGTACGAATTATTGGATGCGGACACCAGCCAGGCACCACTATATTCAGGTTGTCAACCATTGGGCGTTAGCTTCGGCAATGTAGAAAGGAGAAATGTACATCGATCAGGAGGTAGCTAGTCCTTCCAAGTTAACTCGAACTCATAAGAAAAGGCAGTTGGGCAAGAGGGCAGCCCAATAGAGTGTCACGCTTGATTCCTTACTAACTAGGCTTTTCCAAGAAGCCAAGGTTCTCAAGGTGTTAGGTTCCAATGAACAATTGAAAGCCTAACCTTGTAGAGGAAGGAGTTAAGATGAGAAGAGAAGGGAAAGGGGATAAGAAATAGAGAAGGGGATGAGAAATTAGAGAGAATTCCAAAAGAAATTCAGTTTATATTTCATTGAATGAATGATATTACAACCTAGGAGCTTATTTATAGACAACTAAGTACAAGGAATAGAGACATAACAGGCCAACCGACCTTCCCGCCTAAATCTGCAGCTGCACACCCAAATCGACCCGCGTTTGACCAACTACCCAATTTGGCACCAACTACCGACTTAACTAACATTTGAACACATACAACTCCAACTTAAGACACCAATCCGACATTACAAACAGAAACTACAAAGTAATTCTAACGATTTATAACATTCCCTCCCTCTTAAGAAACTTCTTGTCCTCAAGAAGTGAAGCTTGGAAATTGACTCCGCAAGAAATTGCAATTTTCCCAAGTCACCAAATTCTTGGTCAAGTTGCACCAAGTGACCAAAACTTCCTGCACAGCTCCACGATCTTGCTGCAGCAACCTCCGAGCTTTTACTGCATCAGGCTGCAACTTCAGAACACCATTAGCTTCTACAACAGGATGCTCCCGGGAGTCTACAGCTCCTTTTTTGACCTGCTTTTTGAGTAGGGACACGTGAAACAAGGGGTGAATGTATGAGTGTGTAGGTAAGTCGAGCTTATAAGCCACATTGCCAATTTTCTCCAGAATTTTATACGGGCCAAAGTATCGGGCACTTAGCTGGACATTACACCTGACAGCCAAGGAAGACTATCTATACTGTTGTAATTTAAGGTAGACCATGTCACCAACGTCATAAATTTTGTCTACCCTTTTTTTATCAGCGTAATACTTCATCCGAGCTCGAGCTTGATGGAGATTGTCTTTAAGTTCTTGCAACATTTGTCTCCTCTGCTGCACAAGTTCAGTCACTGCAGTACCATTGCTTCTCTGTTGTTGAAGCAACATAGGAGAGGGTGGAGAGTAGCCATACAATGCTAGGAATGGAGAAGTGCCAATGGATGAATGAAAGTGTGTATTGAACCAAAATTCAGTTAAGGATAGCCAACGGTTCCACTCCTTGGGCTTCAAGAAGACCATACTCCGCAAATACTGCTCTACACATTGGTTGACTCATTCGGTTTGGCCATCCATCTGAGGAGGATATGAGGAACTGAGTGCCAACGTGGTGCCCATCAACTTAAACAACTCTCTCCAAAATGTGCTTGTGAAAATCTTATCTCGATCGGACACAATGGATTGAGGCAATCCATGCAATTTATAAATGTCGTCAAGGAAGATCCTTGCCAACCTTTCAGCGGTGACGGGTTGAGCAAGAGCAATGAAATGACTTTACTTGGTGAAACGATCCACCACGACCCATATGACCTCCTTGCCTTCGGACTTCGGAAGTCCCTCGATGTAATCCATGCTAATGTGAACCCAAGCTCCCTCCAGAATGGGAAGAGGTTGAAGAATTCCTTTGTAACGAGGATCTCCCAACTTCGTTTGTTGACATACTTCACAAGCCTTCACGTATTCACTCACATCTTTTTTCATACTCGGCCATGTAAAATATGCTTTGATTCGTTGATAGGTGCCTTCTACACCCTCATGACCACCGCAAGCAGCATCATGTGAAGCTTGGATGACCAATTCTCTCAAATCAGTGGCAGAACCAACATACAACAGCCCCTTGACCCTGATCAGCCCCTGCTGCACCGACACTTCATTGTCTGCAGAACCCGACTTTGCATCGCGTGTGAGGACTGCAGCGGCCACTTTTTCCTGCGCAAACGGGTCATTCATATAGGACTTGTGTAGCTCAAGCACCCAAGAAGGTATTACCAAGGTTACAGCAGCACAGGAAGCATGATTTTCATCCTCAAACTGCCTTGACAGTGCATCGGCTGCAATGTTCTCCTTGCCACTTCTATATTCGATGTCGTAATCAAGGCCTAACATTTTCATGAGGCCTTTCTTCTAAATCCTCATCACGATATTTTGTTTAAGGAGATACTTGAGGCTTTGATGATCCGTTTGAATGATGAACTTATGACCCTCCAAGTATTGCCTCCATTTCTCCACGGCTAAGAGGATGGCGAGATATTCCTTCTCGTATGTTGACATCGCTTGATGTTTAGGGCTAAGGGCTTGACTCAAGTAAGCAATAGGCCTTCCTTTTTGGGAAAGAATAGCCCCTATACCAGTACCACTTGCATCGGTCTCCAAAATAAAGCTTTCTGTAAAATCCGGCAACGCCAAAACTGAGGTAGCACACATTGCGGCTTTAAGGGCTTCAAATTCCGCTTGAGATCTCTCGTTCCATGTGAAAGCATCCTTCTTCAAGAGCTTGGTCAAAGGTTTGGCAGTAGAACCATATCCCTTAATAATTTTCCTATAATAGCTGGTCAATCCCAAGAAACCCCTCAATTTCTTCAATGTTAGCGGAATTGCCTATTCTTGCATTGCTCGGATCTTATTTGGATCAGTAGACACTCCCTCATGAGAGATGATATGACCCAAATACTCGAGTTTATCTTGAGCAAATGAACACTTTGACAACTTTGCAAAAAACTTGTGTTGTCGCATCAATTCAAACACTTGTCGGATGTGAGTAAGATAAGCTTCATATGTCAAGCTATAAATCAGTATGTCATTCAAGAAAATGAGCACCGACTTCCTTAGAAAAGGTTTGAAAACATCATTCATGGCTGCTTGAAACGTGGCCGGGGCATTTGCCAAACCAAAAGGCATTACAACAAGCTCGAAATGGCCATGGTGAGTTTTGAAAGCCGTCTTGTAAATATCCGGCTCAAGGAACCTGATTTGATGGTATCCTTGCCTCAAATCCAGCTTTAAAAAGAAACACGCCCCATGTAGTTCATCAAGCAAATCGTCCATGATCGGAATGGGAAACTTATCCTTCACCGTGAGAGCATTTAACCTGCAGTAGTCGATACACGTCCTAGCCGAGCCATCTTTCTTCTTCACAAGGATCACGGGTGAAGAGAAAGGACTATGGCTTGGTCTAATGAAGTTCACATTAAGAATTTCCTCCACTTGCCTTTCTATTTCTGACCTTTGGCCATGTGCATAACGATAAGGCCTAATCTTCACCGGATCAGCGTTTGCACGCAAAGGGATGGCGTGGTCCACACTCCTTGGAGGAGGAAGACCCTTAGGTGGCTCAAAGAGGTCACCAAATTCATTAACTAAGGCTTGCACTTCTGGTTGAAGTCCCGGCTGCAGCTCAACCAATGCTATCATGAACAAATGACCTATCCATTGTATCGCTTTCTTCTTGATCCCAACGTGCACATGTTTGCCATCGATAATTTGAGTTGAGCATCCTCTGTCATGCCTTTCAAGGACACTTTGGTGCCATGAACCTCGAATGCCATGGTCATCTTATCGAAATCAAACACAACCGGGTTGAAGGTCCTCATCCAATCCACCCCTAGCACCATGTCGCAACCGCCCAAAGGAAGAACTCGAAAATCAAAGGTGAAATGATGATCTTGCATAGACCAAGGAAATGCTATGCACTTGTTGTACATGGTTAAACAATTGCCATCAACCACCATCACTTGCAAAAGGTGAGTCTTTATCGTTTCATGTCTAACCGTCTTACTCAGCTTGGGATCGATGAAGCTATGTGTACTCCCGCTATCAATGAGGATTATGATGGAATGTTTACCAACCTTGCCTCTGATTTTGATAGTGTTATGAGCTCCACTACCGGTTAACGCCTTCATTGATATCTCCACTTCATCCTCACTCAATTCTTCGTGTGAAACATCACTAAAACTGTCATTTTCTGCAGCCGATTGCTCACTGCCTGATTCAGCATCAACACGGGTCCCTTTAGCACTCATTATTGCCTGTGATTTGCACCTATGTCCTGGCTGATATGGCTGGTTACAATGATAGCAAAGCCTCACCGAGCTTCTGTCAACAGCACGCTTGAATCCGGCACCAGAACCTGCGCCTGCACCAGCACCTGTTCTCGGTTGTGATCTGAATCTACTGCCTAGACGCTTAAACTTGTCACTTGATTGAACATGAGTGGCTTTAATCAAATTTTCCTTAATATAAGCGCTTGACAAGGTCTTAGGACCAATGGCTTTCACCATGTTCTTGATCCTAGGCTTTAATCCACTTATAAAGCAAGACACATAATATGATTCGACATCCTCTGGAGCTATAGTCAAAACGGAGAGCAAGTTGACTCTTAGGTTCTCAAATCTAAGCATGTACTCACTCACAGTTGAAGTTTGTGATAGTTTGTTAAAATTATCCACAGTGTCCGTTGATTCCCCTTGTCCATAACGTTCGCACATTTCCTCTGCGAATTGGCCCCAAGATAGACTCGGTTTGCTCTTCAACAAACTGTAATACCACACCTCGTGATCGCCATGGAGATGCACTATAGCTAATTGGACCTTCTCCTCATCCGGTATGTTGTAATACATGAAATATCGGTCACACCTCCTCAGCCACAATTCCGGTAACTTGCCATCAAAAGGATCAATTTCGACCCTTGGTTGCCTGTAATTTCCGCTCCTACCACCAGATGTCATGTCATTACTCACGGTTCTATGCTGATAAGGTCGATCAGGAGGTCTATCCAAATGATCGAGCTCATCAAAGTCATCGTTGCGATGCAGAACTGAATTCTGTGGTGATGGCCTGCAGTTGCGGTTGAGATTCGAAGGTTCAGGTCTGTAATGTGCCGGCTCCAGGACCCGATTCTAATTGTCAACAACAAATTCTTGTGGCAAAGGTTGATCTGCCGCTGATCTGATATTAATTGAAGGTGCTGCAGTCGCCTGATCAGTCGGAGATTTGCCATGATCCTTCACCAAAGTCTCGGTTCTGTTATCAGGTTCTTGATGCTAATCGAACTCTTTTTGCTGAAAAATCTGACTTGCCAGCTTCAAGATTGCCTCAACGCTTGATTCACCTCGTTTATCAACCTGTTCTTGCAATTTTTCAATCTTCTCCTCAATTTTTTGCAACCGTGACTCTTTATTCATCATCAAGTTCAACATTTTCTGAATGCTGTCATGTTGTTGTTCAAACTTCACATTTTGCTGATCAATCTTAGTATCAAACTTTGCATTCAATTGTTCGATCTTGTCATTCAACTCTCTGAGGTGATCAGATGATACATTCACAACAGAATCTATCACTGCCACAGCAACATTCATTTCTGAACCAGGTGCATTGTTACCTTCTTGATCTGAACCTGATCTTCAGTGTACCGATTATATAAATGTTAAACCGAACTTGTTCTTGTTGAAATCAGTACCTGATCAAACCTTCTGAACTAAGGTTCAGTATTGAATTGATCTTGTTTGAATCTGATTGATTGATTTTTTTTGTTGTTTACGCACTCGTTTGGAAGCCAAACGAGGCTCTGATACCACTTGTTAGGTTCCAATTAACAATTGAAAGCCTAACCTTGTAGAGGAAGGAGTTAAGATGAGAAGAGAAGGGAAAGGGGATGAGAAATAGAGCAGGAGATGAGAAATTAGAGAGAATTCCAAAAGAAATTCAGTTTATATTTCATTAAATGAATGATATTACAATCGGCCATGTGTGCAAAATGAGGACCGATCGGATCGTAATTTGATCACTCAAATAAGTCTTGTAGATTTTTGGGTACTAAACAATCAATTGACATGAAGTACCGTTCAGTTAGCAGCCCGCAGCAGGTCGGGGTTTACAATAGGGCTTTTGATTGATCGGGAAACCGCGCAGATCAATCAGCCTAATACAGAAGCCAAGCTAATCAGCCGGTCCAGCCGATCGATCGGTCGAAGTTGGTCGATCGCAAGTTGGTCATTAACAACAATTACGCCCCATTGGTAATTTTTTCGTGCGCAGCAGGTATAAATAGAAAGGAGGAGACCAGATTTTGGGAATCTTTTGCCACACCTCCTCGCCTTCTCTCCTTCTTGAAGCCGCTTTGAGATCTAAGGGGTTCTCAAACACCAAAGCTTAGGGGGTTGGAGTGTTGGGGGAATTAAAGCAAGGATCAACATCAACGCCAATTGAGAGAGTCTTCACTTCTAGTTTAGGGATAAAGGATGGGTAGCAGTCCGTATCCCAAATTTATAGATTTCAATGATATATAGAACTCCCATAGAGGAGTAGACCCTTTTAGTTTAGGGATGAAGGACGGGTAGCAGTCCGTATCCAAAATTTATATTATGCTTTTGAAAATGGTTTGGTTATGTTATTTACGCACCCTATAGGGAATTTATAATTGTTGTTTGGTTTTCTTTGTGTGTGCTTGTAGCCATTTTTAGATCTCCAAATTATTAGCATTTGTTTAAGAGCTTGTAGCCTAAACCATAACATAACTGGTTTTCACGCGTAGTTAGGGTTGAGGTTGTACCCAACCTTGAACACAATCTTTTATATAAATTAATACTTAATTAGGAGTGGCAAAGAAATTTTTTAGTGCAATTGAGATCATCCATGCTACACCCCGGGTGATAAGATGGGGTTAGGCCTTTATACTAGATCGTTACCCTAAGTCCTAACTTGAGTATTAACTCAGGTTTAATATTGAATTAGGAGTAAGAAAGGAATTGAGTAGTGCTAATGAGATAACCTATGCTACATGTAGGGCGATATGATAGGCTATGCCTTTAGACTAGTTCATTATCCTATGCCCTAGTTTAAATATTAAACAAAGCTTAGTGCTTGTAGCCTAAGCCTCCTAAATTGTTGTCATAGTATAATGTAATGATGGGATACGAGTAAAGCTACCCTGAATTTATTCCCTGAACTAAGCTCAATTGAATTGACACCTTTAGTGTAGATTTTACTGCTTTCTTTAGTTTAATATCCAAACAATCAACAAAAAACCCAAAAATTCAATCACTCGTTAATAACAAAATCCGACTTAACTCTAATTTCCTGTGGATATGACCCGTATACTCAATTTAGTTACAAAGATCTCGTACGCTTGTGAGTACATGGTTTTAGAACACTTTTAAAACTACATGAAGTTTTTGGCGCCATTGCCGAGGTAATGGTAGGCTAAGTTAGATTTAGGAATTAAGGAGTTCGCCCTTATTTTCTTTTTGTTTATTTCTGTTATTTATTTCTTCTGTTTTACTTTCAGGTTGGGGTCAAAGTGAATTCAACTTGCTTTCTGTATGGTATGTACGGTAGACACTCACTTAACCCGGAACTGTTACTTTACGTTCTGGAAATTGAATTAGCTTTGTCTACCTAGGGAAATACAAAGCAAGTGTGGATCCACCTCCAACCATGGCCAATGATGCACCGCACACGATTAGGGACCACTTTGTTCTCTAAACATACGTCACACCCGTCGGAGTTGAGTTACCCACCGTGGGAAATGCAAACTTCAAAATCAAGCCGAGGACCATCAACATGCTTCCCACTTTCTACTGGAAGCCAATCGAGATCCCCTGTGAGCACCCTGATGCATTCATTTGAAATTTGTGAAACATGCCACTATCAATGTGTCTCTATTGACATTGTTAGATTATGCCTTTTTCAGTTAAAAGATGTTGTTAAAAGGTTGTTTCAGTCCCTTACGAGGGGTGAAATCATCACTTGAGATGACCTCCAACAAAATTTCTTAATCATGTTTTATTCTAAGGCCAGGACTATGGTTGTTAGACATGCAATCAATAGTTTTGAACAAAAAGATCAGGAGCAATTTCATGAAAGTTGGGACAGATTTAAAGAGCACTTTAGAAGTTGTGCCCACCACGGGTCACCCAAGTAGTCTCTTGTGCAACATTTTTATGATGGACTTACAACTTCTAACAAGCATATGGTTAATGCTTCATCCTGCTCGCGGGGGCGGGGGGTTGGGGCATTTAACCTAAAAGATGAGAATGAGGCATGGACGCTTTTTGAGAGCCTCAGCGAACACTCTCTCGACCAAGCTTCTTCTGCGAGGGTGGTTAGAGGGAGCACACGTGGTGCCTACGGAGTGGCACCCAATAAATGACATTAGTCTAAGATTGCACGCCCTTAGTAGGAAGATGGATCAAATTATGAACTTGCATGCGAACCCTACTAATGTACGCCTAGTCAAAGCAACTGAGTCATCAGGTGGTACTACTCTGTGTGGAATTTGTTTCGGTGAGGACCATTCTACTTGATTGTTTATATGCATCTCAATTTCCCGAATACGTGCAGTGCAGCTCAAGAATACTTGAGAAATAATGACCTGTTCTCCAACACCTACAATCCCTGAGGGCACAATCATCAAATCTTCTCATGGAAGCAGAACGCCAATTACGATCAACCCACGAGACAACAGAATCTTGGTTTGTAGGTAATACACGCCCTCCTGCCTTTTTACGAGGGTAGAGGTATAATTCTCAACCGAAGCACCCCATTTTGCATGATAACCCCCCTCCCCAACCTCCTAGATATTCTTCATAGTGTAAGAAGCATATGCTCCGATTCGTGGAGGATACTATACAATTGGTTTGGTCCCATTCTCGATCTATTGCTAAATTACTGAACCAGATAGGACAATTGACCTGAGCACTTCATAGGCAAGAGGAAGGAAGATTGCCCTCCCAACCTCTCGCAATTCCAATAGGGTCAATTAGTTCTAACCCTAACTTGCTAACTCACAAGCCAGTTAAGGTTGTGTCAGTGCCTAGAGAGGAGAACCTTAGGGATGTGGAGGTAGAAGTTGAGAAGGAGAGCATGGATCTCTACCCCTCTGCTGGTGGAGAGGGACAACAAGAAAGGTCATATGAACCTGTTGTCCCTTTTCCTTCAGCCCTTATAGGACTGAAGGAAAAGGACGACCCAAAGAGGGCTGAGCTCATAGATGTATTTAAGGACGTGAAAATCAAATTGCTCTTGATTGATGCCATTAAGCACATTCCTATGTAAACCAAGTTCCTCAAGGAACTTCGCACAAAAAAGAAGCACTAATAGGCGCACACTCCGAAGAAGGTCCAACTCACCGCGAAGGTAAGTAGTCTGCTGGCGATAGGCACCCCACCCAAGTTTAGAAATCCCGAGGCCTTTACGGTCCCGTGTGTCATCAGAGAGTGGTACACTGGTCGGGCCCTTCTAGATCTAGGAGCGAGTGTCAACCTCATCCCTTAGTTTTTCAAGAATTGGGTATAGGAAACTTTAAGCCAACCAGTGTTACACTTTAGTTTCCTAATAGGACAGAGCATGTACCTCGTGGGGTAGTGGAGGGTGTACTCGCCAAGGTTGACACGTTTATCTTCGAGTGATTTTTCAAAGTAGCACATTTTGACATTTTTTACTCCAAAAATAGCACGCAACAATTCAAAGTTATCAAAATAGCACGCGAAAATTGAAACTTATCAAAACAGCATGCCCAATCAGCATGCCATTGCCATCGAAGCAAGGGCATTTTGGTAATTTTACTTTTTTAAAAATTAAAAAAACAAAAAAAAAATTTCACTGTGGAAACAACCTGTCACCAAAATGTTTATAAAAAAATATTAATGTTGCCTAAATGTTTTGTATAACATATGAAGTTAAATGCATAACAATAATAATAAAAGTAATATACTATTTTCGTACAATAAATTTTTAAGACTTTGACCAGTCGAATAATAGTATCTATATAATATAATACTAAAAATTTACTCAATACTAATTTTTTTTTTTGTTTACATTTTGGTGAAAAGTTATTGCAGCCGTAAAAAATAATTTTAACTTCGGAAAAAGGAAAATAACCAAAATGCTCATGCTTAGGTGGAAATGCCATGCTGATTGGGCGTACTGTTTTGGTAATTTTTAATTTTTGGGTGCTATTTTGGCAATTTTGAATTTTCGTGTGCGATTTTGGAAATAAAAATGTCAAAATGTGTTATTTTGAAAAATTACCCTTTGTCTTCCTTGCTGATTTTATTGTCTTATATATGAACCATATTCCAAGGAAGAAGAACAACACTCCTATTATTCTAGGCCTATCGTTCCTAACAACGATCGACACTATGATTCACTGTAGGATGGGAGTGTTGGAGGTTTCTTTTGGAAACCTCAAGAGCAAATTGAAGGTCACGAACATTTTTCGACATCCTAAGATCGAGGATTAGCTAGAGTGCTACACGGTCAATGGTATTAATCCTTTGGTAGAATTAAATGCGTCCAATTCTATTAAAAATGCTAATTGGAATAATGTCCTTGTCTGTGTCAATAATTGTGCATCATCTCCTAAACTTGGTAGGATAGAGATTCGTGACTCCGATGCTGATCATGTCCTTCTCCTTGACAGTCACAAATTTAGAAACGTTGTTGGAATTGGGGATCATCCCTACAAGCTCAACCAGAATTCTATGGCAGACATTGCCTTAGATTTTGGTTGACATTACGCTCTACACTCCGTTTGGCTGAAGACATTAATCTTAGCGCTCTTAAGAGGCAAGCCAACCTGCTTTTATTTTTGTTGTGTGTTCTAATTTGTTCTTCGGATTGAAGTCTCTTTTGTCTGTAGATCCTTTCGCTATTTGTACTATGATTACTTTGTTTCTTTTTTATTAAACTCTTGTACGGTCCATATTTCGAAAGCTACTAACCGATTTATTTAGTATTTTGTTTTTTATGTCTTGTTTTTGTAGCTTGCTTTTTCTCACTTGTCTATCTGGATTTACCAACTACACGTAGCTGAATGTGTTAAACCCCCACTTATACATGAGGTTGTCTCTTTCCCTCCCTTGCCTCTATTTTCTTCTTCTTTTTTTTTTTTTTTTTTTTTTTTTGCATTGAGGACAATGCAAGGTTTGCATTTGGGGATAGCATGTATAGTGTGAATTTTTTATTGTCCTCTTAGTATATTTGCTGGAATTAGCTGAGTTTTTTTTTGCATGGATTAGCATCTCTTCTTTGTCAAGACCAATGTTTACCTCTCACCTGTCAACAACACCCGCGTCGGCAAGCTCGCTGACAACCACCTCACCACTGGCAACATAAGCTCGACGATAGCAAACCATCGCTGGCTACAGCGCCACCCCCCACTAACTCCGCACCACTCGCCACTAACTTCACCACACCCTACCACCACCACCCTCCACCTCACCACCACACCCATCACCATCACCACTTAACACCACCTCCACCCACACTTCCACACGAAGTTCGAACACCCCCCTTCCTAAGCCCACCCACCACGAGCCACCACTGCCACCACCTCCACCACCCCTTCGATATGAACCCTATTCGTAGAAAGAATAACAACACTCCTATTATTCTAGGCTGACCGTTCCTAACAATGATCGACGCTGTGATTCACTATAGGAAGGGAGTGTTAGAGGTTTCTTTTGGAAACCTCAAGAGAAAATTGAAGGTCTCAAAGATTTTTCCACACCCTGAGATCGAGGACGAGCTAGAGTGCTATACGATCAATGGTATTAATTCTTTGGTAGAATTAGGTGCGTCCAATTCGATTAAAAATGCTAATAATGTCCTTATCTGTGTCAATAATTTTGCATCATCTCAGGATGAGTGATTGTTAAGTATAACAAGAGCCCAACGATCTGCCTATACCAACCCCTATCCCATCCCCTAAAATGTTGTTTTGCACCATAGGCGGGAAAACGGGATTAGCCCCAGAAAGACCTACTTCACTAACAATATCAAGCGTATAATTTCGTTGGTTTAGCATAATCCCCTTTTGTGACCATGCTACCTCAATCCCTAGAAAATACTTTACGGGTCCCAAATCTTTAATCCCAAAAGTCTGATTCAAAATAATTTTGACTTCCGCAATGTTACTCATTTCATTTCCCGTGGCTAGAACATCATCAACATAAATAAGGACTGCTGTATAAGTCGTCCCATGCATAAAAGTGAACAAGGAATAATCAACTTTGGATTGTTGAAAACCAATTTTAATCAAGGTTGAGGTGAATTTCTGATTCCAGTTTCGGGAAGCCTATTTAAGCCTATAAAGTGATTTACGAAGGCGAAAAACCTTCCCTTCATGTTTACGCTCAACATCTTACGGTAAGTTCATGTAGACTTCTCTATCTAAGTCTCCATGAAGAAAAGCATTATTAACATCTAATTTTTGGATAATCCAACTTCGGGCCGTGGCAACAGCCAACACACAACGAACAGCCACGAGTTTAGCAACAGGTGCAAAAGTATCATGATAGTCTATACCTTCTACCTGCGTATACCCCTTAGCAACAAGACGAGCTTTATATCTTTCAATCGACCATCGGACTTGTACTTGATCTTGTAAACCCACTTCGAGTCTATAGCTCTCTTCCCGACCGACAATGAATCAAGAGTCTATGTGTTGTTTTGTTCAAGTGCCTTGATCTCTTTCTCCATAGCGTTCCTCCATTGTTCATATTGTACGGCCTGATTGAAATTTTTCGGCTCATCACATGAGGTGATGGCATTTAAAAGAGTCGAGTGAGGGTTCAAAAATAGTACGTTAAATACAAATTCTAGATTGGATATAAAATACCAGAGTTAGCAGACGAAGTGGTAGTGGGAGAATGGGCTATAGAAGGCGGCACCTCTTCTTCTCACCACTTCTTCTTCAACGAGGGGAACACTCCCCCTCTCAGTCTCCACTGCAGGAGGTTCGGACAGGACCTCACTCGGCCCACTGTTGGGAGGGCCGGTCGGCTACTGCTGCTGAACGGGTTCAGCTGGGACTGGTTCAGTAGTGTCTGGAGGGAAAAGATCATTCCTTAAGACCCTATTATGCTTCTCATGTGTTGATCCTGATGTATCAATTTTCAAATAAGGCATAAAGTCTTCATAAAATTGGACATCGCTAGAAACAATGATTTTATCTTCATCCAAGCTATAGAT
This sequence comes from Simmondsia chinensis, assembly GCA_018398585.1. Lineage (NCBI taxonomy): Eukaryota > Viridiplantae > Streptophyta > Magnoliopsida > Caryophyllales > Simmondsiaceae > Simmondsia > Simmondsia chinensis. Next base: position 14,795,090 of record JAGTTD010000010.1, on the reverse strand, counting down.
TTTATGCCCCTTTTGACCATATGGGTATCCCACAAACACCCAAAAACCTTCAAATGAACATACGAGGAAACCTTTCCCATTAACACTTCGTATGGACTTTTATTACCAAGCAACGAAGTAGGCATCAAATTAACCAAATAACCAGCTGTTAAAACACACTCACCGCAAAACCTTTTAGGAAGACCGGCCTGAAATCATAGTGCTCGTCCCACTTCTAACAAATGCCTGTGTTTGCGTTCAACAACTCCGTTTTGTTGAAGCGTCCCGGTCAATGAAGTTTGGAATTGTATTCTATGTTTTGCGTAGAAGTCCAATAACGGCCCATACTTAAATTCTTGCCCATTGTCACTTTGAACTTGTTTCACTCTAAACCCAACCTGAGTGCTAACCATATGACAAAAGTCCATAAGAATTTTATGAGCTTGGGATTTCTCCCGCATTAGATAAACCCATGTGCATTGGCTAAAATCATCCACAATTGTAAGAAAGTAACGTGCACCCGTTAAAGACAACGTTTGATAGGGTCCCCAAATGTCACAATGTATTAACTCGAAACACATACTAGTACTCGAAATAGAAGTAGGGACGCGTAAACATGCTTGCCTAGCACGATGGCATGGATCACAAACAAAATCTATCTTCTGAGCATGTAAATGGAGAAGGACAGATTACTTGGAAAAGGGAACGTGGCCTAAACGACGATGCCACAAGACAGCGTCTTTATTGCTACTTACCGAGAAAGCCATGGTCTCCTTTGGCTGAATGCCCAAAACATATAGCCCATTTTTCCTCCTACCCACTTCGGTCAACTCCCTCGAGTATAGGTTCTGTATATAACAAAAATCGGAGTGAAAAGTTAACGTACAATTTTCATCACGAGTAAGTTTACTCATGGACAACAAGTTATAATGAAAACCAGGCACATATAGAACATCACTTAAAATGAGATTATCTGATACTTGAACTTTCCCAACATGGGTGACAATCAAACTAGTCCCGTTTGGCAATTTAACGGGCCCTACCATTTTATTTTCCACAACATCAAACATAATGGATAAACACGAGGCCATGTGATCTGTTGCTCCCATATCAATTATCCAAGTATTTTTGTCAATTAAAACCTGACCTATCGAAATTTAAGCTCGGTGACCCAGCATTGCGCACAAAATTCATCTCCAGGTAACCCGAAGGATGAGAATTAATCACTCCCCCTGTCGTGGGAAGTAAAACAAAATTATGATTTGAAATAGCCTCAGACATTTTAGACAAAATAGAAGCCGTAATCAAAACATAAAATAAAATGCAATGCCAAATAAAAAAAAAGAAATGCTTCACTGGAGTGTGGTGTTAAATAACCCAAAAAAAATTGCTCCAGAAGCCAATTTCAAAAAGCTCACTGCACGCTTGGGATTATTAACAAGAAAAGAGCATATACTTGAAAATCAAATTAAAGAAACCCTCGGCTGAAGGGTATGAAGATCAAAATATTATTTGACCGAACTCTGCTCTGATGCCATGTTAAATTTCACCGGGCCTTTAGGCCTAACCCAAGGAGTTAGAAATTAGGAGATCCACGTATAAGCCCATGTGGGGTTCCATCCTAAAACTAATTGGCATTAAGTGGAGTAACCTACAAGGCTTGTAAGGTGATCTCTTCTTTCTCTCAACTTCAATGTGGGATTTCACAAGACTCACATGTGGAGTCCTCAACAGTTACTAAGAGTGCAATAGGAAGGTAGCATTTTACTTTAAGGAATAATCATAAGTACTAGATAAAAATTGGACTTCATTAGCCCTTAAGGAGAAGTAAGCAAACATGAGAGGAAGAGCTTTGGACCTCAATAGCCCAAGCAAATCATAGAATGTTGAGGTCGAGAACGTGGGATTGGCGCCAAATAAGTAGTAGCAGTTCGATTCTAGTCTGTAAATAAGGGAACTTTAGCAAGGTATGTAATTGGTGCCAACCATGTAATTGAAGCCAATGTTAAATTTTATACAACACACTTGTGCTTTTCTTATTCTCTTTTTCTTAGAAGTAGACATACTTATAGTTCCATTTGCTTCATAAAACACATCTGGTTCTCAACAACTATGTTCAAAAAGGTATTCGCTCCTGCCAAAGTTTTTGCCCCCATCTCCTTTAGGGAAGTAAGTTAGCACCATTAATCTATGGCTTTGATGGTCATGCCTCGAGCTTGATAGCATCAGTCTTATGTTGATGACATGGCTAGGTGAGCCAAGTGAATTTAGGTTTGAGCCATTGTTTAGCTTTGATGGCCAACACTCGAGCTTCACACCGTTCATCCCATTTCAGTGACCCTAAAATGGCTCACTCCACCCGAATCTTGCTACGTTTGATATTTATTAAGTTATCTTGAGTCAAAGGTGACTGGCACAAACATGGTTTACTCGGGCTTAAGATAGGCTGCCATGTTCTGGAGCTTATCTCCCCTCCGATTCTCAAATTTTAAGTGTTCGAGATAAATTTCTGTAAGCTTTGCATCGTCACCCTGGCTGTCCTGCTTGAGTTGGGTCCATATCTTTCCTCTTTCTTGCTACATATGCTATAAATCCCATAAAGGAAATATATAAAAGATTTTTTAGTTGGGGCATTGAATGATTCCATGTAAAAGTTAAAAATCGAAGTCAGATTCACTGAAGCATCAACACTCATACGAAGTGAACTATTGAGGAAACCCACATGAACTTGACTTAATCCCAAGTCATTGTAAGTCTAGTGCACACATTTGTTTCCTTAAATTTATAGCGACCACATTTGTAACACAAAAAGAAATGGAATAAACTTTTTGGCAACTATAGTGTGAGGATAAAATATGACAAAATACCACATATAAATGGTCCTAATGAGAAAGGTAACAGCCTTCGAGGGTGATCCAATTGAGGAATTGACTACCCATAATCCAGATCTTGAGTAACTACTTGAACAAGCTTAAGCCTCCTGAGAAGCTGAATGTAGTCACAACCATAATTTTGATAGCAGGGGTGATGAAAACATCCCTAAGGATGAAAAGATTGATGTTAATGGCTCTTCTCAAAAGATTTTATAGACACGCTCAAAAAGAGAATCCAGATTATGGGGGTTAAAATGCAAAGTATATGAATGGCTTCGCTAATAGAGAGCATGTTGCGACAAAACATGCTCAGGTGGGCCAAAGAAACTGCACGATCATCTTGAGAGGTTTTTTCAACGGTGTAGGTGCCTCTATGAATGAAAGGATGCATAGGGAAGCGGATCGGTCGATGGATGAGATGGGGACGACCTTGGTTTCCATTGCTAGTGTCATTGCAAAAGATGTTGCATTGGAGATCATAATTGATGTTGAGACCACCATTCTTGAGTCAATCTAAGACACAAAATGGCTTAATCCAGTCGAAAGTAGGGATCTAGGAAGATAAGATCAATGTTAGACTAGATCAACTAAGTGAATACTCCCGCACATCACCTATGGGGGTTGGGACCCAACCATCGCCCCGTTTGTAGCTGCAGGTAACCTAGGAATCTAGAAGAGTCACTCCAATGACATGCTCATCCATGAAGGTTCAAGTAACAACTTAAGGGCTAACTTTCGCCCATTCAGCACCTAGTACTAGGAGCATATACAGATTTTCGTTCAAACTATTGATTTCTTTAAGAAATCTGAGACTCATTCCTCAGCCTAAGAAAATCTAGAAGACTGGGGGCACATAAGACCTAGTCAACACCAAGGCTTGGTAGGAAATCTTGCTCAAAGAATGAGCTTTACTATGAACATGAACTCTGGAGTGTATGCCTCATGAGCTAAGCCAGACCCAAACTATAGAGACCTAGATGTTTCTCACATAACACAGAGAGATGGAAACCTAAGTCCTTCCTTTGAGGATGCAAGGAGGCCAACCAAGCCACACAACGGTTGAAATGTAACACAAATGGTACAAGTTAGTACCATGGGAGCCCAAGGATATCCCGCACATTCTTTGAGAAGTGGGTTAACCTCTAGGGGGCTATTCCCTATGACGAATCAGACAATAAATGTTTCCATTCAGGACCATTTAGCCAACATAATCAACCAGATGTATTGCCAGGTATGCTATGGGTAAATAGAACTATTCATAGTAGGCCATACCCCTGTTACATAGATCGTCATCACATGTTTCCTCAAGGAAATAAAGTCCTGAGTTCACCCACCTTTTCGTAGAGGGTGATGTTTCATCCATTGAGCACTTGTCAAGATTTAACTGCTAGTGTTGGGAGGCGGCGGATAACCATTACTTTAAAATGATGTTATTCCCAAGTTCATTCATTGGAATGACCTTTTAGTGGTACATAAATCTTTCACCTAACTCTATCTATACTTGTGAAGATATGGTCAAGTAATTCCAGGCCCAATTACCTAGGATGAAGTTGCAGACATCCATGTTGCACTTGGTGCGGTTGAGGAAAAAGCTAGGTGAGATTGTTGAGAACTTTATTAATGGGTTAAAAAAACAAGGGTTGAGGTGCATCATGACTTCTCCTGAAATTGAGTGTGCCAAACTGGTTTTAAACTATTTGAATATTGAATGCTAGAAGAATGGCTAAGACTTGAATTTCACAAGCCTTTCCCAACTAGTGTTACGAGGTTGGCATGAGAGAGGACATCCTTAAGGAAAATAATGTGTGTGAAACATATGTTCATTAAGTTATGAAAGAGTAAGAAGAACGTCTCTATGAATTTGACGTAACTAGATAAATTGAAGTACATCTAATAGTCTGTAAACCCTAAGTGAAAAGGACTAAAAGGCAAGAAAATCCAACCAGACTTAGGAACTATGCAAATATTCAATCGACTCATCTCGAGTTGATGAGACGAATAACTTGACAAAGTAAGCACAAGATGCCAAATTCAAAGTTAATGAGAGGGAAGATTTCTTGTAAATGGGACGATTTGTTTACCCAAGTGTGTTTTCACCCGAAACTCGAGGGAGTTAGAACAATGTCGTCTTGGGACAAAGGACACGTGCTCACTATGTGGGATTGTGCTGAAGACCCTGAAGGCTTGAGAAGAAGAAATAACAACATCCAGATTTCGACTACCCCACTAACTAAAGTTCGGATACAATTGCAGCTCGAGGTGACTTACTAGACTTGTGAGCGCGAGCTTAATGGGATTATTAGGAGCGTTGTGAGAAAGGTAAATACTAGAGCTTGAGACGATTATTTGTAACTACATATCAAGAATGTGGCATACGAGAACATTCAAGAGAGTATGGGCAAACATGGAAAAGATCATTTAATCTCGAGCACATATGTCAAAGCACGTTCAATCACTAGTCCTTGGATGTGGAAGAATAGAGGCTGAAAGTGGGATAGATATGTAAGGAATTTAGGACACAACAATTAAATTTTCAATCTATAAATAAACAGCTCTTCTTACATTTCAAAGGGTCCAAGCACCAACACAAAACTTCTTCAAGTTTTCATCATTTTGTTTTTTACAGTACTCTAGTGCTTTATCCCTTTTTTTTTTTTTACCCCTAGGAGTAGAAGTGTTTTGTCTTGCTTCTTCAAGCAATAAATTTGGGTGTTCAATTATGGTACACCAGAAGGTATATCCCATGTTTCATAGTTCATGTACCCATCACCTTTGGGCAAGTTAAGTTTAGTGCCATTAATCTATGGCTTTCGCCGTCAAGCCTAGAGCTTAATTACGTTCTTCCTAGGTTGGTGGTACGGTTTAGTGCATGAGTTGAATTTAGATTTGAGTCACCATTTCATGGTTTTGATGGCCAAGGCTTTGACCTTGATTGCGTTGGTCCAAATCCGTTGACCAGAATATGGTTCGCTCCATCTAAATCTTGTCAAGTTCTAACTCATTTGAGTTATCATGAGTTAAGATGCCGGATTTAAAAATTCTAATTGACTCGAGCCTGAGGTTGACTGCTGAGCTCTTGAACTTATCTCCACCCTAATTCCTAGCTCTTAAGTGTTTGAGGTAAGGTGTCTGTGGGTTTTGCTCCGTCACCCTAATTGCCACTTGGGTAGGATAGTTATCCATTTTAACTTTTCTCACCACAAATTAACCCAAAAAAAATATGAAAAAGCATAATTGAGGTCTGTTTAATTGGCGCATGAGTAGAATCGACGTAACGATTTCAATGAAAAGTTGGATTCCTCAAAAACATTAACCGTCACTTCAGTATGTGGTAGAGGTCAAACACATGCGGTTCAAAATTTAGGATTACTCCTTAGTCGAAGTAAGTCTTTTTCTACATGTTTGTTTGATTGTTTTTCTTATGAACACCACACACAGTAAAAACAAACAAAATGAGCAAACATGCCCTTTGGGGACTATAGTGGGAGGCTCTGATAATGCCAATCTGTACAATATAGTTTAATAACATAGTCTCAGATCATTCTCCATTGGTCGGAACTAGAAAAGCTGTTGATCTTAAGGTTGAGGAACTTGAAGGCTAGCCTTAATTAAGATATATCTTGAACATCTTACACGCAAAACAATATTTCTTGAGATGATAAGATGAGTCACAACTATGGTTTTGATAGTAGAGGTGATGAAGACATGCCCAAGGATTGACCCATTAGTTTCAATGGCCATTCTCGAAAGTGTTTTATGGCCATGCTCCAGAGAAGAATGCAACACATTAATGAAATCCTAGAGCGACCTTTGAGGGAACTATCCAAGAGGCAATGTGTTCAAACACATCGTATTTTAACTGGCTAGTATGAAAACATGGTTGCTTTGAGAAACATCATTAATGTTGTTGGGACCTCATTGAACTAAAAATGCACAAAGAAACTAATAGAATTTTTGCTGAAGTGAATACGACCCTTTCATCCACCATTAGCCATATATCCTTGACTTGTGGCAAGATAGACAGTTTTCTAAGTTAAGCCCATCTTATTAAGGCAGGCTAAGACTCATAATGACCTTGTTTAAGCAATCAAGGAAGACCTTAGACAATTAAGGTTAAACACTCTTGTCGCAACACATGTTTGATACCCTCATGATCCCTCTTTGAGGACTCAAAGGCTAATGAAAGAAGAAATGAGCATTATCTTTGAGAATAAGGGACACCCTTCACGTCATAGAGTTGGACTCCAAACATGGGGCAGAGGCAATGCGGCCTCAAACCTCAGATCCTTTAGAGAATTAGAATATTGACCCTCTAGCAACACAAGTCTGTGAAACATGAGACAGGCGGGGGGGGGGGGGGGGGGGGGGGGGGGGGCAAGTTCCTCCTCCATAAATGGTAGACCTCTCCTCGAGACATGACCCAAATTATGGGATCAATGGGTTTCCTCTGGGGGGGAACCCATACCTTGTTCTTAAGGCCGAGCTAGGCTAAGAAGCTAGGGAAAAGATCAATTACCTCCTCCACAAGTAGCTTTTAGCAGCAAGAGACCTTATTCAAATTATTAGTTAAAAAGACAAGGTCAGGTTTCCTTCATGAGATCAGCACTCTTTTCTAAGGACTGAACTAGTTTATTAGACTGGGGGTGTTTGCATTCCAAACTTGAGTGAGTTAGAACGACGCCATCTTGAGACTAAGGGTCACGTGTTTGTCACGTGGGGCCATCCTCGAGGGATCTTAGGCCTTTCAATTATAAGATAATGGTGTCTCAAGCCCAGATGCTTAGAGAGTTTAATCGCTTTGGGATGTCAACCTTTCAAGACCGTTGATGGCAAAAAAGGCTTAGGCTCGAGAGACTTCCCAAAAGGTTGCAAGACAGATGGTTTTAAAGCTCGAGGCAGTTATTCAAAGCGTATTTCCAACTATCCGAAGGAACGAGTGGCATTTAGAAGGGAGTCTGCTGGTGATTTATATGGACATGGGGCCTCTAGAAAGATGCTGGTGCCACGTTTTCTGGTTATGATTAATGCCCATTCAGCATGCCAAAGAAACATTGAGATAAACATGGAAAGGAGATGCTAGAATTATAAGATGCAGCAATTATTTTGCTTCTCTATAACTAAGAGATAATATTGCAGTTTTAAAGTGTCCAGCACCACCATACAATCTTCTCCAAGTTTCTTTTGTAGCACACTTACGCTTTTTAAGTAGGAGTAGTATAACTTAGCTTAGCTTAGCATTTAATATATCACTTTATACTTGCTTTCTTCAAAGGCAACACAACTTTTCGGGTTTCAAGTATGAACTTTGCGTCCTAATCCATTTTCGACAATGGACGAGTAAATAATTGAGGCATTGGTTTGAGGCTTTGATGACCAAGGCTTGACCTTGACTGTGTTGGTCTTAACACCGGTGTCACCGTTTGATAAGTTAGCTAAAATTGGGTTTGAGTTATTGTTTAAAGGCTTTGATGTCCAAGGCTTGACCATGATTATGTTGGTCCTCATCAAGTAACCCAGATACAATTTGCTCCATCTTAGTCTTATCAAGCTGTAACTCCTTCAAGTTATTACAAGTGAAGGGTGGTAGGCCAAAAAATCTAATTGACTTGGACTTGTAAGTGGACTGCTTAGCTCTTGCGATTGTCTCCACCCTAGTTCCCAACTTTTAATAGCTTTTAAGTCCATGATTGGTGTCCACGTTTAGTAGGTAGTATTTGGATTTCTCCTTGGAAGCCTATTCCTCATAATGATGTGGGTCTTTGAAGTAAGACCTCGAGGGGGTCCCATTAGTGATTTATTTTTTGAGGGAGTTGGCCTTTTCCTTGGTTAATGGCTTAGCTTCTTCATCTCAGACACCAACCTATGGACACAACCCCAGTAGTGGTCATGTGTGAGGTGCAAGAGCTTCCTTGACACATGGTTCTTGGAAGCGAAAACTTACTGCCAATGGCTTTTAGTAAGAATTCCCGTGGTTAGCTCTTCTTCCTTAGAGAGAAGAATCATTCTTTCCTCTAATTGCTTTTTTAGGAATCTGCCGAATGTAACACAATCACGTGTCTGATGTTCAACAGTGATGTGCCACCTGCAGTAATCTTCTGGCAAGTTCACCAAAGTCTTTGGGAACCTCAATGTTCCTGAATTTAGCAGCCTGTCAAATAAAGTGTTTGCCACAACCAGACTATCTTTGTCTGTAAGAATCTTGCACAGAGATCTGCCATTAGTTTGGTTGTTATGGGAATCATAAGGCTTTGCTTCCTTGACTATACTTGAGTAGGACTACAGAATCGATCTTTATCAACACCCATCTATCCTTCTCCTAGGAAGATCAATTCCCTAGCTTCTATGGCATCCTGAACCATGTTTTTAAAGATAATGCAGTTCTTCATTGAATGAGTCAATGAATCGTGCCATTTGCAGTATACCTTTCCCCTAGGGGAATTTGGACAAGCTTTCTATGTTGACCTTCGATCATGAGTTTTTTATTTGCCTCAAGCTAATCGAATATTATGTTGGCTCTTGAGAGATCAAATAAGTATTTTCTTAAGTATTGGGATTGTTAAGACTTTCTAGCTTTGATATGCGTTTTTTGTAAAGGATTGCAAACCATAGGAGGTCCCTTGACCCATTTTGTCACGTCAATCTCATACGGAGGATTTTCATCCTCTTCGATTAAATCATGTACATAAGTCCCATTCACCCTATTTTTCTTCAAGCTTTCTTTTTTTAATACAACCTCATATCTAGCAGCCCATTCTTCCAGCTATAAGAGCGTTCTTAAATTTAGAACCTTCGAATTTCTTCCTAAACTCAATATCCAAGCCATTCAATGCTAGCTTGGAATGTTCTGCTTCAGGAAGGGCTATAATACACTTTAATTTGGGTCTCTTAAACCGGTTAATGTAATCTTTCCCTGATTCACCTGGCTTTGTCTCATTCGAGTCAAGTCAGACATGGATGTTCATAGTTCCATTCTTGGGAACTAAGCCTGGAATTGCCTTGCCATATCATCCCCACAGTAGATGGACTTAAGTGGCATGCTAATGTGCCACTGAATAGTGGTCCCAATTAAAGAGCTAGGGAACAGGCTTAGCTTGAGGTGTTGATTATCGGCTGCTTCTTTACATTAGCAATTGAAACCTGCCAAGTGCTCGAGGGTAAACGCAGTCCCTTCTCCCGAGTAGAGGGTAAACTCAGGGATTTTGTATCCTCAAGGAAAAGGGTAGTCCTTATCCATGTAGTCATGGTAAGGTTTACTGTATAGGGTTTTATTAACGCTTTTGAGGCTTGGCCGACTCATCTGGTCGACGAGGGCAGCCAGTTGGTCCAGGAGGGGTAGGTTAGGCACATGGTTAGGCGCCTGCCATTGAGAGGGATCAACAAGATATCCCTAAGCACCCATTGGAATCGGGTGTGGGAAAGGTTGTTGCACCCCAAGCCCGGGGTAACGCCATGCTCAATCTAGCCATGCGCTTTAATGGCCACGAGGTATGCCCCAGCAAGACCTAGCACACTAATGTTAGCAAACTGTTGGTTCATCCTTACTTGATCAGTCCCTAAGAAGTGATCTTGAGGAAGTGGGTGGTTAACTTGCCTCCGAATGTGATAAGTATCGAGAGGACTAGGAAGGAGAGGCTGGCTCCAAGAAGTGGATACCTACCCTTGCATTCCTACTTCAAGGCCTTGAGGTAACCTCTACTATCTGGGAAGGGTATGAGTGGTTTTGCCCTCTATCTTGGAGACAGAAAACACTAGAGCATCAGTGAGATCCCTAGAGGCTAGAGAAAAGTCGTGATTTGGAGGGTCAGCAACCCCAAGGGACACATTGTTCCTACTGTAGGGTTCCAAGTGTGTGACACTTAGGTTAGCCATAACTAGGGTTGCCATTCTCTGAAGGACAATATAGTTAACCCGAGTCACTGGTAATTGAGAGCTCGAGGGAGCCTAACGAGGATATCTAGTTGGTGCTGACGGAATAAGTTGCTTGATATCCTCTCTAACGGCTGAACCAAGGCATTGTGTTCCTCGGCCTATCTAACTAACATAGGCTTGACCTCAACTAGTGTCTGTCTTACCACGTCCTTAGCAATAAGGATAGTAGTGTTCCTCAGCCTATCTAACTAAGATAGTCTTGACCTCAACTACTGTCTATCTTACCATGTCCTTAGCAATAGGGATAGCAGTAGAAGACGACGTTGACATCATTTCAACTAAGACTCTGTCAATCTCTTTGTGAAACCTATCATGCATTGTGGTTCCAATGTTGTTTAGTACGACTCTCATGGTGGTTGAATTTTCACGCTAAGCCGCTAGATTGCACTATGTTTTAGCAAATTGTCTCTCAAAGGCTTCTCTTAGTGTTTGTTAGACTCTTTGGTCCACGATTTCTAAAGGGTGTTTAAGCATAGTTGTTAAGCTTGTGTACGAATGGCCATCTATCTCGATTCGTCATCTTTCAGGATGTCATCATCACCACCACTCTTACACTTGTAGTTATGACTTAGTTCATCCCTTCGTGTTATGGGCTTTGTTCAAGCGGATGCTCAAGTAAGGATCCAATCAAGGTTAAGCCCTCTAGTTGCTCATGCTCGAGACAATTGGACCTCCTGGTTCTGACCATTGGAGAATGGTCTGAAATTAGGTTATGGTAATCCACGATAGGCTAAAGACAATGAAGTTTGTTTTAAGCCTCCCACTGTGGTTTCCAAAAGGCATGCTTAATTATTTTGTTTGTGATTTAGTGTGTTGGTTCCCGTAAAATGGTAACAAAACTAATGTGCAAAAGGGAGTAATCACAACTAGGGAGTGAGCCTAAATTAGAACTGCACGTCTTTGACCTCAATCACTATCCATTTTGGGAGAAATGTTTGTGATATTTTTATACATCTGATTTTGGCTACACCATGAGTTCAGCTTATGCATCAATTATGAAGACTTGGTCAAATGTTTTTCTAGATTTTTAATATATACATATGTTGGCAGAAAATTAAAGGTTATGGACCTAACTCAAATGACAGTCACGGTGACGGAGCAGGGCCCACATACACCTTTCCTCCTACACTAAACTCAGGAACTGGGGTGGAGACAAACCAAAGAGCTCAAGAGTCCACTTACAGGCCCGAGTCAATTGGGTATTTAAGCCTCGCACCCTTGACATTTAATAAGTCAAATGAGTTTAGGTCTAAAAAGATTAAAATAAAACAAACTATATTTAAGCCACTGGATTAGGACCAACGCAATCAAGGTCAAGCCCTTTCCATCAAAGCCCTAATCAATAGTGTGGACTTAAGTTCACCTGACTTATCAAGCAGCGGCAATAGTGTCACGATCAACACAATCAAGGTCAAGCCTTGGTCGTCAAAGCCTTAATCTAAAGCCTCAATTCTGAACTCGTCGAATTTGGGAACATATTGAAAAGGAAGTTCATACCTGAAACTCAAAAGACTATATTACTGAAGAAGCAGGTGCAACAAGTTGTTTTATGCTAAGCTAAGCTATGTTAAGTAATGCTACTCCTAAGAAAAGAGCACAAGTGTGCTATTAAGAAAACTTGATGAAGTTTTGAATTGAGTGTGTGTACTGATTTGAACTACAACAGTATCATTTATTTACAGATAAACTAAATAACAGCTGCCCTTTGATTTTGCTGCATTTTCTCCCCACAACAAGTCACCAAGCTTCTTCTGGGGCGTTAAGGATCAATGAACGTGTCCATGATTTAGTTTTTTCCATGAAGCCCACGTCTGAATTTGTAGCCGAAGTCCCCAGTATATGCCCCACGTTATCTTGGATTAAGCTTAATGCCCATGTATTTGAGATTGCGCTCCAAGTAATTGTCTCGAGCTTAGAAACCACCGGCCTTGCTGCCTTCTTAGTAGCCCCTTGAGCTTGAGCTCCCTTGACCCTTCAACCAATTCGATCCTGGAGTGGTTGATACCCCAGTCAAGGTGATGATCTTCTTAGGATACTGGGCTTCAGATGGCATTAGTTTAGTCCCTAAAGGCCTAACTGTCTTTGAGAAAGGCCTCACAAGTTAAGCACATGGCATTCTACTCAAAATGATGTTGTCCCAGTCCCCTTGAATTTAGGGTGTAAATAAATGACCCCTTTTAGTCATTGGTAAATTCAAATTTACAATGCGTAAGACATCCAGATTTTCCCCTCAATGGGTACAGGGAGCTCGAGAGATCATTGTTTTTCCTTTCCCCCTTCCTTCCCACGTGTCTACAAGTATGACAGATAGGGCTTGAAATCTTCATTCTTTTGCTCTATGCTCTCTCTCTTTATTGCAATTAAGGCTCTTTTAAACACTTGCTCTCCACTGCTCTTAAATCTTTGATTCTTGATTTAATCTGCTTTCGTCCCTTTACATCTTCTTGAAACTTATCCAACAATGGCTTGAATATCTTTCGCCGTCTTTGACCCTTCCCCGGATGGACAACCCTACTGAGCGACTAACGCGTTTGTTCCAATCTGATACTTCAATGGTCTATGATGTGATTCAAAGTCCGATTGATCTCAACACCATGAAGAATATCTTTTTGGGTTTCCAAAGAATCACCCTTTGTCTTCTTTCATGTCATATGCCCTATGACCCATCTTTGAATTGTCTCATGATGTCCCTAGCCTTCCAGGCCCACTTCCAACTACTCACGAGTCTCCTTTACTTCGTACAGCTTCTGTAGGTCAATCTTGGGGAGAAAGATGCATCTGCAACGAAGTGGCGCCATTCAAATGATGGACATTTTTGACAAAGCGGTACGTCGAATGGTTTGATAGGCTAATGGTTACCCATGAAGAGAAATGGAAGAACCTCGGCATCTATAAGCCATTTGGCTTTCCACCATGTTATTAGGTATGATTATCCCACTATGATGGCACTAACCTGTTGCTGGAACACCTATTATAACGCTTTTATCCTCCCTGGGGGCTCTCTTGGTATTACCTTGGATAGCATAGCGGCCTTGACAGGTCTTTCACTAGAAGGAGAAGAATTGCCTCTCGATTCTTTTAGTTCTTTAGAAGCTAAAGCCTTTGCCTCTTCTTTCTCTGTCACCGATTTACCTGGTGGTAATGAGTCCTTTGTCAAGATGTTTGTTACATAGGCTCATGATTTTGGACAACGTTCCAGAGAAGAAGATGCATGTTTTTACCTATTTTAGCTAACCCAGTTTTTCATTGCTAAATCCTCCAACTCGGTTCTTAAGTTTCTGAAGACCATGACTGTTAACTCAGTCTATAGTAGTGGTCCACTTACCCTAGGACCATTATTCTTGGCCCAAGTATATGGATGCCTTAAGGACAACATAGTTAAAAATTATGTTGTCGAAGTAGGTGGAACCTATTGGGTGGTACAGCTTTAGGCTCAAGCCTACTTCCTCGAGCTCTGCCCTAGAGGCCCTGATTCTCCCACAGGTGAGGGGGTTTCTTGCTTTCAGGGGACAATATGTTCTCTATGAGGTCCACTTACCCCTAGGATGGTCCTTTGACCAATGCCTTAAGAGGTTAATGTCTCCTCAAGGTAGGAAGGGAACTCAGTGAACTCCCGTCAGGGCGAGAAAACTTGGTCCTCTCTTATTCAGAAAACTGGACCTTCATTATGATGTCTCTGCATACATCAACTTCTAGATCCAGAAGGTAATCTAGTGCCTTGAAAATCTACTCTTCTATTACCAAGCAAATCCTAATGTAGTGACTTATATGCCTAGGTTGTTTTTCAGATAATTTGGCATGGTCCAAGATGTCCTCTTTCTCAGTATAAGGACTAAAAACCTTTGGTGGGCTAAAAGGATCTCCTTTCAACTCCATCAACACAGAGAGCTTTGCGAGTTGAATAAAGAAATCAAATCCTTTTATGGGTACCCCATCATCTATATGTATAGTCTATTTGCCACACCTCGTTTTGCAGCTTCATTCCAAGCTTATTGGTCCTCTTTGGAGGCTAGAGGTGCCAAGCGGTATTTTTTACCTACTTTTGAATGTGGAGGTCCCAACTCCCAAAGAAGCCAGCTAGTCAGCATCAGGCCAACTCCAAAGAAGGCACCATTAGGTCAAGGGTTGCCTGTGAAGTATGCTTCAATTCTATTTTTGGGTGGTCCTAAAAAAAGACTGATGTTTGTCCTTTTCTTTTTGTAGCAGCAGCTATCCAAGAGACTCCTAAGAGTGCCAGAATAGGGAACTTCACCAAAATGTTGCTAGAGGAGTCCCACCTGGAACCACTCCACTGGCCCTTGAGGTTGGTGGTTCATGGAAGAGAAATCAAAAGGAGATTCCCCCAACTCTCCCTACTAGAGCAATTCAGGCAGCAGAAGAAAAAGAAGATGAAGAAGTACCAATCTCATAGCTAGTGCGAAAAAGAAGGGCCAGGCTCCCTGAACTAGAGGTATTAGCTTTCTTTGATTGGTGTCTCATTCATCTCTGTCAAAATAGCTGCTAACTTATTTCAGCCAAAAGAAGTGCCAGGTCCAATTATTGAGAGATGCCAGATTCTCAACCTTAAGAAATTGCACCAAAGCTTAGTCAGAGTACTTAACCATTGAGCTCGAGTGCTGAAGAAGGAGGTGGTGTGGCTACCTCTGTTGTGGAGCCAATTATCTACTATCCTTCTAAAGAGATTTCCTTCCCAACCTCTCTAAACCAGGGCCTTGTGTAGGTTCCATCCTCCTCCAAAGGGCTTAATCTCCATTAAGAAAATATTTGAAGGTAGATTCTATATCTTGGCTTCCCAACTCTTAATGTCTCAGAGCATATTCGAATCTAACATGCAAGTATTGTTCCCCAAAGGCTCCCCTCGAGGAAGATGTCCCTGTGGATGAAGAGCTAGCAGAAGTTCTGATGGCTGAGATGCTAGCAAAGTGCTTCTTTTGCCTTAAGCTAAGGTTTTAGAGGTAATAATAGTTCCCCTAACCTGGCTATTTTTAAAAGTTGAGATTCAATCTAACTCCTTTTAATGTTCACCCTTTTAGAGGTCACACCTTTAAGACCTATTCCTTCTCCATCACTACGAGGGATGACTTCTCCAATAGAGAAGCTGGGGGAAAGTGGCAGGTTGGCCTTTCAACAGCTAGATCAAGTATCTCTAATATTCCAGCGACCAGGTGAACTTGGACATCTCCCCATTTTGACCCTATCTAAAAGGACTAACTTTTTTGAAGCTATGGCTCTGGTGAAGGCCTTAAAGGAGGACCGTAATGTGGCTCCTGCCATTGCAAGAAAAATTGAAGTCTTTGAGAAAGGGCTTATGAAAATGAACCATGAGATCCCAACCCTCTAACTGCAGAAGCAGCACTGCCAAGAAGTTGTAAAGAACTTACGGTGTTCAGCTGAGCTTAGTGGCTTGCAACTTTTGTTTGATGAAATTGAAGCAACCAAGAAGGCCCAGAGCCAAAAAGCTCAAGCAATCATTGACCTCCAGGATGAAATTCGTCACTTGGAGAAGAAATTGGGTCATCATTGGGGAGAACTGCTTTCCCTGAGAAAACAACATTCTTCTCAAGGCACTGTGGTTGAAAGATTCGACGAAGCTACTGTGGAGGCCCAAAGAAGCAGCCAAGTTCTATAAGAAGAAGCCCTTTTCTTGGACCATGAGCTTAGCAACGCAACCAGCCAACTGTCTTTTATAGAGCAATCCTTAGTGAGGATTAGGAATCAATGAACTATGCATCTTTATTCCAATATGTCTCTCAGCATGTTGGTTCCTCCTTTCTTTTCTTTATCTTTCTTATCTTAAGGATCATGGAGTTGATCCTTGAGATATTGATATTGAAATTGTGCCCATAATTTCGGGAATCTATGATTAAGGACTTCCTTATTAGAATCCCAAATTGATGGCATATATTTCTTGAGGAACCTTCCATTAATAACACTTAGGTGAGTTCTTCAATCTAGGTCTTAGAGTAAGTAAGCAATTAGCTCTATTTATACCCTAAATCCGAGGGGACTAGGATGAGGCCATTTTGAGTAGAGTGCCACGTGCTTAACACGTCAGGTATTCCTCAAGGAGAATTAGGCCATTGGGGGCTGAAGTAACAGCATCTTGAGCCCGGTATCCTGAGAAGATCATTAGACCAACAAGGGTATCATCCACTCAAGACTCGAGATGGTTGAAGGGTAAAAGGGAGCTCGAGCTTAGGGGACTACCAAGAAGGCTGCAAAACAATTGGTTATTATGACCTTAGGTCAAAACCTAGAAGAATAGAGTATGAGATGAGGAAGAATATATATTTGGGATGAGAAGAAGAATATTCTTTTGTATTTCATTCAATACCTTTCCAAGTAACAACCCAACCAACCCATGAAAGGCGACAAAGCAAACTACAAAGATATGCTAACTAACAAATATCTTTCCCTCCATATTACATCATTCACATTATACATGTACTTAACTACAATTCATTACAATGTTCCCCCAAAAGAAGGTTCTTGTCTAAAGAATCAAAGGTAGGGAATTGACTCTTAATGAAATGCAAATTTTCCCAAGGTGCATCCTCCATCTGAAGGTTGGACCATTGAATCAGAGCCTGTTGGACCTCTCTGCCTCGGTGACGTAGCTTGCGGGTTTCAAAAATTGCTAAAGGTTCTTGAAGAATGAGAGCTTTAGATGATTCTATTGGAGGTTGAATCGAGCATTCAATGTCAGTAATGATTTGCTCCTTTATTAAGAAACATGGAATACAGAATGAATCGAAGCATAGAAAGGCAACTCCAATTGATAAGCCACAACACCCACCTTCTACAAGATTTTGTAGGGACAAAAGCATCAAACACATAACTCCACAATCTTTCGAATGGCCACTGAAGTGTGTCTATAAGGCTATAATTTCTAGTCAACATAATCTCCTTCTTAGAAGGAGCGATCAGATCTCCTTTTATTAGCAAAGAACTTTATTCATGCTAGGGCTAGTTGCAAATTGTCCTAAAGCTGCTGCACTAGTTGCTTTTTCTGTTGCAATAACTCAGTTACTTCCACTACTAATGTGGCATTGCTTTGAGACACTATAGGGAAAGGAGGATCATACCCATATAGGACTGTAAAGGAAGTTTTTCCCAAGGATGAATGAGCATGCATGTTATACGAAAACTTAGTTAAAAAATGCCATCTATGCCACTGCTTGACTTGATGAAATGTCATGCTTTTAATTATTGTTCCAAGCATTGATTCAATCTTTCATTCCGACCATCCATTTGAGGATGATAGGAAGAGTTGAGAGCGAGTTCAGAACCAAGTAACTTGAATATTCTTGCCAAAAATTGCTGGTAAATAGTTTGCCCCGATCAAAAATGATGGATTGAGGAAGACCATGTGACTTGTAAATGTGATCTAGGAATAATTTGGCAAGTTTCTATGCAGAATGGGATGGTTAAGAGCAAGGAAATGCCGATACTTAGTAAAATGATCTACCACCCAAATGATTTCTCAGGGAGGACTGATAAGTCTAAATTAGTATATAATAATTTATATCATTTTAATATATTTTTAAACATTTTTACATCAAATTTTTATCGCTTTTGCTCGGTTTTGCTCGTTTTGAACTATTTTGCTATTTTCTTGTAAAAACACTCATTTTATATTAAATCTTGCTAGGTTTTAGCGTTAACATCAACAAGTAAAAGCAAGATACATCAAATAAACACAAAAAAATTAACAAAAATACTTCATGTACACGGTTAATGCTGCACTTTACATAAAATAACAGATTTTTCGCATAAAATAACCATTTTTCAGCAACAACTTGCATTTGGGCTGCTGTTTTTGGAATTCTTTAACTTGTATTCATTGAATGTGCATTATACAAACTTCAAACTGATCATTTCTTGCAGGATATGGGCGGTTCAAAGCTGAGAAATACATAAAATAATGGAAAATTCAGCCTGCTGCAGCAAACCGTGAAGAACAACCAATGGGGATGAAGTTTTGTTAATTTTTTGCAATTTTTTTATCCCATCTCAACCACTATATATAGAAGAGTTTTGAAGGGTTGTAGAGCATCAGATTTTGAATCAAAGCATCACAAGAAATAGTGAGGAAAAGAGAAAGAAACCGAGAGAAAGAGAAGAAGGAGAGGAGGAAAGAAAGTTTGGTTTGTAATTTTGTATTTTTAGTTCTTTCTACCTTTTTTCTTTTCTAAGTTCATGAATTTTGTATTTATAATGTTTAATATTAAGTTTATCATAAACTAATTTTGTTATTCCAAGGCTACGATGTAGCCTAAGTTGTAATATACGCTTATTTCTAATTCATCGTATTCATTGTTTTGTCATTACGTTGTTGAATTGTTTAACATTGTTCTTCATGAGTTTTAAATGCTTGATCACCATTTAAGGCCTCTAATGATTCATAATGAGTTCAGGAGGAGATTTATGATGAGTGCTAAGGTGATTAGCACCACAAATTGAGCGAATGCTCGAGAGAGATTAACACGATTTGTGTGGTTTTTAAGAGAAAATTATAGAGCTTTAAAAACTCGTTTCTTATTTAAATTCATGCAAAACAGTGATGGGTTAATATGTAAAAGATCATGCTAAATGTTGCTCGTGAGAGAATATTTAGTAAATTGGGGTTTTTAACCATCAACACGTAATAACAGCTTGAATAATGGGAATAGAAAGACGTATTGATGCAACTAGGTGAAATCGGATGCCTTGTATATTATTAAATCATAAAACTCTATAAAATCAATTAACATATTTTATTTCTGTTAGTTTATTTGATTTCATATCAATATCTCAATTTTTCGGTTTTTCAAATAGCATCAAAGCTACTAATTTTGGTACTCACTTCATAACAATCCTTATGGGAACGATACTCTACTCATTTCTATACTACTTGATATGACTAGTGCACTTGCTGACGCATACTCAATTTCAACATCATGTTTTTGGCGCCATTGCCGAGGATTGTCTCTATTTGAGTAATATCGATACTAACTAGTTTTGGTGCTAATTTGAAATTGTTAATAATTTGTAAATGTTTTTTAAAATTTGAAATAAAAATCTCTCTTCATTTATTTCTTTTATTGATAAAGATAATTCTATAAAAAAAAAAAAATTCGTATGTATATATACCCCCTAAAGAAAACAAACAAATTTGTTAGTTTTTATACTAATTTGAAATTGTTTATAGATTGTAAATTTTATTTAAAACTTGAAAAATTAATCTTGATTCATTCATTTATTTGATTTGTAAAGAAATTCCTTTAAAAAAAAAAAGAAAAAAAAATCGTATAAAATCATACCCCATCCTAAAAATTGTGTTTCTGTAAAATTTTGTTAAATTTTATGTTATTTTATTGTTTTTCTTGTATTTTATCTTTACTTCCTCATGTCTTTTAATTATAAGTTTACTTTGTTAAAATTTTAAAAGTTAAATTTTATATTTTAAAAGTTTTCGAAAACATCAAGAGATGCCCCCTTTTTTAAAATTATTATTTTCTTAACTTTTATTTTAGATTATTGTATTTTTAGGTTTTCTGATTAAGTTTTAACTTTATTTTATTTTTTTTATTCACCTCTTTAAGTTTTTCAAAGTTAAGTTTGTTATTTTTCAGGTTTTCCAAAATATTAGTGTCACTACCCCTTTAAAAACTTAGTTTACAAAGATTGTTGTAATTTTAAAAATTTTCTCATTAATTGCATCTTTTCCCTAATTATTTATTCATTTATTTATTTATTCGTTTAGTTTTTTTTTGTATTTCAAAAAAAAAAAATTTTGTAAAATGATCTTATATTTCATTTAGTTCATTTATTTTGTTTAATTTTTAAAATTGTTTTTGAAAACAAATTCGTATAGCATATCCCCCTAAAAATTTGTTTTCGTTAAGTTTTGTTAGTTTTGTGGTTTCTTATTGCTTTTTTTTTTTTTGTGTTTTCTCTTTATTTTCATATTTTCTTTTACTTATAAGTCTACTTTGTAAAGATTCTAAAAGCTCAAGTTTGTTATTTTTAAGTTTTTTAAAAATATTAGTGTTACTAAAAAAATTCATTTATTACATTTATTCATCATAGATTTTTAAATAATTAAAATATGTGCATACATATGTGTTTATATATATATATATATATATATTTGTTTAGGCAATTTTATATCACAAAATTTCATTGTTACACTACTTTGTAATTTAAGCATCATATTCCTTTCTCGTTTTTTTTTTAGGAAAAAAAAAACCTTTTTTTTCCGAATTTAAAATAAAAAGAGCAAAAATCAAATTTTTTTTGATATTGAAAATAAGATTTTTAGCCAAGAATTATTTTACTTAAATTATTATTATTATTATTTTTTGTTTTCTTATTGTGTTTGTCATTCTTATTGATTTAAATTCATTTTGTTCAAACTTGTAAATCTTGTTTAAATTTGAAGAAGTCATTCTTTGTTTCATTTATTTCATTCATCTAGATAGATTTTAGAATTTTTATTGTAAGAGTTTTGTGTTGTATTTTTCGTGTGACATGATCGAGAGTCATAATAAGAAGAAGGGCACATTCAAGGCTAATGGCCAAAGGTTGAAGCCTTATGTTGATGGAAAGCTCGACCGCAAAAAACCGTCATTAATCTCAATAACGTCGAATGATCCACTCAAAGAGTCGAGCTAACGACTATAACTAAAGCGCTTTTTGAGAGGCAACCCAAGTGTTTCTATCCTTACTTATCTATTTTTTTTTTTCCTTTCACTATTTTTATTTGTTTCATGTTTATGTGTATTTCTAAATAAACAGGTATTTGGCACCAAGTTTTGGGATAGCAGAATGTCAACATGCACCATCAAGAAGCATTCCTCAAACTTGGGAAGTATCTCTCACCTCATTTAATCTTTGTAGTTCTTTTAACATTAAAAGCAATGTGAACTCTAAGTTTAGGGGTGGGAAAAGCAATTTTTAAAGTTTTGAAACAAAATTATTTCGAAAGGTTTTCCTGTTTTACGCTTTACAGCCAGCTTCAATGCCTCCCAAAGTTCGGAGCCTTTATATGGGGATGTAAATAGTGCCGTCCAATAAAAAGATTGTCTATTTTCTATAGTTTTAGTCATCAGTCTTTCAAAAAACAAATTCCAAAAAAAAAAAAAAAAAAGAAAGAACTTATCATCATACTTTTTAGGCAAATTTTCTACTCTTTTTAGCTCATTTACTTTAATTAGATTTGAATAACCTGATAATCAATTATTTTGTGTTCTAATTGTAAAACATGACCTAATCTAAGACACTATCTTGATAAAATCATGGTATTTAACTTCACTAGTTAGCATGGCTGTTTTACTTTTCTTTATGATTAAAAGATACTCAAATTTGAATAGATTGCATAAAGAGTATTATAGACATAATATATTTTAAAAAGTTATGCTTAAGTCTAAGCAAAAGAAAAATAATAAAGGGAGAGAATTACTCAGCACCACTATCCTGTAAAAACGTCTGGATATGTGCTATAGTGTGATGGTTTCGTGCCTTGGTACCTCAAGCAAGTAGATCCATAGAGGTATTTCAGCACCTGGTACCCTGGGCCAACTGGAATGGGAGTTGTCACATTGAAAGCTCGCTACAAGGGGTACTTAGAAAGCTAACAAGGAACCAAGCACCGGAAGAAAAAAAAAAAAAAAGAGAAAAGAAGATCTCTAGCACTGCTATCCCACATAAATAAGGTATGTGCTACCCGTTAAGATGGCGTCTCAGTGGTGGCTTCTCTTACTTATGGGTCATCACCTAGGAGTCGGAGCTTGATTCTCGCTGCAAATATGCTTATATTGACTTGATTGGATAAATTCCTCCAAAAAAAAAAAAAAAAAAAACATATGGTGCAAAAATAATTAGTTTTGGGCATACTTGATAAGTCTTGTTATGAGTGATATAATTTTTGTCCTCTATTCGGTTTGAATATCTTAAGGTTAGAAAGAACGGAAAACTTAATTTGCTTAGCTAACTTTTGAATTCGATCACCTAGGTTATTGACAATTTTTTCCTTGTGAAAGATGGTTTTGACTTTAGAATCCTGAACTTTGTGCCTCGGTTATTATTCTCTAATTTGAAGTATACCTGCTTTGACTTATGGTAAAATTCTTAAAAAGTATGAGATCCTGCTCTTTAATATTTAGCCTTGCTCGAGGAAGAGCAAGATTTAAGTTTGGATGTATTTTGATAAGTCTAAATTCGTATATAATTATTTATATCATTTTAATATATTTTAAAACATGTTTACATCAAATTTTTATCGCTTTTGTTTGGTTTTCCTCGTTTTGAACTATTTTGCTATTTTCTTGTAAAAACACTCATTTTATGTTAAATCTTGCCCGATTTTATCATTAACATCAATAAGTAAATTCTTAAAAAGTATGAGATCCTGTTCTTTAATATTTAGCCTTGCTCGAGGACGAGCAAGATTTAAGTTTGGATGTATTTTGATAAGTCTAAATTCGTATATAATTATTTATATCATTTTAATATATTTTCAAACATGTTTACATCAAATTTTTATCGCTTTTGTTCGGTTTTGCTCGTTTTAAACTACTTTGCTATTTTCTTGTAAAAACACTCATTTTATGTTAAATCTTGCCAGATTTTATCATTAACATCAATAAGTAAAAGCAAGATACATCAAATAAACACAAAAAATTAACAAAAATACTTCATGTACACGGTTAATGCTGCACTTTACATAAAATAACAGAATTTTCACATAAAATAACCATTTTTCAGCTACAACTTGCATTTGGGCTGCTGTTTTTGGAATTCTTTAACTTATATTCATTGAATGTGCATTATGAAAACTTCAAAGTGATCATTTCTTGCAGGATATGGGCGGTGCGAAGCTGAGAAAAACATAAAATAATGGAAAATTCAGCCTGCTGTAGCAAACCGTGAAGAACAACCAATGGGGATGAAGTTTTGTTAATTTTTTGCGATTTTTTTATCCCATCTAAACCACTATATATACAGGAGTTGTGAAGGGTTGTAGAGCATCATATTTTGAATCTAAACACCCCAAGAAATAGTGAGGAAAAGAGAAAGAAACCGAGAGAAAGAGAAGAAGGAAAGGAGGAAAGAAAGTTTGGTTTATAATTTTGTATTTTTAGTTCTTTCTAACTTTTTTCATTCCTAAGTTCATGTATTTTGTGTTTATAATATTTAATATTAAGTTTATCATAAACTAATTTTGTTATTCCAAGGCTACAATGTAGCCTAAGTTATAATATACGCTTATTTATAATTCAACGTATTCATTGTTTTGTCATTGCATTGTTGAAGTGTTTATCATTGTTCTTCATGATTTTTAAATGCTTGATCACCATTTAAGGGCTATAATAATTCATAATGAGTCTGAGAGGTGATTTATGATGAGTACTAAGGTGATAAGCACCACAAATTGAGCGAATGCTCGAAAGAGATTAATGCGATTTGTGTGATTTTTAAGAGAAAATCATACAGCTGTAAAAACTCTTTTCTTATTTAAATTCATGCACGAGAGTGATGGGTTAATATGTAAAAGAGCATGGTAAATGTTGCTTGAGAGAGAATATTTAGTAAATTAGGGATTTCAACCATCAACACGTAATAACAACGTGAATAACGAGAATAGAAAGGCGTATTGATGCAACT
Source organism: Simmondsia chinensis (assembly GCA_018398585.1). Lineage (NCBI taxonomy): Eukaryota > Viridiplantae > Streptophyta > Magnoliopsida > Caryophyllales > Simmondsiaceae > Simmondsia > Simmondsia chinensis. The sequence goes on along the minus strand of JAGTTD010000010.1, from coordinate 14,770,662 downwards.
ATGTGAAATCGGATGCCTTGGATATTATTAAATCATAAAAACTCTATAAAATCAATTAACATATTTTATTTCTGTTAGTTTATTTTTATTCATATCAATATCTTAATTTTTCGATTTTTCAAATAGCATCAAAGCTACTAATTTTGGTACTCACTCAATAACAATCCTTGTGGGAACGATACTCTACTCATTTCTATATTACTCACTATTTAGAGAAAAATGACTGAGGCTCAAAGTTCAGGGTTCTAAAGGCAAAACCATCTTTTCCAAGGAAAAATCTGTCTAGTACCTAGGTAATCGAATTCAAAAGTTAGCTAAGCAAATTAAGTTTATCCGTTCTTTCTAATTTTAATACATTCAAACCAAATAGATGACAAAAATTATGCCACTCATAACAAGACTTATCAAGTATGCCAAAAACTAATTAATTTTGAACCATTTTTTTTTTCTTTGGAAGAATTTATTCACTCAAGTCAATATAAGTATATTTGCAGTGGGAATCCAGCTCCGACTCCTGGACGATGACCCATAAGTAAGAGAAGCCACCACTGAGATGCCTGTATTATGACCTCCCGAGTATATCTTTAGTGAGAATCAAACTCCGACTCCCCGGCGATGACCCATAAGTAAGAGAAGCCACCACTGAGATGCCCTCTTAACAGGTAGCACATATCTTATTTATGTGGGGTAGCGGTGCTAGAGATTTTTTTTTTTTTTTCGGTGCTTGGTTCCTTTTTAGCTTTCTAAGTACCCCTTGTAGCGAGCTTTCAATGCGGCAGCTCCCGTTCCAGTTGGCCTACGGTTCCAAGTGTTGAAACACCCCTATGGATCTACTTGCTCAAGGTACCAAGCCTCGAAACCATCACACGATAGCACATATCCAATTATAGACCCTTTTTTAACAGGATAGCGGTGCTTAGTAATTCTCTCCCTTTATTATTTTTATTTTATTTAGACTTAGGCATAACTTTTCAAAATCTATTATGTAAATGGTACTCTTTATGCAATCTATTCAAATTTGGGCATCTTTTAATCAGAAAGTAAAGTAAAACAACCATGCCAACTAGTGAAGTCAAATACCATGGTTTTATCAAGATAGTGCCTTATATTAGATCATGTTTTGCAATTACAATACAAAAACAATTGATTCTCAGGTTATTCAAATCTAATTAAAGTAAACTAGCTAAAAAGAGTAGAAAATATGCCTAAAAAGCATGATGATAAGTTCCTTTCTTTTTAATGAAATTTTTTTGAAAGATTAATGACAAAAACTGTAGAAAACAGACAATATTTTTGTTGACAGACACTATTTACATCCCCATACAAAGGCTCCGAACTCTGGGAGGCACCAAAACCGACTCTAAAACATAAAACTGGAAAACTTTTCAAAATAATTTTTGTTTCAAAACCTTAAAAAATTGTTTTTCCCACCCCAAAACGTAGAGTTTAACATTGTTCTTAATGTTCAAAGAACTACAAGGATTAAGTGAGGCGAGAGATACTTCCTAGGTTTAAGGATTGGTTGTTGATAGTGCATGTGGACATCGTGCTACCCCCAAACTTATTTCAAAATACCTGTTCAAACAAAATATACACAAACATGAGTCAAATAAAAATAATTTAAAGGGAAAAATAAAATAGAGAAGTAAGGATAGAAACACTTAGGTTACCTCCCAAGAAGCGCTTTAGTTATAGTCATTAGCTTGACTTTCTGAGTAGCTTATTTGACATTATTGAGATGAATGGAAGTTTTCTGAGGCTCGAGCTCTCCATCAATGTAAGGCTTCAGTCCTTGCCCATTGGCCTTGAATGTGCCCTTCTTCTTATTGTGAATCTCAATCGTGTCATAAGAAAAAATACAACACAAAACTCTTAAAATAAAAATTCCAAAATCTATCTAGATGAATGAAATAAATGAAAAAAAAAAATAATAAATGACTTCAAATTTAAACAAGATTTCCAAGTTTGAACAAAATGAATTTAAATCAATAAGAATGACAAACACAATAAGAAAACACAAAAAAAAAAAAAACTTCAGTAAAATAATTCTTGGCTAAAAAACATATTTTCAACATAAAAAAAAAAATTGGTTTTTGCTCTTTTTTTTTTAAATTGAGGAAAAAATATTTATAAAAAAAGAAGAATATGATGCTTAAATTACAAAGTAGTGCAACAATGAAATTTTGTGATTTAAAATTTCCTAAACAAAAAAATATGTATATATATATATATTTACATATGTATGCACATATCATAATTATTTAAAAATCGATCATGAATAAATGACACAAATGAATTTGTTAGTAACACTAATGTTTTTGAAACGTGAAAAATAACAAACTTAACTTTGAGAAACTTAAATAGGTGAAAAAAAATCAAATAAAGTCAAAAATTAATCAGAAAACCTAAAAATACAATAATCTAAATTAAAAGTTAAGAAAACAATAATTTTAAAGGAAAAAAAGGTAGCATCTCTTATTGTTTTCGAAAACTTTTAAAATATCAAATTTAACTTTTGAAATTCTAACAAAGTGAACTTATAATTAAAAGAAAGAAGGAAATAAAGTTAAAATACAAGAAAAACAATAAATAACACAAAATTTTACAAAAACACAATTTTAGGATAGGGTTTGATTTTATACAATTTTTTTTCTTTTTTTTTTAAAGAATTTATTTACAAATCAAATAAATTAATTAATTTCTAAAATTTTAAATAAAATTTACAATCTATAAACAATTTCAGACTAGTATAAAAACTAACAAAATTTTTTTTAGGGGGTATATATATACGATTTTTTTTTTTAAAATAGAATTATCTTTACCAATAAAATAAATAAATGAAGAGAGATTTATATTTCAAATTTAACAAAATTTATAAATTGTTAACAATTTAAAATTAGCACCTAAACTAGTTGGTATCGATATCACTAAAATAGAGACAATCCCCGGCAACGGCGCTAAAAACTTGATGTAAACTTTGCGTATGCGTTAGCAAGTGCACTAGGCATATCAAGGACAAAAGTGCTATTGCAAGTATTCTAGCAGCAAGTTAGTGCTATCACAATGGGGAAATCATACCTGTGGGCAATGGTATAGAGCCTAATGGTGTCATAAATGCGAAGATGCTTCCACTTCACATCATAGGTCACCATCAGCCCATCTATTCATTGAGGATATCACTTGGTCAGAAAATGTCCTCCTTTAAAGGACGCCACTTTCTTACAAATCTGCCTGCCTCTCCAAGAATGACCTGAAGGGACTGCATGAAGAAGAGGAGACTCGTCAGCATCCGGAAACAATCCCTCACGACTAGAAACATCATAGGATGGGTCAAAGATTTTCCATAGGGCTCAAGATGGAAGGTTTGATGAAAAATCATCCTCTAACAACCATGAAAGATCCTCCTTGATAATATTCATATTAGTTATGCTTTGAAGAATATTAGCGATTATTAAAGGGTTAGATTAAAGGAAGCGTGCCAGTTGCTCAATAGGATTGTCTGCCAGAGGAGGAGGAGTAGAGATGGCAAATGAGATTTAGAAGTGTGAGAGGTATTTTCATTTTTATCATGTGGTGGATGCAGAGAAAGTAGAGTTCGCTGCAGTTCATCGACATGGAGACCATGAGGTATGGTTCCATAGCTTGATTCTCTGTAATCCGGACATTACTTGGAATGACTTTGTTGATGAGTTTTGTGAACGTTATGGAGATGAGGACCTGGAAGATGTAGTGGATCATTTCGACAAGGTAATTCAAATCACTATTGTTAGAGAATATATGACACGTTTTGAGAACCCAAGATCAAGAATGATGGCTATAAACCCGGGTGCTATTGAAGCATACTATGTCTTTAGCTTCATTAGTGGCCTTAAGCCAAAGATCAAGAATTTGGTTACGGCCATTACTCCCTTGACTTTGTCCCAGGCTTATTCTAAGGCAAAACTGTACGAGGCCGCAGTACTTTCAAATTTTGAAGCACTTCGAAGCAAGAATGCATCAGTTAGCTCTTCAACACTAGCTAGCAGTAAAGTGACTCCTAAGTCCTTGAGCCTGGAAGAGAAGAAGGCTCAAAGGCTTTGCTTCAAGTGCAATCAAAGATACTTTTTTGGTCATAAGTGCAATCCTAAGTTCCTTATGTTGATGTCTGGGGCTGAGGTTGATGAAGAATCAGATAAGCAAGAGGAGGAGACTGGAAACAACGAATAGCAGGATGAGTTATAGGAATTAGACAGTGATGAAAATGAAATTGAGATTTATGTGAATGTTTTTACTAGCAATGGTTCACATAACACTGCAAGAATCAAGGGTGAAGCAAGTCACAAACCACTCTTGATTTTGATAGATAGTGGAAGCACACATAGTTTTGTTGATCCCAAGGTAGTCAAGAGAGTGGGCCACAAATGATCAAAACAAGCCCCTTAGCCATGAGAGTTGTTGATGGGAATTTGTTAAGATCGAGGTTAAATCTTGATCTTAACCTAGGATAAAAGAGAGTATGGGATGAGAAAGAAGTGAAAGAGATGAGAAAATATAGAGAGAATTAGATGAGATAAAGAAGTATCTCAAAAGAGATTGGTTGAATTTTCATTGAATGACTTCCAATTACACAAGACTAGCTACTTATAAGAATCAAAATACATTGGACTTGGACTTACTAGCTTAACGGACTCACACAATTAGCCGCCAAAGCTGATCGGCTAAGACAAACTGAAACAACTAACTTCCAGACTTGGCGACAAAAAGCTAATTCAAAATTACAATGCACAAACACGCCTTATTACAACTCAAACGACTTAGAAACATAACAGTCCCCTTCCCTTAAAACATTCTTGCCCTCAAGAATGAAAAGAAGGAAATTGGCTAAAAAAAAATCGTTTCTCTTCCCAAGTGGTGAAAGATTCATCCAAATTGCACCAGCACACTCGAACCTCCTGTCTGTTGGAACTGTCTGCACGCTTCTGCCTGACTTCCACTACAGCCGCAGGTTGCAGGACCAAAGATCGACTGGAACCAACCTTCGGAGGGACTGGAGAAAAACTTTGGCCATGTTTAACCTGTTTTTTAAGAAGTGAAACATGAAAGACAGGATGAATATAAGAGTCGGGTGGGAGCTCTAGCTTGTATGCCACTTTGCCAATTTTCTCCAAAACTTTGTAAGGTCCAAAGAACCTTGCACAAAGCTTAACATTCTTCCTCACAGTAGCTGTGGACTGCCTATAAGGCTGCAATTTCAAGTACACCATGTCACCCACCTCAAAAGTTCTGTCCACTCTCTTGCGATCTGCATACAATTTCATTCGAGCTTGTGATTGTAGGAGATTATCCTTCAAAAGCTGCATAAGATGCCTCCTTTGCTGCACTAGCTCAGTGACCTCAACCACATGTGAAACAACTCCTTGCAACATCAAGGGAGTTAGTGGATCATACCCATACAACGCTTTAAAAGGAGTAGTACCTAAAGAAGCACGGAAATGTGTGTTATACCAAAACTCAGCCAATGATAGCCACCTACCCCACACCTTGGGATGGCTAAACACCATGCTTCTAAGATATTGCTCAATGCATTAATTGACCCTCTCTGTTTGACTGTCGGTTTGAGGATGATAAGATGAGCTAAGGGCCAAGGTCGTTCCCAAAAGACCAAACAATTCCTTCCAAAATTGACTTGTAAAGAGCTTGTCCCTGTCAGAGACTATGGACTGAGGCAACCCATGGAGCTTATAGATGTTATCAAGGAACACACGAGCCAATTTTTCAGCAGTCACAGGTCGAGCTAAAGCAATGAAGTGACTAAATTTGGTGAACCGATCAACTACTACCTAGATCACTTCTTTTCCCTTGGATTTAGGCAATCCCTCAATGAAATCCATGCTTATGTTCTGCCATATCCCATCTGGAACAGGTAAGTGCTGGAGAAGTCCTTGATATCTATGATCACTAAGCTTAGTTTGTTAACATATCTCACAACTTTGCACAAAATCACTCACTGCTTTCTTCATTCCCGGCCAATTGAAGTGAGCTTTTAGCCTTTGATACGTTCCTTCCATACCTGAGTGACCTCCCCATGATGAATCATGAGAAGCACTAATAACTTGATGTCTAAGATTAGTAGAAGTGCCATTATACAGCTTCCCCTGAAGTCTGATAATACCCCGGGTCACAGAAACATCTGCACCAGAAGCCAAACTATTCGCCTTGCCAACGCTGAAAGTTGCTAGACATTCTTGTGCAAAAGGGACATTCTCATAGGAATGATGTACTTCTTCTATACAAGCAGGTAAGATCACTGAAATTGCCCCACAAGAGCCAAGCTCACAGTCTTCCAACCTGCGCGACAAAGCATCAGCTACAATATTTTCCTTTCCCTTCTTGTACTCAGTGTCATAATCAAGACCCAACATCTTCATTAGCCCTTTTCTCTGAATTCTTGTGACAATTTTCTGCTCTAAAAGATGCTTAAGACTTTGATGATCAGTCTTGATGATGAAATGATGTCCATCCAAGTAGTGTCTCCATTTTTCCACAGCGAGCAAAATAGAGAGATACTCTTTCTCATATGTGGAAAGTGCTTGATATTTAGCACTCAGTGCTTGGCTGAGATAAGCTATAGGCCTTCCTCCTTGTGACAACACTGCCCCAACACCATTCGCATAAGCATCAGTCTCCAATATGAAGCTTGAAGTGAAATCTGGCATGGCTAACACAGGTGCTCTGCACATTGCAGTTTTAAGAGCTTTTAAAAGCCAATTAAGCTCCATCCGACCACTTGAAGGCATCTTTCTTCAATAAGTCTGTGAGGGGCTTGGCTATAGCTTCATAATTGGCTACAAACTTGTGGTAATATCCAGTTAGGCCCAAAAATCCTCTCAATTGTCTCAATGTTACAGGAACAAGACATTCTTTCATGGCTTGGACCTTTGTGGGATCAGTAGAGACTCCCTCAAAAGATATCACATGGCCAAGGTATTCTAAATGAGGTTGAGCAAAGGAACATTTGGCCAACTTAGCATACAACTTGTGCTCACGCATGACCAAGAACACTTCCCTTAAATGCTTCAAATGCTCTCCAAAGGATGCACTATAAGTAAGGATGTCATCAAAGAATACCAACATAAATTTCCTAAGAAGTTGTTTGAAGACATCATTCATAAGAGCTCGGAAAGTTGCTGGTGCATTTGTCAAGCCAAATGGCATAACTACAAACTCAAAGTGTCCATGATGTGTTCTGAATGTTGTCTTATACACATCTTGCTCCACCACCCTAATTTGGTGATAACCTTACCGTAGATCAAGTTTAGAACAAACTTGAGCTCCATGTAACTCATCAAGCAAATCATCTATAACTAGTATAGGAAACTCATCCTTTACCGTCATGGAGTTGAGCTGTCTATAATCAATACACATTCGAGCCGTGCCATCCTTTTTCTTGACAAGAATAACCGGAGAGGCAAAGGGGCTGTGACTTTGCCTTATGAAGTTAGTCTTGAGCAAATCATCCACTTGCTTCTCAATTTCCGTCCTTTGAGCATGAGGATATTTGTATGGTCTAAGCCTCACTGGATCTGCATCAAATTTGAGAGGAATAACATGATCTAAACTCGTATTTGGAGGTAAAGACATGGGCACCTCGAACCGATCCTCAAAGTCCTCACTCATTGCTTGCACTTTATGCTCGGGAATCCTCATAATCTCAGTAGGTGCTATAGCAAACAACTGACCTACCCATTGAAAAGCACATTTCTTGAATCCTTTTTCCAACTTCCTCCCTTTCATCACTTGGAAGTGAGCTTGCTCTGCCATCCCTTGCAAGGTGACTTTAGAACGTTGTATCTCAAAGGAAACTGTGAGTTTAGCGAAATCAAACAATACTGGGCTGTAAGATCTCATCCAGTCGACCCCAAGCACCATATCACACCCTCCCAATGGAAGGATTCTAAAATCATAACTGAACTTGCGGTCTTGCATGTACCAATGGAATCCTTGGCATTTGTTCTGAGTCATTACCGAATTCCCATCGGCCACTGTAACAGCTAAAGGATGAGTTTTGATCACCACATGGCCCACTTTCTTGACCACTTTTGGATCAACAAAACTGTGGGTGCTCCCACTATCAATAAGAATGATGATAGACCTCTTTCCTGCCTTTCCTTTGATTTGGATGGTGTTATGGGTCCCATTACCAGTCAAAGCGTTCATTGAAATTGCAACTTCATCATCAACAAGGTCCTTCTCAATGTCTTGATCTGAGTCATCTCCATTAGCCTTAATCTCCTCACCTTCTCAGAGCTCACCAGCGCTGACCCCTTCAGCAGACATAAGGAACTTTGGATTACACTTGTGGCCAAATTGGTAAGGTTGATTGCACTTATAACACAACCTCTGAAGTTGCTTGTCATCTGATCTGCTGGTCTTGGACCTGAAAGCTCCTTTTTGTGGCTTGGAGCTACCACCACGAGGTCTAGAGACATCACTTGAAGCTAAGATGGTTGCTTCAAAAAGCATGGCTTTACCATAAGCCATAGACAAGGTTGTAGGGCCAACCGCTTTGACTAGGTTCTTCACCGTGGGCTTCAATCCACTTATAAAGCTTGAAAAATAATACACCTCTGAGGCATGAGGAATTTCTGTTATCATGCTAGCTCGAAGGTTTTCAAACCTTGTCATATACTCTCTCACAGATGTCTCCTGTATCACCATATTGAATTTAGCCGCAATGTCACTATAATCTTCATCGCCATATCGGTCACATAATTCTTTCACAAATTCAGCCCATGTAAGGGAAGGATTGATTTTCAACAAGCTATAAAACCGCACTTCGTGATTACCAAGAAGGTATACAGCAGCAATTTGCACCTTTTCTATTTCCTCGATATGGTAGAAGTGGAAATAACGATCAAACCTCCTCAGCCATGAATGAGGTTGCTTTCCATCGAAGGGATCAATCTGCACCCTAGGCTATCTATAACCACTGTTTTTGTTATTGGATGGCACCTCATTACTGCCTGAACGTTGTTGATTCCAATGATCAGGCGGTCTATCCAATTGCTCCACATTCAATCCCACCTTTTTGTGAGTGTCATCAGTTTCAGGAGCTCGAACATCTGGTCCTGCATTCCAGTTTGAAGGTTGTGGCTGCACATGCTCACTGCGACCATGTCTATCAGTTATCTCAACTTCATGAACTCGATCTTGAGCTATAGCTTCAACACTAGCATTAACCACTGAAGTGTGATCTCGATGTCTGACAGCCTCACTATGTATTTGATGACTCAATTCTTCAGGAGACCTCACAGGCTGATTAACTTGTAACATGCCAGCAGGTAACAATGGATTCGGAATAGTAGGAGAATTTGGCCTTCTAAATTATTCTCGTAGCTCAGCTAATTTCACTTCAAGTTGCTGCATTTGCTGATCAAACCACCTGTTAAACCTTTCTTCCAGTTCATGTGATTGAGAAACGACCGAATCAGAGATCTTTTCCTTAATCTGCTGAGCTTGCTGATCAGCCTTATCATTGAGTTGCTGATTAATTTGAAGTAATGCTTCTGTATTTGATTGCCTAATTTAAGCAACCAATGCCTTCATATGAAGGTCCAATTGAGCATTCGTGACCACATCCTGACATGCTGCATCACTGCTACTAACCATCTCAGCGTATGTAGACATGGTAGCTGCTGCCTTAGCAGCTGCTGATCTGGTGGTAACTCCACCAATCAATACGATCACATTCGAATCCATTCGTTATCACTACTTTTTAGGTACTTTTAAGCAATTTTTATATCAATTTTCAGGTAAACCGCAAGCAACTGTCCTCAGAATTCAGAATTGAATTCTTAAGTAAAACGATGCAATCAAAGGATATTTGATATCAAATCACATTTGATTTGGAAGCCAAACGAAGCTCTAATACCAATTGTTAAGATAGAGATTAAATCTTGATCTTAACCTAGGATAAAAGAGAGTATGGGATGAGAAAGAAGTGAAAGAGATGAGAAAATAGAGAGAGAATTAGATGAGAGAAAGAAGTATCTCAAAAGAGATTGGTTGAATTTTCATTGAATGAATTCCAATTACACAAGATTAGCAACTTACAAGAATCAAAATACATTGGACTTGGACTTACTAGCTTAACCGACTCACACAATCAGCCGCCAAAGCTGACCGACTTAGACCAACCGAAACAACTAACTTCCTGACTTGGCGCCAAGAAGCTAATTCAAAATTACAATGCACAAACACGCCTTATTACACATCAAAAGACTTAGAAACATATCAGAATTCCATGCTAACCCAAATAAAGTGCAATCAATTCAATTGGCAGATGCAAGGTCACCAGTTTTCATATGACTTTAGAGTTTTGAAATTAGGGGGTTGTGACATGGTTCTTGGGCTGGATTGGATGAAGACCATCAGTCCCTTGGTGTTTGATATCAGTCAGCTCTTAGCCTCTTTTGATTTTCATGGTAAGGCAGTCAAGTTGCAAGGAATTGTGGACCAACCATAGCTTAAGATGTTGAGTGGCAAAGGGTTTATTGAGATACTGTGGAATAAAAACTATTAGTGGATAGGCCACCTATTCTCCATCTCAACGAAACCAGTTAAGACTGGGGAAGAGCATCACCCTTTTATCCACAAGCTGATCCAGGACTATAGTGATCTGTTTCATGGACCAAATAGCCTACCTCCCAAGAGATCTTCTCATCATGCTACATCATTGAAAGCCAATTCTGATCAAGTCAATTTGAGACTGTACAAGTATCCACATTCACAAAAAAGTGAGATCGAAAAGAAGGTGGATAAGTTGCTGAGAACCGAATTCATTAGACACTCTCATAGTTCATTTGCTTCTCCTATTATACTTGTTAAGAAAAAGGATGGATCATCGAGGATGTGTATATATTATAGGAAGCTTAACTCCCTCAATGTTAAAGATAAGTTCCCAATTCCAATCATTGACGATCTTCTTGATGGCATCTTGGTGTGTAGTCTTACATTGAATTCACATGTGGATCATCTTGGACAGGTGTTTGAGCTCATGAGGCAGCACAAGTTGTATACTAAGCTGACTAAGTGCACTTTTGCTTTAGATAAGGTGGAGTATTTTGGTCACATTATCTCTTCTGCTGGTGTAGCCACTTATCCAGCCAAGATTGAAGCAATGAGACAATGACCAACACTTGTTTCCTTTAATCAATTAAGAGGTTTTTTTGGGATTAATTGGTCATTGTTGGAAGTTTGTAGCAGGTTATTGTATGATTGCTAAACCATTAACCGATCTTCTCAAGAAAGATGCTTACCAATGGCCTGAAAGAGCTCAGGAAGCATTCAAAAGATTAAAGATGGCAATGTGTTCAGCCCATGTGCTTGTTATGCCTGATTTTAGCATTCTTTTCGCCTTGGAGATAGATATAAGTGGGACTGGAGTGGGAGAAATTCTATCCCAAATGGGGAGACTAGTGGCCTCTTTGAGTAAAGGCTTAGCCCAAAGTACATGAGCTTGTCCATTTATGAGAAAGAGTATTTAGCAATCCTCTTAGCAATCAAGAAGTGGAGGCATTACTTGGAGGGACATCACTTCACTATTAGAACTAAGCATCAAAGTCCTGAATACTTATTGGACCAAAACATCACTACAAGTATGTAGCGAAGGAGTCTCATGAAGATGTTGGGGCTAGATTTTTCAACTAAGTACTTGTGTGGAAGAGAGAACTTAGCTGCTAGTGCTTTATTAGTTAAGATGGAAGGGATAGAATCAGCCTCATGCTCTACCATTTCTCTTGCTTTGCTGTTATGATTCAAGGTGAATCTTGAATCACAACCTAGGATATATGAAGAATTGAGATGAGAATCAAGAGAAGAGATAAGAGTTCGAGATAATTAGGGTTGAGAAAAGGGGAATTAGTTCATTAACATTCAATGAATCTTATTATAAGAGATTACAAACTATTTTCACAAAGAATAACAACGGACTTACAGCCGCCAAAAAAAATCACCTAGTCAACTAACAAAACACATTTTCCCGCCAAAACAACGTATTCAGACCCCTTTCATGAATTAATACTAAATTGGGTAAAAATAGCTCCAATCATGACATTTGCCTTCTTGGATGGATGAGGTGCATAAGTCTTATGATGGTGATAGCTTTGCTCGGGAGTGTATCACATCCTTTAGCATCAAGAACAGCTCCCCTGATGCAAATTCTGATGTAATAGTTGCTAATGGAATTGTGAGACTGAAAGGAAAGTTCTACATTGGTTCATTAACTGATTTGAGGAGACAAATTATTGTGTCTTCACATAGTTCTCCTTAGGGAGGGCACTCTAGTATTGAAGGAACATATTAAAGGATGAGATAGTACTTCCAATGGCCCGATATGAGAAAGGATGTTGTGGAATTTGTTCGAGCTTGTGATGTTTGCCAGTGTACGAAGACCAGTCATATGCACTATCAAGAATTGTTGCAACCTTCACCTAATCAAGATAGAGCATGGCAACATATAAGTACGGATTTTGTTGAAGGATTGCCTAAGCCTCAAAGGAAGGAAGTAATTTTGGAGGTAGTGGATCGGTTTACCAAGTTTGGGCATTTCATGGCCCTGAGTCATCCCATTCAGCTGAAATACTTGCTAAGACGTTCTTTGACAACATCTACAAGCTTCATGGGTTGCCTCAGTCCAATATTTCTAATCGAGATAGATTGTTTACAGGTCATTTTTGGCACGAGTTGTTTTTCCTGCTCGGTTCTTCTTTGGCCTTGAGCTCATCTTATCACCCACAAAAAAATGGGTAAACTAAGAGGTAAACCAATGCTTGGAATAGTACTTGAGAAGCATGACTTTCAGCTATCCCAAATAATGGCATAGTGGTTGTCTTTGGCAAAATTCTGGTACAATTTTCATGCTCATTCTGCTTTAAGATCAACTACCTTCAAGGCTTTTTATGGCTATGATCCTCCATATCTAATGGTGTTGCAAGGGGCTAGCTCTTATTTCAGTGGTGTTAACGAATTGCTACTTTAGAGGAAGCATCTGTTGCAACAGCTAAGAGATGACTTGTAGCTGGCGCAGGCTAGGATGAAATTTTATGCCGACAGGAAGAGGAGATATAAGTGTTTTCAGGTGGGAGATCTTGCTTACTTGAAGTTGCAACCTTACAGGCAAGCCGGTGTAGCAGTACGCAAGTGTGTTGAGCTTAGTGCTAGTTATTTTGGACCTTACTGTTGTGATTCCTTTAATTTTGATTATAATTGATTCATGTTATGCTTGTAGAGCTTAAGTGTTGCGTTTGAGTTGAGTTCAATTGTTAGTTGGGCAGGTCATTTAGGCACCAAAGTCTGTTAGAGGTCAAACTAAGTCAATTGTGGGGGCTAGTTCTGTTTTTTGGCACTAGATTTAGTTTGAGTCAGTTATTAGGTGGATCTTGGTTCAATGTATCTAGATCTAATATAAATAAGCTCTAATCTTGTAATCTCTTCATTCAATCAATGAAAATCAAATTTCCTTTTGGATAATGTATATCTAGTTCTCATCTCCTTCTCTATTTCCTCATCCCTTTCACTTATCTTCTCATCTTACCTCCTTCTTTTACAAGGTTAACTCTCAATTCTAGGATTAGAAGTTAACAATTGGTATCAGAGCTGGTTCAAGCTATCAATTGCTTGATTTGAGCTGGAAAAACCAAAGAAAAACAAACAAAATATGGCTGATAGAGTTAGAACTCGATCGGGAGCTGGTGGTGGAAATGTAGCATCAGTAGTTAATCTGGATGTATCATACGCTGCTGTTGCTGGTTTGAACACTACAAAGGAAGCTCAGTATGTTACTACTGATCAGTTAAAGGAACTTTATGATCACATTATCAATTTGAAAAAACAATCACTAGAACAAACTGAAGAACGTTTGTTCCTAAGGTTGCAGCGGTTACAGGTGCAAAATTACCAAAAAAATGAAGATCGATTGTTGCAATTGGTGGAAAAGCTTATGAATTTGCAAGATTAGGTTAAGAAGTAAGGTGAATCATCAGTAAATGTGATTCTTAAACCCGCTAGTCAGATAATTCCTCCAGCTGAAGTAGTGCAACCGCAAGTTCACAATGACAGAGCTGAAAGTTTGATTAGAAATCGCAATAAGTCTCCTTTGATACAAGCTGAGGCTGGACCTTCATATCATTTCAAAACGGTTGATGCTCGACCTCTAGAGGTTGAGGTTGCTGCCAGGACTCAAGATCAAGCTATAGAACAAGCACATTCTCACTTGTATGGTAAGAATTCAGGTATGAACAAAAGACCTTCAGATTCTGTTTTGCACCACAGAAATTCAATTGATGAGTTTGAACATCAAGGAAGACCACCAGATTAGTGTTATCAGTGAAGGATAGCGAGTAATGAGGCTGCATTTGATAGCAGGAGCAATACTTACAGATAGCCACGAGTGCAAATTGAGCATTTTGATGGCAACCAGCCTGAGTCGTGGCAGAGAAGGTGTGATCGATACTTCCATTTTTACAACATAAATGAAGCTGAACAGGTTGAGTTGGCAACAGTGCATTTACATGGAGATCATGAGGTGTGGTTCTATAGTGTGTTGAAAAGCAATCCTAATCTTTCTTGGGGCAAATTCGTCGAAGAATTATGTGAGCGTTATGGAGAAGAGGACACAAGTGATGTTGTTGACAGTTTTAACAAGGTGTATCAAACGACTACCGTGAGAGAATCCATGACTAGATTTGAGAATCTTCGAGCTAATATGATAGCCATCAATCCACAAGCTACAGAGGCATAATATGTCTTTAGTTTCATTCGTGGATTGAAACTAAGAATCAAGAACATGGTTAAGGCCATTGGACCAAAGACTTTGTCTAAAGCATACAACAAGGCTAAATTGATTGAAGCCATCTTCAAATGACAAGAGTAAACTCAAAGGAAGCAATTTCAAACCTCACCACAGAGAGGCATCAGGCTCTAAGACAGGTTGTGCTTTTGATAAGAGGTCTGCTAGACTATGTTACAAATGCAATCAGACCTATCAGCCGAGACATAGATGCAATTCCAAGTTTTTGAAGTCTGCAAGGGGATCTCGAGTAGAAGTTAATTCAGATAGTGACAATACAGAGGCTGATGATGACAGTTCTGAGCATGGTTCACAAGATGAGTTAATTGAGGATGAAATTGAGATGTCTATGAAAGCCTTAACCGGGAATGGAGCTCACAATACCATTCGCATTAGGGGAAAGGCTGGTAAGGCTTCCATTACCATTCTTGTAGATAGTGGAAGCACTCACAGCTTTGTTGATCCCAAATTGGTGAAGAAAGTGAGACATGAAGTGACCAAGACTCACCCATTACCCATGATTGTGGCTGATGGCAACTCCATTCTCACACAAAATAAGTGTCAAGCATTCCAATGGGATATGCAAGAGCATCAATTCACTTTTGATTTCAGAGTTCTTCCCTTGGTGGATGTGATATGGTGCTCGGGGTTGATTGGATGAGATCTTTCAACCCAGTGGTGTTTGATTTTGAAAAGATGACAGTTTCTTTTGAAGTTCATCGAACTAAGGTCACATTGCAAGGCATGTCTAAGTAGGCACAGCTGCGGTTAATCAATGGCAAGAGTTTACAAGGTGGGTTTAAGAAGAATGCAATTCAATGGTTGGGGCAATTGTTTGCAATCTCTCCTGCAGAACTTCAATCAGTTACTCAGCCTGAAGTACAATCTTTGGTTGAAGAGTTTGAAGATATATTTGAACAACCTAAAACTCTACCCCCTCAGAGGAGTGTAGATCATGCCATTCCACTTCGAGCTAATTCAGATCTAGTGAAGATAAGGCCTTGCCCGTATGCACATGCTCAGAAGACAGAAATTGACAAGCAAGTAGATGAATTGCTTCAGATGAGCTTTATTAGACCAAGCCACAACCCTTTTGCCTCTCTTGTGATTCTGGTGAAGAAGAAGGATGGAACAGCAAGGATGTGCATTGATTATCGATAGTCGAATTCCTTGACAGTGAAAGATAAGTTCCCTATTCCTATTATAGATGATTTACTTGATGAGTTATATGGAGCACATTTCTTAACTAAACTTGATTTGAGGCAGGGGTATCACAAAATCAGAGTTCTTGCGCCTGATATATACAAAACTGCTTTTCAGACTCATCATGGGCACTTTGAGTTTGTTGTTATGCCATTTGGTCTAATAAATGCTCCGGCCACTTTTCAAGCTGCTATGAACGACATCTTTAAGCCTTTCTTGAGGAGAGTGCTGGTCTTCTTTAACGACATATTGATATATAGCTCCTCTCTTGAGGATCATCTCATCCATCTTCGAGAAGTGTTTATTGTGATGAGCCAGCACAGGTTCTTTGACAAATTGTCCTAATGTTCTTTTGCTTACACCAAACTTGAATATTTGGGCCATGTGATTACTCATGAGGGAGTGTCCACCGATCCTTCCCTGATTTAAGCAATGCAAGATTGGCCTACTCCAATGTCTCTGAAGCAATTGAGGGGATTTTTGGGGTTGACCAGTTATTATAGGAAGTTCATTGAAGGATATGGATCCATTGCTAAGCCTTTCTTAAAAAAGATGCATTCGAATGGGCAGGTCAGGCTCAAACAGCCTTTGAAGCTCTTAAGACAGCCATATGTGTAGCCCCGGTCCTAGCAATGCCTAATTTTGCCGATGACTTCATTCTTAAGACTGATGCAATAGGAGCTGTTCTTTCTCAGCACGGGAGGCCTATTACTTATTTGAGTCAAGCACTCAGCCTAAAGCATCAAGCAATGTCTACTTATGAGAAGGAATACTTGGCCATTCTTCTAGTTGTGGAGAAATGGAGGCATTACTTGGATGGGCACAAGTTCGTTATTAGAACAGACCATCAGAGACTCAAGCACCTCTTAGAGCAAAAGATGGCAACAAGAATTCAAAAGAAAGGATTAATGAAGATGCTAGGCCTTGATTATGCTATTGAATACAGAAGAGGAAAAGAAAACTTGGCTGCCGATGCACTGTCAAGAAGATTTGAGGATTAGGAACAAGGTTCTTGTTGTACAATATCCATTGTCTTGCCGTCATGGATGGATGAAGTTCATAAGTCTTATGAAGATGATTCTTTCGCTCAAGAATGTGTGGCTGCTAGCTATGTGAGGAATGCAGAAATAGATGGAAGCAATGCTGATTTATCAGTGCAGAAAGCATCATCAAATTGAAGAACAAGCTCTACATTGGTTCTTCAACAGATTTGAGAGATCAAGTTATTAGTGCCTCACATAATTCAGCTTGGGGAGGTCACTCTGGAATTAAGGGAACATATCAAAGGGTTAAAGCTTATTTCAGTTGGCCAGGTATGAAGAAGGCAGTAACTGATTATGTGAGAACTTGTGAAGTTTTCCAACAAACCAAGTTGGGAGATCACAGGTACAAGGGTCTTCTATAGCCTCTTCCCATTCCTGAGGGTGCTTGGATCAATATCAGCATGGATTTCATAGAGGGATTGCTGTTACGAACCGATATCCCGAGGCTTGAGATCAAATTGGCTTTGGCGGGAAAATCTGTTAGCAATTGGAAATTCTGTAAAAAGCTGTTCTATTTTGGCTCTACTGCTGCTACGTTGGTATTGTTGTTCTGCTGCTGAGTTCTACTGATATGCTGCTAGGCTGATGTCCTGCTGATATGCTGCTGTTGCATGTTATGTTATTGATATGCTGCACTGTGTTGCTGTCTAGTGTGGCTTAGGTTGTTTAGTTAGTTAATAGAATGATGTATTAGTCTTAGTTTACTTCATTTAGTCCTTTTGCCTTAGCTGAGTTGTAATAAGCTGCTTATCTCTTGCGTGTAAATATCTTGCAGCAGGGTTGGATAGTTGTTGTTAAGTTGTTAGTTGCAGGTTTGGGCGCCAAAATATCTTAGTTAGTTAGTTAGTAGATATATTCTAGATACTTCTAGATACTTCCGAGTCGGTTATCAAGTTGTGTCTAGATACATTGTTTTAGCTTTGATTGTTTTGCCTATAAGTAGCAGTTGATGTAATAATCTGAAGCATTCAATCAACAGTATCAACACAAGTCTCATTTGACATTAATATTCTCTCTCTCATCTAACTCTCTCTATTTTCTCATCTCCTTTCCCTTCTTTCTCTCATCTAAACTGTAAACTCTACTTTCTCATATTAATTTCAATTCTTTCTCATCTCATATTCTCAATCTATCCGCATTTTATATTAGTTTACGTTCGTGGTTCAAGCCCGAGCATAACAATTGTCCAAGTTAGATTGGTTTGTGTAGATCGTTTCACCAAGTATAGCCACTTCATTTCCCTCATTAGACCTGTTACTGCAGAAAGGTTGGCAAGGAGCTTTCTTGACAACATATACAAGTTACATGGATTGCCTCAATCCATTGTATCTAATCAGGATAAGATATTTACAAGCAACTTTTGGAGAGAATTGTTCAAGTTGTTGGGTACCACATTGGCTCTTAGCTCATCATACCATCCCCAAACATATGGACAGACCGAGCAAGTTAATCAATGTATTGAGCAATATCTCCAGAGCATGGTTTTCACACAGCCTCAAGAGTGGAACCGATGGCTTTCTTTAGCTGAATATTGGTTCAATACTCATGTTCATGCTTCTATTGGCACTTCTCCCTTCAAAGCTCTCTATGGATATGATCCTCCCACTCCATTTATGCTGCAGAAAGTCACTTCAATAGTACCAGATGCTTCTGAGTTCATACAGCAGAGGAAGCATATAATGCAAGTTCTCAAAGACAATCTTCTCCAAGCACAAGCAAGAATGAAGCTCTATCCTGACAAAAAGAGGGTAGACAAAAATTATGAAGTTAGAGACATGGTCTACCTCAAATTAAAACCTTATAGATAGCTCTCTTTGGCTGTCAGGAGTAATATCAAGCTAAGTGCTCGCTTCTTTGGCCCATACAAGATATTGGAAAAGATTGGCAAAGTGGCATACAAACTTGTCTTACCGCCTAATTCATACATTCACCCAGTGTTCCATGTGTCATTACTTAAAAAGCAGGTGAAGAAAGGAGCTAAAAGCTCACAGGAAGCACCTGAAGTTGGAGCAAATAGGTTGTGAGTGCTGCAGATAGTTGCTGCCAAAGCCAACAAAAAGATGAAGGCTGCAGATAAAGTTGTACTAGAAGTATTGGCATAATGGCAGAACTTGGACAAGAATTTTACTACATGGGAGAACCTTGCATTTTTGAAGAGTCAATTTCCAAGTTTTTCTCCTTGAGGACAAGGAGCTTTTCAAGAGGAAGGAAATGTTGTGATTCCTGTAATTTTGATTGTAATTGATTCATGTTATGCTTGTAGAGCTTAAGTGTTGCGTTTGAGTTGAGTTCCATTGTTAGTTGGGCAGGTCATTTAGGCATCAAAGTCGGTTAGAGGTCATACTAAGTCAATTGTGGCAGCTAGTTCTGTTTTTTTTTTTTGCGCCAGATTTAGTTTGAGTCGGTTATTAAGTGGATCTTGGTTCAATGTATCTAGATCTAGTATAAATAAGCTCTAATCTTGTAATCTCTTCATTTAATCAATGAAAATCAAATTTCCTTTTGTATAATCTTTCTCTAATTCTCATCTCCTTCTCTAATTCCTCATCCCTTTCACTTCTCTTCTCATCTTACCTCCTTCTTTCACAAGGTTAACTCTCAATTCTAGGAATGGAATTTAACACTTTCAAGGTGTTGGAAAGGGTGGGAAGATTTACTTATAGATTAGAATTGCCACCAGACTCTTTTGTCCATCCAATTTTCCATGTGTCCCTTTTAAAGCAGCATGTTGCTGAAGGTGAGACCAGCTCCAAGTCACCCCCAGAAATTGCAGCCGATGGAGATATCAAGTAGGAACCAGTAGCCATTCTAGGTTCAAGAATAATGCAAGAGCAGGGTAATCGGGTTTAGGAGGTGTTGGTGCTTTGGACTAATTTGAATTGTGCACATACTGCTTGGGAGAGGCAAAATTTCATCAAGAGCCAATTTCTGTCCTTCCATTCTTGAGACAAGAATGCTTTTAAGTAGGGAATATTGTCATGATTTGGAATTGGAGAAGGATGTAAGTAGTGGCAATTCTTGTAATATTAAAATAATGAAGTGACTGGAAAGGCTTAGAAGGGGATAGTTTCGGCTAATGGCAGTTAAGTCGGTTAGATTCATTGTATTGCTAGATATTTTTGGGTTCCACCGACTTAATTGACATTGTAGTATAAATGTTTGGATTGTCTTGTAATGAAATTCATGGAATGAATACAATTTGATTCTTCTCTCTCAACTTCTATTCACTCTATCTCTTTTCTCAAGTTTTCTACTTCTCAACTCTAATTCCTAAGACGGGCTCACATGTATTACCAGAAGTCTGAAGCTTCCAACTCGACATCCGCTTGACCAACCTCTGCTTTGGTTAGTGGGCTGTCAAGGATGGCTATTGTGTCTTGTTGTTGAGGTGATTGTAAAGTGGCCCTCTTGAGGTCTAGGCATCCCACATAATCTTTGTTGAATGTAGCCTCATCATAGTTGGAGCAAGCCATGAATGGCATGTTTTCCAGCAAAATAGCCTCATACTTGCCATGGTTCTAGGAGATAAACAGTTGATGAAGTGAGGACGGAATACTATAAATGGCATGCAACCAATCCCTACCATGAAAAGCATTATAACTCGAGGTAGTTTGCACCACTAAGAAAGTTGTTAGCTTTCTTAAGCCACCAACAGTTAATCAAATGGGGATGACTCTTTCCGATTTGGTGGTAGCTCCAAAAAACCCACAGATTGCCACATCTAAGGTGATGAAGACTTCTCGAGACTTACCAATGATCCCCAACATATATGAAGGAAAGATGTAGATAATCGCGCAATTTTCCATGAAGACCTTGTTCATCAGAATGCCATCGAATATTGTCTGGATATATAGGGGCTTGATGTGTTTAATGGGGGTATTGGGCCCATCAAACATCATCTTCATTATGTCAGGAGGATCATCAGGCAATTCGAATATTGTAGCATTAACTATGAAAGATAAAGGGTCAAGTGTACCTTTAGTGGCTGCTACCTTAGCCACGAGTTCGACTTTATGGTCCTCATTTGATGCTATCACATTACCCTCAAGACCTTCTTAGGTGTCAGCTGCAAAGAACCTTGTTAATGCTAAGAAAACGGCCTCTCGAGCCATTACTGGGTGGTCTTGGTGCCTCCACATTGAGATTATGTAGTGCCTTAGAAGTCTTCTTTACTAAGAAGGACCCTAATGTATCGCCATAAGTCTGAACCTTCAGACTCGACATCTGCTTTACTAACCTCAGCTTCCGTTAGTGGGCTATCAAGGATGGCTATCGTGTCTTGACGTTTGGGTGATTATGAAGTGGCCTTCTTGATGTCTAGCTGCCCCACCTCATCTTCGTCGAATTTCGCCGCATCATAGTTGGCGTAAGCCATGAACAACCTATTCTCTTGCCAAAAACCTCTTACTTGCCATGGTTCCAGAAGATTAACAACTGATGAAGTGAGGATGGAATACAATAATTGCCATGCAGCCAATCCCTACCAAACAACTCATTGTAGCTTAAGGTAGTTTCCACCACTGAGAGAGCTGCTAGCTTGCTTAAAGCTGCCAACAGTTAAGTTAATGCGGATGACTCCTCCAGATTCTGTGGTAGCTCCAGAAAAACCACAGATCGCCACATGTGAGGAGATTAAGACTTCTAGAGACTTACCAATGGCCCCCCAACATATGTGTAGGCAAGACATTGATAATCGCACCATTGTCCACCAAGACCCTATTTATCAGAATGCCAGCGAATTTGGCCTCGATATATAGGGGCTTGATGTGTTTATTGAGAGCATTGGGCCCATCAAACATCATCTTCATTATGTCAGGTGGATCATTAGGCAATCTGGATGTTGTAGCATTAATCGTAAAAAAACAAAGGGTCAAGTGTACCTTTAGTGGCTGCTACCTCAGCCACAAGCTCGACTTTGGGCTCCTCATCTGATGCTATCACATCGCCCTCGTGACCTTCTTCGGTGTTGGCTGCCATGAGTTCCAAGGGAAGAAGCAAGGCAATTCGGATGTCAATCTTTTCATCCAACGTCCCGAATTGAATTTAGACCCCTTGATCTGTCTCCCTCTCAAGGTTGTTGACCATGAGTGTATACTCTCTTTGCTATTGTGGAACACCGTTACTTGGCAGATCCAATTCTTAGGGTTGTTTGCTGTGTTCAACCTCTGAAGTTCGAGACTCCTCCATAGGCTGGGGGAAGTCTTCTTCGTGGAAGTCATTTTCAATGTTAGATCATGTTAGGATGACGGGATCCAACAGTTCCACTAAGTTAATGCTGAGAGGGAATACTCCTTCTCACCCTCAGCTGAATGCCGAACAAGGGGGTCCTTGGTAAGGTGATCCCACCAAGTTTCTCACCCTTTCGAAGAGGAGAGACTAGCACATCTTTTGGGTTCCTCATGAGTTAGCCCCTTACTAGTAGTAGGAGGCTTGGATCCGATCACTTAATCCTCGAGATCTGCATGCTAGGCCTTTTTGCCCTTGCAAACCCTGGCTTCTCCTTGAGAAAGCCTATTTAGGTAGGAATTGAGCGTTATTCTCCACTGAGCCACCCTCTTGAGTAGCTATCTTCTTTTTATGTTCGAGTTAAGTTGGAGGGACTAGCTTCCTCTTGATCGAGGTGATTCCTCCTCCATACATTACCGAACCTGATGCCTGATGGCTAGTAACCTGACTGTCATGGTGCCTAGCTGGTATCCACATCCAATAAGGTGTACTTTGGGTTTTTCTTAGGATGTCCTATTCTCATGACAATTTGTGTCTTCAGCCTAGAGTCCCGAGAACGATAGGACAATGGAGTTTTTGATTGGAGAGATACCCCTTTTTCGGTAAAAGGTTCAGCTTCTTCATTTTGGATACCCACACGTGACCACAATCCCCATAGAGGTCATCAGTGAGGCGCAGGAGTTTCTTTGACCCATGCTTTCTTGAAGAAAAGACTGTTTACCAATGGCCATCTTGGAAAATTACCTTGCCTAGTTCTTCTTTCTTAGAGAAAAGAATAGTGCCTTGCTCTAATTGCTTCTTTATGAATCTTCAGAATGTCTTACAATCGCGTGTAGAATGTTCAACCTTGATATGCCATTTACGATGGTCTTCCAGCCATTTCAAAATGGTTAGAGGAAACCTCAGCGTTCCTGATTTGAGCATCCTATCAAACAAAGCATATGCCATGACCAAATTCCTTTTGTCCACATCCATGCTGCATGAAAATTTACCTTTAGTCTGGTTGTTATTGGGATGGCAAAGCTTTTCTACCTCCACGACATTAACCTAGGCAGGACTAGGACAAGGGTCTTTATTGACACCTATCTGCCCTTCTCTCGAGAAGATCGATTCTCTAGCCTCGACAGCATCTTGAACTGCGTTTCTAAAGATCAAACTGTTCTTCGTTCAATGAGTTAAGGAATCGTGCCACTTTCAATATACCTTCCCCATATTAAAGTTGGGATCTAGTTTTTGGTGTTTGTTATGATTCAAGCTAATCTTGAATCAAAAACTAGGGTTTTCAAAGTTTATATTGAGATAAGAAGTGAATTGAGGTGAGAATTAGAAGAATTAGATGAGAAGATAACAGAATTAGTTGAGAGATAGATGAGATTAGAAGAGAATAAAGATGATAATTAGAGAAGAGATAAGAGATAGAGAGAATCTAGAGAGAGAAAGGTCATTTCATTCTTCAACATATCTGTTTACATGAAGAGCAACTACTACTTATACTAATTTAGGACTAAAGGCGGTTAAGCACGTACATTGCACTTGGACACTACTATAACCGACTCATGAGTTTACCAACCGCCACATTTGACACATTTGACTAAGCTGGCTAACACGTTGACCACTAACCAACAATAACTGCCAAAGACAAGAACTAAAGCCATTACAAGGCCATTATTCATGACTAATACTATTTGATAGCTACCTATGAATTATTACTAATTAACCCCTATGTCTAGAATCATGACAATACTCCCCCTTTTAAAGATTTTTGTCCCAAGAATCTTAATAGCACATTAGAACTAGAACGTTGGAACTTAAAAGAATTGCATCCAGCGAAGATCTTGTAAAACGTTGGAAGCTGAATTACAACCTGTAGTACTTGAGATTGTGTTGTTCCACACTGGCCTTGAAGTTGAGTTACAGCATGCTGCAACTTGGTTATCATGGTACTCAATTGCTTCTCATACACTTTGCTCCAGCTTCATAAGCAAATAACTTGCAAATCGCCTCCTAATAAAGAGGTTTCTTCATGAAACTTCCAATAGTTTTAATCAAATAACCCTACAATCTGATCAAATTTTGCAAATATTATAGCTAGAGACAGTCTGCAGCAACTTCCAGTGGTTCTTTATCTATAAATGCAGAAATAAGTTTCTGAAGTTCAGTCCAACTCAGCTTACTTACATATCTCTTCCCATTTGTATAGTTTCACTATGAAGCACTTGCTTGCTGCAGCACATTCTTAGCCGTGAAGCACCCCATCTTGATTACATTCTTCAGTCCTCTGTACTGCAGTGGCATCATTACTACTTTTGCCATATGGATCTTCATTCTCAGCTTGAGTTGTTGTTGGTCGTTTAATCATCAAGCCAAATCTCTCAAGGAGGTCTCACACTCGGATATGCCTTTGGAGACCACTCCTCATCTTGTGCTTGCTCCAGCTTGTTCTTTGCTTTCAAGTGATCAGCTTGAAATGGTACACCTTTCCCCTGATTTGAGGCTTGATTTGCAACTGCAATCCCGCGGTCCAAACTTGTTCTTGAATGATCTTGCAGCAACATATTATAATCAGGCTGTAATTCTACAACATAATCTTGAACAGTTCTTTACTAAGCGTGGGCTTTTGGTGGCTCTACAGTAGTAACATCATAGTGTGTTGCTGATAGAGATTGCTTAGCAGTAAGAACTTCCATATTCTCTATTGAGATTGCTTAGTGTGTTGCTGCTCAAAATCTTGCGTTTCATGATTTGCAATTTGCTGCTGCATTACTAAGCTCATGATCACCATCTCTTGAAAAGTTTGCATTATCCTTGGGAAAGATTGATAAAAAATTTATTAAATCGAAGCTTCCATTTCTTGTTTAATTTCCTCTTTTCGTTGATGTCCATTACCCTCTACCAACTCTTCTTTTGCTTCTCCAATTTCCTTACAAGGAGTGAAGAATTGAATATCCAACACATAACAATAGTCAGAGATGCATCTTCCTTATAATAGTTTGCGTGCTCTTTCAGCTTCTTTTCTTGAAGTATACATCACTTGTGCTTCAATCTCTAAGTTTGATACTGAAGTAACCTCAATATTTTCAAGGTAACCATATGGCCAAAAGACTTTATAGAGAACATCCTTGGTGATAGGATAAAAAACATTTTCAATTTTTACCAAGAGAATGGCATTATTGGAGACTTGGAGAGATTGGGCATCCATTTCGCCAATGTGTACCACAGATCTTTTGTACAGAACAGGCTAAAATGTAATGAATTCCTAATTCAATTCCGTAAATCACAAATTCCATGAATTGTTCTGCTGTTGGACAAACTAGGTCTTCAACTCAATTTTGTCCAACAGAAACTTGAGCTGAATTCAGCTAAGTCTCACCAATTCAGCACTTAGATCAAGAATTTTTTTTTTTCTTTCTAGTGCTCTAAATTCTTAATCAAAACTTTCAATCGTCAACCAGCAGAACTATAGTCCAATGCAGCACTATTGATTCAATGTAGGATAATTCTTGACAAATCCTATCAGAACGGCTAGATTTAATCGCAATATATTAGGATCGGAAAAACGATTTGTAGTTCACTAAAACAATTCACCCCGATTCTTTGAGCTAAGTCTAGCTTGAACTGATGCTATTGCAACTAATCAACATTAAATCTTGAAAACTCAAGCACCTAAATGCAGCAGAACCGGTAGCAACCAGAACGAACTAGCACAATTTTGATCAAATACAACCAGAGCAGGATTTGATGTCATGATCCGAGTTTAATCTCGAATCATGAACTAGGGATCAAGATCAATTAAGATCTTAACGTAGGAGAAAGAGAGGTAAGATGAGAAAAGAAGAGAAACGAGATGAGAGAGAGAGAAATATCCAAAAGATATTTTGTATTTATCAATGTTTTGAATTACAATGAAGAACATAATTGCTTATAACCACCTAATGCTAATGGCAGCTAAGACAGTTACATTGCTCCTAGTCCACCTCTTCAACCGACTTACCCAACTTCTAACAAGCTAGCCGTAACTATTGACCAGAACACTAAGTACCTTGACCTACAGTAATAACACTAATACGCGACTTATTCGACTTATTACAATAGAATACTATCAAACACTCAATCCTTTAGTATATCCTTTTACAATCATGACACTTGATCTGTTCAGTAGCATAACAGTTTAATAGATCACGATCAAACGAATACAAATTAAGCTAAACTTGAATCATGACGTAGGGTTTTAAGACCTCAAGTTGTGATAAGAAGTGAATTAGATAAGAATTGACAAGAACTTGATGAGAAGAAGATACATTTGGATAGGACGAGAAATCCATTGAATTGAGAGAAGAGAAGAGAGAATTGAGAGATTAAGAGAGAGAAAGAACAATATTCATTCAACATATGAATCTTACAAGACAAGCTCCCTACGTATACTACTTGCACTAAAGATTAAGAACAATGCACCTAGACATACAAGCTGACCAACATTCATCTAAGCAGCCGCCATATTTGACTAATTCTAACTAACACTTGGCCAAGTCCAACTAACTTACCACTCCAGAAAACAACTAGGACAATTACAAGCTAATACACCACTTATTCATGACTTAAGCTACTTATTACATTCATTGAATTACTAATACTAAGTCGTCCTATATCAATTACAGTCGGGTCATGACAATACACCCCCCTTTAAAGATTCTTGTCCCAGGAATCTTAGTGGAGAAGAAGTGGCTTGAAGACTCTTATTGGCTCCACCGAACAACTTCGAGATGCTTAGGAGAACTCTTGTTCCTACTGAGGTTGCCTCAAGAATCAGAATTCAGCACGCTTGCAATCACCTACTCCAACCTCGTTGCTCTGTGAGAACAACTTGCAAATATCCCCTCATTTGAAAAGCTTTGTGAAGAAGACCCTATAGCTCGGAATTTGATTGCTTTAAGGAAGTTCACAAGGTAACAATATTATGCTTTTCCCATATCATGAGGCCTCTTTTAAGCCTAAGTTGTAATTGTAACGCCAACCATATCTTGAAAGTTCAATGCTTACAGCCCCTTAATGCAGAAGCTAAACTGGTTGTGTGGAAGTGGAGTTTCTTCATAAACCATAGAGTTCAATGCCTCCTCCTGAACTTGCATTGCGATCACTACAGAATCGAGTTGCTGGAAGTCCACCCCTGCGAACTTATTCTAAATCTCGATGTCAAGCTCACCCTGATCTTCTGATTCCAACATTGAATCTAGACGATCAGTTGAGTTTTGCTCTTCATAATCCATTGCGGCAGTCTTCAAATCAACCTCAGGAACTGATTCATTTTGTTGGCAATTCTCCTTCCGTGGATCATCATTTCCAAACCTTTCATTAAACTTAATCCAACAATGAGATCGTTGTCCCTAAAAGAGCTCAATTTCCTTGCGCTGATCTTGCTTCATCTCAGCCTCCTTCAGTTGTCGTTCTTCCATTTTATCAACAATGATCAACAACCTATCCATAATCGGTTGCAACTTCTGCAATATTTGCTCGAATGTTCCTGGTTTCCTTGAAGGCTCGGTTACTTCCTTAAGCTCTATGGCCTCAATAAGAGAAGAACTTCCCCCTGTTTCTTACATCACACAACAATAGCCATAAATGTTCCTTCCCTGTCGTTAACTTAAGGCGGAGGCAGCTTGTTTTCTTGAAGGAAAGGTCCTCTCTGATTGATGTTGAATTGACTTTAATCTATGCAATATAACCCTTGGGACAAAAAACTTTGTTGATGATATTTTTGGTGATAGGATAGAGAACGTTCGAAATTTTTACAAACAGTGTGGTGTTCAATTCTGACTTGATTTTATGCATACAATTCAACATAAATATGATTGCAAATACAGCCTAAAATAATCACCACAACATCACATGGTTGTGTTAGTAGTAATTTTGTCACTGAAACAGAACCGGATACTAAGTTGGTAGCAACACTATTCTAAATTAACTTTCTCCAGCATGAATGAACCCAAATTCCAGCTGGATATGTGATCCAAGATCTTCAATTCCCAAAAATTTGCTATCAAAATAGAATGTCCAATAATTGCCAGCTTTGGAAATAAGCCTTAAGTCAGTCTGCTTCTTAATCGGACCTATAACTAAGAACAATCTAATCAATTCAATTCAATCTTTGGCTCAAACGGATAGTTCGATGTCTAATGGAAATCACAGCTGGCCAGATTCAGTTAAATCAATTCAACTTCCATCTAGCTAGTTCAATTCGAATCCAATAGAACTGTTGGTCAAAATCAAAACAAGTTCAGTTAATGAACTCTTAACCGCAACCTTTAAACTGAATTCTCTGCTCTGTCCCGTTCGAACAGCAAGGATGATCTGATTCAAGCGCGATCAAGTGACAAGCATCACTACTGAAATCAGTACAAGCTAAGCTCATTCCGTGAGCAAGTCCAGCAGATATTAATATGATCTATTCTACAGTAACTAATCCCAAAAGCAAACCCTTAATCTTGAAGACTTAAGCTCCAGAGCTGTTATCGACTGCATAATCTCAATCTCAGCCAATCAATGTTAGTTGTAGTGAAGAAATAAACTGAACTTTAAGCACAAAATCAATTATCTAATGAAATTAGATCAAATCTAGATAACAATTTTAGCTTGATTTGGAAGAAAATCAAGGCTCTGATACCAATTGTTATGATTTAAGCTAAAATTGGTATCATTTAAGCTAAAATTGAATCATAACCTATGGTTTTAAGGCTTTAAATTGTGATAAGAAGCGAACTGTACAAGATTTGGCAAGAACTTGATGAGAATAAGATACATTTAGATGAGAATGGATAAGAAATCCATAGAACTAAGACAAGAGAGGAGAGAATTGACAGACCAAGAGGGAGGAAGAACAATATTCATTCAACAAATGAATCTTACAAGACCAGCTCCCTACTTATACTTCTTACACCAAAGATTAAGAACAATGCACCTTGACATACAAGCTAACCGACATTCATCAATGCAGCTGCCATATTTGACTAATTCTAACACACACTTGACCAAGTCCAACAAGCTAACCAATCTAGAGAACAACTAGGACAATTACAGGCTATTACACCACTTGTTCATGACTTGAGCTACTTATTACATTCAATGAATTACTAATACTAGATCCTCCTATATCAATTATAGTCGGGTCATGACAATACTCCCCCCTTTTAAAGACTCTTGTCCCAGGAATCTTAGTGGAGAAGAAGTAGCTTGAAGACTCTTATTGGCTCCATCAAACAACTTCGAGGTTCTTAGGAGAACGCTTCTTCCTACCGAGGTTGCCTCGAGAATCAGAATTCAGCACGCTTGCAATCAACTACTCCAACCTCACAGCAATGTGTCAACAACTTGCAAATATCCTCCCGTTTCCAAACCTTCGTGAAGAAGACCCTATTGCCTCTTGGAATCTGATTGCTTTGAGGAAGTTCACAAGCTAAACAACACCTTTTTTCAATCCAAATTCTGCTTTTCCCGGAATGAGGCCCCCTTTGAGCCTGAGTTACAATTGTAATCGTAACCATATCTAGAAAGTTCAACGCTTGCAGCTCCTTAATGCAGAAGCTAAATAGGTTGTGAGGGAGTGGAGTTTCTTCATGAACCATAGAGTTCAGTGCCTCCCCCTGAACTTGCTTTGCAATCACTACAGAATTGAGCTTTTGGATGTCCACCCCAGCGAACTTATTCTGAATCTTGATGTCAAGCTTACCCGAATCTTCTGATTCCAACATTGAATCTAGACGTTCAGCTGAGTTTTGCTCTTCATAATCCATTGCTGCAGTCTAAAATTCAACCTCGGGAACTAATTCTTTTCGAAGGTAATTCTCCTTCCGTGGAACTTCATTTCCAAACCTTTCATTAAACTTAATCCAACAATGAGATCGTTGTCCATCAAAGAGCTCAATTTCCTTGCGCTGAGCTTGCTTTATCTCGGCCTCCTTCGGTTGTCATTGTTCCATTTTATCAACAGTGATCAACAACCTATCCATAATCTATTGCAACTTTTGCAATATTTGCTCAAATGTTTCTAGTTTCCTTGAAGGTTTAATTATTTCCTTAAGCTCTAAGGGCTACATAAGAGAAGAACTTCCCCTTATTTCTTACATCACAAAACAATGGTCATAAATGTTGCTTCCTTATAGTTGACTTAATGCGAAAGCGGCTTGTTTTCTTAAAGGAAAGGTCACATGTGCTTCAATGTCTCTAATGGATGTTGAATTGACTTCAATCAGTGCAATATAACCATAGGGACAAAAAATTTTGTATATGATATTTCTGGTGATGGGATAGACAACATTCAAAATTTTTACCAAGAGCGTAGTGTTCATTTCTGACTTGATTTTATGAACAATTCAACTCAAATATGAATCAGCTGAATATTATTCACTTTAGCTAATTTGATTACAAATACAGCCTAAAACAATCACCACAAAATCAACATAGTTTTGTTAGTAGCAATTTTGTCACTGAAAAGAACCAGATGCTAACTTGGTAGCAACACTATTCTGAATTAACTTTCACCAGCATGAATCAGCTAATCTATTGAAATTCCAGCTAGAAATGTGATGCAAGATCTTCAATTCCCAAAAATTTGCTACCAAAATAGAATGTCCAACAACCGCCGGCCATGGAACTAAGCCTGAAGTCAGTCTGCTTCTTAATCGGACCTAGAACTAAGAATAATCTAATCAATTCAATGCAATCTTTGGCTCCGAATGACAGCTCGATGTCTGATGGAAATCTCAGCGAGCCAGATTCAGTTAAATCAATCCAACTTCCATCTAGCTAGCTCAATTCGAATCCAACAGAACTATTAGTCAAAATCAAAACAAGCTTAGTTAATGAACTCTTAACTGCAACCTTTAAACTGAATTCTCTGCTCTGTCCCGTTCGGTCAGATGATCTTAATCAAGTGTGATCGAGTGACAAGCATCACTACTAAAATCAGTACAAGCTAAGCTCATTCTGTGAGCCAAACCAGCAAATATAAATTTGATCTATTCTACAGTAACTAATCTCAAAAGCAAACGCTGAATCTTGAAGACCTAAGCTCCACAGCTGTTATCGACTGCATAATCTTAATCGCAGCTAATCAATGTTAATTCTAGTGAAGGAAAAAACTTAACTTTGAACACAAAATCAGTGATCTAATGAAATTAGATCAAATCTAGATATCAATTTAGCTTGATTTGGAAGCAAATCACGGCTCTGAGACCAATTATTATGATTTAAGCTAAACTTGAATCATAACCTACGGTTTCAAGGCTTTAAATTGTGATAAAAAGTGAATTGGATAAAAATTGACAAGAACTTGATGAGAATAAGATACATTTAGATGAGAATAGAAGAGAAATTCATAGAACTAAAAGAAGAGAAGAGTGAATTGAGAGACTAAGAGAGAGAAAGAACAATATTAATTTAACATATGAATCATACAAAACAAGCTCCCTACTTGTACTTCTTACACTAAAGATTAAGAACAATGCACCTAGACATACAAACTAACCGATATTCATCTAAGCAGCTGCCATATTTGACTAATTCTAACTAACACTTGACCATGTCCTACAAACTAACCAATCTAGAGAACAAATAGCACAATTACAGGCTATTACACCACTTGTTCATAACTTGAGCCACTTATTACATTCATTGAATTACTAATACTAAGTCAGAATTCAGCACACTTGCAATCACCTACTACAACGTCGCAGCTTTGTGTGAAGAATTTGCAAATATCCTCCCATTTGCAAAGCATCGTGAAGAAGACCCTATTGCTCCTTGGAATCTTATTGCTTTGAGGAAGTTCACATGCTAAGGAGCACCCCTTTTTTAATCCAAATTCTGCTTTTCCCGTATCAGGAGGCCTCCTTTGAGCCTGGGTTTTAATTGTAATGCCAACCATATCCTGAAAGTTCAAGGCATGCAACTCCTTTATATAGAAGCTAAATGGGTTGCACGGATGTCGAGTTTCTTCATGAACCACAAAGTTCAATGCCACGTCTTGAACTTGCTTTCCAATCAGAATAGAATCGAGCCACCAGAAGTCCACCGCTGTGAACTTATTCTGAATGTCAATGTCAAGCTTATCGTAATCTTCTGATTCCGACATTGAATCTTGACAATCAGTTGAGTTTTGCTCTTTATAATCCGTTGCTGCAGTCTTTAAATCAACCTTAGGGACTGATTCATTTTGTTGGTAATTCTCCTTCCATGAATCTTCATTTCCAATCCTTTCATTGAACTTAATCCAAAAATGAGATTGTTGTTCCTTAAAGAGCTCAATTTCCTTGCGCTGATCTTGGTTTATCTCAGCCTTCTTCGATTGTTGTTGTTCTATTTTATCAACAGTGATCAACAACGCATCCATAATCTGTTGGAACTTCTGCAATATTTACTCGAATGTTTCTAGTTTCCTTGAAGGCTCAATTATTTCCTTAAGCTCTAAGGGCTCAATAAGAGAAGAACTTCCCCTTGTTTCTTACATCACAATACAATGATCTTAAATGTTCCTTCCTTATAGTTGAATTAATGCGAAGGCAGCTTGATTTCTTGAAAGAAAGGTCACATGTGCTTCAACCTCTCTGATTGATGTTGAATTAACTTCAATATGTGCCTTATAACCATAGGGACAAAAAACATTGTAGATGACATTTTTGGTGATAGGATAGAGAACATTCGAATTTTTTACCAAGAGTGTGGTGTTCATTTCGGACTTGATTTTATGCATACAATTCAAGTCAAATATGATTCAACTGAATATTATTCACTTCAACTGATTTGATTTCAAATACAGCCCAAAACAATCACCACAACATCAAACGGTTGTGTTAGTCACAATTTTGTCATTAAAACAGAACCGGATACTAACTTAGCAGCAACACAATTCTGAATTAACTTTCACTAGCATGAATCAGCTAAGTGTACTGAAATTCCAGTTGGATATGTGATGCAAGATCTACAATTCCTAAAAATAAGCACCCGAAATACAATGTCCAATAACTTCTAGCCTTGAAACTAAGCCTGAAGCCAGTTTGCTTCCTAATCAGACCTATAACTTAGAACAATCTAATAAATTCAATTCAATCTTTAGCTCAGCACTATAGCTTGATTTCTGATACAAATCTCAGCTAGCCAGATTCAGTTAAATCAATTCGACTTCCATCTAGCTAGTTTAATTCAAATCCAACAGAACTGTGAGTCAAAATGAAAACAAGTTAAGTTAATGAACTCTTAACCATAACCTTAAAACTTAACTCTTTGTTCAGTCATGTTCGATCGACATGGGTGATCCGATTCAAGCACGATAGATTGACAAGCATCATTGCTAAAATCAGTATAAGCTAAGCTCATTTCGTGAGCAAGTCCAGCATATACTAATTTGATCTATTCTACAATAACTAATCTCAAAAGTAAACACTAAATCTTGAAGACCTAAGCTTCAGGGCTGTGGTTGATTGCATAATCTCAATCGCAGCCAATTATTGTTAATTGTAGTCAAGAAAAAAACTGAACTTTAAGCACAAAATCAGTGATCTAATGAAATTAGATGAATTCTAGAAATCAATTTATCTTGGTTTGGAAGAAAATCAAGGCTCTAATACCAATTGTTATGATTAAAGCTAAACTTGAATCATAACCTAGGGTTTTAAGACTTTAAATTGTGATAAGAAGTGAACTGGATAAGAATTGACAAGAACTTGATGAGAATAAGATAGATTTAGATGAGAATAGTAGAGAAATCCATAGAATTAAGAGAAGAGAAGAGAGAATTGAGAGACCAAGAGAGGGAAAAAAACAATATTCATTCAATCTATGAATCTAACAAGACAAGCTCCCTACTTATACTACTTACACTAAAGATTAAGAACAATGAACCCAGACATACAAGCTAACCGACATTCATCTAAGCAGCCGCCATGACTAATTCTAACTCAAACTAACCAATCAAGAGAACAACTAGGACAATTACAAGCTAATACACCCCTTATTCAAGACTTAGGCTACTTATTACTTTCATTGAATTTCAAACACTAAATCCTCCTATATAAATTATGGTCGGGCCATGATAATACTCCCCCCTTTAAATATTCTTGTCCCAAAAATCTTTGTGGAGAAGAAGCAGCTTGAAGACTCTTATTGTTTCCCCAGAACAACTGCGAGATGCTTAGGCGAACTCTTGTTCCAACTGAGGTTTCCTCGAGAATTAGAATTCCGCACGCTTGCAATCACCTACTCCAACCTTGCAGCTCTGTGCGAACAACTTGCAAATATCCTCCCATTTGCAAAGCTTCGTGAAGAAGACCCTATCGCTCCTTGGAATCTGATTGCTTTGAGGAAGTTCACAAGCTAAACAACACCCCTTTTTCAATCCAAATTCTAGTTTTCCTAAATCACGAGGCCTCCTTTGAGCTTGAGTTATAGTTGTAATGCCAACCATATCTTAAAAGTTCAATGCTTGCAGCTTCTTAATATAGAAGCTAAATCGGTTGCGCGGAAGTGGAGTTTCTTCATGAACCATAGAGTTCAGTGCCACCTCTTGAACTTGCTTCGCGATCACTACCGAATCGAGCTGCTAGAAGTCCACCCTAGTGAACTTATTCTGAATCTCGATTTCAAGCTTACCTTAATTTTCTAGTTCCAGCATTAAATCTAGACGATCAGTTGTGTTTCGCTCTTCATAATCCATTGCTGTAGTCTTCAAATCATTGTTAATCGTAACAAAGAAAAAAACTGAACTTTAAGCACAAAATCAATGATCTAATGAAATTAGATAAAATCTTGATGTCAATTTAGCTTGATTTGGAAGCAATTCAAGGCTCTGATACCAATTGTTATGATTTAAGCTAAACTATAATAGTAATCTTGGGCTTTAAGGCTTTAAAATTATGTTAAGAAGTGAATTGGATAAGAATTGACAAGACCTTGATGATAATAAGATAGATTTAGATGAGAATAGAAGGGAAATCCATAGAATTGAGAGAAGAGAAGAGAGAATTGAGAAACCAAGAAAGAGAAAGAACATTATTCATTAAACATATGAATCTTACAAAACAAGCTCCCTACTTATACTACTTACACTAAAGATTTAGAGCAATGCACCTAGACATACAAGCCAACCGACATTCATTTAAGCAGCCGCCATATTTGACTAATTCAAACTAACACATAACCAAGTCCAACTAACTAACCAATGTAGTGAACAACTAGGACAATTCTAAGCTAACGTACCATTTATTTATGACTTAAGCTGCTTATTACATTCATTGAATTACTAATACTAAATCCTTGTATATCAATTATAGTCGGGTTATAACGATACTGCCCTGTTTAAAGATTCTTGTGCCAGGAATCTTAGTGGAGAAGAATTAGCTTAAAGACTCTTATTGGCTCCACCGAACAACTTCGAGATGCTTAGGAGAACTCTTGTTCCTACTGAGGTTGCCTCGACAATCAGAATTCAGCATGCTTGCAAGCAGCTACTCCAACCTCGCAGCTCTGTGTGAACAACTTCCAAATATCCCCCCATTTGCAAATTTTCGTGAAGAAGACCCTATTGCTCCTTGGAATCCAATTGCTTTGAGGAACTTCACAAGCCAAACAGCACCCCTCTTTCAATCCAAATTCGGCTTTTCCCGAATCATAATGCCTCCTTTGAGCCTGAGTTGTAATTGTAATGCCTACCATATCTTAAAACTTCAACGCTTGCAGCTCCTTAATGTAGAAGCTAAATTGGTTGTCCGGAACTGGAGTTTCTTCATGAACCACAGAGTTCTGTGCCACCTCTTGAAATTGCTTTGCAATCACTACAAAATTGAGCTGCTAGAAGTCCAACCCAGTGAACTTATTCTGAATCTCAATGTTAAGCATACCCTGATTTTCTGATTCCAACATTGAATCTAGGCGATCAGTTGAATTTTGCTCTTCATAATCCATTGTTGCAGTCTTAAAATCAACCTCAAGAACTGATTCATTTTGCTGGTAAATCTCCTTCCTTGGATCTCCATTGCCAAACCTTTCACTAAACTTAATCCAAGAATGAGATCGTTGTTCCTTCAAGAGTTCGACTTCCTTGTGCTGGTCTTGCTTCATCTCAGCCTCCTTCGGTTGTCGTTGTTCCATTTTATCAACATTGGTCAACAACCTATCCATAATCTATTGCAACTTCTGCAATATTTGCTCGAATGCTTTTGGTTTCCTTGAAGGCTCAATTACTTCCTTATGCTCTAAGGGCTCAATAAGAGATGAACTTTCCCTTGTTTCTTACATCACCCAGCAATGGTTATAAATGTTCCTTCCTTATAGTTGATTAATGTGAAGGCAGCTTGTTTTCTTAATGGAAAGGTCACATGTGCTTCAACCACTCTGATTGATGTTAAATTGACTTTAATATGTGCAATATAGCCATAGGGACAACATATTTTGTAGATGATATTTGTGGTGATAGGATAGAGGACATTCGAAATTTTTACTAAGAGCGTAGTGTTCATTTCTATCTTGGTTTTATGCATACAATTAAACTCAAATACGATTCAACTCAATATTATTCCCTTCAGTTGATTTGATTGCAAATACAACCAAAAAAAATCACCACAACATCACATGGTTATGTTAGTAGCAATTTTGTCACTGAAACAAAATCAGATACTAACTTGGTAGCAGCACTATTCTGAATTAACTTTCGCCAGCATGAATAAGCTAAGTCAAGGCTCCACAATCATATTCTCAACAGCATACTCCCCCTGTGATTGTTCCTAAGGGTTCTGGTTCGAGGTTGGAGGTGAAGAAGAATCAAAGGTTGTGCTTTAAGTGCAATCAGAAGTACTTGTTTGGACATATATGTAATCATAAGTTGCTAATGGCTGTGACTGAAGCAGAGGACATTGAGGATCAGGAGATAGAGAAGGTTTCTGAAGGGCTGGATGAGGAGGATACAGCAGACTATGAGAGTGATGAAATGGAGATTTCTGTTAGAGCTCTCACTGGTAATTGCCCTCATAACATGATTAGAATCAAACGAGAGATAAGACACAAGCATCTGTTGATCCTGATTGATAGCGGCAGTACACACAGCTTTGTAAATCCTAAAGTTGTGAAGCAAGTGGGGCAGGTAATGATAAAAGCCAGTCCATTAGTTGTTACAGTGGCTGATGGAAATTTGATGATCACATAGATGAAGTGCAAGGGATTCTGCTGGAAAATGCAAGGGCACCAGTTCGAGTATGATTTCAGAGTACTCAAGCTAGGTGATTATGACATGGTCCTTGGAGTTGATTGGATGAAAACCATCAGTCCTTTAATCTTTAATTTCACTCAGTTATCAATATCTTTTGAAAAGGAAGGGCAGAAGGTGGTTCTGCAAGGCATTATGGAGAAAGGGTAGTTACAGATAATGAAAGGGAAGCACCTGGAGAAGCTTGTCAGGAAGCGAAAATGCCAATGGGTTGGTCAGTTGTTCTTTATCTCTGCCAATACTGATACAACACTTAAGACTTCAGATCCTCACACTGGACAGCTGCTGCTTGAGTTTCAAGATGTGTTTGCTCAACCATCTGCCTTACCTCCTAAGAGGGTGCTGGATCATGCCATTCCTCTTAAGGCTCTCTCTAATCTTGTGAACCTAAGACTTATAAATACCCTCATCATAGAAAAGTGAGATTGAGAGACAAGTTGAAGAGTTATTACAAACTAATTTTATTCATCATAACCACAGCCCTTTTGCTTCTTCGATTATTCTTATGAAGAAGAAGGACAGTTCATCTTGAATGTGTGTGGATTACAGGGATCTCAACTCCCTCACCAATAAGGATAAGTTTCAAATTCTTGTTATTGATGACCTGCTTAATGAATTGAATGGCTCACAGTATTATTCAAAGTCGGACTTGAGGCAAGGTTATCACCAGATTCGAGTGTTGGAAGAAAATATTCACAAGACTGCTTTTAGGACACAACACGGCCATTATGAGTTTGTGGTCATTCCTTTTGGCTTGACTAATGCTCCTACAACATTTCAGGCATTAATGAATCAGGTGTTTAAAGCTCATCTGAGGCGATTTGTCATATTGTTTGATGATATACTGGTTTATAGCTCCCCATGGAAGAACATATCAGGCATTTGTGACAAGTATTTCAGATTATGTGCAAGAACAAGCTATATGCTAAGCTGGCAAAATGTTCTTTTGCTCAAAATCAAGTGGAATACTTGGGCTACATAGTCTCTAAAGAAGGTGTAGCCATAGATCCTTGCAAGATACAAGCAAATAAGGAGTGGGCTATTCCTAAAAACCTCAAGCACCTGAGGGGTTCCCTAGGGTTGTCAGGGTATTATAGGAAGTTTATTGCTGGTGCCCTAACTAATCTCTTAAAAAGGGATGCATTTTATGGTCTGATGTGGCTCAAGAAGCTTTTAAAGGTCTCAAGTTAGGTATGTGCTCTACGCCTGTTCTAGTTATGCCAGATTTTGGGAAGCCTTTTGTACTAGAGACTAATGCTAGTAGCATGGGAATTAGAGCAGTGCTCTCTTAACAAGATAGGCCAATAGCCGTCCTCAGTTAAGGTCTCAGTCCTAGAAATCAATAGCTCTCTATTTAGGAGAAGGAATATTTGGCTATACTATTAGTAGTGTAAGAATGGAGGCATTACCTTAAAGGACATCACTTCATTATTAGAACTGACCACCAAAGCTTGAAATATCTCTTGGAACAGAAGATTATCTCTAGAGTGCAGAGGAAGGGACTCATGAGGATATTAGGACTGAGTGATTCTATTGAATATCGAAAATGGAAAGAGAACATTGCTGCTGATGCTCTCTCTCGAAGGTTGGAAGTGGCAAATTCTGCCCCTTGTTAAGCTATTTCATGTGTTTTGCCTGATTGGATGGAGGAGATTTACAAGTCATATGAAGGGGATAAGTTTGCGGCAGACTGCATTACAACTTATAGTGTTGAACAATTCATCCAATTTTGAAGCCGAAGTCACTATTTTGAATGGAATTGTTGGAATTAATGAAAAGATATATGTAGGAAATTCCACTAATTTGAGAAGACAGATCATTCAGGCTTTTCATTTTTCTGCTTGGGGTGGTTACTAAGGTATAGAGGGCACTTACAAAAGGTTGAAGCAGTACTTTTGCTGGGTTGGAGCGAAGAAGGGAGTTGAAGAATTTGTGAAAAGTTGGGATGTCTGTCAGAGGACCAAGTCTTAGCATGTCCAGTACCTTGGTCTTCTCTGCCAATTCCGGATAGGGCCTTGTAGCACATAAGCATGGACATTGTGGAGGGCTTGCCAAAGGCTGAAGGCAAGGAGGTAATCTGGGTCAATGTGGATAGATTTACTAAATTCAGCCACTTCTTTTCCTTGAGTCATCCCATCTCAGCTGAAAAGTTGGCCAAGATCTTCCTTGATAACATCAAAAAGTTGCATGGATTGCCTCAATCCATTTTATCTAATCAAGATAGAATGTTCACTTGCTAGTTCTAGAGCGAGTTGTTCTTTTTTTATGGGCTCTACGCTTGCTCTCAGTTTCTATCATCCCTAATCTGATGGCCAAACCGAGGGGGAGGAGGGTGAATCAGTGTTTGGAGCAATACCTTAGAAGCATGACCTTCACCCATCCTAAGCATCGGTCTCGTTGGTTATCTTCAGCAGAATTTTGGTATAACACTCACTTTCATTCTGCTATTGGCACCACTACTTTTAAGGCCCTATATGGGTATGATTCTCCTTCTGCCATGGTGCTATAAGGATTGACATCTCAGGTGGCAGAGGTTAATGATCTTCTTTCATAAAGGAAACATCTGATTCTGCAGTTCAAAGAAAATCTTCAACTTGCTCAATCAAGAATGAAGTTTTATGCTAAAAAAAATGTTCTGATAGATCATTTGCAGTTAGGGACTTGGTGTATCTCAAGCTCCAACCTTACAGGTAGTCTTCTATTGCAGTTCGCAAGAATGTGAAGTTAGGGGCTCATTTCTTTGGTCCGTACAAGGTGTTAGAGAAAGTGGGAAATGTAGCTTATTGATTAGAGCTACTACCTAATTCTTCTGTGTATATTGTTTTTCATGTCTCTCTTTTAAAGAAGCACAAGGCAGAAGGGAACGAGTGTTCAAAGCAGCCTCGTACAACAGCACACAATGGAAGGTTGATAAAGGCTCCTGCAGCAATTTTGGACTCACGTTTGGTACAGCAGCAAGGCATAGCTGAGGAGGAAGTTCTGGTGTAATAGATCAATTTGGATCCAACACAAACCAGTTGGGAGAAATTTAAGCTTTTGCGCAGCCAATTTCTTTCTTCTTCATTCTTAGGACAAGAATTATTTTGAGGAGAGGGTATTGTCATGAGTGTGAAGGATTTTGATGCATTTTTAGCCAATTTTTGATGTTAAGTTCTCATTTGGATTTAAATTTTGTTTTAGTGGGAAAGGTAGTTAGCTGGGTGGTTGTTTTGGCGGGAATAAGTGTTTGTTATTGTTTTTAGCTTGTTTCTCCTTGTTTTAGCTATCCCTCGGAATTTTGAGTATAAATAAGCTTCAATCATGTAATTGAAGAGTCATTGAAATGAAATTGATTTAATTCTCTCTCTCAACCCCAATGTTCTCTCCAATTCTCATCTCTTTCACTTCTTTCTCATCCCTTACTCTTATGTCTCAACTTTATGATCCAAGTTTGATCCAGGATCAACAATACTTCTATTGTGGCTAGCTAGGCAGTGGTTAAATTCGAGCCTATTTTGGTGAAACAAGCAAAGATTCACAATGGTCTGGTCCTAGTTGTTAAGGGGGATATTAGGCAACTAAGCCATGCGTCCCCTCAATGAGTGCCAGCTGGTTACACTGTGAGAGCCCTTCGAGCTTGTAGTTACCAGGCACCCAAGTTTACTAAACAGTCACTGAGAGAACGAGAAACTCAATTGTGGCTAACCCATGTGTCATACGCTTGGAGTCTAGCCATAGAAGTGAAAGGTTGCCTCATGGAGTTTTAAGCCCTTTCAAACAAAGTTTTTCTCTAACCTCGAGGAACCTCAGTCCCACTGCGCCATTGATACCTATCCTTAAGGCAGGGAGGTACAACAGTTCTCACCCTCCTCAAGTAGCGGAGGTTGCCTCAAGGCACACTCAAGGCCTTGAGATAGGAGTGCAAGCTTAGGTCCGTGTTATAGGGAACCATGCCTCTCATCCTTAACCTCTTCATGCTTACCATATTGGGCGGCAAATTAATAGCCCACATCCTCAAGATCACGACTTGGGGGTTGATCAGCCAAGGATGAACCAACAACCTATTGGTACCAGTATGCATGGCCAGGTTACCTAGGTCTTACTAGAACATACATCATGACTAACCAAGCGCATGACCATTATGATCAAGGGGTTTATCCAAGGTTTGGGGGCAACAACTGTTCCTACAACTGACTGTGAAGGGTGCTCAGGGGTATCTATTACATACCAAAGGAGGTTCCATCCCAAAACCAATTGGTAATGGGTGGAGTAGCTTCTTAGTTATGTTAAGTGGTATTACATCTACTAACCCACCAATGTGGGATTCCCATTTTTCTCCGATTCTTTGGCTTGTATCCAATCACCACGCTCTGCAACCATCATTCTCGACGGCTTCATTCTACGAAGCTTCACTCTAAGTAGTAGCCCTTTTCTCGTAGACAGCTTCACTCTACTCTACATAGCCCTCTCCTAGGTTGCCCTTTCCGAAACTAAGGCCCGTCACATGTGGATTGTCAAGCACAGCCTGTCCCATATCGGACCAAGCACATAGGTGAAGAATTAGAGTGAAGATGAGAAGAGAGTTAGAGAATTAGATGAGAATTAGGGAGAGACTTAGGGTTAAGAGAAGAACAATTCAATCTTATTCATTAATGAACAATCTTGCAATACAAGCTAAAACTCTTATATTGTGAATCACCTATGTCGGTTAAACTAAAAATATTAACCGACATAAATAACTCAGGACACTAACCAAGCTTTCCCGCCATACAACAATATTGGAAAATTACATGAATTGCCACTACGGTGACCTCCTCTAAACTAGTATCATGACAATACCCCCTCCTTAACATCATTCTTGACTCAAGAATGAAATAAAGGAAATTGGCTTCTGAGGAAATTCAAATTCTCCCAAGTGGCAGCTTCCTTATCTAAGTTAGTCCAAAGCACCAGCACTTCCATGACTGATCTATCCTGCTTTGAACTTCCCTTGATCCCAAGATAGCCGAAGGCTCCTGCTTGAGTATCCCATCTGGAGTAGCCTCTTGTGCAGCCTTCAAGCTAATCCTACCTTCTGCAACATGTTGCTTCAGCAAGGACACATGAAAAAGAGGTTGTACATATGAGTCTGGTTGCAATTCCAATCTACAGGCTACTTATCCAATCTTTTCCAAAATCTTGTATGTACCAAAGTAACGAGCACTGAGCTTCACATTCTTGTGTACTGCCACACTGGTCTGCCTATAAGGCTGCAATTTCAGATAAGCAAGATCCCTAACTTGAAAGGACTTATCAACCCTCTTCTTGTTAGCAAAGAACTTCATCCTAGCCTGAGCTAGCTGCAAATTATCCTTCAATTGATGCACTAATTCCTTCCTCTTCATCAACAGATCATTAGCTTCATTCACCGAAGAAGTTGCACCTTGTACCAACATAAGAGATGGAAGAAAATGGCCATAAGGAGCCTTAAATGGGGTTGTCCCCAATGCAATAAGAGAATGTGAGTTGTACAAGAACTCAGCCAAGGCTAACCATCTGTTCCACTGCTTTAGGTAGCTAAAAGTCATACCCCTCAAATACTTCTCTCGACATTAATTCACACTTTCGTTCTGCCCATCTGTTTGTGGGTGGCAAGAAGAACTTATGGCCAAAGAAGAACCAACAGCAAGAAAAGCACACGCTAAAAAATACAAGTAAACAATCAATCATGATAAGATATGATGGACTGAGGCAAACTTTGGAATTTGTAGATGTTGTCCATGAACAATTTTGCAATTTTTTCAGCTGAAATTGGATGACTCAAGGCCAAAAAGTGTCCAAACTTAGTGAATCTATCCACAATCGCCCAAATTACCTCCTTGTCTTCAGACTTTG
Organism: Simmondsia chinensis; assembly: GCA_018398585.1. NCBI lineage: Eukaryota > Viridiplantae > Streptophyta > Magnoliopsida > Caryophyllales > Simmondsiaceae > Simmondsia > Simmondsia chinensis. The sequence goes on along the minus strand of JAGTTD010000010.1, from coordinate 14,727,266 downwards.
ACAATCGCTCAATAAAATCCATACTTATATGTTGCCATGCTCTATCAGGAGTTGGGAAGGGCTGCAGCAATCCTTGGTAGTGCATATGACTGGTCCTCGTACGCTGGCAAACATCACAGGCTTGAACCCAATCCACAACATCCTTTCTCATACCGGGCCATTAGAAGTACTGCCTTGACCTTTGATATGTCCCCTCAATTCCAGAGTGTCCTCCTCACGCTGAATCATATGAAGCTATGACTATTTATCTCCTCAAATTAGCCACTGAACCTATGTTACCTTCCCTTTGATTCTCACAATCCCATGATCCACAGTCATATCAGAATCTTCACTTAAAGGGCCATTCTTGATGCTAAATGCTGTGATATACTCCTGAGCAAGGCTATCACCAGCATAAGACACTTGCACCTCATCCCTCCAAGAAGGAAGAACCACCGAAGTAGCAGAACAAGAAGCCTACTCCGCCCCTTCAAACTTGTGTGACAAAGCATCTGCAACTAAGTTTTCCTTGCCTCTGAAATACTCGATCGAATAGTCAAGTCCCAACATCATCATGAGGCCCTTTGGTTGCACTCTTATAGTGATCTTTTGGTTCAATAAGTACTTTAAACTTTGATGATTTGTTCTAATGACAAAGTGATGGCCATCCTAGTAGTGCTTGCACATCTTAACTGCAAATAGAATTGCCAGATACTTCTTCTAATAGATGGATAATCCCAAGTGCTTGAGACTCAAGCTCTGACTTAAGAAGGCTACTGGCCTCCCCTTTTGTGAAAGAATTGCTCCCACACCAGTACCACTAGCATCAGTCTCCAAGGTGAAAGGAGCACAAAAGTTAGGCATGGCAAGTACTGGAGCTGTACACATTGCTATCTTCAATCTATCAAATGCTTCTTGAACATTCTCTGACCACAAAAGGCATCTTTCTTAAGTCAATCTGTAAGAGGCTTAGCAACAATAGCATACCCAGCCACAAACTTCCTGTAGTAACTTGTTAATCCCAAGAACCCCCTTAATTGTTCAAGAGAAACAAGTGTCGGCCAATTCTTCATTGCACCTATCTTAATTGGGTCAATAGCAACACCCTCTGAAGAAATGATGCGCACCAAGCATTCTACTTTCCTCTGAGCAAAAGTACACTTAGAAAGCTTGGCAAACAACTTGTGCTACCTCATAAGTTCAAAGACTTATCTAGGATGATCCATATGTGCATATAATAAAGGACTATACACCAATATGTCATCAAAGAAGACCCGGACAAATTTCCTCAATGGGGGCTTGAAAACTGAATTCATCAAGGCTTGAAATGTATCTGGAGCATTTATTAATCCAAATGGCATCACTAAAGACTCATAAAGCCCATGGTGAGTTCTAAAAGCAGTTTTGTGGACATCCTGCTCTAGGGCTCTGATCTGGTGGCGCCCTTGCCTCAGATCCAACTTGGAAAAGAAGTGAGAGGCATATAATTTATCCAAAAGGTCATCAATGATGGGGATTGGAAACTTGTCCTTGATAGTAGGAGAATTCAGCTACCTTTAATGTGAAGAACCACCCTTCTTATTGACTAAAACCACAGGCGAAGCAAAGGGACTGTGAGAGTGTCTTATAAACTTAGTCTTTAGTAGCTCATCCACCTTCCTTTTAATCTCACTCTTCTGTAAATGTGGAACTTATAAGGCCTCAACTTCACTAGGTCAGAATTGGCCTTCAATGGAATTGCGTGATCCAAATTCTTCTTAGGAGGAAGGTACCTTGGTTGCTCAAACAAATCACTGTAATCTTTGATTAGCTTCTGAATTGGTGGATCAAACTCTTTCTCAGTCTTAATAGACTCTCTTGAAATGGAATAGAGATGTCCTACCCACTGTTAGTCTTTCCTCCAAAGTATTCCATCAAACTTCTTGCCACTTAGCATCTTGAGCTGTCCTTGGTCCACAATTCCTTGTAATTTGATGGCTTTGCCATGTAAGCCAAAAGAGATTGAGAGCTGACTGAAATCAATCACCAGGGGCCTAATGGTCCTCATCCAATCCACCCTAAGAACCATATCACATCCTCCCAGCTTCAACACTCTAAGGTCAAAATAGAATTGGCGGCCTTGAATCTACCACTGGAACTAATTGTGCTTCATTTGAGTGAGCATGGAATTCCCATCAGCAACAGTCACAGCTAAAGGGCTTGTTTTAATCATCTCATGAGCCACCCTCATCACAATCTTAGGATCAACAAAACTGTGTATGCTTCCGCTATCAATCAAGATAAAAAGAGACTTATGATTCGCTTCATCCTTGACTCTTATGGTGTTGTGTGCCCCATTGCGAGTTGAAGCCTTCACTGAAATCTCCATTTCGTTCTCATCAGCATCTTCCTCTTGTAAACACTGCTCCTCAGGCTCATCACTTGCCTCCTCCTCCTCCTCCTTTTGTTCATCTGATTCTTCATTAGCCCCAGCTCCACTAACAGACATGAAGAACTTAGGATCGCACTTATGTCCAAAGAAGTATCTTTTGTTACATTCTTAGAATAGTCTTTGATCCTTTTTCTCTTCAATACTTAAGGTTTTGGAAGCAACCTCACTATTAACTGATGTTAAAGAACTACTGGACACATTCTTGCCTTGGGGTACATTGGAACTAGCAAGCACTGTGGCCTCATACATCTCTGCTTTTGAATAGGCTCGGGACAATGTTAAATGATTAATGGCTTTAACCCAATTCTTTATATTTGGCTTTAGTCCAGTAATGAAGCTAGAGACATTTTATGCCTCACTTGCACTAGGATTTACTGCCATCAGTCTAGCTCACACGTTCTCAAAACATGTCATAAATTCTATCACGGAGGTTGTTTGAGTCACCCTGTTAAAGTCACCCACCACATCCCCCTAATCCTCATCACCATACCTCTCACAAAATTCGTCAACAAACTCATACCATGAGATGTCAGGATTACTGAGAATCAAGTTGTGAAACCATACCTCATGATCACCTTGCAAATCTACTGCAGCTAGTCCCAACTTTTCCACATCCTTCAAATGAGAAAAGCGAAAGTAACTCTCACTTCTTATTATATAGGACTGTGGATGTGATCCATAAAAAGTATCAATTTCGACCTTTGGCTTCCTGTAACCACTACCCCTAGCTTTAGGTTCAGCTCTCTCCTCAGATACTTGAGGCTATCTTTGATCAGTATGCCTCCTTTGCTGGCAAGCTAGTGTTAAGAGTCCAGCTCAGATTGACGATCAAAGTGCTGCCTTATTTCATTCATCTGCTGCTGCATTTTCTTGTTTGAAGTGCTAGTATTATAAAATTTCTATTGAAAACCTGCCACTATTATTCTTAACTATTGCATTTCAGCTAGCACCACCTCCAAACCCTCACCTTGATTAGAATTTACTCCTGCAGTGACTCCAGCAGAAGTTCCAAGAGCAATACCAGCTCCCGCAGCTGCATTAGCAATAGCACCACCTCGAGTTGTAACTCCTCTAGGCATTGTCACTGCTTACACGTAATTATCACTAATTCTAATCCAGTATCACTTATTGAGTGAAGGAAAAAAACTGAATTAAGTTTGCTACAACTGATCCGCAGTAGCAATTCAATCGAATAAGTTGCAGTTCAACTCAATCAACACAATCAAGCTCTGATACCAATTGTTATGATTCAAGATCAATCTTGAATCATGACATAGAATAGGTGAATACTTAGAGTGAAGATGAGAAGATAATTAGAGAATTAGATCAGAATTAGGGAGAGAGTTGGTGTTGAGCGAAGAACAATTCAATCTTATTCATCAATGAACAATCTTATAATACAAGCTAAACTCTTATATCATGAATCACTTAAGTCGGTTAAACAAAAAAGATCTAAGTTACCTTACACTAACTGACTTAATTAACTCAGGACACTAACCAAGCTTTCCGGCCATACAACCATATTTGAAAATTACATGAATTGCCACTACAATGACCTCCCCTTAAACTCATATCATGACAGTATCCCACAAATCCCCCCCGCAATCCCTACCCACTTAGGGGCTAGTGGCAGGCGCATAATCATGTGTCTAACGTTCCCCTCCAGGATCAATTGGCCACTTTCATTGAGCAAATGTAGGGCCGGGTCTAGCAAGTGTCGATAGGCCAAACCCTAACCTAACTACATTGACAAGGATTGCCCTTTCCCTTGAGGATACAAAATCCTCGAGTTTATCCGCTTCTCAGGGGCAGGGACTATTGCTGCTCTTGAGCACCTGGCGAGATTCAATTGCCAGTGTAAGGAAGCAGCTGATAACCAATATCTCAAATTAAATTTGTACCCCAGTTTGTTAACTAGGACCCTTTTCAAGTGGCATATCAGCCTCCAACCTAATTCTATTTATTATTGGGAAGACATGGCGTTCATGACCAATTTCCTTGAATAGAGTTAGGAACTTCCACATTGGACTTGGCTCAAATGAGACAAAAGTCAAGCGACTTAGCGGAAGAATATATTAAACTATTCAAGTGAGCCTGGTTGAAATGCACTGTAGCTCTTCCCGAGCTCAAATACACCAAGCTAGCTCTAAACGGCTTGGACATTGAATTCAAGATTAAATTTGAGGGCTCTAATTTTACATCGTATCTACAGCTAGTAGAATGTGCCGCTAGGTACCAGGCCGTCTTGGAAGAAGAAAGCCTTAGGAAAAGCAGCATGTGCTGGACATACGTGCATAACTTAACTAAGGAGGAGGAAGATCCTCCATACAAAATTGATGTAGCTGAGTACGTCACAGGAGCTCCCGTGGTTTGTAATCTTTTGATCAAGAAGGATGTTAAAGCAAGGAAGTCTTACCAGCCCCAAACCTTGAGGAAGTGTTCATTTGACCTTTCTTGAGCCAATGTAATATTCGATTGGCTTGAGCCAAATAATAAACTTACAATCAATGATAAACATAGAAAATCCGATCCCGACTCGAATATGGGGAAGGTGTACTGTACATGGAATAATTGATTAACTCACTCAATGAAGAACTATATGATCTTTAGAAACATGGTTCGAGATGCCATAGAAGCTGGAGAATTGATCTTCCCGGGAGAAGGACAAATGAGCGTCCATAAGGACCCATTTGCTAGTCATATTCATATCAACGTCTTTGAAACCATTAACAAACACAAGCCCTATTGCGTCTAGGCTAACCCTTTTTCTTTACACAAGATGAAAATGGTGCCTAGTGACAATCAGAAGGCTAGGGTGGCTAATCATCTTTTTGAACGGTTGGTCATTGAAGGAATACAAGCATTCCCAATACTAGTGCATACTTTGGAAGATGGAATGTGCCATTGGCCCATCACTGAACTTCATCCTACTAATAAATGCACTATTTTCAAGAATTTACTGATCAAGCTCCGCAATAACTCCACTATCACACTGACTGTGGCAGAGGAATTGGCTATGGAAACTAGTGGTAGCCGGGGTCATCCCAAAGTCTAACTTGTCGGGAGAAGATATCGCATGACTTGGAACGGATTTCATACGCTGTATGTCAGTAATGCTGTGGGAAAATACAAGCTGCAATGAGGAAACTCAGGTTGATTCCTTAATATACTTCCCCAACGAAAACTTTGGTGGAACTAAAATTTCCATCTGAGAGACCTCGAAGAAGTGATTCAGTTGAGGAATCTCCCTCGAGCACTCAGATTATTATGCGGATAGGGCACTCTATGAGACACTCAAAGTACGAATTATTGGATGCGGACACCAGCCAGGCACCACTATATTCAGGTTGTCAACCATTGGGCGTTAGCTTCGGCAATGTAGAAAGGAGAAATGTACATCGATCAGGAGGTAGCTAGTCCTTCCAAGTTAACTCGAACTCGTAAGAAAAGGCAGTTGGGCAAGAGGGCAGCCCAATAGAGTGTCACGCTTGATTCCTTACTAACTAGGCTTTTCCAAGAAGCCAAGGTTCTCAAGGTGTTAGGTTCCAATGAACAATTGAAAGCCTAACCTTGTAGAGGAAGGAGTTAAGATGAGAAGAGAAGGGAAAGGGGATGAGAAATAGAGAAGGGGATGAGAAATTAGAGAGAATTCCAAAAGAAATTCAGTTTATATTTCATTGAATGAATGATATTACAACCTAGGAGCTTATTTATAGACAACTAAGTACAAGGAATAGAGACATAACAGGCCAACCGACCTTCCCGCCTAAATCTGCAGCTGCACACCCAAATCGACCCGCGTTTGACCAACTACCCAATTTGGCACCAACTATCGACTTAACTAACATTTGAACACATACAACTCCAACTTAAGACACCAATCCGACATTACAAACAGAAACTACAAAGTAATTCTAACGATTTATAACATTCCCTCCCTCTTAAGAAACTTCTTGTCCTCAAGAAGTGAAGCTTGGAAATTGACTCCGCAAGAAATTGGAATTTTCCCAAGTCACCAAATTCTTGTTCAAGTTGCACCAAGTGACCAAAACTTCCTGCACAGCTCCACGATCTTGCTGCAGCAACCTTCGAGCTTTTACTGCATCAGGCTGCAACTTCAGAACACCATTAGCTTCTACAACAGGATGCTCCCGGGAGTCTACAGCTCCTTTTTTGACCTGCTTTTTGAGTAGGGACACGTGAAACAAGGGGTGAATGTATGAGTGTGTAGGTAAGTCGAGCTTATAAGCCACATTGCCAATTTTCTCCAGAATTTTATACGGGCCAAAGTATCGGGCACTTAGCTGGACATTACACCTGACAGCCAAGGAAGACTATCTATACTGTTGTAATTTAAGGTAGACCATGTCACCAACGTCATAAATTTTGTCTACCCTTTTTTTATCAGCGTAATACTTCATCCGAGCTCGAGCTTGATGGAGATTGTCTTTAAGTTCTTGCAACATTTGTCTCCTCTGCTGCACAAGTTCAGTCACTGCAGTACCATTGCTTCTCTGTTGTTGAAGCAACATAGGAGAGGGTGGAGAGTAGCCATACAATGCTAGGAATGGAGAAGTGCCAATGGATGAATGAAAGTGTGTATTGAACCAAAATTCAGCTAAGGATAGCCAACGGTTCCACTCCTTGGGCTTCAAGAAGACCATACTCCGCAAATACTGCTCTACACATTGGTTGACTCATTCGGTTTGGCCATCCATCTGAGGAGGATATGAGGAACTGAGTGCCAACGTGGTGCCCATCAACTTAAACAACTCTCTCCAAAATGTGCTTGTGAAAATCTTATCTCGATCGGACACAATGGATTGAGGCAATCCATGCAATTTATAAATGTCGTCAAGGAAGATCCTTGCCAACCTTTCAGCGGTGACGGGTTGAGCAAGAGCAATGAAATGACTTTACTTGGTGAAACGATCCACCACGACCCATATGACCTCCTTGCCTTCGGACTTCGGAAGTCCCTCGATGTAATCCATGCTAATGTGAACCCAAGCTCCCTCCAGAATGGGAAGAGGTTGAAGAATTCCTTTGTAACGAGGATCTCCCAACTTCGTTTGTTGACATACTTCACAAGACTTCACGTATTCACTCACATCTTTTTTCATACTCGGCCATGTAAAATATGCTTTGATTCGTTGATAGGTGCCTTCTACACCCTCATGACCACCCCAAGCAGCATCATGTGAAGCTTGGATGACCAATTCTCTCAAATCAGTGGCAGAACCAACATACAACAGCCCCTTGACCCTGATCAGCCCCTGCTGCACCGACACTTCATTGTCTGCAGAACCCGACTTTGCATCGCGTGTGAGGACTGCAGCGGCCACTTTTTCCTGCGCAAACGGGTCATTCATATAGGACTTGTGTATCTCAAGCACCCAAGAAGGTATTACCAAGGTTACAGCAGCACAGGAAGCATGATTTTCATCCTCAAACTGCCTTGACAGTGCATCGGCTGCAATGTTCTCCTTGCCACTTCTATATTCGATGTCGTAATCAAGGCCTAACATTTTCATGAGGCCTTTCTTCTAAATCCTCATCACGATATTTTGTTCAAGGAGATACTTGAGGCTTTGATGATCCGTTTGAATGATGAACTTATGACCCTCCAAGTATTGCCTCCATTTCTCCACGGCTAAGAGGATGGCGAGATATTCCTTCTCGTATGTTGACATCGCTTGATGTTTAGGGCTAAGGGCTTGACTCAAGTAAGCAATAGGCCTTCCTTTTTGGGAAAGAATAGGCCCTATACCAGTACCACTTGCATCGGTCTCCAAAATAAAGCTTTCTGTAAAATCCGGCATCGCCAAAACTGGGGTAGCACACATTGCGGCTTTAAGGGCTTCAAATTCCGCTTGAGATCTCTCGTTCCATGTGAAAGCATCCTTCTAAGGTTTGGCAGTAGAACCATATCCCTTAATAATTTTCCTATAATAGCCGGTCAATCCCAAGAAACCCCTCAATTTCTTCAATGTTAGCGGAATTGCCTATTCTTGCATTGCTCGGATCTTATTTGGATCAGTAGACACTCCCTCATGAGAGATGATATGACCCAAATACTCGAGTTTATCTTGAGCAAATGAACACTTTGACAACTTTGCAAAAAACTTGTGTTGTCGCATCAATTCAAACACTTGTCGGATGTGAGTAAGATAAGCTTCATATGTCGAGCTATAAATCAGTATGTCATTCAAGAAAATGAGCACCGACTTCCTTAGAAAAGTTTTGAAAACATCATTCATGGCTGCTTGAAACGTGGTCGGTGCATTTGCCAAACCGAAAGGCATTACAACAAGCCCGAAATGGCCATGGTGAGTTTGGAAAGCCGTCTTGTAAATATCCGGCTCAAGGAACCTGATTTGATGGTATCCTTGCCTCAAATCCATCTTTAAAAAGAAACACGCCCCACGTAGTTCATCAAGCAAATCGTCTATGATCGGAATGGGAAACTTATCCTTCACCGTGAGAGCATTTAACCGGCAGTAGTCGATACACATCCTAGCCGAGCCATCTTTCTTCTTCACAAGGATCACGGGTGAAGAGAAAGGACTATGGCTTGGTCTAATGAAGTTCACATTAAGAAGTTCCTCCACTTGCCTTTCTATTTCTGACCTTTGGCCATGTGCATAACGATAAGGCCTAATCTTCACCGGATCAGCGTTTGCACGGAAAGGGATGGCATGGTCCACACTCCTTGGAGGAGGAAGACCCTTAGGTGGCTCAAAGATGTCACCAAATTCATTAACTAAGGCTTGCACTTCTGGTTGAAGTCCCGGCTGCAGCTCAACCAATGCTATCATGAACAAATGACCTATCCATTGTATCGCCTTCTTCTTGATCCCAACGTGCACACGTTTGCCATCGATAATTTGAGTTGAGCGTCCTCGGTCATGCCTTTCAAGGACACTTTGGTGCCATGAACCTCGAATGCCATGGTCATCTTATCGAAATCAAACACAACCGGGTTGAAGGTCCTCATCCAATCCACCCCTAGCACCATGTCGCAACCGCCCAAAGGAAGAACTCGAAAATCAAAGGTGAAATGATGATCTTGCATAGACCAAGGAAATGCTATGCACTTGTTGTACATGGTTAAAGAATTGCCATCAACCACCATCACTTGCAAAGGGTGAGTCTTTATCGTTTCATGTCTAACCTTCTTACTCAGCTTGGGATCGATGAAGCTATGTGTACTCCCGCTATCAATGAGGATTAGGATGGAATGTTTACCAACCTTGCCTCTGATTTTGATAGTGTTATGAGCTCCACTACCGGTTAACGCCTTCATTGATATCTCCACTTCATCCTCACTCAATTCTTCTTGTGAAACATCACTAAAACTGTCATTTTCTGCAGCCGATTGCTCACTGCCTGATTCAGCATCAACGCGGGTCCCTTTAGCACTCATTATTGCCTGTGATTTGCACCTATCTCCTGGCTGATATGGCTGGTTACAATGATAGCAAAGCCTCACCGAGCTTCTGTCAACAGCACGCTTGAATCCGGCACCAGAACCTGCGCCTGCACCAGCACCTGTTCTCGGTTGTGATCTGAATCTACTGCCTAGACGCTTAAACTTGTCACTTGATTGAACATGAGTGGCTTCAATCAGTTTTTCCTTAATATAAGCGCTTGACAAGGTCTTAGGACCAATGGCTTTCACCATGTTCTTGATCCTAGGCTTTAATCCACTTATAAAGCAAGACACATAATATGATTCGACATCCTCTGGAGCTATAGTCAAAACGGAGAGCAAGTTGACTCTTAGGTTCTCAAATCTAAGCATGTACTCACTCACAGTTGAAGTTTGTGATAGTTTGTTAAAATTATCCACAGTGTCCGTTGATTCCCCTTGTCCATAACGTTCGCACATTTCCTCTACGAATTGGCCCCAAGATAGACTCGGTTTGCTCTTCAACAAACTGTAATACCACACCTCGTGATCGCCATGGAGATGCACTGCAGCTAATTGGAGCTTCTCCTCATCCGGTATGTTGTAATACATGAAATACCGGTCACACCTCCTCAGCCACAATTCCGGTAACTTGCCATCAAAAGGATCAATTTCGACCCTTGGTTGCCTGTAATTTCCGCTCCTACCACCAGATGTCATGTCATTACTCACGGTTCTATGCTGATAAGGTCGATCAGGAGGTCTATCCAATTGATCGAGCTCATCAAAGTCATCGTTGCGATGCAGAACTGAATTCTGTGGTGATGGCCTGCAGTTGCTGTTGAGATTCGAAGGTTCAGGTCTGTAATGTGCCGGCTCTAGGACCCGATTCTAATTGTCAACAACAAATTCTTGTGGCAAAGGTTGATCTGCCGCTGATCTGATATTAATTGAAGGTGCTGCAGTCGCCTGATCAGTCGGAGATTTGCCATGATCCCTCACCAAAGTCTCGGTTCTGTTATCAGGTTCTTGATGCTGATCGAACTCTTTTTGCTGAAAAATCTGACTTGCCAGCTTCAAGATTGCCTCAACGCTTGATTCACCTCGTTTATCAACCTGTTCTTGCAATTTTTCAATCTTCTCCTCAATTTTTTGCAACTGTGACTCTTTATTCATCATCAAGTTCAACATTTTCTGAATGCTGTCATGTTGTTGTTCAAACTTCACATTTTGCTGATCAATCTTAGTATCAAACTTTGCATTCAATTGTTCGATCTTGTCATTCAACTCTCTGAGGTGATCAGATGATACATTCACAACAGAATCTATCACTGCCACAGCAACATTCATTTCTGAACCAGGTGCATTGTTACCTTCTTGATCTGAACCTGATCTTCAGTGTACCGATTATATCAATGTTAAACCGAACTTGTTCTTGTTGAAATCAGTACCTGATCAAACCTTCTGAACTAAGGTTTAGTATTGAATTGATCTTATTTGAATCTGATTGATTGATTTTTTTTGTTGTTTACGCACTCGTTTGGAAGCAAAACGAGGCTCTGATACCACTTGTTAGGTTCCAATTAACAATTGAAAGCCTAACCTTGTAGAGGAAGGAGTTAAGATGAGAAGAGAAGGGAAAGGGGATGAGAAATAGAGAAGGAGATGAGAAATTAGAGAGAATTCCAAAAGAAATTCAGTTTATATTTCATTGAATGAATGATATTACAACCTAGGAGCTTACTTATAGACAACTAAGTACAAGGAATCAAGACATAACAGCCCAACCGACCTTCCCGCCTAAAGCTACAGCTGCACACCCAAATTGACCCGCGTTTGACCAACTACCCAATTTGGCGCCAACTACCGACTTAACTAACATTTGAACACATACAACTCCAACTTGAGACACTAATCCAACATTACAAACAGAAACTGCAAAGTAATTCTAACGATAGATAACACAAGGGTAGAAAGGTTGAGCATGCGGATCTAATGGATCCGTTGATTGGGTCCAAGCCTCCTACTACTAGTAAGGGACCAAATCATAAGAAACTCAAACGATGGGCTAGTCTCTCATCTTCATCCCGATCAACTTAACTATTGACAACCTAAGCAAGCTACCAGCTTTTTTTATTATGGAAAATACCTCGAGCTATAATACTTTGCTTGGTAGGGAATGGCTGCATGCCAATTATTGTATTCCATCGTCACTTCACTAATTGTTAATCTTTTGGAACCATGTCAAGTATGAGGTTGTTTTGGCATATAACAAGCCATTCAAGGCTTGCTCCTACTATTTTGAGGCAAAGTTCTATGAGGATGATGTGGGACCCCTAGGCATCAAGAGGGCCACTTAACAATCAGCCCAACAACAAGACATGATAGCCATCTTTAACGGCCCACTAACCGAAGCTCAGGTTGGTTAAGCGGATGTTGAGTCTAAAGATTCTGACTTCTGGGGATACATGAGGGCCCTTCTTAATGAAGATGATTCCCAAGGCACACTAGAATCTAATTGCAGAAGAACAAAGACCTCCCAATAATGGCCTGAGAAGCCATGTTCTCAGCGCTAGCAAGGTTCGTGGCCTAGCGCGATGAGGATCAGCTAATGGCTGAGCAACCATTTCATGGTTTTCTAGTCCATTTAGCAGGAGAAAAATAATTGAAACTCTCTTATCTAAGAGCACCCAAAATGGAGGATCTAGGGGTTGAAGTCCAAGACCCCCTCTTCGAAGTTAATTTGTGCTCGACAAAGGAGCCAAGACCTAACTATCTGAGTGCTCTGCTTTCTAAGGAGCAAAAAGAGCAGTGCCTAACTTTGCACCATGAATTGAGGGAGTGCTTTGCTTGGATCATCATGAGATGCCTGGCCTAGATAGAAAAGTGGTGGGGCATAGGTTTCCTATAAAATCAGGCTCGAATCCCATCATTCAGGGCCAGAGAAGGATGTCTCAATTAATCATAGATTTTATCAAGGAAGAAATTGAAAGACTCCTATGGCTAAATGTATAAGAATCGCTAGGTACATTGAGTGGTCGGCTAATGTCATCCCTATCACTAAAAAGAATGGCAAAATTAGGGTCTGTGTTGATTACAAAGATCTGAATGTAGCCACCCTAAAGGACAAATAACCTATCGCAAGAAAAATAGAAGTCTTCTCTCTGTTATTGAGGCTCAAGTTTCGAAAGGACTTCAAGTGGGAGGAGACACATCACCCAGCATTCATGGTCATCAAGGAGTACTTGATTAGGCCACCAGTGCGTGTTCCAACAAAGTAGGGCAAGCCTTTCAAGATCTATGTCTTTGCTTCTCAGGAATCTATTGGTTATTTGCTTGTATAAGACAATGAGCAAGATTTTGAACAAGCTGTGTTCTACCTTAGCCGTTGCTTAAATGAATGTCAAATATAGTATTCCTCATTTTAAAAATTGTGTTTGTCATTGTTTTACGCATCAACAAAATTGAGAAATTATTTTCTGGTGGTTATTATATATGTGGTTGCCCAGACAGATGTCCTTAAGTACATGCCAGATAGACCATTTCAAAGAGGAGACTGAATAAGGGGAACTTAGCTCTACTTCAGTCTGAGTTGGTTTATGTCTCACATTCAGTAAAGGGACAAGCATTAGCATACTTTTTAGCTTACGATCCAAACATCCATATTAGCTTGAATGATGGGCCATAGAAACTTCTTGTGGTAGAACTGGTTCCTTAGAAGCTATTCTTTGACTGTTTAACGACCAATTCAAGTGTTGGAGTCGGAATCGTGGTAGAATCCCTTGATGTGATCATCACTAAATTTAAATCTTCCAACAAACATGGTAGAGTGCAAGGCATTGACAATTGGCCTTCAAACTCTCCTTGAAATACAAGTCCTAGATGTTATCATCAAGGGGAATTTGTTGTTTGAAATTTGTAGAAAAAAGGAATTTCAATATTTGAGTAATACCTCGAATCAACACCTATTAGTATTGCAAAAGCTATTGAGTAAATTTGATGGTGTGTGGTTTGAACGTATTCCTAGGGAACAACATAAGGCATCCAATGACTTGCGTTAGTTGGCATCTGGGTACAAATTTCCTAAAACATGGTTTGAAGAAACCACGATCATAAAGACTAAGGTTCTGGACCATGACATCAAGTACACTGAGTCCTTTGCCCTCGTAAGTGAAGGCACGCCAAGTAGACACTTGGAGTACTATGAGGCAAATCAAATTGTCCTAAGTCAACGAGAGGATTCGAGGAAGCCTTTGGTGAATTTCTTCAAGAACCCTCAAGATTATATTAAGGATAAGAAGATGAAAATGAAAGCTCACATATTCTATCTTGAAGATGAGTTTAGAGAGTCATACAAAAGGGATGCTAATGGACTCTTCCCAAATGCCTTTACTTGGGTCAAGTAATTCCAGTAATGTCAAGAGCCCATGAGGGTATCTGTGGATCCCGTCCATCTAGGAACAAAATGCATTGGCTCATCAGGTGTTATTGATACTACTAGCCATTAATGATGCTTGATTGCATAAAGTATGCCAAGGGATGCAGACCATGCAAAAAGACATGCCAAGAGTCCCTGCAGCTAAGATACATGCAATTTCCAAACAATGGCCATTTAGGGGTTGAACAATGGACATCATAGGTGAGATTAACCCTACTTCCAATAAACAAAACTCTTATATTCTGGTAGCTATTGACTAATTCACAAAGTTGGTAGAAGCTAAACCATATAGGAATACCAATTGATAGAACGTGATTGACTTTATCAAAGAGTACATCCAATGTTGGCTTGGCATCTCGAAGACCATTACAGTGGACCAAGCTAGAGTATTTAACGGAGCTAAGGTTAAGGAGTTCACCAAGAGTTTCGACATTGAAATCTTTAACTCAAAACCTTATTATGCTCAGGCTAATGGCGAGACAAAGTCAACCAATAAGATTTGATAATTCTAATTTAGTACATTTTTATTCATATCATTTTGATTCATTTGCTAACCATTTTACATCAAACTTTTATCGCTTTGGCTTGTTTTCGGTCATATTGTCATTTTCTTGCAAAAGCACTTATTTTATGCTAAATCTTGCTAGATTCTATTATCAACATCAACAAAAAGAAGCAAGATATGTCAGATAAAGGCAAAAAAATGGACAAAACTCATTCAATTCTCACGATTCTACCAGAAACAAACAAGAATTAACATTTAGTGACACAAGTTGTATTGGGCGGAAATTTTATTTACATTTTATAACTCAAATACATTGTATACTACATGAAATCATCACCTTGGGTCTGAATTATCAGATTTGGGCGGTGGAAAGCAAAGAAAAACATAAAAAAAAATTTGCCAGTGTGCACAAATTGGTCATGGGTGACTACAAGGAATGAATGACGATGAAGCTTGACTGGGATGAGTTGAATCTTCCCTCAAACAAGAAAACACAAAGAAATAGAAGAGAGAAGAAGAAGAAAACCGGAGGGAAGAAGAAGAAGATGGAAAGAAGTTTGCTCTGTAAATTTGTTTTTTTAAGTTTTTTTCCTATCATTTTCTTCTTTAAGTTCATGGATTTTGTCTTAGTTATGCTTTATTTTATGTCTACCATGACCTAAATTTTTTTTTTTCAAAGACTACGATGTAGCCTAAGTTGTAATATACGCCTTATTCTAATTCAACATATTCAATGTCTTATTATTGCATTGTTGAAATGTTTATCATTGTTCTTCATGAGTTTTAAATGCTTGATCACCATTCAAAGCCTATAATGATTCATAGTGAGTCCTAGAGGGATTTATGATGATTGTTAAGGTGATAAGCACCACGAATTGAGTGACTACTCGAGAGATATTAATGCGATTTGTGTGGTCTTAAGTGAAAACCATGAATCTTTAAAACTCTTTTCTTTTTTAAATTCATGCAAGAGATTGATGAGTGAATATGTAAAAAAGTATGCTAGGTGTTGCTCGAGAGAGAATATTTAGTGAATTTGGGTTTTTGACCATCAACAAGTGAGTACAACATGAATACCGAGAATAGAAAGGTGTATTAATTCAATTAAGTGAAATCGAATGCCTTGGACATTATTAAATCCTAAAAACCAACAAAAAAAAAGAGTAAAAATTTCCACAAAAATTTGTGAGCATTTTTGTTCCTTTTTATTTTGTGTTGTTTCATTTCAAAACTACAACTTTCGGTCTTCCCAATAGCACAGGAACTACTAATTTTGATACTCACTCAATAACACTCCTAGTGGGACTAATACTCTACTCATTCTTTATTACTTGTTACAACTTAGTGCGCTTGCTAAGCTATACACCAAGTTCAGTGCCGAGTTTTTAGCGCCATTGCCGGGGATTGTTAATTTAAAACTGTTAATAATAATTTTGTTTAAAGTTTGAAAAATAAATCTCCTTTCATTCATTTAATTCATTTATAAAATGAATTCTCTAAAAATATATATATTTCGTACATGCATACCCCCTAAAAAAATGTGTTTTAGTTAAATTTTGTTAGTTTTGTGTTACTTTGTTTTTTTTCCTCGTAATTTCTTCTTATATTTACCTTTCTTTTACTAATAAGTTACTTTTTTAAGATTTAATATGGTTGTTTTTAAGATTTTCTAAGCATTAGTGTTACTACCCCCTGTTTTCTTTTTAAAAAAAATTAAAATATATTTTTTTAGTTTTTTTTAACTTCTATTTTATATTGTCATATTTTAAAATTTTTTGATTAATTTTGACTTTTTTTTAACTTTTAATTAACCTATATAAGCTTTTCAAAGTTAAGTTTGTTATCTTTAAGTTTTTCAAAATTGTGTTTTCTTAAGTTTAACTTGTTTTTCAAAGATTGTTGTATTTTTAAGCTTTTTCACCAATTTTAATTTTTCTCTAACTTTTAAGTTTATTTATTTATTTATTTATTCATTGTTTTTGTATTTTGTTTAAAAAAAAAAAAGGAAGGAAAACTGAAAGTGATGGCTTGCTACAACTTTATGAGACCTCAATATCAAGCTGTACCGAAACCACAATTGCGCATTCTGAAATTAGTGCATTATCTGCTCAACTCTCACTAATTCAAGAACAAATAGATGACATGATTTCTGCTCATACTCCCAGATGTGAATTTTGTGCGGGTAACCATACTAGTTTGGAATGCCAAATGAGAAATGGCTTTTCCTTATGGGATTTTGAACAAGATAACTACATGTCAAATTATAACCAATCCCAGTACAATCCCTACTCTAGCACCTATAGTCACTTATGGATGGACCCGTCTAACTTTTCTTGGAACCATTATGAAGCACTTATCTGTCTCAAGAAAACAGAAATATGACTTAGAAGAGAGATTTAGGTTGTTTATGGAAACCATGGTTAACTTAAGGAACCAAAGAGCCTCCATCCAAAATCAAGAACCTTAAGTAGGGACTATATTAGAGGAACGTTTTGAGAGTTATAAAGATTCCTTGCCTAGAAAAACTGTCACCAACCTAAATATGACATAACCCCCTTGATCAACCCATCACAACAAATGATTGAATCTCTCTTAACGAAACCACCACCACCAGTGATTTAAATAGAGTGTCAAGCTTGCCTAATGAAGTCAAAGGCTTTTGGGGCCAAGGATGACTTATTGAAAAAATGCAAAAAAGATCAGAAAAGAAAATTCAAGTTGTAGCACATCAGGTTCAAGGATCCTATCGCTAAAGAAGGTGGAGGTGGTGGTGTAAAGAAGGGTACAAAGAAGATACATGGAAGGAAATGGTAATTAAGGGTGGATGGAGGAAACTCAATTCTCCATCAGGACACGGGATAGATCATTGTCAAAAAGTCGAGCTAATGACTATAATTTAAGCCCCTCTTGGGAGGCAACCCAAGTTTTCCTTTCCCTACTTCTTTTCTTTCAATTTCCGTTTATTTTTATCATTTTCTAATATTTTTGTACATTTTACTCAATAGGTTTTTGAAACACGTTTGGGGGTCACTTGATTACGACATTCGCTATCAAATAAACAATCCCCAAACCTGAGAAGTATCTCTCACCTACTGCTTTGTTCTTTGTATTTTCTTTTAACATTGAGGACAATGTTAACTTTAAGTTTGGGGGTGGAAGAGACAAATTTAAATTTTTGAACAAAATTTTTCAAAAAGTTTTCTTGTTTTGACTTTTATAGTCGGCTTTAATACCTCCCAGAGTTTGGAGCTTTTGTATGGGGATGTAGATAGTGTCGGCCAACAAAAAGATTGTCTAGTTTTTACAGTATGTATCATTAGTTTTTAAATTTTCATTTTCAAACCCATGTTAAAAAAAAAACCCTTATCATCATGCTTTTTAGGCAATTTTTTTTTATTCTTCTTAGCTTGTTTACTTCAATTGGATTTGAATAACCAGAGAATCATTTTTTTTTTTTTTTTTTTTTTGTGTTCAAGTTGCAAAACACGATATAATATAAGGCACCATCTTGATAAAACCGTGATATTTGAGTTCAATAGTTAGCATGGCTGTTTTACTTTTCTTTCTAATTAAAAGATACTCAAATTTGAATGGATTACATTAAGATTACCATATACATAACGGACTTTGAAGAATTATGCCTAAATCTAAAAAAAAATATGAGGAAAAAAAAAAAAGAGAGAGAAAAATAATATATAGAGGAAGCATCTCTAGCACCCCTATCCCATATAAACGCTTTAAGATATGTGCTTCCCAATATTGATGGGGTCTCAGTAGTGGCTTCTCTTACCCATGCAATCGTCGCCTAGAGGTTAGGAGCTTGATTCTCACTGAATATGTACTCTGGAAGTCATAATGAAGGCATCTCAGTGGTGGCTTCTCTTACCCATGCGGTTATCACCTAGGGGTCAGGAGTTTGATTCTCACTGAAGATATTCTCATGGGATGAGATTGACTTGAGTAGATCAATTCATCATTAAAAAAAAAGGAAGAGAAAGAAAGAAGAAAAAAAAAAAATTTGCTACTAATTTAAGTCTTAGGCATACTTGATAAATCTTGTTATGAGTGTGTTACGAATCAAGATCAATCTTGATTCTTAACCTAGGAGAAAAGAGATTAGGTGAGGATAAGAATATAAGAGATGAGAATTAGAGAGAAAAAGCAGATGAGAGAGAAGGATTCCTAAGATATTTTCATTAATCAATAATCCATCTTATAAGAAAAGACTCACCTATTTATACTAGTAACATGACTTGAAGACACATTGAGCTTGGACAAGTATTCTAACCGACTTAACTACCTAGCCGCCGAACTCTTGACCTAACAACTAACACTTAACTAGCCTAACTCACAGTTCACACATCCCCATTGAAGAGCTAATTAGGCTACTACTAAAGACTTGTACTAATTATTAGAATCTTGACTTATTCATACTCACTTTCGTATGCCCCATCTATTAGAATCATAACAGAGTCGTATGATTTTGTCTTTTATTCAGTTTAAATGTCTTGTGATTAGAAAGAACGGATAAACTTAATTTGCTTAGCTAACTTTTGAATTCGGTTACCTAGGTAATTGACCGGTATTTCCTTGGAAAGATGGTTTTACCTTTAGAACCTTAAACTTTGAGCCTCGATTATTCTTTTCTAAATAAGAGTGCACTTGCTTTAAATTGTGGTATAATTGTTAAAAAGCATGAGATCCGGTGCTTTAATGTTTAGCCTTGCTCAAGGACCAGCAAGATTTAAGTTTGGAGCTATTTTGATAAGTCCAATATAGTATATATTTATTCATATCAATTTGATTCATTTTCAAACCATTTTACATCAAACTTTTATCGCTTTTGCTCATTTCCGCACATATTGCCATTTCTTCCAAAGCCCCTTAATTTATGCAAAATCTTGCTAGGTTCTATCATCAACATCAACAAGAGGAAGAAGATACATCAAATAATAGCAAAAAAAAAGGACAAAACTCATCCAATTCTCACTGTTCTACCAAAAAAACCAATAAGAACTGACATATAGTGACACAAGTTGTTTTCGGCATCAATTTGAAATCATCACCTTGGGTATGAATTATCAGATTCTGGGGTTGCAAAGCGAGGAAAAACATTTAAAAAAAATCCAGGTGTGCACAAATTGTTCATGGGCGGCTACAAGTAACGAATGAGGATGAAGCATGATGTTATTTTTTTCATATTTTTGTTCACCCTTCAAATTCTATAAATAGGGGGTGATTGGGATGAGTTGAATCATCCCTCAAACCAGAAAACACAAAAAAATAGAAGAGAAAAGAAGAAGAAGAAGGAAGGAAGTTTGATTTGTAAATTTGTATTTTTAAGTTCTTTCTATCATTTTCTTCTTTAAGTTCATAAATTTTGTCTTAATTATGCTTTATTTTATGTCTACCATGAACTAATTTATTTTTTTCAAGGCTACGATGTAGACTAAGTTGTAATATACGCTCTATAATTCAACGTATTCTTGTTATTGAATTGTTGAAGTGTTTATCATTGTTTTGTGAGTTTTAAATGCTTGATCACCATTTAAAGCCTATAATGATTCATAATGTGTCCTAGAGGAGATTTATGAAGATTGCTAGGTTGATAAGCACCACAAATTGAGCGAATGCTCGAGAGAGATTAACGCGATTTGTGTAGTCTTAAGTGAAAACCATGAACCTTTAAAACTCTTTTCTTATTTAAATTCATGCAAGAGATTGATGATTTAATATTTAAAAGAGTACGCTAAGTGTTGCTCGAGAGACAGTATTTGGTAAATTAGGGTTTTCAACCATCAACATGTAATTACAACATGAAAACCAAGAACAGAAAGGTGTATTAATTGAACTAGGTGAAATCGGATGCCTTGGACATTATTAAATCCTAAAAACCAACAAAGAAAAAAGTAAAAATTTCATAAAAATTTGTAAGCATTTTTGTTCCTTTTTATTTTGTGTTGTTTCATTTCAAAACTACAACTTTCGGTCTTCCAAATAGCACAAGAACTACTAATTTTGGTACTCACTCAATAACATTCCTCGTGCAAATGATACGCTACTCATTCTTTATTACTTGATATGACTTAGTGCACTTGCTAAGCTATACACCAAGTTAAACACCGAGTTTTTAGCGCCATTGCCGGGGATTGTTAATTTAAAATTGTTAAAAATAATTTTGTTTAAAGTTTGAAAACTTAATCTCCTTTCATTCATTTAATTCATTTGTAAAATGAATTCTTTAAAAAATATATATATTTCGTATAGGCATACCCCCTAAAAAAACGTGTTTTGGTTAAATTTTGTTAGTTTTGTGGTATTTTGTTTTTTTCCTTGTAATTTCTTCTTATATTTATCTTTATTTTACTAATAGGTTTACTTTGTAAAGAGTTAAAATTGTTATTTTTAATATTTTAAAAGCATTAGTGTTACTACCCTCTCTTTTCCCTTAAAAAAAAATATTTTTGTAGTTTTTCATAACGTTTATTTTAGATTGTCGTATTTTTAAATTTTCTGGTTAATTTTAACTTTGTTTTAACTTTTAATTCACCGATATAAGTTTTTCAAAATTGTGTTTGTTATCTTCAAATTTTTCAAAGTTGTGTTTTCTTAAGTTTGGTTTTTACAAGATTGCTGTATTTTTAAGCTTTTCACTAATTTTGTTTCTTCTCTAATTTTAAGTTTTTTTATTTATTCATTCATTGTTTTCATATTTTGTTTTGAAAAAAAAAAAAGAAGGAGAACTGAAAATGATGGCTTGCTACAACTTTATGAGACCTCAATATCAAGCTGTACCGAAAAGACAATTGAGCATTCTGAAATTAGTGCAATATTTGCACAACTCTCACTCATTCAACAACAAATAGATGGCATGATTGCTGCTCATTCTCCTATATGTGAATTTTGTGCGGGTAGCCATTCTAGTATAGAATGCCAAATGGGAAATAGCTTTTCCTCATGGGATTTTGAACAAGATAACTACATGTCAAATTATTACTAATCTCAGTACAATCCCTACTCTAGAACCTACAGTCATTTATGGATGGACCTGTCTAACTTTTCTTGGAACCATTACTAAGCACCTTGGTCACCCACTTATCCGTCTTAAGAAAAGAAATGCGACTTAGAAGAGACATTTAGGGAGTTCATAGAAACCATGGTTGACTTAAAAATCCAAAGGGCCTCCATCAAAAATCAAGAACCTCAAGTAGGGACTATATTAGAGGAACTTTTTGAGAGGTACAAAGATTCCTTGCCTAGCAATACTATCACCGACCTAGGGGGGCAAACTACCACTATAGTATTGAGGAATGGGGACACATTAGAAAAACCACCTCAATGCGACATAACCCCCTTGATCAACCCATCACCACAAATGATTGAACCGCTCTTAACCAAACCACCACCAATGATTGAAATAGAGTGTCAAGCTTGTCTAACGAAGTCGGAGGCTTTTGGAGCCAAGGATGACTTATTGAAAAAATGCAAAAAAGATCAGAAAAGAAAATTCAAGTTGTTGCACATCAGGTTCAAGGATCCTATAGTTAAAGAAGGTGGAGGTGGTCGTGTCAAGAAGGGTACAAAGAAGATACACAGAAGGAAATGGTCATTGAGGGTGGATGGAGGAAACTCCATTCTCCTTCAGGACACAGGATAGATCATTGCCAAAAAGTCGAGCTAATGACTATAATTTAAGCCCCTCTTGGGAGGCAAACCAAGTTTTCCTTTCCTTACGTCTTTCCTTTCAATTTCCTTTTGTTTTTATTATTTTCTAACATTTTTGTACATTTTATTCAATAGGTGTTTGAAACAAGTTTGGGGGTAATTTGATCACGATACTCGCCATCAAATAAGCAATCCTCAAACCTGAGAAGTATCTCTCACCTGCTGCTTTATTCTTTATATTTTCTTGTAACATTGAGGACAATGTTAACTTTAAGTTTGGGGGTGGAAGAGACAAATTTAAAATTTTGAACAAAATTTTTCGAAAAGTTTTCTTGTTTTGACTTTTAGAGTCGGCTTTAGTGCCTCCCAGAGTTCAGAGCTTTTGTATATGGATGTAGATAATGTCGGCCAACAAAAAGATTGTCCAGTTTTTACAGTTTAGATCATTAGTTTTTAAAATTTCATTTTCAAACCCATGTTACAAAAAATAAAAAATAAAAAATAAAAAAAAATTATCGTCATTCTTTTTACGTAATTTTTTTATTCTTTTTAGCTTGTTTACTTTAATTAGATTTGAGTAACCAGAGAATCAATTTTTTTTTTTTTTTTTTTTTTTTTGTGTTCTAATTGCAAAACGCGATATAATATAAGGAACTATCTTGATAAAACCGTGATATTTGATTTCAATAGTTAGCACGGCTATTTTACTTTTCTTTTTAATTAAATGATGCTCAAATTTTAATGGATTGCATTAAGATTATCATATACATATAGACTTTGAAGAATTATGCCTAAATCTAAAGAAAAATATGAGGGGAAAAAAAAATAGAGAGAAAAAAAATATATAGAGGAAGCATCTCTAGCACCGCTATCCCGTATAAGTGCTTTAAGATATGTTCTACCCAATATTGATGGCGTCTCAGTTGTGGCTTCTCTTACCCATACGATCATTGCCTAGAAGTTAGGAGTTTGATTCTTGCTGAAAATATACTCAGGAAGTCATAATGAAGGAATCTCAGTGGTGGCTTCTCATACCCATGCAGTTATCACATAGGGGTCTGGAGTTTGATTCTCGCTGAAAATATACTCATGGGATGAGATTGACTTGAGCAGATCAATTCACCATTAAAAAAACAAAAAAAAAAAAGAGAAAGAAAGAAGAAAAAAACTTTTGTTAATAATTTGTCTTAGGCATGCTTGATAAATCTTGTTATGAGTGTGTTACGAATCAAGATCAATCTTGATTCATAACATAGGAGAAAAGAGATTAGATGAGGATAAGAATGGAAAAAGATGAGAATTAGAGAGAAAAAGCAGATTGGAGAGAAGGATTCTCAAGATATTTCATTCATCAATCATCCATCTTACAAGAGAAGACTCACCTATTTATACTAATTACATGACTTGAAGATACATTAAGCTTGGACAAGCATTCTAACCGACTTAACTACCTTGCCCATTATTGACTTCTCTCTTGACTTAACAACTAGCCCTTAACTAGCCTAACTCACAGTTCACACATCACCATTGAAGAGCTAATTAGACCTCTACTAAAGACTTATACTAATTATTGCAATTTTAACTTATTCATACTCACTTTCATATATGCCCCATCTATTAGAATCATAACAATACTCCCTCCTAAAGAGATTCTTGTTCCCGAGAATCTTAGTAGAGAGTGGAGACTTTGAAGAGCTCTTATTGTTGTACGAGAAGGAGCTAAATTTTATGAACTCCCCTACTGAAATTTGCAGCTGAAGAGAATTGATCAATATGATGTGTATATCTGAAATTTAAACCCCTGGATTGATTATAAACTGCAACTTGTACTTGCTGTAACTTACTTAGTTCAACTGGAGTCTGCTTTTATTGTTGTTGTAACTCCTGTTGCTATAGTATGAAGAAATGACCCGGGCTTCTTCCAGCTGCACATATTAGGTCTGAGACAGGTCTCGGGAGGTCTAACCTTGTCATACCAAACTCTTTTAGCTTAGTGCAACCTTTGGCCTCTTGGATTAACTTGGTGTAGCAACAATTGCAGCCCAATACCGACAACCTGTAACCGAGGCTCACAAAAGACCAATAATGTTGCAGCTGCAACCATAGAACTTCTATTCCCAATTTGAGGTTCTATTGCTCAACTCTTTCTTTACTGACCCCAAGCTTCCCGTTGTTGTTAATCCTTTCAAACTCAATTCCTTCTTTGCATCGAAAGAGTATTCTAAGCACTGATGACCTTGAGAGCAACAACTGAAGCCCCAGAAAATCCGCCTCTTTTATGAACTTCCATTGTCTATTCGTGTAAAATCCAATTGATATACTGCTGTGAATCTTGCAGAATCCTTGAATTGTTCAGTTAAAGAAGAAACTTTCAGTTGTCCCTAAGTTCTTAAGGCTTCTAAGCACACAACTAGCACACTCCCTAGCCCAATTAACAACTTTGAATATGTCTTCCAACCAATGCAATGGGCTAAACAGTGAACAGAAATCAACTTCTGTAAAATCTGCTAGCTGCGCCTTTTGCTGAAACATCAAAGTTACGGAAGCCTTATCTCCCTTTTCCTAAGCTCTGACACATTCAATTATAACTGGACATCAATCCTCATCAACCTTACTATAAACTTTCACTTCCTTTCCTCGCCAAAACATTAAAGGATTGTATAAAACACACCCAGCAATTTGCGTCCTAGCACAACATTCCAATTGAGGTTCTTAAGCAATTGAACACTTGTCTTGTAACTTCCAAAATTACCTCCACCATGATAAGTTCTCACGCTTTGCAATTAAACTCCCAAGAGATTCCTTCAAGGTTTCAACCATCAAGATTGCAAAACTAACAGCCCCCATCTTACAGCACACGAATTCAAAATTATGGACAAGGTCTTCAACTCTTATTTGGGTTCCCTTTTTGGTTCTGGGCACAATTGCTTCTCTGCAGCTGATTTGATTTAAATGAACAATCTCTAGTCCCTCAACAATGAGCATAAGTCTGAATGCAAAATGCTCCAGCCAATGAAACCAATTGGCTTGTATTTGAGGAAGGTGTTCTTTACTTTTGGCTTGTCCAACCAAAGCATACAACTCTTGATCGAAACTCCTTGCTAATTCAGCATAAAGAGCCTTTAAACTCTGCTTTGCCTCGCCACACAATCTCCCTTGGAGCTTCCTCTTCTTACACTTCACCTTGTAGCAACTTAGGCGCTGATTAATTCCACCCATGAGACTCCAAAGGTGAGACAGCCCATCCGACTTGTTTATTAATGCTCCTGTGTTGATGGATCCAGCACAGTTGGCCTTAATAACTTGCTTCCTGTTACCACTTTGCAGTGAAGGAAGCAGCAACAAGTATTCCAGAGGTCTAATATTGGGTTGAACTATAGGAAGAACCCCTGGATCAACCCACTTGGCAAGCTTCCTCTGTACCTCATGTCTCTTAAGTGAGCCTAGCTTACGTATAGAACAAGTACTTGTGGTGGACTTCAAGACCAACACCTCATCACCCAGTATACTGCCTGAATCACACAACTGAGTCGTCATACGCCAATCTTGCATCAAAGGTTCAATTTGTAACGCACAAAACCGTGAACAAGATTCTCCAATCACATCCTCACTTGAAGATGCTTTCTAATTACTTGATGTTCCAACAACTATTTGTTCAAGGTTTATTGAATCTTAGCTCATTAGATCACAATTGTCACCAGATTCATCATTCTTAGCATAATTACATCCCATTAGATCTTGTTTACTTCTAAACGCTTCTCTAAACTACTTCCCTGGATCAAAGGTTCTCCAACAAGTTCGGGTAGCCACTCTATCAATCTCTTTAGTGTTATTTGCTTAAGCTTCTGTGCCCAACTCTTGTAATAGCATATAAGGCTGCTGCACCGACATGAGTTTAACTGCTGAAATTCTCCCCTGTTGCAATTGAACTTGCTGTTGATTTTATGGAAGTATCACATTCTCCTGAGAAATTGTATTCTTCTCCTCACTGCCTTATTGTCCTTGCACAAATTTTCTCAGAATCTACTGTCTTGCATCAACGACAATCTCATGTTTTCTCAAATCTGAATGAACTGCAGCAGAAACACCCTGATCTTTTGTGGGGATTGCATTGTGGCCGTTAGAGTTCTTCTTCCTAACATTAAGCTTATCAAGAATCTTATCATTTGATATAAGGCGTAGGAAATCTGGAAGTTTCCCCTGGTCAACCAATATTGGCCTTTCCATTGCTTTTAACCTCTTGCTCGAGTAACATTTCTTGAGATTTAAATGGATGAACAAGCTGATCTTCATACCGTGCTGAAATGTATACCTTACTCTCAATTTCCTAATGTTGTAGATCTCATTTCACACATGAGAAACAACTTCCATTGATTCAACTTCTTGAACTTTAGGCTATGATGCTTCCATTTCAGATTGAAATGCTCTTAATCTTGCTGTCATCTTATACTCATCCAAAAGCTAGAAGAACTTCAGTGCAGCTTGCTAAAAGCCTTCATCAATCTTCTTGCTCAGCTCACTTTCAGTAGTTTTTAGTTTGTTATTAACTGAATTCAAACTCAATTGAACTCAATCCTCTTTAAACTCAACATTCTCAACACCACAGTTCCACAATATTCTCTCACGCACACATCCGAACCTTGAATCTGCCATAACCTGATAAGCAGCAAAACAATCCAGTCCAGCACTAGCAGCGTTGGTGATATAATTAGCTTTTCCTTGTCTAAATCCACACTCTAGTACTACGATCACCTCTGATCACACTTCTTCACTAATGTGCTCTGGTGTTCCAAGATTCTGCAGCTGAAAATTGTAGCGGCCTTTGCAAATATTGCGGTTCTAATCGAGGTAAGGTAAGTTTACAATCTTGCGTGAGCTGTCGCACCTGCTGTTGAACACGAGCTACCTGTTCCAGCTGTAGCACATTAACCGTAGCACTTCTAGCCCTTACAACTTGATTTATATTATAAATCATGCTTGATTCAACACAAACTCAATTTAATTCAAGTAACTTTAAGTAAATCAAATGCAAATCACCAAGCAACTGTGAAGATGCAGCTGTATAGCGATAGTAACCGTAAGCTTCTCAATTAAGAATTCAAAATTGAATTCGTAATCAATTTGCAATGAGATCAAGGATATTTGATATTAATTCAAGCATAATTTGGAAGCAAATAAGGACTCTGATACCACTTGTTATAATTCAAGATAAATCTTGATCATAACCTAGGGATAGTAGAATATATGATGCGAAGTTCGAAGAATTTAGATGAGAAGTAGAAAGAACTATAGATAAGAGAGACAAAGCAATCAATTATCATTCAATATGACCCATCTTACAAGAGAAGACTCACCTATTTATACCAATTACATGACTTGAAGATATATTAAGCTTGGACAAGCATTCTAACTGACTTAACTACCTAGCCGCCATTATTGACTTGACTCTTGACTTAAAAAATAACACATAACTAGCCTAACTCACGGTTCACACATCACTATTGAAGAGCTAATTAGGCTACTATTAAAGACTTATTATTACAATCTTGACTTATTCACACTCACTTTCATGTAGAAAAGAGATTAGATGAAGATAAGAATTGAAAGAGATGAGAATTAGAGAGAAAAAGTAGATGAGGGAGAAGGATTCTCAAGATATTTTCATTCATCAATAATCCATCTTATAAGAAAAGACTCACCTATTTATACTAGTTACATGACTTGAAGATACATTGAGCTTGGACAAGTATTCTAACCGACCTAACTACCTAGCCACCATTATTGACTGAACTCTTGACTTAACAACTAACACTTAACTCGCCTAACTCACGGTTCACACATCACCCTTTAAGAGCTAATTAGGCTACTACTAAAGACTTATACTAATTATTACAATCTTGACTTATTCATACTCACTTTTGTACGCCCCATCTATTAGAATCATAACAGAGTGTTATGACTTTTGTCTTCTATTTGGTTTAAATGTCTTGAGAATAGAAAAAACGGTTAAACTTTATTTGCTTAGCTAACTTTGGAATTTGGTTACCTAGGCAATTGATAGGTTTTTCCTTGGAAAGATGGTTTTGCCTTCAGAACCTTAAAGTTTGAGCCTCGATTACTCTTTTCTAAATAAGAGTACACTTGCTTTAAATTGTGGTAGAATTGTTAAAAAGCATGTGATTCGGTGCTTTAATGTTTAGCCTTGCTTGAGGAAGAGCAAGATTTAAGTTTGGGGGTATTTTGATAAGTTTAACTTAGTATATATTTATTCATATCAATTTGATTCATTTTCCAGCCATTTTACATCAAACTTTTATCGCTTTTGCTCGTTTTCTCTCATATTGCCATTTTCTTGCAAAAACACTTAATTTATGCAAAGTCTTGCCAGATTCTATCATCAACATCAACAAGAGGAAGCAAGATACATCAAATAATAGCAAAAAAATGGACAAAACTCCTCCAATTCTCACAATTCTACCAAAAACCAATTAGAATTGACATATAGTGACACAAGTTGTTTTCGGCGGCAATTTGAAATCATCACCTTAGGCCTGAATTATTAGATTTGGGCAGTGGAAAGCAAGGAAAAATAGTAAAAAAAAATGCAGGTGTGCACAAATTTTTCATGGGCGGCTAAAAGGAAAGAATGAGGATGAAGCATGTGGTTATTTTTTTTCATATTTTTATTCACCCTTCAATTGCTATAAATAGGGGGTGATTGGGGTGAGTTGAATCATCCCTCAAACCAGAAAACACAAAGAAATAGTAGAGAAAAAAATAAGAAAACCAGAGGGAAGGAGAAGAAGAAGGAAGGAAGTTTGATTTGCAAATTTGTATTTTTAAGTTCTTTCTATCATTTGTTCTTTGAGTTCGTGAATTTTGTCTTAGTTATGCTTTATTCTATGTCTATCAAGAACTAATTTTGTTTTTCCAAGGCTATGATGTAGCCTAAATTGTAATATACGCTCTATTCTAATTCAACGTATTCAATGTCTTATTATTGCATTGTTGAAGAGTTTATCACTGTTCTTCATGGGTTTTAAATGCTTGATTACCATTTAAAGCCTATAATATTTCATACTGAGTCCAAAAGGAGATTTATGATGATTGCTCAGGTGATACGCACCACGAATTGAACAAATGCTCGAGAGAGTTTAACGCAATTTGTGTGGTCTTAAGTGAAAACAATGATTCTTTAAAATTCTTTTCTTATTTACATTCACGTAAGAGATTGACGAGTTAATATGTAAAAGAGTATGCTAAGTGTTGCTCAAGAGGGAATATTTAGTAAATTACGGTTTTTGACCATCAACATGTAATAACAACATGAATACCGAGAATAAGAAGGTGCATTAATTCAACTAGATGAAATCGGATGCCTTGGACCTTATTAAATAATAAAAACCAACAAATTTTTTTTTTTTGAAATTTTCATAAAAAATTGTAAACATTTTTGCTCCTTCTTATTTTGTGCTATCTCACTTTAAAAACTACAATTTTTGGCCTTTCAAATAGCACTGGAACTACTAATTTCGGTATTCTCTCAATAAAACTCCTCGTGGAAATGATACTCTATTCATTCTTTATTAATTGATATGACGTAGTGCACTTGCGAAGCTATACGCCAAGTTAAGCATCAAGATTTTGAAGACCAACATTCGAAAGATGATTGAGGATAATGCTAGGAAGTAGCATGAGTTGCTACTAGATGCAGTTTGGGCTTACAGGACATCTGAACAAGACACAACTAGGACTACTCTCTTCCATTTGAAGCATGGCCATGATGTTGTGCTCCTAATGGAAATAATAGTTCAATCTATTAGACTAGCTCATTAAGGATGTTTTTCGAACTTGAGTATGGGCAGTCCATGATGGACGAGCTTACTAATTCAAACCAAGTGAGGCTTGATGCTCTTCATAAGTTGGAAACTCAAAAGAAGAGGGTTGCCAATGCCTACAACAAAAAGGTCAAACCTAGGTCTTATGACATAGGGGATCTCGTCTGAAAAGTGGTTTTACGTATTGGCCGGAAGGATCATGTCATTGGGAAATGGTCCCCAAACTAGGAGGGCCCATTCAGAGTCATTGAGGTATTTGGAGATAATGCCTATCTGCTCCTGGACCTAGATGGAAGAACTCACCCAAGGGCCATCAATGGTCGGTTCTTCAAGAAATATTTGCCACCAATATGGGATTCTAACAAGGAAATCCTTAAGTATAGATTCCTAGAGCTATGGGCTTAATTTCGGTACCAATGTCTTGGGCATCAAACTTTTGATCCTTAAATTAAGAGAAAAAGAAAAGAAAAGAACCACCAATCGTAGAGATGTATTGAACAAAGAGTTGAGTCCTAATTCTCACCAAGGATTTGCCTACTAAAAACAATTGGTTTGTTGTGTCATTCAGTTCAAGATCAAGCGAAAGGGCTTTCTTCTTGAAGGGCTTGAATTGTATTTTTCATTGAATGATCAACACTTTACAATACAATGCTTACTTATAGCCAAAGAACAAGGGAACAAATATCTAGACATTAACCGACTTATTACAAGCAACCAAACAAGGAACAACACTACTAACTGATTTTTTGGCACCAAACTGCAAGAACTAATATTTGAATGTGAAACAGCCGGTAAAAGGACTTGAACTAACTCCGATCATGACAATACCCTCCTCTTCAGCACATTCTTGCCTCAAGAATGAAAAGAATGGAATTGAGACTTGATAAACTTCCAGCTTTCCCAACTGGTACTGTCAGCACCCAGGTTTGCCCACTGCACCAGGACCGGTTTCCCCCTATTCTGCACTGTCTACAACGGCTATAGGCTCAAGAACTAACTGCCCATTGGACGCTTGTAAGACAGCTACTGCTCCTTTCTCTGGATCTGGTTCATGCTTCTTAAGTAGGGAAACATGGAAGACCGGATGCACCAAACTGTCCTCTGGCAGTTCTAACCGGTAGGCAACCTTACCAATTCTTTCAAGAATCTTGTCAGGTCCATAAAATCTTGCAGATAGCTTGATGTTTTTTAGGACAGCCACTAAGCTTTGCCTATAGGTTGTAATTTGAGGTAAACGAGATCTTCCACATTGAAGTTTCTGTCAATCCTCTTCTTGTCTACGAAGAATGTCATTCTAGCCTGTGCCAAGTGAAGGTTATCCTTAAGCTGTCTTGCCAACTGAACTCTTTGCTGCAGTATCTCATTAACACCTTCAACCTGTGATACTGCCCCCTGTTGAAGCAATGGTGAAGGAGGATCGTAGCCATACAAAGCTGTGAAAGGTGTAGCACCCAAGGAAGAACGGAAGTGTGTATTATACCAATACTCAGCGAAAGATAAGTA
This sequence comes from Simmondsia chinensis, assembly GCA_018398585.1. Classification (NCBI taxonomy): domain Eukaryota; kingdom Viridiplantae; phylum Streptophyta; class Magnoliopsida; order Caryophyllales; family Simmondsiaceae; genus Simmondsia; species Simmondsia chinensis. The sequence continues at coordinate 14,695,496 of JAGTTD010000010.1, read as the reverse complement.
TCTATTCCATTTCTTTGGGTGTGTGAATGTCAGTCCACGTAGGTATTGCTCAATACACTGATTAACTCTCTCAGTTTGGCCATCACACTGAGGGTGATACGAGGAGCTCAAAGCCAATGTAGCACCCAGTAGCAAGAACAACTCACGCCAAAAGGAGCTGGTGAATAACCTATCCCGGTCAGAAACAATGGACTGAGGTAGCCTATGAAGCTTGTACACTTGTTCCAAGAATATTCTGGCTAGCTTCTGTGGGGTAATGGGGTGATGGAGTGCTATAAAGTGACGAAATTTGGTAAAACGATCCACAATCACCCAAATGACTTCCTTCCCCTCTGATTTGGGTAGCCCCTCAATAAAATCCATACTAATATGACTCCAAGCACCTTCCGGAATGGGAAGTGGCTGTAACAATCCCTTGTAAGGACTGTGCTCTACTTTGGTTTGTTGATAGACTCCACAATGCTGTACAAATTCTTGTACTTCATTTTTCAAACCGGGCCACTGAAAATACAGCTTGAGTTGCTTGTAAGTCCCTTCTATACCTAAATGTCCTCCCCATGGTGAGTCATGTGAAGCTATAATGACTTGCTTCCTCAGCCCTTGACCATCCCCAATGTATATCTTCCCTCTAATTCTGATAATTCCCTGGTTTACAGTCACATCAGCATGAGCTGTAGGAGAACTAGATTGTAGGCAGTAAAGAATGATATAGGCTTGTGCAAAGGCATCATGTTCATATGAATGGATCACTTCAGCCATCTAAGAAGGCACCACTTGAGTAATTGCTGCACAAGAGCCCTAAGGGTCCTCAAACCGTCTAGATAAGGCATCAGCTACTCTATTCTCAACCCCCTTCCGGTATTGAATGATGTACTCCAAACCTAGCATCTTCATTAAGCCATTCCTCTGAACTCTTGTTGTGATTCTTTGCTCAAGAAGATACCTGAGACTTTGGTGATCTGTCTTGATCACAAACGAGTGTCCTTCAAGGTAATGCTGCCATTTTTCCATAGCTAGGAGAATAGCCATGTATTCTTTTTCATATATCGACAACCCTTGATTCTTTGGGCCTAAGGCTTGACTAAGAAAAGCCACGGGCCTTCCCTCTTGGGAAAGAACAGCTCCAATTCCTGTGTTGCAGGCATCAATTTCTTACACGAAGGGCAGCTTGAAATCTGGCATCATAAGGACAGGGGACATGGTCATAGCCTGTTTAAGCCTTTCAAAGGCTTCAGTTGCTTATTCACTCCAGTCGAAACCATCTTTCTTTAACATATCTATCAATGGCCTTGCAATGATTCCATATCCAACAATGAACTTGCGGTAGTACCCTATTAAGCCTAAGAATCCTTTTAGTTGTTTTAGTGTCTTAGGCAGAGGCCAATCCCTCATGGCTTGCACCTTGCTAGGGTCTGTTGCCACCCCCTCTCCGAAGATAATATGCCCGAGGTATTTAACTTGTCTCTTGGCAAAGATACACTTGGAGGGTTTAGCATACAATCTATGCTGCTGCATTGTTTGGAATACCTGCTCCAGGTGAGTGTAGTGCTACTGCAAAAAGTGTTGTAGACAAGGATGTCATCAAAAAACACTAGCACAAACTTCCTGAGGTAAGGCTTGAACACAAGGTTCATCAATGCTTGAAATGTCGAGGGTGCATTGGACAAGCCAAAGGGCATTACCACAAACTCGTAATGCCCTTGATGAGTTCTAAAAGCAGTCTTATGGATGTCTTACTCTTGAACTCTAATTTGATAATACCCTTGCATCAAATCAAGTTTAGAGAAATACAAAGCACAGTGGAATTCATCAAGTAAGTCATCAATAATAGGTATCGAGAACTTATCCTTGATGGTAATGGAGTTCAACTGTCGATAATCAATACACATCCTCAAGGTTGCATCCTTTTTCTTCACCATGATCACCCGGGAAGCAAAAGGACTATGACTATGTCTTATGAACTTAGTCTTCAAAAGCTCTTCAATCTGCCTCCATCTCATCTTTCTGAGAATGTCGATATCTATAAGGCCTCAGGTTCACCGGATTTGCTCCCTCTTTTAAGGGAATTGCATGATCCAGTTCCCTTTGAGATGGTAAAGAATCCGGCTGCTCAAACAACACTTCATACCTCTTGAGTAAAGCTTCTAATTCAGCATTGGGTTTAGTTACATCATCCTGCCCCTGTCGAGATCGAGTACAAGTGACCAACCCATCTGAAATCACCTTTCTGAAGTACCCTCTTTAAGCTTTTGCCTGTCATCAATTGAAGATGTCCCAGGTCTACTATGCCTTGCAGCTGGATCTTTCTTCCTTCTTTCTCAAAAGACACATTTAATTGGGAGAAATCAAAGAGTATTGGACTGTAACTCTTCATCCAATCTACTCCCAAAACTACATCGCAGCCCCGCAGCCTTAGAACTCTGAAATCATACCCAAGCTTGTGCCCTTGCATCTTCCACACGAAATTCTTACACTAAGCGTGAGTCAAGATGGTGTTTCCATCAGCAGCGGTGACTGCTAATGGACTGGTTTGAATGAGCTCTTGGTCCACTGCTCTCATCACCTTAGGATCCACAAAACTATGAGTTGAACCACTATCAAATAAAATTAACAGCTCGCGTTGTCCTACATTGCCTTTGATGCATATTGTGTTATGTGAACCACTCCCTGTCAAGGCTTTAAAAGAGATTTCTACATCTTTGTCTTCATCAAATTCTACTGATGCTTCATTCTTAGCTCCTGAACAATCTTTTTCTTCATCTGATTCAGCTTCCCTTGCTTCTTCACCAGACACTGACATGAGAAACTTGGGATCACACATGTGGCCAAAGACATATCTTTGGTTGCATTTAAAACAAAGCTTCCGTGGTCTCCTGTCATCATTAGCTGCAATCTTGCTGCTGGTTTGTATGAATTTAGTGGCAGGCGGTCCAGATACATTGCTTCTGGGCTGAATGATTCACAGGACAAAACTGAACTCTCAACCTTCTTGGCCTTCGAATAAGCTTGAGACAGGTTGCAAGGAACAAAAGCTTTCACCAAACTTTTAATTTGTGGCTTAAGACCACTCACAAAGCTGGACACATAATAGGATTTAGGAGCCTCATGGTAAACCGACAGCATTCTGGCCCTTAAACCTTCGAACCATGTCATATATTCTTTCACTGTGGTAGTTTGGACAACCTTGTTGATGTTATCCACCACTCCACTAACATCCTCATCACCAAATCTATCACACAACTAATTAGCAAATTCAGTCCAAGTAATGGAACGCTTAGTACGCAACAGCCCATAGCACCAAGTCTCCATTTCACCCCGCAAGTACACAAAAGCCACTTCTACCTTTTCATTCTCACTAATGTTATAAAAACATAAGTATTTTTCACATTTCCTTACCTAAGATTGAGGAAAAGTGCCATCAAATACATCCAGATCGACTCTAGGTTGTCGGTATCCATTGATCCTTGCACTGGATGCACTATTAGTACTGCCAGAGGGAGCAGTGGCAGGGTCCGGGGACCTAACTTATTGATTGGCTGGGAAGAATCTTCCATCACCAGTGGAAGATTGCTGTCGATCTATCCTCTGTTGGAGACCAGAGAATTGCTTAGTAAATTGCGTCGACTGTGATTCAAACCTACGATTCATGTCTTGCTGCATCATCTGCATCATATTCTGCATTTGGAGCCATACTTGCTCCGCACGATCAACCTGTTAGTTAGCACTATCACCAACAACAGCTTCAGCATAGGTCGAGGTTCCTCCACTGGCATTGTTAACATTGTTACCAGCTGCAGCAGTAGCAGCATTGGTTCTTGTCGTTGGTGCCATGGCTGATCTCTTCTTCCTAGCCAGATTGCAATGATCAATGTTGTAGTACCTCGAACTGAATCAAACAATGCAATCAAATTGAATCTTGAATTCAATCCAATTGAGTGTAAATGTCAAGCTCTGATACCACTTTTTAGGCTCAAGATAGTTCTTGAGCTTAACCTAGATAGAACAAAGGGAAATTGAACTAAATTGGAAATGAATAAGGGAAAGAATTGTATTTTTCATTGGCTGGTCAACACTTTACAATACAATGCTTACTTCTAGCCAAAGAACAAGGGAACAAATATCTAGACAAAATATCTAGACATTAACTGACTTATTACAACCAACCAAACAAGGAACAACACCACTAACTGATTTTTTGGCCCCAAACCGCAAGAACTAATATTTGAATGTGAAACAGTCGGTAAAAGGACTTGAACTATCTCCGATCATGACAAGCCTCCATGGTGGCCTCTTTTAGCCCTCCAACCATTGAACCTTGGGAGGTATGATGTTGTCTAAATGAGTGCAGCTTTAATGAGACTTAACCTCTCCTCTTATTGATGGATCTCATCTTCATGACTTTTGATCCCTTGAGCCTGATGTTCTTGGATCCTTCTTACTGCTTGGAACTCTTCAAATAACAACTGTTGGCCACCTAGGGTACCTGAACGCCCAAGGTTTCTAATGGAATCTTAGCAATGTTGTTTCTTTTAAAAAAGGACTTGGACATCTCAGTTCACCTTAAACAATACCTCCTCAAGGACTTCGAGTTCCCTGGTAATAGAGGGAGCCACCTTTGGATCTTCTTTCAGCGATCTTATCAGGGGAGCAGCCTCTTGAAAGGTGGGCTCCTTAGCTATCAAATAGGGAGATGTGTGATTTCTCTCAATAGTTGGAGTTTAGGGGATTCTAGTTCCAGTTGTTAGAAATCCAATCTACTACTTACTCCAAACTTCTCTAAAGGTGAAGACATTCCCCCAGCATTGGGGAAAAAATGGCTTTGGGAGGAGTGACCTGCAAAAGGTCAACAACAAAAGAGTTAAGCAAGATTTTGAATTTGGAGGACAGTTAAGGTTTAAAGAAATGCCTTTACCTTTTGGCCTCAGTTTGTGGCGAAGAAGGGGTCTTTAATGGCATTTCTTCCTTGGGAGCTTCTGATGGTACATCCATCTATGAAGTTTCTACAGGTGTCTTAATTGTTGGAACTGTTGCCAACTCTTCAACAGCTGATACGCCTTTCTTGAGAGGAGCTTATGGAGAATAAGGCTTGTATGTTAGAACCAAATATGGTTTGAAACATCTAGAATTGGAAAACCATAGAGGCATGTACCTTCAATAATCTCTTCAATGGAGATTGGGCATCCTAAGAGTAAAAAGGGAGGTTGCACAGGAGCCTAGCTCAAGATAGCTGCGAAGGAAACACCTTCCGGGGGGGGGAGGGAGTGACTTGTGGTTGGCTTCATAACTAAGATAACCATATCACCTTCTTCTTCAATACTTGAGCTTAATGATTCAGTATCCTCATGAGGCTCTAGTGAAATCCCTCAAGATGAACAATTTGGTATCTGATAGCCCAATTTATAAATAATTATTCATGTCTTTTAGGTTCAAATACAAACCATTTTACACCTACTTTTTATCGCTTAAACTTGATTTTGCTCTTTTTTGCTCATACTGCTATTTCATTTTAAAGACACTCACTTTATGCTAATTCAACATCAACAAATGAAAGCAAGATACAATACACAAAGCTAAAATCAAGCAACTTGTACCGATTTGGAAGCAAACCACATGGCTAAGGTAAAGTTCATGTAAAACTTGTTGCCAATTACGAACTTTGGGGGCGAAATAAATAATTCACAAGCAATGATGGATTAAACACTTAAAATATGCACACAACTTGCATGGAGGACATATTTTTGGCCGCGAAGTTGAAAGAATTGAAAAAATTAAGCAAATGGTAGCAATTTGCAAATATGGGCGGCAAAGTGAGCAAGCAGGGAAGAACTTGGGTAATTTTTTTATTTCATGTAATTCCAACCTCAAGTACTATAAATAGGCATAGGTAGGAAGCATTCAATCTTCATTCAATCATTCAAGCATTGAAACAAAGTTCACAGTTAAAAAAAATAGAGAGAAAATTCGAATAGAAGAGGAAGTGCGAGAAAAGAAAGAGTTTGGTTTGTAATTTTTCAATTTCAAATTCTTTTCTATCCTTTTCTTCTTTAAGTTCTTGGATTTTGTTTTGGTTCTTTTCATGGCATGTCTACCATGAAATTATTTTGTTTTTCAAAGGCTACGATGTAGCCTAAGTTGTAATATACGCTCTTTTCTAATTCAACGTATTCAAAGTTTGTTTATTGCATTGTTTGAGTGTGTATTTCTGTTCTTCATGAATTTTGAATACTTTATCACCATTTAAAGCCTATAATGATTCATAATGAGTATGAGAGGAGATTTGTGATGATTGCAAAAATGATAAACAGCACAAATTATGCGAATGCTAGAGATAGATTAACGCGATTTGTGTGAGCTTAAGTGAAAACCATGGACCTACAAAACTTGTTTCTTCTTTAAATTCATGCAAGAGATTGATTAGTTAATATGTAAAAGACTATGCTAAATTTTTCCAAGAAAGAATATTTGGTAAATTAAGATTTTCAACCATCAACATGTAATAACAACTTTAATATTGGGAATAGAAAGGCATATGAATGCAACAAGATGAAATTGGATACCTTAGATCTTATTAATTTAGATAACTTTCAAAAAAATAGTAAATCTTTTTAGTTCTTTTCATTTTATTTGTTAAATATTCAAAACTACAATTTTTGGTCTTTCAAATAGCACTAAAACTACTAATTTGAATAGTCACTCAATAATCAATCCTCATTGGAACGACACTCCACTCACTCTGTATTACTTTTTTTTTTTTTATGATGGTAAGGACACGGGAGGGGGAGGGGGACAATACTCCTAAATCACCTCATAAAGAGGCCCACTTTGAGCTTAGTGGGAATCGAACCCGGGCCACCCCATTGGCACCCGGCGTTACAAACCACTTTGCTATGTCCCTGAGGGACACTCACTCTGTATTACTTGGTACAAGTTAATGCACTTGCTAAGCAAACACCAAGCATCAAGTTTTTGGTGTCATTGTCGGGAATTGTTTTTATTTGAGTGATATTGATACAACCTTGTTTTAGCACTAATTTGAAGTAGTTTCGTAAAAACTGGTAAATATTTTACATTTAAAGAAAAATCCTTTATTTCATTCACTTTATTCACTTTTTTTAATTTGTAAAATTTTTTTAAAATTCGTATACCACACCCCCCCCCCCCCCCCCCCCTTAAAAATTGGTTTTTCTTAAATTTTGTTTTCGATTGTTGCAATTTTACGTTTTCTGATGAGTTTTATCTTTCTTTTAACATTTTAAACTCACCTAGAAATGTGTTTGAACATTAAAATTGTCATTTTTAAGTTTTTCAAAGAACATTAGTACTACCACCTCCTCCACGTAAAAATTTGTTTTTCTTAACTTTTGTTTAGATTGTTGTATTTTTATATTTTCTAATTATTTTTTTATTTCTTTTAACTTTTTAATTCACCTAGATAAGTTTTTGAAAGTTTTAATTTTTTTTTTCAAAACAATAGTATTATTACCCCCCCCCCCCCCCCCCCCCCCCCCTCTTTTCTCTTCTTTGTTTGTTTTGTGAAAAATTCGTATAGGAATCCTCCCCCCCCCCCCCCCCCCAACCAAAAAAATAGCTTTTTTGTTAAATTTTATGTTATAGTGTTGCACTTTTGTGCTGTCTCGTTACTTTTATCTTTCTTTTAACTTTTAAGTTTGTATATTCTTTTTGTTTACATTACTCCTTCAGGAACTAAAATTTAACATAGAATGTTGCTAGAGGTGATGGCTAGCAACAATTACATGAGACCTATATATCAATCTGTACCAATAACACCATTGAAAATTTATGAAATTAATGAATTATCTACTCAAATCTCACTAATTCAAAAGCAATTGGATAACATAAATGTCAGAATTTCTCATACTAGAGTTAGATGTGAATTTTGTGCAGGTAACCATAATAGTATGAAATGCCAAGCAGGCAACAGTTTTGCCTCATTGGGTTGTGGACAGCATAACTACACGTCAAACCATCAAGAAGCCCAACTCAACCCTTACTCTAACACCTACAATGAACGATGAACAAACCCTCCTAGCTTTTCTTGGAACACTCACGAAGCACCTTGGTCACCCATTCATCCACTTCAAGAAAAGAAATATGACTTAGAAAAGATGTTTAGGGAATTCATGCACGAAATGTCACTTTTTAGTCAAGAAAGTAGGGGTTAACTTTAGAAACCAATAAGCCTCCATAAAAAATTTAGAAACTGAAGTAGTGACTTTATTAGAGGAACTCTCTGAGAGGTCCAAAGATTCATTACCTAACAATATCGTCACCAACCTAGGGGAACAAACTAACACCATAACGTTGAGGGATGAGAACACAACTAAATGTGACATAACCCCCTTGATCGACTCATCACCACCAATAACCAAAACCTATCTCGACTGACCCACAAACACCAATGATTGAAATAGAGTGTCGAGCTCGTCTAATGAAGTTAGAGGCTTTTGGAGCCAAGGATGATGTAGCAAAAAATGTAAAAATGATCGGAAAAGAAATTTCAAGTTGTGGCACATTAAGCTCAAGGATTCAATGACCAGAGAAGGTGGAGGTGGTCGTGTAAACAAGGGTACAAAGAAAAGCCACTGAAAAAAGAAATGGTCATTGAGGGTGGATGGAGGGAACTCCATTCTCCTTTAGCATATGGTATAGATCATCGTCAAAAAGTCAAGCTAACGACTATAACTTAAGTGCTTCTTAGGAGGCAACCCAAGTTTTCATTTCCATGCTCTTTTTTTTTTTCTTTTAATTTGCTTTCATTTTTTTTCTTATGTTTTGGTACATCTTGTTCAAATGGGTTTTTGAAACAAGTTTGAGGGTTAAACATGATGCCAACATTCACCATCAAAAAGCAATCATCAAACCTAGGAAGTATCCCTCACCTATTGCTTCGTTCTTTGTATTTCTTTCAATATTGAAGACATGTTAACTTTAAGTTTGGGGGGTGGGAAAGACAACTTTTTAGATTTGGAATTTTTTTTTTTTTTTTGAAAAGTGTTCATGTCTAGTCCTATTTTATCTCTTAAAGTTGGCTTTAGTGCCTCCCAGAGTTCAGAGCTTTTGTATGGGGATGTAAATTGTGTCATCCAACAAAATGTCTTCCTATTTTCTATAGCTTAGATCATTAGTCATTTTTAAATTTCAATACATATTTTGAACCAATTTAAAAATTTTTTGAGATCTTATCATCATACTTTTTAGGCAAATTTTCCACTACTTTTAGCTCGTTTACTTTAATTGGACTTGAATAACCAGAGAATGGATTATTTTTGTGTTCTAATCACAATACATGATCTATTTTAAGGCACTATCTTGATAAAATTAATGTGTTTGAATTCACTAGTTAGCATGGTTATTTTATCTTTCCTTTCGATTAAAAGATGCTCAAATATGAACAGATTACATTAAGATTATCATTTGCATGATAGATTTTGAAGAGTTATGCCTAAGTCTAGGTAAAACCAAAATATGAGAGTGTCTCAGTTGGTGGTGTTTCTTACCCATGCAGTCATCGCCTAGGGGTTAGGAGTTCGATTATCGTTGAAGATATACTTATTATAAATCACTACAACTTTTGAGCTCACTCCCATCATAAGGGCGTATCAATTGGTGGTGTCTCCTACACATGTGGCCATCGCCCAGGGATCAGGAGTTTGATTCTCGCTAAAGATATACTCATGCGGTCATCTCGAGGGCATATCAGTTGGTGGCATCTCTCACCCATGCGATCATCCCACAGGGCTAAAGAGTTTGATTCTTGCTAAAGATATACTCATGGGCCGAGATTGGCTGGGGCAAACCAGTTCCTCGTTACAAAAAAAAAATATGAAAAAAAAGAAGAAGAGAAAATTTTGCGAATAATTTTTAGTCTTTGGCATACTTGAAAAGTCTTGTTATGAACGGAATGAATTTTGTCATCTATTGGGACAGAATTTCTTGAGATTAGAAAGAAAGACAAACTTAATTTGCGTAGCCAACTTTTGAATTTATTGACCTACATGATTGATAGGTTTTTCCTCATAACAATTGTTTTTCTTTTAGAACCGTAAGCCAATGATCCTCTATCATTCTTTTCTAATAGAAGTATTCTTGCTTTGAATGTTGATAAAATTCTTAAAAAGAATGAGATCCTGCGCTTTAGTGTTTTAGCCTTGCTTGAGGATGAGCAAGATTTAAGTTTGGGGGATTATTGATACGTCCAATTTAGCATATAATTATTCGTGTCTTTTAGGTTCAATTACTAACCATTTTACACCTAATTTTGCTCGCTTTTGCTCTTTTTTTGCTCTTATTGTTATTTCTTTGCCAAAACACTCACTTTATGATAATTTATGCTAGGTTTTATCATCAACATCAATAAATGAAAGCAAGATACAGTAAACACAACAAAAATAAAGTAACTTGTATCAATTTGGAAGCAAACCACACGGCTAAGGCAAAGTTCAAGTACAAGTTGTTGCAAATTGCAAACTTCAGTGGCAAAATCAATAGATCCCAAGCAAAGATGGATTAAACACTTAAAATATGCACACAACTTTCAAGGAGGACTGATTTGGGAGGTGCAAAGTTTAAAGAATCGAAAAAAATAACCAAATGGTAGCAATTTGCAAATTTGAACGGCAAAGTGAGCAAATAGAGAAGAACTTGTGCAATTCTTTTATTTCATGTAATTCCAACCTCAAATGCTATATATACGCATAGGTAGGAAGCATTCATTCATCATTCAAGCATTCAAACAAAGCTCAAAGTAAAAATAATTATAATAATAATAGACAGAAAATTTGGATATAAAAGGAAGGGAGAGAAAAGAAAGGGTTTGGTTTGTAATTTTTCAATTTGAAGTTCCTTTGTATCTTTTTCTTCTTTAAGTTCACGGATTTTGTTTTAGTTTTTTTTTTTTTTTTTATGTTATGTCTACCATGAACTAATTTTGTTTTTCCAGAGCTACGATATAGCCTAAGTTGTAATATATGCTCTTTTTTAATTCAACATACTCAAAGTTTGTTTATTGTGTTGCTTGAGTGTTTATTACTGTTCTTCGTGAGTTTTGAATGCTTGATTACCATTCAAAGCCTATAATGATTCATAATGAGTCTGAGAGGAATTGATAAGTTCAAGGCCTGATTGGTGGCTAAAGGTTTACCTAGAAACATGGGTTAGACTACTTTGACACTTATGCCTCCGTGGTGAGGATATCAACTATAAGAGTGTTGATTGCTCTTGCTCCTATGTGTAAACTCGTAATTCACCAAATGGATGTGAAAACGGCCTTTCTGAATGGTGAATTGAAAGAGGAAGTGTACATGAAACAATCTGAAGGGTTTGTTGTACTGGGCCAAGAGAGGAAGGTATGTAAACTCGTACGCTCTCTGTATGGGCTAAAGCAAGCCCTGAAACAATGGCATCAAAAATTTGATGTGGATGTTATGAACAACGGGTTCATGATAAATGAATCGGATAAGTGTGTATATAGCAAGTTTGAGAATGGCAAAGGTGTCATAATTTTCTTGTATGTGGATGATATGTTGATATTCGGTACGGATCTAGAGCAAGTAGAGAGGGCTAAAAGGTTTCTCTCTGAAAACTTTGCTATGAAAGACATGGGTGATGCTGAGGTAATCCTTGGTATAAGGATTGTAAGGAATGGGGATTCCATATCCTTGAATCAATCCCACTATGTAGAAAGTGTGTTGAAGAGGTTCAACTGTGGTGCACATGCACCGATGCTCACACCCATGCACCCAAGTATAAAATTGGTACCGAATAGGGGCCCACCTGTTCAGCAGTTGGATTATGCCCGAGTCATTGGGTGTTTGATGTACGCTATGACGAGCACTAGGCCTGACATAGCCTATGCTGTTGGAAAGCTTAGTAGATATACTAGCAATCCGAGTAAGCTACATTGGCAAGCAATCTATAGAGTACTAAAGTACTTGAAGAGTACCATAGACTATGGTATTTCGTATGTGGGGTATCCCCCAATTTTGGAGGGATACTCGGATGCCAGTTGAATCTCCCATGGGGAGGATCATGCGTCAACTAGTGGATGGGTTTTCTTACTCAGTGAAGGTACAGTTTCTTGGGGTTCCAAGAAACAGACCTGTATAGCTGATTCTACGATGGCAGCGGAGTTTATAGCTCTTGTTTCGGTGGCTAAAGAAGCCGAATGGTTAAAGGATCTCTTGTACGAGATACCTTTGTGGCCCAAGTCGATCTCACCGATCTCTATCCATTGTGATAGTCAAGCTACGCTTTCTAAAACATACAGTGAGGTGTACAATGGGAAGTCTCGACACATTGGTATGAGACACAGTCAGTGAGGCATCCGATTTGAGAAGGTGTCATCACTGTGGATTTTGTGAGGACAAGTCAGAATCTAGCAGATCCGTTCACAAAAGGCCTTGCTAGAGACTTAGTCCTGAAAACGTGCACAGGGATGGGGTTGAAACTTATCATTTTTAGTCACCCATGATTGGCCCTCAACTCGATGCCTAGTTAGACGCTAGGTCTCAGGTTCAATGAGTGAGTTTTATTATTCGTCTGGCTGCAAGCACAAAAGAATTTTGCCATCCCGTGTGTGAAGTGCTTGGTACTGCGTCAGAGATTTAAAGGATGAGCGTATGCTTTTAATGGACCCAGCCTTAATAATCTTGTAACAGAATGTCAGTCGCAGGACATGATCTGATGGGGTCCACCTTAGTGAGTGTGAAGTTTGGCCGCTTCAAGGGGTGATTTTTGACAAAGGTTTTGGCCCTGATACACTCGTGAAGGGTACATGACACACGTCGTCATATGTGTCGATCTAGGAGGTGTAAGGTATGTACGGGGAGTAGAACTCCTAGGGCGTGGTGGTGTGTTCAGTTAGTCAAAAGGGTTGAGTGGTTCAAAGCTTAGTCTACCATCTTCGATCCGATTAATTGCAAACATGTCATCACTAGCTGAGGATTCAATCGATAGACACCCTCACTGATGCGCGACATGGCCTCTTTTAACTTAGAGATGTTGTTTATGACAGTGGCTGTACTTTGAAAATAATGGAGGAATGTTGATGTATTTTCAAATTATGTAATGAAATTTGTGAATAAAGTGTTTTGAAGTTGGTCCCAAATGTGTGTTCTAAGTGTTCTGATATGTTTTAATGTGTGTTGGGATGTGTGTCGACACACAGGATTGGTGTGTCGACACACATTCTTACAGAAACAGGGATGCAGAGGTGTGTGTCAACACACGGGGCCCGTGTGTCGACACACTGATCTACAAAACCGAGTCTGCAGAACTGTGTGTCGACACACGGGGACAATATTTCCTAGTTTTCGCGCGATAACTTCCCGGGTTTTTGCATCCCTTTTTTGGGGTATGTTTTGGGACGTCTTCTTTCACTTGATCTATTAAATATTCCCCACCAATTTGATTGATGGATCATCATGAAAATGTGTCTTTGCATTTGAAAACGGTCTTTCTCTTACATCTCCATATGTCTCCCTTTACATACTTTCACTCCACTTTACTTAGTTATCGTTGTATCCCAGAGACTATTTCATACGCTGAAATAAGTCTTAAGGAAAGTGACTTCACGCCTCGAAACCTGAAGATCAGATAGTTACTCGTTTTCTTGATTTTACAAGTGTTAACACCTACATATATTTGATAGATGAAAATATGAAGTTGTATATAAGTCATTGTATCATATCACTTGATTTAAACAATACAAGATGGCTACTGTTCCTGTTTCTGGGCCATGAGTACAAGCCAATTAACAACCATTCAAATTTTATCGGAAGTCAAAGCCGATTAGAACTGTATAAAATAAGGCTTTAATTGAGGCTTGGATGAGTCAAGAATTTATTTTATTCTTAAGATTGTAGGTCAATGGGCTAAATCAAATAAAAAATATTTTGTTTAGGGGAAAAAAACAATATATTTTTAGTTGACTGTGTGAATGAGAAGCGTCAGCATTGTTATTTCTTGGGAAAAGTTGTTTGTGGAAGTTAAATGATACTCTCTTGGGTATAATACTTTCTAGTGTTATTTTTAACTTTTTTTTAGATTACAACCAAAACTTCAATCAATGTGCTTCAATAATTTTGAGATGTTCCATTGAAATGCCTGCCTCGTTTATTAATGAGGAGCCTTTGTTACTGGTATGTCCGATATAATCATGGCCTAGTCTAATATGGCTTATAGTTGTCTTGGGGTTGCTATCTCTCATACCGGAATCTGGAATAATCTCTAAAGGTGACTTAATGATAATTGCTGCAAGCATTTAAATAGAATTTGTAGATGTGATTGTACATTTACTTGTTTCATATTGTAGATAGATGAGACTGTGAAAGAATCTTTACCACTTACTTCTCTATCACTTACCCATCAGCTTGAGGGCTTGTCGATTGAGCATGGGGGGCTCATCCCACATACTCATGGGTTGTGCCCTACCTCGTTAACTTTTTTAAATGTAACACTAGACATGATTTGGAATATGAGAGAAAAAAAAAGACGAAGAAGTCTTGATGGTCTTTTACACATGCGCAACAAGTCCACTGGCTTTATGAACTATGTTTTAGATATGCATACTAACATGGGTGAATAACATCTTAGCTAATTGAAATGTACTTAATAATAATGCATATTCCGATGTCGTGATAGTCCAAAAATAACATATTGGATTTTGATGTGATCATATTTTGAGACTGGTTGTGGATTGGATCGTACTTTAGGTGTTCACAGGACATGAAGCCAAATTAGTTTATGAATTACAAGTGCATGTTAGAAGATACTGCTCATGGTCTATCATAATGCTCCAACATGCATATACATTCCAAAATGTGACCATATTAAATCCATGAGTTCTATATCTTCATGTTGATTTTCATGTTTATGACTGTGCATTTCATTCACTAATTCTCAGTAAGCCAGTGAAACTAAAAAGGCTTTTATTTGTAGCTTGATGTAGAATTTTTAGTCATTGTCCTTTCTAGTTATATATACATACATAATATGTAAATCAATCATCTTTGTTAAACTATGGTCCCAAAAATAATGGACACCTATAAGATGCCACCGAAGGATGCTATATCATGAGCTATTCATGGGAGTGGTTATCTTTGCTACTAGAAAGGTTAAGGTGGCTGGTGCAGATATGTGTACTTGCTTATTTATGTTTGCTTGATCAACCTCATTAATGTTTATTTCTACATTGATTCCTCTGTGCGTTTAACAAGCTATTTCACAGCTGGTAGAAAATTTATTTAGGAGGGAGATGTTGTTGTGCAACTTTACACAACTTTGTGCGTGATTCAATGACCGCATTTATTCGGTATATATTATACGAACAGCTTAGACATGAGAAATTACTATCATGACAGATTCCAATCTGCACCCATAACTCTATATTGTGGGGGCTAACTGAGAAATAACTTCCAAAAAGGATGAGTAACATAACCCTTTATATTTCAAAGAAACAAAACATAGAGCCAAGTGATGTTGTACCATTATTGATCTATTGATACAACATTGTATATACTAACATAGTTGACTCTCCTTGTTTGATGGACTTTTGGATCATTCGTTTAAAAGTACAAGGGATCCTGAAACAAGTTGTTTTGAACAACTATCACAGTAGGCCAACCATCCTATGTTTCGAGCATGGTAGCACATTGAAATAACTATATTTTACAACACCCTATGATTTTTGAGAGTATGATGATTCAAACTGGAACATAGTTACGTCATAGACCCATTGCCAAGGCAATGCTTCTAAGAGGATGATAGGCGAATACCTCATATATATATGATGGTCTTGTTCTTGCACTTGCTATGTCTATGAAGATAAGAAATCATGTGATATGTGCTTGGTTAATATAGTCTACTTAATTTACTTAATGCTCAAAAAGGAAATGAATAACTATATACTTATAATGTCCAAATTTTTTCTTTCCCCTTAATATTAATAATTGTTATATGATTTATAATAAGTGCAATAAAATTCACCATGTGTAGACATTGTTTTCATCGTAAGACAGCACATTTGAAAGGGAATGAATTATAGTTGGTATTATAACAAATGTCTGAGTATGCCTAAAGATTTTAATGAGCAGAATGTAGTTTGCATGACTTCATGTCTATACTATAATGTTTCAATCATGATGGTGATGAGGATTGAATAAAAGGCAAGGAAATAGAAAAGCCCAGTACAAACAAAAAAAAGGAAAGAAGAGTTTGTTGCTCATTGTAGCCTTTGATGAGGCCTCGCAATAAGGGAATAGATGCATATGAGGCATATGTTATGACTAATTTGTATGATATACATGTCAGATTGGCTTCGTTAGATTGAATCTTATGTGTGATAGATATGGTTGTGACATGGCTTGTGAGCTTGTTATTGGGCACACATCGAACATTGACAAGTGTCAATATTGCAGGAGGCAAATGACAAGAGACCTCGTGTAGAGGGAATGTAGTCCCAAATGGGAGGCAACTTATAAAGCCCTATTGGGATGTTATGTACGGTTGTGCGAGAATCCTCATGGATGAGTCAAAGAGACGGAAAGAAAAGCCCTATTGGTAGTGCTCAGTACCATTGTATTGTGATTGCACCATTATTTTTGATAGGTGCATGACAACTTACCAAATGAGTAAGTCCAGATCTCCAGATTATAGTAAGATAAGATCATATTGGTGGTGCTATTATGATTACGTGAGGTACTATGATAATTGACAAAGATTCTAGCTAGAGTTGAGATCTGGAGGACATTGAGGGGGATGTGGCTAAATCCCAAATATGAATAGATCATCCATGAAGATACACTGAAAAAGGGACAAATGAATCATGGAGTGGTTTGGCTAGCATGCTACATATACGATTTGAAATTAATAAGTCCATCCCTATGGTGTCAAGCATTCTTACTTGTAGCCATAATGGAGGTTGAGTGAATACAACTCTTAATGTGGTATGTAGCCCATACGGGTGGGGTGTGTTGTCACATGCACATCCTTGGCGGAACCACCTATATGAGTGTAGAAGTAAAAGCCGCTTCTATCGCGCTGGCTCTCTAGAGCACTCATGAAATCCAGGCGATGCACATGGCCATGACGTGCAAACTTCCAAAACTAGTCGAACTTTTGAACTTTAATGTGTGTGATGCATTCCATGTGCCCTCAAGTAGCTGAGTTTCAGGGCAAAGTCCACTTTGGCTCTAGTACGGGAGCCAATTGGCTCTAGCACGGGAGCCAATAAAACACTAGTGTGGGTTTCAAGGCTAAGCCACCATCATGATGCATGAAAGCTTGTCTTAGCCCAAATTTTTATTAAAATAAGTGGGAATTGTTGGATTTTTTTAAAAAATTTGACATATTTATTTTATTTTAATTTAATACTTTATATTTTATTTGAAAAACATCAAAATAAAATTATTGAAGCATGCAACGCATGTCTTTAATTTGAGTTAAAACCTCAAAGGTCATTTTCATATTGAATTGGTCAATGTGCATTACGGTATTTGATAGTATTTGTTTTAATGCAAATTTTTAAAAATTGCAAGGATACTCTTTGGAAAATTCTATATAAAGGGCTATTGTGGCTCAGCACAAATATGAGAAAAAATTTTATCATCACTGTGAATTTGTATGCTTGTTTGAAAAATTCCTCCCACTTAAGTAAGTTTGAGTTAAGGGTGTAGGATGGAGTTTTTGCCTCTTAGACCAGTGTAGGGTTTGAGAGTGATAGCATTGTGTTATAAATCCTTTAGTCTTTTGGTTGTAATAGGTCTTGAATTTCTTGTTAGGTTTTAGATTGCTTTTATGTTGTAATTGCTTGTTAGTTGGCAGGCCTTTTGGCGCCAAGGGGGTCGTGTTTTGGTCTTGCTGGTCAAGGTTGGTCAAGAGTGGCGGCTTTCTTGTGTTTTGGCGCCAATTGCGGTTAGGCGGTTAGAAGGTCTTGTTGTCCTTGTGCAATGTACCTAGATCTATTATAAATAGATCTAATGCTTGTAATCTTTTCATTCAATCAATAACAAGTTTGATTTCCTTTTGGAAAACTCTCTAATCCTCTTCTAATTCTCTACTTTCTCATCTCCTTTCAATTCTCTTCTCACCTTATCATTCTCTTTCATAAGGTTAGCTATCCATTTAGGTTTGGTAGTTAACAATTGGTATCAGAGCTGGTTCAAGTTTTCTATTGCTTGAATTGAGCTGGCAAAATCAATGAAAAACAATCAAAGTATGGCTGATGGAGTTAGAACACGATCGGGAGCAGGAGGAGGCAATGCAGCTTCAGTTGTTCAACCAAATTTGTCATATGCTGCTGTTGCTGGTTCGAACACTTCAAAGGAGTATGTTACAATTGATCGGATGAAGGAATTGTGTGACCACATTACCAATTCGCAATTACAATAAGAAGAACGCATGTTCTCAAGATTACAGCAAATGCAGTTGGAAAATCAACAAAAAAAAGGATGAAAATCAGTAAAGAAATGATGATTGATTGTCAAAATTGGAGGATAGGTTGGAGAAATTGCAAGATCAGATGAAGAAGCAGGGAGAATCATCAGTTAATGCGATTCTTAAACCAACAAGTCAACTCATTCCTCCAGCTGTTGTGGTTCAACCGCACGTTCATCAAGACAGGAATGAGAGTTTGGACAAGAATCGTGGTAAATCACCTATGTTACAAGCAGAAGCTAGTCCTTCAGTTCATATCAGATTAGTTGATGATCGAACTTCAGTAGTTGAGGCTGCTGTAGGAGCACATGATCGAAATACAGAACAAAGCCATTCTAGATTGTTTGGCAAGAGTGCAGGGCTGCAATTCAGACCACCTGATTCAAGTGCACACCAAAGGAGCTCATCCGATGACTTAGAACAACAGAATAGGCCTCCTGATTTGCATCAACAGCAGAGATCATTGAGTATTGATGCTACATCTGGTGGCAGAAGCTATGCTCATAGACAGCCAAGGTGCAAATCGAGCCGTTTGATGGAAAACAGCCTGAGTCTTGGTTGAGGAGATGTGAACGGTATTTTCATTTCTATAACATCAATGAAGCTGAAAAAGTAGAGCTAACAGTAGTGCATCTTCATGGAGACCATGAGGTATGGTTTTATAGTATATTGAAGAGTAATCCTTGTCTTTCTTAGGGCCAATTCGTGGAAGAGTTATGTGAGAGGTATGGTGAAGAGGATACAAGCGATGTTGTTGATAGCTTTAATAAAGTTTATCAAACCTCTACCGTGAAGGGATACATGACCAGATTTGAGAATTTGTGTGCTAACATGATAGCCATTAATCCACATTCTCCAGAGGCATATTATATCTCAAGCTTTATTAGTGGATTAAAGCCAAGAATTAAGAACTTGGTTAAGGCCATTGGGCCAAAGACTCTCTCCAAAAGCTATAATAAGGCTAAATTTATTGAGGCTACACTTGTATCTTCAAGTGACAAAAGCAAATTCAAGAGCAGCAATTGCAGGACTCATCAAAGAGACTCATCAAGCACCAAGGCTGGCCGTTCAGTGGACAAGAGGTCTACAAGGTTATGTTATAAATGTAATCATCCATATCAGCCCGGACATAGGTGCAATCCAAATTTTTTGATGTCTGCAAGAGAATCTCGTGTTGAAGCTGAATCTGAGGCTGATAGTTTAGGATCTGCAGAGGACAGTTCAGGGCATGGTTCACACGATGAGCTGTTTGAAGATGAGGTTGAGATTTCCATGAAAGCACTGATCGGGAATGTAGAACTTCCATTACCATTCTTGTGGATAGTGGAAGCACACATAGCTTCGTTGATCCCAAATTGGTGAAGAAAGTGAAGCATGAGATCATCAAAACTCACCCTTTGGCTGTGATGGTAGCGGATGGCAACTCGATTACTACTCAAAGGAAGTGCGAAGCATTCCATTGGTCTATACAAGATCATCAATTCACTTTTGATTTTAGAGTTCTTCCCTTGGGAGGGTGTGATATGGTGCTTGGAGTAGATTGGATGAGGACTTTTAATCCGGTGCTGTTTGATTTTGATAAAATGACTGTATCTTTATAAGTTCATGGTACTAAGGTCACATTACAAGGGATTTCAGATCAAGCTCAGTTGCAGCTGATCAATGGCAGGCGCTTACATGGCGGATTCAAGAAGAATGCAATACAATGGCTTAGACAATTATTTGTTATTTCATCTGCAGAACTGCAGCCGGATATCCAACCTGAAGTTCATGCTTTGCTCGAAGAGTTTAAGGACATTTTTGAGCAGCAAAAGAACCTTCCTCCTCAAAGAAGTGTAGATCATGCCATACCACTTCGAGCTAACTCTGATCCAGTAAAGATCAGGCCTTACCGTTATGCTCATGCCCAAAAATCAGAGATTGAGAAGCAAGTTGATGAGTTGCTTCCAATGAGCTTCATTAGACCAAGCCATAGTCCTTTTGCCTCACCCGTGATTCTTGTTAAGAAGAAGGATGGCACAGCTAGAATGTGCATCGATTATCACCAACTGAATTCTTTGACAGTGAAAGTTAAGTTTCCTATTCCTGTTATTGACGATTTTCTTGATGAGTTATATGGAGCACATTTCTTCTCTAAGCTTGATTTGAGGCAGGGACATCATCAAATCAGAGTTCTTGAGCTGGATATATACAAGACCGCTTTTCAGACACACCATGGGCATTTTGAGTTCGTTGTTATGCCTTTTGGTTTAAAAAATGCTCCGGCCCCATTCTAAGCTGCTATGAATGACATCTTCAAGCCTTACTTGAGGAGATCAGTGTGGTCTTCTTCGATGATATATTGATGTATAGTTCTTCCTATGAGGATCACCTCATTCACCTTAGAGAAGTGTTTGTAGTGATGCGGCAACACAAATTTTTTGCTAAACTGTCAAAGTGCTCTTTTGCTCAGTCCAAACTTGAGTATTTGGGCCATGTCATCTCTCATGAAGGAGTCTCTACCAATCCCTCCAAGGTGCACGCAATGCAAGAGTGGCCAATTCCTATGACATTGAAGCAACTCAGAGGTTTTTTGGGATTGACCGGTTATTATAGGAAGTTCATAAAAGCTTATGGGTCCATTGCAAAGCCCCTAACTGAGCTTCTAAAGAAGGATGCATTCAAGTGGAACGAAAAGGCACAAACAGCTTTTGATGCTCTTGAGTCTGCTATGTGTGTGGCTCGGTATTGGCCATGCCAAACTTTGCTGAGGACTTCATCTTGGAGACAGACGCAAGTGGGACTAGTTGTGGGGCTGTTCTCTCTCAACATGGAAGACCTATTGCTTATTTGAGTCAAGCGCTTAGTCCCAAACATCAAGCCATGTCCACTTATGAAAAAGAGTACTTGGCAATTCTCCGAGCAATTGAGAAATGGAGGCATTACTTGGATGGTCATAGGTTCATCATTCGAACAGATCATCAAAGTTTTAAGCACCTCTTGAAGCAAAAGATAGTGACAAGAACTCAAAAGAAGGGGTTCATGAAGTTGTTAGGCCTTCATTATGCAATCGAGTATAAAAGAGGGAAGGAAAATCTGGCTGCGGATGCTTTATCAAGGAGGTTTGAGGACCACGAGCAAGGTTCTTGTGGTGCATTGTCTGTTTTTTTTCCATCTTGGATGGATGAAGTCTACAAGTCTTATGAAGGGGACTCCTTTGTTCAAGAGTGTGTGGCTGCAGCTTGGGTGAAAAATGCAGATGTCGTTGACAGAGAAGTATCTGTGCATAAGGGTATCATCCGGGTGTAAAACAAGCTGTACATTGGCTCCTCGACTGATTTGAGAGATCAGATTGTGAAGGCTTCACATGATTCAGCTTGGGGTGGACATTCCGGGGTTGAAGGTACTTATCAGAGAGTTAAGACATACTTCAGTTGGCACGGTTTGAAGAAGGCAGTGACAGATTTTGTTAAGTCTTGTGAGGTGTGTCAACAAACCAAGTTGGGAGATCATAGATACCAAGGACTCTTGCAGCCACTTCCCATTCCGGAGGATGCTTGGATCAACATAAGCATGGATTTTATTGAAGGACTTCCCAAGTCTGATGGTAGGGAGGTAATTTGGGTAGTAGTGGATTGCTTCACCAAATATAGTCATTTTATATCACTTATCCGGCCTGTTACAACTGAGATATTGGCTAAGAGCCTCTTAGACAACATATACAAGTTACATGGGTTGCCTCAATCCATTGTTTCTGATCGGGACAAGATCTTTACAAGCATTTTTTTGGAGGGAGTTGTTCAAGTTGTTAGGTACTACATTGGCACTTAGTTCATCCTATCATCCCCAAACGGATGGACAAACCAAACATGTCAACAAATGTATTGAGCAGTACCTTTGGAGCATGGTTTTCTCACGGCCTAGAGAATGGAATCAATGGCTCTCCTTAGCTGAATATTGGTTCAACACTCATGTTCATGCATCCATTGGCACTTCTCCTTTCCAAGCCTTATATGGGTATGCTCCTCCTTCCCCATTAATGCTGCAATAGCCTAAGACACCAGATTCTGCAACAGGGGACTTCATTCAGCAGAGGAAGCAGATGTTGCAGGTTCTTAAAGATAATCTTCATCAAGCTCAATCACGAATGAAATTTTATGCTGATAAAAAGAGGGTAGACAAAAATTATGAAGTTGGAGACATGGTCTACCACAAATTTTATAGACAGTCTTCTTTGGCTATCAGGAAAAATGTCAAGCTAAGTGCTCGTTTCTTTTGCCCATACAAAATTTTGGAGAAGATTGGCAAAGTTGCTTACAAACTTGATTTACCTCTTCATTCATACATTCACCCGGTGTTCCATGTATCATTACTTAAAAAGCAGATAAAAAAAGGAGTTATAAGCTCATGGTCTCCAACAGAAGTTGGAGCAAATGGTGCGCTGCTGCTTGGGCCGGTTGCTGTTAAGAAGCAGAAGATGATTGCAGGTGCTGAGGGAGCTTTCCAGCAGATTCAGGTGTAGTGGCTGAACCTGGACAAAAGCGTGGTTACATGGGAGAATCCTACATTTTTTTAAGAGCCAATTTCCAAGTTTTTCTCCTTGAGGACAAGGAGCTTCTCAAGGGGAAGGGAATGTTATAAATCCTTTAGTTTTTGGATGTAATTAGTCTTGTAGCTCGTGTGTTGTTTTGAGAATGCTTAAGCCTTGTTTTTAATTGTTAGTTGGCAAGCCAAGTTGGCGCCAAGAGTCGGTTAAGGGTCCAGCTGGTCAAATGTGGCGGGTTGTTCGTATTTTGGCGCCAAATTCAGTTAGTCGGTTAGGGTTGGTGTTGTAAGTGCAATGTACCTAGATCTATTATAAATAGACCTAACTCTTGTAATCTCTTCATTCAATCAATAAAAATCCTGATTTCCTTTTGGATAATCACTCTCTAATTCTCATCTAATTCTCTAATTTCTCATCCCTTTCAATTCTCTTCTCACCTAATCAATCTCTTCCACAAGGTTAGCTACCAATTTAGGTTTGGTAGCTATCAGCAGATAACTTACCTTGCAATTTAAAACAGAAATAACTTTTAATCTGTGAGGGGTTAAGGATCAAATTTTATATTAAAATGAAGATCTTGAAGAGATCTAGGTACCCATATAAATGTTTTGAATGTTTGATGAAGAAAAATACCCGAAAAAGGGTTTGGGCGAGCTAAACGCATATATGGCGTATAATTCACCTTGCAAATTAGAACATACATAACTTTCAATCCGTAAGGAGTTACAGATCAAATTTTATATCAAGACGAAGATCTCGAAGAGATCTTAGTACCCATATTAAAATTTTGAACTTTTGATGAAAAAAATTACTCGAAAAAGGGTTTGGACTTGCCAGATGCATATAAGGTATATAACTCACCTTGCAACTTAAAATAGACATAATTTTGAATCCGTAAGGAGTTAGGATTTAATTTTATATCAAAATAAAGATATTGAAGAGATATTGGTACCCATATAAATTTTTTGAATGTTTGATGAAGAAATATACCTAAAACAGGGTTTGGGCGAGCTACACGCATATAAGGCGTATGACTCACCTTGCAATTTAAAACAAACATAATTTTCAATCCGTAATGCGTTACAGATCGAATTTTATATAAAACTGAAGATATCAAAGAGATCCAGGTACCATACAAAGTTTTTGAATGTTTGATGAAGAAAAATACCTGAAAAGGGGTTTGGGCGAGCTAGATGCATATAAAGCGTGTAACTTACCTAGCGACTTAAAACAAACACAACTTTCAATCCTTGAGGATTACGGATCGAATTTTATATCAAAATGAAGATCTCAAAGAGATATAGGTACCCATATAAATTTTTTGAACGTTTGATAAAGAAAAATACCCGAAAAATGGTTTGGGCGAGCTAGATACATATGCGGCATATAACTCATCTTACAACTTAAAATAGACATAACTTTCAATCCGCAAGGAGTTACGAATCGAATTTTATACAAAAATGAGGATTTCGAAGAGATCTAGGTATCATATAAAGTTTTTGAAAATTTGATGATGAAAGATAGCCGAAAAATGGTTTTGACGAGCTAGACGCATATAAAGTATATAACTCACCTTGCAAATTAAAACAGACACAACTTTCAAACCGTAAAGAGTTACAGATCGAATTTTATACCAAAATGAAGCTCTTGAAGAGCTTTGGGCGCCTGTTGTGTTTGTTCTTTTTTTTTTTTTTTGGAGAATTTTGTTTAGAGAGAAAATTGAAAAGGTTTGTAAAAGGTGCAGCCAAACTTGAACCTTGCGTGACCCTTAAAACGCTTGTGCCTTACAAGAAACACCAGGCCAAGCGTGAGCCTATAGATCCTTCCCATAGATGGCAGAATTTATGTTTTTAACGAATTTGGTTAGTGTGCTTAGTCGTCATATCGGAGTTTGGTATGAGGTAGGGTTCGTAAGAACGAGCCAAACTCAAGCTCTAGCTACACGCTTGACTTGATATTTCTTGTTCTGAAAGAGGTGGAGAGCTACAGAGAGTGCGAGATAATGAGGAAAAGTGTGGGAGGCATGAGAGAGTGAAAGAATGGGTGAGAGATGTGTGAGTGAGTGTGAGTACCCCCCCCCCCCCCCCCCCCCCCCCTCTCTTATATAGAGTTTAGAAGTCAGGTTAGAGGTGTTGGGCATACGACACTGGTCACCCCTTGCTGGTCGCCCCTCACTGGTTACCCCTCCCTGCTCGGTACTCACTACTTGGTCAAACAGGGTTGGTTAATGAGGGGTGGTCAATGATGTGCAATCAACACCTGACTTAGGTAGCTTGTTTCAGGCTACAGGTATCTAGGTGAGCAGGTACTGGGCTTAGTACTATAAGCATATAAAATACCATACTAATATTATAAAATACCGGGGTAGTATCACAAATATATACCATTCTTAATGAGTAGAATTTCATCTATATACAACATTTAGAAAGCCTCTGCTTTCTTGTTATGTCACTCGTACACTGATGGTTCACTAACCGTTGATTCAAATCTCTAGGACTTGATTACCCGCCATATTCAATGAACAAGATGCTTATTTAATTCTACAAATAGACTTCTGCGGTTTGCATACTATATGCTTCTCACTCTTGGCAACAAACTTGTCTAGTTGTATCATATACATAACTTTTTAAAGATGGCCATTTAGAAAATGTCATCTTCACTTCCATTTTCATATCTCATCATATGAAATACAATGGATGAGAGTATCCTTATGAACTTAAGCATAACATTTGGCTAGAAGGTTTCATCAAAGACGATTCCTTCCATTAGGGTATAATCCACTGCTATCAATCTAGCCTAGAAGGTCTCAACCTTTCTCATCCACTCAACTCTTTATACTTGTAGATCCATTTAGATCCAATCTAATGGATTTAATGTCTTCGATGCCTCTATAAGATCCCAGAAAAAGTTAAAATACTATTACTTAACTTTTATTGCCCTGATCATTTGGTCTGCATCTTTATACTTCAGAGTTTCATTTTAGTCTAAAGTATCAGATTCACCATCACGCTTAACCATTAAGACTGAAGACATGAATCCGTCAAGTGACCCTGACCATCCTCCTACTACACCAAAGCTCTCATGTATTTAGTTTGACAATAACCTGGTTGAAGATATATGTTACATCATCTATACTATAAGTTGTATCAAGCTGTAGAGACATAGTATCTCATATTGTCAATTTATCTAACACAAGCTATCTGTAGTTCTTTTAGAACACTTTCTAAAACCTCTTACATAACAAGCCTTTTGATATGTAAATGTGACTTATCATATGAATCTTACTATATCCAATAACACATTATTAACTATTTTTACAACTCTTTGCAGTAAGGAAAAAATAAGAATTCTCCTGAAATCACTACTTTGGTTTAATCAAAGTAACTCGATATAATTACCTAATTAATCCTAACTTTAGTTTTTAATTCTTTGAACTTTTCAAAGGATTCAAGACATTAGTCCTCATAGGTATATCCATATTTCAACTAATTGAGTATTTATTCATAAACATCTTATGAAATACTATTCGCTTCCACTCGCTTGAACTTTTAGCAATCCATAAACAATTTATGAACAAGTTATAGTGATTAAGTGGTTCTACTATCTCTACTCTTAAAGGCTCTTTCAGTCACCATTAATTTGAACATGATTCCTATACTGGTTATAATTTTAGTGTTTAATGATCCCATAAGACAAATCAAACCAGTTTTGAATCATATTAAATTAGTGTGACTTAAGATCAAGTACCACTTGAAAGCTTTATAGACTTCAAAATATTCTTCTTTTATATGATTGCACAGCCTAGCTTGTATTAGACTAATAAATTATCATTAACATCACTTTGATTAAAATACGTCAACTATCTACCAAAGTACCTTTTAAATAAACACTTTATTTACTTGTCTACCAGTCTGTTTTTCAGAAGAATAACCGAAAGACTATTTTAAAACAAATAGTGGATATAAATCAAATTTCTCAAGTATATTAAGATAGTTACTCAAATACAAAAACACATTCCTTGACTTAAACTACTATCTCCTGGTGCCCATTCTGAAAGCTCATTCATCAAAACACTAGTGAATTACCTACTAGTCACAACTAGTGGAGACAAGATATTGTATACCTTGTCATGTAGGCTTTTGGTCTTAGCAACAATAGTATCTAAGTACCTAGGCAATTCCTTTTAAAGCATTGGCATTCAGTGCTTTTATAATAAAGGCAAAACTATTTTGACTCATGTTTATTTTACCCTCTAGAGGTTCCTAATTCCTAAGATAGATGCTTACGCTAAGTGGACTCTTCCTTTAGCTCTCTTGACACCTTTTCGCAAATTGTAATTTCATCTATTCAAACAATGAGCAATCTCTATTACTCAATGTATCCAGCCTAAACTAATTGAAAGACCCTAATGGGCAAGTCGGGATCATATTCTGTTGAGATTGGCTATCAATATTTGCATTAAAAATTCCAATCCAATTAAATAAGCCATTTTCATACGACACGCTCTTGAACTGAACTTTCCTAACACAATCTTTTGTCTCTTAGCTTTCTCAGTAGTTGTTCTCATGCTACTAGTTCTCTAATCAAACACTTCTTTTAAATATCCGATCATCTCTGCTACAGTTGAATTTTCAAGTATTTAATACTGGAAAAAGTTCGACATCTAATGTCCGAATCTTGCATCCAACTAACTCATTAGTCTAGTTTAACGTTGCCAACCATCTTTTCAAGCTAGTCGATATACTAGTAGCAACTTAGAGACATTTGAGCATCTCCTAGTGCTCTATATGTACTAAACCATATCATATCATAGTGAGCATAATAGAACAGACAAGCAAGACATACCAGTATTGATAGCAATACAAAGTATAATAGCCACTTTGAAATCAAAAACTGTAAACAAGTCAAGTAACATGCATGATTAGTTTTCTTACTTTTAGCAAACAATCAAAGTTCGGAGGTTACAATCCGACACTTACATGTATGCCATGGCGACCCAACTGCGCTGCACAAAACTCCTAGTCAGCGAGGCTGAATTGAGATATCAGAAGGGTGAGAACATTTCTCAATAAATATGTTTTCATGTAAATTCTTTACTAAACATATTTACGACACCCCTTTTCCCTCAGCCTTTAAGGCCATACAACAAAGCTCCTCAGGAAGGCTAATGTAGACCCTAGTCAAGTGTACACCACTACCTCGACATCCATACAAGTCCATGAAGTACTCGATGTTGGCGTGGCTGCACCCGCTTTCCTACACTTTAGTCTATCCTAAAAGATCTAGCCTTGTATTCAACAAATGAACACTCTCCTCGAGGAGTGACGTCCACCTACTTATACTGCCAGATCAGTAATGGAGGCAATGAGCATTCATTTAGTAGTTCACTCCACTTGATATTTTGAGTCTTGTGAATCTTTTAATAATTTCAGCAAACAAACAAAGCATGAAATCCGCCTAACCATTCTATGTGTGTATGCATCGATGAGCTAACCAATCTGCTCATTACTCCATGGGAGAGGGGCGTAATGAATTATGAGTAAAGTGAGAACTATTCTCAATTGATATGTTTTCTAAACACAATCAACTCACCATTTCTTCCTTGGTCTCTAAGAAAGTATCACAATGCTCCCTAGGAGACTAATATATTATTTTAGTCAAGTGTATACCATTACCTAGACTTTAGTATAAGTAAACAAGACATTCCATGGATATGTGGTTACATCTTTTTTCCCATACCTCCATATATCCTTAAGAAGTATGACCCTGTATTCTCGAACAAACGCCCTCGTCGAGAGTAGTGTCTTTCTATTATACTATTAGACCGACAATGAAGACCGTAAGTAAACAATTCCTATACCTCGCTCCCACTTGATATTTTAAATGGAGGCCCTTTCTTTAAGTTTGATTATCTCACGTTTAAAGATTGAATCATATTCTAAATTTTATTTAATCATTACATAAAAACCCTAATCTAATTAGGTTCTGTTAATTATCCAACCTATATAATCTAATCTTATTAGATATATTATGATAATTTTCTTTTCAAATAATTCAATTTTTGATGATTCGATCTATTTGAAAAAATCCTCCCACTCGACGAAATCAAATATTTCACTAAGTTGCATATTTACATGGTCTTTTTAACTTTATTTATGCTATACATAATATTTAACTCATTTAAATAATATCAAACATGTGAACTAAAATTTGACAAATGTCATGTTATCAAACAATTTGAATAACAATATTTAAGGCCAAAAGGTTAGAACAATTAAAGATTTTTTTATACTCTTTTAGAAAAAATTATCATATAATCTTAATTATGATATCATCCTAATTAATTATTTATTTATTCCAGCTATTTAAATAACAAAAATCATATATATATATATTGTTTTTTTAATATTTGGGGGGGGGGGGGGGGCCGCCGTCTGGCCAGCACCACCCCCTTCTTTTTTGGTTTATTTATTTTTTAATTTTATTTTCAAATAAATAAATAATTAATTAAATTTAATCTTAATCTCATTATATCGTAAACACAAAAATATAATATATTAGATATTCTTTGCTTTGAATTATCATAAAATATTCAACAGTTGAATATTTCACATCTTGGTTCCAA